>VCII01000935.1:2997500-4496250 GCA_006030095.1 Triplophysa siluroides | reverse complement strand
TGCATACTTGTATATTTGTAAACTAGTGTGCATTTTAGAACAATTTAGCTGTATAACCTGCGACTTATTCACTAACCAACTGCAATCCAGTTTAAACGGTCTGGATTTACAAAAGCTATACAGTTAAGTATAAAGCAGTAGTCTGATAAATTTTTTCACTACCTGTAAGATGGCGTGCAAACTGCATTCAGCAAGTTTTGGGGCGTTACAACATTACCTGATTTGCATAATTCCTTTAGTGAATCAAATGCTGCAACAATGCAGACGCCTATGCAAATAAATGTTATAAGCAGGCACAATTGATTCTGGAAAAATTTCCCCATTAGTAATAAATTCTTGGAACTATTGGATAAACTCTTTTCTTTCTTTAAACAAACACACACAGATGGGCAGTGGTTGGAACAGCTGGTTGTGGCAGAGAGAATGGAAATCCAGTTGGGCTCATGGCTCTGGTTAGTTAAAGGTCCAGTGTATGAAATCAAAGACAATATCTATTAACAAGATGCGCCACTGCCATTACAAAGAATGCAGAGGGATGCAACACTCAATATGGCCGCTCTAATGAAAAGAGCCCCGCCTTCCAGTAGAATGAACCAATCGATTCTCTGGGGCGGAGCTTATGTGAGGCGTTTGCTAGCCTGTGCGCATGCGAATTGCTACCAATGGCTCACTCCACCGATCATCCGTCCCTTTCGAAGCACTCGTCGTCAAGTTGTCACGTTTTCGCTTCTTTGCCGAAGGAGATAACGTATATACGAAACACGCTCTGTAGAGAAGTTTGTCCATTTAGGGATATTGTAGAAACAACATGGTGGATTCCATGCAAGGTGTACCTCAAAGACATAAGACTTCTGTATGATACTATTAGCAATAAGTGTTCAAGGGATAATTCACCCAAAAATGAAAGTTGTTTACATTTATACAATATTAACCTGTTCTCCTTAACACAAAGAAAGATATTTGGTAGAATGTTTGTAACCGAACAGTTCTGGGGCATATGACTACCATAGTAGAAAAACTACTATGGTTGTCAGTCGTGGTCCAGAACTGTTTAGTTTCCCACGTTTTTCAGAATATTATTTTTGCGTTCAACACAAAGTAACTCATACAGGCTTGGAGTAAATGTTGACAGAATTTTCATTTTGGGATGAACTATCATTCGGCCAGCCACCTACTGTAGCTGTTAAAACAGATAAAGGCTTTAAAACATTACGTAGCAAAACAGAACTATCAAACAATAATATATATATACAGTATAAACGTATAATATGTAAATATTTGTGTACACTTTTTATATAAAATGTCCTCAGATGTAGCTTTTTGTTTAATTTCTCAAATGAAATTCTTACGCTTTCAGACAAAGAGAGATTTATGCTGTACACGGGGAAAAAAACACACCAGTCTTTTCCATGCTCACGCCAACGCCTGCCCAGAGCACAGCTGACACATTCACACAACACAAACACAAACGACTGCACACAGAGCCATCCATACACCTGTGCTTCACTACACACCTCCTTAACAAACGTGCAAAGAGAGTGACACGCACTTTCTCACCGCCTTGGCATCATGCCAGTTCTTGATCCCTCACGATCAGGCTTGAGTGAGTATCACCATGGCAACAGAAACGCCATTGTTGCCAAGAGAGCAGCTGGCACATGGTGGCAGATCAGCCCCCAAACAGATTTACTGTCAGAGAGAGAGAGAGAGAGAGAGAGAGAGAGATTTGTTTTAAGATTTAAAGAAAGGATTTCTTTATTCATTTGACTCTGTATCTTGAACCTTTTTATATCTTATGAGTGATTTATGAGTGTTGTCCAATGTTTTTGTAAACATTGTACCGTTTTAATAGGCATGTTTGGACATGCCCTCTTCCATTAACAATCAAACTTTGCCATGGTAAAATTTGTATTTGTTTTCCCATTTACGAAATAAATGACATTTATATGAAACCATCCAATATCATCTTCGCACCATTGTACTACCACTGTGTTTTTTTATAAAGCCTGCGCTTCATTCCCCCTGTCTATTTTATCTTTATTCGTGATGATGTGGCTGACACCCATGACACGAGCAGACAGATGCCAAGATCTGGTGGTCTGGCTGGCCTCCACATCCTATGATTCATGGCCCTGGTTGATCTTTCAATTAAAGCAGACAGGATCCAGCGTTTTGTATTCGCAGGCCGGGAAATTTATCAGTTTTCTAGCGGCGGACGAGTCTGCCATGTTAAACTGCTGACATTAATTATTCTCATGCTCGTTGATTTACATCTGCAGCACCGTCGAAGCCAGACAGTCGAACGATAACAAGCGAATTACCAGCGGTCGAGACATCGGCTAGCTGAGATGTTGTGACACTACCTTTCGTGTTCTCAGACTGAGGATAAACAGATGAAGCCAATACTATGCATTCTAAATACAAACTCTTAACATGAAGGTCATTCATGAATATGCAGAGGATTTGAGGACCAGACACGCTCCGTCTCTAAAAGTTCATTTATTAGCCAAACTAAACTGGTTTGTGAAAAAAGGAGTCAATGCAAGTATGGCATAGTTCTACATATTCACATGCAAAGATATGCATGGCAAAGACTTTGTTTTGGCTCTTTCGATCGGATGGATGTCCCTTTTCGACAGTCTCAGCCTCCATTAAAGCTTTTTATGTCGGTCATTTTCAAGATTTACAATTTTATAGGACCTTCACAAAAAGCATAGGGGACATACAGCTCTTCTAATGGTCAAGTTTGCAGTTCTGCAACGTAATGCAACCGCAGAGTTTGTAATGGATGGGATGGTTTCTGCACTAGGGAACATGGCATTTAGCAATGGACGTATAACTGCTGAATGTTTTATATAATGTGCACGAGTAGAGAACAAGGGAACATCATATAGTGATCGTACAAGCGTTTCATCAAACCGAATGTTATATCAAAATTGAACGCTGATATATTGTATATTTAGACTGTTTATGTATTAGACGAGCAAAAGTCTCCTTTTTTGTTATTTAATATTTTTTCCATTTATATATTGTATATATTATGACTGCCAAGGGTTTCATTCCTTAAATAGATTCCTTGTTGAAGTATATTGTTAATACAGTATTGTTAAGGTTTTTTTACTATTGCGAATTCCTCTGAAAAATATGGACAGCCATGATAGTTATTGAAATGGACACATTGACAGCCTTTATGAAAATGATCTTGTTTTACTATTGGAAAAGTGATGTAAACATGTTTGACGGATTGATTATCATTTGTAACCACAGTTTTTCTCTCAATATAGAGAATGTGAAGCTGACGTCACGCCCTATGTTGTATGTTGCAGTGAAGCGGCCATCTTGGGAGGATCATACTCCACCGCTATTTTGGTTTGATATGTACCATTACTTGGTGTGTTTGATATATGGAGAAATCGAAATCGAAAGTGAAAGAACCAGGGGCTTTTTCTGAACAGCTCTGCGTAAGGCTATTGCAGTTTTTAACACGACCGACCTACCATAGTTATAATTCCTAATTAGAAATACAAAACACTGCATTGAACGCACTAGCAGCCATCCTCCCTAGATGGCGCAACATTTAACTCGGCTTGACGTAGCTACATTCTCTATTGGGTGAACTATGGTTACTGCTCAGACAGTATGGAACTGCTCCTTTAATGATCAAAAGGTTGTAGTTCTCATCCCTGATACTACATTTAATGAAGATGAGTCTGTGAAGATGTAAACACAGATCAGTAATAAAGCTCAGATCCCTCTGTAGTGTCCTGCTATAGAGAGGACATGTTTAGACATGAAGGAGAAAGACACTCTTATCATCCAATGAGAAGATGCAGATGGTTGCACTTGTAAGAGACTCTTTGTTCGCTTGTGTCTGTCTGTGTACAAAGACCATTCAACTCTTCATTAAGCTCTGTGTGCTGTTATGTAACATTAATTTTTAGGTCACAAACTGTATACACAGCTGTGGGAAAAGAGACCATTCCAAATTAATCAGCATTTCTAGATGTATTGTGGCTGTTCAGTGCAGTGTCTGTTCAATTTCAACAAAATCAAACATCAGTAGTGACACAAAGTCATCCAACAGCAATGTGAAAGACTGACAGCATGACAAGACACATAACTGTGATAAACATCAAGGTTGTCACACAACAAAAAGTTGTTTTTGAACTTCTCCTAAATGCATGTACAAATATTCCTTATAGTTGCCTAGTGCCTCGGGGTTGGAGATGGGGCCACCATAACTGTAACGTGTCTCCAACGTCGACGCACATAACATCAAACTACTGCAAGAGTGTTTCAAAAGCATATACATAGCAGTCTGAGTCTTGGCAGAGCGCACCTGTCCTCACATGCATCTCGAGTCGTGCGACGTATGTAACCGCATATCTCTTTTAAAGTCTTTGCCGTTGTTTGTCATTAAGAGATGAGTATGTTTACTTATGTGACCGCATATCTCTTTTAAAGTCTTTGCCGTTGTTTGTCATTAAGAGATGAGTATGTTTACGCGTTTTAAAATGCTTGCCCAATTCAACTTTCCATCGATTTCTCACTCAAAGTACGCGCACAGACACCATTCTCACACAGCCAGGGCTACAAGCAAGTTCTCTATTGTTTCTTTTTGCGCGTCTTATATAAGGTGAAATACAAGGTATTGGCAAAAACACACGAAAACAGTCCGTTGCGTCTTTAATGAAGGTAAACAGTCGGATCTATATCGCATCGTGTCCCGGTCACACGGTCTATTCTCAGATAACGGCCTGCTGCATTACATATCCCTTACGTATACGTAGACTAAAAACCTGCTGCTGTTTTTGTCGTCAATGTTAATGAAACAACAAAATACAAAATCATAAACTGCTCCTGACTAAAGAAGTTTTGTATCTTTATTTTAAGTCAGTGTGTTTATTTCATTCATACAGTGAAGAAGCGGTGTTTTATTTCTACATTATTCAGTTTCTTTGTTAAAATGCTACTGGACTGTTAAATAACCCACTGTACCTGATAGTAAAATCAAATGGTGAAATAAGATTAAGTCAACCCCTACTTTGGCCTAAATAGTCCATGAATGTCCCTAAACACTTGTCCACCAGCCAAGACAGGCAGCAAAGAACTAAAGTTAAAGCCCATTGGTGCAGTCTCTGAATGTATGAAGAGAATAAACACTTTTCTGCAGCTGACTGTTTTCAAGTCATTAAAACGTTGCTTTTTTCCCATTTTAAATATATACAGTTGGCTAAACTCATCCAAAAGAGTGGAAAAGTAATGGCTGCGGTACTGTAAATTTATTGCAAAAAAAATAACAAAAACATGAAACCGCCGGGCTGCCCTACAATTTCATTTATAGCAATTTCATATTGAAACAGATTTTTTTATAATATCATTAACTTGTTTAAATTGGAAAATTTTTACAGTGTAATAAAATACTTTATTTATTCTAAAAGGTTATTTTATCCAAAATAAATTTGCTTAGTCCTCCAAATGTTTAGAACCGGCCCTGCTTAAAGTGAACATGAACTTGTTTTCTTTGCACTATTTGAAAAATACAGAGCATCTTAACTGTTATTTTGACCTGTTCTCCAGTTTCCATTTTCTGCAAATAAATGCAAATAGAAACAATATTTTTATTTGAAATTTGGGAGAAATATTGTTAAGAGTTCACAGAATTAAACAAAAATGCTCATTTTATCTAAACACATTCCTATTAATAGTCCATTTTAAAATCAGAAGAAGAGATTAGATTTTAGTTGAGAGTTTGAGCAAAAGTCTTTCTTATTACTGATCGAGAACAATTGACATGTTACGAAGATCTCCATTGTGCCATTATTTTTTGCTAATGGGTTGATAGCCTTTTTATTAAACACTCAGTAGCAGCAAATCGTAATAATTGAACTGATCTGTGACTTCACACATAACATTTTAAAGCTTAAAAGAAATGAATGTGGATTTCAGGTCATGGTAGGTCGTGATGAAAACACTGGATGACCCTTGACACGTCTCTTGCTTTCTGTGCACTGTCATTAGCCCTTCAGTGTGGCTGCGAGATCACCCACAGCTGTTCCAGATAAACTTTACTTTAGAGGTGTCATCATTCTGTCTGAAAGAGCTATTAACCCGTATCACAACCCTTTTGGTAATGGCTACCTCTCTCTACCGCTTCTAAAAGCAGAGGGGTAATTTGCTGCTTCCTTCTCAGTTACTCACAGTAATCATTTTGTCGCGTTCATATCCCGGTCGTGACCTCTGTGGTGAGACGGCGACACATCCGCCACCCCTGGCTCCTGTCACTTTTTCCTGAATTATAAATTGTGATGTGCAGGAAGAGCATCTGTCTGGACTGAGAAGGTCATAACTAGCAAACAAAATTTAGCACGTTTGGAACGTCATTGTCTTTCCATTGTAAAATGGCCTCCTGTTTTTCTTTTCAATTTTTAGTTTTTAAAGGAATATTTCACCCAAAAAATTTAAAGGATTATTCATTTATTACTAACATGTTGACTTCGACTTCCCCTATGACTTTTTAACTTCCACGGGTACAAAAGGAGAAACTTAAAACATCTTTCCCTATAGTTTACTGGAACTGTAACTGTAAATAACGATTTTTACTGAAAATGTGGCTCAGGTTCTTTTAGAAGGCAAAGTCTCTACACAAAGCCTGGCGTATATGGACAGCAATTAGAAATAAAAAAATATTTACATATCATGGGCACATTTCATTATTTTAATAATTTCATGGGCCGTATTATTTTATTAGCATTTTCTCAAATTCAAAAGGTGGCAGCATGGTGTATCGGTCTTCTGTTGGTCATACGTCTTCACATGATGCAAATTTGTAGGTCAGAGTTGACCAAACACCAAACACTTTCACATGTGTATGAATGTCAATGGAACGAAAAGCATAGTGTGACCACAGCATTAGTCGTGTAATATCAGGTCACATGACCTTTGAGAACTGAAAGGGTATGATGTCATTGGCACATATTGAGCTACTGTATCGAAGACAACTATCAAGAAATAACACTTTTTAGTTGACTTATAAAGCTGTGGCTCCATCGACATGCTTAATGCCGTTTTTAATGCAATTTTTAAATTGAACCAGAGATGCCAGTTTATGTTTTTCAAATTTGCAAATAATTACAAATTAATAGCAAATTTCTTGAGCATGTTTTTGGGTAATTGGTGGATTGTTACCTATGTTGTGAACTGTTGAATTCTGCTTGTTTGTTCTGAAAAAAGAAAAAACTGTTTGTTTATTCCATAATCAAAGTGCTATTAGTGTTTGGATCAACACAACAATTCCTTAAACAAAATTTCTTATTTAAACTAATCCCATTTTACATTTTGCTATATTTAGTCAAAAGTAAAAAAAAAATGCACATCTAAAATTTGTATAAAAATTTTTTTTGAGTGCATGCTTCCAATAATCAGCCAAAAGAGCCGATGTGCATGTTATATCACTTCTCTATTATCAACCACTTTAACACAGCAAATGAAACCTCTTTCTTCTCCAGCATGTGGCCAAATGAACGTATAAAAGAATGACTCGGTTATCTCAGTGTGAGAAAATATTATAAATCTGTAAACGTCAAAGACTCCAGTCTGGCTACATCACGACCTTCACTGTGAGCGGTTTCGACCTACTGTACATTATAGCAGTGATTTAAAGCTCGACTAAATGAAAGGGGCATTTTTCTGGAAGCAAGCAGTACCAATGTTATTTCTGTACGTTGAGCCGATGGCTGGAACTTGTGTCCAGTGGGAGGTTTGGCCCGGGCTCAACTATGCCGTAAGGCTGGAAATCATTTCTGGCGGTCTGCTGGTGCATGATCGGAGCTGCCATGCTGTGGTGTTTTCATTAACCCCACCATGGCTCTGAGAGTAACACGCAGGAGGAGAGTAATTTGTCTGCGAGCGGCTCCGTCGCTGTGGAACGAGAGCGGCGTAGATGGATGAAGGCGAGCGAGTCGGCATTCAGAAAGTCTTTGCGTGAGGTCACAAAGGCTTTGAGGCTTCCTGCGATTATTATAACGGTGATTATCAATCATCTGCGCTTTATCTTTAGAATAATTTAATCTCTGTTGAGTCTAAAAAAGTCCCAACGCTTGTTTTCTTTGTAAATGATTCCCATGTTACGGATAAATGAACTTATCTTTCAAAGAGTCAACTGGTAAATGGAGTGAAGCAGATATTTCCTCTCGCTTTTTAAACGCACCGCAAAAAAGCGGTAAAGAAAGTAAAGTTATTTCCTTTTCGAAGGGCAGAAAGGGTGGGAGTCTTGTTCTTTCGCTTTTTATAGCGTCTCGGGCTGTACGGTTTCTATCCAAACGGTACTGGGGTTAGTAAATTAAAAGCATATCGTTTCTTTCTCCGGATCGCTGAGGTCTGAATCCTCTAGTGTTCCAATGGAAGTGAGTTATATAATCTTACTGAAGGCCTTCGCTGTTGGTTGGCGTTCGTCCCTGAGTGAGGCTGGATCGCACTGGCACATTTCCAGTCCAAACTGAAAACACTCTGTCATCCAACCTTGTTCTTGGCACCAGCTGTTCAGCTGGATACTTCAGCAGCTGAGACCTTTGTTTTAATGTTATTCCTTCTTTTTTTTTAGTGGAAAGATTTTTAAAGGTCTACTTCAGTCTGCCAAGTTATATCCATTTTATATACTTTCTCGCTTTCTTTTAAAGCTAATTTTTTTGTGTTAAAATCCTTCCCTGCCCCAGCTTAATGTGCAGAGACAGCTATAAATAAACCATTTATGGGCTGCTTCTGTGACTTGTACTTTAAATTGAAATCTAAATATTAACTGCGTTGTGTCTATGTTTAGAAGTACAATTCAATAATTTTTTATTATTAATGTGACCAATGAATAACAAATCATTAATTATATGAATAATTATATAAATATTATTATTAATAATAAAACTGGTATTATATGAATAATTAATTAAAACGATAATATTTAATTAGTACATAACACTGTGTTTTCTACGTGTTTAGCGTTAGTATGTTGTATGTTAAAATTTATTTGAATACTTTTTATTGTTCTTTTATAAAAAATAATTATTATATTGATTATTATTCGTCATACATTTTGTCAATCATTTTGGTGCTAACAGTTAATCACTTGGTTTTTTTCTGCAGCTGACAGGCACCTGCTTTTTCCAGCCGTGTGCGTGTGTGCTGTAAACCCTTCTGTAGCCCGATCTGTGAAAACTCTCCCACCTGTTTCAGTTCTCCAACACCAGCCGCCTGTCGCCTCTTTCCTCTTTTTTCCCTCTCTGTTATCCTGTAAGCTTCTAGTCTTGTGTAAACAAATGACGCAAATCCTTAACGGCCGCCGTTCCACCATAATGACCCTCTCCTAAAATCATTTGCCTTTTGTGACTTTCGTTTGTAATCCAAATCCCTTCCGCTGGCAGGTCACTCTGCGGACCCTTAATCTGCAGTTATTGGGCAATTAGTTCGAAATAAATAGCATTAAATAGAAAAAGCTGTCGCTGGGCCAGTATACAGACAGCTGTGGAGAGTATAAGCGATGAACTCTTTATTTCAAAGCAGCTGAACGTTTTGAGTTTACATTTGTACCAAGATGCCCAAATTTGAGAAAGGAACATGCAAATGTTGTTAGGTCAGTACTTCGTTTTCACAAACGGACGCATCAGAAAAAGAAATAGGGGTCGTGTATTTGTTTGCAACTAATTTCTATGCTATGAGTGACTTGGTCTGGCGTCGGGTATGTTGGTATGATGGAGCTCATTACCTCTGTCAGAATGAGTGAAAGACATTCCTCACCTGTGTCTCATGCTATCATGACAGCTAATGAAGCCTCTGGAGATCTTTCTCCATCTGGAATCTACACAGCCTTCTGTGCTGACTATATCAATTATTTAAAAATACACAAAATAATAATTTATCCAATGACTTGAATGTACACGAAGGATGAATTTGTTTTCAATTTCTGATTTGAAATCATTTTGGTGGCATGTGTTGACATAATATTTGGCATTACATTTTATTATTAGTAAATTAAAAAAGCTCAACATTTTAAAGGGATAGTTCACCCAAAAATCCAAATTTTGTCATCATGTACTCACCCTCTTTTACTCACTCTCTGCAGAACACAAAAGAAGATATTTTGAAAAGTGTTGGTAACTGAACAATTGATTTTGTGTCTATGCAATAGATGTAAATGGGTCCCGCTGTTGTTCGGTTACCAACATTGTTCAAAACATTTTATTTTATGTTCTGCAGAAGAAATAAAGCCATGCATGTTTGAAATGACAAGATGGTAAGCAGATGATGACAGAATTTTCATGTTTTGGGGAACTTTAATACTTGATAAAAAATTAAGGCGTTTTTTTGTCATGTTACAAAAATGCTAAATATTTAATGACAAGGCAAAGATATTTCAGGTTTACAACTCAACTCAAAATTGTCTATAGAGACGGTTACATCTACATTTTTCAGTTTGCACAATTGAAAATTATTACATGTGGCAAAAGACTGTACCTTAAATTGACGAACTGAGCGGTTATAAAAAATATAGATACCAGTCACTAGAAAATGTTTATGTAGAGTTTAGATTTATTTTACAGTGATGTTCAATTATATTTACTTCTTTAATGAAAACTTCCAAAAATGATGTCAAAATAATGATATTTGAAAAAATATATACTTTTTATAATTTCAAACATTTTCTTAGTCATTCGTCAATACAGTACATACTTGATAACATGACTGATCCACAGGTATTATATTGAAGTGAAGCTGTTTTATAAAGGTTTGATGCTTCAGTGGAATCTGAATGCACTTTCTTCTCATTCGTACCTAGTTTGTCTCCGTGTGGATTGAGATGCTTTGAATTCCCCTCTGTGTGACCCCTTGAAATCATATATGAGAGCAGTCAGGGGCTCTCAGATACTCAGTTCCGGTGGGCTATTAGATCCTGCTGTTTTATGTGTCCATTAAAAAGCAGTCAGAATGATGGCCTAACTGGTCTCCCCCAGAGACAAAGAGATGGATTAGAGATGCAGGCTAGAAAGCAGGGAATGACGAGAGGGTCACCGTTCATTTCCTTGATGATTTTGCGATTTCCGTAAGTGTATGTCAAAACTTAACTGTTTCCTGTCATTAGAGGTTCACTAGGCTGATGTTGCATTGATTTACACATCTGGTTTTATCAGTGTCAGGCTAGTCAATGGCTTGACGTTGGTATAAATTGAATTATTGTTTTGATGTTGAAGGTGCCAGGTTTATAGACATGTTGCTGTCGCTGGATGTAGGTGATTTTTTACAGTTTAGAAAGACTGAAATAGCATTGTAATATAAACTCCTCACTGATAGGAAAACAGTGTGCATCTGTATATTCTTCTGCATCTGGCATCTATTTACCACCTGCCTTTTTTTAGCTTAAATCAAACCAAACTGCAAGCAACTATTGGTTTTTTTTACAGTGTAGTGCGTCAAACCACAGGTACTATGGATTTCCCAGCACTGTTTACAGGTAAGTACTGGCAGGTTTCACCTACCAATATGAAAACAGATTTATTGATTTTAAGAAAATTAAAAGCCAGACTGCAGGGTGATTTTCATTAAATTGTGGGAAGTAAACACAACGGTGAAAAAAGAAAAAGAAAAGCATCCCTGAACAATCTGTACCTCATTATGGTACACTGAACTTAACGGCCTCTGCATTAGTCTTCTTAAAAATAGACCTTACTGGTGATATCCTCATTAAAAGACCAAAGACTGCGCTGACCCAGACAAAAGAGTGTTTTAATTCATCAAAACTTTTGGGCAGAAGCCAGCGGGAAGCTCTGTGTTTTTGGTGGGGGTTCACATAATACGACGACTGGGTTTGCTTAGACATTTCTGCTTACTGTTGGGGAAAAAATGGTAACTCTTCATCTTTAATAGACAAAAACGAAAATAAAAGAACATCTTGATGCAGTTTGCATATCTAAAGCATAACAGTAAAATCATTAGTGGTTGATGTGCAAGGTACATTTCCTGGGAAGAATTTGGCACACATACATATACAGAATACATCATGTGCTGATGGCAATAGAAAGAAACGGTACTTTTGGCAAATTAGAATGTCTTTCTTAATTTGTAATTATTGGGCGCTAACATATCTCCAAGACATCGTCATAAGATATACATGTACAGTGACTTTCCAGTTTGAATGAATGACCCGACAACAACTGTTGCGACAACTGACCTTCCCTGCCACAGACAATTAAGGATGTGGACAAACAGCACTGTCTGCATCGGCTCATTTCAAAATCAATTTCACCAACACTTTGATTATATTTAAAGGGAGATGTCATTAATAGGTCACAACGTAACAACTGAATAAGGTGCGGGGGACTGTATTCAAGTCGAGAGAGTCAATTGGCTTGGTGGCGATTCACCTGTTGTCTTCATGATGCGTGGGGACCCTTACGTTTTCTGTGTTGGATCAATCAGGCCTGTCTGGTTACCGTGGCAACTGATGCTGCGTTGTGCAAGGGAAAGAGTGAGTCATCTGGTCCAATAACAAACCCAAATAAACAGGAGCATGCGTCAGGGACATGACCCAACGTACTAAATGTCAAAAGCATTGTTTTCCTAGCAGCAGATAGAGAGGGAGCGAGAGAGGGTCATCTAATGCAATAAAGTACGAGTCTACGCTGTATACGTGGCATAAAGGCTGCTGAGTTTTTAATAAACACCAACATCATCGTACTTAGTCACAGGAAGTGCGTAGTAGCACAGATCCATTGTATACAATATCTACCTGTTTTGTGCCTTTTTTTTATTGTATCTCTCCTATTTTTAGTTTTGGAAAGTAAATGGGGTAATGGGATTAGAAACAAGGCTTTTAATAACTGCTGTACATGTTTACAATAATTGATATTAGGATGAGGGATGTTTTTGTTATAGACCACTTCAGAAGATGTAAACACTGGTCCCAGAAGGACTTCCGTTTTTATTTTATTTTTTAAATCATACATATACTGTGTAATTAAATCTTAAAGATATTCGTTTAACATTTTGATGCGGTTCTTAATTTTCTGTTGGTTTTTTGCAGTGTTCAAAAATGTAAACGGGAAGTTCTTCGGGACCAGAGTTGGACCGGCTTTGTTTACGTTTCCTGAAATGGTCTATAGAGAGCATTTCTTTGGTCGAAAATCTGAAGTGCAAATGAGTCATCAAATGTAATTAATTTTTCATTTTTTTAGTATTCGTTTTCCTGAAAGAGAAAGACAAATATTTAAGGATACATACAATTCAGCTTTTCACTTGTTGCTAGATTTATCTCTTTTCAGATAACACTGGCATATTCCCTAGAAACAGCTTTAGTTTATTGTTCACATTTATTTGCTAAGTTTTAGGAACTTTAAAATGACTCAAACGATTAAAAAGCACATTTCCCCTCAAAATTACACAAAAGTTGTCTTGTAACACACAAGTTGTCACAACATAAACTAGCGGTCTCATTTTAAAGGCTACATCCTCCAGAGGTTGCATTTGTCGGCTGCATACGTCATTAAGTCTGTTTTTTTAGAAAAACGATTTTTTCTTTCTAAAGTAAGAAAGAAATTACATTGATTATTTATAACACTGAATAAATCTTCATTTTATAATGTAGGATTTTTTAAATATTCAATATTCTACGCAATAACAATTTTGCGATGTTATGTAATGACTTGATAACAGAATGACATCACAACGTTAATTTACCAACTTATATAGACATATCATCGGACGCAAACGCCTGGCTTAAAGTAAACGTGTTTGGTTATAATACGACAATTTATTTTATATCGAATTTATATTAACATTCATCTATATTCATCTTTTATTGCATATTAATTGTATTCAATTATATTATATTGAAACTATGTAACAGTTCTTGATTCTTTGCGGAGGTCGACCAGAAATTAAGTTTGGGCCACATAATGTTTGTTTATGTTGTTGCCGCTGAAACCGTCGATAGCACAAAATGTTCCTTTCTTTAGCAATTTCCACTGAAAATGATTCGGCAACAGTGGATACATATCTGCAAAAAGTAAATTTTGTAAAGTTTTACAGTCTTAGAATAGTATTAGAATACTAGCATTTGGATGGCTTCAAAGCTTATTGACATAAACCAAACAAAATCAGTTTTTATTTCGAAGTTCAACCAATCATTGCATCTTTAGGAAATTAATGCAGGAGATTGTAGTCTTCTTTACCTAGTTTACATGCAGACATACACATGCAAATACTCCAACATATACAAAGCCTGTTCTCTGTCTGAGTGGGCCGTAGCCATGGCAATTAAACCCCATTAATAACTCTTACTCTCCTGCTCACCCACTCGCTTACTCAAACCCTCAAAATCTCTCCTTTCCTCTCTCTCACTTTAATCTACTCTGATAAAAGGAACAAAGACTATTGCATTGCCCACCCAAGGAGGAGGCGGACCCCAATGCAGCGCTATACCTCATCATTAATTATTAACCAAGGTCAAATTTAATGCCTGGTTGTCTCATTTTGACATACATTATTGATAAAGAAGGTTCAGAGATCTGCAGTGGGCTCTGTGTGCAGAAGTCTGGACACTGCAGAGAAATGCATGCACATGGAAGGCACACAATATTGATTTATTTCAGTTTCGCTCTAATCCTTTATGAAACCATATTTTCAATTTATTATTCATGAGCCTGGAGATGAAATGAAGAGCTTTGGTGAAATAGAGACAAGAAACCATACGGATGGAGCGCGAGGAACTTAAAAAAATGATAGAGGGATGATGGTGAAAGAAAGATGAGAAAACAAGCAGTAATGTGAGAGAGAAGTTGTCCTGAACAAGAGGTTCCCTCTAGAGAAAACAAAAATGGCCTTCAATTGGGCCAAATACACCCTAAATTACACTTTCCACTTATTACTGTTTAAATGACTTGACTGAGCGTGGTTCAATAGCTTTAAATGTACTAAATATGGAAGAGTTTAACTCACAGTAAACTGCTTTTAAAGGACCCATGAAATCACTTGACGAACACAATTGTTTTTTACTTTTTGGAACGGGAAGTTTGTTCCTTTTTGATAGTGAAAACTAGAGACAATTTGATTGGTTTGCAAAAATTCTTTGTAGTGCAACATGAGTCATCAAAGAGTTGTATTACATTTTATTTTCTATACAACAGATATTGATGGATTTATAAACAATTTTTAGACCACTTCAGGAACCCTAACAGCCCGTGAATTAACCTGTGTGTGTTTGTTTATTGATTTGTCTCCTTTTAAGATGTGTACTTTCTTTGTGTAACAAGTTGAACAAACACGTTCCTACAAACCCAGAGATAAACACTCACGGATTTGCAGTTGTGTAATGTTTAACTATTGTCTTTAGCAGCTGTTGCTTTCTCAAAGACAAGTTCATCTCAAGGTGTAGTATTTATCCTTTCATCTCTTGCCCATCCCTGACTTCGTTCCTACTGGTTTTGAAACTGGCTTGACCCAGATTCATGTTGATAAAATATAACTGTCATATAATTGTCACTAAAACGTTTTTTTAAGATATCAGTATGTGGCACAATTACATCACATTACATCCAAACATAAATATTCTGTTAGTTACCGTCATCCACATAAATGTGACACTGAACCATTTTTTTAATAAAAAGTTTTAATGTCTTTTACACAAAGCTGTATTATATAGGTTTATATAAGTTTAGAATCAGTAGCTCATTCTTTATTTATATTTTTTCACATTTTAGAGTAATAGTATAACCATCAAAGCCATTGATTATCAATTGTTACTAGGAATTATGTTGTGACTAAAAGCATCCAAAATAAATCAATTAAGGATGTACTCTCACTTGTCCCAGTGCGATTGTCCCCCCTTCTCACTCCCCCTCTGGCGTGCGCTCACATTGCTCTTTACCATCCACACCCGGGCACGCTTTCATCATTACGATGCGACTGCTTCGAAGCAAATGTAAACAAAGCGATCCCTCTCAGCACAAAGGAATCCATCGCAATGTTCAGTTTGGCGCTTATTAGAGGTGTTTAACTTCATGAGTGCGCTGCACAGACCGATCTGCTTAAATGATGCCATTGTCATACGAGAGCGATACGAGAGTAAACGGCTAATTATGCTTTTTAATCACCCTCTCGTACTTTATTATCGTAAAGCCAATCATTACCCACGTTGGATTATGTTTGACCAATCTGGAGTAGTTTTGGCTACGATGACACACGCCTGCATGTGTAAGTGCGCGGTTAAGGGTTTTTTACGGGGAATTTAAACAGTCGCATCATTTACGTCATGCTTTCAGTTCTGCGCTCACACTGCACGTGTACCATGCCCGAGCTCAACCGCACCGTGCTCTGGCCCACCTCTACCAAGCGAGCCAGGGACCGCTAAACGAACCATGCCCGGGCGCGATACGGAGCAATCACACTAGTCAAATGAACCGGGCTTTGGGGGTCAAACGTGCTCGGGCACGGTTCAGATTGCCTAGTGTTGAGAGTACACCCTAAAGCGCAGTGGTTTCGAGAGCATTTTGTCCAAAATCTGTATTACAAGATGAGTCATCAAATGCAATTAAGTACTTATTTTATTTATTTAATATTTCTTTTTTTATTTACATAAAAGTAAAATATTTAAAGATACATTAATGATTTTAGCTCTGCAGATTTAGCCAGGGCCGGCACTACCTATAGGCAGAGCAGGCAGTAGCCTAGGGCCTCGGGCTTGGAAGGGGGGCCGCGCCATAACTGTAACGTGTCTCCATCTTTGACGCACATAACATCAAACTACTGCAACAGTTTTTCAAAAGGATATACGCAGCAGTCTACTTGAGTCTTGGCTGCGTGCACCTGTCCTCACATGCAACGCAACGCATGTCCTCGCTTATCTCTTTTACAGTCATTTGCATTGTTTGTCAACATAAGATTGTTATTTTTATGTGTTTTAAAACTCTTGGCCATTTAAACTTTCTATCGAACAGTTCTCATACAGCGCAAGACAAGCAAATTCTCTATCGCGTCTTTTTGCGCGTCTTATATAAGTAAGGCTACTGTGAAATATTTAGGCATTTGGCAGACGCTTTTATCCAAAGCGACTTACATTGCTTTAACCTATACATTTTACATAGGTATTTGCAATCCCCTGGGATCGAACCCACAACCTTGCGTTGTTAGCGCAATGCTCTTACCACTGAGCCACAGGAAAGCTTATGTACAAGCTTAAATACAAGTTTATGTCAAAAACACATGATAACAGTCCGCTATGTTTTAGATGAAAGTAAACAGTCGAATATGTATGCCTATATTGGATCAGTGAATTAAAGTGACAGTTGTTATTGCGGAATAAACCCCTTCAGTGTGATACAAGAAGACCCTCTGCTTTACGCCGTGTCCTGATCGCACTGTCGGGGCTTATAGTCTCCGGCTGCATTACATTATCCCTTACGCATAGACTAAAGACCTGCTGCTGTTTTTTTGTCAATGTTAATAAAACAACAAAATACAAAATCATGAACTGCTCTTGACTAAAGAAGTATTGTATCTTTATTTTAAGTCAGTGTGTTTATTTCATTCATACAGTGAAGAACAGTCTATTAATGTAGGCTATAAAGAGAATGAACACTTATCAGCAGCTGACTGAATTTAAGACATTTATATATGGTGCTTTTTTCCCCATTTTAAATAGGCCTATAAACAGTAGGCTGAACTCATCCAAATGAGTGTAAAAGTGATGGCTGTTACTTTAAAATTGTTGCAAAAAAAGAACTAAAAAATAAATCCCTGGTGCCCTCATTTTTTTTTTTAGAGCAATTTCAAATAGAAACAGACTTTTAATATAATTTACTTGTTAAAATTGCTACATTTTTACAGTGTAATAAAATACTTTATTTATTCTAAAAGGTGGAGGTGATGGGGGTGTTGTGAGGGGCCGCCAAAATATATTTTGCCTAGAGCCTCCAAATGTCTAGAACAGGCCCAAAATCCCCTAGAAACAGTTTAAGGTTATTTTTCACATTTATTTGGCAACCTAAAAAATGCCTCAAACAATAAAAAGTGCAATTTTCCATAAAATTACACTTTTTTTCTTGTAACACACGTAGTCGCAACATACACTATAGTTGTGTCTCATTTGAGAGTTTTTTAGTGTCTAGGATTTGCAAAATAGTAAGCCATTTTATCATCCTGCTTCTTGAGGTCTCAGTCTGGGAAGCTTTTCAAACAGTATTGAAGTAATTTCGATCGGTGCTGGGCTCTAGTTTCCTGCTTTTTTCATTATTTGGTTTAAGTAAATAAATATGTAGAAAACAATAAAATATTTAAATAGTCAAGTAAATAAATATTTCGTTTTTTAATGAAAGAAATATACCGTTTATGCTATGTTGGCACAATTATATTTTTGTCCACAGACGTCATTTTCAACATTGAAACGCACCGTGAGATTAAAGATTTTTAACATCAAGTGATCCTAAATTTTGACTTTACTTTCGATATATATATACAATGTCAGCATTTGATCACAGGTGCTATAGTATCATGTAACTCTGTTTAGCAAACAACCATAAAGTCTGCTCTCTCAATCTATCAAAGTTATCTGTTCGCTTTCATGTAACGTCAGAGGTTTGACCTGCGACTGCACTTGGTCCCTGTTTGTAGAGGGCCCCCGGGGTCAGTATCACAACACGCGTGTCCCTGACTGCCCGGGCGGCATCTGACGAATGCACACATGCAATAAAGACCTTGCAGGATAAATGGGAGGGTGAATGATGTGATAAACACAAGCAGACTGCCTGTTCTCACACACACACAAAGTTGTAACATTCACCGATAATGCCTGTGATCATCTCAAATGGGCTTAGTTATTTAATAAACGTACATGTGAGACACCACAAAATGCAATGCAATGTTATTTAGTTGACTAAAGTCATTTCATTAGGAAAGAAAATGAAATGCAGAGGATGCTTTAGCTTATGATCTGTGCTCCGTATCAAGCCGTAATCAGCATCTTCACATCTGAATTGCCCTTGGAGAGCTTTTTATCCTCGCGGTAAATGGACTGACTAAAATTGCTTATTCAGTTGAAGAGATTTTTAGGCACGCTGCCAGGCCTTTAACAGGTTTTATTACTGAAGTACTTTTTTTATCTCTGTTCTTCGAATGACTGAGGGAATGTGGCCTTAAAATATGAATATGCTAAGTAATGCTTAAAAGCCATCACATAAACCGTAATAAAATGTCTTATTTTGTGTTTCATGGTCGAAAGAAGGGCATAGAGGTTAAAACGATGACACAATTCATATTCGGTTGAGCTAACCCTTTATATCCCGTGCACAGCATAGGAGACGTTTTTTTCCAGTGACCAAGTGAGATTGGAAATGTGCCGGACAGTGTGAGATTGCGGAGATTAGAGCGACCAGGTTGTGTTTTACACCCTGCGCTGGCTTCAATGCTCGGTTCTCTCGTCTGTCTTTTGAAATTCACTTTGGCGTCCCTGAAATCGCTTGGGTGAGAACCACAACAGCTGCACTGATGTATAGAACAGCCGAAATGCCCTCCGTCCACCGTGCACAGTATCTCTTTTCTAACAGAGAGATTGTTAAAGACAGGGACAGCGGGAGGCTTATGTATACATCATATAAACCCAAAAAAAGAGTGGACTGTTATTAATGACCATTTCAGTAAGTGGTGCTTTAGTAAGCAGTTTAAAGTAAGCATCTTTAAATAAGATGGAAAAAATGTATTATTACAAATATATCATCATTAGTACATCATATACATGTTCAGAAAAAGTCCTCAAGAACCAGCAGTATTCATTTATTGCTGAGTTTATACCATTAAAAATCGTATGACGACTGCGAAAGAAAGATTTATGTCCTTTCTTATATATTTAGTGCCACTGTTTTATATTTAGTCTCTTTTTCTCACTGTCTGAACCTCATCCGCCTTGCTCTCTCTCGTCCTCTTCCTCTTGTTTTTCTTTAGCTTGAGGATGTTTTAGTGTTTCTCTCCCATAAATCAATTTCTCTCCCACTCTGTCTTTCTCTCTCTTTATTCATGGTTATATTTCGCATGAAACGGACGTTGTGATTGTGTTTTTTGTATGGTGATGTACAGCCGTGGAAAAATTGAAGAGACCATTCCAAATGTTCATTTATTCAGCATTTAGATGTATTGTGGCTATTCCAGTCCAGTGTCTGTTGAATTTCAACAAAATCAAACCTCAAGAGTGACATAAAGTCATCCAACAGCAATGTGAAAGACTGACCGCATGAGTAGACACATGAAAACTGTGATAAAATCCTGGGTTGTTGCATAATTTTTTTTTTACTTTGCCTAAATACATGTGCAAATATTACTGTTGTGTCATGTAAAAGTGAACATGAACTTGTTTTCTTCGCTGTATTTTAGGTCTGATAAAGTATAGAGAGTCTTTTCTGTTATCTTGACCCGTTTCTTCAGTTTTCATTTTCTGCAAATAAATGCAAATAGAAACAATATTTTCTGGGAGAAATATTGTTAGTAGCTTACAGAATGAAAAAATATCATTTTAACAAGGCACACACCTATAAATAGTCAATATAGAAAAACTGTCAATTATTTTGAAATGGTCTGTCTAATTTTTTCCGAGTGAAATGGCTTCTGGGAAAACTGTACGATGGGGCTTGATTTCTTCTTTTGGGAAGTGGAAGTTGAAAACCTCAGTCAATATAGTTCCGCCTTCAGGCTGAGAGATATGTCAAGCAGAGAAGAGATTTCATTTAGAGAGGGAGGTTAATGTTTTTGAAGAAACGATATGAGGGCACATGAAAAGTTAAAAATAATGAACTTCACAAATAAATCCTTTATAATAAACACTGCATTAGAACAGACTCTCTTTTAATAGTCCGTGGCGATTTTAACAAAGCAAATCTCTTCCGTGAACTGCCAAAATACAAACAGCACATTACATGTCCCACCAGAGACAGGAATATATTGGATCACTGTTACACTACTATTTAGGAAGCATATCACTCTGTCCCCCAAGCAGCTTTGGGGGTCTCTGATCACTGTTTAGTTCATCTCATACCAACCTACAGGCAGAAACTAAAACAGCTAAACCTGTAACCAAGACTGTAAAAAGATGGACTAATGAAGTAGAGCAGGATTAACAAGTCTGTTTCGAATGCACTGATTTTTAGTGTCTTTGAAGCTGCAGCCTTCGATCTGGGCGAGCTCACAGAGACTGTGATTTCATATATCAGTTTCTGTGAGGAAATGTGCATTCCTACCAGGACATTCTTGTCATTTAATAATGATAAACCGTTGTTTACTGGGAAACTCAAAAAGCTTCGTCACACCAAAGAGGATGCTTACAAAAGTGGGGATAAAATCATGTACAACCAGGCCAGGAACAGACTAACAAAGGAGATCAGAGTGGCTAAAAAAGACTACTCTGAAAAGCTGAAAAAACTGTTTTCGACCCAGCGACAGTATGGACTGGTCTGAAGAACATCACCCCCACAGTCTGTGGAGAATCAACAACTGGCTGACGGTCTGAATGTGTTTTACTGCCGAAATGACCAGACTCGCTCTCCACACCCGCTCTGAACAGCACTTCAAACATTCTCCCACCCCCGTGCAACCCTCCCTCCTGCCTCCCCCACCATTCTACCTGCACTTAAGGTATGTGTAGAGGTCAGAAGAAGGAGGTCAGAGGACAGATGTTCAAGAAGCAGAAGACCAAGAAAGCTCCAGGCCCAGACATTGTATCACCTGCCTGTTCTCAGCACTAACTAACTGGCCTCCTTCTTCACACTGATCTTTAACAGATACCTGGAACTGTAGGAAGTTCCCCACTGCTTCAAAGGCTCCACTATCATTCCGGTCCCCAAAAAATCCCAAATCACTGGACTTAATGATGGCAGACCAGTCACTCTCACGTCTATGGTTATGAAGTCGTTTGAGAGTCTGGTCCTGGCCTACCTGAAGGACATCACTGGACCCTTGCTGGATCCTCTTCAGCTTGCCTACAGAGCAAACAGGTCTGTTGATGATGCGGTCAACATGGGGCTGCATTATGTTCTACAACACCTTGACAGACCTGGGAAGTACGCAAAGATCTTATTTGTGGACTGCGGCCTTTAAAACCATCATGCCTGACCTTCTCTCAGGCAGACTGACCCAGCTTTCCGTGCCCACCCTAATCTGTCAATGGATCACTAACTTCCTAACAGACAGGCAGCAACTAGTGAAGTTGGGTAAACTCACATCCGGGACTCTCACTATCAGCACTGGTGGCCCTCAGGGTCGCGTGCTCTCCCCGCTACTCTTTTAAATAATTAAATTATGTTTTTTGTCTATATTTTTTCAC
The DNA here is from genome assembly GCA_006030095.1 of Triplophysa siluroides. NCBI lineage: Eukaryota > Metazoa > Chordata > Actinopteri > Cypriniformes > Nemacheilidae > Triplophysa > Triplophysa siluroides. The sequence goes on along the minus strand of VCII01000935.1, from coordinate 4,473,908 downwards.
CTTTTGTATATAGTGCATTATTGTTTTTTTTTAATTTCTCATTTTTTCTATGTTAATGTATGTTTGCACTATGTGTACACTTTCGTCTGCACTAAGCTCCTGTCGCCAAGTCAAATTCCTTGTGTGTAAACATACTTGGCAACAAAGCTCCTTCTGATTCTGATTAATAAAAACAATCAGTACAGATACCCTCAAAATAAACTTGAACCGGGTTGACAAATGACAATTACCTTTAGAATGCCCCCTTCTGTCAGTCAATCCACAGCAGAAGGTGACAGGTGCAGTCTCATGACTTCAGGGTGTAGTGCACATGTAAGAGGATTATGGAGATACTGTGATGTCATTGCGCCGGGCGGCAAAATTTCACCTGGCCGTGAACCCCAGTACGTCTGCACTGAATCTTCTCAGTATCAACAAGCGTCCAAGCACATTTTTCGAAATAAATCTTCCAGAACAAATGTTAAGTGATGTTTCAAGCCTTAAACCTATTAACTGATAACTTAATATACTGTAAGTTAATTCAATAAGTTGTTGATTTAACCATGCTGTACTTGGTTTCAGTTTTTATTTATTCGCTTCCATTTTCCAAGTCTTGTTCCTAGAAGACAGACCGTGCCATATGGGCTCAAAGTCGCACGTGAAGCGGGCAATGCCATTTGTTGAGGAAGGGTGGATGACAGATGGCTCACATCTCGCCAGGCTGCAGAGACCGGGCATCTTGAATGGCGTTCACACTGTCTGTGAGGCCTATTGTCGTGTTCAGATGCTCGATGGTGCAATGGATCTGAAAAGTACAGAAGCGCAAATCAAGAGAGAAGTTAATCTGTTTAGATTAAGATCTTGTTATCCATTGTTTATTTATTTAAACTTAATATCATTCCTCTAGAAAATCTTTTTTGTAGTCTCAATTGAGAATTGGGTTAATTTGGGATTTACTTGTCAGTAGCCCTCCGTTATTCGGGCCAGACACCTCAGCTGCCGCACTATAGTCAGTACTAGAACTCTCTTGGCTAAATCTTCTTAGATAGACACAGAGAAGCTTTACCATGGATCATTTACCCTTTGTGTTGGGCTCCTCCTTTACCGCCTAATTGAGCTGTGCGAAAGGCAACTCAAATTTCCCAAATCCCAGATGTCCACAGTCATGAATCTGCTTAAGTTGGGTCTGTCTCTATGCATTGCGTGGGTTTCATCATGTCCTCATATATGTAACAGCATCTGTCATTGTATATCTTGCCACCGGGGCTGTGCGTTCACAGATGGCAGACATATATTGTGAATAAATAAACATATTGTGCATTGTTTGGTAGATTTCACACTCGATGCATGCTAGTGCATGAGCCAAGTTCAACGCAGTGCAGTTTAAAGGCGAATGTAATTTTCCTGTTCAGTTCATCTGACGAAGAACAGTTATGGGTCAGAGCTATTCCATCTGTTAGACAAAGTCATTTTAAGCGTATCTAATTTACAAATTTGCAGACCAGTGTCTTCAAATCTAAAGCAAACAGTTATAGATCTGAGCTTTTTCAAAATCTCACAGGAATTCGTACCTATTTTATTCTTAACTATTTTACAAGGTGGCTAATACGTATGATCTTATTCGTACATTTTAGTACGATTTGCTTAGTGATGTTAGGTTTAGGGGAAGAGCATCAATATTGCGTTTTTCTAATAATCGTGTGTTTTTGTACAATTACAATGAATGAATACAGTGGATTCGTATGAATTAGCCGCTTCATAAAATAGTAACGAAATCCCTTGAGATCAGGTTAGTTTATATTTAAAATATATTTAAAGGTATAGTAAAAGGACAATATTTCGAAAAATGTCAGTAACCAAAAAGATCTTACCCACCATTGACTCTCATAGTATTTATTTTCCCTACTATGGCAGTAAATGGGGGACGAGGTCTGTTTGGTTGCTGACATTCTTCCAAATATCTTCTTTTGTGTTTGGAACAACCTGAACAGGGTGAACTGTCCCTTTAAAAGTTGGAGATGGTTGACCATGTGTCTTGTGAAGCGACACATCTCGATAAAACATTGTGAATGTTGTAATAGAACCAAAAGATAAAATCTAATGCACTGGAAGTTTATTGCATAATATTAAAATACTGTATGTACAAATAAGTAGTTTCCAATTGTAGTATGACTGGTTTGAATATGTCATATCTAGCACAGTACTTTACAAGAGCCGACAGGTTTTTTTATTGTGTTTGTGATTTTATCATAACAGTAACTTCACTGATATCTGAACTGAGAAATATGGGAATGCATTTTTCTATGGTTATGTTGAAATGACTCACTTCTACAGAAGCATATAACGTCCCTTTAATCTCAGAACTCAAGGTCAGTCTGCCTTAAATCTTCATATGTGGTCTCTATAGAAAAAATAATTGGCACTTTTATTTCCTCACTTTAAGGTGATCAGAGAGTTGGCATTGAACTTCTGTACAATCCAGCCAAGATCTGAGCTGTCCACTGAGGGTCACTGTCACACTGAAGTTATGGGTAAACAACATGCACATCAAACAGAGCTCAAACAGAGGAGGCCACAGGTCAAGGAGGTTCTCCACACAGCTGATTTGACTCACACATATCGATTCTCCGTTACAAAATGTCTGACGTCATTGCTGGCCGTGCTCCAAAGCCCGACCGAGCAGTTAAGAAATTTCATGTAGTCTTCTGTATGTGCAATGAGGGTACGGCCTTCAGAATGTGAAGTCTGCACATCAGATAAACAAGATTCTGATCCGAGCGTAATAGGTGGCAAAGAACAATCTGATGACTTGATTCTGGAGAAATGATTCTATCGTAACAAGCCCATCTACGTCGTGGCATTTCCAAAGCAGTTTCTGCATAGACCCAAGGCCTGATTCTGTGGTTTACCTGCCGTGATATAACTACGATTTAACTATCCGAGAGTGTGCATACGCATGAATGCATTAGCTAACCATCCTCAGTAGCACCATTCATAACTCTGGCCCCTGGAAACGCTCATGTGGAATCCACGGAATGTGCCACATCTCTCTCTGCGCGCTTCTCTCCCGCCTCTTTCCATCCTGCCGATGTGTGGACTTGTTGAATATTAACCTTCTGGAACCGCCAGACCCGAAGGCCCGGCTCCTGAGGGCTCCTTCTCGAGTTTAGGAGTTCCAGGAAAACAGCATGCCAATAGCGGAGGGCACGTGGAGCTCACGCACGCTCATTCTTCTCTTCTTCAAAGCTGCAGGATGATTTCCCCAAACAAGCTTGGACTATTTAAACACAAAGCTTCGTCACAGAATTTCTCTCTAATGCACACACGCAAAAATACACAAATGCAGTCGATCACTGACACGAAATGTTTATAAAAGATATTAGCGATTTCTATGAAAGTTGTAAAAAAGCAATAAGTAAAGAGACGCGGTGTGTTACATAACCGTGCTAAAATCACATACTGTATGTGGTTTATATTTTTTTTACGAGGTCACCAGCAAAATGTAGCCTGTAGAGATAAATGTAAAATTTCTATCAAAAGTAATACAATTCAATGTAATGTAAGGCTGTAAGCCGTTTATACTTATAAAGAGATATAGCATCATTTTAAATAGAAAATGTGCAGGCATTCATTTATTCGATTTTTTTAAAAGAAACCATTAACTGTTACAGAAAGAAAATATGTGATTTGCTATAAAGGCCAGAAAGCACATCTTTCACTCAGGGATTTTCCAGACACCATTCAATTGTACAGCGCAATTGTATTTCAAAATCTGAAACGCAGCGGCGTGCTCAAGATTCAAACGCAGATACATCAGGAGAATAATAGACAAGGCTCTCTGCAGTGAGATTACCAGAATGCCATGTTTTGACCATGTAACCGTCTCATAAATGTGAACTTTGAACCCAGCAGTGATCTGCAAGAATCGTGTACTACAGTCAGAACCCAAGCTTTCAATTTGTTCGTTTTCTCAAAACCACTGAAACGTCGTCTTATCATGCTGGACGCCTTCTTAAGAAATTCATGACTGTTTGAAATCGTGGCGTGTGAATGTGTGTGCGTGTGGCTGAAAGTACTACACAGCAGCTGTGTGTGTCCGTCAACGAATAGAGAAACTTCCTGCTAAGACCGTATCCCAGCAGATTTACAGCAAAGTCAGGGCAGGATGCCCTACGAGTCTTGCCGGAAGCGTTTGTGTAGAAGTATCTGTTTGAATGTGTGTGAGTGCACTCTCATCCCAGGAGCTTTTACAATGATGTCATTGTTAGGCTACTGTTTTTTTAATGAAATGGGCTGTGTGCTGTGGTGTGTGAGGGCGGCTCTAAACTAGAGTAACGCTGACATCAGCCTAGAGTAACGAAAGTCCATCAGCTGTTTGATTTCCTGTTAAATACAATGAACAATAAGTGCAGTGCAGTGAGATGCATCCGCCACTCAATATAAAGCCTGTTGCCCACTATTCTGTTTATGAAAATTATTTTCAAGCAGTATTTCATCTTTTCGTTTCAAAAATATTTTGCATCTATTTTCACATACGTTTAACAAGTGAACGATAGCAGAATTTGCACTGTTAGGAAATTTTCCATTAAGTATCATCATTGTATGTTATATATTACTTTATGTATATATTATGTGTTATTTTATACTTGTTTCCAAAAGAATGCTTAATATTTAGGCGTAACAACAAAGCGACTTACATTTTCGCTCAACATAGATACGTTTTGGTTTTAGATGGATATACTGTAGGTTCACTCAATGGGTTGCATTGTATTTTCATATCACGATGGACTTTTCCCGTAAGCGTCATAATTAAAAATTACAGTTGGATTTATGTGGAGTTTGGATGTTTCTATCAGTACCATAAAGCCGACAGATGTCTCTTGTCTGCTAATGGTGGAAGACCCCCTCGTTACCAAATTTTCCCTTCTGCCCGTCTTCACAGAGCTGCTCTGTCAGAGTAGAAAGAGTCACTCATTCAGCCCTCGTAGCGGCTCGTGATCATGAGCCACAACCTTTATAATCACTAACTCATGAAAACAAATAAACAAAGAGTTACAACTGGACACTACTAGAGACAAAGATGCAAGCTTTCAATCTGCTCATGGTTCAACTCTCTCAATGACACATTTATTTCAATAGTTGTGAAAAGAAACTTGTGATTGCACGTTTTTTTGTTTGTTAGTTTTACATTTTATTGCAAATCACAGATGTTAAAGGTTCAATAGAGATGAAGAATCTGTAATACATGGTGTCGATCATCCCAGAGCTTAATTATGAAGTATAACACCAGACTTAAAGGGATAGTTCACCAATAGATACAAATTCTGTCCTCATTTATTCACCCTAGTGTCATTTCAAAACTGTGATACTTTTTTCCCCCAGGGCACAAAAGAAGATATTTTGAGGAATGTTGGTAACAAAACACCATCTGTACCCATTGACTTCCATTGTATGGACACAAAACCAATGCAAGTCAATGGGTGCTGCCATTTTTAAGTGAATTTTGTGAATTTTATTTTTGTGAATTTGTATTTTTGGGTGAACTATCATTTTTATAAAATATTTTGCTGTCAGACTGAAACCTTATAGGCAACATTATCTCCATTTTCATTGTTTTCATAAATCAGAACTATTAGTTAAACCTCATGTTTGTCGGTGGGTTTTGAAAATATTAAAAGGTCCAGTTTGTAGTTTTTCTATTTCTATTGACAGAAATGCAATCTAATATACATAACTACGTCATTAGAGGTGTATAAAGACCTTACATAATGAAGCGTTATGTTTTCTTAACTTAGAATGAGCTATTTCTATCTACATACACCACGGGTCCCTTTGCATGGAATTCGCCATGTTGTTTCTACAGTAGCCCTAAACGGACAAACTGCTCTAAAGAGCGCATTTCGTAAATATTTATCTCCTTCAGCAAAGAAGCAAGAACGTGGCGACATATTAGTCCTGTGTCAGCCGCCATAGTGCTTCGAAAGGGAGGGGTGGAGTGAGCCGTTCGTTGCAATTCCCAACCTCACCGCTAGATGTTGCAAAAATATCCACATTGCTCCTTTAATAAAGAGTATTAAAAACAGTGTGCCAACTTTGATAACACATGGTTTACTTATTGAAAAAAGCTATTGTGTTTCATTTGTCAAGTGGCAGTTTTGGAGAGGTTTGAGACTGACACCAATGATATGAGACATAATGCATAATATCATGTCTTATATTCCCACGCAAAGCCTGGTAAACATAGTAAATTTAATACTATGCATACAGAAAGATCACCCACAGAAATGATGTCGGATGTGCCTAACCACTTACTATAAATATATGCACAAAATATGTAGTTACACTATTCATTGATGCCCCCTGTATTTTCTTCATTACGCTAAATGAAACAAATGCACTCATTGACCTTTAAGCGGTGTGTGGGAGCTCATGTGGTTCTGGCTAACAACATGCCATTTGTGTGAATTTTTCATGGACTGTCAAGTCTAACAAAAATTCAAAGAGAGGGAGAGATGGAGCGCCAACAGTTGTGACCAATTTAAGGCTTTTTATGATCTGGGGCTTTTAGTGTTCGGAGGGGAAAGAATGGGAGGTAGAGGAGCTGACGTCACAGAGCCTCACAGCTATGCGAGTCTGAACCCACAGGTATTCCACAACACCACAGAACAGCACACGGGCAGACAGCCCAACACACACAGTCGCATACCTCTGGCTTTTAAGATCCCTGTGTTTGTGCGCTTTTACAGGATTGGAAGTGTTTAGTGATGAATATAAAACGTGATTTGCATTAAAAGGCTTTGTCATGAATGCCGTTGCTTTTAAGTGGAATCAACTTCAGCACATTTAAAGGGACAGTTCACCCCAAAATGAACATTTTACTGACTCTTATGTCGTTCCAAACCTATGTGACTCTCATCTGCCGAACACAAAAGAAGATATTTTGGAACCTATTGACTTTCATTGTACGAACACAAAAATCCCTAAATCATTTCTCAAAATATCTTCTTTTGTGTTCCACTGAAGAAAGAGTCACATACTGGTTTGGAATGATATGAGTGTGAATAAATGATGACAATTTTTCCTTTTTAAGCGAACTATCCCTTTAAGAATGTACTCCCCTTCAAACCATAGAAATATGCATTGCTCCCCAGCATAAAGTGCTTTACTGTACACTGTGTATTGAATGTTATGCTGTAGATCACCAAATATCAAACAAAATGGCTTCTTCAAACAAATAATAACTTTACTTTCGAGCTGTTTTTGCAATGACTTTTAACCAGCTGGTTTCAATGGCGTTTTAAGAGAATGTACGATGTCAGTTTCCCTGGAGTTCACACAGGTGTCTTAGCAAAAAGTAACCACAGGTGTAGTTCATCACAGTAACTATGGACACGTTCCACTGTTTTACAACCAGAAAGTTGTCAAAACATCTTTTTCTTAAATCTTTTGCTTGAAAGGGTCGTTGTTAAATGTTCTTCTCTTGAATTAAATGTCACTTTGGTTTATATTTTGTAATGTAATGCAAAGGCATTTGTATCTGTGTTTAATAATAATATTAATAATAATACTATACTAACAATAAATACAAGGAATGCCAGACAAAAAGTTTTTGAAATGCAAAAGTTTAATCTTTGACTTTTTAGGTGCTTGTCTCAAGAGAAATGTACTCACCTCACCGACCCATTATGTTCGGGATTTCCCCGCCGGTTTATCTCAGTTTAGCAGCTAGTTTCTATACGTTTCAACTTCCTAAATGATTAAGTCTTTGCACGTATCATCTCGATCTTGTCAGCTGATCTCACAGGAACTACTTTGATTTCCTGCCTCTTAGTTGCTGACAAAAGAGAGCCCATAGCACTTATCAGCTTCAATTTTCTTCATGCAAATGAAGCTTTCTATTCATCACCGCTTCTGCCCAGTTTAACTGGCAGGGTAAGTCCCTCAAAGCTTAGCTCTTGTACAGACTCAAACCACAGGTGGTTTCTCTGACAGCCTCTGAGGAGCTCCTCTCTGCAAATATTCTCCGAGTTCTCACTTAAAAAAAGTCCAATTTGGAGGCGTAATGATGTAAATGACAGCAGGGAGAGGAAAGGGACATGCAGCATGTTCCGTTCCCCGCATTATCGGCCAAAATCCCTCTCGTTCACACTTTCTCTTTTTTCCTCACCTCCAAGTTAGCCACATGGATGTCTGGCTTAGCCAAAATAACAGACACAAGCAACAAAAGACATAAGACAACACACTCAAAAATCTTCCCACAGACACACAAGTGTCACAGATTTTCTATTACTCGAACGGTTTTTCATTATGCCTTGCAACTGGCATGGCACAAAGTTTGGTGAGTGACAAACTTCACACTGTTAGACTCGCAAGTACTGCACAGTCTCTCGCTCGTACCTGCGACGTTTTATCCACAAGTCTGTGAAAAACCTCAAGAACACACTGTTTTTAATTCCCCTTCTGGCCTTTAGCTACACGAAACAGATCTGTTTTTTAGCTTGTTGGTAGTACTCGCTATGGCAGATTTTCATTCATTTTGCTTATATTGTTTAATGTTTTTTTCCGAATACCCAGTTATGTGATTTAAGCTCAGCAAGTATGAATTTCGAGTTTACTCTGCATCAGAAAATGTTATGAATTCTTTAATGTGTTGCAAGGACAAAGGAAACGAAAGCAATCCCTGTTGAAAAAAACTTTAAATGCTGGTTTGGTATGTTTTGATCCTGGTTTAAGATGGTCAAACCAGCATCAGATACCTAACCCAGCATATGCTGGTTTTTTCAACAGGGATGATTTTACTAATCTGGATATTTGGCATCCCTGCTGAAAAAACAATAGAAACCATTTTGAATCATTAGCGTTTTTCATTAAAACCATTTACAGATTTCATTTTTGTTGTGTGTTTTGTCCAGTATTCTAAAAGGATTTAATGGTTTCCATCTGTCAGTTATCACCCCACCAATAGAATTCATCACATACCAGAAGACAACAATAAAAGTATTAAATCCATAACATTTTCTATTGTGTTTTTCAGCAGGGATATATGTAGGCAAATATTCTCTGGTGAGACATTCAGTGGGCTTTTGGAAATTGATTTAGACTGTATTTCAAATTGACAGCCATCAAAACGTAAATTACTCGTCTGTTGGGTCAAACACTTACCGAAATCTTCTCTATTGTGTATGCAAACCTGCATGTGCACCAACTTGCATAGTAAGTGCTTCAAACATAATAAAACCTCGAATTACGTGGCCTGTTCAGATGCTGGATTTGTACCTCGCGTCTTAAAACACTCCAAGCGATACCATTTAATGAGACAGCCCGGTCATGCTGTCTTTTGCATGGTGCAGTATTGTGGCCGCACTTACGTTTTCCTGAGAATCCTGCGAAAATCTAGTTCGACGTTCTCATTGCACAATTCAAATCATCATTCCCTCAAATGTACACAACAATGTCAAATTGACAGAAGTCAATTGCACTGGCAGAGTTCCAGCGAACCCTATCATCACATCTTATCACAACTCCGATTACGTGTGCTTGGGACGCAGGCAACAGTGTTTGAGCTGAAAGCGTGGCTGATGATGTCTTAAAATGTGTTTTATCGAGGACACTGATGTAGACACAAAAACCACAGCTCTATTTTAGGTGACACTGGGGTGGATCTTACAGCTATAGGCCCCTAAGTTCTTAGAAACTGACACCGTTAGTACATTCACAGCATATGCAAGCAGAGCTGCTGAGAGGCACCACGGTTTGAACGAGAGCAGTTTTAACAGCCGTACCGCGTCAGTCTGTTGGGTTTACTATAATGAGATGAAAGGTGCGAAGGGTTTATCTCGCTGAGAGAAACGAAGACAGGTTTAGCACGAGGAAGCTGATGGTGTGAAGTAGCATTTTTGGGCTGATGCAGACTTCCTTCACTTTGAAATACGTTCTAGTGACGATGAAAATAAAACCACAGGAAGTTTTGTGTAGTTTTTTTACTATGTTTGCAGTGAACTTAAAAAATGTTGTCTCAGTGGAATTTTGTTATATTTTGCAATGTGCTTTCGCTAACTTACATACGCTCACTTACATACGAAAATAAATGAAACGTTTCATAAAGTCCTAGTTTTACTTTTAGCATCATGGCAGAACATTTTTCATTTTTTTTGTGATTTTTATCTATCCAATTTTGTTTTTTAGAAATGTAATTATTTCTATCCAATGTTCAGGCTTGTTCAATGTCAACATCATGGAGCACTATTTGTTCTGTATCTGAGAGGATACTGTATTCTGTCATTTGTCTTTTCTCCTTCCTAAACTAACATACACACTTGCACACACTTCTGTTTTTTATAACCCCTCCACCTGAGTGTTGTTCTTCCTACCCTCTCCCACTTGTTTTCTTGTCAATTATAGCACATAAACGATGCCATCTGTGTAAACAGACATGTTTGTCAGCCCCTCCCCTTCACTTTAATGATGAGAAGCCCCACACGACCCTACGGTCCTAATGAGAAAGGCTGAGCGATGGGGAAAAAAGAGAGAAAGTAAGCGAGCTATGTAAACCACTACACCAGGATGTGGGCTGTTTTACTTTCCTGCCTTTTCATGTCTTATCTTATATTGGGCTTGTAGTTTTTGCTCGTCATTATTTTCTTCTCCTTTGTTTGCAGTAGTTTATATTGCAGTCTTTCGTGGTGTAGATGTGGTACTGTCATATTTTATTTGTTTATGGGCATGTTTCTTTTTATACCTAATAATCAGGAAAGTAGAGTCACTTTTTTTAGATGCGCAAACTGGGACAAACCGTCGGAGCCGGAGAAAAGTGCAAAGAGCATAAAGTCCACACAAAAGTTCCCGTCTGCCCACCCGCTGTGCTGCGATTGGTCTAAAGGTAAAGAAATGTATAGTGACGTGCTGACAGCGGTTTTACACTGCTGGAGAAGTGTGGACGTAACATCGACCTCAAATCAAAACGCCAACAAAATGTCAGCTCGCCGCAGTCTTTTTAATAACAAAATTGAGCCCACTACATGTTTCTAAAGTTCAAATTTCAGCCAATGGGTTTTCTTTTCAGAAAAAGAGCAGAATAAAAGCTGTGTAGATACAAATGATGTTTCTTCACACTGGAAAGTGTGAAATTTCCTGTGGTTAGAACCCACGTGCCAAAAGAAATGCCAAGACAAAAGTTGTGAACAACAAGCACGCCTAACATGGTGACAGTGGTGAAATGAGAAGATTTTACGGTTAGCGAAAGTTTAATCTCTGTTGTTTGTATCTCTGCCCACAGCTCTGCCTTTTTCGCTGCCTGTTGCTGGATGTTCTTGGGAACTCCAAAATAAGCCCTTTTCACACTGACGTCACTTAACTTCCGCCTTCTAGCAAAGCAGTGCATCATGATTTCAGTCTTGCAACAAACAAGAAGAAAAATAACTAATAATAAAAAAAATGTTTTTGCCGTCGCGCTGGAATTTAACAACAGTGACAGAAAAACTGACAGAACAGTTTTTCAAGTACTTATATCCTAGCACCTTCGCTAACACAAAAAGAAAACAAAACACTTACTTTCTTAATCAAACAGGTTCTGTTCAACGAAGTATTTGTATCCTTTATCTAGCGTTGATCTTGTAAGCGAAAATTTGTCTGCAAGATGTTGTACATCATCTAGCCGTATTTGTGGCAGATGCGCAAGGGACTTGGTAAACTCCATTCTGAGGCGCTAGCGAAAGTAACGATAGACTGCTTCACGGCAGAACGGAAGATGCGTGACGTCATGTGAATAGGGCCTATACTCTCTGGTTTTCACGTAAAAAGGTACTGTAAAAAGATCCAGTTTAAACGATATCCAACTTTTTTAATAAGTATCCTTTATAGAATTTCGAAAAGCATTAAAGGTCCAATGTGTAGTTTTTTGGAGGATCTATTGACAGAAATGCAATATAATATACATAATGTAATTATGTATTATATAATGAAGAGTTATGTTTTTATTTATACTTTTGCATATATTTACATATATACTTTTGATTACAACATCAGTGAATATCTAAGTGTATGAAGTTGATACAGCCGGATGTCTTACAACACCAGTGTTGTTATTAATCCAAGTGAAGCGTTTTAGTGGGAGATATCTAGAAGGATGGAAAGAAAAAGGTGAATGAAGGAGCACAGAGAGGAAACCGTGCGTGATTCCTGCATTAGCTCTCACATACGGGTGGATGTGTAAGAACGCGAGGAGCAGGTATCTGCCTGTTCAGCTGGCATGGAGAAGGGAGTGGAGCATCTTGGAACGCTCTTCGCCAAGCGGGCTGTTGGCTGGCTCCACCACAACTCTTTTGGACAGCTGCTGGTGGTCAATCAGTTCACGGCACGGTCAGTGAGGTCAACTACTGTCTGTCGGAAGCTTCCAGAACAGAACTTCTCAACTGTTTTTGACAGCTGTAGGTCAATGTGAACCGTCAAAGTTGAAAAAGTAGTTTTAAAGGAGAAAGATGATGGCATCGTGAACTTGAGTCAGATGTATGTTTTATTTGCCGGTGTAACTGGCTTGCGACGCACATACAGTATGAAGAACTTGAATCAGTCTGTCAATCTAAGCACAGACTAAGCTTAGCTTTATGTAGCAGGCATTAGTCTGTGACATAACAAGATTAAATGAGTGATATTCCGTCCTGCAAGTAATTGACGATTAGCTGATAAAGATGTATGGAGGCTTATTGGGCCAGTGCTATTTATACCGCACCATTGACAACTAGGCGAGAGCTTCTCACATTTCACAGGAGTTACAACACCACACATATATTTATTAGTACCGCATTTACTTTACATTTAATTCTGGAGCAGCTTGCCTTCTTTCTTAACGCAACCCTTGAGAGAAATAACGACAACTTTTTTGTACTTCCTGTCTTCTGTTATTCACTTTACTCCTATTGGACGCCTCATGTGTTGTATAGTTTCAAATCTCTTTACACATGGGTATATAGGGTAACCATTGGCCTCAACTTGCCGCCACAGCTTGGTTAAGAATTATTCAAACCGATACTATTGAAATGAGCTGTTGAGGTTTTCTTGATTCGGTGATGCACCTCAGGAAACGTGAATTGTGACACCCACGTCCATTCAGAACGCAAGTGTCTGAATGATTCGTACATGACCATATATAGCCTCGGCATGCTAATAAACCTTTATACACAACTTGTTGAACATTCAGAATTACTGTGTGAACTTAACAAACAACAGATGTTAATTAGGTTTGAGCCACTTTCAATTCCTCCATCGCATGTATTTGTTTTTTTTTATCAGAGAAAGAACAAATGGTGATATCTATTCTGCTTTGTGTCTGTCTATAAATGTGTTTATGACAAGGTTTTATTTCTAATCGAGTAACACTGTTAACTTTAATGTTTCGTTTTTTAGTGTGGGAATTGAAGAGCTGTAGTCTGCTAAACAAGAGATTTATGAATGAACATTTCTTCTACAGTCAGATCACTTGCTAATGAGGAAGCGTGTATTTTGAGGCTTTCAGTTCAGCACACGGGTTTTAAAAGGGAAGGTGTGTAGGAGCCTCACTCACCAAAATTAAACATCAGGATGTAGCGCAGACAGAGAAGATTTATATCATTTAATTTGATCGGTTTAAAATCTTGCGTGCCCCACTCTCCAACAGACAAAATTGAACAACTGAAAAGAGCTCCTTTTTCCATCTCTATGGGTCATGATCGGGTGATAAGTATAAAGACACCGTTTCAACACTGAAGAGAAAAACGAATGTTAAAAACCCCCATATGTTTCGGAGAGTTGAATCTGAGACCACACCGACATGGTATGAAAATGATTTGTAAAGTCCTATTTCCCGCATACAATCGATAAGTCATCATTTAAATCATCAAATCTTGTCTTGCATTTCTTAAGAAGTGTTTTGACAATCATTTTGTAACTTAAAAAAATTGTTGACCTTAAAAAAGAAAATTCTGTCATCATTTACATGCCCTCTTGCATTGCAAATCTGTTTGACTTTCTTTCTTCTGCAGAACACGAAATAAGATTTACATTCAGTCATTTAGAATTGAATTGTGCAATTTAACAGTTAAGTTAACAAAAATCTGCTAGCGCAACAGATATATTGCCCTTCGTTTTACTTTATGGATGGTTCACCTGCAAAATGTCATTTTGTACATGCCCTCTTGCATTTCAAATCTGTTTGACTTTCTTTCTTCTGCAGAACGCAAAAGAAGATATTTTGAAAAATGTTGGAAACCAAAAACCGGTGTCCCCATTGACTTCCACTGTATGAACGCTAAACCAATGCAAGTCAATGGTTTTCTGATACCAACATGTTTCAATACATCTTCTGTGTTCTGCAGAAGAAAGAAAGTCAAACAGATTTGAAATGACACGAGGGCATGTAAATAATGATAGAAATTTCATTTTGAAGGTGAACTATAAAGTAAAACTCATGGGCAACATCTGTTCCGCTAGCAGATTTTCTTTTACCCAAGGACAGCATTTAATTCATTCACAAATGATCTTCTCGACTGTATAAAGTACATTATGTACTCTAGCTTTGCGGTATTTTAGCATCTGGGTTTACAGGACACTCTAGCACTTAAAACATTATGGTTTCCACTGTTTGTCAGTACAAAAAAATGAAAATTGCTCTTACAACATGTCTCTAGAAGAGTCTGGAAGTTGATCAAATTTGCATGATTGCATGCTAACACTTTATTTCCATAGTCCACTTTAGATATTTTACAATGAGAGTTAGTTGACAAAATGTACAGTCCGTTTAATGTCTAAAATTGAAAATAAAGTCTGACCTGTTCTGTTTCCTTTTTTTACTTATCATTGGTTTTGATGTCAAACAAAAATAAGTGCTCACGTTGTTGTTTTGGGAGTTTTGGGCCTTTTTGATCCCACAAGTGGTTTTCATAACTGATCGCTTTTATCAGTTGGGCTTTTCATAAAACATTTCCCTTACTAAATTCAATCATGTTGTCAAGAAAAAGCAACACTTTATCATGTGCAGGATCAAAGCAATGCATATCCGGCTGCTGCATATCAACATGCGTGTTTAAGATATAGAGAAAAGCTTGAGTAAACAGCACATGATCCTGCTCTGAATCAGGGGATTGTTTTTGTGAACGTTGAGACTCTTTTAGGTCGCCCATGGTCCATGATCGTGGTTTGGGACACCGTTGCATTGTAAACTCACTGCCTACTGCTGCTGGTGATATAGTTATACATTACAGCAGGTTGACCTCACAAACACAAGAACATTGACCTCGACACAGTCTTCAAACGCACCGCCTCAGGGCCTGCGGTAAACAGCACAGGGAAGCAAGCAGGAGAATATCTAACAGCCCCATAAAATGATTTTGAGCATTCTGTCATACAATAAGACCAGTGTTTCCTTCCACTAAACACATTGTTATTTCTGCTTCTCTTTATTATATTTTAAGCAAATTCAAAGTGATCAATCGACACCAAGACCAGTTGCTTGTCAGATTCCAAAATCTGCCCAAAAGTGTTTGGCATTGTAAAGAGAAGAGCAGGATATTTCACGGTTTCTCCAGAAGAAAGAGACATTCTTGACATTATGTAAACGAAGTTTCAGTTTTGGTTGAATTGTTCTTTTACATAAAGTTATGTGGTTTACTGACCAGTGTGTGAAAACCAGGCTTAAGTTTCAATTGATTTCCCCTATTAAAGGGATATTGCACCCCAAAATGATGATCACATAGAAAGATATTTGGAAAAATATAGACCAATATATATATAGCAAACAGTTCTGGGGCACCTTTGGGTAGTCAATGCTGTCCCAGAAATGTCCGTTGATAACATTTTTCCAAATATATTTTTTTGTTTTAATCACAACAAAGAAATGTATACAGGCTTTATACAGGTATTTTCATTTTTGGGTGGACCGTCCCTTTAATTTCTCTATGATTTCAATCTTTGACATGTTCTTACTCAGTCGATATTAAAGATATCAAGGTTTTATTTTTAAAGAATGTGCATTATGTAGGTGGATTTTATATGGAAAATAATTATTCACAAAAATTGACTAGCTGGGTTTCCACAGACTATGCCATATTTAAAACAAATACAAACCTTCCTATTGTCTTTGAGACAAGACACAACATTCAAACAAGACTAATATGCAACTTGGTTTAAGCGTTTGCAAATATTATCTTATAAATGTTATTAATTGAGCATATTAATATTTAATTAAAGTAAACTATTTCTAAGGTCAAGATAAAAGCGTCTGCCAAATGAATAAATGTATAATAACCTGCAGTACCCAAATGAGTGTGTGTTATTAGTTTCGAGCAGTTGTTTTCTGGGAATAACAAGCCTTAAAATGTCAATTTCAACCGGCCAATTAGAATCAAGTACTCCAGAGCGTGTAATAAGTGATTATATTTACAGTGTGGTCTTAAAGCATACAAGCATCTCCTGAAATTTCTGGTCCACATTTTCAAGGCTGTCATGGTGCATTTCATCTACCTGACTTAGTTCTCTGAGGACGGTTTGCTGGGTTCAGTAAGCTTGTAAGCTTTGGTTGAGTGCTAACATTTGGCAAGATTTCAGCAAGGCTTCTTTCTTTAATCCTTAAGCTATCACAAAGAGTTTGAAGGAGAGAGAGAGAGAGAGGTGTCAGAAGCATAAACTGAGTCATTCCAGCACCTGTTTCATGTCACAGCTGTCTGTGTTAGGGCAACACAAGGAGTGCAGATTTCAGCTTCCTCTGGTTACTAAGACAAAGAAGCTTGCTTTCGTTCTCCTCGGTGTCTGACTCACTTTCTCTACCAACTGTTTTCAAACAAATAGGACCTTGAGGGCGATAGACCGTTTTTCTTCTTCTCACAGTCCCATTAGGCTGACAGGAGAAAGTGTTTTATAAACAGGATCTGCTCTAGCATGTAACAGGACAGGTGTTTCACGTAAGGCAATGGCGAGGGTTTGGAAGCCGCCGCAGGTGTTATAACCCTCGTGACTGAAACATGCCCTGAACATGGGATGTACAACAAGCGCTGCCATCCCACCATGAATCACTTTGTGTCTAGATTCATGCAATCATTCGTTCTGTTTGAAGAATTGTAACCTTAACAGTGATCTTTGACTACTGCTAATGAATTAATGACTGTCTTTTGTCTTCAGTATGGAGGTGTAATGCTTTTAGGCTGTCTGTCGCTTCAGGCAACGTCTTATAAGGTGTTCAATGAATACTTTTGATCAGTATGTGTGTTCCCTGGAAATCGAATTTTTATTGCTATTTTGTTTTCCAGAAGTGTTAGCCTAAAGTTTTAAATGGATATGTCTGCAAAAACAAAAAAAAGTAAACTGGGATTTCGAGGATTTTATTCTACATCACTTAGTTAAATCCATCATTTTGATTTCATGGGGTACAAATACATCATCTCTGCACATCTGATTTAGTGTAAATAAATATGTAGATAAGTACTCAATAAAGCCAATGAAATAAAATGTACACACCCAAAAAATATTGCTGTTGAATGCTGTTGAAAAACAGTTGCTTTTGTTGTTGGCTTTGTCGAATCTCTCAGTCACAGATGACGCACGGTCAAGTTTCTCAAGTCCACTCAACATGTGCGTTTACAGAAGTCTGTGTACCGTGGCACACCACGTACTAACTAAAAGTTAATCTCACATCCTGAAACAGGTCTAACCTGCATGACTCACCCGTAAACGGCCTCCGTACATCAACCGTTCAAACAGGAAACATAACATTGAAGTCTTTGGATCTCATGTGTTATTTATTCTGCATTCCTTATCCCAAACGTTTTCCCGTGATCACTTTTTGTTCCCATATCAAACGTTTATATTGCACATGTACGGGACAGGAGTGTATGCAGGCGGTATATGGATGGAACGCTTATGTGTGTTTATAAAGCATTAATAACAGGATGCATGGGTTGTTATTACGCCTTTATAATAAGGCTGTGCATCAATATTTACTATTGGGTTTAAAAATATGGTACAGGAATACGTAAATGAACCAACAATGGGAGGAGCTATACATTGTGTAATAAACACAATGCAGATTTTCAGCCAAACAAAATAACTCTCTGTACTCAAGAATATATTCTGCATCTTGTACAAAACGTTACAATACGTTGAATGCATGGGATTTTTTTGTTATTTTTTGATATATTGTGGTCAGTTTCACTTCATTTAGTTTCCAGTTACTTGGGACATCCCCTAGAAGAACACAGTGGGCAGTCATCTGTTAACTGTAATCATCAGTCAAAGTGAGAAGGAAAAGGGGAGAGCCCTACATGTTACAAAGAAGTTTTCAAAACCCCATTTGAGCCATTGGGAATCTGAATGAGTATACATTGTGTTCTCTGCTCTACTTTCTGTATACACATTTTAATGAATGTAACATGTTAACGCCATGACTTTTATGTCTTTTGCTCTGCAAGCATTTTTAATAAAACATAATGCCAGTAACACGAAGAACATTTGACGGCATGAGCAAGAGTTGGATGTTTCACTGTGAGTTAGAGGATGTTCATATAGGATGCATTCTTGCATTACTTCAGTACTAAACTTAATCTCCTGTAGTTAACACAGCGAATCCCTATAAGTTTTAAAACAATGGACGAAGCAGAATGTAAAGTGGGTCTTATAGACATGGACTTCGGCTTTTCTGTAGATCAGTGGCATTTTTAATCCTAGTTAAAGAGATTTTTCACCAAGTAACAATGTGTTTAGTAAAAAAACTTTCAAATTTCAGCGAACCGACAACACTACGGATGAGCATTGTGAAGTGCCTCTGTGATCATGCCTCCATTCACTCGACTTTTTTTCATACTTGTATAGCCTGAAAAACGGATAGCCTGAAGTGCTTCTTCTTTTTGGATGTCGACGTATAGCAAAGCGTTTGAATAATTAGAATCACGTTGTTGATCGTAATCCTATGTGCATCCTGAAGCGAAACGCCATTGTTCCCTTTGGCGCCGGATGTAACAGAGCTGGCAGAGATTTTAGCGGGAGGACGTCATCGATCCGTGTGCATATACCCCATTGTACGTTCAAGAGCTCTGTTGCATCTGTCAAACAGTGATGTTATGACGGGGTTGGTGGGAAAATCAGTCACCTGAATCCACCTTCACTATCAGTTAGACGGGTAACTGTTAACTGCCACTAGTCACTTACCCATATCCTTTACACACGATCTTATCACTCACACACACACACATTCCTTCTGACACGTAGCACACACACACACACACACACACACACCCTGTGATGGAGGGATGTCTACATCTTGTCAAGAATAGATTTTTGCTTTTGACAGCATGTTACAAAAGAAAGACATATCACAAGACCAGCAATGTCAAAGTGTGAGAAACAGTTCATCTTTTTATTCTCTATATAAATAATAATAATTCACACATAATGCTTTTTAAAATGTATATATACACTCCTTAAGAAAAGGTGCTTCGAAGGGTTTTGGTTTTATAGAGAACCTTTGACATCTGAAGAACCTTTCTTTTTCACAAAAAAAGGTTCTTCGTATTATAAAAATGTAAGAAAGAGATGTTTTTTAAAGAACCTTTGACTGAACGGTTCTTTGTGGAACCAAAAATGGTTCGTCTATGGCAGTGGTTCGCAACCTTTTTTGAGTACTGGACCCCATCAAACCACCCTTATGGACCCCCAACCCCTGCGCTCACACCGCATCCCGTTTTCTTTCCCCAGCGCCTCAACATATTTCCATTAAATTAGGAAAAATAAAAAGATTAGTAAAGTCAAAAATTGTATATTTGTTAAGTCATTAAATGTAACCCTAACTTAAAATGACACGTGACCATTTAATGGTTTTCAGTTTCATTGAAATGACACAATAATCACAATTACGTCGCCAAAACAAGGACTTACACCAACCATTACTGATCCGTTACCGTTATAAGTAACCATTATATAATGTATATATATAATATTTGAACTCTGGTGTGCCATACCTGTGACTTGCCCTGACGTGCACCTGACCTGACGCATTCCTTACAACCGATCTGATGCGAACCGCTACGAATATCGGCCCGGTGTCAGGTGTCGGAAACAGATGAGTGATCTAATCAAGATTGGTGTTTGCACATGCACACGTTCACACACTAGAAGCCCTCCGGGTATGTTTGAGTCAGAAATGCGCAGAAGCTGCACAACAGGCAGCATTAAATACGATTTGGTTTAACCGTCCATGCAAAGTGAGTGAACATCTAATTTATGAACACAAGTAACCAGTCAATTTGGCAATTAATTTGACTGCAATAGTCGACCTCATAACTCACAAGGGTTCTATGCCCCCCCGCAAATCGCCACGGACCACTAGGGGAGTCAACCCCCCCGGTTGAGAAACACTGGTCTGTGGCATCGCTGTGAAGAACCGTTTAAGCACCTTTGCTTTTAAGAGTGTAGTATATAGTATGTAATACAAATACATTAAATTTAAATAATAAGAGGACAAATGCAACTGGAAAGCCAGCCTTTAAGTTTTTGGGTTGATACAAAGTTTGGCAACTTTGGAAAATAAGGGACACTTAAAAATAAAGGTGCTTCTCGATGCCACCGAAGAACCTTTTTTGTCTAAATGGTTCCATATAGACCCTTTAACATCTGAAGAAACTTTCTGTTTCATAAAAAGTTCTTTGTGGCGAAAAAAAGCTTCATCAGGTTATAAAAAGGCAAGAAAGAGATGGTTCTTTAAAGAACTTAAAAAAAAAAGTGGTCCAAAAATGGTCCTTCTATGGCATGGCTGTGCAGAACCTGTTAAGAACCTTTATTTTTAAGAGTGTAGTGTAGATAGACATTTTAGTTCAAAGCTAATTATCTTCAAAAGGCATTATCAATTAAACTCAGATAAATTGATTTCTGACATTGACAAACTTTTTAACACCTGAAACAAAGATTAGCTTATTTAAGAAGACCTAAGAAAGGGGTTTGAGTGTGGTCTTCATGGCGAGCATTAGTGAGTGGGCGAATCCAAAAATCAAGAAAATTTGCAAACACGATTGTGGGTACAGCTGCTTTATCACAACAGTTATGATCTCCAGTCACCACAAACACTACATTAGGGGATTCGAAAAGGTCCTGCGGTCAAAAACAAGTCATGAATCATGTCATACCGCTAACTAGCTCTTCCTTACAGAAGAACTCTGACTAACTGTTGAGGTCAGTCGTGTGTATTTGTGTCTCCTTTAAAACTTTCGCCAGATTTTAGTGTGCATTGTTTTTGAGATGTTCTGTGGATAGAAGTGGGTGAACGCGTATCAAGTGACAAGAATGCATAAGGATGTGTGAACGTTGTGTACATGTGCAAGATAACAATTCCAATTCATAAGACAACATTTGTGTGTCAACTAAAGATCTAAACAGAGATAATGGTGCATGCAAAAGCTGAAGCTAATAGGATCACACAGACAGACCAATTCCTGTCAGCAATGCATTTACTCGATTTGACACAGTAACATTTAAGTCATTATTCATAAACATTCCAGTAATAAAAAAATTCTTAAGATTGTGTTAAACAATGACAGAAAATGAGACATCCGAGGCATGCAGCAAATGATGCAGTGAAACAATGCAGGTACAGACAAACTCCTGCACACGCACTTAACTTTCACACACATGAACAAAACAAAAACACACACCCCCATAAACTTCCAGTAAACCTGATTATGCAATTCATATCCTCTTTTACATCCTTGTGCTTCTCTAGAATCATCTAGAATTTTAAATCATTGGCTGGAAAACAATATTTCTCAACATACTTGAGATGGTTCTTTAAGTGAGAGCGAAAAAACAGAAGTTGTCTCAGGCAATCTGAATAAAATTATTAACACTAAAGTCATTGTGCATCCATGTGCATCCTTGACACCGATACACTATCACTGCACACGTAATGAAGATCTGGTCATGACTGAGGATTCATATTTGTTTTTGACCGCAGGACCCATTTGAATTCTCCTAAAGTAGTGTCTCTGTTCAGTGGAGATCTTTACCTTGGTGATATGAACGCTGTACCTGCCACATACGTGTGCACAAAACCTTTTTGGATTGGAACGTTCCCTAACGCTCTCTTTCAAAAGCATCAAGACCATCGAAACATCTCTCTATGAGGACAGGGGATTTTAAATGAAACTATGAAAAAAATACATTCTCATTTGTATCTTTGATCATTTAGAGGTTTTACATTATGACCAAATAATGACTGTGGGACGCGTTGAAAGGTTACACTTACGTTCTTTCTGAAAATGGGACACTCCTGAGGAAAGTTTTAGCACCTGCTAAAAGAACATGCAAACCGTTCTAGTTTTATTAGTGTTTTGACATGATACAATGACCTTAAGTGCATTGAAGCAGGTGTGCAAATATCTAGAACATCTTATTGCCCGAGGCTACAAACTGTTATGCAAAACACACGCATTCCTTCATATTATATATATGGGCTTTCCGGGGAAATTGGAGCCTATGACACACACCAATGGAACTGAAATGGACAATATTACCCTTTAAGAAGCTGGCCGTATGAAGACAAATGCACGGTGCTGCAAAATCCCCAGACAAACGTTGTCTGTTCATTGTTAAAAAAAGCAAAACATGTTTCGATCAAAACATCTCCGTACATGTATTCTTTCCAGGAAAGATGAGAATAATGGATTTCTTTCACACTGACTTTCGATATAAATCAGCGGCGATGCTTTCATCACACTTTGTGTGTTTTGTTCCTTTTTAAATTGCTGAATCTAGGGGACTATGACATGTACATCTTGACCTCGGATTTCTTAGTAGAGACGTTTCTGTGATGAAAACGCATTTTGTTGACCAGTGCAGATCTAGACATTTTGAAAGTGCGGCAATGAGATCTCAGTGTTTTACGGATGGGGAGTGGCTGGGTCATAAAGAGAAGACACTATCAAAAAGGATGTGAAACAAGAAGAGAAATAAACATACAAATATCCTTGCACTGACATTTCCTTGTGATTTACTTGCTCAATTCTGCGGTAAATGCATTGCATTGCAGAAAACCAATTCACTGAACAATCACTGCCATGGAAGCAAAAGCTATTTTTTGTGCCCCAAAGAACCATTCCTTTCTTATTTTTTACAATTTGAAGGAGAATTTTTCACTTCAAAAATTATTTTGTGAAACAGAAACGTTCTTCGGATATAAAAGGTTCTTTATGGAGCCATTCATCCCCAAAAAATGTTTGAAAAGCCTGAAAGTTCAAAATTTTTTTTTTTTTAAGCGACAAGACAATGGTACACGATCTCAAACAAAGCATATCTCCTCATCTATTACGCTTGAGAGTTAATGTCAATCAACATCATATGTTTTGTCTAAACACAGGTGTTGCTCTTGGGAATCAGCTGCTACTGTCTTTCAACATCCTTGCAGCCTATTATCAAGCACTTTCATCTCTAATTGCAGTTAAAGAGAGAGAGAGAGAGAGAGACTAAAGGAAAGTTGATCTCAGAAATTACTGCTCACTTAACATGTCCTGTCA
The DNA here is from genome assembly GCA_006030095.1 of Triplophysa siluroides. Taxonomy (NCBI): domain Eukaryota; kingdom Metazoa; phylum Chordata; class Actinopteri; order Cypriniformes; family Nemacheilidae; genus Triplophysa; species Triplophysa siluroides. Next base: position 4,450,410 of record VCII01000935.1, on the reverse strand, counting down.
TGAAACCGCTTCAAACCGCTTTAACAGGTTGTTAAGGAACTTTCTGGTGTAACTCTGTGTGCTGTACAGCCAGTGAGAAACTGATTTCTCACACAAAGAATCTACTGTGAGACTGGGAGTAATTTGTTATCGCTATTGGCAGCCTCAAATTAAAGGCATAGCACACCCAAAAAGAAAGAGAAAATAATCCTGTCAGTGTTTGTTCGGTTCTTCCAAACCTGTATGACTTTCTTTTGTCAATGGAACACAAAAGGTGATTTCATTTCGAATATTCTTGATGCTTCTACATCAAGCATCCCATACGACTGAAAGGTAAAGTTCATCCAAAAAACATTATTTTTGATTATTTATTCACCCCCACACATTTCAAAGCTGTATGACTTTCTTTCTTCTACAGAACGCAAAAGAAGATATTTTGAAGAATGTTAAAAAAAAGTGGCACTCATTGATTTCCATTGTATGGACACAAAACCACTAACACCGTGTCTACACCGGACACGACCGACGCGTCACCACACACGGTTTTGTTCTAATGGGTTTGTCGCACCGCGCCACATCCAAATTTAAAATAATAATGGGTTCTAACATGTTCTACATTTACATTTAGCAGACGCTTTTATCTAAAGCGACTTACATTGCTTTATCCTATACATTTTACATAGGTATTTGCAATCCCCTGGGATCGAACCCACAACCTTGCGTTGTTAATGCAATGCTCTTACCACTGAGCTACAGGAACAGAATGTTCTTTCTTCTTTTGTTGTGTCACATCGCGTCGTGTCCGGTGTAGACACGGTGTTAGTGGTTTTGTGTCCATACAATGGAAATCAATGAGTGCCACTGTTGTTTGGCACTCATTGATGGCACTCATTGCAGACATTTATCAAAATAGCTTCTTCGGTGTTCCACTAAAGAAGGAGTCACATACAGGTTTCGAACCACATGAAAGCAAATAAATGATGACAGACAATTTAGTTTGGGGTGAACAATCCCTGTAATATTAGGATGCTATGAGTTTTATTGATTAATACCAAAGTCCGTTTACGGAAGTCGTGCCACACGGCGGCCATGTTTGCAACACCTCTGGGCACCTTTTTCGAGGTCACCTCATCTACTGCGCCTGCACACAGGCTGGCCGCCTCACGAGAGCCAGAGAATCGTCAGTCTGTACTGATTGACGATTGGCTCGTTTTACTGGAAGACGGGATTTCCTTCGCTAGAGCGGCCATATTGAGCGTTCTTCGCCATTCATTGTAACGCCAGTGACGCATCTTGTTAATATTAATATCTTTGTTGTTCCTCATCATTGGTTGAAAATCTGTTTTGTGTACATTTGAACATTTTTGGGTAAACAGTTCTTTTAAAGCTGTGACTGTCTGTAATGTAACAGATATAAAAAGAGTGTCATACATTATAAACCATCATAGACAAAATATCAAAGAGTCTTTTGCCGCCTGATCAGATAACTGTACAATAAAACAAACCGCCGAGCTATAAACTTCAAACTTCAATATATAGGCGAGTACACATTCATTATGTTTTATTACTTTACAACCAGGAGAAATACAATAAGGCTTTTGATGTCTCTTACAGTATACGTACAGTACATCTGGAACGGGGGGGGGGCTAAACTCTGAACTCTCATGAATGTATCTGTTACAATCAATAAAGCTATTTACATTGCACACACAACAAATCTCTCACGTTCACTGATAACACAGTGTAAGTGATGACAGTACACTTAAAGGAATGTCAATTTTTTATTCTTTTCAGAATTCATTTTAATGTGCAGCCCTTTAAGTTTGCGTTAATGCCAGCCCACCATTACTTCCTCAAGACGCCCGGTAGCATGGACTCAATCTGCTGACAGATGTTTAGTGTTAGCCGACTATTGTTATCATTACCGTACAATGTTGACAGTGCAGAATCTTCCATTGTAAACCTGGTGGTCCTATAGGGGGACTCACCTCATGCTGATACTTATTCCATTCACATATTTTCCATTCATTAATTAGATTGTCATTCATTTAATGACAAGAGCGTATTGGCGGCGGTGTGGGCTGCCTTGGCTCCATTGTTCCTTAAATGGACTGTAAGAGGGTATAGTGGGACATTTTAATAACTAATAATAGAATCAAAAACTTAAGGGGATAAGACATGAGGAATAGATTTTACCTTGAGGTTTTGACATCGAGGAGGTCTTTGTATCATTCATACATAGTGAAAGATTTATATTGCTTAAAATATTCACCTCCCACTACAATTTTACATTTATGTAATCAAGAACATAGGTAAATTGGTTCATAAGTTGCAATTGTGAATATATTATGAAAAAGAGCGATGATACAACACATTTAGAAATATAACTATAGAAATTGACTAGAGATTTTTCTGTCAGACATAAAACACGCCGCTTGCAGTTCGAGTTCTATGCCCTAACAGCATGTGCACGTGAGGGGCAGAGGGGTGTGAATGCGTTGCCGCTGGAGAGATAGTGTTGCACAGACATGCTAGCTCGAGGATATTCTTGGGATGGTGATGAGGTTTTGGCAGGAATGTGTAAAAAGGGGAGAGGCTCTTTTAAAAAAGGACTAGCTCGACACATTCACACGCACACACTTGCACATATACATCTCTATTCTTCTACTCTACCCCGATTCTACAGAGGGCTGGATATTGAGAATCACTGTATTGAAGTCAGTGGTATCATTAAAATGTGTCTGACTCACAGGATAGATTGATAGCAGAAAGGATTTTAGTAGACTAGATGCTACAAGATGTACACAAATTATTTAAAGGGACAGTTCAACTAAAAATTCTAATTCGGTCAACATTTACTCACCCTCAAGTTGCTCTAAAACAGTGTGAATTTCTTTGTTCTGATGAACACAGGAAAAACGACAATGGTCGTCAAAAGTGCACCAGAACGGTTTGCTTTCCTACATTGCGCACGCAAACAGAACAAAGACATTTATATAGCAAATGTTCCTACTATGGTAGTCAATGGTAGCAAAGAACTGTTTGGTAACAAGCATTCTTCCAAATATCTTTCTCCGTGTTCATCAGATGAAATTAATTGATACAGTTTTGTGACTTAAGGGGAAGTAAATGAAGACAGAATTTTCATTTTAGGGTGAGCTGTTCCTCTAATGTATTATCTTATGTATTGGTGTATCCAAACAATAATTCACCAAGGAAAAAGTTCTTGTTCTGTAATCGCTCTCGTTTTCTTTTAATCATCAACCTAGTTTAAGATTAGTTCCTTTGGACATAAAGAGACAAATAAGAAAGTAGTTGGCACAGTAAGAATATGAATCTACAATAAAACTTAACAGTATGACTCAGATAGTTTGGTCATTGAAGAATTTAATGGGGAATGTTTGAGTTTATTAGACGATCTGAATTTGTTAATCGTTGAGACCATTGACATAGTTGAGGTCAATTCTGAATTTGAGATCATTTTGGTCGATTAAGAGTAATAAGAAGCAGAAGACCACCAATAGCGTTTCTTTTAAACACATCGATGTCTGATGCCAACTGAGTATCAAAGATAAACTATTACAGATTGAACTAGGAGCATTTAAGTCACTCAAAGATTTGATGGTAAAATTTATACTGAACTGTGTGAGACTCGCTTAGCATTTCCATTCAACCGCAACATCTTTATTCGAGTCCATGCACAGATATATTGGGCTATGGTGCTCACGCACATAATGGAGGTTTGAGTCTGGCCTGCAACACACCAATTATATATTTCCGGTGCAATCGTGTATCTAAAATAATTATGTTAAGGGATTACCACATGCACATGTATTAAACACTTCCTTTCTCACGGTCCTGCGTAAAAAACATTTCCGTTCCCTCTTGCTATTGAAAGCACATTCCCGCCCATGTGACATGTCAGAGTACATGATGTATAAAGTGTTACACTGGAATGAAGCGCAAGTGTTCCTGGATGAATGCTGATGGGTCCTGTTTGCACATTCCAACTAAACATGACCAAAAGGAAAAAAGATCATATTCTGTTTTTTTTAGACTGTACATGCTATTCTTATCCTAAATGGTGATTTATCATGTGCATATACCCGAGGACCTGTAACTTCTATAAACATAAAATATTTTTGTAATCACCGTAGCAGATTTTCACAAGGACTCATTTGCATACTTGGAAACGGTTTCCAACAAGATGTGTTGATTTACGAGTACAAATCTAGCGCAGAACTGCAGCGTAATGAACTTTTCTGTTCTGTGTGGTTCCCGACACCAGTTCTGTCAGGTCAGCATCACGGCCGTATAAAGCTTAGTGAAAAGTTGATTTAACTTAAAACCCATTCGTAAACCCCTATAGCAGGGGCTTTTGTGAAAGACGTGGGGAGGACTAAGCGACGTACGTGAGAGGCGGCCCGCATTGATCCAACATGAAACCTGTCTGTGAAACACAAGAGTCAGCCATTCGCGGCAAGCTGTTCGTCGAATCATCTTTCGGCAAAACCCCCTAACTGAAACGTGAGTCGACAGGAATGCGCTCCGCTCTGTCCCGTCCAATCAAGCTCAGGCGAGTGTAACGGGGCACCATCAATGATGAGGAAGGTCTCATTCATCAGCTCGCTGCTCATTCACCCCCGAGTCAAATGGACCACGGGCACTCGCACGGGCCTTCAGAAATCCAAGCCGTGACACCCGTAAAGAGGGTTACGAGAGTACTTATATGAATGTCATGGAAACATATTTTAGCATCAAAAGAGCTTTATTGATGGACACACTTCAGTTGAAGAGGGTTTACCTTGTACCATGAATGTCATGAAAGCTCCCTTTGGTAACCGCAACTTCAGTCCAAACATGAAGAGACATGTAACATAGGACTTGCTACGGTTCATATTTACCCGACCTACACCCCCAAAAGCCCCCTTTTTCACACGAAGTTCATTAGTGACATCCGATTGGGGACACACCTTCATGTCACCCCACTAACACTTCACATTACACAAAATGTTAATTTTTCCTACGTCAGTCCAGGTAAATATGCCCTGTTTTTCTGTTATCCGCCCTTGAGTACAGTTTCCCTTGTATGAAAATTTGAATTCTCATTTTAAAGATGTGATGCTATTTGGAATATCTTACTCCTTCTTTGAATTTGGAATGCTTGTCACCAACCTTGGTCACGTTGACTACCATAGTAGGGTCTGTTGAACACAAAACAATACATTTTGAAGAATGTAGGAAAGCAAATGTTTGAGGCAATATTGACTACCATCATTTTTCCTACTATGGTAGTCAATGGTGGTCAAATATCTACTTCCAAATATCTTTCTCTGTGTTCAACAGAATTCAAATTTTTGAGTGAACTGTCCCTTTAACTTACAACTTTGATTCATTTTTGAGATTGTGAAACTGACACAAGGAATATGTTCTATTATGATGATCAATGATAATCTTTTAATGTTCAAATAGAAACGTTTAAACCAAGAATATGTGGCATAAAGAATAATACTTCTCTAACAGCTGTTGAAACTACAGTTGCATGATGCATCTACATTAAATGTAAAATATACATGTAGAAAAAGTAAGATGCACATGCACAGATGTCTAACGATGAGTTCAGAGTAACTCAAAACATCCTTACCCTTCTCCACATCTTTATGCCCACTGTGTAAAAGCCCAGCTGTCTGCAGACAACAGCAGCAGATCCTCATCTCTTCACAGCAAAGCAGCATCATTGACTTTGATGACAGAGAGCTGTTAAATCACGGGGGGCAAGGCATGTAGGTCTTTTCCTCAAAAGTTTGGCATTCGTTTGTGGCTCCGGTTTCAGGCATCCGATAGACCGGCAGGCTGACTGGCAGCTGTTGTGAAGGTCTGTGAGGAAATGAGGGAGGAAAGTAATCAGTTTATGGGGAAGAATGGGGATGACTAAGTGATCCTAAAACACAGTGTGTCCACTAATTAGGTTTATAAAAATCCCAGCATGCATTAGGAGGAGGAACTTCGCTGATACAGAGCATTTTTGCTTGTGGAAAAACTGTACTGTTCTAGATGCAAATCGAAGTGAAAAGCGTTTCATTTTCTTCAGCTTTAGGTGATTTCCAGTCAGAGTTTCGTTTACTTTTTCTTTGAGCAATTACGGTCTTTGAAATCTTACCACTATCTCATCTACAACAGTTATGAGCAAAGTTATGCTATGTTTACTCTAATATGAGTCAGGCGGGAACGCTAATGCGAGGTTTCATTTAATCTTTAATATGTTTTCCTCTAATTACTCGGTCTGACCTGAGATGTTTCCGACTGCATAAATGCTTGAACAGGTTTGTCAAGACTCACTCAAAGTGCATTAAACGCACATCAGCGAGTATTTAAGTTGTTTAAGATGTCGAGACAAGCATGTGAACAAGCCCAAGGAGATGCAGCATGAGCTTCAGCTTAACAACTATGAGAAACGAGAACACGTTCTTGGGAACCGGTGTGTAATTTACCGTGAGAGCTTTTGAAAGTGACTTCAATTAAACACACAGTGAGTCAGGATGACATCTTCCTTTTGGAATTCTGTGACAGGTTAACACATGCCACAATTAAGTTGAACTTTATAAATTGAGACTGTATAACAAAGACCTTGAGAAAGTTGACTATGAAACTGTATATGTAATAGATGGATTATTCATATGTTATGACACACAAAAACATTTGTGTAAGCCACCATAGTTGAAGAAATACTGTAGTTCACAGAAGAGGTCAAAATTCTGTCATCATTTATTCCCCCACATTCGACTTTCATGCTTCAGTGGACCACGAGAGGAGAGATTTTGAAGAAAGTAAAATGGATTTCACCTGAAAATGAAACTTCAGAAAAAAATGTTAGTAACAGAACAACAGCAATACCCATTGACTTCTTTTGGTTTTGCATTTATACAATAGAAGTGAATGGGTACGGCCCTCGACATTCTTCAAAATATCTTCTTTTGTGTTCTGCAGAAGAAAGAAAGTCATACATGTTTGAAATGACATGAGGGTGAGTAAATGATGACATCATTTTAATTTTGGGGTAAACTGTCCCTTTAACACTGCTCTTTTCTCATGCAATGAAAGTGAATGGGGACCGAGGCAGTCGTCCACTAACATTTCACCTAATATGTCATTTTGAGCTCCACATGAAAAGAAAGAAAAAAAGTCAGGTTTGAATCAATATTAAGGTGAGTAAATGATGACAGAATTTAGATTTTAAGGGTGAACTGTCCCTTTAATAAACTAGGCTTTATGTTGTTCTGCATATCACAAGGAGGCCAGTTGGGTTTTTATCCCTCACAAGGTGAGATGTCCTAGTTACATAGTGTGTCAGCTGTTGACTACTGGGACTCAACAACTGCTCTCGCTGTTCGTTTAAAAGACGCGAGTCATATATGCAGCTGCAGCCTATAAATTAGTGGCGTTAAACTTGGACAGGCATGTCACGCAACAGGTGCATTGCCTGAATAGATCTGGGTCGGTTAGAGTAATACTGAGATGTTTTGGGCGGGGGGTCTTTTGCATTCAAGGTTTGTGTTTTCTGCATCAGTATGTGATTAAAGACCGTGATTATATACTTGTAACCGAACAACATTGGCCCCAATTGACTTCAGTTATATGGTCACAAAACAACTGAGACATTTCCCAAAATATCTTCTTTTGTGTTCCACAGAAGAAAGAGTCAGATACAGGTTTTGAATGAAATTAGAGTGAATAAATATAACTTAATTTTAGAGGAAACTATCCCTTTTAGTTGATCTGTGGGTTTTAATGTGTAACTGGGTGAGTTGGTGGTTGCTTGCAAAGCCAAAGAGCCAACACCAAGTCTCTATGATATTCTAGATATGGTTGGGGAGATCTCTACCACTTTTTTTCACCAAACACCTAATGCAGAGATATAGAGATAGTAGAACGCTTTCCTTACAAATCACCACTAATAACTCTCCCAACAGTCCTTTTAACTGTTGAAGTGTGCTGATGCCAGGACCAGAGTGTGCTGAGACATTCATGAACTTCTACACTACTGAAATGTCTAAACAATCTACGCCTCTACAAAGACTTTCCCATCTTTGAAGCTGCTGTTGCGAAGAAAGACGTGCAACTTCCTGTCAGTCCTAGTGAAAGTTCATACTTTGGACGGTGTAAAGAGCCATTTATATTATAACAATAACTACAAAAAATATGTTTTAAAGTTGTGCACCAAACTGATCTAATTCCTTAAATGTATGGATTTAAATTGAAGGCATGGCTGCAAAAAACATCTAAACTGAAAAGCAGATAAACTAGTCAACCACACTAATAACTCATCAGTTGTTGGATGACTAGTCAACCTTTATGACTGTAAAACGAAACAATGAAGACAACCAGAGCAGGTGAAGGTATGAACATGCATTTTCATTTATTGTCACTTGCCCAATGGGACCGGGATTTACAGTTAGTTTATCTATGCATCACACCGAATAAATTCATCCCTGTGCATGATTTATGCAATATGTTGGCACAGCGTTTTAAGCCTTTTGCTTTATCCGCCAATGACAACAGAGTACAGGCAGAGAGGTGACAAAATGTGACACATTACAGACGTCATCCTCTGTGAATAGCCGGTTCGTTGGTCAGTGTTTTGGCAGATAATGTTCCAGGTAATTTCTCACTTCACTGCCTCCTGTCAGTTTTGTAGACGCAGTGATAAAACTTCTCTGGCACTCCATCTTCTGCAAATCATCAGCGATCTACTGTGTGCAGAAGTTGTTTGTGAGTTATGATGATATGGTAATGTATGCTGCACTAAGTCATAGTTGTACGAAATGAACCCAAGCAAATAAATGCCACTACTATTTTTGCCAGAGAGAAATTATTGCAAGAACACTCTGAATTGTTCTGCAGAACAATGAAAACTAAATACTGCCTGAAAAATAGTTATTATAGGCTAGCTGTTAGGAATGTTCCAAGTAAAAGTATTTGATGTCAAGCCAATTTCCATTTAAGTGTTTCTTCATCAGCTGATGGAAAAAGGCAAGAAGCCAGTAACAGATGGACTGGACATGCAAACCACTGCACACGTACCATTAGGGATTCAGACAAATATTAGCCAAAATAGTTTCATCCAGCAATAAAAATACAGAACATTAAAAAAAAACAATGGTGTAAAGATAGAACGTCAGAAAAACGTCTGCACAATGTATGAGGTGGAATTGTGATGTCAACGGTCTTAACAAGACAAGAGACATACACACTCGTGCATACAAATACATCCCATTTCTCCATTTAGTGTTATAGCGTGTCCGCATACAAAGTAAAAAAACATGGAATTCAGAGAAGACAACCATCTAGGACCTCAGATGCTATGCTTCACTGTAGTTTTGGGCTGGGCTGGGTCTTACTGTTCTATTTCGAGTGTGTCCTGACCTCAGAACCTTTTTTGAAAGTGCTTTGTTAAGTTACATCAAACCAGTGTCGTCACGCAGATATGCATATCTGATTTCTAACAGATGTTATATGATGAATTTATTATTTGTGTGTGTGTGTGTGTGTAACGTCTATGTCACCATCGGCACCAAACAGAATAGTAAAAATAAGTGGGTTCAAACAATTCTTCTGAACACTCTCCCCATCACCCATTGGCTGGATATATAGGTAGCCTCTCCCCATCCTTACGTCATTGGTTAAAGCAACATTGCAATCGAGTTGTTTGATGTTATCGTTGAACATTTTGTCTACACATTCCAAGCTAATAATTAAAATGATTCGTAAAAGAGATTTAAGTCTTAATATTTTGGGAATAAAGCAGCATTCTTTAAATAACTACAACTTGAATCTCATAATGCTACAAATTTAATTCTTGTCATTTTGACTTTATTCTTGAAATATACCGACTTTAATCTCATAATGCTACAACTTTTTCAAAAAATGTCCTTGCACAGATTGGAAGAGGAGAAGAATACTCAAATACATGAAGTTACTGGCAATTACAGTCATTTTTAGATTTGAACAAACTCATCACTTCTTCTTCCACCTTTTATTTTTTTCTCACAGACTCCACTGAAAAATTAAGGAATGTCTTTCTGTCAGAGCGTGTCAGCAACCGAGAGGTCAACAGATCAACAGGGTCATCGAGGTCCAAGACACTGTCAGGGTGTTTAGCTCAACTCACACACAGAGAACACACACACCATGTTTGAAGAGAAATTAAGACTTCACTTTACACTCTGACAATCACTGTGACTGAAAAGAAAGTCTAAATATCAAAAATGTATGCTAAAAAAGATAAAGTGAATACATTGCATTGAAGTTACAGCATAATTCATCGTTTCACTTGTTTGCACAAATCTTCACCCCTGTAATTCATCCAACGCCTCTCTCTCCTTTAAGCATTTGTGTAACTCTTCTGTTTAGAGGTGAGTGGAGTGAATATACTTCATTCATTTCTCCAAAAGCCTTTGAACGCAGCACAAGAGCACTAAATATTTACTTGAGGTGTCTCTGTTTGTTTAAAGTTGAGAGACGCTGAAGGGGCCGCCGAAGGGGAGAGTTTTAGACAAAACACCTCTTGGGTTGTGATGACTGCCAGACCACCAGGTTGGTCTCGCACATCGTCCATTGAGTGCCACCAATTCTTTGCCTCCTTTTCAGGGCATGGGGGAACATCTTCCCTCAACTTGCTCTTTTGACAGGATCCATGCAGACTAGTTTTAGTTGGTCTTAAACCTTTTGCAGTCTGGGAAGAGATTTAAGGACTTACAATGAAAGAAGAAGATGAAGCATTAAATACACTACTGATGGTCTCTGTATGCACATGAAGGGATTCAACATCAATAGAAATCTGCTACCTAATGGATCTCAAATATTAAACAGACAGTAAATCAATGATAAGCAGTAAAGAACAAACATATGAACAACAAATGTTTGCACAGCTATTCCTTTTATAAATCTGTACAATAATGAACAGTTTTGTTTTTTATATAACCATACCCTTTCTTAAACAAATGTATTTTTTATCATTTTAAAAATCGTTTTATAATTTTAAAGATATGATGCAATGTTCCATCACAATCTTACGGGAATTCATAACTATTTCACGAGATGAATTCTTATATGTTCGTTTTAGTAAGTTTAGGGGAGGGGCTTCAGTATTGTGTTTTTCTAATAATCATTTGTTTTTGTACAATTAAAGGTCCAGTTTATGAAATTTAGTGGCAACTAGCGGTGAGGTTGCGAATGGCAACCAACGGCTCACTCCACCGCTCACCCCACCCTTTCAAAGCACTACGATGGCTGACACAGGACTAAAATGTCACGTTTTCGCTTCTTTGCCGAAGGAGATAACATTTAGATATTAGATATTATAATGTCATATCGTATTTACGAAATGCTCTCTGTAGAGCAGTTTGTCCGTTTAGGGCTACTGTTGAAACAACATGGCGAATTCCATGCAACCTGCGGTGTATGTAGATAGAAATAGCTCATTCTAAGGTAATAAAAACATAACGCTTCATTATGTAAGGTCTTTATACACCTCTGAACACAGTAATGCATTTTATATTGCATTTCTGTCAATAGATCCTGCAAAAACTACACATTGGACTTTTAACATAATACGAATTCATATGAATTAGCCACCTCATAAAATAGTTACGAATTCCTGTGAGTTCAGGTTGAATGATCGTATCAGATACGGTATGACCTTATATTTAAAACATACTGTTGTCCTGAATAATTTCCATATTTCACCATGGTACAGTCCAGTATATGGTACTCCGAGGTAATCCATAGAATATGACAAAAACATGACCATCTTTTCATGTTACATAATATAACGTCCAAAGAACATTTTGTATTTGGTATTTTCATGTAAAATTCATGCACTTACTGATTCCTATTTGTCATTCAGGATTCCTTTTGTCCTTATAAAGAGCTTATTAGCAAATCGGGGATGTGGGGTAAGGGTTTTATTGAATATTTGCAATAGTGTTAGATTTAATGGAAAAACCCCTTGTATTGGTACATAAAAGCTTCCTCTGTAAAGAACCTTTTACAGTATATGTTGACATGTTGTTTCAGAGATAAGAAGTTAATTCGATTTGTAGATCCATTATTGAGGAATGCACTGACTCAATGGATTTTGGTATTTGGTGAAAAGAACATACTGACTTGCTGACAAAGACTTCAATAGGACTTTACTCTGTGGCAAGTGTCCCCAGAGCAGCTGACATACAGTTATTTGCTAAACCGAGTTGTCAAGGATCCGTCTGTACTCTGTCTGACTGAATAGAACAATTGACATTGACAAGTCCTAACAAGACAGAAATTCAGATATGAAAGCCATAGCTCCCGGTTTCTCTCTTTTTGTGTCTTCCCACTCACCTCCTGTTTGCTCGTGAGAAGACACGATTTCTTTATTGCTCCTCACTCTTTCGTCCTTGAGCATTATCTCTCACACAACTGTCATGCCGAGAAGCTCCAAATGTTTATGTCCCATCAGTCTTTTTCCCTCTGACTGCATTGACCCTGTCGAACCCCTGCCGAGTGACTTCTGACCTCCCACCTGTTACGTCCTGTCGCTGGTTTTGAAAAATAAGCTTTGGATGGATCAACCGCTAGAATGGTTTTTCGACAATGAACTGAATACAAACAGTAGAAACCTACACCGTAACCAAAACCTTGACAACCCACAGAGCAAATCCGATAGGTCAAACAATCTGTTGGTTAAATCGTAAGGTTGGTTATATCACCATTAACATGTTGAAGAACATGTTACTGGACAGCTAGCTTAAATGCGTCCCCCTCTGTCAGCTTCACACCCAAAGACAACTAAGTAAGCCATTTTCAGGTTGATTGAAAGTATGACGTAAACATTGTGGCTTTGTGATGCTATCAAAACATTGCTCTGTTTGTTTAAGCATCCTGGCTTACCTGACACACATTGGCTTAACCAATGGAATGAGTTTTGGGTAGAGCCATTTGTTTGTAAGACAAGATTCATTACGTTCAAATGTTCGATGGCTGATGAAGTGATTAGTAATTATAGGCCATTTCCAGATGTATTACATTTTATTGCGTTGAAAAGAGAACTGTAAAGCCAATGGGTGTTTTCTAAAGATGTCCTTAAACCTTTAAGAGTCAAATCAAGCTTGAGCTCCATCATCAGATTGTCTGCAACATTATGGAAGCCGAGTGTTGTGCAACATCCGGTAGATGTATTATCATCATGCATATTATATAGACAGAGCAGACTTGAAGAACACTCAGTCTGTTTATATTGAGAGTGCAGATGTGCTGGTCATGTAAGGATATAGTCTGCTCTCCATGAACTCAAATACCAGCAGATTTACTCTGACTGTCTGCCTGTAGGGAGCGACAGAGAATGGATTCTGTCAAACAAATTAACCGGAGATGTTAAAGAGATGGTAAACATTATCATCATTTACTCACTCTCATGTCATTCCCAACCTCTATGACTTTCTTTGTTCTGCAGAACATAAAAGAAGATGTTTTGAAGAATGCTGGCAACCGAACAACATTGGCCCTCATTGAGTTCCATTGATTATGGACAGAAAACCACAAAGACATTTTTCGAAATATCTTCTTTGTGTAACACTGAAGAAAGAGTCACATACAGGTTTTGAGCCACATAAGGGTGAATGATGCCCAGATTTGTATTTTTGGATAAGATCTTAATTCAGAAATGAATAACGCCATACAAGTCCATACAAGTTTCTGAGCTAAACAGGGTACAGAATAAAAGAAAATGCAAGGGTCTAAAAACACTTTGAAAACGTCATAATTTTTAACATGAGAATATAAAACTTACAGCACAAGATGCTAAGAAACAGTGTGAGACGTGACGTAACAAGCATAGCGTCTGTCTACCCTCTATTTGGTATTTGGCAATCTCACTAATATTCCACAAATCAAATATATAAGCTTAATATCAATAAGTGTTCTTAGCACTATAGTCCACAACAAAAGTTTATACCCTTATAGAGATAAACTAGTTGAACTCCCTGATAAACTATAGCCAGTTGATGTATGAAGATGACCATCCTGTCCCATCCCTAAATGGAACACTGAGATCCTACAGAGACCATCTTCCTCCATATGGTGGCTGTTCTCTCAGCGGGACTAATGAAATGGGTAATGAATCCCTCTGTGAAATGAAAAAGCCGAGGGGAAAACTGAGCAGGCAGCAGCAGCTCTCAGAAGCTTCACATCAGAATGTGTACCCTCCTCTTTAGATGTGACGCCTCAAAAAGATAGAAAGCTCTGAACTCAATATGGTCCCGAGAGATTAGACCATAATCGCACTGAACTTTCAATAAAGCCAAACTATTGAACTTACATTAAAGAAGGGAAAATCTATACATAAATGGCAGTTTGGGAATTACCACATCAACAGCCGAAGTCAAACATGATTTATCTAATCAGGCTTTGATCCCTCTGTTTTGACTCTGATTCATGATTTAATCGTTCGTTTTAAGCCTTACGGGTATGCTCGTGACTGTTTTAGGTTAAACAGCAGGCATGCACTATAGATTTGAGGGTATACCTTACATAATCTGCCCTCAAGCAAGAGTGAATAGGTCGAGACCTACAGAACGTGATTCAACGAGCATCATTAAACCAATTCAAACACAAATCTTACGAGTTTGAAAAAGAACCTGTTCGTAAGAGTCGATGGTTCATGAATCAGACCGCACTGGTCGTGTGAACTGTGGTGACTATATTTCCTTACAGATAAATCCCTGTGAGTGTGACAGGAGAAAATCAGATGCTTATTTACATACCTTTGTAACTGTCACTTTCGAGTCACGCTCGCAGGGTCAAGTTTCCAATGTCAACATTCCTGAACATCTACTATAAAATGATACTTAACAAATACTGCATAAAATCTTTCAGCATTATCTTCATAGACTACGCGATGTCAGAAATATCGGTGACACTATATAAACTATATTATGTGTATTAACATCAGTGAATGCTTTAGCTAACATGATCCAACAATGAACAATCCTTCTACAGCATTTTTGTTCATGTTCATTTCAGCATTTACAAATACATTTTTAAACTAGGACTGTCAAACAATTATTCACGATTAATCACGTCCAGAATAAAAGTTTGTGTTTACATAAACAAATTCTGTGTACTGTATTTATAAACGCATACATGCATATATTTAATTGAAAATATTCAAAATTTAATAAACATTTATAAATGTAATAAATGCATATTTCCTAAATATGTATACATGTATGTGCTTATTAAAACAACATATGTCTGTGTACTGTGCATATTCATTTTATGTAAACACAAACCTTTATTCTGCGATTAATGCACAATGAACTAACATAGATATTATATTGACATCAACTAACATTTAGAAAGAATAATAAATGCAATTACTAATGTTAACAAATACAACTTTTTTGTAAAGTGAAATATAAATATTTGACCAATATTACGAATGAATTTATGTTGTCTTATGGTTTCATTCTGTATGGTGACCTGGCAAGGCCCCAGTGTGGGTGTGCATCCGCTCCAGCGTGAAAAATCTCTCTCTCTTTCATTCATACCCAAACAAACAAATTAAATTGGTCCACTTAATTAACACAATGAGCTACATGCTGTCTGGGGCATTTGTTTAATTTCCCCTGGTGTTTACCTAAGCAGTGTTAGAAAATGTCCCCAATTGGCAGGTTGGTTAACATGAGTCATGTATGTATGTTCATAATAAAGCATCTGTGTAAACGCATCCTTAAAGAAAATATAAATGCACAAAACATAAAGCCACAATGCTTGGGTGTTGTGATTTACAGTGTTGCTATTAACTGTACCAAACGATAATATATGGGAGTATACTGAAAAATAGAATGCGTCTATACTTTGGAACCAAGTGTTTCTACAATCCCTGTGATATGAGATGTCATTTACGTCCATAGCAATAACAATGCTTGACAAGTAACATTAAATTTTGTTTTGCTGAAATCCCTGAACTGAAATTTGAGCGATAACAAAAGTGACGTTTTCCTTAGCAAACAAGCAGAAAAGGCACACCGAGGTAGAAATGACAAAACAACAATCAAAAGCCGATTTATCTGATGTAGAAAAGGCGCTTGTTGACATTCTCATGCATCCGATTCATATTCAAACTAAGTAGATATTCGTATATTTATTAATGATTTATTAGCCGTGAGAAAAGTACACAAAGCATCTCCTGGCCCTCCACGTTACACAACAATCAAACGCCCACATGTTTGATATCTAATCTATCCCAATGGATCAAACGTTCAGATATCCTGTTCAACAACCCCACCTCTGAAGTTTAGGGCACGGCAGCGTGGCATATATGTAGGCCAGTCGTACAGTTTGGATTTGAATAACTCTTTGGTTCAGCATTGTGTGTGCGTGTCAGCGTGCGCTTCTTCCTGCGCTTGTGTCTGTTGCCCTGGCATGCAGTGTGTTGGCAGGAAAACAAACACGCTGTTTGTAGTAGCAATGACTCACAAATTAACAGAAGCTGGAAAATGGGCCAGCGAGACCAGCCCACCATCTTTCTATGGCTTTTTGAATCCCTCTCTTTTCATTCTGTGCAGCTGTTGGCTTATGCTGCTTTGACTCACGCTCTGAATCTGAGTAATGCCAAGCTCTTTAAGTGAGCAGTGTGCCCGTGTGTGCACAGGGTCACCTGAATACAGCCGGCTTTTAATTTCAAAACACTTGATATCTCGAAACAACAAAATCTCTTTTTATTTTATTTTTTTCTTTTTCTTTTATTGTTTTGTTTGTCGACTAACACTCTTGGTTCATCCGCCATAGAGATGTTGGTGTGTAACCCACTCTTTTATGCCGACATGCGGTTTACGGTGTTATTAATATCTTTACTATAGATTGCACTTTGTTATCGACGGAGGCTTTTTCAGTTGCGATAATTTTCATTATCATTGCAAATCACTATGACACGCCTCTATGGGTGATAAGCAGCCAATCAGAATGACCTACGGCTAAATTCAGTTAATACAGGCCAGTGCAGATATCAAGAGTAGTAACATTCAGACAAAAAACATTTACAGCGTTTTACTGTTTATTTTACAGTCTTGTCACATATATTAGAAAAGCAGTAAAAACTATTAATAGAAAAATTTGAAACTGCAAATTAAAAAAATATATTCATGTAATTTTATTTAAAACAAAATATGTAAAAACATAATTTTACTTTACAAAAAAAATTATCTTATAGTTTTTTTCTGGGAATTAATTACAGAAATTAGAATCTGAAAATTATTTATGTAATTTTATGTAAAAAAAATATGTTTTATCTGGATCCAGCTGTTGGAATATTACAGTTTTTTAACAGTGTGTAAAACAATTTTTAATACAAAAGATTCAGGATTATAATATGAAGTATGCTTGATTGTTTTAAAACTTAACATGAGTGTATTTTCCTGTAATGTTAACCGCATTATTTAAAGGGATAGCTCACCCAAAAGAATGGAAATTCTGTCATCATTTACTCACCCTTTATTCATTTCAAACCTGTTTGGCTTTCTTTCTTCTGCAGAACACAAAAGAAGATATTTTGAAGAATGTTATTAAACGGGGCATGCAACAGTGTTTCATGCATTCTGACTTATTTATAATGCCTGATGAAGACCTGACAGTCGAAATGTTGCACTATCTAATAAACTTTGGAGCATTTTACATCAGTGTGTGGACTACACATTTCTTCCTTTTGTGATTTACCTTTTTTGTTGTCCGGCACCTGAGCCCAATCTGGGTTACTTGGATGTGCAGACCTCTTTGCGTTTATAGAATTTATTTACAACGTTAAACATGCAGGTTTCTCATGCTTAAGAGTTGGACGTATGACGTAGTATTTCTGTGCCTGATACACTCACCCAGCACTCCAACTTGTTTCAAGTTTTTTATAAGTCTGGATCTCTGTTTCGTAACAGGGATTCTATTCCTTTTAGTTGGCAATTCTCCCAGAAAAGCACTGCAAGGTGAAAGAAATAGCCTGCCCATGCGCCAACCAACGGGTGAGACCAGCTTACGATCAAGATTGGCTGCGCTGTGGGCCTGCAGCTGCAGCTCCAGCTTGTTACTCTTGTGATGGTGAAGTTTAGGTGTGTCTGTTTGTTCACGGCATTTCAGTGATGGACGTTACATAAACGGTGGATATAAAGCTGCATTTGCAGATGGAGCGGTCCCAGCCAGATGCCAGACATGAACCGCATGCGGTAAGTGAAACTAATGTCTGTGTTTTGTTGGCAATTGGCGCGTAATGTAAACAACACAAACTTATAGTGAATCAATAGTTATGCAAGGATTATGCGATAATATAGGCTATTGTGTGATCGTGATTTAGTTCCTCCATCCCTTCCACCCCCGCGCGCCCCCAAGAGGTTGTATTTTTCCGGAAATAATCGCATAGCTGTATCTATCTTTTATAAATGTGATCAAACCAAATACTCTTTGAAGATACAAAGTATGCAATACTACTCTGTAGGTACTCAAGATTAATATGAGATTGGCAGAAACTGCGCGTGTTATGGCAGCATTAACAAATACCGCTGGTACCCATTGACTTGCATTGGTTTTGTGTCCATACAATAGATGTCCATTGTTGGTTACCAACATTCTTCAAAATATCTTCTTTTGTGTTCTGCAGAAGAAAGTCATACAGGTTAGAAATGACGAGAGTGAATAAATAATGACAGAATTTTCATTTTTGGGTGAACTATCCCTTTAACTCAAAAGTGGTTCTAAAAACCCAATACAATTTCAAAAGGAATTTCATGTAAATTACCCTTCTAGGTTGGCCTACAAATTGACGTCATGACTGACCAGTAAATTCACCACGACGCTTTTCATTTTAATAGCTAGTTATTACTTCTTAGAAATGTCCATATTGCCTGGAATCGGGGCCGCTTGTTGTGTGCTCGTTGGATTCAGTTTGAGCTGCTTACATACTGTCACAAGCGCTAGTCTATACTAAGTCTTCAGCAGCTTACATTCAACAGTCATCCTTTACACTAAGGTACCTATTGCATATACAAACACTCTTTCATTTAAGTCTGAGACAGACATAAATAGTCTCCGCTGCAAAGTACTGACACATCATAGTGCAGACTGTAAAGGGTATAGACTGTATTTCAGTCTATAATTTTGAAAACAAGCACTTTTTTGGAATCTGATGAGACGAGATCAAAGCTGAGGTGTGTAATATACACGGGCATCACTAAATGCATCACTTATTACAGAAATAATTACTCTTTTCAAACAGTTTTCCTTAAAGCTCCCAATGTTTACCATTGGTTGGAAAGAGATAACCCCGCCTACAGACTAAGGCGATTGGTTGAGCCAATGTTGCATTGATTAATTGTTTTGACAGCACCAGAAAGCCACACTGTTTGGGTAAATCAACCTATAAACGTCTCATCTAAAGTTGTCCCTGCATATTAAGATGGTACAGGAGTATTCAGCTCAATGAGATTTTATCAACTTTTCCGTTTTTTTCTTAGTGTCTGCAGGGTCAGAGCCTGGCATTACAGACAACAACAGCTGTTGAGGTGTGTGATTTTCTCGCATGCATGCGTCTGCGTGTTTGTCTTGGGGAGGTCTGCTTAAATATTCACGGAGGTGCCATAGCTGCCCGGACTGTAAATGAGCGGGACTGATCTTTGGTGGTCTGAACATGTCTCTTAAAGTGTGTAAATCTAAGGGGCTTAGTTTTCCAGCGCCGTGTTTTTTTTATGCCTAGAATGCACTCTGTGAACGCCAGCAAACACGACAGAGAGAAAGCAGAAAGCCGCTTGGCAGGTTGACAGCATGGGGTCAACAGGGCCAGGCAAAACACAGACGCCGTCGCCACCGCTGCCGTCTGATGGAAACAGTGAGAAAAGGGATAGAGTAACTGTGAGAGAGAGAGAGAAGGGCTGGGCTAAATAAAGTTTTGTAACAATGTGAAAATCGCAATGATTTTATATGCGCTTTTTTGTGGTCATTACGTGCACGTCATTGGACTACTAGTAAAGTAATTATTTCTTGTCTCGCAAGTATACAAAAATTTTAACAATATATGCGAGTAAATTGTCATAATTTAACATTAATTTACATGTATGCATTTAGCAGATGCTTTCATCCAAAGTGACTTCATGTGCATTCAAGCTATACATTTTTGATCAGTATGTTTGTTGCCTGGGGTTTAAACACATGACCTTTGCGTTGCTTATGCAGTCTTTAACTACTGAGCTACAGGAACACATTGCGCTACAATACATTGATATACTAATGCATATAAAAAAATATTCAGCCTTTTGTTAATGCAGTGGACAACTGCGGCAATTATGCCTTAATTATGTTTAACAACATTTTTGCTGTGCAAAAAGTTTGGTTATAATGATAGTTCTTCTGAAAAACAAAGCTTAACTTCAATCCAAACTGAGATACACACCAATAAAGTCCAGCCCTACTTGTAGTTTAACACAGACATGTTAGGAAGCAGATAGAGGAACAGAAACAGGGAGATCTGAACTTGGCAGAGAGAAATGGCAGAAAGCGTGTGGTAATTTGTTTATAGGCAGGCTTAAAGGTGATGTCAACAGGAAGTGATGTTGTTGTTTATAAGGGCCATTGTTAGGGGGAAGAAGTTAACAGAGAAGACGAAAAGACAAATACAGACAGAGAGCTCAGATCCCCGCCGCAGTAGAGACCTCCATTCCAAAACCGGGGAAGGATTACATAACACATGGAAAAGCATCCAAAGAGCGAAAACAGGCCAGTCTCTGTATTGCCAAAGGAGTCTGTTCCACCCTCTCTTACAGCCTTACAGCTGATGGATCCAATTTATTTAAACTGCGGTTCAGCAGAGTTTTTGGAGACTGCGCTGCTAAAACCTCTGAGAAGGCACAAACCACAAATCAATGCGCAATAGACACTGACAAACAGTGCAGGTCATTGTTTCACTCATAATATGATTTATGGAGAGGCCGTCTGTCTGTGAATCTGCAGCTTTTACAAAAAAATGTGGAATTATATTTTCAATTTGGTGGCTCCATGCCAGGAATATTTCACATCACATGGAAATACAATTGGAGCCTGGAGCGTCATAAGAAATTCATAAGTTCACCACATACACAGAGAAGGAAAATATTTCAGCAGGTCACACTATGCATAGTCTAAATAAATCTGTTACAAGTGGAATTTGTAAAATGTAAAGCTGTTTATAACAATGTCTATTAACTTCTGTTATTTGCATTTGTGGATGGCGATTTATACACAACAGTTTTATCATTCTATTTCTGAGACCCCCGAGCATTTGTTTTCGCTAAACACTTCCTTACAAAAGCAATTTGGACTGTTAAATGTGGTCTTCGCTGAGCTCAGGATATACCTCTGTCTCAGACTAATCCTCTGAGCCCTGCAGGGATCTTGACTGTGTATTAGTGTGTGGTCTGCCTCCCTCAGCCAAACATGTGCTGCCATTGCCAAGGGGAACCATGTGACCCTGAATAAGGATAAGCCAGGAAACCAATGTCTTTTTTTCTTCAAGAACAGCCTCAAAATACTTCTGCTTTAACCGAATACGAATGAAACCAAATCTCAGAGCCATAAATGTGGTATAGACATCATATGCAACCGTTTAATACTTCAATTTGGAAGAATAAATGTGCAGAACTAGTCTGAGCGCTACTGATCTATGCATCGCACCTTCACATATACCTGTTAGAAAAAGTCTCTTCGAACCTGAAGATATTCTGTGAGACCTGATGCAAATATTGATAAGCACATTCTGTACCGTACGGTTTGTGGATGCTTAAATGCACTAACGCAGATTCCTGAACTGTGGATGCGTGCAATGCAGACTTTTAAGATCTTATAACCTTTTTTACATTTTAGAGCATTGAATCGTTTTATATGAAATATTTAAGGTGTATTGGTGAAATAAAGCTCAACACAAACTCTTTATGAAGTCACACGTAGACAAAATAACATTTTGACTCGAGCAAAGTCAAAATAAATGTATTAACAACAAATACTTGATTTATTTGATATTTTAGACGATATGATTCCTTATGTCTGTCAGAGGTATTTCAATATTTCACTGGAACAAGGGTAAGTTTTTATATTGCATAATATGAACAGAATGGTAGATAACGGACAGTAACTTCACTGTCATAGATATGTGTTACAAAATAAAATATAATGTTAAATCTGGATGAATTTTTTTTATTTTTAAACAAAAATAATAGCCTTTATTTTCGATTTTGCATATTGAAAATCCTAAGACAAATGATAGATGTTTTCTATTTTAGGAAAAAGGTCTAGTTAAATTAATACAGTTCATATTTATGGATAATGTGAATATGAATTATAAAACCAAGTCAGAAAACACACGCATCTAATACCATGCATGTGCCCTATTGTCAAAGCATCGATTTTATGCATCAATAAATAAACAATTCAACACTTGAAACACACACAGAAATCGTTATAACCCACTGAAATGTAAAATAGTCTTACCCACATTGCCTCAGATCTGAATACATTCTTATTGATATTCCGTTTCAGGTGTGGAGTTATTCTTTGGCCACTCCGTCTCGAGCCCTTTTCCATGTGCTCGGAGCACGCGCTCCGCGGCACGCGCTGCGTACAGTCAGATACAGTCGGTGACGTCATGCTGCCCTAACACAGGGCTGCCGGGGGAAATCACGGCGGTGGAAACAGATCCACGCAAAACGTAGTTTGCAAACGCCATATTTTCCAAAGAGTGTCAATACTGAATGCGTGCTGTGACAAGCACGGTCCTTAAAGGATGCACGAGTCGTCTACGGAAGCTCAGACGTGCCTCTCACAAATCTCTGCCAAATATAACGCACTGCCGTTATTTGCCACAGATGCGTCCACATTCATACCTGCAGTGTTGCATGCTGCACTGATTTGAGAGTGGTTTTCAGCATCTCATTCTCAGTGAATAAACCCCTCGCACACGCATTTGCAGAGCTTTGCCACATGCATGACAGATGCGAACCCAATGAACCAAGTTCTACACTAGATTGAGGACTGCAGCATGCGAGTCAGGTCTGTAGGTGGGTGTGGCACTACATGGTTAATCACCTGTAAATAGTTCATCTTGCTGTCAAATTCCTCTCTGCTAGGTTTCCAGGCAACAGTGACAAATCATTTTAGCATTTACTCTCATTTTTAGGCATTGGTGTTCATTTGAACGGCAAGTATAAGTGTCTTTTGTGTGCAGGGTATAGTATAGCCTGTGATGTATGGCTGTGTATTTTTCTCTGTGAATCATGGATGCCTGCCAGCAGTTGCAGTAACAGATTGCATGTTACATGGGTGACAACTTAGGTAAACTGACCTTTATGACTGGCTGGGAGAATCCCTGAAATGATTAACATGACGTGGAAAATAGGCTTAGAGCATATTTTGGCAAAGCAAGGCAAATATTGAATCTCTTTGAATCGAGACTTGCTAAAGCCTCATTGAAAAATGGAATAGGCCTAGTATAGACAGAAAAACTTTTGTGTTTTTTGTGTGTGTGCAAGTTCACCGCATGAAGAGTAAAACAGAGACGAAGAGTCATGTTCAGAAAGAAATGCATTTATGATTAGGAATCGTGAAAACATGAAAAAACATATAGTGAAACAAACATATGGCTGATGAGAACACATAGCTGATACAGATCCAAAAATACCTTTCTTAGGAAATATTAATCCGTTATATACAAAAACATATAAAAAATGTTTTACTTTAGGGTTGTGTGTCCCCATATTTTCTTATTTTATTAATAAAAATAAATGACTTAAATACAAATTATTTTATTTAACCACTTTAAATTGGAAACTGTGGCAGTTTTGAACATTGAAAAATCTGACAATAGTCAAAAGAAAAAAATGCATTGAACATGCAACATCACAACTATACACAGCAACAGTCCTTAACTTGCATAAAAAAGCTGCGAGGGGTTGGTTCTTTAAAGTCTTTTCAACTTGATTCATTAATGTGAACTCCGCAGCTGCTGCAGCCTGTTCTTTAACTGTTCACTTTTTCGCCTCAGCTGTTCTTTGATTGACAGCAACCTCTGTTCATCTTTCTGCATGCTGTGGATGCATTCTGTCGCTTTCTTTAGGATCACCACTTTAGCGGCTTTCTCGTTATTTGCAACATCAGGAATCTCGTCCCGTAGCGCGAAAAAGCTGAGCTTGAGTTCGTTTCTGCGCTGGCGCTCCAGTACATTGTGAGTCCTGCGTTTGTCGTTGTCCTCTGAATCTGACGTCCGTGGACTCGTGCACTTGCGTTGTTTCACGTGCCTGTTGCTGCTGACCACTGCGCTCGCCTCCAGCCGTAGCCTCTTGACGGCGGGCTGCTCGTGCCGCGTGGAGGGGTGTGCGGCGTAGTTGTGCTGGTGGGTGGAGACGTGGCAGCGCTTCAGGACCAGGGGACTGGGATACCTCGATTCGGACACCTCGGTCTCGCTTCTTTTGTGGCGCTTCTCCACAGTCACCACATCAATTTCTTCCTCTTCTTCTTCCACCTCCTCTTCTTCTTCTTCTTCTTCTTCATCCTCCTCCTCATCCTCTTCATCCTCTGCAATCAAATAATAAAGAGAAACAGTAAATTACAGCGCAAAACTTTTGTTGTTTTGAATTCCCCGTATCGTAAAGCTGTGGGAATATGATGGAATTTGGCAAGTGACTTTCCACAAAGGGTGGGGTGGGGGGAATCTCTGCATTCCAGTTCCCGCCCACTTTTCCCTCTCAGCTGATATTTGAACACTGCAGCCTTTCCTACAGTTCTGACTCGTCTCGAGGCTAGGGGTCCAGCGGGAGGGTGTGGAGAAAGATCATCCAACTACCACTTGCACCGATCACCCATGGCAAAACTGCACGCTTTCAAAACGTGTCATCAAGGTCTCCGAAAAAGGACAAAGTCCCGGCACACCTCCCATAACTGCCCTTACAAGGTCGTGGATAGTAAATTGATGAATTTGGAGGGAAAATCTAACCCTTGCATGCAGTAACCCACTAACCACGATCATGCATTTGGTCAAGTATTTCTAAGTAAAACTACGAATAACGACAAAAAGGTCACGAATGCAAAACACACCTGAATCACTCCCACTGCTGCTCGAGCTGTTCGGTGGGGTGTCCAATACCAGCATGGGCTGTGATGGGGCAACCTTGCAGGATTTAGGTGACTCGGTTAGAGGATACGGGAAGACCACCGACGGGTCAATGCATTCTGATGCAGATGTGCTCAGATCCTGCAAGTAACTCACATTGAGGCGATTTGCGGCGCTATCCGTACTGTCCGACAATAATTCCTTTCTGGCAGCGTGCAGGGACGCCAGTCTCTCCGAAACCACTTTCTCCAACTTGGCGGCGGCGGAAAAGCCGCTCCACATGCAATCCTGGATGATGATGGACTTGATGAAGGACTGGGAGTAGTCCGCATCGCAGATGAAGCTCTGGTTCACCACGTCGTCCCCCAAAAACTCGCTGACCATCTCCAGCTGGTCCGCGGTGGTGAGCGACTGTCTCCGGCTGGGCGAGAGGGGCGGCGTGGGCAGCAGCTCGAATTTCTTCCAAATGTCCTCGCTGGGAGCCGGCGGTTGAGTCTGTCCTTGTTGCTGATGATAGAAATCCTCATCGTCGTTGTCGAAGTAGAAATAGGGCTGGATGGAGTCGTAGTCGTAATCGTAGTTTTTATACGCCAAACTCGCACTCACCGGCATTTTGACACTGGTGAAGAAAACGAGATACGATTAGTATAACGCGCGAGACAGCGACATCCTCGCCGATGCAAATTACAAAGTGCACAGGTTCGGTTTGTGGATAAAATGTGTAAAACGAGTTTAAATACGTTTGGAAATTTCATTAGAGTTTGTAGATATGACTAGACACAGCAGACATCAAATGCACATAAATGTCAACATGTGTGGAAATGGGAGCGACTAACGTTACACCTTGAAGCCGGTGTGTTACAACCAAAACATTTAAACGCATCTTTGCTTTCACAAAGCAGTAGCTCTTAAAAACCTTGGCAGACTAACACGCCTAAATCAGCAATGTCTGTAATATTAACACCTAAAAACACAAATGTGCTTAAAGTCTTCAAGAGACATGCAAACCAGAACATGCTGGATTCTTACCGTCTATTAACAATTGCAGTTTCAGAGTGGTTGAGTTGTAGACTCGACGCAAAGAAAAGATGCAAAAATACAAGGAGCAAGTAAAATCCAATAATTTCCTCCGTTCCCTAGCAGCATAAGTGAAGTCAGAGTCGTGGTCAAATGCCAGGGGTTGTACAATGTGATTAACAGCACGCACTCGTTCGCCTCTCAGACGCCGGACAGACTGATAGCCTGTGTGACAGTTGCAGGATGAATAAGTTCAGCAGCTCCTGAGAGCTGAGTAGTGCCCACTGACGTATGACTGCGTAGTTTTCCCGCCAAACGCAAACAAACTCGTCTGACGAGTCAAAGCCGTAAAACGCAATTTTTGGGCCCATAGGTCGATTGTTAAAAAGCACAAGCACTGTTTTCTGAGAAAACGTTACGGTTTAATAAGTTAGGGATTATGTTGGACTTAATGTCTGGATTCGTTTAATGAGGGACTACTTTGCGCGGAAGGAATAAAATGTCAGCGGAACATTGTAGGCGGGGTTTAAACCTCCTTGACGTCAGGGAGTGGTGGAGCATTTTATGGTTAAGGACTGACAGCATGGTTAGTGGGAACAGAAGTAGGTTTAGGAGCCGTCGTGTATATATGTGTAAGAGTTCATGCTGTTGCAAAGGAAGAATAATACAATACAAGCTACTGGTATAATACTGCTATTATAATATTGGTCAAAATAAGTTGCAGGCACAGTATAGTGTCCACTGCAACGGAAAAGAAGTGGTGTTTTAACGTCAGTGGGCTAAATAATGCAAATCATCAAATGAAATTCACGAATTAGGATGTCTGTCTGATGTATGCACGGGGAATTTATTTTCCACGAATAGTCTGTTTTTAAAAGCTTTCCGAAATCATTCATTCATGTCATTTAGGGGAAAGTGTTATTGAACCTAGTTACAATTCAGTCTTTCACTTAAACATCCACAGTTATCCCCGGCTGGGACTAAATATTTTGTGGCTGTAATTCAGAAGCAGTCCGAAAAAACACAACACTGTAGTTGTTACTGTTTTACTATTTCGCCCTATATTGTATTTAAAGACACGTGAACAGAGAACTAGTGCCGCGGTGGTCCCGGAGACCAATGAAGGGAGGACTTCACAGGATTTTACTCATGCGGAATAGATTTGAAAGATGCATTGGTATGTTGCGCCATCTGCTGTTACATATGATCAATACCGTGATCAAATAAAATAATGTATTTTTTATATTGCATATTTTTTTTTAAATAAAATACTATTCTTGTTTATTAAAAATGTTTTTAAAAATAAAATGTTGGGGATTATTAAATATCAATGTTTTTAGATATAGTTAATTATACAAATTACAAAACAATACTTTACAATACTAAAAAGAAACGGTTTGATGCAGATATAAATGATTTAATTCGCTATACTGACTTAAATACAATATAAAACAGCCTACTCAATAAAAAGTAAATTAAATACTCACATTGAGTTCTTAAATATTTTATTCTGGCTATGTTTGTGTTTAAATAGAAGAAAATGAACAAATCTGTGTTTCATATACTGACGTGGTAAGTTTCGGGTACTATGACTTTAAATAAAATGGGATGAAAAAGTTTCAGCTGTCACAAACATCCAGCAGGGGGCAGCAGAGATTCATTAAGTAGACCTGTGGCAAAGCATTTAAATATATTATTAAAACATTTTTGACATGTAGTTCAATCCGAAATGTGTAAGTACACACAGTTTAGTATGATAATAAATAATCCAAACGAGTATACGATTTCGTTTGATTTAAAAAGCGTATGACGTAAACATCTGGAGAAGGAATGTGTTGTGACGCCCACGTGTGTCTGCACGAGAATTAATAACACAGCCGACACAGTCCTTCTGCCTGGCATGTTTCAAGTCTTATACTAAAATGCAGAACTATGGCAGTGTCAGACATCCGCCTTTTGTGAGCATTCACTTGCGAATACATGGCATGATGGAATGACTATGAAATGTTTAGGTGACCTTCTTATGTCTCCTCCTGCACGGGCACGCTGGGAATGACAGTACAGATGACAATGACTCCACTCTTTCCAGTTTAACTTCAGACAGTGGTGAGACTGGTGCCGATCACTGTTACTCTTCAGCGAATGCCTTGAAAACATATGATCAGTATGGACTGTATTACACGAACTGCGTACTGGCCACTTATGCGCTTTCTGCTGCCACTGGCCATCACCAATATAGCCATTGACTTCGGAGAACAGGTAAGATTCAATTATTCCGATTTTGACGGTATCACATATTTTGGCAAGCAACTTGCTTTGTACTGGAGGAACAGTAGGCGATGTTGTGGTAAACACAGTTAATATGGTCTGAGTCTGACCATAGAGATTGTAATGAACGTCAGATATCGGGTGTTGTGGTGGACACCTGTGTTGGTTTTCAGAAGAGGTTCAGATCCAGCGAGGAACCAAGAACTATCATAGTATCCTTGGGTAAATAACTTGAACTCTACTTAAATTAGATTGTCCTTGTACAGTCCTAAGAAGTCTCTTGGGGTAAAATTATTTGCTAAGAGGTATGTGCCAGTTTGATCTTGTATCTTGTCTTCTTTAGCAGTGCGTGGTGAAATGTTGGTTCAATCTCTGGCATCTCATCATACTAGATTTACAATAATTAAACACAAAAGGTTGATTTTTCAGATTGCAGTGGGTCTGAAAGAATATAATTTCTGTGTCTTTTCTAAAGTGTATATGAGATGTCCCTTACATAACACGCACAATGACTGCCACTCCTTTCTAATGAAAAAGGTGAAGTGAGTTTCAATTTTGAAATAAAGATTTGACTGTTGAGTCAATGCCAGTGTATCATGCAGTGAAATATTTATACATGTATGAATTGAGTGTAAATTTAGGGTACAGAAGTGCCCAAAAAAACATTTTACTGCACATACACATGCCATGTAAGCAATGAAATTCGCACTCTTTACTGCTGTAAGAAATGCAAATGTAGACACATTAGGAGCTTTTTTTAGAATTGTTCATTTGATTATATCTCCATACAGTACGTCTGACTCGGCAAGATGCTTTTACATTTAAAAATAACTATGCATCAGGGCTCAACTTAACTTGAACATACATCATTTATATAGTCTTCAGAGGTGTATAAAGACCTTACATAATGAAGCGTTATGTTTTTATTACCTTGGAATGAGCTATTTCTATCTACATACGCGGGTCCTCTTACATGGAATTCCCCATGTTGTTTCTACAGTTTGGTAGAAATTGTCAAACTGCTCTACAGAGAGCGTTTCGTAAATACATGATCTTCTTCAGCAAAGAAGCAAAAATGTGATGACATCTTAGTCCTGTGTCAGCCACCGTAGGGAGTTTTGAGCGGAGGAGTGAGCCATTGGTTGCAATTAGCCGCTAAATTGGACCTTTAAGAGACGTCTGGCAAGAATCTGAACGTTTCAAAAGGTTTAGTAGTGGAGATAATGGTTTGTCAGAAATCAGGCTTGACCAGTGGGTCAGGTATGGCTGTACAGAATGTAGCCGCTATTACTTGACAATTTGCATGAGAGGATCGAGTGAATTATGTTGTTGTAGTAAATTCAGCTTGGCAGAAAGACGGTTTTATCATTAACATTAGTTAACATTAGTTTGTAGGTTCTTTTTACATTCAGCCATGTACAGTGGTCTGTGTCCTTTACATGTGCTAAATGACTAAATGTGTCAAGGTGACAGTGACGGTCTTATTAGGTGTGTGTGCATATAATGAGAGGAGGGGGCTAAGGACTAGTCTTATGTAACCCTGTGAGTGTATTTATAGGAGCAGTTTTATTATCTCTCTGGTACTTGCTATTATAGACCTTTGCACAAATAGCTAAAAATGGAATTTCAACGCACATATTTTCGCCTGCACTGTTGTTTTGTCATCTTACTATCTGTTCATTGTATTACTTATGTATTTCTATTATAAACAACAGACATCCTCACAAACACATCATTTCTATTTAAGGACTGCCAAAACACATTTAGTTTTTCCACCGAACACAACATTTGAGTCATAATGCATTTCACAATAGTATAGCATTTATAGGTTCTTTCTAAGGAAAGCATTGCTAATAGTGTCGCTCATGCTTAAGGTTCCTTTTCTGTTTTCTGCAGAAAACTCTAGTTACTCTGTACTTTCATATTAAAATCAGACAATAACACTTAACCCCTGGTTATGTTTTTGCAGGCTCTGAACAGGGGTATAGCTGCTGTGAAGGAGGACAGAGTGGAGATGTTGGCCAGCTATGGTCTGGCATACTCACTCATGAAATTCTTCACGGGACCCATGAGCGACTTCAAAAATGTGGGACTCGTGTTTGTCAACAGCAGAAAAGACAGAACAAAGGCCATCCTATGCATGGTCGTGGCAGGAATCATTGCTGTAGTGCTTCATGTCCTTATAGGTGTGTCTGTTTTTAAAGAAATTGTTCATGATTCAAACATAATTAATAGGACAGTAAGCAAATAATCCACTCTTAAAAAAAACCTTGCAGAAAAAAACCTTCTAACTGGGGAAGCGAAAAACCTTTGGATTTTTTATTGCCAAAATGTACAAGAATTTATTTTGACACTTTGCGAATGCCTTACCACATTCAGTTGCGTTATAAGAAAATCAAATATCAAAACACAGAAAACAATAAATAATTGACATATTTTCCCTAGCTTACACGGATCTGGGCTACTACATTATAAATAAACTCCATCATGTGGATGAATCAGTGGGAAACAAGACGAGAAGGGCTTTTTTGTACCTGGCAGTATTTCCAATATTAGATGCAATGGTAAGTGTGAAGCTCTATTAATAATCTGTACAGGGTGAGAGAGGCTAAAAATGTCTGACCAGACGATTACAGGTATCACATAACACCATACTGCAGCGTACACTTTGACTGTACCTTACGGCATATTACAGCATAAACTGTACACACATTACCCTACATTTGTAATGCCACAGTAGGTTTTGTGAATTGAAACCATAAAGTTGTATCTCATGACCTCCCAGTGAGCGATATCCAATTATTTTAGTAATAAAATGTTTGCATCTTTATAATGTTTATTCCATTTTTATTTTTAATTGTGTCTTATATTACTGTGTGTTTGGTTCATTAGACTGAAAGGAAAAGTTAAGGCCATCTTGCATTATGGAAGCATGGTATTCTAAATAGTAGGTTTAGTTGATACTTTTTGTTTCTTGGGTTTGTCTTTTGATTGTATTTTGTTTTTTATTTCCTCAAAGGCGTGGATTCATGCTGGCATCCTCTTGAAGCACAAGTACAGTCTGCTGGTGGGCTCTGCCTCCATTTCTGATGTTGTTGCACAGGTAACAATAACAATGTTCTCTGGTATCTGAAACATAATACAGCTCGATGATTGACAGGATGACAGAGACAAGAGCGTTAAATAACTTTTTGTTAATAAAAGAATTATACATTTACATTTATGCATTTAGCAGACGCTTTTATGTGTTCTTCGTTCAGTGTAAGTGAGTTTGTCTTTGTTTTACTTTAATGATGTTGTGTATAAAATATGAACCACAAACTAAAAATGTTTGAAAGTAAGGAGAAAATCCAAAGTTCTTTTATTTATTTGTGTTATAATGTATGTTATCCATCTTATTTCGTTTTTCAATAAAAGTTTCATTATAAAATTTCAGTAAAAGTATGTTTAACATAGGCTACTATTTTATTGTTATGTTTACATTAAATATTAATGGACCACAAACTAAGCATTCGTTTTAAAGTAAGTGGGAAAAAAATTAATGTTTTACAACGCGAGTATATCATGTCACACTTTTTGTTGAAGGAAAGGGAATAATTTAAACGTCTAACATTGAAGATCAAAATAAGTTTATTATTCACTGGGAACATTTCCTCACCGGCACATCTCTAATAGACTTATATTTGGGATATTTAAAGAAGCTCGACAAGCTTTTTTAAATTAAAGATATTAAATGTCAAAATTATAGGATATATAACCTTAGTGAAACTCACCAAAACTGATCTCGCATACCCCTCAGAAAAGGTGCAGTCGCACCCCGACCACCTGTTATAATGTAAAAAACACAAATATTTAAGAAATATTCGAAATTGGTTTTTAAATATTTTTTGTCATTTATTAGGCAAATAACAAATTAAATAATTTATTCACGTTTTTATTTTATTTTTTAAAAATATTTTATTTATTTTTAATTTATTCACGTAATTTGAAGCCGCCACATTAAACTTCTTTCATAAGTAAAAAATGTATGAACCCTATAATTTAGCCATAAACATTCAACCCGTAAATAACTGTATTTGTGCATCTAAATAAAAAACAATAAAGTGCTTTACAATTTTTTCTGTAACACTGTCCTTTTTAAATCATTATATACTGTGTTGTCAAAGTTGACAAGCACTTTTTAATACTTTTTATTGGTTAGTTATTTCCAAAACTCTACTAAAAAACAACTAATGATTCATGGCAAAAAGTAAAAAATCACAAAACATACAAGGTTTTTAGAAGGACAGCAGCTAAATAAAAAAGATTAAATCATTAAAAATACTACTGTGACTATAGACCGTTTCATCAGACGCGCCTGGAGTGCCGTTTACTTCCGGTCTATGGTTGTTTATCGGTCTGGCTAGTGTCTAATAATATAACAATTTATAATATTAATATAAATTTATCTTATTATTCTTTTGTATAATAATTGTATAAAATAAACGATTTGTTGAATGGGTCCTGTATTTTTATCGCATTTAAAGAAAAAATATGGGACATTGACACCTAGCGGTTGAGATTGGCATCGCAGTCTAAATTTAAAATATTAGAGAGTCAAGTTTTCAAAGTAACGGTTCTTCTAGGTTTCTTTTACTTGTTATCAGAAATAATCTACAGGCACTCTTTTTGCATATGTGTACCTGATGAGCATGCTTATGCAGTAATGTTTATGTTGTTGCTTTGAAACCGTCGATAGAGTTTACAAATACTGGTGGATTAACCATTATAGAACATAATACCTTTTTGGTAATCACCAGTACTATTAGTTTAGCGCACCTGTGGGACAAACCTTACATTGGGTGGTGGTCTAATAAATAAAAAAGTAGAAGTTACCTAAAATGAAATAAATAAATGAAAATAAAACTAACAGGTACATCACATGTTTAAGACTGATTCTTTTTTTTAACATCTCTTCCTGCAGATAATACTTGTGGCAATCCTTCTCCAAAGTAACCTGGAGTGTTTAGAACCTCTTCTTATTCCCATCCTCTCGCTGTATATGGGAACTCTAGTGCGCTTCATTATCGTTGGACTGGGCTACTACTGTAACGTCCACAACAGCATCCCTGAATCAATCAGCGTCGATCAAGGGGTATATTTGTCAAACAGCTATACTCCACAATCCACCGTGCAGATACTTTACATAACTTTACATAAAAGAAAAACAGCTTAAGGCCACCAACTTAAGGTGGTCCAGCTGCTTTTTAACATGCTAGCTAGTTTTCTTTTCCCTTTTTATCCAATTTATTGATCAAATATAATTGATACTGTAGATTTTGCTACAGTAGTGAATGTGTGGTTGTCATTTCCAGGGAGATGCCACAATAAGAAGTATGCTTAGTTTCTGGTGGCCGCTCGCCCTCATTTTGGCCACCCAGCGCATCAGTAGACCCATCGTCAACCTGTTCGTCTCTCGGGACCTTAAAGGCAGTGCAGCATCGATTGAAGTAAGCAACGATGGGCGTCGGTACGTGGGACGGTCATCATAACACAAGACAAACTGTTCTAACTATAAGAATTGTTGGTGTGTGTTGCTAGGCGGTTGCTGTCCTCACAGCCACATATCCTGTTGGTCACATGCCCTACGGCTGGTTAACAGAGCTACGAGCCGTCTATCCAGCTTTTGATAAGGTGGGTAATCTGTTAATCTCGGGCTATTTAATATGGGCGAGATCATGACATGTCATTTTGTTATTTACCAGAAAGGGTTTTTTTTATTGTGAGGCAGCGAAACCTGTTTTTTTGGTGCGGCGGGCATGAATGATTCTTCAAATCGTGCAGCCTGTTGAGGAGCTAAACAACCATTTAGAACATGTTAGCAATTGCATAGCAGTGGCTTGGCAAGCACCAGGGACGTCCAAGCATTGCCACAGCGAGTTTTGCACAGGCAAGCACCTCACACTTTCTCAAGAATCTTGTTGAACCTGCTGTATCACTGTCTTTTTATATAAAGAGTTTGTTTCTTTCATTTTAAACCCGACCACAGCAACACATTTTGGTTTGAGGCTTTGGAACGTTGTTAAGTCAACACCCAAAACAAGTGTTCCACGTAAAATGATCCGTCCTTCACATCTGTAATTACATCCTAGTCGAAAAATTCGGTGCCAGTGGTTTTAAAAGTCTTACCAAACCAGATTTCACTTGTTTGGGTTTTGCTCCCTATTGCTTGTAGACATAACCAATGTCACCTCTCTGTGGCTGCAAGAGCCACCATGTTTTCAATGAGTTTAAGTGAAGGATTTAGTGCTCTGTGTTCTTCTGAGAGCTTGGTTTTTGTGCTTTGTGCTTTGTTTGTTTTTATTGAATTAAAAGCATTGCTTTGCCTTTTGTTTTTATTTATCTTTTAAAACCGGTTTTTCCACACAAGCAGGATACATTGCCTGTATTTGTTTATTTTGTTTGTTGGTTCCTAGATCTGAATTTGTACTTATGTTTAACAGAATACTCCAAACAACAAGATAGCCGAAGGTCAGCAGGTCACCAAATCCCACATCAAGAGATTTACTCTCGGCTGCTTTCTGCTTTCTTTAACGGTAAGATTTACAAACCATTTCAATGATTATGTATAATATGGCTTGCTAGCTGACAAGATCATGTCTTTTCAAACTCGAGATTTTGGGTTAAACATTTTACATATCTCTATAAAGAAATGTATTTATTTGATGTGCTTTTCACTGGGGTGTGGTGCATAACATCCATGAAAATGGCTGCATATATACAATAGAAGTTTTTTTTTTTGGTAGTGAAATATCCTTTTAAGTTCAACTGGTCACAGATGTCGCACACATGGTAAAGATTTTTTTATCACAAAAAAACTATTGTGTGAAATCAAAAACATAAAACCGAGATGTGCAGACAAACTGTGTAATCATAAACCTGTATTTAATGCTGTCCATGGCATTTGTTTTCAATGGCGTGACTTGTAGATGCTTGTTTGGTAATTATCAGACGGAGGATTAAATTAAGTGGCAATGAGCAGGACGTGTTGGCAGATGTTTCACATCCTCTCTACATAATGAAAATCTCACACCTGCACCGCCAGTGAAGACGACGTTAAAAACAGCCTGAAGATGTTTGGCTCCTCTCCTGGCTGCTCTCTTGTTTCATGATGACAAATAATCTAACATATAATAGAATATAATTTCTGTAAACAAACCAACAAACATTTGCCCCAAGATTGCATCAGTTGGGCTTATATACCAAAATACCAAAATGCTTCAAATGCACAGGTCTAACCTCAAATACCCTCAAATTTTATAGTTTGCCTTTATAAGCCAGGTTTACATTGATGTTCCGGTCTGTGCTACACGTTTTGAGGCAGGACATACATGCCAAACTACACACCGGTTGGCCAAGCTTGTTCAGGGTATTTGTTTTGGTTTGCGGGGTGTGTGAAAAGTAAAAATACTGGTGGTTCGTGCTCCGACATATGGCCCCGGTGCGTCCCTGGCGACCCGAGTTCGAATCCCGGCTCGTGGTCCTTTCCCGACCCCACCCCCTCTTTCTCATCCACTTGGCTGCCTGACCTCTCTACAAATCGCTGTACTAATAAAGGCATAAAATGTCCAAAAAAATAAAAGTAAAAATACTCTACTCTTTAAAGATTGGCATATGTGTGAATTTTACTAGCTCAATATTTGTGGCCAGGACCGGGGGTCAGGAAAGACAGAGTGAACCTGATCAAATGTCGAGGATATCACACTGTAAACAAGTACATCAGGCCTGCGGCAGATTCCATTCTTGTGCCAAATGCGGGGAATGCCCATCGGGAGGGCGTTGAACAGACTTGGCGTGACAGAATTGTATAATCCGATCATACTGGGAATCTCTTTCAACAAGGCACAAACACGCACATCCAAAATAACAATCCACATTACAAAAGAGCAGAAAAAAGACATAATGCACGTGACGTGCACTTTTGTGTTTCAATTTTAATGCACTTTTGATTTTTGAAACATGAACGAGTGATTCTGCTCTGGTTTTAAAATAATGTATTGTTGTCTGATTCTCAGCTTTGTTTCATTATATTCTGGACCCCTCGTGTCTCGGAGCTCATCTTGGTTCATGTCATTGGAGTCGACCTGGAATTTGCACAACTCTGCATCATTCCACTAAGAATATTTTCCTTCTTCCCTTTTCCAGGTACAATTAGATCATTGTTTGATAAAATGTCCATTTCATTGCATATCATATCATATCATATGATGGGATGTTTTGTTTGTGTTATGCAGTGACGGTTCGAGCTCAGCTGACGGGCTGGTTAATGACCTTGAAGAAAACCTTTGTGTTGGCGCCCAGTTCTGTCCTGCGCATTATTGTGCTCATCACAAGCCTTCTGGTTCTGCCTTATTTGGGGTCAGTACGCAACACAAGAGCCACTCCTCACTGTCTAGGTTCACATCTGATGCTTAACAAAGCACGATTACAGCATTGCAGAGGTGTAGTACTTGAGTGTTTTTTCTCTCAAGGATCAAGCAAATTGACTTGATCAGTGTTCATTTTATTTATTATACGTTATAAAGCGTAGCATATGTCCTCCTTTTTTCTCAACTACATTTGATAAATACAAAAATCATAGTACTGTCTTACTTTTACTCAAGTAATTGTACTCGAAAATTATTTTACTTGAGTAAAAGTAAGGACCACTGTGTGTTTTTTAGCGGCATCTTGTGGTGAGGTTACATATTGCAACAAACAGCTTTGCTCCCCCCTCCCCCTCTCCCTCCCTTTCGAAGCACTAAGGTGGCTGATACAGGACTAAATTGTTGTCATGTTTACGCTTCTTTGCCGAAGAAGATAATGTATTTGCGAAACATGTTCTGAAAAGCAGTTTGTCCGTTTAGGGCTACTGTAGAAACAACATGGAGACTTCCATGTAAGGGGACCCGCCGTGTATGTAAATAGAAATAACTCATTCTAAGGAAATCAATCAATCAAAATTGTATTTATATAGCACCTTTAAAGCCACAGAGTGAACTAAAGTGTGCTGTACAATTCCATACAGAAATCAAATAGAAGAAAAGAAAAGAAAAGAAGAGAAAAAAATGGTAGTAAAAGATCTCATTTGCTTTTTAAGCGTTACCATGGAGTTTCAGGTGGCCTGAAGGAGTTGGTCTAAGTTCGGTTGATCTCGAACTGTGGCGCGGTTCGCATGAATAGGAAAGCAACACGGACCCGGGTGCGCACTTAATGAGGAAAAAAAAGTGACCTGTGCAAGCGTTTAAGCCGATTACGATGTATTTCCTTCAATAAAACACATTTAAAAGATGATAAAAGAGTGCGGCAGGTCAATGGTAATCCACTGTTTCCTCAAAATAGTAAAAATTTTCGCAAGCTGCTCTAAACTATCAGTGTGCTGTATTCTCTGATCACGTGTGTGAACTCATTTGCTGTCATGCTGCATATCAATTTTAGAGAAAGTCTAAAAATATGCAAATGTCTTTCCCGTCTGCATCTGGTGAATGAATTATGATTTAGAGCTCCAAAACTAATGCAAACAGCTTGTTGTGTTACATGGGTTTGATGATCATCTGGTTTTCTGTTGAGGAAAACAAACAATAATACATTTTGTGTCAATCTATTTGTTTGACTCAGAGGGGTAGTTTACCCAAAAATAGAAATGTGTCATTATTTTTTACCCTCGTGTTAATCCAAACCTGTACAGTATATGGTGTTCTCATTGGAAGATATTTTGAGAAATGCCTCAGTGGTTTTGTGTCCATACAATGGAAGACAATGGGGGTCGGTGTTGTTTGGTTACAAACATTCTTCAAAATATCTTCTTTTGTGTTCTGCAAAGGGAAAAAAGTCATACAGGTTTGGAATGAAATGAAACGTTTCAGTTGAACTGTCCCTTTAATGCCTTTTGTCAATGTTCAGGGTACATGGTGCCACACTTGGAGTTGGGTCTTTACTGGCAGGATTTGTAGGAGAGTCAACCATGGTCGCAGTGGGTGCCTGTTTTGTCTACAGAAAACAGGTGAGGACCCATCTGACTGTTACAAATATTACAACTAGTATCACACATTTAAAGGTGAAAAGTGTCATTTCTGCAGCACTAGTCTTGGCAGATGAAATTGTTCATCCGTCTTCCAATTGTTGACCTTGATGACTGTTTGGTCAAAATGCTCAAACAGTCTGTGTCATTGCTTACTTTCCAATGTTTTCATACAAAAAATTTCTTTATTTGTAAAAAAATGAAAGAACAGCACAATAATCGTGTGGTTACATTTTTACTTTTAAAAAGGAATAGAAAGGTGTTTACTCGAGGAGAAAAACAACCTTTGCCAAAAGCCTACCATAGTCTCTGCGTATTAGTTCGCATTTTATTGCTGTCTATTTTTGCAGAAGAAAACCCCAGATGCAAATAGGGTTGTGGAGGAAGATAACTCCACCCCTATGAGTGAGGTCACTTCCCGGTTAGATGCGGTGGATGGGAATGAGAGGGAGGAAGGAGAAGAGAAAAACGACATGATGGAAGAAGAAGATGAGAATGAGAGGCTGAAAAGAGAAGATGAATGACTCAAAGGATGAAAAGGGATCACATGAACAGAATCCTTTTCATCGGAGAGGGTTAAGAAGTGAATATCTGTCCACACTGGATTTGACTGTTACTGGGTCATAAATTATGTTGTGCAGTTTTGTTTATTTAATAGGACTAACATGTATACCTTTCTACACTCTGCTTTACCTCCGAATTCCAGTGGAACTGTCAGTCGACAGACGCTCGAATGGGGTAGAATAAGCAAATAATGACACATGCACATGTCTACATCAAATGCACTCCTGCACTTATGGCAGTTTGCACTGTTATCTGTTTGCACTGAGGTAACTTTACACAGGAGCCTTCCAGAATTTCTGCAGCCTGTAAACATTTTTGCCAAATGTATGTCAGTTTGTCCTTGGCCTTAAAGCGCACAATACACAAGTCTACTATGAGCTGTTGTACTGATGTGGGCACAGACTTTCACGTTTTATATATTACAAATGATTTATTTTTGTATTCATTATACATGAAAGCGTTCTAGTCAGAGTTTGTGTACTTTGCAATCGTTTCAAAATGCTCTTTGCTACAGATGATGCTCTTCTGAATGGAGTATTTATTTGGGGTTTGAGAAAGCGTTAGCCCCAATCTATTAATCATTTCTGCTAATGCTGTCTACAGTAGAAATAGCCAAATTGGATGTTTGTTTTTCAACTTACTGGGACCATAATATATAGTCACAATTTTCATTTGTTTTAGTGGCACAGTAGGTCTTTGCATTGTACATGGACTGCATCTTCAGACGGTCTATCTTTCAGTTTTCATAAGGGAATGTACACAGATAAGAAAGATAATTTATTTACCCATTAAAGGGGTCATATATAAGTTGCACATGCATGTATTAATTGCAAAAATATAATTGTCAAAACTAAAGATGTAAAAGCGAATGCTTGAAACGCCTCGTGTCAGTTCGTGGGTAGGAGTTGACTATGTATACGCAAGTAACTGTCATGGAACCTGATGTTCCAAATATGGTAAGATACGTTTCCGAATTCGATCAATCACTACGCACTGTTCAATTGGCCAATTTTAGCACACCTGGCTTTTGAGAGATGAGCTTTGTAAAAAATCTCTGCGTTTCAGAGAGGCGGGACAAAGAGGAGGTACACACATGCACGGTATGTGGAAAATACAGCGTATTTTAACCGTAAATCGTGTATACACATTGCTTTACATCTAAAACAAACGATAATACTTGTTTTAGCCGTGTCATACAGTATGACCCCTTTAAATCAATGGTAAATTTACAATAAGGTTGTATTTGTTAACATTTTTTAAATCACTATTAGTTATTAGTTCATGCGATTAACATAAATAATTGTACTGACGGGATATACATGCTCAAGAACTATTGTTAGTTTATGTTTGTTAATGCATTTATTAATGGTAAAGGTGCTGTGTTTCATTTGTTCAAGGATCTATTGACAGAAATGCAATATGATATACATAATTATGTCCTCAGAGGTGTATAAAGTCCTTACATAATGAAGCGTTATGATTTTATTACCTTTAGACTCAAAACATGGCGAGTCAGCGTTTAGTCATTACGCCACCCGTAGCTGGAATCTGCTTCCAGAAGACATCAGACGTTCACCAACAGTAGCTACTTTTAAATCCAGATTAAAAACACACTTGTTAGCTGTGCATTCACAACCTGAGCACTGTGCTGGTTTACATCAACTGCACTTTTATTTCTAATTTATTTTTATTCTGCTCTTATTCTTTTTATATATACACTCACATTTTTAATCAATTTTATTGCTGTTTTATTGTTTCTTAAAATCTGAAGTATTTGTGATCTTAAATCATTTGCATTTTAAAGATACGTCTTATTTCTTTCTGTCAATCATTTTATGTTAAGCACTTTGAATTGCTCTGTGTATGAAATGTGCTATATAAATAAACTTGCCTTGCCTTGCCTTGCCTAGACTTAGCTGTTTTTATCTACATACCGGGGTTCCTTTACATGGAATTCACCATGTTGTTTCTACAGTAGCCAAAGCGAAAACATGACAACATCGTAGTCCTGTGTCAGCCACCAGTGCTT
Source organism: Triplophysa siluroides (assembly GCA_006030095.1). Classification (NCBI taxonomy): domain Eukaryota; kingdom Metazoa; phylum Chordata; class Actinopteri; order Cypriniformes; family Nemacheilidae; genus Triplophysa; species Triplophysa siluroides. The sequence goes on along the minus strand of VCII01000935.1, from coordinate 4,409,367 downwards.
CGAAAGGGAGGGGTGGAGTGGGCTGTTGGTTGCAATTCGCAACCTCACCGCTAGATGTCGCTTAATTTCATACACTGGACCTTTAACAAATACAACTTTATTGTACAATATTATCAAATCAGTTAAACTTGCTCTCTGGGTAGTTATTTATAAATAATAATAAGCATTTATTTGTCATTGCATCGAAATACAATGCATTTTGATGTTAAAGCACATTGGTCAACCTCTGGTTGAAATTAATAGTGCTATATAAATAAAATTGCCATTGCCATTGCCAAATTCCAGGGAACTCAGCAGTGCTCAATAAATATACCCACATTTACCAAAGTACCACTATCCCATTTTCATTTACAAAACAAATATTCAGCAATAGAGGGAGAGAGTATGATTAAAAGTTCCAGGCAGTTTTTTCACAAATCCACAGTAAAGTGGCTTATGATAATTTTAATTTAGCATGATGAATAGTGTGGTGCAGCATAGCTTTTGGATAAGAAGGCTGGTTAAAAGTTCCAAGTCAGTTATTGCACAATCTCTAGTGACGACATATAATTCATGGAATAAATAGATAATAGTGCAACAGGTAAATGAGGAAAAAGGCTAAGGTTCTCAGACAGTTTTTGCACAGTCCACAGTGACAACTTTTTGATAAAGTTGATGATCTCCTGCGCTGTCTTTGAGCCTCTGTAAAGCTTTTTTAACACTGTGAGGCAGTATGTTAAAACTATCTCTCTATTGAGGAGCTGTAGAAGGTCGCCAAAGCTGTGGACACAAATGTTTTTCTTTAGGACTCGAAGGAAGTGGAGACGTTGCTGTGTTCGTGTTTAGTCTCCGATTGTTTTCAGAGCACCACAGCATGTTTCCGGACCTCGTCCATATAGGCTGACTCATCCTCGGCAATGAGTCCGATCAATGTAGTGTCATCTGCAAATATGATGATGTGATTGGAGGAATGTATAGGGGTACAGTCGTATGTATAGAGGCATTAGAGTGATTAATGGAATCCCTGTGGAGAAACGGTGCCAAGACTGAGGGTGGAGGAGAGATGAGGGCCGAGACTCACACACTGAGGTTGGTTTGTGAGAAAGTCTATAATCCAAGTACAGAGGTGTACGGAAAGTCCTAAGTGAAGAAGTTTCCTGATGAGTATGTCCGGTATAATGGTATTGAAGGCGGCACTATAATCAATGAAAAGCATCAGAGCATATGTACCTCTGTGTTCCAAGTGCTCTAAAAATCAGCCTTGTGTATATTAAACTTCGACACTGAAGAGAGTCATATTTTATTTTTATTTCCATAAATGATCTTGTCTTTCAGGTCTTGAATAGTGTCCATTTTACAGAACCAATACTGTATCACAAAGCAAGTTTTTAGGCAACAAAATTTAGTCAGTGTTAATCTGTCGCATATAAATATGAAAATTAAAAGCAAAACTAAAATGCCACCAATACAAATAGTGGCCATACTGTGCCTTAAGTCTGGCTTATTGTGCAAGTAGTTGTAGCTTAACTCCATAATGAGCTAAACATTAACATTTTAAACGCTCCTTGGTGTCTGAGGCTGCTGCCTGTAAACGTTACCGTAAGTCACTTTCAGCATTTAAGAACTTCCATGTAAACGTATAACATGATGACATAATTGTTTTATAACAGTCTCACTAACGTAGCTGTTGATGCTCATTTCTGTAGAGCCTGATTTGATATTAAAATCATACAGTCATAAAACCTACACAGAAAAACAGTCATGGCAGTGAACATCAAAATCACGGAAAACAAACTCTTACTGTTTAAAACAGGGCATTTTTTAAGAGCGAAATGACCAACGATTTTCTCCAATCTTCAGAGATTTTGTACAGGGTATTTTATACAAATTTGACTAAATACGTATCAAATGGACTTCATAAGACCACGATCTCAATTCCCTTGGCATACAACATACTAACATTCTTCTGAATTAATATTCTCAAAAATTGTTGTAAACGTTTTAGTATTTTAGCGACAACAGCAAGTCACATTTCGAACTGTATTCCAACAGTTCAAAATAAACAAATAACCCCACGGTTCAATTAAAAAGTGTCATTCTTTCTGAACCAGCGTCACAGTATTTCCTAACAGGCAGCGTGTTAGTTGTGTGATTCTTTTGAAAGTGAAAAAACCTGAGCACTTCTGCTTTCAACACGAGCGCTGTAAATTCCCTTCATTAAACCTGTTCATCCATTAAACAAAAAGCAAACCAAAAATCAAGCCGCTCCGTAGATCAGATGTGTTCTCCGAGGTCTCTGTTGTTAGGTCATGGTGATGTTTCATTGCTGGTGTTGTGCAGTCCTCCTGACAGGGACGTTGTAATGGCGGTCGTCCTCTGTTACGATGCACACGCAGGGCCACTCCTGCTTGTGGTCGTCCGGGTAATGCGTGACGAACTCGACCGTTTCTGTCATGTACAGACGAAAGGCTTGGATGGTGTGCTGTAAGGCATAGCCCAATAGAAACATCTCTACCTGCAATGCAGAAAAATGTACATTTAAAGGGATGGTTAACCCCAAAATTAAAACTCTGTCATGAATTACTTACTCTCTAGGTGTTTCAAGCCTGTATACATTTATTTGTTCGGTTGAACACAGAGAAAGACATTTGGACGAGTGCTTGTAACTAAACAGTTATTGGCCACCATTGACTATCAATGTAGGAAAAATGACCCAGTTTGCTGTTCTGCATTCTTCAAAATATCTTCTTTTGTGTTCAACAGAACAAAAAATATAGAAAGTAATTTTCCTAATATGGTAGTCAATGGTGTCCAAGAACTGTTTGGTAACAAGCATTCTTCTAAATATCTTTCTCTGTGCTCATCAAAACAAAGAAATGTATACAGATTTGAAACAAATGATGACAGAATTTATTTTTTTGGGGGTGAACTGTTCCTTTAACATACTGTAATTTTGTTATTAAAACGTGTGAAGCTATTGTCGCCTTTTGCTATTGTTTTCCTCACTTTAACACGTTGCTTGATTGTGATTGGTCAAGCAATGTATTTGCAGTCAAATGTGTTGTATGAAAACTGCTTCACTGTGACTGTAGCTACGTTGTCGTATTCCTTTTCAACGTCTTTTCTCCAAGAAGTCATGTTATAGTAAAAAAACAAGCACGGATGTTTATTATACCTGTTCAACCCCTCCACTGAAGCCGATCTGGCTCAGGTGATTGGCCAGGAGGCTCTGCGGGTTTTCTGACGTGTCGCGGGCGAAAAGGAGCCAGCAGAACACAGGCACTTCTTGATCCTCTGTCATGTTGCCGTGAAGCTCGATGGCTTTGGCCAGCATCAGAAACTTGAGTACTTCCAGAAGTCCATATTCTTCCTCTCCACCCTGAAACACACGCTCGCACAAACTCTGCCTCTCCTCCGGACTCTCACAGGCTGCTGCCGCCTCCCACTGAATCAACACACATCATATGATGCATGAAATACAATTTAGCAAATAAACACACAATTATCATGAATTCTTAGGAAAGACATTTACTTTTTTCTTCAGGAGGTCCAGATAATGTTTCAGCCTCTCAACAGAATTCTGTTCGCTTCCCCGTGTGCATACGGGGGGAAACACCCATCCACCAATCAGATGCTTCCGAGCTTCAATGATATCCGGCAACTGTGAGATTGACCAAGTGTTTGTTAAACTGAGTTGGAAAGCGTAGGATCAAATCCATTGACTACCATAGTAGGAAAAATGAAGACGGTGGTCAAGTGTCGAAGATCTGTTTGCTTACATACATTCTTCAAAATATCTTCTTTTGTGTTCAACAGAACAAATACATTTATAAAGTAATTTTTCCTATTATGGTAGTCAAAGGTGGACAGGAACTGTGTGCTTACAGGCATTCTTCCAAATATATTTCTCTGTGTTCATCACAACAAAGACATGTATACAGATTTGGAATAACTTGAGGTTGAGTAAATAAAGACAGAATTTTCATTTTCGGGTGAACTGTTCCTTTAATAATGAAGTTGTGGACTATTGAAGGTCCATTTTAAACAAAACTGTTGTAACAAAAAACTCACGGTTAGTTTATCTTTCCACTGGAACTTTTTCTTTCTAATGTTTTGTCTACCAAGCGATTATAAACCACAGTTTGACATTGAACAAGACACACAGTCCTTCACATGATGGTCTGACCAACCACGATAAGAGTACAGAGCTATGCTTACCGACAAGAAGCTTTCCTCCTGCAGCCAGGTGGGCATTTTTGTGCTGGTTGCCAGCACCTGGTACAGCGTGGCTCGTAGGGCACAGTAGTTATCACCTCTCACCTGCTTCAGAGCGATGAAGCTACGGGACATCTCCGTATAGCCCTGAATCACAAATATAAAAGTAAATCACACTTCAGGTTTTATTTAAAGGAACAGTTCACCCAAAAATGAAAATTCGCTCCTCACCCTCAAGTTCCAAATCTGTGTAAATGTCTTTATTCTGATGAACACAGAGTAAGATAATTGGACAAATGCTTGTAACCAAACAGTTCTTGGACCCTGTTGACTACTATAGTAGGAAAAATTGCTTTATACATTTCTTTGTTCTATTGAACACAAAAGAAGATATTTTGAAGAATGAAGGACAGCAAACAGTTCTGGGGCACCTATGGTATGGTTTTTCTGAAAAAAAGTATTTTATACAGGTTTGGAACAACTCGAGGGCGAATAAACAATGACAGAATTTTCATTTTTGGGTGAACTGTCCCTTTAAGGGTACAATATGCATGTACTCACTGTATGACTAAAACATCCATTTTATTTTTTTAATTATAACATAATAAACTGATGTATTATGATTAGGGATGCACAGACATGTTCATTTTGGCCGATAGCGATAACCGATAATTCTTGAACATTGGAAGCTGAGAACCGATACATTGGCCGATTTACAGTATCTAAATATTAATATAAGATTTTTTGAGACTGAAAATTTTTTCTCCCGCTGAAAATCAACAACCAACCCTTCTTAAAACTTAAAGATTCTTTAACATTTTCTGCTATTGTAATGTTTATTTAATAAACAAATTAAAGATGTTCCAGAGCAACCCAGAAAGGTGCCCTCAATAGTCTAACAGGTCTCGAGACAGAAAGCATTCAGACAGCAGGCTGCTTCAAACAATATTGTTTTGTGCTACAGATCCATAAATATCTACATACTACATGAACAATCTTTTGCTAATAGCAGTGTGAATGATCGTGACAAGACAGTAATGTATTGGATTTGAACTGTGAGCAACGTCCAGCTGAAGTGGTTCAACCAGAGGAAATTATTCATAATATATCGGCCTAAATTTTATTGGATCATTTATCATGCATCCCTAATTATGATTTCCTCTCACCTTCCTGATCAGAGCGCTTTTGGCCGTGTTGCCCTTCCATTCTCTCTCACTGTAGGCCAGTATATCCACTGCTGGAGATAAACTACTTCTGCTCTCTACACCAGGAACTAGATGAGAAGGAACCCCCATTTATTGTCTCTAATGCATTTAGTCAATGAGATTGTAATGGAAAATATATACTGTGATACAAACAAATAAATCATTTATACTTGTGAGCTCCAGCACTGCTTTGGATGGCTTGTCTTTACCGGCTCCCAATTCAGTTTCCTCCTCTCCCAGATACAGGTCTGCACTACTGACACATAAAGGGGAACTATTATTCATACAATATATTCACAGATGACAAACAGTCATGACAAGTCTATAATAAGAACATTACGGTACAACACGTACAAAACACTTCTGGAATATAATTATTTAGCAAGACATGTCTAAATGGTTTTTTGGAAGTGACTTTGGTATAATAGTTGATTTCATCTTATACTGTATGTGGAAGTGCCTTGCTCACTATCATTTAATAACAGCTGTGACTTATTGATTCAGTGATATGAGGGTTTGGTTTGGTCTGATTTCACTTCTCTCGCAAACTCGAACACACCATGATAAAAGCAAGAGTCAAACTCTTTTGTAAACAGCAACTTATACAGTATTTCAATCTGTTTAAGCATGTTGGAACAACTGAATGAAAGAGTGATACATACTCAGCCAACTTGTGCACTTCCTCCACGCTCCCCCCCGAGGTCACCGGTATCAATCGCACCTCCACTTTTTCACTGCTGAAGAGGACCTCTGCTTTCGGCATCTCAGAGTTTTCTGCACCTTCTTTTTCTTCTGCAACATTAGCTTGCTCGTTCTGCTTTTCATCTTCCTGCTGTTCCTGCTGATCCTCTTCCCGTTCTTGCTTTTCATTTTCCTCCAGATGCTTTTCTATGTCCTCTTCCTGCTCTTCCGTTTCTTCTTCTCTTTGTTGAGGTTCAGGCTCTGCACCATTGCGCGGTTCTGGTGATTTCTCCTTCATCAGTGCAATAACTTCACCTTTGACCTCAGGGGCTTCAACAGCAACAGACTCGCTGTAAATAAAAGTTTTGGTGTGGTTTCTTACAGTTCTAAATGAATAGCACATAAATTGAAACAGTATGATGAGCAGGTAACTTATAATATCTGGAAAGGGACCACGTATACCTTATGCACCGAATATCTTACATAAAATTAACATCACCCTTAAAATAGGCAGAGGTTTCAACATCTGCATCTATTCTAGAAAACATGGTCAAACATATATTTTACTTTAACTTTTGATTTATTAATTACTATAAACCAATGACCCAACCTACCAAGTCCCAAACTAGTGTGCCTTTACAGCTCTATTACTTTTTTCATTTTGGAGTATGTGTGTTTATTTTTGCTTTTTCAATCATTTAAAGCAACACTTTGTAGTTTTTCAACCTCAAAATAATGTCTCTAAAATGATTTCAGTGGTAGAACAACTCTTATGACACAGGTAACACACAATTGTGCTTATCAACCACATGAGGAACCCGTGAGCAAAAGTTCTGTAGAGTTGCTTTAAAATGATGCATCAGTCTTACCGTTAAAACTAGAAATAAAATCTGAATTTTTTATTATTTTCAGACATTCCAACAAATTTACAAAATAATGACAAAGTCCACATGTGGGCATTTCCTCTTTAACCTTAAACTATGTCAAAGGTAAATACAATCACTCTCGGTCGCAAATACAGGTTGTTCTTTAAGTAGGAATGACAGGAATGTTGTTTAGACAGGAACTGTCTTCAGAACTGTAAAAACATCCTAACAAGCAAAGCTTAGGCTTAAGACACCAAGACGCAAGCTACAAACAGCATTATTGTACCTACAAGAAGTAGACTAAAGCATAAAGACAACTAACGTATGCCATTTAAGTTTACAGTGACTCATTCACCAAAGCAGACAACAGTGTGATAACAGTGTGTCTGGCTTGGCTTGACAAACTCTTTCCCTTTTGTAAATTCATCATTCTGCTATTAATACAAATGAGATAATACTGTTAATAAGATAATGCTTATGTGTTGACGCAGGAAGCTGACAGCTACAGTACACACTGAGTTCAAACTGAGTGTTTTGCGCCATCTGGTGGTGACAATAACAGCATTAAATGCAGTACTAACCTGTTTTGCTCAAAGGATATGGTTTTCTCAACAGGTGTGGATGCCTCGGAGGCACTTGTGGAGTTCAGGCCATTGTGAGTGGGTTCCGCAGCCTCTTGCTCCTGCTGTACAATCTTTTCGTTCTTCTCTTGGTTTGTCACAGAGTTCATAACTTCAGGTACGTCCACCTCAATAGTGCTTGTAACAGAAGACAAACTAAATTAAACCAACTTCATACGTGTAAGAGAATCTTCCATAAACAAAGCAAAAAGTTAATAGTGTTGTCATGTTAGGTCACGGTTGTCCAATCCTGCTCCTGAAAGGACAAATGACCCAAATAAACCACACCTGCCTGTAATTTTCAAGTAATCCTGAAGACCTTGATAAGTTTGGTTCAGGTGTGTTTGATCAAGAAAAACTATGCTGGACATGGGCCTCCCATAGAGAAAAGGATCTCACTGTATTATCTTAAAGGGATAGATCAACCAAAAAGTAAAATTCTTTCATCATTTATTCACCCTCATGTCATTTTAAACTTGTATGGCTTTCTATCATCTGAAGGACACACAAAGATATTTTGAAGAATGTTGATAACCGAACAACACTGGCCCCTATTGACTTCCATTGTATAGACACAAAAGCAGCAGAAACATTTCTCAAAATATCTTCTTTTGTGTTCACAGAAGAAAGAGTCATATAATCAGATTTTGAATGATATAGGCACAATATTTTTGTTTTTGGATGAACTAACCCTTTAATTTTACAAATCAAACTGCCTGACACCTCGAAAATGATCCTTGAAGACATGCTTACATGTTTTAGTTTCCTTTGTTTACACTAGGGTGACCATACGTGCCCTTTTTCCGGGACACGTCCTGGCCAGGATTTCACGGAGGTCGCATTTGTCCACCACATTCGTCATCGAGGTTTATTATTTCAGGTTTTATTTCAGAAAAGCAACCGTTATGTTTCAAGGTAAGAATGAAACTACAATGATCATATGTCTTAAGAAAAATAAATGTTAATTTTATCATATATTTTAACTCGACAAATGCGGACGCCAGGACGTGTCCGGGAAAAATGGCACGTATGGTCACCATAATATACATTCCTCTTTATTACCTGTCAGTATATGTAGATGGTTCAGAAAACAGTTCTTCGCTCTCAATATCTCCTGGTTCTTCATTGGTTTTCTGGACTGCGTCCTCTTTTTGAGGCACCTCGTCCACCACTGTGACATCCGCCTGTGTTTCGTTCTCAATGCCGAGGTTGTTAGACTTCACGAGACCGTTCTCAACATCAGGAGACAGTCCATTAGTAACATCCACTACAGGAGAAGAAACTTGCTTTATATATTCCTGAGTTTCAGAAACTTCAGAGGTTTCCTGCAGAACTTTGTCCATGTCAGAACGGGCGTCTTCTGAAGGTTTCTTCACTTTAGCTGCTGACTCTATGGTGATGTCTTCACTAGTCACTTTAGTAACGCTTTTCTCAATAGCATCCAAATCATTTGACTGACCTGAAGTGAGCGAGTCAAGACGTGTGCTGCTGTTTGTTACTGAAACGTCCCCTGCGTTGCGCACATCTTCATGTTTCACATCAGTCATGTCACTCAAAGGTTGTTCCTCGGTTTGAAGAGTTTCCTTCTCATCTGTAACATGTTCTTCTGGCTTTAACTCGGGAGATTTCTCGGCTTCTGTCTGAGCAAGCAAGGTTGGCTCCTCAACCGGTGTTTCCACGGCAGGTGCGTCTTTAACAGGTGCAAGCGTTGAGTCCTGACTTGTTGTAGAAACACCTGCTTCATCTGTTGCCGCAGGTGCGACGTCTACTCTTTCAGGTGACCCATGCTGACCCTCTGTTTCCATTTTTGCTTGCGAGACAACGGCCTCCGCAGGTGCATCCACTGAGGCTTCAGCTGCAATACTTGGGATTTCTTGCCAAGCTTCAGTCTTTGTTTCTACAGCTAAGCATTCGGCTTCTGCAGGTGCTTCTGTCGATTCGACCGAAGCATTCGGATGAACTTCAGATGACTGAGAATTTTCAGTTTGTAAGACAGCTATTTGCGAAGAGTAACAACTTTGTGCTTTGAGATTTTCAGCCACGACAGGCTGCGTGGTTATCGTAACCGATTCTTCCAGCTCCGGTTTTGTTTCTTCCTCATGCCTGTTGAAATATTTGAAATGCATGTCATATCATGAAAAATACCCTTAGGCAACTTCAAAAGGCCAAATCTTTACATTACCCTTTCTCTTCATCTGAGATGGGACTGGTGCAAGGTTCTGTTCCTGCCTTGGTTGATGTCTTTGATTCAGAGCTGTGTAATAGGCCCTTCGTCTCATCCTCTGTATGGTCACACGGGCTTTTTTGTCCACAGAATTTCGTGCAACAGTTCCCCATATTGTCTCAGGATATAATGATACCTCGCAATAAATCCACTTTTCTGGGTTCAGACTGAGGGATGTCCGGTTATCTGGTGCAAGCTGCTTGCGCGTCCAGAGGACTAGCCATATACAAATATGTCTCCAGGCAAGATCTTATGTATCTCGAACCGATACATTTGAGCAGTGTCTGTAAATAAAATTCATGCGTAAGGCTAGTCTAAACAGCAGTATGTGGTCATCTGTTCAAACCTGTTGAGATAAAACAGATAAAACTGTTACTATTATGTAAACTATCATGCAAAATATCTTGAACTATACAAGTATACAAAAAATACTATAGTATTTACGATAGTGTTTAATAAACTGTTGTTAATTATGGTAACTACACAATAAAAGCATATAATTCCTATAATATATTACAGAATTCTGTAGTATTAACTACAGGGAAAGGTGAATTAACTGTAGAAAACACTGTTGTATACTTGTACACTATATTAACTAAACTAAGTCTCAAAAACGTGCACTAGTATTTTTAGTGAACTATAGTGAATTATAAGTGACTATATAGTAAACTCATTAAATTACTATAGAATATTACAGTATTCTGTAGTATTAACTATAGTGAAAAGTAAATTAACTGTTGTAAATACTGGTATACTAGTATACTATATTTACTATAGTAAGATTCAAAAACGCATAGTATGTAAGACTTTTACTTCTGTACTCAAGTAAATAGTATACTGTATTTTCATGTGGGATGAAATAACCCTATTAAAATATATGAACAAGTTCTTAGCTAAAACAGATCATTTAAGTAAATATATACACTAAAAGATTTAATTTAGAAATAATTCACAGACGATAAACCTTAAAGTTGCTTACGTGTTGGGTAAGTTACTATGAAAAAGTAATGAATTACTAGTTACTAATCACATATTCAATAGAGTAATTAGATTACTGTACAAATGACTCCCTCCAAAAAGTATTGAATTACTTATTACTAATTATTTTCTATATCCTACATCAACCTTTATTAGAATTGATTCAAGGATAGACATGAAATGGCTTATTTAATTCATTCAAATAATTAATAAATAACCACATAAATGATTCTTATGAACTGATCAAACTATACAAAAGTGACAAGGACACATTTTAAAGTTAGACATTTAATGTAATCTCCACTATTGAATATATTACACAGTATTTCGTTCAATTACATCAGAACTAATTAAATTACAGAAACAATAACTAGTACTAACTTTACTTTTTCAAGGGGGAAGTAATTCAATTACAGTTACTAATTACTTAGTAACTAGTTACACCCAACACTGGTCACCAGTCACTCATACTATAATGACACGCGCTCATAAATCGTTCAGATGTTTTCTGAATGATAATTTTCACTCGCTTTACTACATTGACATTTAACTAAGAAAGTGGTTAACATGTTATTCGCGTCTTTAGTTTTATTGTGCAATATTTCATCTATTTAGTATTTGTACCGAACTGTTTGTAGAGTAATACATTGTGATCGGGGGAGTGTTGCGGTGCATGGCACAAGAATTCACAGCGCACACATTTGAAGACATTGTTTACCTCTGACATGTTGCAATAGTTGTACATCTGAAGTCGATTCAGAAACTTACTTTACAACATCAGACACTAAACGTCAACTCCATAAGAAAGACGAATACATTTCACATGCAAATCAGCACGTTGGTTCATTTTAATGAGAAACCACGAGCACAACTGTCAACATGCTGACAGTGCGGCGCGTGATGGTCTTGCGTAACATTCTCTGTTAAATGAATCGATACTACATCTCGACAAAACACGAGCGGAAGTATTCGTAAGCTTCTCAAAAACCATCATTCCTACCTAAATGTGGAGACTTTCGTCTTTGCTTGTCAAGACAAACCACCATTTTCGCCTCCAGGAAGCTTGACGTGTATTAATGGACCGTATGTAGTTTCACTTTCCGTCTATGAATAAACTCTCCTCGCAAACACTGCGAACTTCATGGTTCCGCACAGATTCATGATGCAGTTATATTATTATGGATTTTATTCATGCTTGTTAACTTATTCAATAAGTTAAGAGAGAGTCGGTGTTGTTTGGTAAATTAATTCACTCTATATTCTTTTTCAAGTAGAGGGTCTCAGATTAAAGGCATGTAGTGAAATATGAGTCTAAAGGTCCCCACATATCAAACACAGTAACAACTTGGACTTGCATTAACAGCCGGTGTACTTTAGGAGTTAGTCCAATTGAAAGGCTGTGCATGAAAGTTTATTCATAAATGTGATGAAATTTGCTGAGCCAAAGCTATTACAAAGCCATGGCCAATAACTACTGCAATGTCCATTACTAATACATTTATGAATCAACAATTGAAACAAAATGCATGTAGTGTTTTGCACCTTATTCCAGAAGTATTTAAGGTTTAATCTGTTGGAACACAGCTTTGTGTTCTGCTAGAACCCATCACATAACAAGTGGAACGCCCAGAGACCATTATAGTTCCCATTATAACCATTAAATCCATCTGATTGTCTGTAAATGTGCTAATCTGTAGCTATTTGTCAGCAGGATAGTTACACAATATCCGAATAATGTGTCACGCTTAACTTTAGACAACGTGCAGGCAATAATAATGTTACATAAACAGCTTTAATTTTCAGTAAAACATGCTTTAATTGAAACTCAATATACATGTACAGTGTTATCCATACAATGTTTATATATTTCACCACAAAGGTATTGACAATTGTTATTTGATCATGTATGTGCTTGACAACTGATAGTTGAAACAAATGGAGGTAGACTGTAATGAATCTTTATTTTGAGAAACTGAAGTTTAAGGGTTGGTATATCCTTCATTTAAAGGAATAGTTCAAACAAAAATAGAAATTCTGTCATCATTTCGCCACCACGTCATTCAAACCCTGTTTATGACCTTTTCCCTCTGTGGATATTTTGAGAAATGTCTCAGTAGTTTTGTGCTAACAATGCAAGTCAATGAGGGCCATTGAAGAATAAATATCATTTTTTTTGTGTGTTCAGCAAAAGAATGTAGGTCGTATAGGTTTGGAATGACATGTGAACGAGTGAATAAATGAAAGAGTTTCCATTTTTGGCAAACCCCCCCCCCCCTTTAATAAGCTCTTTACGCTCTCAGTGAATTCGATAGGTTACTGATATTACATGGAGAGGCAATAGTATGCAAACTGTCCCCATTCCACTAAAACTGTGTAACTTGACAAAATCACAGCACAAAAAAACAAATTTCACCTTAATTTGGGTCATCCATCAGTTTATTATTTTATCACAGGCCCATTTGCTTGTAGCCCGTTTCCTGCCCAGACAGGATGTAAATCAGACACTGCTGAAATCATCACCCCCACCAACTGCCTCGGATCTTCATCTGTCTATTATCTGCTGTATGTGACACTTTAGCTCTTCAGGAAGCCCCAATTCAGTGACTAAGTCCAAGCAGCACTTCAGTAGCTGCTCAAAACTGTCTGCCAAAGAGGAAGACTTCTGTGAAACAATCCTTGATGAGTCTTCATCCATGCCACAGCAAGCAATCCCTCCATCATTCCCACAACAGTCTCCATCTTTGGTACAGGAGCCTAAATCTCCACTATGGTTCCTCTGCTCAACGTTTAGGTCTTCCATGTCATCCACCATTTCAGTCACACTAGGTGGAGGCTTTTCCTGGCCTTTCCTCATGGCCTCCACCAATCCTTCCTCATGTTTCTCCAGTTTCTGGAGCAGATCGGTGACGGAGGCCAAAGCCAGGCTTCCGGGGAGCTGGGAATGACACCAGCACCGCACAGCACTGCGAAAGAAATACAAACGTGTGATCGTGGTCCCAAATGAATGAAATATCCAAATTATAATTCATTCACATAACGGCCAACACATAAGTGTAATGCATTTCCAAATGTGAAAATATTTTAAGTAAGCACTAAACAATGTCATGACAAAAATAAAATCGCTTACCTCATGATTCCTTTGAGCTGACCGATGGCTCTCATTTTTGTGGCACCTTCTCTGTATCCTATGTTGAAACCAACCTGCAGTGACGCTCCTTTCCCGGCATCAGTGCCATCTCTGAAACCATCCTGACAGAAAACCACATGGCAGTCGTTTCTAGACCGCGTTGCTTTCACTCGCTATACACAGAGTTTAACCCGACTGTTGCCCTTTGTGTGTCACGGGTGGCTTTAAAGACCCTTACATTGCCAGACGTACGATGTACACATTTTGAATAGGAAACGACTGATACAGCATCTGTATCGGTACAGCATGTTGTGATAGGTGCATCCCATAAAAATAAGCGTTCACATACCTTTGCGCGTTTTTCCATGTTGCTTGTCCATTCTTTGTTCAGTAGACTAATATCATCCACATCCTCGTCGAACACATCCTCGCTAGATGCCACTGATTTTACCCACGACATGATGTTTACAATGTACTGGTCGCAAGGCAGAATCCCGCTACGCGTCAACTACACGTCAATAAGCATCCGATGGGTAAAAGATGCTCGTTTCGGCCTTTGACAGGGTCCATAAAACATATTCACATCCACATGGTCATATGACTGACGTCATCAGAGTGCATATGAATGCGTTTTCTTCTTCTGGTCAGTTCCCGAGCGCATCAAAGCCTCACATCGCCACCTGCTGGATGTATCATTCATGTTGTGACGTGATACAAAGAGGAGCTTGAAACAAATATAACAGTAATGTGTAGTGTTTCAAAAGAACGTAACTTTATGTAAAGTTATGTTTTTCTTTCTCTGGCAACAAATGTGTTGGTAATTTAGCCTTTAAATAAAGTATTTTTGCAACCACTCCCAAAATAATGTAATAGGTAAAAAAATAGATAAATGCGCCTTATTGGAACAGGAGGATTATATTTTTCAATAGCCTTCATAATAGGTATGCTATTATATGAATTATTTTGCAGTTTTGCAAGGAATTATTATTGGGTACCGCCTGATGACATCAACCCCTCCTGGCTAAGGCTATATTCACTTAAGGGGAATGAAGAGGAGAAGCATCTTCGGATGTATTTGTAATTTACTATTATTTTAATTATTTACTTTATTTAGGCAATTATAAACATACACCTTTTGTACAAAAAGGCATTCAATATTAATATCCACAAAAGAAGAGAAAACAAGGGAAAAATCTAATACAAATCTGAAAATGTATATTATGGATATTGATGTATCAAATACATTTTGATGAATAAGTTGATTCACCAAATAGGTTTACACCAAAAAATTCTTACAAAGACTACTTTATTCACCCTTATGTCATTCCAAACCAGTATGACTTTCTCCTGCAGAACACAAAATAAGATATTTTGAAGTATTGTGGTAACCAAACAACAAAATTATATATTTGGGATTATTAGTTTTATTTGTATAAAAAGTTTTACATTCATCAATAAGTTTACTCATATGAAATGTAGCTCTGTTCACATTCTTCAGGATAATATGTGAGGCCAATCATATTTCCACAAAAGAAAAAAGGCACACTTCGTTTTATTAGATTATCAAAAAAATATATATTTCGTTTAAACCACTATATCACTAAATACGTACAATTTCAAAATAAATGCAAGGCGGATTCGTGATAAACAGAAATACAATTTAAATGTATACCTTATTGCAGTTGTTGGACCGTGCCATTGTGCGCCATTGTGTGTACTTACAGTACACTGTCGCTAGATGCCGCTAAATCCACACAAACGGTTTTGAGTTTCGTCTGCAGACTAGAATTTATCCAGCACTTTCAAGTCCCAAGATACCTACCGTGTTCAATAAATCGTATCGTTTTATGTCATTATTTTCTAATACAAAACAGCATATGCACTGTTATCTAGATACAAGTATTTCAATAAAAAAATTAAGGGATCCTGGGCATTGCAGAAGACACTGTCAATATTATTGGCCAATAGCCGATAATAACATTTAGAGTAAACAGGTCATTAGACATTCAAGGCGCGGACAGTAATTGCTTTTTCTCCTGCTGAGGCCAATTAGACAAATTGAAAGATAGAACAATTTTCAGATTAGCGAAAGTCTTATGAGATCAATACATTAATTAAAGTGTCAACATCACTTAAGAAAGCAGCTTTATTTATTCAAAAAGTGTCACGTTAAATGAGAAGCTTAATTCATTTGGCTGCTAGAATGAGAAGAATGATGTTACATACGCTAAATAAAAGTGATATAATCTACCTCAACACTACTGTGACCTTTACAATTATGCAAATTAAAACCTCTAATTTATCTTCACTGCTCCTGAAGTCATTCTCAGGTAACTTTTTAAATGCAGTCCACTTGAGTCATTTGTCATCATCATGACCTTCCAATGGATAGTGCTGGTTCCCGTCACAAATTATGTCTAGTAATGGACCCAATTTTACAAACCGGTGTGATGGTTCAAACAGTGAAGTGGCTCAGCAGGTGAGACTTTATGAGAAGAGAATCATCCTCTATTTCTCAGTGGGTAGAAATGTACCCATTTAAGGTTCTTTTCCCCAGCGTTAGCACTTTATTCAGTGCTGATATCGGTGTGGAAAATCCCAATTTATCACAGGTGCTTGAAACCCTTAGGAATCTATGTAGAAACTTAATTGAAAAACCACCAAGTACAGTGATGTGCTGAGGGTCTGAATGGCAAAGTTACGTGGTTAAGCGGGTTAATCTTACTGTAGACTTTCATAGCTGAGAGAATTCTCACCCGTTCTAGACATTTGGAGAAAAATACAAAATATTTGTCAAAAAATGTATGTGCAATTTAACTAAAATAGTTTTTATGTATATATGGATATATTTACAACCACATTAAAGGGCTTAAAAATTAAATGAATAAATGAATAATATTTATTTAGCATATCTGTAAAGTGTACTATATGTATTTTTGTGGTTGTAAATATTGCTATTAGTTAACACAATAGTTGACAATGAATGATACATTAGCATTTATTTAGTTTATCATTTTTCCATATGGTCGTACATTTTGTATATTTATCTTTGATGCATTATGAATTAACATGTATTATGCCAATAGAAGTTATGCGGCGCAAACTTAACTTCCGGTAGATCTCCAAAGAACTGTTGAGTAGTTTTAATTTAATTTAATTCAATACAATTGATATACAATAGAATGTTAATATAATTAAATATAAAATACATTTTATAACCAAACACAGTCCGGAAGGTAACTAAGGGCCAGGCACGTGTGTCCGATGAAACCGTCTAGAAGCTTATTGTCAAGTTTGTAAGCATATTAAAATAAATAAAACTTTTACATTTAATTTTCCATTTCCCAAGCATACTTTTCAAACTGGATTGTCTTTGCACAAGAGCTCTTGTTTTTTGTTTCTTGTACTCAGGTGCTGGAAATCCGTTACAAGTGATGACAAACACATTACCTTCATCAATATTGCATTTTCCCCTTCTTTCCTCCGCACCACAGAGACAAAGAAAAGACGTCCCTGCTTTATTTTAAGATGGGCTATTCTTCATCTCGCGCTTTAAGGGAACACACAGGAGAGACACGGCCGGTGGACAAATGCATTTCACCTCGCACAGAATGCATTTGCAGGACCGGACAACAATGGTCAGGAGAATACTCCGGAGGGCCAAGGCGAGGGCCTGAAAATGGATTCCGAGGGGCCTGCGGATCTAAGGCTTTCTGCCGCCACA
The DNA here is from genome assembly GCA_006030095.1 of Triplophysa siluroides. Classification (NCBI taxonomy): domain Eukaryota; kingdom Metazoa; phylum Chordata; class Actinopteri; order Cypriniformes; family Nemacheilidae; genus Triplophysa; species Triplophysa siluroides. The sequence goes on along the minus strand of VCII01000935.1, from coordinate 4,391,748 downwards.
CCTTCCCCCAGCATCGCACTCTCTCTTCCTCCCTCGCTCTCCAGGAGAACAAAACAAGCAGCCGGGGCAATCACCTGACACATTTCCATCCAATTTCCACTGCCGAATGTGTTCATTTTCGGGCCTAATGGCATGTCATTTCAGCGGAGCCTTTGGTCAAGAATTAATCCTGGAATCAAAACAGATTTTCCGGGGAGCAATCTTCCATCAAGTATTGATTTTTTTACACTCACAGAGCCTGTACTCCCTAATTTAACCTGACAGCATACTGCACAATGGACTAGAGAGCACCTTGGCGACTCGCAGAGGGAACTCTCTGGCGTTTTCTCTTTCTCTCTCGCTTCCACTTTCTCTCCCTCTTCCTCCCTCCATTCCTTCGCAACCCCCCCACCCCACTAAAGCGTATTTTCGAAAGCGAGGTAGAGAAGGAGAATTTTAAGGAGAGATGTTTTAAAAACAAAGGACTTAGCGATGGCCATACGTGTATAGGGATGATGGGGATACAGTCGCTGTTTTACCTCGAATTATGCTTTCGAGTGCATCGCGTCTGAGGCATGCAGAGCCAAGAAGGACTCTAGCAAAGGGAAAAGAGGGGAATTAAGAAAAAGGAGGAAGAGAGATAAGTGTTTTCCAGGGGCTATCAGGTGTCATTATGGGCCTGTTGACATCCAGGACTCTCTGTGCAATGCACCTCGGAGATTTCCTCCTCCCCTGCAGCCATTTTCTTCTCCTGAGTGGGTGAAAAGGGTTTCATCAAGGTTTGAAGAGGAGCAGAGGGGTACGGGAGAGTCTGGAGGTGCTGTGTGCGGCGGGACGGTAATGAGCGGTGTACCCCCGTGAAAGGACTTCCAAAGCCTATCAACCTGTCTCTCCGGAGGAGGGTTTGGGCCATTTATGGTCAACATAGAAAAACATGAATGTGAAGTCGGCATCCTAAATATTACAAACTATTAATTCTGTGACAGAAATAAATCTTTCAAACATCATCCACATCTTGCGATAAAGAACTTCAGCATATAATTTTGATAACAGATCATAGGAGTTTTCAGGCATGGCTGCATTTACACAGGAGCGGAGCCCTTTAACACACAGGGCCTAGAAAAGTCCTCTGTTTTATAGAGATGTGCACAGGGGAGAAGTGGATGTATAAAAATGTTGTCCCGTGAATATTTGTGAAGGTCTTGTGCAGGAGAAAAACTTGGTATCTATAGGCAATACTCTGACCTGTCATGTCTGTTCAGCTAGCATCATGTCCAAACAAACAGTTGTGTCTCTGTTTTATCGAAAACTTATTTATACTTAGAACCGCAAATAGGTCAAGAATTCAGTCACATTGTGTCATGTTTTATCAAATCATTTTTTTTTTAAATCTATATGTTTGTCAATGTGACCTTTTAAAGTGATTAATTAGACATTGTGCTTCATGTCACATGGACACTTGCGATTATATTAGGCTATTTTGGGTCATGTCCAAATGATTTAAAAATATTATTAAAGATGTATTAAATACTGTAAATTTGCTTTTTTAACCTGAATTTAAAAGAGTACCCTGCCCACATACATTGGAGTAAATTTATTAAAACAATGGTCCAACTTACATTCTACATTTTTTACAATTTAACCTTTTTTTTATGTGATGTTACTCTAGTGTTAGATCGGTGAAATATACAGTGACTATTAATATATGACTCATCTTTGTTTTGTAAGTTTGTGTAATGTAACATAAAAATTTATTATTATTTGCATGATTTTTACTTTAAACAAAGTTAAGCTTTCTTCGTTTTGTACCATATTTTGATGGCTTCCTCAAATCTGTGGGCCTTAAAAGCAAGTATTGTGCACATGCCCTTCGGACATTCTTTTGCCCACTACTACTATACTTACTCAGAATACCAAGTAATTGAATATTTAGGCCTATTTGTCCATTTATGGATGTACAAAACATAAACTTACCCATCTATCAGTGCCCAAACACTTAATTTCAAGGGAATTTTGGCCGTAGGTCAAATTAACTCTTTCAAAGCAGAGGTTAACACCGGATGACACCATCTTCCATATCACTATTTTTTACGATTTCTTAGTTATTAAATAGCTGCATTGCGTCGCACGTCTCGCGTACAGGCCCGCAGTTGGCCTCACATCAGACTTCTCTGGCACGCGCTGAACACTAAAACGCCGCTTTAGCCGCTAAAGATAAATGGAGCGGAGGGCAATTGGATCTGTTGTCCCAGTCACATCTCCATCAGCATCAGACGCGGGGGCATTATTTACCCTGCTGATAATGGAGAGGAGAGATGGACAAGGGGAGAGGATTGGGACGGGAGCCCATCCACTGACACCTCAGACAGGCTGTGAGCATCGGTAATTGCCCCTCCGGAGGCAACAAGGTGTGCACAAACAGCCGAGATGCCTGAGTGCCTATATATTTGTGTACGCGCCTCGGAGTGTGTGTACGTGCGTGATGCGCAGGAAAGCAACGGGCGCGAGAGAAAATCTGTGTCGTGTTGAGCGCAAGATACGGTAGACGCGTTTGAAGGATACGGCGACAGTTAATTTTCCAAGAACATCGTCTCGCCGCCCGTCCAGTGCTGAGGAGATAAGGCAAAAAAGCACCACTCCACTGATGGAAAAACAAAAAGGACAATTTAAAACCATCTGCATCGTGCGAGCACGCACGCGTACACACAGTCGAATATTCTCGCTCACTTCCGCTGGTGTCCTGACTGAAATTGAACGGTAATCCATTTGAGCTGCTGACATCTCATAATGTTTCTCCTCTCTTGTCTTTCCTGGCTCCTCTTCTCAGGGCAATTTCTGACACTTGGATGTTGAGAAACGTGTTCCGTTGAATATGAGGGGATTCTGCTTTTGAGAAGCAGCGTGAAGTCTAGCGTGAGGATAATTATTGCTTTCACTGCCCATAACACATCGATCCAGATATGCTGCATTATCGAGAACTTCTGCTTTTAAGAAAGCCTCTGTTTTTCATAAGAGTGAAGTTTAATCGAGGAAAGCAGATTGAAAATCATCTTGTGCTGAAGTAGCCTACATGGCGAGAAAACAAAACCCATCCAAATAGATTTGTTGACAGAATGTCACGACACAAGTTGATTTTTGAAGCCCCATGAAATCTAAATGATAGTTTTGTGCCTTTAGGCCATGGTTGTTATCTTTAAAAACAGGACAATAAAAAGCCAGCATAGTCGTAAACATATAATAAGTGATGCTTATTGGCTTAAAGCTGCAGTCTGTAATATTTTTTGGTTAAACACAGCGCCACAACAACTCTGTGGGGGGGCATGGCCCGCGAGTGCTCCTCCTTGGCGCCGGCCCTGGTAAACAAAAATCGGTTATTGAGCAAGCACCTAAAAAAGAAAAGTACATAAAACTCTTCAAAACATCTCATAATCTTCAAAGCGGTAAGCTTTTATTAATTATTTAAAAGTTAAGCTGTCGGATTGGATTTTGCGGACAATGACATTTTGATGTAATTCAACTTTCCTACTTAAAGAAGTTACTAGACTTTTTGATGACTTAAACAACGCTGGTTTAATCAAAATGTTAAATATCTTTTAGATTTAATCATATATGTAAGGTAAAGGAAAAAAATGAAACTGGAACGAATTCTGGACCAGTGTTTATGTAACCGGAACGAACTGCACCGCTCTCAGCGGGCTTCGAACCGGGTCGGTCCGGCATGGGAGTCGGGCGCTCTAGCGAGGAGGCTAAAGACCGCTAGAGCGTCACTTGAGGTCGGGAGTGAAGTTTACACACTGCACAGCTCTACACTAGCTGGCCTCCGTTACATTTACATCCTTCGAACTGCAGGTCTATACAATTTTTGTGTTTGTGTGCATTGATTCAATTTTGCCAGTTATAATTCAACAAGATTCCATATATAGCAGCATTAATAACCTTATGCAAACAGTTTGGGACAAAAAAAGGTCGCTAGCGTATAAGCCTATGTTAAAAAAAAACTACATCTTCTACACATTCTCTCAATGCCCCAGTCACATTACCCAACTACACAACTTGACTTACTTGAAAAAAAATCCTGTAATTGGCTCAAAAAACTGAGCTGTTGTACTATGTTATCCTGCTGCTTTACACGGCAACGTTTTTGAAAGGCTTCAGGCTGAACGCCGAAGACAATGGTTGCAAAAATAGCACGTCTCTGCGCGTTCATTACAGAGCTAATGGAAAAAATGATGAAATGGGACGACAAAACAAAAGAATATCAAATGCGGCAACTTTTAGCTGGTAACTTAAAAATACATCTGCTACTTTTGAAACGACGAAGAGTGGGATGAAGAGGACACCACAAACATCTTCAACATCAGTTCTCAGCCTAATATTAATAATTTATGTTGTGTGTGCTTCTTTATGATTAATATTTATTTATTTACCGCTCTTCAATTTGCCAGCCAGTCAAGCTTTCAAAGGCTTCCCGGACAAGAGAAACCGTCTCAAACTTCAGAGTTTACTTTCAAAAGGCTTTCAGAAGAGAATGTGCTCTCGCTCTCTTTCTCTTGGAGAGATGGCTCATTATTGTTATCTGTTGCAGTGAAGAGATGAAATATTGATGTGAAATAACCCTGGCGTGGATTTCTCTCTATTGACCCTATGGAAATCTAAATGAATTGCTGCTGACCCTGGAAGCCCGTGGGCCGTCGCTTTGCTTTACGGTGCGAGTTCTGTATTGAAAGCTTGTTCGGCGAAATAGAAAAGGTTGTGTGTGTGACTCCTTGTACTTTGAATCGGCGATTACGTGGAAAGATGTCACATTACAGAGGAGAGAATTGAAAGGCAAACATTGTTCTGAGCAAGAGTTAAATCACTTAATAATGTGGCTTTAACTTGCTTAAATAGTGAGATAATGTGTATGTTAAGGGCTGATAGGCACCGTTCTGCTCGGTAATACTTTGAAAAGCAACTCATGTGAAAGTCACAAAACATCTAAATGACGAGTTTTTTGTAATTGAAGAAAGTTGATCATATGATGATATATAATATAAAAGTATAGAGCTGCAGAAAATTAATTAAAAACTATTTCACAATTTAAAATGTACTTATATGTGTTAAGGTAAAATTATCTTTTTTGTTTCACTCTGTGAACTACTTACAATATTTCTTCCAAATGTCAAAAAAACATATTGTTTCTATTTGCATTTATTTGCAGAAAATGACAACCCGAGAAACAGGTCAAAATAACAGAAAAGTTGCACTATTTTTTTATACCTCAAATTCATGTGTCTTGTCATGCTGTCAGCCTTTCACATTGCTTTATGTCACTCCTGAGCTTTGATTGTGTTGAAATTCAACAGACACTGGACTGGAATGGCCACAATACATCTAGAAATGCTGATACATTATTTCTATAGTTGCTTGGTATCAGTACATATTTGCTTTTTCCCCTTTAGATATAATAAAGACTTGAAAATAGTTTTTACTGTGTTACCTAAGTTTTCTTGAATAAAATCCTGATATATGTAAAAAAACGCAACCATTTGTGTTTCATGTCAAACAATTGTTTATTATTAATTATTATGGTACAAATTAATGTGACAGACTTGAAGCTGTTAAGAAATACACAAAGTGCAGCTTAACTGACCGAACAGATATTGCTCTATATAATACATACAGTTTTCAGTCTAGAAAATTAAAGCATCCTTAGCAGGTTGATCAGCTTTGGTTTCGAGGTCTTCAGAGTAATAACAATGTTAACGTTTCAAAGTCGACGTCACGTGTGTCTGTGTGTTCATATATGTATACCAATGTGTTTTCTTCAATAAAGCTTCCATCATCTTTCAAAAACAACTGAATTGAACCGCAACGTTTTCTTTGTTCCTCATTTATACAGGCAATTCCAGGCAATAAAACTCAAAAAATGTACCGTACATAGCAAAGAGAGAGAAACAAAATGTAATGCAGAAAGCAAACAGTAAGAAAAAGAGAAAGAAACTCATGTCCTATCTAGAATGCTCTATACATGTGATCCTGAAAAAAAGCACATCCAAAGAAACTCGGGTGAGAATCAATCGCATGGTTGTTAAAAACTACTTACAAACATTTACAGTACACATTGTTTTTGTTGTCATGACATTTTTCACCACTTACCAGGACAGTGCTGAGGTAATTTTAATGATATAATCCATTTAATCCATTTTCTGTTACATATTTCAAGATTGTCAGCAACGTTTAGCCATTTCTCTGTACAATGTGCATATAACTATTGAGCTTTGGTCCAGCATTGAAAAGATGAGCAAAGGCAGAACGTAGATTCTCGTCTCTCGGGTTTAATTTTTGGTTACAGCTTTGTTTTTCTTAAGCCTGTATACCTGTAGCGCTTTCCCACCACACCGATTCATGACAATGAAAGAGAAGGGAAGAATTTGATCACATATGATTGAACTTTGACAATTGTTCAATTACAAAACATGGTTTTAAATGTAAATCAAGATTTGGCGTTGAAAACCAGACTTTTCTTCCTGTAACTACAATAAGAGCAAATGTCCATATGTACAACATTTGAAGAAATACCTCAAAAGATTTTCTTTGTTCTTGCCATGTCTGTTTGCCGTTCAGTGTTGATGGATAAAGTTAAGAGATCATAAACAAATCAATTAAATCTTCACCTGTGGTGTCAATAAATAACGTGAGGAATTAACCATGTATGTATTGAGCATTCTGAGCATCTTAAATACATTTTTCTATGTTTGTTTGTAAAGTTATGTGTTTGGACAACGTTTAAATGCAATACATCTACAACCAAAACACTCTTATGATAGCCGTCATGTTAGAAAGGAAAAGATCTGAATGATCTGTAAACAAATCCTTTGATGTCTTGTTGTCCTAATTTCAAGCAAAATTAGCAGTAAATAAATGAAATTTATGAAAATAATAAAATAATGTATTCATTTAATAATTTATGAAATCATTTATTCAATGAATTATAAATTAAAATCATACAAAATTAATTTAAGAAATGACTGTAAGTGTAATCTAAAGATGGGCTCAATGTCACAAATTTGCAGAAATATCCTCCATCTGTATCTTTATAACTGACAAACTCTTATAGAGTAAACTAAAAAGTGGTTCATTTTTTAAACTGTGTATATATATATACTGTATGATAAACTGAAAAAGAAAAAATAAGGTAAGTGGTTTGAGAAGGTTAAGGCCAAGGTATGAAACAAGTCCTTGGGCCAAATAATGTTTTCTTTGGCTAGGAGGCTTTGGCAACGCCATGAAGTAGCTTTAAACACAGCTGTGATGAATATGGATGTCTACGCTATATTCACTGAGAATCTCTTTGCAAAATAGACGTGTGTTTTATACCCCATTCCTGCCACCTGCAGTCTTTCATTTAACAGATGAGATGGCAACGACAGAGAATGGCCTCGTACGGACGGCAGAAATGCACCAAAACAGAACATTTTGAAATAAAGATATTTTGGGAACTTGGTGACAGATTAGCATATTTACATAAAACCCCAAAGTGATCAAATAAAAAAAAGAATGAATGTCACACCCCTTTACCCCACCACACAAATATTTTTCTTGTCCCCCCCGTTCGGTAAAAATGTAAAACACATTTACAATATAAAAAAACCTCAGGAATCAGATGCAACAAACTTTGGTAAGTAGTTTCTTCAACATCCTCGATTTAAATATGATCCTTGTTCTTATCTCTCTCCTTGAGAAAACCCTCAAGTACTGTATAATTTTCATACCCATACAACTTTTTTTCTAACCTTTTTTGGTTTTTGCTTTTGTTTCGCGCTTCGTGATGTCACTGACAATATTTCTTTTTGCTTTAGTTGACAGTCTATCCAGTAGGTGGTACATTGGACAGTAATGATCCAAGTTTTTAAGTCCAGACGTTTCATCAATGGTGTCTACAGTATATGTCGTGTCATGTAGAGCTAAGGATGTTCCTCCATATTGTCAACCATAGGGTCCATGGGTGCTCCGAGCTCGGGTTGTTTCAGCCGTTTTATAGTGTTTTTCAACGCTTGCCTCTTATTGCAGAACCACACCCGCACCACCTCGCGATCATAGTTTAGTTTCTCGGCGATCTCCGTCATCTCCTGACCGGAGGGGTGAGTATTCTTCTCGAAGTGGCTGTTGAGGATTTCCAGGGCCTGCGGCGTGAAAGAGGTCCGCCGCTTGCGCTTTTTGGAGGGCTCGCTGCCGATAAACTCGGTCAGGTTCTGCATACCGGAGCGATGGCGGGCTTCCGCCTCGGCCATCCAGCGCTCCAGCACAGGCTTAATCTTCTGGGCGCTTTTAGGGGTGATGTCCAACTTCTCGAACCTGGCAGGATATAAAAGGCCAGGATTCAGTTTGCCTGTCAGACTGCTAGCTATAGTGTTCTCTTGGGCTTCCTGTGGTAGGAAAAAGTGGCTTCTCAGGATGGTGTGTCTGGGGGAGAATTGAGAGAGAACAAGCTTACTCATGTGCCCTGACTGGGCGAGGGGTTTCCTATCTCAGGACGGGCCTCTTGGTTCAAGCCGCCTTGTTCCATCAGCAATCGCATGCTGGGAAATGTAATATAAAGCCAAATATTGTCTTATTATATTTTGACTCTCTGTAGCGGCATTAAAGCAAGAGGACACGTCCACAGGCTGGTCCAAAAACAAGCACGACTTCAATTTATCGGCCTTGCATTTTTCTTCTCTAACTGTTCTACACAGTCAAATCCACACATCACATAAAATTCTCTTTTTTTCACATAGTTTTTAATACATATTGTCAAAGCATGCAATAAAACATTAAAACCATTATTAATTCACCAACGGCCTGAATTATTCACTTAAATGCACACACATTTGAATACTTTTCCTGACGCTCATTAAATGTTTAACGCTAATACATTTTCACTTTTTTTGAATATGTCTGCAAGTGTATGTGCTCTCCGGGGAGGAAAATCACGATAATTGTTTAACTTCTCGCTGTGGCACTGCACCAGAAGCATTCAGTTATACCTTTTGTTTTCTGCACAAAAACAAAACTGGAACTGGTTTAAGCCCTTCAAAAGACTACAGCAAAATGTCACATGCCGTTACAAGAGTTTTCTGGAAAGAGTTTATGTTATGTGATTTGTTTTTGTCTATGGTGTTACAGACAGCAGCAGATGTAGTGATTATTTTAATATTGATAAAAAATAAACTGAATAATAATTTTAATATAATGTAATGATAATAATTAAAATACTAACAATCATGTATGGGATATTAAAAAAAAAACATGATAACAAGTTTTTAAAGAGCTAAAATAATATTTGTTGCTGACAACAAGAGTGTGTTTTTTAGTGCTCATTCCTGTCATTTTGTCATCAGATAAATATAGTTTATAGACAGTTAATATCGTCGCTGTCCTTCCAAAACCTTGAATATTTTTTCAGGAAATAGAAAAAAAAAAAATACTATGTTGTCAAAGTTGACAAGCTCTTTTTCATATTTTTTATTCGTTAGATATTTGAAAAACCCAGTGACAAACATAAAGGGTATAGAGGGTGATAATAATGATGTATAGCAAAAAAATGTAAATAGCGAAATAGGGAGATATGAGCTTTCAGAAGGACAGCGCTATATGGAAAAGATAATGTACAGCTGTACATAATCCCGTTTATTACATAGTTACATACATGAGTAAATTATTGTATATTAAATATTTTTTTAAATATGAACTCCTGCTGTTAAATGTATTAATTAAATGTTAATAAAATATGTATTAATACATTTTATTCTACAATACTTCCTGTTAGTCATTTTATACATTGTTGGGTTCATACATTTTTACGTTTGATTTTAAGGACATTTTCTGTAAGTTTCTACACTAAAAAATTTGGGCGATGTGTTCAGTCCCCGCTTCATGTCCAATGTTAAATATGGATCGTGAAGCAAAACCACGTGAGACCCGTCGACCCATATCCTGCGTTATCAATCCAGCTACAGAGTATCAATACCGAACATCCGTGATCTTTTACCTCCACTGAAAGTAGTGATGTCTCACATGCTTTAATGGAGAGATGTTTCAGTGAGTTCTGACCCGCACACCTATCTAACACATGGACATCTGACAGCCCAGAAAAGCCCAGCTGAGCGAGATGGGGATGAGGGGCTTGAGAGGTGAACCTCTGCTTTCAAAAACAACACATAGTCTCTGTTGGTCCTGAACTCCAAGACAGGCTCGTGTGAGGAGACCTTTGATGGAATCTTAACTGGCATTTGAAAAGACGCCTGAAGCAGGGGCAAAGGCCCTCGCTCTCTCAGGTCCTCAAACGCACGGGAGACGTTTTCTCGACATAGGGTTGAGTGACAGTTAAATCCAGCCGAGCAGGAAACAACAGCAGAGTCATGCCATATTGAGGCGCTGACTTATTTATTAAGTCATGTTTTATTGGATTTATTACATTTACGGCAACAAGACCAACGAGGAGTCAAAGAGTTTGGCATCGGGTTGAAAAAGAAAAGACAAAGTGCAGGGCATGTAATGATGCTAATGCAGGTGGATCAGTCGGACAATGTATTGTTTGTCAGTTTGTGTTTTATTTTTGCCACTTACTATATTTTGCTATACTATATCAGTGATGGTTGTTCACAATTGATCTCTTTTCATCTCCGTATTCAACCAGTGACAGAGGATGGGAGTATTTAAAAACACTCTTTTTGCAGTTCTGCTTGTACGGAATAGGCCCTTTTCACACCACGTCACGCATCTTCCATTCTGCCGCATCTTTCGTTCCGCTAGCACCTCAGAATGGAGTTTACCAAGTCCCTTGCATAGCTGCCACAAATATGGCTAGATGATGTACAACATCTTGCAGACAAATTTCAGCTTACAAGATCAACGCTAGATAAAGGATACAAATACTTTGTTGAACAGAACCTGTTTGATTATGAAGGTAAGTGTTTTGTTTTCTTTTTGTGTTAGCGAAGGTACTAGGATAAGTACTTGAAAAAAAAAGTGTTTTGTCAGTTTTTCTGTCACTGTTGTGAAATTCCAGCTCGACGGCAAAACAGAAGTTATTTTTCTTCTTCTTGTTTGTTGCAAGACTGATGTCATGATACACTGCTTTGCGAGAAGGCGGAAGTTAAGTGACGTCATTGTGAAAAGGGCCTATTGCAGACACTACAGGAGTCCTTTTATTTTTTGCATAATATTTGTTTTAGGCAGAACTACTTGTTTTTTACAAAAAACCTTTTCATTTCATCTTCTTTAAAATGCACTAATGATTTTATATTATTTTGGGGGTTTGATTTGCTTGCAATATTACAAACTTCCTATCACAGTTGATCTCTTCATGTGTGGAAATAAAACTTCTGTGCTGTAAAAATGCAAGCAAAGATCTATTGCTTGAACTGCTCTAAATATGTGACCCTGGACCACAAACATTTTTTCAAAAATTATAGTTTTTCTTTTATGCCAAAAATCATTAGGATATGAAGGAAAGATCATGTTCCATTAAGACATTTTTTGTAAATTTCCCACCGTAAAAACTTTCTTTTTGCGAGTAATATGCTATGCTAAGGACTTCTTTGGACAACTTTAAACTAAAAACGGAAAACTTTTTATGTGTTTTGGCTGTTCATTTACACAAAAACTGTGTTTTGGGGGACTGAAAACACAAACTTTTGAAACACGTCTCAAAGTGCAAGTTTAAAAAAAGAAGGCATTATCATTTACGTGTAAACTCTGAAGGTGGCCTTTTCCAAGAACGATGTCGTCAAACGCATGCGTATTACGCGTTCAGTCTGTAGGCATCGAGTATTCCACCAACAATAATGGCAGCATCCATGCTGCATGTTTGTACTGCGTGACATCTTGTTTTCCCCATAGAGGGATTTTGAGTTATGTTTTTTTCTATGTCAAATAAAATGTATATAGAAATAACACAGAAATGTGTCTAGTTAAGGACAAGACATTGTGTGTATTGTCCCAGTAAATTGAATTGTTTTTAACACAACCATATTTAAAATCTAATATCATGAAGCACATTTAATAATCAATTTGTAATTTGTCAAACACTTTCTGAATAATTAAGACATTTTTTTTACAATGAACCCCATTCTTCCCTTCAAAATGTGGGGAAGGCCGGTTTTGGAGGTGACTGCGGAGGACAGCAGATATAAAGCATGTAGAGTAGGGATGATTAAATATACATACAGTCATGTTAAGCAGCTCTTCTGCCCAATTTGTTGTGCAAATTACATATGGCAGCTTTGCAGCCTATAACATGAATCATTGATGTGAATCCAGTGTTTTAGTGTGGATTAATGTTGTAAATCCGTACGGCTTAAAAGTGGAAAAGCGATTTCCATCTCGCAATTACGTGATGATATGACATCTCATGAGCATCTGTGTGCAGCGTTCCATGCAAAAGAGGGCTCGCGCCGGGACCCCTGTGAATCGTGCCGTGCAAATGGAGGAAAATTGAATTTGGTACACTGAGAACAAGGAGAGTGTATTTAACCCGTTTATACCGATCATTTTGATAATACGATTTAGATTTTATTGTAAATCCTCCATAATGACTTGACCAACAGTATACTGCATTTCATTATCTGTTATCTATCAGCAGATTAATACATTTATGAGAGTTATGAGAATAATTTATAAACGGAGAATGTAAATGTAATTTTTATTGTATTGGATGTCAAAGTCTTCACATCAGTCATAAGGTATTTAAATCCTCCGGCCTTTAATAATGACCTCTGTCTGTGATCGGTTTGACAATGTACCTTTGTGATTGTTCAGACGAACCAATAAAGCTTTTTACCAACAAGATCGGACAAGATAGAGACATCTGTCAGGCCGAGTTTGACTGAACACAGACTTCAAGGGCCCCAAGAGCTCCCACACTCGCGAGCAAAAAACACATTCACCTCTTTCCCCTCTTGTCTCTGCTGATGTTAACTAAATTAAAGCATGTGAAGTCTGCCTTTAAAGTCAAGAACACTCTAGTCTGCACACTGTCATGTCCAATGTCATACAAATCTTTCTTAAGAGTTGAAAGAATGCATATAGAGAACATCACATCACCTGTTTATTTGAAAAACGAATGGCTTTTAATGTATGCTATAAATATCTGAATAATGCATGCAGTTAAATATTTCATGCGTGATTTTGAAGACTTTCTGTACAAGTTTGAAGCTTCGCAAGAAATTTTTCCCTTTCCATCCGCCGAGCAATTTCAGGTTTTATTGGGTTGATGCTTGGTGATATGATGAATTTTTCAAAAGCATGCGACGGTGACGTGTCAGATAAACGCAAATGTCTCATCAGGAGAGAAATAAGCCGTTTACAGTTCAACTGCATTCAAATCAGAAACAGGAAACTCTGAACTGAAAAAATTTGACATTTGCAGAGCAAAACCTGGTTCTAATGTAAGAACCACTTAGTTGGTAAACATAAATGTTTTATTGCTTTAAAATATTGTATTAATGAAAATGATTTGTATTAATTCATACTTAAAGTGATAGTTCACCCCAAAATAAAAATTCTGTCATCGTTTACTGACCCTCAGGTTGTTTCAAACCTATATAAACACAAAGAAAGATATTTGGAAGAATGTTTGCAATTTTGAATTCTGTGAAATCGTTGACTGCCATAGTAGGAAAAATTGAATGGTAGTTAAAGGTGCCCCAGAACCGTTCGTTTTCCTAAATTCTTCAAAATATCTCACTTTGTGTTCAACAGAACAACAAAATATATAATATTTGTTTCTACTATAGTAGTGGATGATGTCAAAGAACTGAAAATTGCTAACATTCTTAAATATCTTTCTTTGTGTTTATATTGGTTCGAAACCATCTGAGGGTGAGTAAATTATGAATTTTTATTTCCGGGTGAACTATCCCTTTAAAATGCATTATATTTTCTATATTTTAAATGCATCATAAGTCACTTCGGATAAAGCCTCTGTCGAAGTAAAACCTCACATGCCCTGTACATTAAATGCAATCTGACCACATCTTTCTTCCCTTTCTGCCGAAAATTGTGTCGCAGTGGAAATACGTAACTGCTGAGAAACAGAACTTGTGCCTTGATAATGATGTTAAATATTTCATTTGCTAATGCTGCTACATAATGTCCCAGTTTATGACCGAATCCATGTGGTTGTTGCACTGCAGAACACAACGTTTTTATTAAAAGTCTGCCCTGTCAAGCACCCTTCAGTTAAATGTCATGTGAAAACATGGCCCTAAGAAATTATTAAGTGCTTTAAGTGCTTCTTGTAATACCACAACTGATGTATTTTACATAAGTAACTGAATCTTCTCATAGAAAGAGGCCAGAGATGAGTGGAGATGGGCACAGACTGGAAAAATATGATGCATCTTAACTTCATTATAAATATTCTCTTTATCATCTTAATTATTTGTGATTTAATATAAATAGACAAAGTTGTATGGAAACCGTGTGGCATTTATTTGCAAATAAGACTACTTTGCTTGCCGGGTAATGTTAGACAAGGTTAGGTTATATAGGGTTAGCTCGAAAGTTTCGTTTTAAGGTTTTTTAGTTATTGTGCATGAGTATTGTAACTATTGTAAAAAACACAATATCACACTCACAATAATGCTGTTGTACCAAATATCAGTATCCAAAATATAGAATCATAAATTTTTGGAATCATATACATGCAGATACTAACTGCGGATAATACTGGAAAATGCCAAACAGCATTCCTGGTTGTGTGATATTACTGTAATATTATCCATATTATAAATGTATTAAATAATTTGTTCAGCGGACACCTAGCAAATGTTCACATTCTATGTCTATATTTATTAATATAGATAGTGACACATATGTGGTTAGACCTCCATACCTGCAGATGGCAGACTGGCTGTAGGCGGGGCCTTCGGTGGCGCTAAGGGCTTGTCCCACCTGTGTCTGAGTCAGACCCAGAGACAGCCGGCGGATTTTAAACGCCTTGGCGAATTCTCGGATCTCCTCCAGGTTTACGCCGTCCACTTCGCTGGGGGCATTCTGTGGATCTGTACAACACAAAAGAACAAAGCTGCTACTCTCCATTCACATGATTTTATCACCTTTTATACAGTTCTTTCGAATTTGTAGATTTTTTTCAAAAGTTTTATAGTTCTATAAAGTATACTGACATGATATAATACGGCCGCAAAATCAGTAAGAGATTGAACACAGATCAGAATATAAGCGTTGAAGCGATTTTAAAATATTTTCTGTTCATCTATTATTCCTCTATTATTCTCAAACATCCTTCTGACATTATTGTGCTTTAACCATGTCTGGTAAAAAGTGTGAAAGAGATCATTAAATCCCCAATGAATTGAAACCTAAAAAAAGAAAAAAACAGATTCTTCTGAGGAATTTACAGTAAGAGTAAAGAGATTCCAGACAAATTGCATATCCATTTTATTCTGTATTCCTTCTCTGGTAGCGCAAATAGACAAAGATGCGGAGGATTAATTTTAATGTAATTTAACTCCATTTTAGCAGCTGAATTCACTTGAACAGGATCTACAGTACAGTCTAAACTACAGTCTGGGTTTTCTTATATTGCAGTGCATTTCAGTTAATAAAATGTGATTGGGGGTTATACATCACTGGCAGGTGGCTTTGGATCTTGCTTAGGTATGAAAAGTTTAGCTGGATGAATAATGCATGGCAGTCATTATGAATGAATTATTAAAACAATCCATCAGCTGTGTTTAAGGTGAAAAGGTATTGAAGCAGCACCCTGTCGTTGCCCATATGCAAACAAGATCTTGACATTTTTACAGTGAATTTGAATTTTTAATCGCATAAGAATGATTTGTGTGTATTTGTTGACAATTGTTAACTAAACAAAAGTAGTGACTTACAGTTGTTACCTTAAGGATCCCATACATGTAGTAGTTCCTAGATTTATTCAGTCAAGTAAAAATAATATGTTATTCGGACTTTTTAAAACTAAAATATAAGTACAAACCAGATTTAAGAAGTGCACGGTGCATATGGTCCTTGAAAATATGCCGTATATCCCCACTGAACGGAGCGATTATTCATTTGTGGCTGTTGAGGTCAGTACATTTTTTTTTCACCAATTCAAAACATGTTCTGTAGAATTAGCGTTAGCCAAGGACATCACGACAAACACAATCTGGCACGGAGAGCTGTGCCGGAGCGGTAAACTGATGAAATGAATAGAGAATGCTTAGGGTATTATATGTTTTGAAAGAAACAAAACCGAAAAGGAAAAATAAAGAAAGAAACAGTTCATCGGTTGTGTCCACATTGTTGATCAATGGTAACTTCCTGTTTATTGAATCCAAACTCCATTGCAGATGCTGTTGAAATGGTTTTAGGGCAATTGGCTGTGACAAATGAGAATTTATCTAAGTAAAACAGTTTTTAAAAGGGCCGGCGTGCCTCTGACAGGCAGGAGGGAGTGATTTATATGTGCTGGTTCTGGAGGGCCATAAGGTCTATAGTTTGGTCAGCTATATGACAGAATCAAATAAAAACCTTTTAAAGCCAGAATGAAAATTCTTGAGCAGAGAAAAAACCTCTTTGGCCTTCTTTGGATCCAGCCTTTTGAAATTCGCAGGTCTTGTATGAAAACTTAAATTGACAGCCACCTTTATTATTGACACAACTGCTGTGTCCTCTGTCTATGTGCGGTGAAAAGACAGATCTGTGATTTACGCTCTTCATTTTTTAAAGAATGTTTTACGATTCAGGGTTCAAAACAATGCATGGCTTTCACTGTACGGACATTTTTCAAGATATCTGCTGTGAAATACTGAGTATGAAATACAGCGGCCACTCACTGCTGACTAGCTGGCCGACGCTGAGAGCCGAGGAGGAAGATGATGATGTTGAGGAGGAGGAAGATGCCTGGCGGAGTGGACTCTGGCTGTGGGGCATGCGGAGCAGATTCGGCTGGGACACAGGAGGAGCCTGTGGGGTCTGAGAGGCCTGTGGCAGCTGCAGAAAGACGCAAACACACAAAGTTACATATACATACACAGGTATGTGTATATCTAAGTATTAGCATTTTAGTTACTATTCTCTTATTAATATTTCATAAAAAGAAAAGAAAAGATGACGGCGATACAGAACAATTTTGAAAAGGCAAAATGTACTGTAGCATTGGGCAAACTAATTATTATCTAATGGATCCGTTATTCAGAAACCCTTTACATTTGAAATATAATAAAGATATATAGACGGTTTCATAGGATACACAAAGTTAACTTTCGGAGTGTTTGTTTATCAGTTTGGCTAGTGGCTATAATATTACTATTACATTTTATTTTATTCCATTGCATTCCATTCCATTTTCTACCGCTTGTCCGAACTACCTCGGGTCACGGGGAGCCTGCGCCTATCTCAGGAGTCATCGGGCATCAAGGCAGGATACACCCTGGATGGAGTGCCAACCCATCGCAGGGCACACACACTCACTCATTCACTCACTCACGCACACACACTCACTCATTCACTCACGCACTAACACCATACGGACAATTTTTTCCAGAGATGCCAATCAACCTACCATGCATGTCTTTGGACCAGGGGAGGAAACCGGAGTACCCGGAGGAAACCCCCGAGGCACGGGGAGAACATGCAAACTCCACACACACAAGTCGGAAGCGGGAATCGAACCCCCAACCCTGGAGGTGTGAGGCGAACGTGCTAACCACTAAGCCACCGTGCCCCCCCATTTTATTTTATTTATAATAATATTTTATTGTATCATAATTGTATTAAACAAACAATTTATTGAATTTTATTGAATGTTCATTTGATTGAATAAACAATGAATGGGACATGTAACTTTGTCGCATTTAAGTTAATTTAAATAACGGTTATTCTAATGGTAACCCAAAATAATACTGGCTATACGTTAACTTGCTCGCTAATGCAATTTGCTTGTTATTTATTTTGTTTGTTATCAGAAATAATTTACAGGCATGCTCTATTCTTTGCCGATGTGTACTGGAAGTTAAGTTTGGGCCACAAAAGCCTGTGCACGTTTGTTGTTGCTGTGAAACCTCTCTATAAAATACAAAAAACAGAATGAACACAGACGAAGGCCTGCATTGTTTCAAGTTCGAGAGACAAAAGATAAGCACAACATTTCAGCTGCTGGGTGTGATTATTGAAGTTTGGTTATTTGCTTGTGTTGCTTCACACAATTTCCCATTGAGCACGACTGTCTGATACTTTCAGATGCAAGAAAGATACGACAGATAGACAGCGCTCAGCTATTCGGCGCAGAAACTTTAACATGAAAGCAGAAACACACCGGTTTACCGAGCCTAGAAATCAAAATCATAGGGCTACAATTATTTTGGGCAATGTGGCATGAGTGTGGCACCATTAATTTTCATGTTTTATGCACCATTGAGTGACAAAATCTGAGCCATCTGCAGTGTTAAAGAATGAAGCCTACTCATCTGTCTCAAAGTGGGTTGGCTTCTCTCTGCTGTTGTCTTGCACTATTAATTCTTTCTCTGTGTTTGTGCGAGTGTGTTTTTCCTTTGGATGGTGAGAGGTGTCAGTAGTTTTACACACACTGTCAGAACTGTCGACGGTTCTGTGAGAATTGCCGAGCTTTGGTGGATCTCTCTGCCTTCACGGCGTTTGACAGCCGTGAATTATCGCCGTGTGCAATTGTTCAGGAGTCAATTTGAACCGCAGACAAATCCATAAACATTATTACAAATGCATTACCGCGTTTACGCCCGTGATCAAAGGTGCAAAGTAAATATGACAGATAACTGCTCTTAAAGAAATGAAGTTGACCTATAGATGCTTTTATAGCTGGCGGTTGTAGATAATGGAGTGGGACGTGAGATATCCATGTGAGCATGATCTGCCATTTTGTGCTATTGTTAGTTTCACTGGTTACACTGTATTTTTGCCTTTATTTGATTTGATTGTATGAATTATTTACGCTCATAGTTAAGTTAAATATCATTGTATACGACTTGTATATGATGTTGTAACTTTAAATGCCAAACATCAGCACTGAAGATGTCAGACATGATTTTCTTAAAAACACTCGCATCAAGATATTTTCTTATTTATTAAAAACAAGGTACACTCTTAAAAATAAAGGTGCTTAAAAGGTTCCTCATAGCAACGCCTAGAAGAACCATTTTTGGTTCCACAAAGAACCATTTAGTCAAAGGGTCTTTAAAGAACCATCTCTTTCTTAACTTTTTTAATATTTGAAGAACCTTCGCCACAAAGAACCGTTTGTGAAACAGAAAGGTTATTTGGATGTTAAAGGTTCTTCATGGAAGCATTGAGACAAAAAAGGATTATTCTATGGCATCGCACAACCTTTAGAAGCACCTTTATTTTTAAGAGTGTATGACATGTTTAAAAGCATGAATTTAAAAACTTTTATTGACATTTTAACACGATTTAGATTTTATTTTTTTCCAAAAAAGGGCCTCATTACCTCATTATCTAAGCCATGATGGCTAAGCAAGTTTTTATTAATAATACATAATAAGACATTAATTAAGTATTTTTTTTATAGAAACTATACATGCAATATTTTTTAAATGTGGAAAACTACCTGAATCGGTAATGAGAATAAAATAATTTGTGAACCTACCTGTTGTTTTGACTAGATTAAATACTGAAGTTAATTGATAAATACAATTGTTCATGGGATTCTTTTTGTAAACATACTAACTTCACAGAATTTTTTTGCACTTTAAAACACTGTTTGTAGTCAAACACAAAATTGTTGCCATTTAAGATTATTAGGAAGTATACTACATATAGTATATAGTATGTATGTAAATAACCGCAACATAACGTCTAATATAAAAAGTAATTCACATCAATACACAACAGTACAAAATCATTATTTCTGTGTTCTCATGACTGACCTGTTGTCCGGGTTTAATGGGTGACAGTGTGATTCCCTGGGTGTTGATTACTGGCAGGATCTGGTTGCCAATCACAGTGGCTATAATCTGGCCCTGCGCATTGGTCAGCAGCTGCGGTGTGATTGGCTGAACCTGCAGCGAGGGAGTGCCACCCCCTGATTGGCTGGAAGGTCCCACAGAGTTTGGCATCAGAGGGATGGTCCCAATGATCTACAAAGAGGAGACAAAGAAATCAAATTCAGGTTGAGTTATTCTCATAGTATTAAAAACATGTTCTCTACTGTCTGTGAATAATTTAACAGCAAAATCTATACATCAGAACAATAACATTAGAAACAAACGTAAAATAATATTCTTGGTCTTAAACAAGTTTAGTTGTCCACAGCTGCATTTCGCTGCTGTCTCTCGCTGTATCTTCACCTTTCTTGATTTTATTGAATGTTTGTATCTCCTCTTTGCCCCGCCTCTCTGAAACGCGCAGGTATTTTACAAAGCTCATCTCTCAAAAGCGAGGTGTGCTATGATTGGCCAGTTAACCAGTGCGTATTGATTGGTCGAAAACTGCAAGCGTGTGACGGAAATGTAACACCTCTTACCATATTTGGAACATCAGCTTCCAAAGCAATTGCATTGACAGGTTTGCCCACCTTACTTACTTCAAATCATACAACGAACTGACGTAGATTTGTGGGGGTGTGGTTACACGAGGCGTTTCAGGCAGGTCTGGGATGCATCTTTTGTTCTGACACTTTGACACTTTTTTATAATACATTCATTGGCAACTTATAACACACCAAAGGCACAGAAAAATACGCATTCGTGACATATGACCACTTTAATCTTAATATCAGTAGAGCGACTGTTGTTTTAGGCAGATGATGTTTCCATCTAATTTTCCTCTCCGAAACCGAACACGAGGGAACGTGTGGTCAAACTCAGCATGTTTGTACAGCACGAACACAACAAACTAAAGAAGTTACCTCTCAGGACCTCATCAGTGTTAGAGTATCAAAGCCATTGGATTACCGAATAGAGGGCTACTTAGTACAGGGAGGACGAGATAGACTGTATAACCTTTTTATTTCTTAGAGAGGCTTGAAAGACACACAGATACATTAACACTTGCACTGACCCACAAAGCCAGAGACATACACATACACGCAGTGTGCTCTCTCTCCTCCTTTGTAAAGGTCAGACACAGAGTACCTTCATGTGTACTGGTGCACACCACTGACTGTATTATCTATCATAAGACCAGAGGAAAAATGTGTGTGTAAAATGCAGAGAAGGGCTGGAGTTATTAGCGTAGCCTCTTAACCACTCGTCCATTAGCTAACACACACATGCACGCACGCACACACACACACACACACAGACGATGTGATGGGTCTTAGTCAGGTGGGATGGTCCATAAGGGACATCCTTTCCCACAATCCTTTGCTCTGGTCCCCCAAAACGCCCCAATCTGTTCTCCAGTTGTCACAGTTCAAGGCTGTAACCCTGCTTTACGTCTCAAGGCCATGGCTTCAATGAGCCATGTATGCACAACAACAACCCAATACCTTCATGCACACAAAAACATTGGTTTGTCAGTCTTAAAGGTATAGCACTCCCAAAAATAAAATGTATTCACCCTCATGTGGTTTAAAACCGGCATATGAATCTTTCCTCTGTGGAAAACAAAAGAAGATATTTTGAGAAATGTCTCTGTGGTTTTGTGTCCACACAATGAAAGTCAATGGGTTTAATGTTGTTTGCTTATCAACATTCTTCAAAATATCTTCTTTTGTGTTCTGCAGAAGAAAGTAAGTCGTACAGGTTTGAAATAACACATTGGTGAATAAATGATGAAACATTTTCATTTTTGGGTGAACAATCCCTTTAAGATCCATTTATTCAGAGCACCTTCACCACCACAGACTGCATTAACGCAGGAAATACAGAATATGCTTGACTGTCAAAATACAGGTATGTGTAATAAAATGTGATTTGTAATGACAACAATTATGTCGCATTATAAGGTTAAAGACATGAGTAAGAACTGTATCATATTAAACCATGCGGTCCAGCGCAGTTTTTTGTTCCCTATCTTCCACCCAATTACTTCCAAACCATCTACTTTGTCTATTAGTTAAATATTTTAATAAGAAAAGTTATGAAAAGTCAACTTCAAAGTCAGAGCCTTGACACAAGGACCCCTAATATTCAAATACTTGTCAGGTTGACCTGAATTAATATGTGTTGTTTAATTCCTGATTTATGTACTATTTATACAATGAATATTAAATATCGATCACATCCTTGGTTAAGCAAGTGTACTGTAGCTTTCCTGTAGCTCAGTGCTTAGAGCATGGCGTTAGCAATTACACATATGCTTGCACATACTTAGTAACAAATGTATTGTAAAATGCAATGTAAGTCGCTATGGATAAATGCATTTGCAAAATGCATAAATGTAAATGTGGACACATTAAACCCTACAGTGCTCAAGTGAGAAATTTAAGTTTAAATGAACAGTTCTCCCCCCCAAAAATCATCATTTGCTCACCCACAAGTTGTTCCAAACCTGTGTGAACTTCATAGTTCTGTTGAACACAAAGAATGTTAAACATAAAAGAATGTTTATAACCAAACAGTTCTGGAGCACTATTGACTACCATAGTAGGGAAAAAACGATGGGAGTCAATGGTGCCCCAGAACTGTTTTGTTTCCTACATTCTTCAAAATATCTTCTTTTGTATTCAACACAACAAATTATTTTATACAGTTTTGGAACAACTTAAGGGTACGTAAATAATGACACAATTTCGTTTTCAGGTGAACTGTCCCTTTAAGTCACACCCAACTCCAAAAAATACCTACATTATGTAAAAACAATGACAAACAATCAACGCATGTCTTTTTATCTCTGATGTCTACAAGTGTGTCATCCTGCAGACACACACACTTGATATGCCACCTAGCCTGAAAAAGCACAATTGATCTATCGTGTATAATTTAGCCGTGCCTGCCGGCGGACCCCCAGCTGAGCTAACAAGCACCGCATCTGTATAATCTCTGACCGCTTCTGTTCTCTCCTCTCGTCGTTCGCCGCTCTCTGACATAATGGCGATGGAGCGGCGGAAAAAGGAGTGCTGACTACGTGTAATTCATCCTCGGCACGGCTCATTTGGTTGCGTTGCTTCGCATTAAGCGACAGATAATTTATCTCTCTCTCTCTCCCTTCCTCTGTCGCTCTTTATCGCTCCCTCTCAATCCTCCGCGGCCCTCTCTGCTGCCACTTAGCATATTTTATTGTGCGGTGTGGCGCTCGTGTCCCCCGACGTGGCATTTGCATGCCGGCTTGTCGGAGAGCTTGTTCCGCTCAATTATTCACTCTCATTGGACTAAGTGGCTGCTTTAACACGAGCAATAATACAGCACAAGAGCTGACAGCTACATACTGTCTCCGGCCGCTCCGAATAGCACCGCCTCACTGTGGCACAGCGGAGCGGTTCCTCACATCTGAAACTGCATTCAACGCATATTAGAAGAGCATTCTGTGACACGGTGACGATGCAAAGTTGGCAAAAAATAAACCGAGTTAACTTAGAAGCACAAATTAGGTTTAATGTGGTTTGCATCAATAGCTGACGCAAATGTATGCAAATAAAAATGCAGTTGATTTTAATGAAGACATGCACTGATAAATCACGTATATTTGAAGACAAAACCCAAGCTTGCGTTGATAAGGTCCGATGTGATGTCATGATGACTAAATGACTGCTATCAGTATATACGTATACAATCAGATATACATAGGCCTGCAAATCTCTTATTAGTTGTGAGATTGTACGACTGACCTTACTGTGGCATATCAGACATGGTCTACACCTGAAACTGCATTACCTGAATATTAAAAATGACATTTGGTAAGATATAAAGGCAACAGTAAGCTGGTGAAAAAATCACTCGATGGACAAATCAGGTTGAACCCCATGTCCATCATTGGATGACATGCAGAGTTAAAATGTTCCGCATAAATCCTCTGATTTGGTATCAGCGTGTCAAACATATGTGAACCGGATCATGTTGGATGTAAACAATATTCCCAACACTATCAAGATAGCCTGCGTTACGCTTTTAAATCTGATCATGTTTTTTATCCACATGAGGAACACCTGCCCGAAACGGCAGGAGATAAAAGGATTACCATGAAATAAATTCTTAGAGGTCCATATATTGCGTAAAACATCTGTCTGTAACCGTTGTCTTATGTTTTTATACAGTATTTGACGTTCTCTTGCTCCTCTATAGTGTGTGTGTGTTGTGAAACACATCTTTTCTATGCGTTTACTCTTTTTATCTCCCATCATGCTTTTCTCTCTCTCTCTCTTTCCGTTTCTCCTTCTTTGAGCAGAACTCATTAGGATTATACTGCTAGTGATTCCAAGGGATTGTCATCTCTTCCTCCAGCCAGGCCAATCTTCAGCGTTAGCCATGGCCGCCAGGCAATATCCCTGCCCATTTTCTGCCCTACTGCCCGCTGTTTGGAGGGGAATAGGATGGGGACACATATTGAGAGAGAAGAACCAAAGTTCTAACATCCATCGCTGTGATAGAAACACAGATCAGAGACGGTCATAGAGAAAGCATCTATTGATGCAGTCATGTTTAAAGTACAGTAGACGTCACATTCAACCTGACGGTGATTCATTTTTTGCTTTAATCCAGTGACCCTGGCATTCATTCACAGTATTGGTTAAGAGATGCCATTAAAAAAAATCATATATACATAGAAATATACTGTCTTTATGTTGTTTTTACATAAATGTGGAGATTTATTATGAAAGTATAATACATTTTTTTTTAACAAAATATATGATTATTTACTAGTTTGTTTCAATCGATTGACAACACTACTTCAAAGCATTTATTACCCAGTCAAGGCTAAACAATAATAAACTGTTTTACATGATAACATGATATATTCTTTGTAAAAAATGTCAATTAATATGCAACATAAGAAACATCCTAACTGTTTTTCTGGTCTAACTATAGTTTAATAAGACTGAAATATAAATCTGAGTGCTTAAGGACACAGCCACACAACAAATGGTTAAGAGAGATTCTTAACTTGCATGTTTCCATTTTTTTACAGCGTGACTTGTGTACCGCATTGTGAGTTGTTAGGTACAGGAAAAAGTTTGTTTTCAACGATTTCATATCACGTTCATGGCATAAAACAATACTAACAATTAGGTAAAATATTACAGTTAATTATTATTATCATGTGGCTATATAAACTGACAGTCAAAAGTTCAAGATCACCCAACTAAAGTCTATTTGTGATCTTAAAACTAAAGTTGATTTAAAGGCATTTGCTTACTGTATGGCTTATTGTGAGTAAACACATAGGGTTTAGTTTAGGATGAATTTGACTAAAGAAAAAAAGGCAGCCAATGGGAGCTCCTCGTCGGGTGAGACCTGAAGAAACTAATATATAATATAGTTTTGATTTGTTTTAGTTTTCTTTATTCACAACATACTGTAATTCAAATCATCAAATTATTGTTTTACTGATTTTTTTATTATTATTCAACAATCTAGAAAATTATGAATAAGGTATAAATAAGTGATCCTAAATGTTTAAACGTACTGCACGTATGTGTATATGTACAGTATATAGGCTGTATATACACTTATATAATTACAAGTTTAAAGATTGATCATGTTAATAGTGTATTTATTTTATACGATTTTCTGTATTTTTTAGAGATTTAGTTTCATAGTGGTAAAGACAAAAAACACCTTGAGGGGAAGGGTTTGCTGTGGGTTAAAAGAACGGGGAATTCGACCCCTGCTATCAGTCATTTGTCCCAGTAGTGACTGGTCAGGTCATTTTGGTGAAACCCTGTGATCTTCCCACTCACTGGAGCCTATAAGCAAAAAGTGTTTCTTTTCCATCTTAAAGACAAATGACTGGAGGAGAGAAGGGACGACAGGGGACAGTTTTAGTTTTTGTGAGACCCTGTCACGTCCTAAAAAAAACCAGGATAAACCCTATGTGCTTTCTCACGATTACCCATCATGCTATAGTAAAAGACACATGTTTTGTTTTACTGTAAAATAAAATTTGACCTTTGTCTGTTAAAAAAAACAGAATAATTTGTCAAGTTATATAAATAACACAGGCAAAAAAATGTAAGCCATTAGACAAAACAAGGCAAGAGATTTAAGCTGCAAAATGATCTCTTAGCATTCTTTTTGAACACCACATTCTTGCCCAACACACTTTATGATTTATAGCTGAGGGAAATTCTCCTACTTTTAGCCTGAGCTCAAAGCAAAAGCCACATTTGTGTTATTTCAGTAATCTACTATCAGGCCAACATTAACGCCTGTGAGCAAAATCAACAACCAAAGGTCTTCTTTTCTCTCATCTAATGCATTGCCTCATCTCCTTGTTTCCCCTTCCATCCCCTGCTTCAATCCAAGGCATCATCTGCTCCTCCTCTGGCCACGTCCGGGGCCTGTATTACTATCATCTTAATGTGGAAAGCAACACAAGGGAGGGGGTGAGACTCAAAAGGGTGGTGGGAGTTTTAGCGGGCTCGAACTGAATAATGCGTGTTGGTAATAAGGTCAGGAGCGGAGCCTGCAGCCCTGGGCTTTGACCGTCTCAGTGACCTGATTATGTCAGCCAGTGTCAGCCGCCACGACACTACAAACGCACAACGCATCCCATCAACGGCATCACCGCGCCGATACGTCCAGTCACGCCCTGCAGGCACCTTCAGTATAGACGAGGACATACCAGTTTGTTAGGTAACGTCAACCATACACGAGCGCATGCACCCTTAGAAAACTGATGTGAGTGACAGTGTATCATACACTTAAAAGCACAATGTTCTGAATGTAAAAGTTATTTCATGTGCACTGAATCCTGCATGAGTTATGACAATTGTCATTTTGTACTAAAAGGATTTTTCAAGCTTTATATACATTTTACGAGTTAGTCTAGAGAACTCTATGAATGTCAACGTATTTGTAAACATTTCTCTGTCTATAAAGTTGTTCTCACGTAAAAGGCCGAGGTTTACATTTTTATTTAGTGTCAAAATATTAGTGTCAAATATTCTATGTATCCAATTTGCAAAAAATATATATGTACAAAAATCAGATCACAGAAGTTACTGCCCCAAAATACATCATTGCATATAAAGCAAAATATTCACATCTCTTGCTGAGGGCTGATGGGATACATAAACAGGCCCATAGCGTGCACTTTCTCAAACAACACTTTCCATCATATTAGAGAACAGGAAGTGTCACTAGAAGGGGGAATGAGACAAGGGTTAAGGTAAATAATGCCGCTTGTAGCGTAAAAGGGCACATTGGCTATACAATCTTTCCTTTAATATGGGAGCGGTGTGCACCTGCGATAAGATGATTCATTAGATAGGGCTCTGCTCTGACAAGCCTCATCGTTCAAGCCTCCGGGCCACTGATGGGACAATTCTGCAACCGGCCCAGTAAATATGACAAGGTCAGCGTTTTACCCCACGCTGTTGTCCAATCAAAACGCAACGCCCCTCTCAGACTCGCACTAACACGGCTAAAGATGAGCAGCGGAGGTCATCATTAAAGACTTTGTTTTCTTTGTAACATCAAGCTTCTACATGTTAATGTTGAGTTTAAAAATGTAAACTCTTGTGATAAAGGTATTAAGTGTGTTTTTCTGCTTGATGTTGTGTTTTAAAAAAAACAGGGTGTGTGTGTGTACTGTGCGTACCTGTCCTTGTGCATTGGTGACCAGTTGCCCTGTGACGCCCTGCAGGCTGGAGAGGGCATTACCAAACACCTGTGACCCGGCGATCGAGCCCATCGCTGCTGCCGCGGCAACCGCTGCCTGACTGGCCAGAGGGTTAAGCTGAGAAAGACCACACACGGAATTACAAACTAATGAATTACGTATACAGTAAGACTTTATTAATACATTAAATACATCTGAACATAAAAATCTACACCCTAAAAAAACTGAAAAGCCATAAATGCACCAGTAAAAATCTGTTCATGTTGTTAATAATGATATTAAAGTACATTAAAGTATGTCTGTCTACGGTGTGCCCTTCAGAAGTATGTCTGTAATCTTTAAAGAAATATGTTTAATAATAAATAAATAAATAAATAGTATAGACGGTTTCATCTGACGCAAGCGCAAGCGCCTGGGCCGAAGTTAACTTCAAATCTGTGTTTGTTTATCGGTCTTGCTAATTGCTAATAATATAACTATTACATTTATATTAATATTAATTAATATTAATATTTTATTGTATAATAATTGTATTAAATAAACAATTTGTTAATTATTTTTGTATGTTAATTTTATCAAATAAACAATTAATGGGTCACGTAACTTTGTCGCATTTACAGTACATTTAGCCAAGGAAGGGTTCTTCGACTTATAACCCAAAATAACACTAGCTAGATATACTTTTAACTTGCTAGCTATTGTAATTTACTTGTTTATTTGTTGTTGTTTGTTTTCAGAAATAACCTGCAGTGACTATTATTTGCGGATGTGTACCCGGAAGATAAGTTTGGACAACATTTCAGGTTTTACCTGAAGATTATGAGGGCACATGAATAAAAAAAAGAATGACCCACATTGGTAAGCTATTTACAAGAAAAGCTGCAATATTTCATGAAAAATTAGGAATCGTCATTTTTTCTTTCACTGGGACTTTAACCCCTGGGGTTGATTTCTATCCTTCTAAAGTGCATTGCCTTTAATGAAAGATTTTGAAAACAAATCAGCACTTATTAATTGTCCACAAGAAGATTACAAATATAAATAGTACAGAAATACATAAGTAAATATAAGCATTTTAAATGCTAATCTAAACATCCTTACTATAATAAGAACTCTTGAGAAGTAAAATAATGTAAAATAATAATTTATTGTCTATGATAATAATAAAAAAAATCTTTATTTTTTCAAATATATTTTTCTTATATATATTTATAAATATATTAGTTTAAGTGATTTATGACTTGCTCTTAAAGTCTCAAGCAGTACACAAAGGTTGGGAGTTAAAGATAGCAAGTCTCTGTTAACCCTCTGCGGTCGATTTCTGTTCTCCTGGAGTTCATTGCCAGTGTTGAAAAAACACACACATGCACACAGGTGAATAAATCAAGCTAACTTCCTAATAAGCGAGTAGAATGCAGTGCTTATTTGATGCAGGGCTGCAGAATTAGGTTCTTTAAGTAGATCAAGAGCTCAAGCAGGACTGCACACAGACTCCCCAATTACTCATCACAATGAGGCAGTAATGGAAACAGCGCTGTGAGCAGACAGAGGAGAACAGGCGCGGTGACAGCAGACAGGGGGAGTCAAAGAAAACACAGAATCCTAATGGCAGTCAACGGCAGCGAGATATTTCTCAACCCAAATTGTTATTCTTTTTGATGAGTTCTGACTTTGCCTCAGCTACGAGTCACGGCATATAATCCCAAAACCACTGAGATGTTGACAGAAAGAGAGCTTGCAGGTGTGCAATGACGAAATGTGACGCCATTGTGATTTAAAGGTCCAGTGTATGACATTTAGCAGCACCTAGCTGTGAGGTTGCGAATTGCAACCAACGGTTCACTCCTCCCCTCTCGCTTTCGAAACACTACGGTGGCTGACACAGAACTAAGATGTCGTCACGTTTTCGCTTCTTTCCCGAAGGAGATAACGTATTTACGAAACACGTTCTGTAGAGCAGTTTGTCCGTTTAGGGCTACTGTAGAAACAACATAACGAATTCCATGTAAGTGGACCCGCGGTGTATGTAGATAGAAATAGCTCATTCTAAGGTCAATAAAACATAACGCTTCATTATGTGAGGTCTTTATACACATCTGACGACATAGTTAATTTATATTTGAATGCATTTCTGTCAATAGATCCTCCAAAAAATTACACACAACACCTTTAGGACCGACGCGCTTCTTTCTCTCTTCAAATGACCCACGGTGCCACGCGGCACTCCGAAAAGTTAAACTATTTCCATCTTGATGCGGTGCCGACGTGTCTAGAAAAATGTGCGCACCGCACCACATCCGCATCGCAACTGCGTCGCCCCCTATTTGCGCGTGCCTGCCTCGCGTCTACATTTAAAATAACGAATATGTGAAATCGAGCCTCAAAGAAACAGTTTATACAAAAACACAAATATAACTTCTTTTGTTATTTACGCACCCTCATGTGTGTTTCTTTTTACATTAGAACACAGAGAAATGTACAAGTTGTAATTGCACGAAAAAGCACAGAACTATGAAAGGGAATATAACTTTTTGGCTTCATAAGAGATACAGGTTTTACAACAATGAGGTCGAGTACATGATAATACCTACTTTTCATTTTCGGGAAGACTACTCCTTAAACCGAAAGTATACAACAGCATCCAACAAATTTCAGGCAACCCTCGCCTCCCATTTCCAGTGTCCCCCCCGTCTGTGAACCCCCCCACCCGGCTCTCAGCGGGGGCCGTTCAGCTTTGTTAAAGTGAGAGCATTCAACTGCCATTCATCTTTCATCTTATCACACCATCATATATTACCAGGCTCTCTGAAATCAAATGATGAGAAAATACCACCGAGCGATCAATACTTTTTCATTGACAGTAAAGGTTAAGCACATTAAGAATGACATCGCATTTGTCTTATGAAATCATATTTCATGTTGGTGGCCCAAAATTGGCTGAGATTGATACCGCGTCCCCTGGACTGAAAGTCATCCATTTTTTTAGCACTAATCACAGAAATCGCCTCTTTGTTGCTGTCGTTTCTTTGTCCTTCTGCAAAAGTCAAGTGCCAGTTGATAATATCAGCGACCTGGAACGTTAAGGGCAACGATTTTAGCTCGTCTATGCCTCAAACACGTGGCAATTGTGAGTGATAAAAGCTCTCGGAGACTTGAGGACATTTCGGCTTCTTCTATCATTTGTCAAGAGATTTTTTACATGATTGATCTGTACGCCACGTCAGCGGTGAGATGCTACTTAAACAACCACAGGATATTTCATAATGCTTCGGTCCGACAGGGGCTAATGTGCGGCGGTTTCGCCCGGGCCTTCTGTTGTTGTTGCATTAGTCAAATTTCAGACAGCTTATGATTTCTCTGCGGCGTAAAGCCGGCAACAGCCTCGAGTGCTTATTCTGTTTAACAGAAAAGGAGAATGGGTTTGTGATTGCAGTAAAGGTGCCTGTGTGGAGAGCATCTTATCTCGAGCTAACATCTTCAGATAATAAAAACATGTATTTCTGAGAGGGCGTGAGATATAGAGAGAGAGCACGAGAGAGAGATGGACAGGGATGGCAATATCAACCAAGGATTGAATTCATAGATAATCCTTTCAGCCTATCAGAGAGCAAACTCTCTCTCTTTCTCTCCTACAGTCTCTCTTAAAGCAAACAGATGAAATGTGTTATCCGGGAATGATAAGATGGTCAGTGAATTATCTGAGCTGATAGATACAGAATCTCATCTAGTGATCCAGTCACAACTGAAGGTGGTTTTGTTGATTTACTAGTTGAACTTGTGAAGTGAGTATCAGAAGAATTTCAAAGATGCAACACTTTCTTATAACCAAAGCTGTTTGACTATATGATTTTAGGAAATTCACATTTAATGTTTCCAAAAATAAAAAATAAACACAAATTCTGTCTTATATGCTTTTTTGTTTAATTCAAATCTGAAGGCTTCAGATAAAAGCTCAACTGGGTGGACAAACAGATATTTTGGTTGAGCAACAGTATATAATCATTGCTTATTGCATGCATAATTTTTACATCAATGGACATATTGTTTTTTAAGAAATAATACAAATACGTTTTTTAATTGTCAGCTGATATCTTTGGAGGGGCTCAAGGTCAATCTGGGCTGCAAAGCTCCCCCTAGTCCCCCCAGACCCGGCCCCGATCAAAGGTGATAAAACAGTATAAATAAAATCATTTCGGGGTGATATATCTTCCTCTTCATTTTTGAATTTTGAATCATGAATCTCCAAAGCCACCGTTTTTGTTGTTGTTGTAGAAACACGTGTAAAGTGGGTGCAATACATTATTTGCACATTATTTTAAAGAAGATCTGCTTTTTAATTTTTAGTATGTTTTATAATTTTATATTTAACATACAGTATTGTTTTTATATTCTTGTTTTAATGACCATCCATATATTATTCGATCTCTATATCAAGACGCAAACAGGAAATACAGGAAATATATGTGCACATACAATTTCTTTGTTTCAAGCACCTCTTGAACTCTAAGTCTATACATTAGAATAAAATCTAAGGCCACACTAAATACTTTGCCACTTAAGTCTACATAAGCTGTTTTTCTGCTTTTAATACTGCACACACTTTAAAAACTGTTGTTTTAAAAACAACACAATCTGTCCTTAAAGGTCCAGTGTATGAAATTTAGCAGCATCAAGTGGTAATAAAAAACCCCAAATGACTCATAATGTGTTAAAATCCATGACACAAAAACATCCTTTTTGAGAGTGTACAACTATTTTCATTTTCTGGTTGTACTCTATTATACAAAAGAAATAATCATATATGGTCATTATACCATTGCTTAAGCAACATTGCAGAAAGTGCTGCACAGTACGGTTATACAGTATGAAGAGGCCTTAAACCCCATAGCTTCAGATATTGTTTATCGGTTCATTCGTGTAAATTTGGGAGGAGATCAATAATATTTAAGCCCTTTATAAAATGCTCGGCAGCGCAGCGGGGCAGATTAGGAGTCTGTAACTTGGGGGCAGCAGGAAGGAGAATGTGAGGATTGTGGGGGATTGCTGTGTTTGTCATCTAAACAGGTGATTTTCCGGCAGGCTGCCTTCACTTGGAGTCGTGTGGGGAGGCAGGAAATGGCGTTACGGCTCCACTATTTGTTTTGATTGCATGTGTGTGTGGATCTAAACAGCTGGCATCCTTTTTCAGGGAAACAGAAGGTAAACAACTAGGTAAATGTTGCAAAATGGCTGTCTGTCCTTACTTTTACTCTTTTCTTCTGTAGGAGGTTGAAGTCGAAGAAGAGAATTGAGAGAATGTTGTATATTTGTGAAATATCAG
Organism: Triplophysa siluroides; assembly: GCA_006030095.1. Taxonomy (NCBI): domain Eukaryota; kingdom Metazoa; phylum Chordata; class Actinopteri; order Cypriniformes; family Nemacheilidae; genus Triplophysa; species Triplophysa siluroides. Next base: position 4,358,747 of record VCII01000935.1, on the reverse strand, counting down.
AGAGGTAAATTCATTTAAGTAATTGACCTTAAATGAAATATCTCCAAAATGGTAAGTAAAGGGTAGGTACATTTTGAGGTTGATTTTGTGCTTTGAAAGCAATGTCACTTTTTAATATCATTGCTGTCTTGGAGAAACATCGGAGATGTCACATTTGTTAGGAATCACAATGTGAAAGAAAGAAAGAAAGAAAGAAAGAAAGAAAAGATGGAAAGTGTAAAATCGTCACACACGCTTTGCACCCCATGGCAAAGTGGGTGAGTAAATTTTAAAGTCTATTAAGTTCTGCGAGGCCTGCAATGGCCGTTTGACCGGCGGGGTCAGATGGAGCAACAACCCATGTAATCTCCTGAACAAGAGAAAAACAGCTTGCCGTTACCATGGCGAGGGACTTCCGGAGATCAAAGTAAAGCACTCAAAGCTAGAGTTCATTTTCTGCCTGTTCTGTTCAGACTGCAAATTCAGACTTGATCGCTTTCACTGCTAATACAATAGAAAGACACAGAGCCTAAAGGAAAGACTCCTGCTTACACTACAGGTGAACAAGAGCTAAAACTCATACACCATCTTTAAAAATAAAAAAAAGGTTTAAAGTAGTGCTGTTAATCGATTATAAAAAATAATCAGATTAATAAAAAAAATGATGTGCTTAATCACGATTAATCGCACATAACATTAATATTTTCAAATATAGTTTTACATTCTAATAATTTCACATTTAATCTTCAAATTAATGTAGAACCAACAGATTTCTTTAACAGCATCATTTTATGAATGAAAGCCAACATTCTGATATTAGTCCTGTAACTGATGTCTCTTGTTAAATTGATTATTTTTTTATTTATTTTAACATAATATAACATAACATAATATAATTATAGCCGTTATAGCCAACAGTATGATTGAGAGCTTTCATGTCTAACTGGTAGGAAATATTCGGAAATGAAATACAAGTTCTCAAATACTTTATAGTCTTTAATCCTAAATTGTAAATTAAATACAGAAGACTTCTCATTAAAGCAACACAACGCGTTGAATTAATCTTTTCTTTTGTTCTTTGATTAACATTAGTGACAGGACTCACAGCAGCAGGTTCAAGAATACGGGCCCTTTAAGAGCTGCCGCTCTACGCAGATCTGACGCCCTTTCCCATTTTCACAACTCTTTAAAATCATTTAAGATTTTTTTTAACGCGTTTAAGTCTGTGCTTACGAATATGCTAGACAAAACGGGCTTTCTGGCATAATCTTGTGTGGTTATATTCATTCAAGCACGAAAGAGAACTTAATACTGGTGCACTGTCTGACAGAGATTCACTGACGCAGCCTTAAGCCCGTGACTGTATACACCAGACTGGAGCTCGCGTTGCGTTTTGCGGCGTCCCACAGCTAGAAGCGTCAAAGCAACTCTTTCAAATCGCGCTTAAGTGGTATAAAAGCCTGTACACGAATAAGAGCGTGATTATATAATGAAACCGTAGACAAAGGATGACAAAACAAACGGATCCTGCGTTAATTGGGTTAAATATTTCTAGCGCGTTATGGGTCATTCACGGTACACGGTGAGTGGCGGAAAAGCAGCCCTGCAGCTGCCTTCAAGCTGATGTGGCTGTCGCGTACCACGTGAATTCACCATCAATCTTGAAAAAAAAAGAAACGCTTGCATAAACGCGTTTAGGTTGACAGCCCTAGTTTAATTTTTATTTATTAGCCAAAAGTCTAAAATCAGTGAAAGATTTAATATGATCTTACGACTGGGCCATGTCCAATGCAACAATCCTAATTTTGTATTTTTGTAAATATATTCAAGCCACCTTAAACCAAGCAATATTTACTAAAGGAAAGCTGAATTGTCTAAGATTAAAAGACTTCATGCTATATATCCTTTAATACAGCCACGGAAGAAATTTATAAATTATTATAGTTTTTCTGAATTTACTATGTGTTTATGTAAAATTATAATTTTTGTTTCATTCTGTGAACTAATAACAATATTTCTACCACATTGTCTAATAAAAATATTATTTCCTATGCATTTACTTGCAGAAAATTTAAACTGAAGAAACACGTCAAAATAACAAAAAAGATGCACGAATACTGCAAAGAAAACAAGTTCATATTCACTTTTAAGCAATACAACAGTAATATTTGTACATGTATTTAGGAAAATTAAAGAGTTTTCATGTGTCTTATCATCCTGTCAGTCTTTCACATTGCTGTTGGTTGACTTTATGTCAATACTGAGATTTGATTTTGTTGAAATCAACAGACACTGGACTGGAATGGCCACAATACATCTAGAAAAGCTGAATAAATTTGGAATGGTCCGCGGCTATACAGTATATACAGAATATTTATATAAAATATAAAAATATATACTTTTTGCTTCATTTAAAATATATTTACAATTTAGATTCAAGTTATTTCATCAAGAATTTATGTTTCTGAAGAAGAAACCAATTTTTTGCAGTGCAGACTTAAATGTTAGGAAAGACAATGGCTCTGCCACAGACAGATTTGAAACATCTAAAACGCAGGAAAAAAAACATCTTTGCAACATAGCAATTCCTCTGTCAATCACACCTCCATTTCACCCTTTCTTCTTTCCTCCCTCGCCCCCTCTATCTCTCTATTTTTTCCCATTATGGAGAGTGGACATAATCAGAAGTGACACATCTGAGCATGCTTACGGCCTCCCCAGCGTCACATCCAGACCTTATGCTACCTCCGTCAAAAAAGCTCTCTCTTTCTCCCATGTTCCCCTGTCTGGAGCCTCCCCTTTGCCCGGCTACATCAAAACACCATTAGACCGTCCCAAACACCTCCGCTCCCCTGTCGGACCCTCTGAGCCCATCACCTGGACTCTTCTCACACCACTGACGCTGCGTACGAAGCCCCATTTCACCTTCCCATTGACAAATAAATACATAGTTGAGAGAATAACAGAAATATACAGACTCGAGGGTAGAATAGGTGCGGATAATAGGAAAAGAGACACGCGATGCTGTAAAGCTGCAGAAGCTATGCTAAGTTGGTTCAACACTCCCATGATGCATTGCTCTCCAAACCGTGGCCACCTCTTCAGGCGCACGCGAGAGCCATTTAAAATGCTGCACTTCATCAGATAAAAAGCACAACTGTTGGGAAGAGAGGGGGCAAGAGGGGTCACGTATAATGGGCCAAATGCAAATGACAGAGGATAGAAAGAGGAAATGAATGACAAATGTACCTATAAAGGTATGATGGACTGCCCAGAGCTGACCGTCAATCATGTGACTCATTAACTCCAATCATAATTAACTGCTTTCCGTGTCATTATATAAAATCCTTTTTTCCCTAATACCATACTCGTGGTCCTTAAAATCTATACAGGAGTTTCAACACATCAATCATATTTGCTCTGTTTTTGGTGCAATGAGGCAGCGTATAGGGCAGCCTGCGGGATGGTTTCAATAAATATACATATTTCTACTTATAAATTCCATGTTTGATCATTTTTCCTGTTGATAAATTACCACAAAAGTTTGGCCACATTCCTATCTGATTGATTAAACATGTTTGCTGGAAACCTAAAGTTTCAAGGAAAAGTGCTGACCGCAGTGTTATACATATAGCGCAGATATCTCCGTACGAAGCTTGTGAACAAGTGATACATGATTTTTGCCATATACTCTCCTGTTAGATCTGTGGATGTTGGAAAACTAATTGTTAAACAGAGCATCGGTTTTATGAAAAGTTTATATTGCATTTTCAATGGCCACCAGAGACCGAGTCTCCTTCAAACTTTAATCTCCACTGTAATTTCCTGCAATAAAAAAACAGAGGAAAATAATAAAAACATCAAATGCAAAATGATCAATGGCTATTTGTCTTTAAATGACTGAGCGCGAAATACTGCATGTCCTAATCTAAAAGGAGACACGGCACAGTATGTCTCAATTGAAGGAAACTTTTAACTCTTTTAATACATCATGTCAAATTCTCCTCCCCGGCATTTGAACAGAATGCCATCTCTTTTCACCTGCTGTTGTCTGACATACAAATCCAGCATTTGAATGACTTTAATATTGGCTTAATCAATGGCTGGTGATCTTTTGATGGCCTCTATCCAATAAAGTCTGGCGTCGGCCGTGTGCGAGTTTCATAACTAGAATAATGGTAAATGATTACTCCTCGGCGTGGCGTCTCGCGGTGAGCCGGGCTAATGAAGAGAAATGGTTGGCTTTGGAGCCGGGGCTGCCAGCTGCCATTTGAGAACTCAGAGCGGAGAGATTAATGATGAGCGAGCAGGCCTCTGTGGCTATGATGCGGTCAGAGGTCCGATCGATAACACACACACACAAATACACGAGTTTATGTACAACCGCTTACGCTCTCGAGAACGCATGCAAATTCTCAGAAACAAAATGTAACACATGCACACAGTGTCTATAAGTGGAGTGATGAATGGACGACAGGATGCGGTATTGAACAGACCTTGTCTGTGTTTTCCGGGCAGTTTAAAGGGGTCAGAAAGAACTTAACCTGTGCAATAGACATCTGTTTTTTACAATTATGTTGTTATCTTGCTATAATATGCTATTATATTTAGGATGTTTTTGCATGTATGTTTAAGGGGGGAGGTTTAAAGAAAACAGAACAACTTGAAATTGTAAAGATGTGCTTTTTGTACCAGAAATTAAATGAGAAACATCCAGTTCATTCATATCCACTTCCAAGATCTCCAAAACTGTACGGCTATATGAACAGGCATATATATATTTCAAATCAGCAGTGAAATCTGACAAAAATAACATTAATTTTCATTAAACATTAAACATTAACCATCTCAACTTCTGATAAAAAAAAATATCTGTCCAGCTCGCACATTGCATGTACATGAAGAGTAATATAGATGCCAAATTGCCGAATTGCTTCAATTGTTTACCCCATCTGTAAGTCGTTTGGATAAAAGCGTCTGCCAAATGACTAAATGTAAATGTAAATCTAGATGCACTGATATATCAGCCAATAATTAGAACCGATCGATAAAAGCAATTTTTCACACTTTTTAAAAACAGCCGATGATCAGGGCGATATTTTCTGTCAATCAAAATAGGATAGGAAAAGTGCTCTTTATTTAGAAAACATTAAGAAACATCACCAGTTTGATGTTCAATATTAACAGCCATTATATGAACTAATACCATGAAGAAAGTTATAAAATATTAATTGAATCTTCAGAATCGGTATTGGTACTAGGAGGTATCACTCTAAACAATCAGCTATTGTATTGGTTAAGAAATTTTGTTTTGGTACATCTCTAGTAATAAACATGCCATACCTTTATGAAACACAAATCTACAAATGTACAAATTTAACTGACAAATCTTTTATCAAAACTCACATCCGAATTTCCAATTTAAAGTCTTTTAAACATTCATTCTTTACTACTGTAGGCGTCTAACTGCAGGCTCCAGTGCCCTTCCTCGATCTCTTTCTGAAAATAATCCCTCATTTTCGGTAAATAAAAAGTTGCTTTGCTTTCAGCACCCAGATTTTCCTCACTGGCTGCATCACATGCTTTATAATTATTCATACCATCCGCCGTGCTGCTGTTGATGGGCAATAGTCTTATTTTCTGCTTCAGTCACCAGTGCACATTTGTATTTTCATATAGTGAAGTTTGTTATGTAAGGCAATTTTCTGCCTACTTAAGAAGGGCTGGCTATTGGTCTGTATTAATGCGAGAGAGAGAGAGAGAGAGAAAGAGAGAGAGGAAGAGAGAGGGAGTAAGAGAGTGGGAGAGAGAGAGAGGAATAAAGGCATGAAGAAATAAGAGAGTACAGGACAGGGCTTAGATCATTTTTTGACAAAATGACTATGAAAAGGAACTTCCTGTTAGGCAGGAAGTGATCGGTCAAATGTTTATTGATACGAATATTTAACAATTTCATTTTATCCAATTATCTGTATGTTTATTTAATCTTGAAATAATGTCTTTGCCATAAGATACATAGTCGAGCAGTTGCCAGAAAGTATGTACTGTATAGACCACTTTGCAAGATGTAAACACTGGTCCAGAAGCACTCTTGGTTAATTTTTTCCCCAGTTTACACATATAATAAAATCTTCGCTCAACATTTTGTTTTGGTTATAAATGTTGTTGGTTGTATTTTGTTCAAATGATTGGGCAGTTAAAAGTCGCCATAAAACAGAAGTTGCGATTGAATTATTTTTCGTATCCTGACGTACTGTATATCCGAGTGCAACGGCTTCTGAAATTAGAAAAATGTAGGGTGGGGCTTTATTTTGCCTTTCTCACTTTGATTGGTTTGATGTAAGTTGGGTGTTGCCAACAAAATGGTGGCAGATTTGAATGCCAGTTTACAGGATAAATAACTTATATAATCACTCAACACTGTGTAAAAAAAATCCTGTTTGATTTCATGGTGACTTAAAAAAATACTAAAACAGGAAGTTCTTTTGGACCAGCGCAGCGTTGTTTGTTTTCTAAAGTGGTCTATATCAACGTACTGCAGCAACGGCTAATTGAAATCGCCAATTACATTTAAATGACATTTTTATACTTTTTTTCTGTAAATAATGACAATATATAAAACAACCCGAATAATGCTTTTTGGACATGGGCTAAAGATCAAATGAGTGAAAACGAAGCCCTTGCTTTTCAACAAGAGTCAAATAAATAATGATAAGGGAGAAATTCAAGGGCAGGGCTGAAAAGTGGATCACTTTATGGACTGGAGACAGTACGTTCTTATGGAGCCCCTGGAAGAGACAAAAACAGCAGCGTGTGCGTGTCTGTGCATCTGAGCATATGTGTGCTGGAAGGGTGCCTGACCTTGGCAGGGATGGGGTTTCAGAAGCGCGCTGTAATGATGGCTGATTGCTGGGGAATGGACAGAGAGAGAGATAGAGAGAGAGAGAGAGAGAGGAGGGAGTAGAGGAGGCCGTCATAATTGCAGCACTCCTGGGCCTGAGTCTCCTGTGGCACACATCAGGAGGGGTGTGTCTCAGAGTGACGGGCCGAGAGAGAAGCTGAAGGAAAGTGGGGGTAAAAGATGGGGTGACTTAGGGTGCAGGTGACTGGAAGGCTTGAGCAAAAGAAAAAACAGAACAAGGGCGAACGAGTTATGGAGAGGTCAAAATGGGGATTGGTGTAAGGGAAAGATCAAGTTATTGCTCAGAAGTTGAGGACTTATTTAGCTTTCAGGCTTTATTTCCCTTGCATGTTCCTCCTTCGGATAATAATGGTACAAGTAGACAAAAACAAAATCATTGTTGTGATAAAAAAGAGTATAGGGCGTGTTTTCTGTATGAGAAAATGAAAATATTGAATTTGAACTTCATTTGGTATCACTGGTGTCTTGGAAAATCTCATCTTACTTTAAAACCTTATAGAGAATCCTGATTACTCATACTGTCCTACGAACTTTAGTGAATCCTGATTTGTGGTGTCAAAAAACAGAAATAAAAAAACTATATAATATATAATTTATAGAATAAATAAATAAACAAACATTTTGTCGCTGGCAAATTATCTAATAATGATATCATTGCATTTCACATGTTGATAAGCTACTTTTAAGCAGCATGGTACAGTTATGCCATTTACCAGCAGGTGTTTTGTTGAACTTTGACCCCTTTCCTTATCCTGATAGACCAGTGGTCGGGAACCTGTGGCTCTTTTCAAAAACCATGCGGCTCACCAGGTGTCTGGTTAGGTTGTCCTGGCCAATACACGCATGCAGTGCTACACGCAAGCGTCACAACACTAATCGAAGGCAATCAACATTTGTAACCTCTTGCGCCACAGCCCAGATTCAAGCTACCCAGAGCGCGAGGAGTTTGGAAGAGCGAGCGTCATGCTTTTATTGAAAGTTACGGCTCTCTGTGGCGTATGATACAGAACTTGTTGCCCCGCTATAATCCATTTAAAACGTTTTAAAAACACACCATGCAGCAAAGTATCCGGTGAGCAGATGGAAGCAAACTGCGATGCGTCAGTGTGGATGCGCTGTGTTTAACTCACATGTGAATCATGGAGTCCATACATACAGCGGCCAAGGTTGACAGAGAAGTTTCAATGCCGGCATGTAAGTGTCTTGACCATGTACGAATCGAACTACAAAGCTATAAGCAAGACGCTAGTCATGTTTGCTTCCATGAGGTGTTGCGCAGGTTGCGCAGATGGATCGCCGTATGACATCAAAGTGCCAAGAGAGAGCAGAGCTCCGTGAGCTTTCGAAACGTTCTTGCGGTACTGTGATGTCAGACATTCGCCGATCGGTCTGCAGCATTTCAAGAAGTCCAACATACGTATGTATTCACTGTTTCGTTTGTTTCACTGTTTTTGAGTTGTCTATGGACATGTTATCTTATCGATTGAAAAGAACAATTGTTCCCCACAGGGACTGTGGTCTTTGGACATGAACCAAGTTATTAGTATTGAAGTCATTGAAATATATATATAATAGTAATAAATATATAAATATAAAATAGTAGTTTCTGTATAATTTTAATACAATTAATATACATATAAAATATGAATATACATGAATATAAATTGAAGATAAAATAAATATATATTACAACCAGACACAGACTGGAGGTTAACTTCGGGCAAGGCGCGTATGTCCGATGAAGGCATCTGTATATCTTTTTGTTTCTAAAAGTTTGAATATTAGGGCTGTGAAAAACAATCAGCCTACATGCAATTCATTAAATGTGTTAAACGTGCACATTTTTTAAATGCTACATTGACATGGACGTCGAGATGATTTTGAAAGATCCTGATGGTGACTGAAATGATGACAGCTATGATGATGATTTGTCTGAAAGGAGGATGTTCCAGCTGCTTACCACTTGCTCATTTGTTCAGACCACTGATTGTTTCAGTTGCATTTTATTTTAATTTCTGCCACTTTAAATGAATTCTTAAAATTGTATGATAATCTCTCAGTGTGCATGTGTATGTCTGTATATGTGCCTATGTACATGTGTGTGTGTGGACGGTATGCCCTGCTTCCCTCTCTCTCTTTGCCACAGACCAGCGCGCGCGTGTGTGTGATGTGTGCGCGTGTGGCTCAGAGCTGATGTAAGCCAGTGGAGTGGCAAATTACAGCAGACCTACAGCTGTAGGCTGACATTATGATTAATTTGATCAGTAATTTCTCCTGTTTTTCATTTTAATCGCTGTGACCATTCTGCTGTGGCAGGTCTCTCAGATCTAATTAAGATCAATTCCGGTGTAACCGGCTTGCCCACCGAGCAGGCACCCCCCCCCAAATCCCCGAGTATCCTGAGCGTGGAAAAACCCCGTCGCTCCCATCAATCAGCACCTGCAAATCCAGCCTGTCGCTAATCAGCCAATTAACACACTTAGACAAATTTCATAATCTCCACCGTCTGGTTGTCATCACAGCAGCCCGGACTCAACCTCCCCTTGTCTTTGAATGCCTGTACATCTCTCTACGGCCAACACAGCTGCTTTTAAAGAGCGGTTTGCGGTGCGGTAAAAGAACTGCAGTTTTTCACATACTGATAGGGAGATGGGTGGGAGAGCTTAACCTTTTAACTGCCACCAAATGTATTGAGAATACACATGAAAATGCACAAAACAAAATGAAATGGTTGTAATTCAAGAATCTTTTGAAATATTATTAGAAAGTCTCTTACGAAAGCAAACTTTTGGCAGATTATTGCTGACCAAAAACTCACTTCATCACATTATTTTAGACCAATTACTTTTTCTGCGTAGTTTATTTTACAGATGTACACCTTCCCAGAGATATATAGTTTGTGGTGAATGGATTAAAATGGAATTGTTTTAATGTTTCGGATGCTGTAATGATCATTCTAAACAGTGTTGCGTTGACTACTGTGACAGTAGCTAAGCTATGTAAAAAACAGCACAGTAGTTTTTCCAATAGCAAAATAAACTAAATCCGTAACAAACCCAAAATAGTTGTAATGTAGCCTAACAAAACACGTTATGAGTCACATTATATATAACCAACATGATCTCACAGGAATTCGTAACGATTTTACTTAATTGGCTAATTCGTATGAATTCGTACGTTGTGAATTGTACAATAACCCACGATCGCTAGAAAAAAGCAATACTGAAGCCCCACCACTAACCCCGCACCTAAACCTCTGAACGTCACTGGCACAAAGGCAAATCGTTCTAAAATGTACGAATGAGATCGTACAAATTCATACGAATTAGCCAATAAGCCACCTCGTAAAATAGTTACATATTTTTGACATGAGATTGTACATGAGATGTACTTGCTTTAGACTTTCTCTGCAAAAATATTTGTTTTGGTATGGGGCTATCACGATATCACATTTTATTGTGACAAATGTTTGCGATAACAGTATTATCACTATTTATTTACCAGTTTTTTTAAAGAACAAATAATGCTATCAAAATCATCTTTCATTTTGTTTGTTTTGTGTTTTCTCCTTTTTCAGCCAACAAATCACACTTACAATCCAAGCGTAAGGTAGAGTTTGTAATCATTGTGTCTCAAGGCAAAAACATTAAACGGGTGCTTTATTGTTTACGATATCATCATACATTAATATGATATCAATAAATCGTGGGTTTATATCACAGTTATTGAGAATATCGGTATATTGTCACACTCCTAGCATGTAGCATGTTAGCCTATCTAAAATATATTATCAAATATATAACAACTTTCAAAATGTTATCCTAAAAACCCATTATTTCACTATTTAACTGAAAATATAGTGACAGGTTAAATGGACAAATGTGGCACACCTTTAGATTCGATTCAAGTAACAAATTTTCTCTGTACATGCATTCCCTGGGCCTCAAACCCATGACCTTGACATTACTCGAGATTACTCTACCAGTTGAGCTACAAAAGTCAGTTTGTGCGGCTGGAGGCATGATCGCAGCATGCAGCAGAGTCTCACTGGAAAAATCATAAACTTTATTCATCCAGCTGAAAAGGAACTCAGGGTCAGGCGCCTACAAAAAACGCCTGTCTGAACTTTTGACCAAATAAAGAAAAAGCAATAACAAGAGAGAGGGACGGAGGGAGAGAGAAGGCGGTAAGCACTTTGGACACGCTGACTGTGGTATTATCAGAGTGGGATGCTAACTCACTGTCATGTTGTCAGTTCGGGTACAGAAGGCCTCTATCTGGGCCTTTAGGTGTCTTCTGATAATAGGAGACCTGTCTGGCCTTCCAGAATGATTACACCCAAAAAGAAAAATGGGGAGAAAGGAAGACGGAGAGGTTGGGGTGGTACCTGTGTGACCAGAAGGTGTAATTATGACAGAACCTGGAAATACACATTCCCAAAATTCTTTAGCCTTGTCTAACCGCCGCTGTCCCTGAAGGCCAGTAACAGCGCTCTGCTGAAGCCTGCTGTAACTTTCTCAGTCAAACGCAGACATAAGCCCAATTATGGAATCCAGACCCTCAGGAGAGCCGGCCCTGCCACACACACAATCACATTGCTTAAGTGGTAATGTGGACCCCCACGAAGACGGAACTTCAAACCTCTTCTGACACACACACAATACACACCTCCCAAGCACAATGAAGGGTTGGTAATGACGCTGTGGTCTTGACGCTGTGGTCTCTGGTGCCGCTCTCTCTCTCTCTTTGGATTTACAAGAGGGCTGCACAGTGACTCTTAGCTGTAAATCTAATCACAGACCTCCGGGATAGAGAAACCAGACAGTGCTGCCTAAAAACCTGTAGATAAGCTCCCCTAACACAACGGTAAGTGTCCCTCAAGGTTGCAGTTTTCCCTCAGACCAAACCAAGGAATGTGCAAACTTTTAACTGTCTACTCTACAGAATTTACATTTACATGAGACCTATGGATTAATTGAAAAGGGCATTTTAATCATCCCAATAAGCAAGTGGTTAAGAATAGAAATCTGTTAACTTTTTAAAATGTTTAAATTTTTTATTTTTTTTCTAACTCTTTTTACATTTCTAAAAACAGCTCTTGAAAAATGACGTGTATGGTCTGGGGCACTTAATTCAGGAGTGACAAAGTCACCCAACACTAATGTCAAAGACTGTAAGCCTGTCAATATTAATGAAAGCTTAGTTATTTCATTAAATTAATATTTTCGAATTATTTTTTAAAGGAGCAATGTTGAAATTATAGCGATATCTAGTGGTAAGATTGTGAATTGCAACCAACGGCTCACTCCCCTCTCCCTTTCGAAAGCACTACGGCAGCACTCACAGGACAAAGATGTCGTCATGTTTTCGCTTCTTTGCAGAAGGAAATAACGTATTTACGAAACGCACTCTGTACAGCAGTTCGTCTGTTTAGTGATACTGTAGAAACAACATGGCGAATTTCATGCAAGGGAACCCGCTGTGTATGTAGATACTAGATAGAAACAGCTCACTCTAATGTAATAAAAACATAACGCTTCATTGTGTAAGCTCTTTATACACCTCTAAAGACATAGTTACGTATATTATATTGCATTTCTGTCAATAGATCCTCCAAAAAATTACACACTGGACCTTTAATTTAAAACATAGTATTGTGTTCATTAAAATCAATACAAAAACATAGTTTCATTTGCAACATTCGAGGTCTGAAAACATCTACTTGACTGGTTTTGGCCATATTAATTTTAAAAAAATATATACAAACAAAAAGCAATACTATTATTTGGAATATGGGAGAAATGTTGTCAGTAGTTCAAAGAATCCAACAAAAAAGATTATTTACCTAAAAACCTTTTTTCCAATAGCAAAATAAACTAAACCTGTAACAAACCCAAACAAGTTGTAATGTAGCATAACAAAACACTTTATGAGTCGCATTATATATAACCAACATGATCTCACAGGAATTCGTAACGATTTTACTTAATTCGTATGAATTCGTACGTTGTGAATTGTTGAAAACATCTACTTGACTGAAGAAATGTTGTCAGTAGTTCACAGAATCCAACAAAAAAGATTATTTAACATTTTGTTAAATTAGAAAAACTGAAAAGATTTTCAAATCTGCATTATATACTGCATTACAAATGTGATACTAGCTCTATGGCTTTCTACGTCTAATATTTTGTGTAATGACCCCTAAACTGTATATTTTTTTACCATTGTCCCTACCAAACATTTTCATACATCTTTGCTAGTTTATCCTTGTAAGTAGCCTTGTAATATGCAAAATGATGTATAGCGCAGTACAGTCTGACAGATGCTCAAATACACATTTTTACTGAAACTTTTGGTTAAAAAACATAGACCTGTAAGCGCAGGTATCTGCTCCTGACTACATCATGGATCAAGTTCGCTTTTAGAGGCCTCATTGTCACACCCTCATTTACTCTATATCACCACTGATACACCTGTATCACACGTTAGAGAGTCTTGATGATAACTTGACAAATGGAATCAGGTGTGCATCAACTCTAAATGAAGAAATATAGGAAATGCCTGGCCATTCCTAAGGAATCCCTTGGAAACCACTAGTTCTGGGCTCTGGAGACCATTAGGCATGGGCCCCACAGGGTCCAGCTGGGCCGGGATGAGAGACAGAAGGTGAAATAAATGGCTAAACTGATGGCAGACATAATAAGGGGGAAGGGGGAACGGGGTTGAGGCACAGCACAGAGCAATAAGGACTGTGACGCTGATGAATGCGGGGAAAGGCAGAGAGGCGACCCTGGCCTCTCTCGATCTAAAAATGAAACCACTGGGACATATTGGGAGGAGGGCGTGTTATTAGTGACTGACGGAGACAGCCAGACGAATAAGAGAAAGACAGACAGACATACGTGCAGCATTATGAATGATGTCATTTTGGATGGTCTCTGTTATTTAGTTTTCTATTGAAGTGAAGTTAATAAGTTAACTAAACCAATAATAATTCATATGTGCCATCTGTGGTGTTTGTTCAATTGTATAAGTCTGTGTGACAATAACAGAAAACCAAATCCAATTTCAATAAATTCAACTAAATCACTGACATATGGTGCCGGGGATCTCCCAACGCAAGATCTTATTTGCAAAAGGTAAAATACATTGAAAACAAATCTGCTGAAATAGTTTTTGCTGCATATGCCGTACATTTTCAGAACATGTCAATAAGTGATTATCATAAAATTGCTTCAAATCAGGTTACCCCAAAAACATCATTACCCATAATTCAATATTCTGCGGCTCTTCATTTCCAATAATAGTCTACTGCTGTCGCTAGCAGGATGGCCGGGATAAACTCTTCACAATAAACTTTCAATTTTCATTCCTTTTCAGGGACTGCCTCGGCAAACTTGGTACCTCCTCCAAGAAACAATATTTGTAATATCCAAGATTTCCCCAGACAGATTCAATCATTCAATTGAATTACCGCCCCATTCTCTAACATTCATCCAAGACCTCGTCTCACTCCGGAGCTCCATTCCTCCAGACATGTTGTGAATAATGTAGAAGAATGAGTTCTTTAAGTGAGGCGACATCGTATTTAGGGGTCATTACATTGAGTCGATCGGTCTCGACTGCCCCCGTGCCATGCGGCGCTCCGGAGCGGCCCCCATCGCCAGTCAACTTGTATTGCGGCTTTAAATAACTTCACTTTTAGTGTGTAAACAAACCAGCTGAGGAGAAACGCACAGAAGGTTGCGGCTGCGGCTGTGAGGAAATATGAGCTTTAAAGCTTGTGTATATCTCTCTCTCTGAATGCAGACCAAGAGCACCCAAATTGCAGCGTGCTGTGCTTCTTTATTAAAGTTTTAGGGCTTTTAGTCCATTTCTATTTGCCTTGGTGTTAAGAGAGTTGTCTCTTAGCCGATATGCATGCTTTCTTTTCTATGAAGGTGAATAAAGAATATTGAGGTTCGCCCAATAAAAGTGTGCTTGTCTTGCAATTTCCTGTCTTTAAGATTGAAAGTAAAAAAACAGGCCTTCATATAAAGGAAGTCTGCTTAAGGATAAATGGTCAGAAGTTCTCAAAATCTCAAAATAGAAATCTTACCTGGAGTGGCAGAGGAGGCGTGACAGGTGACGGTAAGCTACGAGCTGGTGATTGGTTTTGCCTGTGACTGGACGGAGACTGCGGAGGCTGAGCTGAGCTATGATTGGTGGAGGAACATCCGGAGCCTGCAGATGGTCCAGACGGCTGTGACTGGATGGGTGGAGTGAGCTGACGGTGACTGGGTAGCTGGAGATGCGTCGGGCCGCAGAGCTGCTGCTGCTGTTGCTCTCTTTCTCGTTGCTGTTGGTCTCGCTCGCGCTGTTCTCGTTCACGCTGCTGCTGTTGTTGTTGCTGATGATGATGATGCTGTTGCTGGTGATGCTGAAGCTGCTGGAGTTGTTGGAGATGCTGGAGCTGTGAGTTTAGGGTTGAGGTAGCTGTGACGGAAGAAAGAGAACGGTACAACTTGAATGAAGAGTCTGTGTACAGCAACACAAAAAAACAATACCTTAAAAGGGACAGTTCAACTAAACATTTTAATTTGGTCATAATTTTTTCACCACCACACCATTCAACCCTGACTCTTTTTTTTTCTGTGTAACACAAAAGAAGATATTTTGAAAAATGTCTCTTTGGTTTTGTGTCTATACAATGGAAGTCAATGGTACCCCAATGTTGTTGGTGCACCAACATTCTTCAAAATAGTTTATTTGGGTTCTGTAGAAGAAAGAATGTCCTAGAGGTTTGAAATGCCATGAGGGTGAGCAAATAATGCAAGAATTTTACGCTTAGGTTGAACTATGCCTTTAACAAAACATACCCACAATGCACTGGAAATGTACCCGGTGTAATCTGGCTATTGAAAAAGAATCACAAAAATAGAACAACATTTTAAGATTTTTCTTCCTGTTATAATTTCAGCTAGTGTAACGTGTCTTGGCCAACGTGTATTGCTTAGTACTTTTCCCTGGTACGTAATTGCAGAGCCTTCACTGATTGCGGCCATTACATACTGTCTTTTCGGTACATTGTAATTATTAAACAACCCAAGCCGAAGCCTTCAAGAGGCTTCTGAGGTAAGAAGCATTGGGCTAAAAAAGATGTTTCTGTCTTTTGAAGTCAGAGAACTTACTCCATCTCCAGTCTTGAGAACTCTTAGACATAATTTCAAGTAATTCACAGCAGTCCTTAAATGTACCTTTAGGAAAGCTCTTTTTTGCAGCTGCTGGACGACCTTTAGCAGCCACCATGACTTTTACGAAAACGGAACACATTGAAAACGGAAGCAATATTTAGGTGTAACGTAATCATTGTTCTTAACTGGGATTGACACAATATTCAATCTGATGCAAACTCAAACAGGGCTGTAAGGTACAAAGGCATGGTTCACCTAAAACTAAAGATACTCTCATCATTTATTCACCCTCATGTCATGCAAAACCTGTATATGACACTTTTTTTCTGTGGAACACAAAAGAAGATATTTTGAGATATGTCGCAGTGGCTTTGTGTCTCTACAATAGAAGTCAATGGGGTGTAATGTTGTTTGGTTACCAACATTCTTCCAAATATTTTTTGTGTTCTGCAGAAGACATGAGGGTGAATCCATGTGTTTTTATTCCAAACAGGCTTGTATGTATGCAATCTATTTCAATCTCGATATGATACAAAAAGTCTGAAATGTTATGTTAGAGCTCTAAAGCGAAGCATTGTGTTGTGATTTCAATGAAGTCAGGGTTTGTTAAACCGCAATAGTTTCACTACAGTCTGACTCACCAAACACTTTACTCAGAACGGAGAAATAGGTTTACTTAGAACAGACCTATACACACACATCTGTACATATTCATAAAGAATCTATGAGAGAACATGAGGACCTACACAAACGAGCCTCTTCCATAGAAATGCCTGCATTTTGAATCAATCTATTTCAACACGCTGAAGAATGATTCACACACAGAATTATACAGTATGTACATGATGTAAAAGGAAAATACTGACAACAAACTACTAACATAAAAGAATGAATCAATGTGACCTTTCGCTCCTCTCTGTAGAAGCCAGAGTGATGTTTGCAGACAGATGCCTGACCTCTGCTCGGTGTTCACATAATGAAAGCTCTTCACTGTGAAGTCCTCAAATATATGTTTTTGCTGAACTGCACTTACAGCTGAGATGTCACACAAATTTTATGTGGACTGTTATTTTTGAGAGAAAATAAGCAACAAAGACGTTCTGCTTTGGCTTATGTGATATCTCATTGATCTTACTATCAAGTCTAATTTGATAATAATAATATTTAACCAGCAATGAAGGTGCAGTAATTTTTTATTTTACTTAATTGTATTTTTTTATTTTAGATTTAACAATATCAAGTCTAATTTGATAACGATAATGATAAGCCAGAAATGACAGTCATTTCTATTTTAATTTTATTTTATTAGTTAACTTATTTATTTTTTAATTGAAATTAAATTTATTATTTATAGTCATTTTATTTTTTATTTTTTTTAACAAGATCAATGAATCATAAAATAGCAAGCACACGGGGAGGGGAGGGGATGGTTGGGGGGATGGGGAGGGGAGGGGATTTTTAGGAGAATGAGGGGATTTTCGATTTTTTTTCTATTTATTTTTTATTTTATTTTATTTATTTTATTTTATTTTATTTTATTTATTTATTTTATTTTATTTATTTTATTTTATTTTATTTTATTTTATTTTATTTTATTTTATGAATAGAAAAGACTGCTGAAAACAGATGTGTTTTACACAGTTCAATTTAAAGCATAGTGTCGGAGTGTGCACATAGCCTTGAAAGACAAATGGTTAAAAGAAACCAATAAATAATACACAAAGAAGTTGCATCTACTTCGCTTACATGAGGCAAAATTTGTCTTAATCTGCAGAACTGTATAATTACAGTTGAGTTAAAGCATCACGAAAACCCTGTAACAAACAAACTACACAACAATGGATCAATGTTGAGCTACAGAGCGAGACTTGTAATGTATTGGCCAGCATGTGTTTGTGCGCAGCATGCTAGACAAGCAACTGTCCATAATTAATTGATGCAGATGAATAATTAAAACCGGGGGATTTTTTTCCTACAGATAACTACGAAAATACATTGCTCCTGACATTTCTTTGATTAGTGCGGCTACTCGTGCATCACTGCCGGACAGGCAGGCGGCTTTTTGATCCAGCCCGCTCCCCTACTCCGAGAGCCAAGAAAATCACAGAAGAGAAGAAGGAAAAAAGCAAGTGTCTCTCGACCAGTAAACAGCCCACTTTTACATTTCTTCAATCGCCTGACACGTTGACACCTCTCTCACACCCCGACATGAATTATATATCATCTGCGCTCGAGAAAATTCCACGAGTCCAATTCTCGTTTGAAATGTTGGGGCAAGTTGTCTCGCAGGTCTTGACAAGGAGCGCCTATGTGGCGCTTGATCGCGAGTAGAAGCAAGCTGGCCGCTACTAGTAAAGAATAAGTTAAAAGAATAAAGGAAGAGAACAGGAAAGAGGGATGAAAAAAGAGAAAACATCAGGGGGGAATATAAAACACGATGGGAGGGTCTTGTCCTGCAGCAGTAGTGAGGTCGAAAAATAGAACAAAAGAATGGAAAGAAAAGCAAACAGGAAGAGAGACAAAATTGTGTCGCCCTATTACTTGGAAGCACTGCAGGTAAACTGAGGTTAAAAGAGAGCATGTTACGAAACATCACTAACAACTTCTGTTCTTATTTAAACAGGTGCGAGTGTCTCTTTAATCCGACTGCGTAAGGATAAGACATGTGAGCATTTTGAGATGCAGACCTTGAGGCAAAGAGTCAGGAACAAGAGCAATGACAGAGCTGCAAACGTCTGAATGAAATGCAACACAGTAAAGGGAAGAAAAGAGCTCTTTCAGTAGCACACTGGATTTTGAATCAAATTTTCAATGTAACATTGGTAAAATTGTAAAACTGATTTTCTTTGTTGCGTTAAAAAATCTAATTTATACAGTAACTGTCTTTAAAATAATTGTTTAGGAATTCTATAAAGACAATACATTCAGGAATGTTTCTGCTGTTTTCTTGAAGTAAGGGTGTTTTTGATACATCAGGTTGTCATAATTAAAATGTATTATTTCTGCTTGGTAAAACAAGGGTTTGATATTTTCATGTGTCCTTTAACATTTGTGCTGTTTTATAGTTTGTATTTACTCTCAATTTTTTTTCAGATGGTCTCCATCAGAAATATTATAGTTTTGATTTTATTTTTATTGGGTTTTATTAATATTTTAAATTAGGTTTTATTTTTAGAATATAAGTTAAAGTTTTTGTAATTTTGGTATGTGCTTTTGTCATTTTATAATGTATTGGTTTATTTATAATGTTGCTATATAAGATTAATACAAATTATTATAATTTTACTGCTTTAAACTTACTTCAGTTTATTTTTGAAGCAACATTTCAATTCTTCTTTAAGTTGAGTTTTTTCAATACATTTTAGGTCAATGTTTTATTTGACTTCAATGAACAGGAACGTTTACAAAGTTTTAATTTTAGTAAACTAAAATAACCTGTAGCTCAGTGGTAAGAGCATTGCGTTAACATCTCAAGATTGTAGGTTTGATCCCAGGGGATTGCACATACCTATGTATAAATGTATAGGGTAATCCAATGTAAGTCACTTTGGATAAAAACGTCTGCCAAATGCATAAATGTAAAATGTAAATGTAACCTTGGTCTCCATCTATAAACGTCCAGACACTGCGTTTACTTGATGAAAGATCATCTTTTACTTAAAGATGAAAAGGGACATGCATGTGATGCTGATCCTAAACAGCGCACGTGAAACTTCTCAAGAAAACATTTTATCACTAGGAATTTAGGTGTCTGTCTGAGTTCACGGTAACCAAATGGCACAATTCATAAAGGTTTTCATGCCATCGTATATCTAACCAAACCCCTGCAACACTTGAACAAAGGTAATCTGATCCACAGTAAGTGGTAACATAACACATGACAGTGTGAATTTGGTCTCTAGCCTGGATCTCATTCACACTCTCCCCTCCAGTGTTCTTTCCACCGCTGCCTTGACTTTATTGAAAAACAGAACTTGCTGCTTTTCTTAAGTAATGAGAATGTGTAATAATAACAAATGTTTAATTCAGCATGAATTCAAAATGTGCCAGTACAGTGATGTAAAAATGGACATACAGAAAGCAGTAAATATTTACTGACAGAAGAAAAAATACAATTCAAGGATGAAATTTCAAGGATGCTGAACAATAAAAATAATGTTTAATTTAGGGACCAAAGATTTGTTTAGTTAAAGTTTTGCTGATATAACAAGTATTTTGGGCTTTATATAAGAGTATTAAATATATATATATAATTTTTTATATTTTAAATATAAAAAAAAAATGTGTTTCTTCCAAATGAAAATGCTGTCATCATTTACATGCTCTCTTGTCATTTCAAACCTGTATAACTTTATTTCTTTTGCAGAACACAAAAGAAGATATTTAGAAAAATGTTGGTAACTGAACAGCACAGCCCCCCCCATTCACTTCTAATGTAACCAATGCAAGTGAATGGGGGGGGGGAGCTGTTAACAACATACTTTAAAATATCTTCTTTTGTGTTCTGCGGATGATAGAAAGTGAATTACTCCTTTAAAGGGATTGGTTACCCAAAAATGAAAATTCTGTCATGAATTACTCACTCTCTAGTTGTTTCACGCCTGTATACATTTCTTTGTTCGGTTGAACACAGAGAACGATATTTGGATGAATGCTTGTAACCAAACAGTTCTTGGACCCCATTGACTACCATAGTGGAAACAATGGCTATGGTAAATTTGCATGGTTTGCAAACCTACATTCTTCAAAATATCTTCTTTTGTGTTCAACAGAACACAAACATGTATACAGATATGGAACATCTCGAGGGTGAGTAAATGATGATTGAATTTTCATTTTTGGTTGAACTATCCCTTATACACAAACCAGTGTATATGCAATATGAAAAAAGAGGAAAGAAACAGTTCACTGAAAAATAAAAATTCTGTAAAAAATTATTTACTATGAATTACACTGAATACACTATTCACTGTAAACTAACAAAACAATATTAATGGTTAAATCATTTGTAAGTAGTTTGAGGGTAACAACTGCATGTGTCCGCTTTTACAATGTAAAGTGAGCAGTATTTGCCTGGTTTATGTGATCAGACTTGACTGATGACTTCATCCAAATACATCATTTATGAAATGTTTTTTGTAAGAAAATTTGGTCACTTAATAAATGCACTGCCTTTTGCAAACCAACTAGATCAGTAGTGTATTTTATACTAGCCCTTCCTTTCCCTTTAAAGGTCATAATAGATTCAAATTGCCCGTCATATAAATCCATAAATTGACAGGTAAATTAGTATCTGACATTCAAATTCATTCTTCTTTTATAAACAAAAATAAACATTGACATCTGAACCGCCGTCAGGCCCTTTTCTCAATAGAATAAAACCTGACAACCTTCTCTTTTCACTCAATAAGCTCACAAATGAAGCCAAGGCCCATCCTGACAGGCCCTGTGACCCGCCTGACGTATGGGTGCTCTCTTCTTCCTCCCTGCACCTGAAGCCACTCCAATTTAGCTGTTTTTCTCCTTTTTTCTTTTTCTTGAACTCAAAAAAACTGGTTAGAAAACTCCCCGGAACACATCACAGGAACCCCTCTGTTTAACGGAAACTCATTCGCCTCAACTCTGTGACCCCGTGTGAGCATTTGTCTGCAAGTGTGTGTGTTCTCTCTGGGCACAAAGCCCCTGCCTCTGACAAACTCCCAGTGTTAAAATCACCTGTCGTGTGTTTGATTCATGTAAGTGCATGTGTGCGTGTGAGGCTGATTGTCAGAGGTCACCGTGGAGGGCACCTCAGAAGCGTCAGGGTGATAGCACTATTTTTGTTTCTAGTATAAGAGTGAGTGTACGGGTCAAAACAGAGTATCCACCTGTCTCATTAATACGCTGCACTGTCTGTCCATCCCAATGAAACACCCTTTCCTCTGGGGACGTCCACCAGACCAACATGACAATTTGTGTGTCCTGATATGATTCGACTTCACCGCCTTTTTAAACTCCAGACAAACTATATCAAATTTGGTGTGTGCAAAGGAGTAAAAAGGCCCTTTTGGAATAAATATACAGTAGTTGAAATACCGTATATCCATTAAATATATATTTATATAGGCCCCGCTAAAACTCTTCAATATATAAAACATATATAAATATATTTTAATCATTTAATTATAGTCATTTAATATAGAAATAAATATATTTAAACTAGTATACGTATTTATGTTTAAACACCACGTCTAACTGATTAAAGAGATTTTTATTTCCTCATCATCATTTATTTACACTTACGTCATTCAGAAAAAAGATATTCGGAGAAATGTTTTAGTGGCTTTGTGTCAATACAATGGAAGTCAATGGGGTTCAATGTTGTTTGGTTACCAACGTTCATCAGAAAAGGAATAAATTAAGTCACACATGTTTGAAATGACATGAAAGTAAGAAAATGATTTGGGGTAATTTATCCCTTTCATACGTATGTCTAGACCTTTCTAGCCACTTCTATACATATTTAAAGAGCGTAAAAAAGTAACAATTTCATTACATTTTACTACAGACTATGAAAATGTAATTAATTTCCATAATTTTTCCAAATTTTTCAAATTCTCTAGTTGATGTTAAAACCTAAAAATCTGTGGCAAAAAGCAATATTCAATTCCTGCTGAAATATTGACCGGTAGAAGTGCATGATAATCTAGTTAAGAACCTGTCAGAGCTAGTGACTGATGCCAGAAATACTGCACTTTTCCAAATGTTAATGAAGAAACACACTTTAGAAATATTATTAAGGACAAAATGAAGACGTGCACACACACACACACAGACTGCACAGTGAATTAAAGGCCAATCACAAGGGCAAAAGGAGTAAAACAGAGTTAATTAATTCAGTCAGGAGAAGAACGTGAACAGAAGAGAGAACAAGAGTATAACAGCTGATGGTATACAACATTTAGGCAGTATATCGCTCAAGGAAATTATCAATAATTACTCATTTCAGTTATACAGTATTTGAATGTGAATACATCTAATAAGACAAAGTAATGAAAATGCATAAAGTGCCAGAAAAATATTTACAGGAACATCACTGATCACATAACAACGTAAAAAACCTCCCTTGAAACGCCTTCCACCATGCAGTGGAACAAAAACCCATGAAAGTGTGAATACTAGCGCAGGTATCAGATAAAACAGACAGCATCACAACCGATGTGCTTTACAGTAGAGCACAGACATTACAAAATGATTCGCTTACATTGATTTGGATAGGGATCAGACGATACTAAACGGCAAAGAGGTCAGAATACAGCGAGAGGCTCGGAGTGTTTATAGCGTTACAGTGAACAGCGTGTTGGGATCAGACCACAAAGCCCCCTGTCTGACATGCATGTCTGATCAAAGTGTATTACTTCTATTGTCTCTGCTGGGGATTTAGGGAATTCTGCGCTGTCGTGCGGAGAGAATATTGTATAAAAGTACTGTAGAGAATTTTCTGACAAAACGTTACTATGTTCTGTTAGATGAGAATATTTAAAGCTGTTTTTTTATTTTCCCTTCCGCTACTGACCACATGTTCGCTTCTCTAAATGAAACAACATTCACAAACCGATTGAATATAATTTTGGGATAATATTTAGGAAAAAAGAAAAGTGAGGTTTGTCCATTTTGTCCAACAGGCCGATTAGATTGTCACCCTGACTTTATTGTAAAAATTTCATTTTTCATTCATTCATATAATATTTTATAGTTTACAGTATAGCCTCAAACTGTACCAAAAATGAAAATTCTGTGATCCACAAAAAGAAAGAAAACCTATACAAGCTTTCAGATTTCAACCTCATAAATGTAAGGTACATGATTGAATAAATGGAAGGTAAATAAATGATTAGACAACTTTTTAATTTTGGGGTGAATTATCCCTCTAATAATAATATCTCTTCTCTTTTAAAACAAAGTCCTGACAACAGCCACCACTAAAATGAACTGGGATCACATTTTCTCTCTCTCTCTCTTGCCATTACCTGTCTACCTTCACTGTCCCATGCGCCCGCTTCTTGAGGTCCCGTCCCCCGCCTTCTTTCCCCTTAGTGTCTAATGCAAAATTTATGCTCACGAGGTGGTTTCAGTGGGTGGAAAAATCAATACTGCTGGGCCCCGATGCACCAGGCAGAAAGAGTGCTCTTTGACTGACAGTAAAAGCATGGGGGGACATTGAATGGGCACTTTTAAAGCGCGGAAAGGTGGACAACAGCACCGAATTGTCTGAATGCCCATCCACATCGTGCAGCCTAATTTAAAGTCACATTTCGATAGCAACACAGAGTGTGAAGGGTTTTAAAGCAATTGGTTTTAGAAACCGCAGAGAAAAGGAAAAAATGAGCCTAAAGATTTTAGGATCACACGGCCTGCCTGCTTTTAAAAATGTTTTTATGTCATTGTTGCTCCGCCTGCAGCTGCATCCCTGAAGTTGACAAGCGCAGGGTTGCGCAGGCTGCGCCGCAAAAATGAAGTGATTTAAAAACAATGCGAGTACATCATACGGTCTTTGTTATTCTCTGCCTGCTATCAGCATCGCTTAAGCTTTAACAAAAAGAGAGGCGGAATGTGTGCGCACGTACCCAAAACGCCAATTCAGAGTGCAGAACTAGCACTCCAAGGGAGTGTGTAAAAGAAAAGTTAATTATTCCTTTTGCTTGTCTCGAGGAGCGTGTAAGCGCTGTACTGAACGAAAGAACGCACAGCGCTGTGCCCGCGAGCAGCGCGCGCAGCCGATCTGTTGAAACACAGCGCTTAGTGACAAGTCACCTCTTGTGGTTGTTAATGCCGTTTAATAAAATAACAGCTAGAATGAACGTCGAATATATCAGAAATATCAAATACGTAGGTACAAATTTGTGTGCGTTGTTTCTTTTTCTGTCGCGTGCAGTGTCCCTGACATACATTGAACCCTTTCACTCGGCAAAAGCTCTTGCAAAACACATTTGTAAAATAATTCGCAACATAGTTTAATTATTACGACCCCTTCTTCAGCCCTTTTTGAGAAAAAGCGGGCCCGAGGGGCCCTTGTCTTCATTCACCATTCCTCTTCCCAATGTCCGTTTCCCTCCGTGAGGATGTCGTCTCTTTTTCTTCTGAGATTATTTATGCAGGTTTAGTTTTTTAGTAGTTTCTCCCCATAGTAGTTTCTCCCCCTGCATGGGCCTATATGAGGTGGCGGAGAGGGCTGGTGGAGGGCGCCATCATTGGGGCGCACTCCCCCCGTCGTTGCTCACCTGATGGGTCCCTTCTTTCTCGGGAGGAGATGAGACAGGAGTCGGAAGATTACATGATGAATGAAACTAGTGTCTGAAAGGGGCGCGCTTCTTATGCGCTTCTGGATCGTCTAACTGATAGAAACAGGTCAGCAGAGGCCCAGCCGCAGTTAAATGCGGTAGTAGTAAATGAAAGTAAATGAAACTTCTCAGCAGGACAATACATCATCACGGCAACCAAATGTATGCGGCCCAAATGTGCACACGCGCGTCTCGCTCAAGCAAAGGACACCGACATACGGGCTGGTCGATATCCACAAAATGCAGTAGGGTACCGCGAGCTATCGGAGGCACCGACCACCGACAAGAAGCGCTAGGCGGGAATACACCCACCTCTTTTGGGAAAATTAAAACATACGGGACCAATCCAATAGCCACACCGCTGCCCCGAATATGGGATTGGGGGAAAAAACATTCTCTTCCGCGTTTATGGCGGAGAGGTAGACGAGCCCTTCGGAGGGAGCTAGACGAGTCTCCACAGTTCCTCGCCACACCGCAATTACAGCATGAGAGAAGGATCCCTACCAGGAGAAGGCCGCAGGGGGAAATGGACTCACAAGGGAAAGGGAGGGACAAATAAAAAGAAAAAAGCCGCCGGGAGGAAAGAAAAGTCGCGCCCCAATAAAGTCTAGAGCGGGAGTAAGGTAGTATCAGCTAGGAAGGACATTCTGGTGGAGGGGACAGCAGGACGTGAAGGGAGAAAGGAGCACAGGTGGTCAGCGGGGGAAAAAAATGGAGAAAAATCAAAAGAGGAATGGTGGGAAAATGGAAGTCCGGTGGGGTGGAAAAGATGGAGGACGGTGAAGTGGAAAAAAAAGAGGCTGGATTTTGGGATAGGGAAGGGGAGCTGTTCCTACATCAGGGAGATGGGATGCGGTATGCTAGAGGCGACCGCGCTTGCTCACTAGATTAAAAATGTCCACAGAATAAAAAACCGGGGGGATAAGGGGAAAAAGACACCCCCAGACGGCAATATGTGGGAAACGCTTTCTGACCCGGACCTGGAGCGGGAAAAAACAAAAATTGTGGTGGAAGCCATGGGGGGAAAGAATAGCGGGGGACAACATCACAAGAAAAATCAACAAAAAAAAAAAACCCATCTTTAGACGGGAGAAGCCAAGGCACACCCCCACCCCCGGGGAAATTGTGGAATACAAAAAAATTGGGTGGGGAAGGAAAGCTGCATGCTAAGGAGCGTTGCGTGACATTAGAGTGCACCGGATCATGCTCGAGCGCGTCGATCCAACTTCGTTAGGAGAGGGCTACCGAAGCTACGGAGATTTCTTGAAGGTGAGCGCCTGAGTTTGATGACCAGATAGCAGGGCACCTGGGAGACAGACAGGAAGGACACTAGAGAGTTCGGGGTCAGGAGTATACCTCCCATGCAGCAAGGACCCATGGTGGTACGAGGGTGCCAGGAATGTTGGCGGAGCACGGGAGGGTCCGAGCAGTCAGATCCTTCCGAGACCCCACGCCGATGCCCTTGAGAACAACATGGTCGCGATCGAGGTTGGAGAAGGATTTTTCGAATTTTCTACGAGGAGTAGGGAGAGGAGGAGATACGCACAAGGACCTCCGAGAGGAGGAGACAAGTAGTAGGAGTAATGTGAGTCACAAGTGTAGGTTCTCGGCAGGAGCATTGAGTGCAGATAGGAGCGTGGAAAAAAAAGTAAGTAGTAGATATAGTATGAGTGGGGTGGTAGAAGGACTGAAGAAGGGATTAGGTGGAATAACGAAGAAAAGAGTATGGGATGATCAAAAAGATAAAAAAAATGAAAAGATGGACCGGTGGAAAAAAGGAAAAAGCAGGGCTTGGCATTGGCTGGATTGCTGGGGCTGGACTTAGCAACGGGAGGAAAAAAAAAAAAAAAACCCCTACGGATGACGCTGAACGGTGCGGAGAGGAAATGGCACAAAGGAAAAGAACAAAAAGGAAATATGAAAACTGGAAGCGAGGAACCCATTTTGGAAAGAAACAGCTCAGGGAAAGAAAACCCCAGCAAATAGACAACCCTCTACAGACAAAGTGAAAGATCCCTCCCTTACAAACGAAATTAAAAGAGGGTAAATGTGAATACGAAACAACCAGCTAGAGAACAACCACTACACGACACCATATGCGAATGCCATAGGAACAGATATCCGGAAATATCAGCTCGAACAACAAAATGCATGAAAAGGGCGTCTTCCTCACGGAAATACGGAATCTAATGACATTAAGAGATTAAGAACCTACTCTTGATCGATGTCGACGTGACATGCCCTTTGTGGTACCGTGGGGTGAGACGGGGAAGCAGAAAAGATGGAGGAAAGGAAAAAACGGTTATCGCCTTCAAAGTTCAGCAACTCGCACCAGGAATCTTCCGCAAATCCTGGTCACGTTACCAAGGGACGTGTCCCCGTTTCCCTAACGTTATGAGTTTGGAGAGGAAGACGGAAATAGGAATAGAAAGAAAAGACAACTATAAAGACGGAAGGGGGAGAAAAGGAAAGCGAAAAGAAATATGGGCAGCCAGAGCTCGCATGCAGGAGAGCAGACGGCAGAGAAAACAAGAGGAGAGGAGAGAAGATAGATAAGCGCGAACTCGTATTCGCGCAGAGACGGTGGGAATGTTTTGTTGTGGAGGGGAAGGAAACGGATTTCCTATTAGCTGATGGACGTTGTTTCATTTTTTAACATTAACTGCGTCGGCTGGGAAAGTAAATAGAAGTTGCCATGGCTAATATCACACGTAGGCTTCATAGAGGGGAGATTTATCATGATGAAATACTGTGATACACAACGGCCGTTCACACATTACACCGATGCAGTGCTGTGGGACATTTTTGTCAGTGAAGGTCATCATTTCTCAGAGAAAACACTGGCAGTGGTACATTACCAAACGTTTAAGTATAAAAAGTGTAAGTGTAAATAACAACAAAACATTTTCAGATGAAATTTAACTATAATAAACTACTTTATATAGTGGCCAAAAGCGATGTCCAATTTTAGATAATTGACATCTTAACACATTATTCAAATATATTATTAAAGATGCATTTGGGAAAATACACACAAGACATGTGCAACGTTTACTGACAAGACCTGGGAAAATGACAAAATGTTACCACAAAGAGTATAAACAACTATTATTGACGGATCAAATTGTAGTCTATGTACAGTGTGCTTTATTACCTGTGCGCTTTTTGCTTAAAGATGCATTTTTTATATATCGCTGTCCTTTGAAACCTCGTATCTCCATATTTTGTGGTTTTTATTTTTTTCATTTTTCTTTATTATTAGTCACCCTTTATGTTTGTCACTGGGTTTTGCAACCGAAAAATGTATTAAAATGTGCTTGTCAACTTTGACGACACATTATTTAATCAAAACTACAGTGTTTTTACATTTCCAATTTGGACATCCAAGGTTTCTAAAGCACGCTGACGATTATAATGAAAAGCCATATTCCTTGATAGACTGTAGTTGCTTAATAATTTTGCTAAATAATTTTGTCCAATAATTATCAAAAATGTAAGTAAAGTTTACGGTTTCATCAAACCTGAGGGGGCATTAAAAGCGAACATTTTATAAATGTCTCCCCAGACATCACTTTTGGCCACTACTGTATACCATACAACCCACATAAAGGTGCTTAAAAGGTTCTTCACAGCAATGCCATAGAACATTGGTCCTCAACCAGCGGGGTGCAGAGGTACTGCAGGTGGGACGCAACGGTTCCCCCGAAACCCCAACCTTGGAACACTATCGCAATTGCACGGAGGAACGCGACTACAACAGAGTGCGTGTAAGGGACTGGTGTGTAAATATAGTGCCTTTTCATATATTTCTGAACTTGGACGGCTGTTTAAAGCTTTTGACAGTTATTAAAGATGTAAAGTGCTTTTTTCGACAGGCAAATGACAAAACACTGCATCTGTATTATAAACTGCGAATAAACTCTTGCTCGTGTTAAAATCAATGAAACGCGCACCGTTCTCGCACTGGCAGATTAATCCTTTTGGAATAATGCCCAAAACACTACAATTTTGTAATGGTTTTATGCAAAAGCTAATGGTTCATAATAGTATTTTAATGGAAACCATTAATTTCTGTGATGGTTCGTTTGGGTTTCTTTGGTTTATACATGTTGTTACATTTATAATCTGATGTCTTGAGATCAATCTTTCATAAACAGGTATTTTCTGCTTCTTTATATATAGTTTATATAAACGATATCTAACATATTTGACACATTATCTTATCTTTCTTCAATGTACAGTATGGGGGTGTGCCAGTTCTTTAAATGGGTTTACAGGGAGGCGCGACCATGAAAAGGATGAGAACCACTGCCATAGAAGAACCATTTTTGGTTCCACAAAGAACCATTCAGGCAAAAGTTCTTTAAAGAACCATCTCTTTCTTACCTTTTCAAATCTGATTTGGATGTTAAAAAAGGTTCAACTATGGCATCACGAAGCACCTTTATTTTTAAGAGTGTATACCTCACCTATACACTTTTCCAAAAGATGCCACAAAATACCATAATGAAAGACTACCATATTCTTGTACCATAGCATACTGTACAAGGTAAATTGTGTTATAAAAATACAATGGAATTTGTATTCAGTGATGTCAGGCACATATACAAAAACATTGGTATTATCATATTTTTTCAATGTACATGTATACGGTGCTTTCTGTGCTTTACAGAGTACAAAGGTTAAAAAAGTAATAAAATGAATCAAACTAGAAATAAATGAGAAGAAAACAGTTCAGTTAAAAAGTCAGGATCTTTTACTCTCTCACCCTGCCCCCCAACAGTGTCCAACACTCAGCCCTGTTTGTGAAGAATGTAAGAGTTTACTGTGACGATATCGGCTCTTCTCCTGCGCCTGTGGTCTTTTACCAGCTACATGATCCAACTCTGATGTGCCTGCTGTGTTTTCAGCAAGAAGCCCCCGGGGACCATTACACACCACCCTGGCTTCCTCTGGGGCCTTTTAGGGCCTCTTAACACTTACAGAAGACCCTTGAATCCGAACCCCTTCCCCAGAAAGCACATCTATTAATTAATATAATTAGGGCCTGAGACGGCAATTAGAAACCGCAGATAGCTTTTAGCCGCCTGTCGCTTCCAAAAAGGCTTGGTTTCAACACCATCTGCCGCATCAGAAATCACCACAGGAGCTTGTGTTTCCTCGAGAGGAGGACCGCTGCCGTTATCTGAGATACAGACCTTCACCCGAGCGAAGGGTCAAATACGAAACCTTCTCATATTTAGGCTTTACATCTGATATGAAATGACAAATGAAACACTTATCCTGTGTCACTCACCATTGGCTCGCGTAGCGATCCTTATTAAAATACATTTGCCGGTTTATGGGGTATTGAATCGTTCCTGTGGGGACTTAAGCGAAAGAGGACGAGAGAAGTTACAGTACGCACCTGTATTAAAACACCAGGTGATGTGTATTGAAAGGTTGATTCTTTAGATACTGAATGAAAGGTAATGACGAAGCCAGAATCATGTCGGTTTTGTATTGATTCGCTTGTAAGTCGACAATGATAAGCTGCTAGGCTGCTATTGATTGTTTTGGACATTCAATACACTTGTTTTCATTTGGAGATTTCACTGTACTTTATCGACGAAATGAGTCGTAAGTGGGCAGAGCAAAATACCTCCGGACACCTACACCTTATGATTTTCTTTAAAACTTCCCAGTGCGATTTAACAATGCCGAGCTTTGACTTCTCGAAGGGGTGAAACGATTTTAAAAGTGTGATGTTTTCACTGAAAATGAAATAAAACCATTCCATTTAGGGGTCCAAAATATATTTAGCTTCTATCTCACTACCATCCACAAATATAAATAATTATTATCATTTACATACTCTCCTATTTCTTCAACACCTTAAGTTCTTAGTAAATTACTAGAAAGTTTAAGCAATAGGTCAGGGACACACATGCATTGCACTAACACACTCACAAAAGAATGAAATATGGTTTACGAGGTCCTGTGACAGCGCACAATCGCACATTGTCAGTGGAGTGTGATAACCCCATTTTCGTTCTGTTTCACTCCCATGAAATTACCATTAGCATTACGAGTCAAGCAGAACACAGATAAATGTAAAAAACCCTACCCAGTTCATCCAGACAGGAATAGCGGTCCCCATAGATTACCATCTCTTTCTCTCTCTCTCCTCCTGCTTGCTCTGACTCTAATATTTCATTTAAGATGTTTCGTCAGTTCATGCTCCCCTCACTGACCATGTAAATCACTAATCAATTTCCATTTTCAGAGCTCAACATTAGAATTCTTGTGAAAAAAGCCTCTATACGCGGGAAGTTTATTAAGATATGGGAGTTGGTACTTAAAATTAGTAAAGGAATATTCTGATGGTCTGTGCCGGTGAGCTTGGGTTGGCTTGAACCAATGAAACAAACATCAAGGGCTTCGCACCTTTTAATGTAATGATCTTGTTTGATAAATACAATTGATCAAGGTGTTTGCTATCTGTCTTGGTGCCGTTTGGGACACGACACAAAAAAAATATTATTATTACAATGTACTAAAGGTAAAACTATTAAAATATTTATGGAACTGAAATCCAATAAAATATTGTTCATAATATTACTGAGAAAAGTGAAAACTAGAAATGTTGCCTATGCAATGAACTAAAATAAGCTTAAACTGAGGCACTAAAATAATAATAATAATAAAAAACTTAGTTAAAACAGAATTAAGTTAAACTTATAAAGAAACAAGAATAAATAAAATATAAATGAATAAATAATAATATGACAAAAGCACAAAACAAAATTGCTAAAGAAAATTCAACTAAAACGAATCAAAACATTATTCATATAAACAAATTAAAATAATATTCATATAAATTAATTAAAAGAATATATAAAGCTAATTAAAAATATTAATTAAAAACGTTATTCAGTTAAAAGCTAAATGAACTTGAACTAATAAAACTATTTTATTATTTTATTATTATTATGAACTAATAAAAATAAAAGCAATTTTAAAATATTAAAATAAAAATACAATAAAACTGACAACAAAACTGTAATAACTCTGGTTTGGAATATACAAATTATATATAAATAAGATGTGCGATATAATTTTTCTGATAAGATCCAACAATATACACTTACTGAAAATATGCACAACATTGAAAGAATAGTTTAACCCAGATGATCACAGACTTCCCCTTACACCCTACCAACATCTTAACCAACCGAACCCCCCAAACCCCCAGAACACCTTTGTAATGGCTTTGCAATTGCCATGGCAACCACCCACAACAACCTGATGGTGACTTTTCTATGGCAAGCACCATCCACATTTCCTTCAGAAAATAAATTGTTTTAGTTTTGTGTATCATTTCATACTTTTTGGACT
This sequence comes from Triplophysa siluroides, assembly GCA_006030095.1. Lineage (NCBI taxonomy): Eukaryota > Metazoa > Chordata > Actinopteri > Cypriniformes > Nemacheilidae > Triplophysa > Triplophysa siluroides. Next base: position 4,325,976 of record VCII01000935.1, on the reverse strand, counting down.
CTTGCTCTTTCACCTCATTTTATGTCCTTTTTTACACCGGTATGTCCTGAGCACTTTGAGGGATGTATGTTGATCCCTTATTCCAACACCCACCTACTCATTCATTACATATCTGAGTGAGCATGGGTGCAGGGCTGGACTCCGCCAGCGCGTGGCTTTGCTTCAGATGTTGCTCTAGCCTGGGCGGGGGTTCGGGGCGAGCGAGCGCTAAACGATAGCTTTAATTTAATGCTAGTTTTGAGAGGCTTAAGTTATTTCAGGCCTCTCTGCACCAGTTCTTCATCGCGCGAGAAAACTGCCAGTTCACTCCCTTAAAAAACATTACTGGCACTTCCCAATTATTTGCAGACTGATGCAATTACCATAAAATATGTATCGAACATGGATGAGCGGAGGGAAGCTAAATCCCGGCAGAATCACAGAGCCATACTGTATATATCCCGGGTCTCGGATTAGACGGAGCGCACGTGTCTTATTCGTTTCAACCGCGGGAGGGCCGAAGTGATGTGGCCTTCCCGATCGAAACGGACAAAGCCATATCCGATTACCATTATTATTGTCTTTTCCAATCTTCCTTCACACCCGCTCTCTCGGAGGATGTTTCTCTTTTCACAGTTGACAGTGCCACCAGTCATGGAGGACAGAACAGCATGTGGCAGGACAGACAGCTGGTGAAGCCGTTTCAAGATGACAAACGCCACCGATGTGTCAAACATTAACAGCTCGATTTTACCTGACACTCGAAGGACATTCCACGGCCTTAACGTTTTACACGCAGGACCGGTGAAGCCGGAGCTGGTTTCACATAGCGAGATTAAGTCGTCAATAATCATATAGAGGGAAATGATATGTACAGTACCGTATGAATAAATGCTGATGATAACTATGACAAAAAAGGTTCAAATAGATGTTATTTTTCTTTGTTTTATACTTATGTTACAAAGATACAACGTAAAAACTGTCACGCAACCTTAAACAAAATCGACATCTTCAAAAAGCACCAGCACCTGCAAACTGAAAGATATCCTCAAGATTAAAAGTGTACATTACTGGATTTTAACAATTAATTTTTTTTACTGGAGTAAAAAAAAGCTCTTGCAAAAGTAAAATGTAAATTTCTTCATGTTAGTTAGTACATTAAAGTGGCAAAACAATGCTATTAAAACGCTATTTTAACAATGTGCAAATGCTGATGTTTATCTTGAATGTGATGTGGGATAATATATTTGTTTTGTGTGATGTTTAACCTTTACAACATCTCTGTTTTTGTGCCGGGATACGTGTGGGCCAACCTCCCTGTGTGGGTGTGTGTACATTACGATTTGTGTTATTTTTGTGGCTAACCCGCTGTCACAAGCAGTCAACCAGCATCACGCTCACAGGGAAATAAAAGAAAACGGAACAATATCCAAAGAGCATGGGAGATGAGAATCTTTGTCTTTTTCTGGATTGCCTTGAAGAACATGTGGTGTAACCCCCTCACACACATACACAACCTCTCACTCTCAATTACTCTGCTCCTGTCACAACAAATCAATCAAATTACCACTGCTGTCTGTGTGCAGGTGCTGCTAGCGCATTGCTAGTCACATTAGCTTTGAAATGTATGAGGGCTTCAGCAATTTTATCACTCTTATTTATTTAATACGAGTCTCTCTCTCTCTCTTACAACTGCCTCAGACTTAAAACATTAAAGGACAATGCGGAAGGCATAGTGCTAAGGAATAGCTAACCTGAGAGAGGACAGAGTGCAAGATAAGATCCATTTTTACATTTAAAGTCTGAAGGTAGGCACAAATTCTAGAGATGACAGGTCAGATTATTGGTGAAGAGATACATCTTGATCCCAAGTTATGTATAGTACACCTATATTTCCCAAATTCAAATGCCACACAACATAAAGGTTTGCTACTAAATCTGTGTCTCTTGATGGCTGAGCATGTTATTGTCCTGCAGCTTCTCAATGGTTAACAGAGATGACCTCATATGTTTAGCCATATTTTACTTATTTTATAAAAAACATATACTTTGTACACTTTTTCCGTTATGACTGTTTAGAAAACCTTTTTTTTCATTTTATCGTTGGTTTATTTGTTTATTGTTACAATGGAAAATGTCTAATGGCTGCTCACCATTTGTATTAACAATACGTGTCCAATGATGTATTGTTTATAAAAAGCCTGAAAGTCTTCAATCTGTTTCATATGTTGTCAATTAACAAAGACAAAAATCCATCTGTTTGTTAAAACAAACAAAAACTATAAGGCATTCTCAAGAGGGTTAAAAGCTGAATCATAAAGTATAATTGTTTCTTAAAACAATGATTTATATTTACTCATCTGAAGAAGGCATGCGTGTTATTTAAGCTGTCAGTTCGTATACATTTCTATATACTTTCCAGGTGGATGAACTTCAGGTTATGCATTAACAATGCATAACAACGCATTAACATTAACAATGTAATTCCTGTACGTTGAATTTCCTTTTAAAGATTCTTGAGAGTGTCCTTGAGTTTACTAAATTTACAAACATGACAACAGTTAAGAAGCAAGATTTTTCCTCACTAGTATTATGTTAACTTCTCTCGTCTTGTGGCTGTACGTTCATAGCATTTCTTTGGTCCATAGACTTACATTATAAGTGCGTCAAGATAAACAATTATTTTCAATAGCTAATCACCAGATGTCTCAAATAATTGAAAGAAAAATCAAAAAAATCAAAAGAGCTTCACTAAGTTTAACAAACAATAGGTTAATTGGTTAAAATGCTGTGATGCAAAGTCAAACTTTACCAAGACACATTAATACAGGGGTTTTCAAACTGGGGTGCGGGGACCCCCAGGGGCCTCCAGAAGGTTGCAAGGGGTCCCCCAGAAAAATGATAAAAGTCCACAGTCCTAATCTGCTTTTTTTGCTTTTGATAGTCTCCAGAATTGTTTATATTTTAATCTTTCTAGTGAGTTTTTCTTACTATAGTTTCTTTTTTGGGACTCAAAGTGAAATTGTTGCCAACTATTTAGGTTTAGAAACAATGTTTTGTCCTTATAATATCCTATTTACTTTTTATCTAACACATTTTAAACGTTTCTTTACACAGAAAAAATATAGATTGATATATATTTTAGAAAAGGGGGTCCCCTCACACAAGGTTAATCATATTTGGGGGTCCATGGCTTCATAAAGTTTGAAAACCCCTGCATCAATACATTCTTGGTTTGAAACCTTTCAATGACTTATGAATTATCAAAACAATTTGCCATCCCGCTATTAAAACATATAACTCACAAAGTTTTTATTTATTTTGATACCACACAAACAAATAAATACAGGTTACAATAAATCTTCCTGTCTCTCTCTACCTCCTCCTTTTATGAACTCATAATAGAGTATCATTTAATGATATCTACACCGTACACAAACAGTGCACTTCAGCACCACGGAGTGTCTCGATCTTTACCAGCTTGTCGGGAGACTTATAAACTCATAAAACGAATAAAGAGCGGCACTATTAGCTGCGACAGAATTGCTTTCCTTCGGCAAGTATTGACTGTATAACTAAACTTTCTCAAATTAACTTTCGCTTGGGATATTTTTTTAATACAGCGACAGTTCGTACTTACAAACACGTCGCTAGCAAATGATGAGCTTTCCATTGTCTTGTAAACTTTATCACCCTTAAGATTTAAAGTTTCTATTTGAGTCGACTACTTTCAGCTAGACTGAGTAAGCGGCTTCGAGTTCGCGCGACTGTGTCAGTACTCAATCTAAAGACTTGCCCCGATATGACAAGAGAGCAATTCCTGCGAGACAACAAATGCTCTTTTATTGAGACAAGAGGAGCGGTATTGTGATTAGAGCCAACACGGCTTCTCATTAGCCTACGAGCGCAGGGAAACGCAGGCAATTACTCCTCATCCCCGAGTGCCGTTTTATGTTTCCTGCAAAGAGAATGCACTCCACGATCACTACCCACCCCCTCCAGCTCAACCCCTACACGCTACACTGCAGGTTCTGATGTGCGCCGATCAGGCAGCTTACAATATGAATATGAAAGAGTCCAAGTATACATTTGTTCTGCATTAACTCAAAGTAGGCTGACAATGTAGCGCTGATCTTTCATTTGCCTTACGTCTCTTTAGGGAAAATAAGGCGTATTACAAAGCTGTTTGCGAAAAGCCTTTACATGGGTCATGAAAAGACAGTTATTTCATGATCTGAAGGTTACCCTTATGTTTTTCGCGAGAGGCCTGTTTTGAGGGTTTCCGAGATGATGAGCAACCCCGTAGATGTTATTTTCGTTCCGCACCTTATTGAAAGACGCTTTGATGTGAGAAGATGTAGATTCTGTCATTTGCTTTGTTATGAGACAGAATACAGATGGAACGCAGAACAGAGGGATTTGTAATTTTCAAAAGAGCGAAATCATATCATTAAGTTTCACATCAACTCCATACGGCATCAAACAATGTTATTTGTGGCACGCAAAAAAGTCACAGCAAACAGCCTTTCAACTCACCTCGCGTATGTGCACGTTATAATTTCCAGTGCGTTCTTTATACTACGTCGGCGTGTTTACAGGCAGATGGACAAACAAACAAACATGAGGCTGATTCATATTCTATTCAAGCTACGGCTGGAATCGTACACATGGTGTTCAAGGGGGAATTTACTTTCTTTACTTGACATGTCCAGACATTAATCTTCCTGACAAAATAACAAGCTAGAGCGGCGCCAGGGTTTAAAATGAGCGCCGGGTAACGCAAGCGCTGGCTTTTACTTAGACGACTGTGCCGAACTTTATGAAGCTGCCCCATCACCGTGACGACTATTCATCAATGCTGAGACGCTGTGAGACTTCTGTGTACCAGAAGTGGACGGTCACATCAATGCTGTCATCTTGTCTTTTAAAGATGTGAGCATTACCACGTTTACTTGAACTACTGCATTAAAACTGTTACTGTGTGTATGTGTCATATATGCATTTCTTTGTATGCTTATCTTTTATAAAAAAAGATCTATCTAGTAGTGTGACTACTAGAGTAAAACAGATTTAAGTGGTCTGCTTCAGCTAATCCTAACAGATGTGAACATGTGAGCTAAGTTAGTTTGAACATATAGTATACAAGCACATGTGTCATTTTTTGGTTGGCGGAGGTGGAGATCTTTTCAGGTTGTGATTAATCAGGCCTGGGGCTCGACTAAAGGCCGTCTAGCAGAAGTGGTGTGACAGCACCTCTCCGTCAATGGAGGGGATGATAGCGCAAGATTGGAAGGGATTGTGGGAGTTTGTGATTGGCTGTAGGGAGAGGGTACACAGTTATATTATTTAATGTCACATGACATGTGTGACACATGCCCGCAGAGACCAGAAGTTCTGATTTAACTTCTTTTTACTTTTCATTAAGCCTGGCTAGATAACGGTCTCTCTGTTTTTGCACCTTAGATAATATGAATTATTAAAATTTGTGCACAAGAAGGAAAGATAAAAATGATGTTATGCTTTATTCAACTTCATGTGGTTCAAAACCTGTATGAGACTCTTTCTTCTGTGGAACACAAAAGAAGGTATTTTGAGAAATGGGGTTTTGTGTCCATACAATGGAAGTCAATGGGGGCCGATGATGTTTGGTTACCAACATTCTTTCAAATGTCTTTATTTGTGTTCTGCAGAAGAAAGGAAGTCATTCAGGTTTGAAATCACATGAGGATGAGCAAACAATTGAAGAATTGTGTCTTTAAATGCTCGGGATGTTCTAACATACAGTGGGGTCCCAAAGTATAAATAACTTTATTTTGCATTTCTACTACAAAATAGGTTAATACAAAAAATTTAATATTTATTTACTTCACAGCTTAAACACATTTGCTTATGTTTGGTTGATAAGTAAAGTAACAACATTTTTTGCATCAAATTGTTCAAAAGATTTGCATTTGAATTTTAGACTTGACTTTAAATGAAATGTGGTCAGCAATATGGACTCTTGTGTGACATTTCCATGTGTGCCCTTTGGACCCCACAGTAGTGTACAAAAAAAGTTCCTCTTAAAGTGAATATCAAACAAATCGGAAATTAGAAACAAAGAACTTTTTTGACATTATTTCTCACAAGGCATTAAAAACTATATAGCCAGAAGTTAAGGAGAGACAACCAATGTACCATTTGTGTTGGGCCAATGTACTAAAAAATATCCAGTAACCTCTTTCTACTTCCAATTTAGAGTTCCAGAAGGGTAGGCAAGCCCCACAAGGCACATTATCGTGACTGAAGAAATTCTCGATGAACTGGGGAATTTTTTAGATATTTATTTTGCCCATGCGAGTGTTTATTAAAAGCCCATCCGTGTTGTTATTTATGCATGTTTGTGTCCATTAGAGGCATCTTTTCCCTCTTCATCCCGCGATTTTAGCCATCCGTCCTCCATCCCTTCACTTTAGGGCAACTTTTTTCCTGCCCATGCATTATTTTAATCTCCGGCCTCCTGCCTCGAAAAGGAAAACGTGCTATTTTACATGCACTCAAATTTATAACCTATCATTTTTTAGTCAGGCATTAGTGAAGGCACCTCATCTAAGATTTATGACAGACGGTTTCCCCCTTCCACCCCTCAATCTAATGGTATAAAAGAGACAATGTTTTAAACATTAAAATGAAAACCATTTACAACTATGATCAAAAGAGAACATTTGTGCATTAAAGTTTAAAAGGCAAAGGAGAAGTACGGACGCGCGGACAGAGGGAGGAGCAGTAATGGAGATACAGTGGAGAAGACACAAGCGTGCTTGTGAATAATCCTACCGAAAGAAGAAAGAGCCATAAAGTGCTTTTGCGCTTCGTTGCAAAACGTTGACCTGTAATGAACGCGAACTACTTTCCCCGCCTAGATTTTCTCCGCCGATCTCACTTAAAGCCAGTTTCTTAAACACATGCTGTGTTTGTGTTGGGTAATGGTACCTTGAGACTGCGCTACTTTAGTGACTTCCAAAAACAACTGTTATAACATTAAGTGTGTTGTGTATCGAACACATTTGGACACATTTCAGTAGCTTGTCTGAATTATTATTATTCAAAACTTAAAGGAAAAGTGGCTCAATTTAATTTTTTTGAAGCGACAAGAATACTTTATGTGCGAAAGGCAAACCAAAATAATGACTTTAATCGATATATTCTCCTCTGTCCAGTCTATGGTGCGCGTTCACAAGAGCACTTCGACGCATTTGGGGGAGGGATGGTGCCGGAGTTCTGACTGCCAACCCGGAAGCACAACTCTGTGTTTACAAGCAGACGCTCGCTGTATATAAGCTGAGCTTCCCATAATGTCTGATGATTTCGATATTGAGGAAGACTTGCAATTTTTGCCCAACCGAATGCGCAAGTGCTCTCGTGAACACGCACCATAGACTGCCATGACAGATGAGATTATATCGATTAAATCCGTTATTTTGGTTTGTTTTCGCACATAAAGTATTGTCGTCGCTGCAAATTTTTTAAATTGAGCCACTATGAGCAGATGGACAAATTTAACGATGTCTTTAGTACTTTTCTGGACCTTGACAACATCCATAACCATGATGTCTCGGATGTCCATTCCATTCCATTTTCTAACGCTTGTCCGAACTACCTCGGGTCACGGGGAGCCTGCGCCTATCTCAGGAGTCATCGGGCATCAAGGCAGGATACACCCTGGATGGAGTGCCAACCCATCGCAGGGCACACACACTCACTCATTCACTCACTCACGCACTCACGCACTCACGCACTCACGCACTCACTCACGCACTCACACCCTACGGACAATTTTTCCAGAGATGCCAATCAACCTACCATGCATGTCTTTGGACCAGGGGAGGAAACCGGAGTACCCGGAGGAAACCCCCGAGGCACGGGGAGAACATGCAAACTCCACACACACAAGTCGGAAGCGGGAATCGAACCCCCAACCCTGGAGGTGTGAGGCGAACGTGCTAACCACTAAGCCACCGTGCCCCCCTCCATATTTTTATTTGTGTTCCGAAGACACCAGGAGGTCTTAAAACATTGTTGAACGTCATGTGGGTGAGTAAAAGGTTACGCAATTTTGAGATTTTCTTTTCTTTTAAGAAAAATATTCCTCTCGTTTTCAAATTCAAGAACCAAATAAGGACACTATATACTAACACACTTCATCAGACGGGACTCTTACCTTGCAGGTTCTGTAGAGGGAGCGTCATGATGCCACCAGCAGCTGCGGCTGCCACCAGACCCTGTATGTTGGCAGCAGTGGGTAGAGAGAGAACCAGGCCCTGCTGCCCACCCAGATGCCCACCAGCATTAAAGGGGATCAGAATGGGCTGATTGAGACCCGGAGCTCCTCCAGACATCACTCCACTAACAGCCGATGCCAGCTGCTGAGCCACCAGTAAAGACTGAAAGATAAAACGTGAGAATTAACAGAACGTTTAAGAAATGTGCATGATTTTTGTCCTCTCTTTATTCATTTACAAATATCTCTTTAACAGAAATTTTAAACATTGATACACTGGACAATAAAACAGTTTTTTGGGCTAGCAGAACACACTCCCGAGTCTTTTTCACAGGGCACCAGAGCATTATTCTTTTGAGTCACTGTTTTGAAGCACTGTTACCTCTATACAAAAAAACAATCTATGATACAATTTTGAGATCTACCAGAGAGCTGTCTCCTCTTTCTCAACAGTAAGCAATTTTCTTCTTCTCAATCTCTCTCACTCACAAAAACAAACGGATACGTTATCATTACTCATATTAACATTTACTACAGTTTTTTGGGGGTAATCTGGTACTTTGTTTGGGAATCACAGAATAGGGACTTTCAACTCAAGTACAACCATTCAGGTGCTGTTTCCTCAATGAGTTTGTGAATAAGGACTGTACAACACAATTCTCCAACCCTCCATGGATCTAAGATTTTACCCTCACGTCAGTTCATATCACTAAAATCTAGAGATGCACCGATATATCGGCCAATAATCAGTTTCGGTCGCTAAAAGCCATTTTTTACACTTTTCTAATAGAAAATGTTAGAAAACATGACCAGTTTGATGTTCAATAATATAAGTCATTATATGAATTAATAACATTCAGAAAGTTAGGAAATATTCATTTAATCTTCAGAATCCGCATCGGCAGATATCATTCTGAATAATCGGCTGTCGGTATCGGTGGAAAGATTTAGCATTGGTGCATCTCTACAAAAAAACAAAGAATGGTTTGCTTAAACGTGTAAAAAAGTAAATGGATTAGTATCTAAATGATTAAATAACATTTAAATTGTTCATGACAATTAATAATTGTATATTTTACTTTAGTTGGATGGTAAAGATTTACAAAATATCTGGAATCTGTTTCTCCACAAAGTTCAATGTGTTTGGAGGAACATAAGGTATGAAATAATACTTTTCTTTTATGGCCAAAATATTAAGACGACATGTAAACTACAAGGTTGCCAACACTGCTGTTGTTGACTGACATTTTGACATCCGTTTCTAAATCATTAATGAACTGACATAGAAATGAATAATGAGACAAAACGTTTCAAAGGAATAAAGAGTGTTTTTAATTCGTCTATGTTTGTTGGGATAAAATTGAAGGTTTTAATCGGAAACATTTCCACTGTGAAAAGCTCCACTGATTTCATTTTTGTTTGGCTTCTTTCATTGCTTTTTTATTTGATTTACAACAAACATTTTGATGCCAATTTTAATCAAAAACTAATAAGCCCAGAACAGTATTTTAAATGAAAAACAAACAGACAAAAGGAATTTGTCATATAGAAGAAATCTTATTAACAGAACATACTACAAGATGCCAATTGTCAGTTTACTTTGAACATTGACATAAAGAATGCATAAAAATCAATTAAGCCCTCAAAGGATGACAACAAAGACCTCTGACAAACCAGTGTGACATGTGCTTAATCTTGCTGTTTTAAGTGTGCACGATGTTGGGTTTTTGATGCACAAAATCACTGTCTGCCAGCATTGCATCTCAGTCTCAAAGTGAATGTCATTGCATTACTTTGTTAGGCCTTTTATGTAGATCCGGTAACATAGATGTATTCAGAAGAGCTGAAGAGAGATAAACCTTAAATTTAAGGTTTATCAAACTTTTTACAAACAAATGCACCCCTACAAATGTTGTTTGTTATTTGTTATAATGGGATGTACATTTTTAAGTGTTGTTATATTGAACAAATACATTTTTGAGTCACTGTATATCTGTTTTTATCCAGCATTCCCTACACAAAGGATCAATAGTTCTTATTTCCTCAGGCTTTTGCCAATCGCTATTCGTTTCGTTTTTGTGTTTTATGCCGTATAAAATGGAGAACCGGTTAAACGGCTTGTGTCCAGCAGGAACTCTGTGCTAGGAATCATGGGAGTCCATATACCCTTTGACTCAGCATGAAAACCTGTTGTCCTATCTAACTCTCTCTCGCTGTCTTTTTTCGTGTTAGATTCACTAATGGCTCACACCGTTTTCCCATCAGCCCTCTCTCTAAGCGACAAGCCAACCGACAAACTGATCCGAACCCCAGCGTGTCTGTGAAATGGGATCCCCCAGGATCAAAACACACTTTTAAATGCTGAACAACTCTTCACTCACAATACCCTTGGGCGGTTTAAGTCACGCCAGCACCTCGCTGCTCTTTAAATGGCCATTTCCATAAAACAAATACACTTTTCTATAACACTAAGGGAATATTTGGGATAAAAAAAACTAATGACTTTAACAGAATGAAGAGTTTTCTTAAAGATCTTGTATTTTCTCGTTGTGCATGTAACAGCTTATTTTTTTCTGCAATAATGCACAAAAAGGTCAAAATAACTAAATGTTATATTCAATATATGAATAATAGTCATGGCTTACATGAATATATATACTGGATATATATACTGTATTTATATATCCATTGCATATATACAATGGCATTGAATAATTTGAATTACTGAATCATTTGCATTTGTTACTATGATAATTATACCTCAAGGCACTTAAATATCACAGAGTAACTATAACCATGGTTTAAAAAAAAAATAGAAAGCATTTGTTGTTTAAGGGATAGTTCACCCAAAAATGAAAATTCATACATCATTTCCTAACCCCCCAGTTGTTCCGTTGAAGACAAAAATATATAATTAGATGAATATTTGTATACAAACAGTTATGGGGCACTATTGACTTCCACAGTAGGACAAAAATGACTATGGCAGTCAATGGTGCCCCACACCATTATTTAGTTTCCCATATTCTTCAAAATATATATTTTATGTGTGTTTAACAGAACAAATATCTGTATAAAGATTTAGATCAACACAAAGGTGATTAAACCGTGACAGAATTTTCATTTTTGGGTAAATCATCCCTTTAATGAAAATGTAAAAGAAAATTGTACCAGCATGCAAAAGGATACTGAAGTAAAACTTTCACAAACATTGCCAAAGATACAAAAAATGTGTAAGGTACAAATTGTCTGTTTTGTTTCTTTACTACATCCAAGGTGTAAAAGTAAAAAAGAAAATAATTAGTCAAGTTAAAATATTAAACATTTCCCATACCAACTTTCACACAATAAACACTAAATGTTCATGCGCTCAAGAGCATAAAGTATAACTCCAAAGCAACATGCAGTACCTTCTTGATCTGGCTTCCATTTTCCCAAACCCTCAATCCCTCTTTCTAATAAGAAGAACAGAGCGATCGGCCCAGCGGAGGAAGCACTGAAAGATTACGCCTAATCAGACTGATAGTGGTGTGAAGCCAGAGGCCCAGAAAAGAGTTGGAACCATGTTGGGCTAACTGCCCTCTTACTGATCCGGGTCTGTAATGGCAGTGCACACAATATCCGTCTCTAGAGTGAGAATCCATCAAAACATATTGATCCAGAAACAAGGGAATTGGCCGTGGCATAGGGAAAGAGCAGTGTGGCTGAAAAGTGTTTGTTTCTATGGGACTGTCCTGACAGCGTTCATCTATTAAGACAGAGCTCAAGGGAACGAGAAGACAGGAGTTTAGACATTGCTGCTGCATGTTAGACTGGATACGGCAACAGACAATGATCATTCTCCTTCTTCTGAAAGAGCTTGTTTGTCTGATCGTCTTAGAAAAAGACCACGATTGGTTATGTGTGTGCTTGCATTGTTTTCCATCAGTGAGATTATCATTTTTTTTCTGGTGTGAACTTCAACGGTGTGCTCTTGAATTGTAGTCGCAAACCGTTTAACTTGTGTAACTTGATGCGTTTCATAATGGAACAGCCTATTCAATGAGAAATGTAGGATGACAGGATGCGCCTAAAACAATGTCTGGGTAGCTGTTTGCTATTGGTTAACATCGCCCAATAGCCTACGACCCTAAGTGACATCAACGGAAATAATTTGAGAGAAACAGATTATATAAACAACTTTTTTATCTGAAATAGTGTGCAGAGGACAATTCAATACATTGCATTTCATGTTAAACTTAATGCTAAGATTAGGGCTGTGAAGTGCTTACATTTTTTAATCAAAAAAATTGCAATATGTGGCGATTAATTAATCTAATTAATCGCAAATAAATCACACATTTTGCTGAGAAATTCCCCCTAAAAAGTCAATTATTTATAGAATTTATTACAAAAACTTTAGGACCATGAGGTTGAGTAAATGATTAATGAATTTTGAGTAAACTACACCTATTTTTTTTTATTAAAATGGCTATATGGGACTATTTTTTTAAAGAAATTATACTCCAAATAAGTAAATAAACTTGTTTCATCTGAAACGTGCGGGTAGCGAATACCATTTGTTGTCTTTTGAAGGTAAAAAAAGTGTGTGTGTGAATGTGTATACATGTGTAGCGTCCATCGTGGGCACTTAATGCTTATTTGAGATTGTAAAAATGCAAAACAGTGTCTGTTAGGGCTAGGTTCAGGAGTGTTGTTAGGGGTAAAGGATCGAAAATACCAGGTCAGTATAAAACAAAAGAAATCTATGACACGTCCCATTAAGACACTCAAAGAAATGTGTGTGTGCTTTTGATTCTCACCTGTGGCCCAACAGGGTATGTGGGGTGAGTCTGACCCATGTGACCATGTTCTGTTGGACTGCTACTTGCATCAGACATAACTGAACCACCTCGCCCACCTGAGAGAGAGAGAGAGAGAGAGAGATTTATCCATTCTTCAAGCCGTCCTTTCAAAAATTCCCTCACACAAAACACATGAACCATTTCCCATTTTTCCCTCCCGCAACCGCGCGCACAAACACAGAGACAGCATCACGCTGTGAAAGCAGTGAGCCCTCAACAGGGTGCTGTGTAACTGCCGCAGTAAAGTGTTCCAGCAATAAGAGTCTGCGCACCATGCGTCTTCTGTTAAACACACATCAGCACTGTTTTATACGTGTCAGAGTGTCTCCTTAATGCAGAGACTCAAACCGCTCACTTCAACAAGAGCAAAACTAGATATAACTTTCAATTCACAATTTGATCAAGTAAATGCGATTTGAGCATGAATTTAAAATCAGACAAAGAGGATGCAGATCAGATCGCTACTGAAAGGTTGTTCCATAAAGTTGGGCCGGCAATCGCAAACGTGCAGTCACCCCGGTGCTTAAGTCTAAAGGCCATTGCATATCGAGTCTTAAATATGCGTCTGAAATTTCCGCACGTTAAAAAATAAATACGACATCACATTAACACAATGTCTCCGATATTTTGGTCCGTCACAAAAATTCGGACTAGGTTCGATTTTCTGCGTTTTTCGTATCATTAGTAAGCATTTTGAGAGGCTTTGGACAATTCAGAGACACCGTACAAACAAGTGCCAAATACAAAAAAACCCATACAAAAATTTCGGAATGTATGTGCAAAGACCTTTAACCTTTATGTGAATCCTAGCAGGTTTAGCAACTTTAAATGGTCCTGACTCCTGATGAAATATTATATAAAACAGACAAATTTATCAAACCATTTTAGCAGATTATAATGCCACGAAAAGCGTTGTTTAAATGGCAAAAACCTCCCTTGTTGACTTCCACTGAAAACATGTTCTTCTTAACATAAGTCCAAACTAAGAAGAAGGTTAAATGTTTAGTTTACCTTCAAGAAAGACTCATTATTACTGCAATAAAATACCGACTGGTTTGACCACTTTTAACAACTTTCTACATTTAGCTGGTGACAGAATAAGAAGTCAAAGGTCATCACATTGACTTGAATATAGCATCATTGAAATCTGCTATACGTACATAACTCAAGCAGCAAATGCTATTAAGGTCTTTTAACCCGTTGGAAAGTTGACTTTAAAAAATGTTCCTGCTATAGTTAATCTTTCGGTTCACGGCAGAGGAATAATTCTATTCAAATACAAGCTATTGCTATTAACAAAGTGGAAAATCAGACACAGTTCATTTCATATACGATCTTATGATCTGCATGCAATAAACTTTATCATATTGAAACAAAATGAAAATGCATATTTACTAACAACCAAGTCAACCTAATTTTAAAAGTGCTGTATTAAATTTAAGTCATATCTATTATTTTCATTGCAGAGACCTCATTTCTGTGTAAGGTAAGGGTTTTTACATATTGTACTATATGCACACAATTCAACGCCATTTGCTTGAAGCAATGTACCACAGAAAGCATGAAGGATTAAAAAAGATATTGATTATGGGACAGCTTCACAATCTTCCAACTTGAACCCAGAAGATCAGGAATTTCATCAAGTATGATTCATTCATATGCATTAAAACAAGTATTGATAGAAAACTTACTTTCAATAATTTTGTAACATATTTTTCACTGTTTCTGCTCTTACACTTGTTACATTTAACATCTGAGAATATGTGATGACCAAAAAAAGCAACTGACTTTAATGGTTCTTGTCTGATATGGGCTTCTCTGTGGATCACCATGGTAACATATCCTCATTGTTCGAGAGATCACTAGAGGGTAAAAACCTGTCTCCCTGGCCCTAATCTCCCACACACACGCCGATCAAATCTAATAAAAGAGTTTATAATCAGACTACACAGCACACTTATGAAGAACATCTGCTGATGAGCGTTCACCTGAGGAACCTTTATATCCACTGCTGTTTGACTTCTATGTGCGCTTGTAAACACAACAAACTTCTAATGAGTTAGTTTTGGTTCCCCGCGAATGTCTGAGCAAACATAAATCTTGCTTGAGAGGACAATCGAACCGGGGAAATAAAGTCAATAGAAAATTCGTCTTACAGTATAAGACTCAAAAATGAAATTATGTAATGGAGGGTTCGAACCCTTACAAAACAAAAATCTATGGGAATAAATATGTATGTATATGTATTTCCATATACTGGAACTAAGTGCTTATATTTTAGGGCTGTTCCACGAATAGTCGCGATTAATCGCATCCAGAATAAAAGTTTGTGTTTACATACCATTTGTCTGTGCACTGTGCATATTATGTTTGTATTTATAAACACATACACGTATATGTTTTAGAAAAAATATAAAAATAAATAAATGTTTATAAGCAATTAAATTACATATCAATTTTAATATATTTACTAAATATGTCTGTGCACGTATATGTGTTTATAAATACAAAAGAAATGTGCAGAGTCATATACTATTATGTAAACACAAACTTTTATTCTGGATGCGATTAATCGCGATTAATCATGTAACAGCCCTATTTCAATCAATGAAAAGCGTCAATTCCTTCTGTTTAATTCTATAAATTTGAATATCGTAATACATTAACAATGTATAATTCTACATATTATTAAATATACATTAAATGATTTAGTATAATGGCAGTCAATATATAGGAAAAACTTCTTTGCGGTAGGTAGGGGCTGTGTTGGGCTTGTATTCATTGTATTGCGCTTGATCGTCGACGAAATTTCTTAAGCGGCTTACATCTGGTTTCATATTTAAGACATGTTGATTTAGAAGCAGTTAAAAAGCAACGCAGTGCTTTTGCAGTTAGAATGTTAAACAGACAAGTGATTCAAAATCAAAAAGTAAAACAAACAAAGTTTTACAATAGCACCAGTATTGTAAGACAATCGTATATTATATTATCAGTGTTGTTTTGTCTTGTATATGATGTTTCTGAAGAGCGACAGATAACTAGGACCTAATGAACATCCGCAATGCTTTGTTCTCCTCAAAGTTTGGCAAATGACAAACATCAAAGGAAAATCTCCCGTGTCGGCTTTCATAATGTTGTACACAAGCTCAATATCAAAAATGAAAACAAAGCCAAATCCCCTTCTAATCAAAGGATCACTGCACTGTATAATTGATGAGCAGCATTGCATTGACAGGGCACATGACAGTATCATATATAAATAATGCTTTTTTCACGCAATGATGCGTTTGGTACTGTTGTGAATAATATATCGCCTCTATGAGTACGGCTGCTAATCTCAGCCTATCGAACCACACGCGCCTTTTAATGGATGAGAGGGGAATGCTTGATCCCCTTGCAAATAACAGTAAAGTTAACACGTTTTAGTTGAATGAGGGGTGGGATCGATAATGAATAAATGTACGGGCCCCTCATCTCTTGGGGGTCCTGTTTGTTTTTTCCCTCTCTGCAATGAAATTAAAAAGCTGAAGGAGGAGTTTAAGGGAGGGGGTGATAGGGATTATCAAAAGCGATTCACCCCCATTACCCAATCTCATTGTCCACTAAAACTGTTTATTAAAACAGCCTGCGCTTTAAGTGGATTAGTTTATGAGCGCGGAGGATATCAACGTCTAAAGCACTGATTCAGACACAGATTCTCTTTCTTCGACCAAACTAAAGGGCATGTTTAGTAGCAGCCGGACTGCTAGTACTAGTTATTGTTTGGGTTTAAAGGCCTGAGGATGTTTCACAGACAAAAGAAAAATCGCATATTCTCAAGGTTGAAAGATTTATAGTGCTCAATATCCCTAAGAAACCACTTATCAAACCTCTCCACTCCATTACCGACACTCAGACTCGCTCAATTATTCATAAAGTTATCGATAATTGAGTATATTTGTGAAAGTTTCGCACATCCTCCCGTACGGATGGACTAGTATATCTGCTGAAAGAGTTGGCCTGGTCTGGGGCCAGCTGCCGCTAAATTAAGTGTTAACAACTAGTCTCACTGACTAGAAATTAGTTAGGACTAATAAGTCTTACTTTTCAGATTTCATTTAGACCATTCGGTCACACTTCAGTATAGGGGGCAGTTCTCGCTATTAACAAACCATTAACTTTGACTTTTTCCCCAATAAACTCTTAATTTGTTGCTTATTGAAAGTTGCTTATAACAACTAGTTAATAGTGAGAATTGCCCCATATACTGAAGTGTTACCGACCATTCTACCTTATTATATAACTGATTTATAGATTTAATGTATTGAAGAAAAAATATATATGACAATTTATAAGACCAGTCTAAGCATTTTATGCAACTGGCCCCTGGTCTGATAGGGTTTTATTGGTAACATCCTCAATCTGGCACTATCAACAGCAGTTTAAAGGCAGCACAGACCTTGACAAAACATTACCTGCTGATGTCTGGATATGCCAGCTTTGATAAAGCAGCGAAGACACCACGAGACCAGAGTTCACCTGCTTTCTCTTAACAACACCAACAGAGGGGTAGGACTAAATAACTTTGAATGGTGCCATAAAATATGTGCAGGCCATATACAGCATATATATTTTACATGGTCAATTTCATAACAGCTTGAAGAACAATAATAAGAGTTGTAACTGCTCTTTCGGGGTTGTGACAATCTTTTTTAATTGTTCTTTAATATGCCTTTTTAAGAAAATGTGTGCTGTATGAGCAATTCCAGAACATCTCAATGTTTGCTTGTGTTTTATTTCTTTGAAACCTTTTTAGATAAACCAATGCCACTTATAAAATGTGGGTGAAGATTAAAGTTTATCATTCTAAATATACTTTTGGGAGCCATTGTGCATGGATATTTTAAATTCTTGTCAACACCTTATTTATAAAAGTTATAAGTTAATTATTTATATTGACATACATTTTTACATTTGGCAGACGCTTTTATCTAAAGCAACTTACATTGCATTATACTATACGTTTGTATCAGAGAACGTGTTTATGAAAGAAATTATCCAAATTACTTTCCTCCATTTGGTTATTTAAAGGCCCAGAGTCTTTCATTCAGAATTCAAAAAACTATTTATACGACCACGTGAAACTAAATATTGAATGAGAAAAATTGTGGGCGTGGCTTGCGTCTTTCACAGAAAATTGATTGGATGTATAAAAACTGGCATAAGGCTGATAAATGAAGGGGAAGAGTTATAAGATGCTCTGCCGAAATCACCAAACTTATGTCATCAAAGAAGGATCGCCACTTTACAGGTTTTGATATGAAGAATATGAGAGCACATGAGTTTTGAAAAACATCATGACCCGTGCTAAATATTTATTAGCAAAACTGAAATTCTCTGTAAAAAACAAGAATTGTCATTTTTCATGGAAAAATTCAGTCAAATGGAAAAAAACTACCTCAAAAAATGACCCAGGCCAAAATAGTTTTGAACGTCATCGTCAAACGATTCTGCACTAAACCTCCATCTCACTATATCGACATGCCTAAATTAAACCGTCATTGTCAAGCGCTCAGACAGGGGTTGGCTTTCCCCCACAGCCATTTATGAATCAATTTCTCTCTCCACAAAAGAGGCGCTTTAACACTTTGGTTATTTGAAAGGAAATGCATTATGTCATAACTTTAGTGAAAGATGCTCTTTCAGGCTATTGAGAGGCATCAGCCCCCCGCATCACTCCCTGATCTTAAACAGCCCTGTCCACGCGTGTGCGTTCGATTGTGGCATTTCATCTATTTACCATCTCGCTCACTATCACGCAGTTAATCCATTCTGAATTACAAAGCACACAGTAAGCGTCGCACCTCCTTTTGTGCTGTTTAAAATGTATAATGAACTAAAACAGCATAAAACGTGTTGATTTGTATCGGTATCGAGCGGATGATATTATCTGTGTTGTCTTTTTATCTAACCTATTCAACTGAAAGACCTGTTTAGTGCTGTATTGATCTTTACCGTTCATGTCTAATACGGCTACTGTAAATAAAAATCATTACGGTGACCTCTTTGAAAGACATTTAACTGCGCTGGCACAAATCGCATGATTTGATTTAAAATTTTGCTCAGGGCACACAACACACTTTTATTTTTAAGTACAATTGATGTGTTGTTGACCACTAGGTCGATCACAGATAAAGCTCATGCAAGACAATAGATTGAATGTGTGCTACAGAGAGTTTCAAATGTAAAGTCCTGGCCACATGACCGACAGGTCACATTTAACACAAGTTTAAATCATTAAATGAAATGTCAATAATCAACCAATTTTGTTCAGATCATTAGGTTATTGATTTCGTTAATGTGGCTGTTGGAACGAGGGGGGTATAAGTTTGAATCAAAGGACAAAAAACAACAATAAAACAGACTTTAGGCTTTGATTCTATTCTAAATAAAATGCTGCGTGGCTGCTTTTCCACGCAAGCTTCTCTCATGAAGCTCAACAAGGGTTTTAAGCTGTCTTCTGCATACAAAAAATCTTAATACACTGTAAAGTGTAAATGGTGAAATTCAGAAAAAAAAAGAAGATATTTTGAAAAAGTTGGTAACAGAAAACCGTTATTGCGGTATTCTGTATAACATGTTAACCGCAATAGTGCACAGCTTCTTTTAACAACATTTCACCATGAACTTACAGATCAGCAATTATTTAAAGGGAAAGTTCAGCCCAAAAATTTTCATTTGTAATCCTTTATTCACCCTGACACTAAATCTGCATGTGACTATATCTTCTTTGAAACACAAAAGAAGATATTTTGAGAAATGTGTCTAAATAACCGAAGTCAATGGGGGTCAAGGTTGTTTGGTTCCCAACATTCTTTAAAATATCTTCATTTGTGTTCTTCAGAAAGAAAGTCATGACAAGAGGGTGAATAAATGATGAAAGCATTATCATTTTTGGGCAAACTATCCCCTTAACTATCATTGAAACAGGAATCTCCTCTTTCCACAAAGAGTTAAATAAAACATCCTTCAGATTCTTAGTATCTGCCTTCACAGGAGAGGAAAGTTTGTTCAAACAGCCATTTCTTTTTACAAAATCTAAAATACACAAACACGGGGCCGGATCAATGCCGCCAAGTAAGCTGGAGGGGGAGAACCCGAGGTGAAGACAAAAATGGTAACAGAAAGAGGAAATAAGAAAACAGAATTAAAGCAGAGGGCAGAGGAAAGGGCATTTATGTTATTAAAGAGTGATAGAAACTCACAGAACCCATCTGTGAGAGAGGACATATAAAAAGGCAAAGGAAACCCCGAAAAAAGAAGGACGGGTGTTGATTTTGCGTGATCTGAACATTAACGCACAAACGGGCACATCTGCTGAAGAAGGCTCTGTCCTCGGGCAATGTCAACTCGATTACTGCAGGGTTGAAAGAGACAAAGATTCAGCCACATGACTCTTCATCCTTTTAGGCCCATCTGCCAAGCCAGGATCTGAGGCCAAACCTGCCTGAAGAAAATCAAACCCTTTTAAAGCAAAGGCGGAAAAACGCCGGGGTCGCCATGCTTTTCACAGACGCTGAGCTCTTCCTAAATTACCTTAAGCATATTTGTGGCAAATGGGATTCCGTCTTCTGACCTCAGAGATCGTCTCACTTATTTCTGTATTTTTGTGAGGCGTCTCCTTTGAATGCGTCCTGCTCTTTTTTCTATATGTTCGGCTCTAAAAATGGATACTAATGGTTATTTGCCCATAGTGGGGGAACAAAATCAGGAACAAATATGTCTTTCCTTGACAGTTAAGTCCAGTTCTATAAGAGTTGAATAGTTTTGAGGGCTTTGTGAATTTGCCTGAAAGGAATGGATTTTTTTTAAAAGCTGAAGCATTTGTTAAATGGATAAATTTATCTTACCATAACTTTTCCAGTATAACTTATTTTATGACCTAGTCTTTTTTTATTATAATAATTATATATATTCTATTCTATTCTATTCTATTCTATTCTATTCTAGGCAGTGTTCCTTATAAAATAGACACATTTCAAGCTTCCAAGCTTTAAAAAACATCTCCAAAATAGACATATACAGTATCTCACAGAAGTGAGTACACCCCTCATATTTTTGTAAATATTTTATTATATCTTTTCATGTGACAACACTGAAGAAATGAAACTTTGCTACAATGTAAAGTAGTGAGTGTACAGCTTGTACAACAGTGTATATTTGCTGTCCCCTCAAAATACACAGCCATTAATGTCTAAACCGCTGGCAACAAAAGTGAGTACACCCCTAAATGAAAATGTCCAAATTGGGCCCAATTAGCCATTTTCCCTCCCCGGTGTCATGTGATTCTTTAGTGTTACAAGGTCTCAGGTGTGAATGGGGAGCAGGTGTGTTCAATTTGTTTTTATAGCGCTCTCATACTGATCACTGGAAGTTCAACATGGCACCTCATGGCAGAGAACTCTCTGAGGGTCTGAAAATAAGAATTGTTGCTCTACATTAAGATGGCCTAGGCTATGAGAAGATTGCCAAGACCCTGAAACTGAGCTGCAGCACGGTGGCCAAGACCATACAGCGGTTTAACAGGACAGGTTCCACTCAGAACAGGCCTCAAGTTGAGTGCACGTGCTCAGCGTCATATCCAGAGGTTGTTTTTGGGAAATAGAGGTATGAGTGCTGTCAGCATTGCTGCAGAGGTTGAAGGGGTGGGGGGTCAGCTTGTCAGTGCTCAGACCATACGCTGCACACTGCATCAAATTGGTCTGAATGGCTGTCGTCCGGGAAGGAAGCCTCTTCTAAAGGTGATGCACAAGAAAGCCCGCAAACAGTTTGCTGAAGACAAGCAGACATGGATTACTGGAACTGGATGTCCTGTGGTCTGATGATACCAAGATAAACTTATTTGGTTCAGATGGTGTCAAGCGTGTGTGGCTGCAACCAGGTGAGGAGTACAAAGACAAGTGTCTTGCCTACAGTCAAGCATGGTGTTGAACTTAGGCTTGTTGCGATAGTCGGTGTCACCGGTGATACACTGTGTCCATCCGGCTACCGATTACATCACTTGTCTACCGTGGCGCTAACCCCCACCGTAATTTTTTATATTTATAGTAATAAATCAGTTAGTTCAGTTAAAGACCAAACTATAGTTGCGCGTCTGAACGCAGCTGCTGCATTCAGCGTAAAACAGAACAAGTGTCGCAGCAAAGATCAGCAGGAGTCCGATTTTATTCATCATCTGAGGAGGGTGAAGTGCTCACTGACAAGACGATGGCAGAGGCTTTTCTGGCAAAGAACATGTAGTAGAATATTGAAGCACTGTTATCAAGAGTCGGTTAAGTTTACATTCTTCTTTTTGTTAAAATTTATAAAGCCGGTGCTTTGCCATTTATTTAACATATATGTTTTTCGTTTCGTATTCCTTACTTATTAGTTTCTTATTTATTTAACAAAAACGTTTTTCGTATCGTATTTATTTCTTGTTCGTTTCTTATTTATTTTTTATAGGCAACTATAAAATTAATAATAATTTATTAATATAGGCAACTTATCAAACATAAATGTATTATATTTTTGTTTCTTATTTATTTTTTGCTTGGTGTGTGCAGTGACTATTTGTTTTGTAAGGTCTGTGTTTAAAGCGGGAGTAACACACAGGGTTTCTGCCAATGTCATATTAATCTTGAGTACCTATAGAATAGTATTGCATACTTCGTATCTTCGAAGAGTATTTAGTTGGATCACATTTATAAAAGATAGACACAGCTTAACGATTGTTTCCGAAAACATACGGCGTGTGCGGGGGGGAGGGGTAGGCTGAACCAAAGCACGTGCGCACCATTGTCAACAAAACACAGACATCAGTTTCACTCACCGCATGCGGTTCATGTCCGGCATCTTTTGCGCTGTGACGGCTTCATATATCAGTTTCAACGATCTCCAAATCCAGCGTTATATCCACCGTTTATATAACATTCATCACTCAAATGTAGTGAACTAACAAACACCTGAACTTCGCGTACGTATGCTCGCTCTCTCTCCTGCTTACAAGGGAAAGTGACGTCTGTGCATGCTCCTTCTCCTGCTCTCCTTGCGGCCGCGTGCTTTTCCGGGAGAATTGTCCAAAAGGGACTAAGAAAAATTGTTACGAAACAGTTTCATATGTTCAAAGAAACTTTCCGAAACCTGTACGATCGCTGGGGGAGTGTATCGAGCACAGAAATACTACGTAATACGCCCAACTTGTTTTTTGACAAGTTGACCATGTTAAGCATGAGAAGACGGCACGTTTAACATTGTGAAGAAGTCAAAATGCATGAAACACCGTTGCAGGGCCGCTTTAATGTAACCAAATGTCATTTTACTTTATTATAGTTTTGTGTGTTTTTATTAAGAAAGATATACCCACCATTATTTCAAGCAATTGCCGTTCCTGAATTGCCGCGATTTTAAAACTGAAAGGAAAATGCGTCATGCCAAGGGCCGCATCTTTGACCCCCCACAGCAAATCCCCCACCCCGGGTGTCACCGGTACAACCAGTGTTTTTACACGTCGATTAATCGCTAGTTGAATTTCAACAAAATCAAACCTCAGGAGAGACATAAAGTCATCCAACAGCAATGTGGAAGACTGACCGGATGACAAGAATAAATACAAATTGAAATGGTCTCTTAATTTCCGCCGCTGTATATAGTGTGTAGAAAGGTAGGAGGAGCTTACAGGAGCCTGTGGGTGTAACATCAAGATCTCTGTGGATGGTGTTAAGAACACGCCAGATGTCCACATGTCACAGTCAGCACATCGCCCACTAACCCTAAGGCCGTGGTCACACTCGTCTCAAACAACCTATTTCTAACACTGCACACACATCTACATGCTACAGCCTACTGCGAAGACGGAAGGGTACGACAAACGTCCTTCTATTTACTTCTCCCAAGTTTCAAGTACACAGCGAGGTAAAACAGTGAATGCCTTCTACAGAAGCATAAATATAGACTTTGTTTAAAAAACAAATCAAGACAGGGACATCTAAATAAATACACTATAAGTTTAGCAATTCAGATTGTATTCAATTTAGTGTCACACCTCTTTCCATCTCCGTCTGGCCAACATTCATTTCGGCGTGTGCATACGACTCTCTCATCTCATTCCTTGCAGGCATCTGTTTCTTTCCCAGGTCACTCGGCAGCATCAATAGACATCATCATAAACACAAGCAATCGCAGCGGGAGCACGGCGAAGCCGCCACGTCGCGTCTCTGCGGTTCCCCCACGCAAGGTCATCCTACAACCTGTATTACCACAAAATGAAGGTCGAGGGGGAAATCTGCTGCTTTGAAGCCACGGAAGCTCCATCCCTCCAAGAAAAAGCGACATTATCAGTTTGAGTTCCGCATCTTAAATCTGACAGGAGTGATTTGAGAAAAAAGCCTACATTATAACTTGCGGTTGCCTGGATGCCAAACTCACGCACACACCGGCCTTCCCCGCACCCCCTCATATACACACAAACCGTACACAGTCTCCCATCTCCTCAATCTTTGGTTTCAAAGGAAGCGTATGAGGTAGAAGGACAGGGGGTTATGCATTAGTACTGGTCAGTGCTCAAAGAGACTTCATCATAAATAATAAAGGGGCTGTGAAGGACATCCAGACTCTAGTTACCAGCTACGCTGCGCCTCACATCACGGCAGATGAACACAAGATTGTCACTTCTCATCCGGCGATGACCACCCTTCTACCAATAAGATTAACTGACGGCTTCAATTATCCCACCGGATGGAAGCAACATGCAGAGCGATGGGCAGAGTCTGTTTATTTTGGGAAGGTTTGTGACGGAACTTTTGGAATTCTTTAATACATGGGAGAAGAGGTCTTGCTTCACTTTATTATGTGGAATATTAAAGTAAATAGGATAGGCCTACTGTTTCAAGGGAGTGAGAATCATTTCTTCTTTTTTTATTTATTTTTGGGCTTTCTATTAATGGCGAGAGCAGAAAGGATATAAATAAGAAGGCCCAGAAAATGACCCCAG
This sequence comes from Triplophysa siluroides, assembly GCA_006030095.1. Taxonomy (NCBI): domain Eukaryota; kingdom Metazoa; phylum Chordata; class Actinopteri; order Cypriniformes; family Nemacheilidae; genus Triplophysa; species Triplophysa siluroides. The sequence goes on along the minus strand of VCII01000935.1, from coordinate 4,300,883 downwards.
CTGGACTCAAACTTGGGTAGCCCACATACTGTATAAGGCCGTGTTCAGACTTGACTTCTTTTTCGAAGCTACTAGCGTCTGTTTTACATTATAATCATATGTAAACTGTATTTTCAAAAAATGTTCCACTTTTCTGAAAAATAACGCCCTACGTCAAGCTCCTTTTTCACAGCTAACCAATGACAGAGACCTGTCGTTTCCATAACTACATGCGAGGAACGTGATTGGTCGAGAAGGCTCAAGCTCGAAAGAATTAAATGGCGGCTGAAACGCCCATCGGAGCATAGTTTTGTATAAATGTAAGTTTAAATTTCACTTTCAACAACTTCTGATTGCATTTCTATCAAGAAATTAGTATTGTTTTGTTAAAATATGTGATTAGATATTGCAAAGACGCTCTCTGTTTCTAATTCAAATAGACCTCCGAAGTCATGCCATTCGGCTGCTATTTGAAACCAAACGCTGTAAACGTTTTTTTTTACTAAAAAATAGCTTTTGTCAACTTTTTCTTGTCAAAAAAGAAGTTAAGTGTGAACACGGCCTAATGTTGAACACGGACATGCAGTGCGCACTATGCTACATTTGTAAATTCCTTCTTTAAAAGCAGTGCAGATTATATCAAAAACATTCCTATTAATATTATTATTAACCGAATATTTCAGATATTTCAATATGTTTGTCTTGAAAATATTTTGGCAAATATGAACTATAGCAAAGTTTTAACTAATTGTATAGTATATTACTATATAAATAGTATATAACACTTCAAATACAGCACAATCTCAATCAATCAGAATTTGGAGCTAACTAGACCTTTGAAACTGTATCTTTAAGAAGCAGTTAGGTTAAAGAGCCTCTTAGAGAACAACGTGAAAAACATTCACTTCAATCAGCAGCTACTTGTGGAAAAACCCCAAATATCTTCAATAACAGTCCTCTATTATATTGAGCAGAAGCTGCCTTCCATTATAAACTTGAGACGGAAGTGGCAAGTCATTTCTCCCATCCACACTGACCGTACCCCCTCCATGTATCTAAAACAAAAGCGGACCTAGTACCGCTCCTGCCCAACCTCTGCCACCCCCCTGCTCGAAAAGCATCTTATCTGTAGCCGCTGGCGGTACAGACGCATTAGCGAGTGGATTACACATGCTTGGTAGGCATGTATTAGGGAGATGGGGGCAGATCCTAGCTCAAAGCAGCCAACTAAAGGCCTGAGCCTCCTCTATAATGAGATCTAACTCCTGAGGAGAGGCACTCGGGGCTACTGCGCTCTATTTAAAGAGGGCCAGCCTCATTTAAAAGACTGTGTCTGTGTCACTTTATTACTTAACCTGCGCGAGCCGCATTCAGGCCCTCTTTGCATTAGCACCAACCCCCCTCCTCTCTGTATTCGGCTAAACTGATTACACAAATATAATGCGTGCGTTTTATTTTGGGGCCCTCGGAGAGGATGCAGGAGCCTAATGTGTGTATATATATATAAAATATTATATATATATATATATATATATATATGCGTATTTGTGTGCAGGTTGGGCTGGAAACACAACTGGGACAAGCTAGTAAGTAATGGATTTGCTTGTGGCTAGCCATTAAGGTTGAATATAAGATGTTCAGCGTTACTTTTGAATTTATTTGAACGGCAATACGTAGTCAAAGCAAACAATGGTACTAAATTGTAAATGGATAGACTGATATATCGACTGGGTAAATTTATGTTATTTGTGTTATAATCTAGCACTTTTTCACAGCACACATTTCTGTTGTCCTCAAAAAAGCGATACTATATGGAAAGCATTCCACCTGAATGGTACGTTCTCCTTAAGAACAGTGTTTCGAGCCATAAACCTTTTCTTGTCCATAACAGATACATTTTCCTCTCAAACTCCCCCTCAATTACACAAATCAATAAGCGTTTCTTTTATCTTTCATGCTTTTTTCAACCCCTTCTCTCTGCTGAAGGTGACCCCTGGGCTGGAATGTGTCCTCCATTTCGGCAGAATCGGCGTAAGTGCTGGCCATTTGGCGTGGACGTTAAGTGTATGAAATGAGTGGCCCTGTCTCTATGGTCCTCTCCTCCTGACAGGCTGATGATAGAAGCGTCACATCCCGGGCTCGAATAAAATTCAAACTGACAAGAGACGAGGCTTTGGTGGCTGAATATAATGCCGGATTGTGCCTCAGAGTGTCTTATTATCTTGTCTTGGGATGCAAGCGAGGAGGCGGGTCTCTTAGAAAAGAGTAGACAGCCACTGTACACACACGCAGACACACAACCCATCTCGTATTCTGTGAGTCAGGGCAAAAACAGAGTTTGGCCTCCTAAGCACTGCTTTTGCCGCTAATGTACCTGACAATAAATAGGATGGGGTTGTTGGGGATGTTTGTGCGTGATAGCCGGAGTGAAACGCAGAGAAATTAGCTTTTTAAAAGGCGGCGGAGGTCGAAAAGCATGGGGAGTTGAAAGTGAGGAGGGGACGGGGAGAGATGAAGGAGAGAGATGCTATTCTGTAGTCGACGGCTTCGCTTTGGCCTCGCAGTTAGTCGCAGTCCTGTTCAGAATAATGCAGGAACATTTTAAGCATGTAAACACACACTGGATGAGCGAATTTACTAAGAAGCTCTTGAGCAACGTTTTTTAGCATAAGAACTCTGTCTCATTCGCTAACCGCCCGCAATTCACTTTAAACATATTTGAAAGGTGATGCATGGCAGGTATTGAGATTAACTTCTGCATCTGTGGTTAAATACTGTAATTGATATTCTTCTACGGAAAAAATAAACATCTTTCTATTTAAAGCTAACTGCCTCAAAACAAGAGATTCACAATATATCGAAATTACAAAAAAAAATTGCAGATGTGCATCACAATATGTGTGCATGAATGAATGCACATGCTCTGACGTGTTGGATATTGAACTTTTCAGTTTTTTATGTATTTATTATTATTCGTTTTAATTTTGCCGGTTTCACTGGATGCACACGCCTTTCCCGAAGTTAACTTCCAGTCTGTGTTTGGTTATAATATAACAATTTATTGTATATTTAATTTAATTTAATTTATATTAATATTCATTTTAAATTAATATTTGAAGAGTTTGGTTCCAAAATGAGAAAACCCCTTTTTTTTGTTTTAAAAGTGTTTCAAAAATCCAAAAAAACAGCTAACTAACACAATACAACACAATAAAAACATGATAATTGAAAAATCTTAAAAATGTAGATTTTTTTTTGGAACCAAACTCTTCATTTTATTGTATATTAATTGTATTAAATAAAATTAAAACTACTCAACAGTTATTGATTTTTTGCGGAGGTCTACCAGAAGTTAAGTTTGGGCCACATAACGTTTGTTTATGTTGTTGCCGCTGAAACCGTCTACAGTTAAGTTGATTTTACAAATGTAAAGCATTATCGGATCGCATATTGTATATTTCACATTATTTAGCTAGTTATCACTTTTTTGCAATATCTTACAGTACACAAAACACCACTCAATTACACCAAAAAACGAAAAACAATGAATAATGTGCAAATATCAACAACAGAAAGCAGGCAGGCGGTACGTTTTTTATTGATCTTGGCATCAATTCTCAAATTGTTGAATTACAACCAGACAAACGGTGGTGGCCAAAGGTGATGCTGAGCTTAAGTTTACACTCCAAGTACATCTACGATTTCCACACCCCAGCATCCCGTCACAAGATCACTTAAAAGCTTGCTTTATCACCGCATTTGCATAATTTCTTGAGAGATCGTGTTTTGGTGAATTCCCTCCTTGACTCCTGTGCTGTCCTGAGCATTTACCTATCACAACCAATCAGCAACTATCCTCAAAACGCACCATCTAAGCAGACACGATGAATCACTCAAGGATTTTCAGCGCTGAAACATTTTATAATCATTCAAAACCAATTTCACTGTATGCCTTCCTTTGTGCTAGGAGATTAATAAAGAGTCATTTAACACAAGTACGACATCACAATGCGAATATCTGACAATGTTTAGATGAAAGAACGATGTTTATACAGAAGAAAATATCAAAGAGATTTCACACTTTTCTTTGCTCAGTGGAAACATGTTCTCCTATACCTTTCAAGAACAGTCACAGCGAGGTTTATTCACAGCTAATTCAGTCGGATTCAGTTCAAACCTCAGACTCCGATATGTGTAAGAGGGTACAGTTCAATCATCTTCACATTTCCCTATCTCTCCATCATGCTTTCTTCGGAAGCCTCTGCAAAGTTAACATCTTACCTAAGGACTGACAAAACCCACAGAATGGTCTATACAAGGCGCATAAAGCACGGCCCATCATATTCTTCATCTTCTCTCTCCACGGTCCTTCATACTCCTGCAGAACGGCACCCCCCCACGGGAGCTTTTCAACTTTTCAAAGCAAATGTCAAGGTCGGCCTTTTGTTTGGCCGTCACGCGGACACGTTTGCGCTGAAATTAGTCTGCTCGTTTGTCCATACGTCTACAAGTGATTCCTTGATCTGGGCTTTTGTTCGGAAACATATTGAAAAACATCTAGGCAATGTTCTTGTCATCTCCTACACATCGTTCTGTAAAATATCAGCCGTGGCAAGGGATGAAAAGAAGCTTTTTAATTTTTCTCATACTGTTGCACTCATCTTTTTAAAGAGGCGATGCAAACGCTCGCCCAATGACTTCACGGCCGTATCAAATTGTTGAGCGTCAATTGATTTGGTAGACATATGTATTGCTTTTAAGTGACCTTTATAACGTACAGAACCTCCTCTGAGGGCACCAGGGCATGATTTAATCAAACAATGTCTGGCGTATGAAGAAAATACCTTTAGTATTAATCGCACTGCAGTGATGGACAATATGACTCTAGAATATTCTATAGGAAGCATTAGATTTAGATTCTTACTATGCAGCGCTGAAATGCAATTCATGTAAATGCACCAGCAGGTGGCTGACATCATGTCAAGTTGATGCTTTTTTGTTACTATTGCCATAGTGTGCGATGTCGTTTGACTTTAGTTATTTTAAATAGCTTGCTTTATCTTGGTGATATTTCTGAATATTCATGCATGCATTGCTGGTTCTGTTTGTTTAAAATTTCTGTAGCTCGGTGGTAAGAGCATTGGTCGTGGGTTCGATCCCAGGGGATTGCAAATACCTATGTATAGGATAATGCAATGTAAGTCACTTTGGATAAAAGCGTCTGCCAAATGCATAAATGTAAAAATGTAAATGTAAAATCAAAAAACTTAATTTTTTACTTTAAAAAAACATTACTCATTGAATATGACGCGAAGAGAGTAAAATGACTTTTTTCAGCATCCGATATCAAAATCAGCACGATGGAGGTTTTATTCACTACATCCTGTTCTCTCCCATCTCTTCCTTCATTCCCTATTCTGTCTGTAACCACAGTACAATGACCCCAGAGACATTTTAGTGATGGGCAACTGTGCCCAAGGATAAATTCAGCCGTGCCAGTCTGCCCCGAGTGGCCCCCTGGCACTGCCCATGGGCCCCGGTCTGTTCCACCTCTCACGGGGCAAAAACAAATAGCGGGGACGGTCCATTAGGTGACTTTTAAAATAAAAGGTTAGTCTTTTTTACTGAATAATTTTAAGGCTGGGCTGACTACATGCAAACTGAAATAAAAAAGACATAAAAATGTATAAAGCTCTGATTGTGTGTGTTTATTTATTTGACAAAAAAAGAGTCTGAAAAAAAAATGTGGCAAAACACACGTGCGTGCATGTTTGCATGTGTGGGTGTTTGTGTAAGCATGTGCAAAAAGTGAGCTTTCACACAAAGAATCGTTTGACAGATAGACAATGAGCTGTAAAACCGAGTGTAAAGAGAAAAAGCAACAAGCAAACAAAAGCAGGTTTGATGCTTATTAAAGAAAATTGTTAAGCTGGCATTATGGAACAGTAACTAGGCTTTTCTTGCCTTGGGATATTCTAAAAAATTCATCAGACAGCGGGAACCTCAAGTCTGATCAGGCACTGACAGAGAGGATCGGACGGGGATCAGAGACAACCCCTCCGCCCCACACTACACACACCACCACCACCCCCCACCCCCAGCCCAAGTCCCAAAATCAAATCAGCAAAGAGACCTGCCGTTGTGACACATAGTCATCGAGGTGACAGTCTACACCAAGTCCCGCTCTCACATTCATTCCCTCCAAAATTTTGTCTGCCGTGTTAAAAACTATACACAAACACGCACGCAGATGCACGTACACACGTACGCAAAGCCTTGTTATGTACGTTTGGTGCACATAAGGGGGTGGCTGATGTTTGATGTATAATTCATCTCAAAACACTGAGCAATACTCTTTATTCTGTTCTTTTAATGTCTAATGTAGCATAGCTCCAGTCACGGCTAAAACCGGACTGTAATAAGGACAGAATATACCTAAGCCTCTTCATCAAAAGCAAATCTATTATAGAAAAAATAATATATGTGGTGAATTTAATAATATCGATGTATCATTTATTTGTTATGACCACAGCTGGGAACACACCAACTTTAGAGTGCAAAAATATAATAGTTGGTTGTTATAAGCCTGGCAACAGCATGTATAGTCATACACTATTAGCGTTATGTATTAAATGTTAATTGCATTAATTGAAAATAACTGAAAATGTTGAACAATTAGAAAACTACATGCATAAAGTATTCTTCAGCCCTTTGATGGTATAAAGAATTTATTATGATCACTTAAATAGCAGGGGTGCAAATCTATTATCACTAATGTTATGCAGTTAAACACATCATTCAGTCCAACTATGAACACATAGAAAGCGATACCGTCACAGGTACTGAATATCAAACCTGAAGAAAAAAATAAAACAATAAACACATACCAACAACATAATACGCTTTAGAAATATTCATGAGTTTAATTACAAGAATTTACGTTATTAAATCAAATGTCACCGGCACACATTCCCAGAATACTTCTAAACCCCTGAAGTGTTTCAAGGAGGTCACTTATTAAACTGGAAGTTCAGACTACACTTTTATTCAATAAACAAGCTGGTTTATCACACATTTTACTGCTCTCTGGAATTTATCTGTGATGCTTCTTTGAGAATTTTTTTTTTAAACACGGTTTGTGAGACATACAACATAACTCTGTTTTGTATATACGTGCGTGTGTGTAGTTGCATGTGTGTTTCATAAAAAGTGTGCAATCACGAATAAGAAGAAAAGCTGCTCGTATTGAATTTAGCATTATGCACATGAAATACACAGTATAAGCATACGATCAAAAAGCATTTCTATATAAAGAAGATTATAGAGAAAGACACACCAAATGAAAATCAAGTTATAACATTTATTTTATAACTGTGTGGTGCATGTCACTTTAGAAAACAATTCAGGCAAAAAAAAATGTCTAAAGAAAAAATTTATGTAAAGGGGATGTTACGAGTCTCTGAATGAAACAGCGGAGATATGCTCAGAGAAAATAACAGGTTGATTCTGAATTTTGGTTAATGCGTCTCCTCCAATGTGAAAAATGCAATGTGCAATCTGTTCGAACGGAGCCAGCGGCAAGGTTATGAGTCTTAAAGTGTATCATTAACGCTGTAAATTTGACATCAAGTGAAAATAGTCTGCCAATGCATTGTGAATCCAAAGGGCTGGAAACTTAGATCACTGCTGAGTTAAAGGATTTCTAAAGGCTTTTCTGTTCTGTCAAGCAAAGTCTGAGTGATCATTATAACAAGTACATTCATTAAATTTTTATATAATCTTTTAAAAAATCTATTTTAGGATGTTAATTAAGTTCAACATTTAAAGAGTGTTTATGTATTTTGTTTTTTATTGTTTGGCTTAAATGAATTAAATATGCTCAGCAAAAAGAAAAGATAATGCATTATTAAATACGCTCTTTACAAAGAAGAAATTGCTATAAGAGCATATCAACAATTTTAATAATACTTTCATATTAAAACAATTGATTTAATACACTAATAATATTTAGTAATAATATGTAAATAATTAACAAATTTTTTTGGGATAAAATTAACATTATCATTAAACAACATCACGCTTTTAAAAGCGTCTACATTTTTGCATTTAACACTTACATACATAAAAGCAGGCAAACCTCTCTTTTTAATAAATCGCCCAGGTGTATTTTATACACCGCTCTTAATCACGAAAAATACAATTCAGTCTGCTCTGATGTGAAGTCCTCACGAGGCGGAGAGAGCTCTTCACACAACAATCACATTTCTCTCCCTCAGGCCTCTTCACTTTCTCTCATTTTATCTTCAGCCTAAGCCGAGGAGATCTCAAATGTGAAGAAATGTCACCCCGTATGACAGATGAGTGTGTGTGTGTGAGCCCGTGTGCGTGTGTACATTATATGTCTCCTGTTGCCTGTTTGCCCCAGATTCTGTCACATTTCTCTGCTTTATGAACACCAACAAAAAACCGGTCTCCAAATACTGCATGGCTGCACCCCACCAGTGTTACACTTACTCCACGAGCTTTCAATATGACGGTAGAACAACGCATACACAACGCATTAACAATCAAAATGCACTATGAAATTAAAACACCAACTGTGTATATGGAGCAACTTTTGTTTGAACTGGAATTTGTTACGACAAAGATGTTTCTCCCCCAAACATCCGAACTCTACAGAAAACCACTTAAACACAACTTTTACCTGCTCGCTTCCAGTACTTTCTAGCAAAGCATCTGTTACACACACAAACAAACAAACACATGCCGGTATCACATTCCACACATGCACATCCCCGGTGTCATTTCACAAGAATGAGGAAGATGAAGGCAGGACTCACCATACATCTTCTCCTCCGAGTCGGTGTCAGCTGAGAGTAGCAAGGGCTCGTCGTTGAGCTCGCTGTCCGGGCTGGCCGCCTTGTCATCGTCCCGCAGCTCGCAGGCGTCCATATCGGCACGCAGGGGGAGCAACGGTTTGCTCAGCTGCCCTGTGATCATCGGATCCTGGAGGTGAGCAGAAGAAGAAGGTTGGGAGGGAAAAAGGCAAAGATGCTTCAGTGCACGCTGGGTCTCTCAATCACGCTTTATGGGTCTCATGCACACACATGCTTCCCCTCTCTCTCTCTCTCTCTCTCTCTCTCTTTGCTTTCTGAAACTCACCACCTCTTCTAGCACTCTCTGACTCTCTCGCTCGATGTCTCTCTCTATTTTACTGATTGTACTCATGCTGTTGCTGCTGGTTGTGGGGTTGAAGAGCTCTTGTGGAATGCACAAATTTCATAAATTTAGTTTAAAGATGCTCTACTTGACAATTGACTCACTTGCCTGAGTATCACAAAACAGCCATTAATATTAAAACAGGAAAATCAAGTTAGACATTAGCTGAAAAAAATGTGCATTGTGTTTTAATTAACAAAATGCTTTTAAAGAATTTAAATATGCCTGTTATTGGCTTGTCAAATTCAAGTCATTTGATATATTTGAGAACGGCTCTGAAGTGACAACTTCATTGAGAACCTAATGGCCCACTTCACTCAACCATAATTTACATATACTCTCAATATTCACCTAAAACAATCGTCCATTCAGTGCTTTTCGTGCATGAACTATTTTATGAGTTGACATTTTGTGCTACTCCTAGGTCAAATAGAAACAATTGAATTTTCCTGAACTTTCATGTGCAGCTTTCTACAAACCTTTCAATCCAAACCCATTCGCTGGCCCCAAAAGTTCAAATGACGTAAAAGAAATAAATGCGAACCAGTTTTAATTAGCTACATTTAACATACCCAAAGAGGGTTTGAGACAACAACAACAAACTTACCAGAAAGGTGCTTCCAGACGACAGAGAAAAGTGTCTGAATGTTTATGCTCCAAGTCTAACTTCGCTAAAATCCACGTGCACAGAGAGCGGTTAGAGCACAACAGATGTGAGATCAGTCAGTGCATGCTTGTCACAAAGCCCCAAAAACCAGTGTGGATAGAGCAGATACATCAAGAAGTGAGCGCTGCTGGTGCAAGCCTGGGATTGCCTCTGGAGACTTGCTCGAGATGTCACCTCCACTCTCTCTCTCTCTCTCTCTCTCTCTCACGCATCAAAAGTACCTCCCCCCACCCCTTCTGATGGTTAGATGCACAAACACATGTATAGTCTTAGGGGCAGCTAAAAATCTGCTTTTCCTTTTTACTCTCCTGTACCTTTTAAAAATGAAGATGAGGTAGGGGGAGGGGCAGCGAGAGGAAATCAAGTGGAGGACCATCACAGCCCCCCACCACCCCTTAATTCTGCCCAACCTCTCCAAATCCTTCTCGCGGTCGATAAATGGGAGCCCGGCGGGGGGGGGTTAGGTTGGGGGGGCTCTGTTAATGCGCTCATCAGATAGAGTGCATGAGAGTTTGATATGGCACATGATTATCTATGAAAATGTTAATCAATAAGAAGAGTTTAAGCGAGCGGGCCTGGTTGGTCAATACTCATATGCGTTGCAACAATGTCTCTTGTCATCGCTTTCCCAGAGTTTTTGCACCACAGTGCAAGGGAAATTCAGCGATGCATCCCTCTCTGTTTCAGCCGGGAGAGGTAAACGCCTCACGCAGCTGAACGAGGGAGTCTTTCGCTCTGCATTCATTTAAGGCAACACCACCTTAAAGCCCCCCCAAAAAGACATCCATCCATCCGTCTACCTCTCCTTTCTGTGGTTCCTTTTCTCCCTTTTGAGTTGCCTGATAGGTCCAGTGGAGGGCAAAATTAATACCTAATTGAATTGTGAAGTCATCAAAATAATCAATACTTTTTTATTATTTATTCTTTACAGTCTGTTGACTGAATGAGGGCTGGGAGAGGCTGAGAAATGTAGAGAGAGAGAGAGAGAGGGGGCATGAGAGGATGCAATACAACGTAATTTTCACCACAGGCTGCTGAAAAAAAGGGAGAATACAATAAAGCACAGGGAAAAATCACAAGACAGAGAATGAGGAACAGGAAAATGGGAATTTGTTCCACAACAAGTTAAAACAAGACTTTTACCTTTTGAAGAGAAATTGTCAGTGGTGCTTAACTCACTGGGCGGCATGATTCTTGGGTGTTCGGGGCGTTCGCGTGTTCTGTGTGGTTGGTAGGTGGCCACAACAGTCCTCCATCTCCAATAAATGGTGTTCTCTAGATTTGAATAGTCTATATGATTTTCACAAGCAAAAGGCTAAAATTGTAGGTCTGACCCCAAGCCACACGATTCATTCAAATTCATATAGTAGAGCACAAACAAAGCTGTACCCTTACCAAGAACGACTAACCGAGGTTCTCTCGCTCTCTCTCTCTCTCTCAGTTAATTACACTAATGAAACAGGGGCTCCAAGGGCAGTTCTTCATGCCAAAGAGCATATGTGAAGGGACCTGGGGAGTGTGTGCACGTGTCAATGTGAGTGTGTGTGTTTGGGATCGCCTTACTCCCTCGGTCACACGAGAGGAAAAACAAGAAAAAGCACTTGAGGACTGACCCCCTTATTCCAATTCTGAGGGTCATTTCGGACCCTTTTTCACATAAGATATCCATGCTAATTGCTAATGGCCTTAGCTGCCAGGGTCTCTGCTGTTCCCTGGGGGCACGAAAATGGTCTGAAGACCCCTACACAGTCTTCTAATGACACATGCCAATTGCAACACTTCCCCTTTATTAATCTTCCATCTCAGCTTTTAAATTCTCTTTTCAACGATACAACTGGGGTGATTCTTTGGCCTCTTGACCATTCACAGAGAAACAAAGTTTATGAAGAGATATTTATAATATTTGTATGACATTTATCCACAGTACACTTTTGGCATGTCTTAAAAATTACTACAAAATATTTTTAGTAACTGAAAATAGTCTGGGCTTATTGTTGCTTGAATAGAGGAGTAAAACACTAAAAAAGTTTGCAATAGTAGGCCTGTTAGTGCAAGACTAATGCTGTAATACAGTATTAAGTGTTCATAATATTCATCCTTATCATTATAAATGATCTATGCTGTACGTCTAACTTATCATAACTGTTAAGATGGAGAGATTTTGGGGTCTGGGTAAAGCCTTAGCAAAGCTTGCACAAGAGCTTGTGACAAGAGCTTTTAACTACGATTACTATGAGCAGTTTTATACTGTAGTGCTGGATATTTTTTGTTAAAGGTCCGTTTCTCCCACAGGGGTGGAAACATCTCACTTCCTTCTGCAAGCTAATAGGAACCTTCATGGACAGTCTTATGTTCCACAGGCGCCTATAAACACATTTAGTTAAATAGTCTAATATCCATTCATATTTTATATGATTCATATCAGGAATGCCTGAAATTCATCTTGGCAATAACATTTAGTTAAATCGTTGTTTGATTAGTCCACACAGGGGTCTTCAACGTTTTTCGGGGCAAGGACCCCTTAAGTTTGCCTGTCAAATAAGCGCTTCACAGCTTTAACGCATTTGAACAGAAGTTAAGAATTATATGAGAACGCACTTTATATGCACGCAACTCATTTCATGTGTTCTCTGAATTATCGGAAGGAAGACAGATAATAAACTGATTCTACACTTAAAGAATCTTAAAAAGAATAAAATAATTTAGGCCCTACCGGTTTTTTATGATGCAGATAACGTTTCTTCGATCGCTTCAGCTGCCTAAATGGAGGTTTTTGATCCGCGCGCAGGTTCAAATTGCAATGCTCGGGAGCTCCGTTTTACATTAAAAAAAAAAGTTGCCTGTGAGTAAAACGTAATTAGTGATAACATATGATAACAGACCCCCGGTTGAAGACTTATGGTCCACAACATATAAAGGAATTGACTAATTAGACCTTGGTTTACACATATTATGTAATAAATACCAATCCATCTCCTAAAAAAAGCCCCCGCTGCTGTTACTCCTTTAAACCAGCTGAAATATTGATGTGAAATGACCCCGACCTGCTTTTTATTCCTCTGAAAATTGATGCATGGTGAAATAATGATGCGTTCATCAAAACAACGGCACAGACAATCTACTTAATTGACTGGGATCAGACACAGCCAGAAAATGTGTCATAGATTTTCAAACATGCCTGCTGGAGAGAGCTCTGACACTATCAGACCCCCCTCAGATAAATATAAAGAGCCATTGATTGTTCACGAGAGTTAGTGTGCATGTTTCTTTACGGTTCTTTTTTTTTCTCTCAATGCATCGATTTTAGCACTGACCGTGGTGCATCAAAGCCTACAGGAGGTAATCTGACCAGTGCACAGACAGGCAGTGTTCAAAACAGCGAGAGAAACAGATATACAACGTGTTGAGAACTGGAGAATAGAAGTGGAACTTGCAGTAAAAATGAAAACGGTGTGTGTAATGAAACACAAATACATCAGACAGGATCTATCTGTTCAAAAATCATCAGCATGCTTCGTTGGTCAGTGACTCTGGGTAACGCTGTCTGGATTCTTATTGGCTCCTGGGCAGGGCAGGTCTCAGGGCCTGACACTGACAAATAGTTTTTAATACCTTGCATTTCAGCATCTTCTGCCTAGCATGTATAGTGGACGACAGATATCCGAGTATGTTGATACACACAGACACACGGTTGTATGCTGGCATCCCCCACCCACCAGTAGCAAGGCGACACGATTGCATTTCATATGGTTTTCAAAACAGGCGGAAAATCTATTACAAGCTAACTTGCATTAAATAGACTTACACCCATAGGTACCAACATATAATAGCAACTGTTTTAACAATGGACAGAAAGTGTTTGGTCTGGTGTAAACATATTCCCGTCTTATTTACCTTTCTGAATGTTTCGTGAGGTTCACGTGCCAACCATAATTGTAGCTCTCTATCGCCATCTCTGTTTGAAACACAACATTGCAGGTACTTTACGTGTTGAAGTCAAATGACTTCAAACAGAATTCCCACAAAATTGTGACCGACAGCTCAATTTAGAAATAATTATTATAACCTTATCACTGTCAATTAATTTAATTTGCTGTTAAATTGATTATAATATATTATTACACATCTTATTGAAAATTAAAATCTATTTCTAGTTATTCTAAATAAAATACCTTTCCCCAACACTATTGAAAGCAGACTGGCCATCTTTATTTCTATCAATATACAGCTGGAGAAAACAATTTAATTTATAATATTATAAAGACTTTAATTGAAATTGGACTTCCCCACTAAACAACTGAGGGGGGGGGGTACTTCAAACAGGGAGGCTCAATTCTGCTGTCATCTCACTTACTCTCTGATTATATTTTAGAAATAATTTATAATAATTTTGACTTTGACAATCCAAACACCCTCTTCGCTTCACACACAAGCCTCTTTCAAGGAACATAGCCGTTATCTATAGTTTTGACCACCATTGATTCACTCAACTAGGGAATAGCTCACACCAAATCTGCTTCCAAAGTCAACCCCCATCTGGGTTTACACACATGACACACAAGAGGTGAGAAAATGTGATTTTCCAAAAAGGCACACTAATTCTGTATGAAGGTAGAGGCTCAAATCAATAAATCCATGCTAAGTAGATTGTAAAGAAAGAAATATATATCCTAAGCTTGGTAACAGTGCATTAGTAAATCTCCAATAAAAACGGGTAAGGTTTGATTTTTACCTTTATTGGGTTTGAATTTTGACTAATTCAAAATGAAGAGCATAAAAAAGGTTAATCATATAATTAAAACTGGATTTGTTTGTAGTTGGAAGCTTAAAACTGATTCTAACACTGAAAAATGTAAAGTTGCATGTTAGAAAAGAAAATTTCCAGTTTGACTTGTCTGCTACGATTTTTAATTTTTCATTCATGAGATGTCTCACAAATGAGACCATTAATTTAGTGTCAACACAGGACACTTTAGCAAATAGCTACTCCCAGACATTTAGCAGCAAGACTGCTAAATTTACCACTTCACTGAGTTTTACATGTCATGGTCATTAACTGTGTAATAAATACTAATTGCCACTGAGGGCATCGGGCCAGCTCTGATGCAGGGGTGCATCCTAATTATAGGGAATAGCTTTGTAAGTGAAATAAGACATTTTCTTTCTCCGCTGGGAGTTAATTGTGTGGTTCAGACCCAATTCCCACATTAAACAAAAATGATGTACCATATTAGTTGTCTTTTTAGGGAAAATTAGTATCCCTTGGGTGACACAAATGTAATGAAGAGGGTTGTTTGTGATTTATGCTTTGGTCATGAATATAAATGAGCTTGCTTAATCAAAGACTAAGCGTACATAACATGCAACACACTGTAAGATAAAGAGTCTTCATTACTTAGAAAGGGGCAATGCTTCAAGAACGAATGAATAAATACAGCGTGTCTCATTATGGGGAATAAACGAGGTTTAATTGAACAGGAGCAATTATATAAGCTATCATAATAAAATGAGCTACCTGTAGCCAGGAAGGGCAATTTATGATTTTGTTGTTTTATTCTGCATACAGAATACACAATGACGAGAATTCAGTGATACTTCGGAGCAAAAATGTTTACTATAAATGCAGCATGATTGTGTAATCACGCAGAAATCATTTGCATAGCCATAATAATGACAAGAACTGCATTAAGAGCTGCATTAAATGCTACGGTCACGATTCACGAATCACGATCCTAGTCCGTGTTCCCCCGTGTTTGTGAACTTTTATGATACTTCCTGTTCTGTGCCCTGTTTTGTAATCCTTTGTCGTTTTCTATTGGTGATTAACGAGGTAAAAATTCCCTCCAGGACCATACAGACTTTCTTGGACATTTTTCTTGGATTTTTCTGGATATCCGGACTGTGTGTTCATATCTGTTTTGTGATATTCTTCATTTTCAATGCATAATCTCCCGTTATGGTCCTCGAGGGTCCTTGGCTCAGTTCATTGACTATGCTCTTTAGTCATGTGGCTCTCCCTTCACCGGGGATGAGGCTGAGGAGGAGGCTTCGCCCAAAATATTTATTTGGGGGGCCAGTAGGCCTCAGGCTCCGCGGGCCATGGAGTCAGGCCAGTCGTGGAAGCCTGCATGACCCACACTTGTTGTGGTCACTTGTTGGCCAGCCCTGTGTTGATGGCCACCTTTCCTGGCCCAGTCCACAAGATGGCCGCCTGCCCAGAGCCCGTCCACAAGATGGACGCCAACCCAGAGCCTGTTTCGAGCTCCCTGCCTCGTCCAAGATGGCCACCATTGGACTTCCAGCCCTGCCTGCGCCTCCCTGGCCGCCTGACCAGCCTGCGACTCTGCGCCGCGTTCCTAGCCCTGTTCCACCTCTGCTCCTCCTGGACTTTCGTTTTTGTGAAATCTGGAAGCCGCTCTTAAGGGGGGGGGGTCTGTCACGATCCCGGTCCGTATTCCCTTGTGTTTGTGAACTTTTATGAAACTTCCTGTTCTGTGCCATGTTTTGTAATCCTTAGAAGTTTTTTTGTTTGAATTAGTTCCTCCGGGTGTGTCTTGTTATCTTGATAGTTTCCATGTATTTAAACCCCAGTGTTTCCTTTGTCTAGTGTGAGTCGTTGTATTTTTGGTTCTGTTCCCAGTGTCTTTGCTCAGTGTCCTTTGGATTATTTTAGTTACTTGTTTCTTTGTTCTTTTATTATTTTGTACTTTGTGCTTTTGTGATAAAATAAAATCTTACTGCATGTGGATCCGATGACCTGCCAGGTTACTCCTTGTTACAGCTACTTTGTGATACATCAAAACCATCATGGATTATTGAGTCAGCAGAGCTGGCTAAGATCTAAGGTAAAATGTGTTCATTGTAACCAACAGGGTTTTCTTTCCTGACCTCGGCGGGGGAAAGGGAGGGTGAGAGAACGGGCCAACACTTCCCATTCGCCCTCCTGCCCACTCGCCCTCCTGCCCACATCAGACTGTACCAGCAGGGCCAGGATCGATCTTGGGGGAAAGAGATGGGAAGGGGTTAGACATTGTGTCAGAGAGAGACAGAACTTGTTTCCAGGGGGCAAGACAGGACAGAGAGAGGGAGACAGGCCTACACTTGTCCAGTTATGATCTCTTTCTCACCTTGAGACTCCTCATTGACTGTGACTTTAAAGGTCTGGAGAGAGTGAATCACGATCACAGTCTGTGGAACAGAACTGAGACCCTTACCAATCTTTTTTAAGAAGAATTTTAAGAGAAAAATAATGTTATGATTTGACCCTCCAATTCTGAGTTAACATTAACACGCTGCTTTTGTGGAAGGATATGCAGAATCTTTTTTATGCATTTACAGTAGGCTAATTTAAAATTAGCCACAATTTTTAATAAACAAGAACACATTTGGCAAAAAGAGTACTACAGGTGTAGATTCTGTGGTCTGTTTATTGCTAAAACATTAAGACTAGTGCAGTTACATATGAATCGCCAAAAACTCTGACTTATCTTTGCTGTAAAACATCCTCCCACTCAAAAAAAAAAAACATTATCAAATGTATGACATAATGTTTGTGCAGCAAACGTTTGCAATAATAATCTGTAGAACGCAAGACCCCTGAAAAACAGGTCAAAATCAGCCATACAACAGAGATATTAATAAATTATGCACTTTGATGGTGATGTGTTGAAAGGCAGTTCAGGAAGCTGAAAGAATCTGGGGTGATGGATCAGAGAGAGGTGTGTGTGTGTGTGTGTGTGTGTGTCAGATGAGGCACCACAATGACCTCAGCACCAAATGGAACTTAAAGGTAACTTCTTAAAGAAACTCACTCTTAACTTGTGAAAGACACTTTTGTCCTCAGAAAATTGGCTGCATATCATTGTAAAGGACATATAACCTATATCGAGGAAGTGAACTGTACAGAAAAACCTACTTAGCTTTAAACAATAATGTTATTGTTTTATTTCAGCAGTGTCTTATTTATTTTACATTAAATATAATGATCATCAAAATATAATATAATATTATATGATATCAATACATAATATAATATCAATATACAAATACGAATATAATCAATAATATATAATGAATGATCACAGTTTTAGTATGATATATATGTTAATTATTAACATATTTAATTGTTTTTTAGTTTGCATGTTTAGAAATGTACATTACAAAAACTGTTTCTGTAAGAAAAAGGAAATTACTACATTTAATACAAATGTTTTTGTCATATTTGTATAGTTCAATTACTATATAATACTAAAAATATATTATACTATATAATACTAAAAATATAAAACTATAATAATAAAAAATTATCTTTACCATGACTCATTTACAGTATGGCCAAAATTAGTAAATTCCGTTCAGATGTGTAAAAACCATGAAGTAAAAAATGGATAGAACATTATCAGTGAATAATTTAGAACAGCCTGAGGCATTTTAAAGCCAATAAGGCAATAAACAGAGGCTCATGGGGTCATTTCTCATCAATTATTAGAAAGTTAACCTGTGGCAGAGATGCAGTGACCCTCATCTGTTTAAAAGGCTTTTACTGTAGAAGGCATTAGAGAAAAATTGCACCGACAAAAGTGTATCAACAATGAAGATATATCTGTATGCAGAGATACTATAAGCTTTAGTTTAGACACTTTTTGCAGAATTTACCATTAATACAGTGTTGGTATTGATCTAATATAATCAACATTTATTATACAATCATTAAATGCTATTCTATAGATAATGTTGATTGATATGTATTTGGTTATTCGCATAATGCTTTGTCCAGTATTTAAATTCATTACCTATACGGCAAGAGCAAAGCTTACCCTCCCAGACAATATTAGCATAAACATATGAGACACATTGACAGCCTGTCTCAAACGATCCTGTCCTATAGTAGTCTATTACAGAATTCAACGTCAAATTATATCTCAGCATACGTCTTATTTTTGGCTGATGTATTAGTTTGAGCAAAAAAACACAGGGTCAAAGCAAACTTAGGGGTTAGCTGAATTATGTGATGACATTAAGTGTTTTATCTGCAAATTTTTCATCACGAGTCATTTCATTTAGATCTAAAAGGTAGACGAAAACGTGTTTCACAACAATAAAATAAAACTCAATTAAAATAAAATTGATTTGCATAACCTTGGAGAAAATGTCCAAATGAGCACGCTTTTAAACTACATACCCCATGATGCACCGCAGATACTTCCTGTTTTTGTCATGTGATTGTATTCAGCGCCCGTGATGAGAAATGAGGAGCTGCGCTGCTTTATAAACATTTGATTTATCACAATAACGTTTATGAGTATTAATAAAATAAGTATTACTAATGACAAGCATTAGGTTAGAAGACTGAAACGGAATCGACGTGATTTCTGCCCCCAAACGAAGATTGTATCATGTCGGAAGTGGAGGACCAGGTAGGCTTTTTAACACTTCTGGTGTCAAATGACAGGCTACAGAGCACTGTGTATTAGTGTATGTGTTGCTTGTAACGTTAAATTCTTTGGTTTTACTGCATTTGGGCTATTCGAGATTGCGCTTTAAACAGTCAATGTCATATATTGTGTCATATATTTCACATACGTGTGTGAGAAAGAAGCTGACAGGCTAACAGGACTAGGCATCTAACGTTACTAACATCACTGCAAATCTTATGATGACAGCTAGTTTAATGATAACCTCGTGTCCTTTATCATAGACAACGTTTAGTTAATTGCTATATTCTTTTATGCATGGAGCGTTTCCCTTTGCTATCACGTGTATTTGTGTTTGAGTGTGAGAAAAAACAAACTTCATTTAAACTCATATTAAATTAGCAAATTTGTAGTATTACAATTTTTCTTATTTGAACATAAAACATGTGTTATATGTATATTATCCTTTTATCTGTTTTTCAGGGAAGAAAACCAAGTGAAGAGTCAACAGATGACTCTGAGGTAACGTTCAGTCTGTTTTATTATGTCAAATCAGCCAATACATTGGTGTTATAATAAATAATAACATTACTACACATATCTAAATAGGCTTCTATTTTATTTATTAGTAAGAACACTATACAAATATTACAATATATTATCTGATCTGGCTGGCTAGTCTTCTTAACACGCCTTTATTTTGCATTTTGACCAACGTTAAACATGTGTCATTCATTTATTTTAATGAATGATACCACAAGCACAGTCTTCATATGGATAATATAAGTATTCGGACAGTGTTACTGTATAATGGCTCTCAGACTTGATAGTGGATCATGACCGTAGTAAGTGTGACAGTTTCTTTAAGTTCGTTTTAAGAAAGGCTCAAACAACATTTGTGAACCAGATATCATTGGGTTTGATTGAACTTGATTTTATTGTGATATCTAATGCAGTGACATACCTCCTTGTTTTCATACGGCTTAAATGTATGCCACTGCATGCAGGATTTGTTTTTATTTTACACAGTAAAAGCATTTGACATTAGATGTGTTATTATTGACATACGACACTACTTTGGAGCCCAGTTTGAGTCCAGCGGAGGTCCATTACACGGCATCTGAATAGCTCTGTAAGGGGTGATTCACATTTCGTGTCTTTTGCGCAAATTCGTTATTTGAAATATATAGGGAGCGACGCGCAAATTTTTTAGGTGCGTCGGCGCCGCATCGAGATGGATATAGTTCTACTTTTCAGAGTGCCGTCGGTCATTTAACTAGAGAATGCGGTGCGCGTTTTCAGCGTGGTTTTAGACGCGGAATTTGAATAGCCCCTAACTCTATTTGCTGACACTTTTCCAGTTTACACACTATTGTACCACCATAATGCCAATCACCCATATTAATTCTTTCTTAACTGTGAAGTGAATGCGACATGTCAAAGTCAGATAAAATGTTATCACATCATATAAAGTCACATAAAATTTGGTGGTTCAAATACCCATGTTAGGTCTCTCTTCAAGTTTTTAAAGCATTTGTTTTATTTTTATTGCATGATTTTTTATAGTCAGGTAAGTGCCATTTTCAAGATTGTCACATCCATAACGGTACTTCTTCATAGATGGGCAGATGGAAATTAAACTTTAAGTTTAAGTCACTTTACCACGTGAACACCACGTGAGCATGCCGGAGCACGACACAAAATGACTGCTTTCAATATCAGGAAACGCAATTCTGCGCAACATTTCAGTGTGCAGGAACACCTGATTCCTTTGTAAATCGTAGGGAAGTCGTAAGGATCTCTGTCGAGTCCTGCTGCTTGTCATTTCAGCAAATAATTTCGTGTTTTAGTCGCGGTTTCTTTATTTCTTCTATTCTCCTCAGCCATTTTGCTGGGTGTCTTGCCACCCAGGGGAGCATGTCCCCCCAGTTATATATTAATGCTTTCCATAATGCAAACACGACTGGAGCGAGTTTAAGTAAATAAAGACAAAAATACTCTCAAACTCTTCAAGCATTTTACCCTTTCTTCAGAATACCTTAACGTCATAAATCCGTCTAACCTCTGAAGAAAAGACAACAGCTCTCAAAGCTGGAAATACAGTAAACATGCCACAGCGTCTAAATGTGATGTCATGCAGTGAAATGAGGAAAGATGCTGGCAGGCTTTGACGTTAATCTGGGATTCTGAGACCCAATGCTTCAGCCATGCGGCCCGGCAAAGTTTCTAACTAGAGAGACAAGAGGAGAGAATGAAGGATGAGCAGAGAAAGAGTGTGTGGACGGTCACACCACTCCAGAAAAGGGGCAATTAAAGACAGACTTCCCTTCATCCCCTGCTCCCCAGGGCACCAATTAGGAGCAGCAGGGAATGAGGCACAACACTCATCCACCACATCGCCGTGGCGATGGCAAACACTAACAAGAGGAAGAAATTATGGGATATGAAACAGGAGAGATATTATCCGCCCCTCCCCCCCGTACAAAGTTTGTCAAGAATTCCCCCCCTCTCTATTTCTCTCCATTCTTGTCTTTAATGGCTTTGTAGACCATGACAAATGCGCAGGCATTAGAAATTTCACATCTGGCCAGAAAAGAAAATGGACAAGGGAAGTCGGTGGTGACTGGACATTACCTCCAGTCTGCTTGTGGTGTTACGGCACCAGGTTACATGAACGGTGAACACCTATTCATTGTAAATATACAGTATAATTTGCATCAGAATCAATCTTTTATGTTAAGCCATGAGTGTATTGCATTACAGTAAGGACTCTATTAAGATGTCTCATGAACAGAACGAGGTGCTTGTTGGAATACGTGTTAGTTCAATTGCTTAATAAGATGTGAATAGCCAAGTGAATTTGACTCTCATATTGCTTTAAAGAAAGTTGTTTTGAAGATTTAGAGCTGATGAGGTTTGTGTGTGTGTTTTATTAGGAGGAGGACACTGAGGAGGAGCCTAAACTGAAGTACGAGCGGCTGACCAATGGCGTGACGGAGATCCTACAGAAGGATGCAGCCAGCTGCATGACGGTGCATGACAAGGTGCTTCTGCATGTATTTATTCACTAATCAAGTGCAATACATGAGGCATGATGCGTATGTACATTTTGTGTCTTTAAATGTTACTTTGGATATCGATACATTTTTTTTTAACTTTATTTGAAATTTTCTATTTTAATATTCAAACATATTGTTTAAAGTAATCTGAATTTCATGAATTCTGAATTTTTAATATAACAATACTAAATAATTGGAATTATTTGAAAATTATTTGGATTTGAAATTTAATAGATTTTTTCTAATTTGTTTATTAAATTTTTTATTTTATTCCACATGTAAATCCTTTATTTCCTCTGTGAGAATTTTCTTTTCCCATGTGTTGGTAACTAAGAATTTATTTACAAATAAATGTATAATCTGCACTCTATCACAGTTATGAAAACAACATTTTGACCGTTCTCTGACCATACAGCACAGTCTCTCAGAAAGCTGCTCGCACAAACACTCACGGGCCACCAACCCTTCGCTGATTTCCTTTTCATTTCCTCCTCTTTTAGATTTCGGTGTCTTTTTCTCCTGTCCTCTTTCAGTTTTTCCCCGTCTTGATATTTTTGTTGGTGGAACATTCTACGTGGGCTGGTTAATCGTCATGGCAGCTGGTTCACTCATGCACGGACGCTGTGGAGGAGTAGTCATACCTAGTTATGTCTCCTCACCTGATGTTTTATTAACCGCTATTGATTTTTATCCCCCCCCACTTTTCCTGCTTTTTCCCTCGGGACTTCCTCCTCCCCTTCCGCTTCTCCAAAAAAGGCAAGCTTGCAACAGAAAGAGACGTTCAAAAGCTGAATTTCCAATGAGAGTCCTCGTTTCATTCCCTTTTTTATCCATGCACTCTATGTCTATCTCTTTCTTTCTATCTTTTTAAAGCACTGCTGCGTCTGCATTCCGCCACCTAGACGCCTACGTACGCGCTCACACCCCTAATGTTGCCTCATATTTTAAGTGCCAGGGATCCAAATTTCATTTCAGCAATTTCATTTTGATAAATCCCTTTAAGAGCCACTGAGGCTGGCGAGGCCACCTCTTTTATTTATTTATTTTGGGCTGATTTTATTTGGGGAGATTGCGGAGGTTCTGTTGGACATGCTCGACTGTGCCTGTAAATATAAGCATTTCATTATAGACTGCAGTGAAGCATGGGGCAGTGCGGTGTGCCGCGACAGGGTGAGCTCTGTACACATATAAACAGGTGTGTGTGTGTGTGCGCGAGTGTTTGAACACGGGGTAACCTCAGTTCTGAAGATGGGCTCATTCAGTTTGTGTTTTAGGGTGTAAAGCTGGATGCTGTTTCAAAAGAGGGTCCAATCTGCTGATGTGAACCGGGGTCTTTAAACATCTCCATATTTACATTAGATCAAAAGTGATTTAGTTTCATACACCTTATAAATTAATTATACAGTAATTTATATCAAATTAATATTAGTAATAAATGTATATACTATGTAATTAATTATACATTGTTTTTCAAGAAAAAATATTTATATTCTTTTATATTTATATACTTCCTAATCATGAGGTAATAGGAATTGGAAATATATGAAAATTAATAACTTGCTTTCCCTCAGAAACAGCACGTTTTGAATGATGTCACTTAACATCATTTTTTATTCGTCCTCTTTTTACAAGCCTATACATTTTTTCTTATTTGACATTAAATATATTTTCATTTCATGAAGGAAGGATTGTATAATTTATATAAAAAAGTAAAACCAGAAACCTAGAAAATGATAATTTATTTTTATTTTATTGATGACATAAATGTGGAATTTGCTAGCAGTAATATTGCGAATTCACGAGATAATGGCAAATGTTTTCTTACGTTAAGTCCTAAAATGTAATTGCATTAGTGTGACAGGCGAAGTGTTTCACTGGTGTGTAGAGTAGAGAAGTGTGACCTGTGGTGCATATATTATGTTGAAGCGTTTTGTCGAGGAAAAAACGCTATTTCACACTGGGGCGCCCTGATAAATAGGCTTTTCTGTCCTTCAGCAATTTCACACTTTTTGCCCTCGAGGGGACCGGCCGAAACCACACACACAAACACACACTAGCATACACGCACAAACACTGAGGCTTCACAGCCATGCCTGGTAAAACTCATTTTTAATACCTTCACCACAGCTTTTAAGTCTGTATAAGTGCTAGATGTCCCGTGGTTTTGACTTGTATGGCTCACATGTTTTTGTTCCTTGTTGCTTGCAGTTCCTGGCTCTCGGGACACACTTTGGGAAGGTTTACCTGCTGGACATCCAAGGAAATGTTACACAGAAGTTTGAAATTGTACGTCTGAAGTCCTGTCACTCACTGTAGTTGTTATGCATCCATTCGTATTTAAAGATGCAAGCCGTAACTTTTTCGGGTTCAAAATACAAGTTAGTTATGGGGCATCCGTGCGACAATAGTGTTAAACACTGCCTCCTTACCCCGATTCACAACAAGAAGTTTATGATAATGATTTATAATCAAGTACAGATAATTATGTAAAGTTACAGATTGCAGCTTTAAGCTGGTAAACAATGTTTTCTGGTGGAAGCCAATTAAACCATGATGAAACTGTTTGAAATGACTATTTTTTAGGATTAGAACAATATATTGCATTTCTAAGATCTTAGTAAAGATTAATCTTAGAGTCAAGGCGATTGTTTTATGATATGTGTTCAACCTTATTGGTTGAGCTTCTAACATGTGACCTGTGGTGATATAAAATATATACAGTATATGTTTTAGGGGTGTAACAACAATATATCGCATAGCTATGGGAATTGTTTGATATGATATCCATTTAATCCTATTGGCTGAGCTGCTAACATGTGACTTGCGGTAACATATATAATATATACCTTATATTTTTTTAGGGCTTTTACTGCTTTAAGAAGTGAGGTTTTAGCTTTCTTAATTTTAATTTGTGTTCAAATTTATGTGATTATTTATGAATTTATTTATTATTTTATATTATATTATTAATGTTCAATTACATCTAGAATCTAGATTGTTGTTCTTTAAAAAAGAATATAGGATTAGTTTTTTCTTAATGTTTTGGGAATAAATCTCATATTTAAATTTTGGTTTCATTTGACATTTTGTTCAAAATCTGTTATAATCATAATAGTGAACCCAGTATACTATCATCATGGAACATGTGTATGTTACTCCCCATGTTTAAACGGTAACAAATTCGTAGGTTCATGTCTGTTTTTATGTTGGATTATATAACATGACTATCATTTTTACACAGTAGTGCTTTAAAAGATGTTGATGGTACTCTCTCCTTATTTTTTCGGTGCCCTTCTCATAGAGTCCAGTGAAGATAAACCATATTAGTTTGGATGAGAGTGGTGAGCATGTTGGCGTCTGCTCTGAAGATGGAAAGGTGAGAATTTCACACTTACTTCAAATGCCACGGCCTGTTAGATCTAAAATAATTCATAAGCTATAAGCTTTAAGACTATGCAGTTGTTGACTTGAGTTTCATGCAATTCTCTATTTAAACAGCATGATGTAGCATCTTCCCATTCAAAACCGCCAACCCCCGACACCTTCGGAAACCACATCAATGCATTTGCATTCCTTTTAAAAGGCGTTTAAAAAAGAACTCTTTTCTACCGCTCTTGTGATTTCTATCGCTCTTTTCGATCTACAGTATCTGCTCATTGATCACAAGCTGGCTGTTATCAGTCCGCCGAGGCTAATCATCAGCACATTCTCATGCCGATCTGTTCCACGATAGGCCGCGGCTCCCCCTGGTCCTACAGCGAAAGCCAGATCTTGTCTCGCCCCCGGAACCTACACCAATTAAAATCAATGTGAGGGCCATTGTTTGCTCTCGCGCGCGGTTAATCCCCGCTCCACTACTGGCCACCGTGCTGTCGATGTTACGCAAAATATGACACAAGAAACAAGGGTGTTCGCAACATCATTTTTGTTCATTATTGGGTTTAACAAGTTCAAGATGTTGAGAAAAACATTACACGCCTCAACCGGTGGACCAGACTTTGAAAAGTATCAGACAAGCCGAGTACTCTATCGTCATCTCGAATACAAGATCTTGCTTTGCGTTTTCGTAGTTTCGCTAGTTTTTAAACCTCACACTCATTGACATTCCTTTTGTTTCGTTCAGACAGGTGTATTTCATTTGTTGTGTTACAGCTTGTTTGTAGCCGTCGGGGACTGACGCACAACTAAAATGAAGTCTTATAGCATAAAGGCTCACGAGGGCAGGAAAAGTTGACCTTTCCACTAATTGGGAGTCTGGTAGATGGTTAACTCGCCCACCGGGTAGCCCGATGCTTTTATAATGCTTTGCCCTAGTCATCCACCATCACGAAATGCATCTCCGGACCGCTATGATTTCCCTTTAAAGACATGTCAGTTTGTCGTCTTCAACTTTCTCATTCCTCTTTCTTTTGTTTTGGCAGGTGCAAGTGTTCGGCTTGTACACCAGGGAGGGCTTCCACGAAAACTTCGACTGTCCCATCAAGGTAACTTATTGCGGTTAATGCCGCTATGTTTTTCACGCCTGATGGGAAATCGCCTCCGATTTCGATTTCCTGTCAGTACGGGCATTGATAATTCTCAAAAACAATGTAATTTCAGCGTGTTGCTAGTCTTAATTGATTTCTCTGGGGCATTTCATATCATGCATGAGCCGCCTTTTTGTCGAGCATGAGAGATGTCACCTAGCGCACGCATTTAAAAGAGCTAGTGCTGTCATCTGCTTATATCAATACTTTTGTGTATTAGACCGCGTGGATCAATTCTTTAACTTTTCCTGCGTTGAAAGGAACGTATTGAGCATGTTTTCACACCGGATGCAGTTAAACTCACTCTGAGGGCTTTAGAAATGCTGTAGTGGATATTGGTGTTACCTCAGATATCTAAAGCATCTCCTGTTTTAATCTCAGGTCGTGGCGCTGCACCCTCAGTTCAGCAAGTCCAACAATAAACAGTTTGTGACTGGGGGAAATAAGGTAGGTGGGCAATTCCATGCAAATGTCAAGGTTACGATGAAAAAAATCAAGCTTTTACCAAACGTTTTTATGAATGAATGAATGAATGAATGACACCCAAAGCACTTTACTAGCATCATATGAGGGGAGCCTCTTCTCAAACCACCACCAGTTTGCAGCATTCACCTAGATGAAAGTACAGCGGCGCCTTGGGCTCACCACACACTAGCTATAGGTAGAGAGGAGAGAGAGATAGAGCCAATTCAGAGGTTGGGGAACATTAGGAGGCCAAGATTGACAACGGCCATTGGAGGGAATCTGGCCTGGACACCAGGGTTACACCCCGACTCTTTTACGAGAAGTGCCATGGGATTTTTAATGACCACAGAGAGTCAGGACCTCGGTTTAATGTCTCATCCATTCTGGTTGGTCAGATGTCAGTATTTGGTGGTTTGAAAACCCAAAACACTTATTTGTGTTATTATAGTTTTACATAGTCAGGTAAGTGAATTGTCACATCCATGACCGTCCATATTCCTCATTATCAGGCATATGAAAATAAAATGTGAGTAACTATTTGATGTTATATAAAGAGCCATGCCTTCTCCATTTGTTGGATATTTTCTCTTTTAATTCACAGAAATCCTACAAAGTATGTTGTCTCTCCTTTTTGTCACATCCATAGCGCATTCATTTTTCTCTCTTTAAAATAAAAAACTTGTGCATAGACTGATATTTTTCTGATGTCTGGACTCTATCATCAGGGGTTTAGTTAAATATAAACAGATGTTTCAATATATTGGTAATAAATACGTTCAATGAGAGATTATATTTCAAGTTTTGACTGAAAATGTCACATCCATAATGCTTCAAAATAAGTTGGGAACCCAAGCCGTGGTTGAGCCATAGTGCTTAAACGGGAGGCTATGCTTGAACCAGGCTCATATTTGTCTTCCATTTTTCATTTCTCTCCAAATAAAATCCTCTACATTTTTAATAAGAAAGTGTCATAAAGTAAATAAATATACAAATGTATTTTTGACAATGGTTTAACTATAGGTTTGAACAATGTAATAAACCTGTAAACATTTTGTGTTTAAAAGAAAAGAAGAAAAAAACAAAAGCAGCAGTCCGTGCTTCAGGACCGAAGCTGTGTGTTATTGTTGTTTTTTGTGTTCTCGTTCATTTCATGCTCTTGAAATTTCAGCACTGAGGGTTAAGCTAAATTATTAGAATGGGATCATTTTTGTCGTGTCGAGTGCCGTGTGTAACGGTTACTCGAGCTGTTTGGCGTGAAACGCTCTTACCGTATTGGCCTTACACCAGGGTCAACACGAGGGAAAGAGAGAGTGGTCCATTTTCTCAAAAGTGTTGTTCACCAAAGAGATGTTGTCTCTTCTTGCGCAATAAATAACAGTCATTACACAGAGTGCCATAGTGTTCGCAACATGTAGAACACTCTTCGGCTTATGGACTAAACAAATACACACTCAATTGTCAAAAGACAAAATGCTACCGACCCAAGTCGCAGATAGTTGACCACGTTGAAAGCACTTAGAAGAAGTTGATCTGTTTGGTTGCATCTTCTTTTGAATAGAAAGATCTTGATGTAAAAGTTGAATGCAAATGCATTACACTCAGATTTAAATAAGTGCAGCTGGTATTTGTGAAGTTGATGGTTAGAGATCTGAATCTCACACTGTGTCTACACCGGACGCGACAAGAAAATAGAACGTATTACTGTGTGTTCACACCACCTGCGCAAAGCGAGGCGATGTCATTCATTTCAATGGAGAGCCGGCGACACTAGTGACAATGACCATTGGCGACAGGAAGTGGGCGTGTCTATCGACGCAACAAGGTTGATATTTCCTCAACTTTATGCAAATGATAATTTACTTTCGGGAGCGACTACCAATAGGTGTAAACTCACGTCATCCGCCTCTCGTCAGTTACTGCAGGGTTTGTTTATAAATGTTACTAGAGCAACCAAAGCTGGTAACGTCTTCTAACGACCTCGTAGCAAGAGAGTAGCGACAGAGTTCGCTGGCGGTGTGAACGCACAGTTAGGGGCGATTCACATTTCACATCTAAAACTGCGCGGCCGCTGCGCTTTCTCTTTCACATGACCAGCAATGCGCGCAGCACTCCCTATTTTCACGAGCATGCCTACACATGAAATATAGACGCGTATAGACGCAAACTCGCGGCAGGCGGTGTGAATGGCGCGAATCAGGCGATTTCCACGAATGCGCGTCAATATCCTCTTCCACAAAGGTAGAAAATATTTGGCAGAACGTGTAATGTGATTGTTCGCGTTTGGTGTGAACCCAGCTTTAGAACCCATATTATAATAAAAAAAATTGTCCACACTGGATGCGACGCCACAATCCTATTAGAACAAGACCTTGTGTCCTATAGCGTCGTTCGCGTCCAGTTTAGACACAGTGTCATACCACTCACGTAACGTCAAAAGATTTTTATTTTCCTCCTCACGATTTCTTCTTTCACAATTCTCATAAAATGGCTTTGCGTCGTAACGTCATTGTGTTTATCAGAAGCAATTAACGGCATCTATTGTCCTTCGCGGTGACCAAGTCCCTTCGTTTTCTTTCCACTTCTCCTCGCTTCCTTCTGTCTCCCTGGCTTAAGGTCCCCATAATGCGGCCCTGCCATGAAAATCAATACGGCTTCCACTGAAGACGCGTCTTGTCAAAGGCAATTCAATTCCGTCTGCTCGGCTCTTGGAGTGTCAACTCCTATTCCTGCGCTGTAATCTGTTAACACAGCCAAAAGTGTGGAACCGAGGCGACATTGAACCGTCTTTTATTTCGGCCTTTTTCTCCGCAGTCGGGTCGGGTCAACTGCGAGTTATTGTGTGTGGCGTTTTTGACACGTTTGGTTCAAGGTTATCCTTCCAGTGCTTGTCTTCTTTTTTTGTGCATTATTTTCATAAACCGTTTTTGAATTCCTCCTCATTGAAAGTTAATAGTCAAGAGAGCCTGTTTTTTCATCTCACGAGTCAAATATTTTCTTTTTCCAAATACACGTTATGTTATTCTTTAGGCTTTAGGCTTTGAGGCTTTGATTGTCTCAGAGCGCCATTGTGTTGCACACGTGTACGTGCCTCATAGAACTGCCTTTAGAAAAAGAGTTTCATCTTGTAAAGGTTTGATCTTTTTATAAAATAGTGGCAAGCTTGCTTGTCATAAATTTAAAAGTCTGAAGTCTGAATATGCCAGCAGTGAATATAATGAGACCAATGATACACTACACACTTATACAACTCAAACCTTGAACAGTCAAGTTTTTACATTCATTGATGAGAAAATAATGAAAATGGTTTTAGATCAGCATTGAAAGGCGCTTGTCACTGCTCTGTGTTTGACTGCCCTCTGCTGTTATGACACAGTCATTACATGTGTTTCAAGCTGTTTTGCTGTTTGTTTGTTATCAGTAACTGGTTATTAATATTACATGAATTATTTGTGTCCCGCAGCTGTTGCTTTATGAGAGGAACTGGCTGAACCGCTGGAAGACCTCTATTCTACATGAAGGAGAGGGAAACATCACCAATGTTAAATGGAGAGCCAACCTCATCGCCTGGGCAAACAATCTTGTACGATAAAACACATTCATAAACCTACAAGTCTATTAGCTTTTTAGCTGGATTTTATTAGCTTTGAGGTTATATGTGCACTACCGTTTAAAGGCTTTGCGACTCATCCTTTATTTATTTATAGATGGGTTGTTGACAAATAAACCACACATTTGTCTTGTGGTGTGACCGCCAAAAATTTGTAAACAAACTGTTAATAAAGATCATTGTAAAGTATTAATATTTATATGTATAAGATAAAACAGCATAAGAGAGATTTATCATGATTGTTAGGTTTTTTTTTCTAAGGTTTTGCTGTCACACCAAAGGACACATTTACCGTTTATTTGTCAACTACCCATTTATTAATATATTATTGTCACTTTCTAGAATAATACTAAATTAATTAAATTATGGAATAAAACATTTTTTACTTTAGGAATTAGATTGTGACTAAAAGCATCCAAAATAATTTTTTTTTTATTTTAATATTATTTTATAATATTATAGTATATAATATAGTTACTGTAACTATATATTTTTAGTTTTTTACCCTTTGCCTAGAATTTGCTAAATTACACTCTTGGCATTTTATCAGCCAACTTCTTAGTGTCACATGAGGAATCTATTACGGGCTCTTTTTGGTTGTTTTTTCTTAATTATTTTTCAACGGATTGTAAAAAACTAATTGTTCATTTTTTGAATGGAAAAAACTATTTTATTGCCACAGGGTGTGAAAATCTATGACATCGGCACCAAACAGCGCATCACTAACGTGTTGCGGGACAACACCAGTCTGAGGCCGGATATGTACCCCTGTAGTCTGTGCTGGAAAGACAACACTACACTGATCATCGGCTGGGGCTCTTCTGTCAAGGTGTGTACTCAAAACCCTTGCATGTAAAGTATTATAATATAATAAAGCATATTTGAACTAATTGACTTATCTTATATCTAGCTCACTTCTAAACCTGTATCGAACTCAAGTTGATTTGTTTGTTTGTTGTGTGTCTCAGATATGCGCTGTTAAAGAGCGTGACCCAACAGAGATGAGAGATCTTCCCAGTCGCTACGTTGAGATCGGTACTATTACATCATTATTTAAAGGCGTATACATTTATTGGTGAAGCTTGCTGTGGTATTTTATATGTTTGATCTGATTTCTTGCAGTCTCTGCATTTGAGACGGAGTTCTTCATCAGTGGACTGGCACCTCTAGCAGATCAGCTGGTCACTCTGTACTACGTCAAAGAAAACTCGGATCACATGGTACAACTGAAAATCATATAATGATGTCTTGAATGTTCCTGAATGTATTGTTTGGTTGTTTTTAAAGTAGGGCTGGCAAACGATTAATCGCGATTAATCGCTTCCTGAATAAATGTTTGTGTTTACATAATATACGTCTATGTACTGTGCATATTAATTGTGTATTCATAAATACAAACACATACACATGAATACATATTTAGGAAATATTCACATGTATTTATTTGTATTTACCAATCATTGAAATTATATATAAATGTTTATAGATTTTTCTTAAATATATGCATGTGTGTGTATGTGTTAATAAATACAAAATGATTATGCACAGTACACAGATACAATATATATTATATAAGCACAAACTTTTATTCTGGGTGCGATTAATCGCGATTAATCGTTTGACAGCCCTATTTTAAAGTGTTTGTTTGAATTGTGACAGGAGGAGGAGTTCAGGACACGGCCACGTTTGGACATCATTCAGCCGTTACCAGAAGGCAGTGAGGAGATCTCATCTGATGCTCTCACTGTACGCAACTTCCAAGAGAACCAATGCAGGGACTACAGACTCGGTAGGTCCAACGTAAACTTCTGGAAGGTTGTACGGATGGACAAAGGGATACATATAAATTATTTAAAATTGTGATCTTTTTTATCACGGCCGTGATTCCAGAACACTCTGAGGGTGAATCTCTGTTCTACATCATCAGCCCTAAAGACATCGTAGTGGCTAAAGAAAGAGACCAGGATGATCACATTGACTGGCTGCTGGAGAAGAAAAAATACGAGGTCCGTGTCCAAAATAATCTTTTTTTGGACGCATTTTACCACAGTCTCAAATCTACGGATCACATGATCTTCCGTTTAATAAAAGATGTATTTGAATCATTTTACAGGAGGCACTGATGGCTGCAGAGATCAGCTTTAAAAACATCAAACGCCATGACGTTCAGGTAAGAACAAACACGTCTTTATTAAGGAACCTGACAAGGTATTCAGAACTGATTCCGTCAGAACTGGATTCAGCTCTCAGATTTGATCCTGGAATCACTGTTTCTGTGGTTTGTGAACAGAAAATTGGGATGTCGTACATCAATCATCTGGTGGAGAGACGAGATTATGATGCAGCCGCCAGGTATAGAATGAAAAAATTATGTTTATTGAATGTCATTCAGTTGTTCGGTATATAACTGTATACAATCCTGTACACATTTGCGTTGATATATGAACTCTGTATTGATCTGTTTCTATGTTCGTTTACAGAAAATGTCAAAAAGTGTTGGGAAAGAACATGGATCTCTGGGAGAATGAGGTGTACAGATTTAAAACCATCGGACAGTTGAAGGCAAGTGTTGCTGACATAAACTCGTGCATTTCTTTCTTTCTTTTCAATACTATAAATCCATAAATGCACTTTGGATAAATCTTTCATTTTGCATAAATTTGGCATCTCCCGAACACACAAATGTAAATCTCTCTCTTTGTCTGCAGGCCATCAGCCGGTACTTACCAAGAGGAGACCTGCGACTTCGGCCAGCCATTTATGAGATGATCCTACATGAGTTCCTCAAGACTGACTATGAAGTACATATCTTTCCACAAACATATTTCTACAATGTGCATTATGCGTGCTGATGGTGGATAGATGCAAGATGTTGCAATGGTGGAAGAAAGTCATTCCATTGATGTTTTATGCACAGGGTTTTGCCACGTTGATTCGTGAGTGGCCTGGTGAACTGTATAACAACATGGCCATAGTTCAGGCAGTGAATGAACACCTGAAGAAAGACCCCAGTAATCGCACACTCCTCACAACACTGGCTGAACTGTAAGCGATGCCTGCTATTCTTTTAAACTTCTTATAGTGATAGTTCACCCAAAAAAAAATATTCGGTCAACATTTACTCACCGTTGCGTTGTTCCAAATCTGTATAAACGTCTTTGTTCTGATGAACACGGAGAAAGATTTTTGGACGAACGCTTTTAGCCCAACATTTCTGGGGCACCATTGATGCCCCAGAACTGTTTGCTTTCCAACATTCTTCAAAATATCTTCTTTTGTGTCCAACAGAACAAAGTTCTGAGAGCCTATTTTTTCTACTATGGTAGCCAATGGTGGCCAAGAACTGTTTGGTTACAACTTGCAAGCATTCTTCCAAATATCTTTGAACAAAGAAATGTATTCAGAACTCGAGGGACATGGATTTTCATTTTTGGGTGAACTGTTCTTTTAACTTCTCAAGCTCAATGTTTCGACTAATGTAACCTAGGCCATGTATTTGGGGCAAATAACATTATCCAGTAATATCAAACTAACTTTTGCTGTCCAATCAAATTCATTTTTTTTCATTTCACTTAAAGCTACTTTAGATGACGCTTTTGAATGATGTTTCACGATGGCTTGAATGATTTCAGTTTTTCATAATAGGTAATAATGGTTTGGAACATAACTACGGTGCACAAAGTATGACCGCCATGTGTGTGTTCACAGATACACGTATGACCAACGTTACGACCGCGCTCTAGAGATCTATCTGCGACTCAGACACAAAGACGTTTACCAGCTCATTCACAAACACAACCTCTTCTCCTCCATCAACGACAAGATCGTCCTGCTCATGGATTTCGACAAAGAGGTCGACATTTATTTTACCAAGACAGTTTCGACCTTATGGAGGACTAGGACTTTTCTTTTACAATTTAAAAGAAACTTATTTCAAATGTCAGATGTCACGTTTGCTGATGAAAGTTATTATAAATGGCTTTCGAAAATTGATTTATACTCGGAGATTTCTCTGAAGGATATGTCATTTTTTTCTCCCAGAAAGCTGTTGACATGCTGCTGGATAATGAAGACAAAATATCGGTGAGTTCACGGCACTGGCCTTGGTCTTCTGATTAAACCTCCACAAACTTTATAGAATATCTGTGTCTCTCTCCCATCAGATGGACAAAGTAGTGGATGAGTTAAAAGACAGACCAGAGCTCTTACACGTGGTGAGGAAACTTGTCTTCTCTCTGCTAAACAAGAGCCTCAATACATGCAGATGTGTTTTGTTCTCCCTTGTCTTAGTCTCTGTGTTAGACTGTCCATGTCCTGTTTTTCTTTCAGTATCTGCACAAGCTGTTTAAGCGAGACCACCATAAGGGTCAGAAGTATCACGAGAGGCAGATCAGTCTGTATGCAGAGTTTGATCGACCCAACCTGCTGCCCTTCCTCAGAGAGAGCATGCACTGCCCGCTAGAGAAGGTCTGATCAACATATACCTGTCACATGACTTCTATTTTCTCGTATTTTTGCAAACGTATCCAGAGGTACAAGCATGAAGTAAAAAGCGAATCATTATTCCTTGAATAAACATGTTTCTTTGGCTTTATTTGAAAGAGGTTTAGTATTCATTAATGTATTTTAACTATTTTTAACAGTATACGTTTTTGAGTCTTTGTGTTGTGTCTTGTTCAGGCTTTGGAAATCTGTCAGCAGAGGCACTTTGTGGAAGAAACCGTCTTCCTGCTCAGTGAGTTCTGAATCATCCATCTGCGCATTTCTGTCATATATTGTTCTTAAAAACTTGGGACATAAGTGAAGAGTTTCTTCATCATAAATAGAAGGACAGAGGAGAAGCAGTCTTTATGAAACAATCAGACTACATCTAAAATGTAAGATTTTCATTGCAGTGGCTGAATGATTATGGTTATTATTGTATGTGTTTAGGCCGTATGGGAAACTGCAGACGTGCCCTGCAGATGATCATGGAGGAGCTGGCCGACGTGGACAAGGCCATTGAGTTTGCCAAAGAGCAGGACGACCGAGAACTCTGGGAGGATCTCATCTCTTACTCTATAGACAAACCACGTAGGAAAATTCAATCTGTTGTGTTTACAACAGCAATGCTGTAGTTATTCTTCAGAACGCAATTTTAGAAAATGCATTTTGGTAACCTACTATTCAAGTAATATGTCTCTTGTCTTTTCAATCTAGCATTTATCACCGGCCTCCTGAATAACATCGGCACACATGTGGATCCCATTCTGCTCATTCACCGGATTAAAGAAGGAATGGAGATTCCCAATCTTAGGGACTCACTGGTCAAGATCCTACAGGACTATAATCTACAGGTGTGCTCATGAAGTGATAGAATAATAAAAGTGCGAATTAATCATTTTCCATTAAGGGAATGTTGTAATTGTGCTCTCGATGTCTCTCCCTATAGATTTTGCTGAGAGAGGGTTGTAAGAAGATCCTGGTGGCGGATTCTCTGTCTCTGCTGCAGAGGATGCACAGAACACAGAAGAGAGGAGTGCGGGTGGACGGTACCAAACGTTATTGTTTCATCTTTCTAAATTTTGTTTTTTTATGTCACAAAAACTCATTTGCTCTCTGTTCTTATAGAGGAAAACATCTGTGAATCCTGCCACACTCCTGTTCTACCATCAGGTACATTTGAATTACTTTAACATCCTATTTATGTTTCTTAATGGCCCATGCCAATGACTAATAGAGTGCCTATACATAATATATCATGTATTGTGTACTTTTTTAGTACCATACTGCAAATATAATTAATCTTAAAGAAACTGTGTGAGATGCATTTAGTTGTTGTAGATTCAATTCATATATTTATGAAAAATCACTAAAAATGGCAAATACATTGCATTTTATCAACAAGTATTCCTACCACCCACTTTTTGATTCTTTAATGTCAATGTGAATTTTTATTTCTTTGTCTTTGTCAACAAATTACCATTGTGCTGAATCAGTTTTAGATGTAAAATGTTCAAGTGTGTGATGCTTGTTTCAGACACAGCCCAGACATTCAGTGTGGTGGTCTTTCACTGCAGACACATGTTCCATAAGGAGTGTCTTCCATCCCCAGGAACCGTAAGTCTCATATACCTACTATTTATTGTTGCTTTTTACTCAAGTGCCTTGGTTTGGAGTTTTGACGCACAAAAGATGTATATATATATATATGTCAAAACACTATAATAGAAAATTTTGCATCCATACAGTGACGTCCTTGACATTTTGTGTGTTACATCACTCTCTGCCCGACAGGTTCAAAGCATGCAGTACTGTAACATCTGCAGTGCGAAGCGGAGAGGACCAGGCAGTGGCATACTCGACATGAAGAAATAATCATTCCTCCTGATAAATATTTAATTATACATAAATCTACCCAGGCTGTTAAAAACAAACATATGGAAATGAGCTTCAGCTTACTAATGTTTCTTAATGCGTGGTTTTGCCCTTTATGCTAGGCTGTATTCTGAAACAAACTGTACTAATAAACACCTCAGAAATGTTTGACAGGTGTTGAAGTCTGTTATAATTCCACTTTACCTTTAAGAAAACTGTTTATAACCATTTTGCATTCGCATTATGATAAGTCTGCATAAACATTTTTTATTTTTTTTCTTCCCGTCTGAGGATTTTGGTTTACTTTTAGCAGTCTGTGTTTTTGCAAGTGATTCAAATAAAACGTGAAAGCAAAAGTTTTCCTTGCATGGTATTTTAGAGTAAGATTTTATCACAAACATTGGTTTACACTGTAAAAGAACAACTAGATTTACCTAATTTTTATTTGTGCAGGTTTTACACACAGTTTTTAAAGTAAATTTTACTTTTAAAAACTGTGCGCAAACCTGCACAATTTAACACCAAGTAAATCTTACAGTTGTTTTTCACAGTGTAGTTTTGCAAGTCTAATACCATAATGCAGAAGTGACGTTGTACTGTCAAGCACATTTCCTTATTTTATCTTTCCAGATAATGCTCTATATGATTTTTTTATTTGTCCATTGCACTTCTAATTTCATTGTATACAGCGCTATACAACGACAATTTCAATTAAATTTGCCCTCATCCCAGATCTTAAAACACTTGCTAGGACATGTAAAATGGCAAGACTGTAACAGGCTTTACAACTATATATATGGACGTTTTAAATTGTCTATGTTTTAATAGCCACTGAATCCAACAAATTACTGTTAAAAACTGACGTCAACATGTAACGACAGCACCCTCTACAGGTCAAAATAAGAAAACACAGATCAGAAACAGTGATATGAGATTAGAAGCTTTAATAGTTTGCCAATCATGATGAAATCAAATAAAATGAGCAGAATGGGACAGTAAGAGGGATGGAGGGGGTTAAAGGGACATTGTTAAAGAATATCTAATACTCGCAATGTTTCAACAAACTACAATTTACAACTACATTCTTACAGAGGGTTTAGAGATTCAGAGATTTTAACTCCTCAGAGTGGTAAAACTCAAGCAGGCATTTGCCCAAAACACGACCAGGAAGTGTATTCCAGAACGATATTTAACACATTTTCTTAATATATATATATATTTATATATATATATATATCTCCCATCACTTTCTTTTTCCACAGTAAGGTCACTTTAAATAGTAAATTTGAAGACTACGCACTTTCATGCCCTATCGACAGATCTTGCACAAAGGCCCGCAATAAGAAACACAATTATCAAGTTCAAGGTGAAACACTGAACGCTTCTTTTTGGCCATTCTAAACTCAGGACCTGGTCGACATGGTAACCACAGATATGGAACTGAGGTAGTCTCCCCTCTCTAGTGCCCAAACCAAAAACTCCAGCTTTGCGCAAAACAAAATGGAAAAAAAATGAAAAGTAAATCCAAAAATGTGGGAGCTATACTGATGTAGCAAAGAAAAAAAAGATCCCCGACAGCAGTTTTTTATTTCTAACCCAATATCTCCATCCTCAAAGTGGCTTTTCTCATTTTTGAAGAGTTGGCTGATGTCCAGTGGCTCTGCCAGCCAACCAACCCCATGAGGAAGCCCGCCGTAATAAACGCTTGGTGTCTTGTTCGGTTTATGCAGTGTCATTCATCTTGGTGTACGGTGTGGAATAAAGCAGATTTTTACATTTCAGTCAGTTCCTGTAGCTGCAGCCTGTTTGAATGCAGTTGATAAGGGAAGCCTTCTATCAGCCAAGTCTGTGTGTGAATGAGATTCTGAACGCTAGAAATGGGTGTGTCAAAACCTTGTGTGGGGTGGGAT
Source organism: Triplophysa siluroides (assembly GCA_006030095.1). NCBI lineage: Eukaryota > Metazoa > Chordata > Actinopteri > Cypriniformes > Nemacheilidae > Triplophysa > Triplophysa siluroides. The sequence goes on along the minus strand of VCII01000935.1, from coordinate 4,261,681 downwards.
CAGTTTTGTGTGTGTGTACGTGTGTGTGTGTGTGTGTGATGGGCACAGGTATCTCCAGCTTGTTCAGGACTGCATCAGACAGCTGCAGGTCATGTTTTCCCCCTTCGAGTCTTGCTTCACCAGTGGCAGTAGGCTCAGGGGGTAGGGGGTGATGGCTTTTATTTGTCCCCCAGGATGGCGTACTGGTTATCTAACTGTAGCTGCTGCGTAGATCCGGGGCCTTCTCCTTCTCTGACTCGGCTCTTGTGCTTGACCACCTCAAAGGTCTTCTCAATCTCTCTGTCCCTAGAACAAAAAGTTTCTCTCAATATGATTTGCTCTGAACATTTGGCTATAACAGGAATGATATGTTGTCTTATTGACCAATGTACAGCCACTGAAATAAGAGACCATTCCAAATTTTCATTTAATCAGCATTTTGAGATGTATGTATGTATGTATGTATGTATGTATGTATGTATGTATGTATGTATGTATGTATGTATGTATGTATGTATGTATGTATGTATGTATGTATGTATGCATGTATGTATGCATGCATGTATGTATGTATGTATGCATGCATGTATGTATGTATGCATGCATGTATGTATGTATGGTGTCTACATACATAAACATACATACATACATACATACATACACATCTCAAAATGCTGATTAAATGAAAATATATATATATATATATATTCATTTAATAAAATGTAAATATGTAGTAAATATGAACTTGTTTTCTTTGCAGTATTTGAGGTCTGAAAAATACAGAGCATCTTTTCTTTTCTTTTAACCTGATTCTCCAGTTTTCATTTTCTGCAAATAAATGAATATAGAAACATTATTTTTATTTGAAATTTGGGAGAAATCTTGCTAGTAGTTTACAGAATGAAACAAAAATGATAATTTCACCTAAACACATACCTATAAATAGTCAATTCAGACAAACTGAAAATAATTTTGAAATGGTCTCTTCATTTTCTCCACAGCTGTATATTATTCAGTACAATTAAACATTTGAAATTTACTTCTATTCATTTAGCAACTAACAAATGAGAGGGCAGTTAAAGACATAATTACATAATATAATATGAAAACTTATTACACGGCTCATTTGAATGCTTGATTCTGATTGGCCAGTCGCGACATTCCAATGGTTGTTATTTTCAAATAACAACCGCTCAAAACTAATAACACCCTGTAACACGGAGGCTGCAAATCATTTTGAGAGGGGCAGTTTAATATGCCACAAAAATTAATTATAAAAAATGTATTTTAATAACATATATGACATTATATTTACAAATGATTAAACCAATTGGTCTGTTCGTGACGTTTGAACGTCGTTTCTTACTTTAAAACCGAAACTAAACGGCTTTTCCTCGTGGAAGGTCTGCATTAAGTAAAAATGAGCTAACAAAATATTTCAAATTCACATTTATGTCCAGTTATTTTCTCATGTGGCAAGTAGCCATGTAATAAGTGGGATAATGTACAAGCAGCCGCTGTAACAACCGGCTGCCTGTACATTATCCCTTACATACGGAATATGCTTTCTAGGTATGCATTTTACAAAACTCTTATTTTAAGAACTGTACACATCCTGTCGCTATAAACAAGTTGACAGTTTTGTCATTTCTGGCTGTCCGATCATTCATGAGTCAAAGATGTAATCCGAAAATGTGTGATTACAGTAAAGAAATAAGACTCATGGAAATCTGGTTTAGTGACAGACAAAAGAAGAGACTGTTTAAAGTCTTACTTGCGAGTCTCCACGTGTCTGGCGGTGGAGAGGAGAGAGGGAAACTGGGCATCACTGAAGATCTCTGGGGGCCCTTGAGCTGGAGTTCTCTTAGTAGATGTTAACCGGGCCCCTGGGGGACGATACACGCCAGGTGCCTTGGGCTCCGGAACCTCAACTTCCTCAGCTAACAAAAAACAGAAGTTGGATTACAGATATTTTCCATAAAATAACAACAAAATCTAAAGAAAAAAAGATTAAAAACTAAATTAAAATGATACTTCAGTATATAAAAACGTCAAGATTGGCCACTCACCAGGAGGAGCTGAAGGGGGGGCGCCTGGTTTGTTCCAGGGTCCAGAGACTTTATCACCACTGACCAGAATGATCTCACCATCCTCTCCAACCTCCTCCTTCTCATAGTCTTCCTCTTCTTTCTCATCACTGTCAGGAAAAACGGAGCAGTATTACATTTTGACCTCAGCATGCAGGCGGACACGTCAAAAACATTTGAAATTGCCACATAAACCACATGATACAGAATATGTGAACTGAACATTAGTAGGAACTGGAGAGCGGTAGGAACCATAGTCCATAGTTTGAGGTTCTTACGTTATCTGCAGAGCCTGAAGCCTGAGTCCACTGTAGTCCACTTCCTTTTGCTCGAATTCCTTCCATTCCTCATCCTCCTGAAGATTTAAAAGAGAGAAAGGTGGGTTTATGAAACGATTCAACTCTACAGAACTACAACATTTCAAGGCATAGTTCACTCAAAAAAGAAACTTCTGCCATGAAGTACTCACCCTCAATTTGTTGCAAATCTGTAGAAATGTATTTGTTCTGCTGAACACAAAGAAAGATATTTGGAAGAATGCTTGTAACCAAACAGTTCTTGGCCACCACTGACTACCATGGTAGAAACCAAAACTACTATACAGGTTTGGAACAAATTGAGAGCGAGTAAATCATGACAGATTTTTGTTTTTTTTTGGAGAACTCTGGCAAATTTCAGATAGTCAAATGAAAACACTGTAAACGTTGTCATGGTGTCTGTGAAATATTTTCACACACTCTTTGTTTTGTTGAACGATGAATCACATTTTGAAACCTGCTATTCAAGTGCGCCGAGGATATCTGGTGCTTACAGCGGCGTCACATGACTGTCTGTTTCTCAGGGTGTTCATCACAATAATTAATAAAACACAAAAAATATATAATTTGGTGGTGAAAAGCAGGACACAGGACCTCTCTCCTCTGGCGTGTATCTTTAACATCTTTTTCATTTGCAAGATAAGCAAAATCTGAACTGTTAATCTGACACACAGATCTCTTTCAAGACGGTTTAATTTTAATCTCAAATACCAGATGGTAAAATAAAGTCCGCTTGACTTCTAATTCGACAATTTTCATTTTTTCAACCATAAACTTATTCTGATCAATGGTGGAGAGGATAAGTATTTCTGAATTTGGAAGGCACGGGCACAGACTTCCATAAGAAATGAATGGATGCTGTTGAAACGCTGTTCTTCATCTTCACACAAATACCACTTTTTTTTCAAAATGTAGGTGCATATAATGCATAATGTATATGCTTTGTGCATATAATAATATTAAAAGAGTAAGAAAACCTTTTATCTGTTTAAAAATTAACTATACACCTAACTTGGAAATGGGTAGTTGACAGACTAATATGCAAATGCGTCCTAACACTTCTGACAAATCTCTTTATGCTATTTTATATTCTAAACATAAATAATAATCATATGAAAATGTAATATAAACAGTCTTTTTTCTAAATTGCTGTCACCATAGGACACATGCACGATTTATTCGTCCAGTAGGTAAATGCGTTTGGCGCCACACACACACACACACACACACACACACACGCTTCATTATATTAGTGAGGTCATTTTATAGACCTCCAAAAATGTACATCAGGCTAAAGATGATGTTGTATCCACTACCCCCAATACGATTTGAGGCTCACGAGTTAGACATGTTAGGGACGATTTATGGCCTACACAGGGATCTGATGTCATTGTGTGAAACACACAGTGGACACGGCCAGACAAAAACTCACAATCCATGTTAAGACTAAACTATTATACCTACAACAGTCCAGCTTTAACACGTGTCTACCGGGAACATAACCGTCTCCGGCGGAGAGAAATAAGCATATGGCGCAGTTATAAAAGATTGATTGTCTGTGGGATGAATGTCCTCACACCAGCAACCATGTGGCACTTCAGACCAATAACTGCCTTGCTTACGTTACATTGCATGACCAGTACTGCAGATAACGGTAACACGATCACCGTTCGACATTGGGCAGGGTAGTATTGTTTAAAAACTTGGTAGCAGCGGGTGTTAGCACGACTGACAGATGGAAATTCGCATTAACGACGTCCCATACGCGTTCACGTAACATTTTTGGACATTATGGCGGTGTTCATAATTCAAACGTCCCCTCGGTGACCATATAAATGTGCTCTAGGCGCCTCGCAGGGTTTTGCGACACATCCGTGCGTGTTATGGAGGTTTGATTTTCAGTTTTGAACGCGGCGTTACCTTCTCCATCTGCGCGTCCTGGTTGTCGCTCTTCGTCGACTTCTCCTTCTCCCTTTTCGTCTTTTTTACAGCCATCACGGACCCTCCGGTCACCTGCTCCTTTCCCTTGCCCTTCTCCTTCTTTTTCTTCTTGTCTCGCTTGGCGAAGAAGTCGTCCAGACTCTTTTCCGCGCCGGCCGGAGCCACATCCGCCATTTTATCCACAAATCTCTTCAACTACAAACTAAATAAGCTCGAAAACGATCAAAAGCGGCGCCTGAAACGACAGTAAACGAGTCCGTGCGTGCGTGTCTTCTCGACGGTCCGTGTGTTTCATGTGTGTTCTCGTGTTAAAGGCGAACTGGGAGCAGCATGACACACTGGCCAGCTGAAAGTGTGACACACTCGCCCAATAAACCGGATAGTGTTGCCTCCCGTGCCCGTGCAACCCGGATGGGAATGCAGACTTGTGATGGACAGCTGTACTGTCCAATCGCTGAGCGACAGTGCGATTCTTCCACCAATCACATCGCAGTGATACGGTCTTTCGGAATAGGAACAGATTGTGCAACTGTTGGATCTGAGGTTTTGGTGGTTATACAACATTTGAATTTTACTTAGATTGTATAAACACTTATGTTTGACATTGTTAATGTACATTTTGTTTATACTCAATAACTAAAATGTTTATCAAATGATGGCAGTTTTTAAGAAAATATTTTTTTTTACTTTTGAACATTAACTTTTTTACTAATTTGTACAGTAACAATCCCCATAAATGTATTTACACACTTTACTGGAGAGTTATTTCTATTCTAGTAAATGTTTTAATAGGCCTACCATAATATAAGTGTTATCTATCACATCTCACATTTTGTTTGATAGGATTTTGCAATGGAAGTGACAAGGAGGCTAAATACACAAATTATATTTCCACTTGGCAAAATTACCGTTTTATTAAAAACGATTCACACTAAAAGTAATATTGACAACATTTATCTTTAATTTGTTCTTTCTTTTGTCTTCAGAGATGAGTTAAGAACTACTTCCTTTTTCAAAATGATGAAGATGACATACATTTTATGGCTTATTTTTGTATTCTAATATTAAACGTGTCAATGGAAAGTTGGGCAAGGTAAAGCAACACAATATAGCATGATTCAAAGTTTGAATATATTCATAGTAATGAATAAACAGTGTACAACGGCATAACAAAAACTATAACAAAACTGCATATCCATGGGATCAAGGGGGTTTATGAAAGCACTACAAACACCTGTTGCTGTTTAAGAGATTACAAATGAATGCATGATCGAGTGAAGGCCACAGTTGTGTCACGCTGAACAGCAGGGTGAATAGAAACGCTTCATTCAGCATACAGGTCTGACGGAGAAGATTCCAGAAAACATCAAACAGAGCAGCTCTGGCAAAAATGTACAGTAGTGGTTCTCACCGAGGCATATAAAACATCAGAATAAATACGTTTGTGCAACACTTATAAGATAAAACAACAAGACAAAAATTAAATTCAGACTGAAGAAGCCTTCAAAGCTTTTTATTTGTATTGCTCAGCAGTAAAAAGTACAGTTTATGTGCTACAAAAAATAGACATGATTTATAATATGCAGGAGTAGTTCTTTTTAACTGAGCGATTATCTTTCTCTCCTTACATATTTACAACATGCCAGCAAAAAAAGCCATAATAAATGGAGAAAACAGAAAAAAAATACAAATACATTGAAACAATACAAAAAATGATCTACTAAACACAAGGAAAATGCGATGGGGAAAATGAAGTTATGATCAAAAAGTATATTACCAACCTCATTGGCAAGAAAGTACAAAATAAAATAGTTTCTCTGTATGTAGTTTGCCATTTATATCTAACACGTACACTCTATTACATCCAGCGATATTAACATTCATCTAAAAAACTGTACAATACAGCAGTAAGCACTGGAGAAGTGACAAGAAATATGAGGAATCAATTTTGGTCTCATTTATTCTCTCAAAACAGCATACTTCAATGCACACACACAACGGACAGAAATAGACAAACATACAGAACCACAAGCACACACATTCACACCCTTTACTAAAAAAATGCATTCTAACAAAAAATATATATATCGCCAACCTGTCAAGCAATAGTAGTGCCATTTTCTTCAGAGCATGACATAGCAAATAAAGAAATATAACGGTTAAATAAAACAGAATGCATTTGCACTAATGCAAGTTCTGCTTATAGAAGTTGAACACAAACACATTCAAACAATAAACCAGAGATGATATTACGAGCGTGTAACATTACCATACAAATAACTTTTATACTGTATGAGGCATTTCACTGGCATTTTTAATTGTTTGTGCAACTGTATTAAGTAATTGTAGTGTGTATATAACAGCTAAAGGATATTATAAATGAAAATCCATTTGATATCTTGTTTAAAGACACACATACACTTCAAATCAGGAAGGATGCATGCAACAAGACACATACAAGCACACAAAACAGTGAACATATCGGGACATTTCATTTTGTCCTTTGGCTGGTGACTCAAAATTTCGTTGTCATGATGCTTTCTCCAGCAAACACAGTCTAATCAAGCTCATCAATGTGTGAAGCGAGGGTTACCAGGGCAACCCAGTGAACCCATTTCAGAACCCCTCCAGAATCAATGCCCTTTACCCCCACATCGCCTTACATACAGAATTCAAGTGCGGCAGGCTTTTTAAGTAATCATATTAAGTGTTACGGGTCACACAAACATCCTTACAGCACACGTCATTTTTCTCAGCATTCTGCGTATATCCAAAGCCACTGGAACATAAAAGAAACCACACTTACTGGTTTTATTCAAAAGGACATAAAAACCCTTATCACAATTAAGCGTCTGTAAAAAATCCACATCAGAAAAATATCGCAGGGTTTCCCTTCATACTAAATAGCATTTGTTCTTTTTTCTCATATTCTTTCAGCTCCTTGAAACCTGTTTCATATATAAACCACAGTCTCTGAAGGTTCACCACATATACTGTTTGTATTTTTATATAGATTGATTTGTATATATATATTTATGTATTCTTAAAAAAATGCAAGCAGGGATGAGAAATCCACATTGATTTTGTCTCCATCTGATGCTGTCAATAATGGCCAGACAGTGCGTCTAGATGTCAGAGGCTTTGTCTCTATTGATAAAAAGAGTCTCTTGGCAAAAAGGGTTAACCAGAACCACACCGCTGTCGCTGTAGTCGCCATTAGGGGGCAGGAACGTCTCTTGGTCCTGAAACACAAAGTGAAACGCATCACTACTGGATACTTGTATTTTACCCTGTTAAAGGCATAAACATCAGAAACTACAAAGCTACAAACGATTAACGTGGAACAATCAGGTTTGCCTCCGGGTCTGTTTGCTATAGACACATATGGTCATTTTTACAGTGCTGCTATTGAGCTTTATTGCCATGGAGACGAGGTAGGGGTTTGTGAAATGAAGAGGAGGAATTGAGGGGAGAAGAGGAGCAGGTTAAATCGCACCTGTCAAATGATGAGGTTTATCGAGGTAGGAGATTATCTACTTGGTCATACTAAATGAGAATAGACATGAAAATATCACAAAGACACAAATTAGGAAATTGATGTTGTTTCTCTAACATAGAGGGTTTATATGAACACCTGAGGGTCACCAGCATTCCAAACATGATCCTTCATCCTCATCACAATCCTGTCAGAAACCGCCAGGAGCATAACATGAAAAAAAGGATGAAATGGAAAAAAAGATAGTCTAACTATATAATATAGAGTTTTTTAACCACAATGTACACCGAGGGGCGTGATACAGACCGCTTTTCAATCATTAAGATAATTTATTATATATGAAACAATTATATATTAAGTTTCTATTAAGTAACATTATTATTATTTTCCTCTCACTATTATAATGTACAGCTAAAAATTTAATTTTAATTTTTCCAATTTAATTTATTTTTGTTATTTAATCTAAATTATTTATTTACTAATTTATTTCAATCTTATGCCTATTTTAATTTTTTACAGTTGTTGACTTTTCTGTGAACTCCTGTCATTTCCTTGTGGTCCTCTGGGGGTCCTCAGGCCCCAGTTTGAAAACTCCTTTTAAAGACAACATCCATCCATCTATTCTGTACTCCTGCTTATGCTGTACAGGGTATATACAGTATATTCAATTACCAGTAAAATACACAGTGAGATAAATTATCAATAATGAACCCATTCATCATACGGTATAACCTTCCTCAAGTAGCTAAATGCAAATTGAAATGTCATACATTAGTACATTTACATTACATTTACATTTATGCATTTGGCAGACGCTTTTATCCAAAGCGACTTACATTGCATTTTACTATACATTTGATTCTGACTTTGTGCAATCCCCTGGGACCAAACCCACGACCTTGGCGTTTGTACAGTAAGTATGTTTAGTATCCACTAGCTGAGGATCTTGAGTCCAGTGAGTTTTTTTTTTTTTAATGATACCACAGCAAGACAAAAACTGTGGATATCTATTCTGTCCTTGTCTTATTCGGATATGGCTTACAACATCCAAACCTTACTTTGTTGTAAAATCTTAGATATATTTAGATTAAATCTGATTCCTCTGATTAAAATCTAATTCACACCGCTTTAGTTTTGAAATTTGCTGTTTTACACACTAGGGGTTTAAGTGACATGCCTCCTTAAAACCCAGATTTAGCCGTTCTGAGATGTTTTAGGAGCCCTGGGGCTCACACCCAGAACTCAGTGTTTAGATGTCCCATGTAAGCTAGGTAGTTTCTGGTCCTCTATCAGTACCTCAGCTGTCTCCAGTGATTGTATCTCGCGTGGCAGCTCCACAGCATAGCGACTGAAGTAATCCATAGTGATAGCGTCATTCCAGTAGCTCAAGTTGTTCTCCTGAGTGGCAGACTTCTTTTTTCTCCTCATACAGCATACGGTTAGCAACACAGCTGAAGAAAAGAATATACGGATCAAAGCACATGCGCCGATACATATTTCATATCTAACTTTTTTCTTTTTAGCATTAGGACCACATCCATTTCAGAATTTTTGTATGACGTGCTTAAGAAACTTGCAAGGAAAATACTCAAAGCCATGAAGGGCTGGCATCTAAGTTCTTCCTTAAAGTAAAAGTTTCAGAAAACTAGATAGAGAGGGCTTGTAAAAACTGGAGGAGGTGTGATATGGTTACTCACAGCATGAAGAAACAGGCACGCTTATGACAAGAACCAACCACACAATGTCCATTTTCTCCAGGCAGATGGGTTTGTTTTCATGAGGAGGTGCCAGCGCAGGACCTGACTGGTTACCGGACCCCGACGGTCCTTGCGTGGTGGATGGGACCTGTCTGTTCATGAAGCTCCCGCTCTCTGTGGAAGGTGTCTTTGAGACGTCTGAATCATTCGCTGCGGGCCATGAGGCATCTGTGCTGTTGATAATGTCTGAGACATCAGTCAGGGGCTGAAGAGACTCAGCGGTCGTGTTCGCGTTCAACTTGTTTTCGACAGATCTTCCACTGTCTGCTAACGGTGTGACGTTGGATGTTGTTATGTGTTTGGAGGGCGGGGCTGGAGACCGGATTTCAGTTTGTGGCAATGCCTCTCCCGCCGTTTCCAAAGGGAGCGTTGGTTGTTCATTCGAAGATACATCACGAGTTGTGATGGCGTGGTGGTGTGGAGCCGACTCATCAGCGTTTTGTTCTTTGTGAGTTCTGGCAGCTGAAAATGATAAAGATGATAAAAGAGATGATGGATGCTTGGCACCAGGGGCCACATCGCTTTCAGTCCCTGAGAAAAAAGATTGTCCATAGCCAGGATTTGTGGACTGATTTCCATTGTCCAATCCAGTGCCGTTGATCTGCTGTCTGCTGCTATTAGTGCTAAAGTTCAGGGCTTGTGTTTTAGTGGTCGGCTGGGGTGCATCTGCTTTCTCCAAATGAGGGATTCGAGATGGTTTCCAGTCTCTGGGAATAAAAGCAAGCGTAGGGTAGACCTTATTGACCCCTGCTGTTGTAATACCATCTGTTCCAGTAACATCCTGGATTTTGGCAGAAGGTACAGTTGTCCTCTGTGTCTGGAGTGTGTGGACAGTGCTTCTGTGGATGGCCTCAAGAGGGGGCAAAGCTTGGTCATGCAGCTCCCCACTGCTGGAACCGTCTTGCCAGCTCGAGGGCACTGGTGAGAGCGTGACAAGAGTTCTGCTCCTCGGTGACATGGAGACAAAGTCCAGAAGGGTTTGGCTGGGGTGAAGCTCCTCTGAGGAGAACGCCAGCCCAACTGGCATTGACAGAATCAGGAACACACCTGTGAAAGAGAGAAAGATGTAGATGTGAGAGGGATGTTGAGATGATATGAAGAGTTCACATGCAAAGCCACCTCCGTAAAAAATGAGATTATGATGTTGAGTGAATGCTCTCCACACATATAATTTTCCTTCAAAACACGCTTAATACCACACTCTGCCTGGTCTGAAATATCTAGTATTGCTGAAAGTAAATGTGAGCCTGGACCACAAAACCAGCGATATCCAAAAATATTTCTTTTATCCTAAAAATCAAAAGAATATTAAGTAAAGATCGTGTTCCATTTAGACAGTTTGTAAATTTCCTACTGTAAATTAAGAGTTTATTTCCAAAAAGAGATCATGTTTTTTATTGTGCCTTCCAATTAATATCAATCAAAGTGTAGTTGATTTGTTTGGATTTAAGCCATAATAACTCAAAAATTACAGCTTACTTACACCATAAAACACAATAAAAACATGATAACACAAAAACATGATTTTTGCAAAACAAAATATGTAAAAAAAAAACATAAAATACTTTCTGGCAGCCGAGGCGACAGAAAAATACCATAGAGTAACAATTTTTCGCATATAATTACATGTTTTCCAAGTTTTTGTAATTTGAAGTTCTGTAATTCTTACCGTATTTGACTCTAAATAAAAATCCTTGAAAAACTAAAATTGTCTGGCAGGTAGGGCGCCAATACTGTTAAATAAAAGGTTTTCTAGAAAATTTGCAGTCTTTTTCTGTAATTTCCCAGTTCTTTTTTTAAGTTTATCAAAAATACATGAAAATCTGTCAATCAAACAGTAGAATTCTGTCAAATTTAAAATACAACCTAAAACCTAAGTGTTTTGTCCATTTTGTAGCATACACCTCATATTTTGATCTAACCTGAGGGGGCATTAAAAGCAAATACTGTACAAATATGTGGTGATCAGGTCCATATGTCCACTTGCTTGTTCTTGGGCATACAATAAAAAGAGTAGGAGTTTAGTACTTCCTATTTTCACACTTTGTGTAGGATATACAGATCCAAAAGTGTGTGCTTAAAGGGAATATACTGAAAGCAAGTCAGTCTGAAACAAACAAGAAGAAGAAATATATAAACATACGAAAGTCTATAACCACAGAAAATACAAACATCCAAGCAGCTTTGACACCTGACTGATCAGAGTAAGGCCATTGTTTCTTCAACATGCTCTTTCAGTTGCTATAGGAACCAAGCTTCAGCTCTTAGAAGACGAAAGGAAGAAAGAAAGAGGTGAGACTCACAGAGGAATGACATATCAGAAGAAGACATGGAGAGATGTAAGTGAAATGCCAGCTGCTTTATTTTTGTATTAGCTGTTTAAAGGGTAACATTCATTATGTTCCCAGAACCCTTTAAGTTCTCTCTTTACAGGCACTGACGCACATTCTCTATTCTTTTTTTTAAAGGGGACAATGCACATTTATTAACATGGGCATCTCAAACCATCCAATGCCAGATTTAGCCATACAAGGTTTCATCTGTAGTATGGTGATGGTGAAAAGTCTGTAAGTACATAAGATATTAAAAATAGACATGCACCGATACTACATTTCTCCACCGATACGGATATAGCCGATTATTCAGAGTGATATCTGTCGATGCTGATTCTGAAGATTAAATTAATATTACTTAACTTTCTGAATGTCATTAATTCAGATAATGACTATAAATGTTGAACATCAAACTGGTGATGTTTTTTTTACATTTTCTACATACAGAGCACAAATCCATTGCATTTTCCTGTCCTCTGTTGATTGACAGGATATATCGGCCCTGATCATATTGCTTTTACAGACTGATCACTGTATTATTAAACACTTAACAACTCTGTGAGTCTGGTATGTATGAGGTGCTCTATGAAAAACTACACAGCACCAGGTTTTTTAGTTCATGTTTTTGAATCAGTCGTTGGCATTTAAGATATCTCAAAGCATTTACAGTACATGCCAGAAACCTACATGGCCAAGCATGCTACAAGGACTCCTGTAGCTCAATTTGTACATCATAGCATTAGCAGCGCAAAGGTTGTGCCTATGATTCCCAGGGTACATGCATACTGATCAATTGCATACATTTAATGCACTCTGAGTTTGAATAAAAGCATCTGGTAAATGCAGAAACGTACAAATCCGTGCCGAAGTCCAAAATCATTGACGTATTTGCCATGTCCTGTTTTCTTGGACCCCATCAGAGGAAGCTCATCTCATACACCCTTGCCAATCCAACACAGCATTAATAAAACATAACCTTCATGAATAAAACATGAATTCTTGCTCATTTCACAACAAAGTGGCGCGTTTAGATCAGACACAAGCTTCCAAACTCGCCTTCCCCTGCGCATATCCTCGACAAACTCCCAAAGCATTTAACAAGCCGCCCTCCGTCACGGATCTGAAGCTGCACCAAACCGTTAAAATCATCTGAAAATGAGCTCCCTGATCCAATCTAACACTCACATGATGCTTATTAAAAATCATAAGCAATGTTCTATTACCAGATTCATGTTTTATATATGATCATACTGTCTCAAGTCTGTATCAATAATAACATCTGATTATTTATCAGATTGTTTAGGGTTTCTTTTTTTTAATTTGATGGCACTTTTGCACCTCTTGGAGGAGTATTTATGGATAAAACAACACAGTCCTCCAGCTAATAGGACTAATTTCTGTATCAATATACTTGTCAACCAATAACCCTAACCAGGTTTAAAGGGCCGCTATCCCAAAAAATGCACTTTTAAATGTTTATCTACCAGAAATTGAGTCGCCAGCGTGTGTGTAGAAACACCCTGTAATTATACAAATCTATATTTTCATCTTTTTGTAATCTCCTTTAAACAGTGATACAAAACAGGCTGTTGGGGAAACCCTAACAATCTGATGTCACATTGTTTACGCCTACCCAACGCGGGTCAGTAAAGGATGGGTTTCGCAAAAAAATATATTCTCTAGAGTGGATCAATACCAGCTGTTCGCGATCAAGCTTCATCTCCGGAAGAAGTAAGTATTACACATCGTTTTTAAATCGCTTTTCTTAAATAATGTGTTTAGCATGTTAGCGGCTGTTGTTTACATGTTCGAGGCTAATCCTGAGACTTTACATTGGTCCAAAGACAGCTGTTGCGTCGTAACGTTAGTGGTAATACGCATCGCGGCCATCGGTTCAGAAGTCTTAATTTCTGTAAAGCTTATTCACAACGAAAAGAAGGTATGGCAGTGTCTTTCTCAGTGAGTTCAGTGTTTTCTCGTATGTCTTAGGTGCAACAATACTTAGAGCAGATAGAAACAGAGTGAATAAATTATTACAAAATGTTTATTTTAGGAGAACTGTCCCTTTAAGGGTTAAGTCAGGGGAATACAAATTAAGACCTTCACTATGCATTATACAGACTTACTTAGACAGAAATACCGCAACAGATTTTTCTATTTTGTGTATATCATGGTTTGTAAAAAACTTGTTGTTAATCCAAGTGAGACGCTGCACATGAGATGAAGAAACAGAGAGAAATAATTTTAATTTTAATTTTAATTTTAATTTTAATTTTAATTTTAATTTTAATAATTTTAATAATTTTAATAATTTTAATTATTTTAATTATTTTAATTTTAATTTTAATTTTAATTTTAATTTTAATTTTAATTTTAATTTTAATTTTAATTTTAATTTTAATTTTAATTTTAATAAAAAATGTTTTACTTTTAATTCTATTTTTTTTTTACTTTTACTTTAAATTTTAATGTTTTTAATGTTTTTAAATTTTAATTTTAAATTTTAATTGTAATTGTAATTAATTGTTTAATTTTAATTTTTTTTTTTTTTTGTTAATTTTAATTTAATTTTTTTAAATTTTCCTTTTTTTTTTTTTTTTTTTAATTTTTTTTTTTTTTTTTTTTTTTTTTTTTTTTTTTTTTTTTTTTTCCTTTTTTCCTTTTTTCTTTTTTTAATTTTTTTTTTTTTCCTTTTTTATTTTTTTAATTTTTTCTTTTCTTGTATTGTATTGTATTGTATTGTATTAAATAAATGATTTGTTGAATTTTGTTGTATGTTAATTGTATTTAATAAGTTTAACAAGTTTACCAAAGTGACGGTTCTTCTCGGTTTCTTTTGCTTGTTATAATAAATAATCTACAGGCACTCTATTATTTGTGAAGTGCAGCCAACGAACGCGTGCATGCGCAGTAGCATGTACAATCGTCCATATTAAATTTCATATGTACATAATACCTCAATTAAAAATACTCATACCAAATGTAAAATGAATTGTCAATGTCATTCGTGTTGTCCTTAAAGCGGGAATTCACCCCAAAACGAATATTTTCTCACCCTTATGTCATTTGAAATGCACCAAACACATCTATATTAAGTTGCATGAAGCCAGTCAGTTATATTAAATAGGTGAACAGACCATGAGCAGTTCATGGACTTTCATTACTTAATAGGAATCTTGTTCCAGGAGCAACAAAGGATGGTCCAGGAACATGTCCAAACTGGGTAAATCTTATTAAACCACACCATCAGAGTGTGTGGTTGTGCATGAATGAATGGGAGCGAGAAAGAAAGGAGCGACATTTGTCATACTACTTTTTTTACTTTAAAAACACTAGCCTGACAAAGGTTATCTCGCATTTATCAATGAATGACTCACTCTCTAGTGGCATTTATGCTGCCACACAAACAAACACAAACACACACACAAGATTTCACACTCCTCTGACTCACATTCGAATAGTGAGTGGGAGGAAGAGGAAGAAGGACACATACTACATCACAGTGTCAGAACTGGGCAAAGGCTATATTGCAAGATGAGCATTGAAGCATAAGGTGTGTATAAAGGTGTTGTGCATCATTTTACACTATCAACGAGCAGTGCCGATCATAGATGTCTGGGGGCCCTGTGCAAACCTTTGTGAGGAGCTGTTGTCATAATAGTTAAAATTCGATTTAAGAAATAAAAATAATACATCATTTAATACACTTAAATTAAATTAAAAGAGTAAAACAAATGTTGAACGGACAGTATGAACAATTCAGTATAAAATTTAATTCACATTTTGATTCACATTTAAATAATGTTAGGGTTAGGGTTAGGGTTAACCATCTAGCTGTCAAAACAGACTTTTACACGCAAGCGCGGTGTGTTTTTAACTGACAAAATGAGTGATTAACAAAAATAAAACATGATAAATATATTTTACTCGATTAAGCTAAGGATTCAAAAACACTTCGATAATCTCCATTTTAAAGCCATGGCCATCATCCATTAAATCACCATGTCATGACCTGTCGCGTACTGCATGAAGTCTGAGTATGTTACAGTGATTAAATAAATGAATATAATAGAAATACATTTCCAAATGATTCCACTAAAGTTCAATCCGCAAGTTAAAAAATAGCATCTTGTTTACATTACAGTGTTTTTGATTCGGTACTCAAGGGGGCTCCCTGGTGGTGCAGGGGCCCTACGCAACTTTCTTAGTTTACGAATAGGAAGGATCGGCTCTTTCAATGCATATAATGAACTAACAGCTGCTCATTTCTGTTACTAGGTTATAATACATGCATGCTATGTTGCTGTGGATGCATTTATGCAGAAGGTGCATTCAAGGTTAATTTTATTAGTATATGTTCACTAGAAGTCAAATCAATGACCTTTACACAGTTAACACAATGCTTAGTCGAACATAACAGATGTGAAGGATGCAAACTGCTTTTGCAAAGCGATTTATTTTGAGACGAGCAGGCTATGACAAACACATTGCAAATGCAAATGATATGTCAATAGCAATTCATTTATAGATTATGTGTAAAGACCTGTAAAATCAACATACACTATATCCATGGGGCGTCTGTGCATTTGTTTGTGAGTATGCAAGCTTGTGTGTGTCAGGGTCAGAGTGGTATCGGTATAATTAGTCTGAGAGGCGGTGTCCTCTGTGTTGTGGTGTAAGGGGTTTAACAGGGTCTAACGAGGACAAAAACACCTGACCCCCTCTTTTGCAGAGAAACCGCAGCAGAGCTGTAAGAGGGCTTTTCCGATGGAACTAAATAAACAGAAGGTGATGGAGAGTCCAGCAGAAAGCACAAGCTTTTATTCACAGCCGAAAAAAGCGAAGGTTGGTGTGAGAAGAGGTGTGATGGACACAGGACTACATAGAAAGAGAAATTATGAACATAGGATTGACAATGGTAAATTCTTTGTTATTCTATGATAGATAAACTTATCGCCATGGGAACGCAACAAACACACGCACAACACAGGAGTAATGGAGCGTATCGATGGCGGATGGCAGCAAAACAAAATACTGCTAAAATACCAGAGAGTTTGGTAAATCTTACAGCAAAGAGCTCGACGGCTCACAAGGCTAAGATAACTTTAGCATTGCGTTAAGGGTCTCAATCTCTATTTTACTGTCAAGACACATATAACTAAAAGAATGAAAAATTATGCAGTGGAAAAGCGCCAATTTTAATACATTTTAATTTTAATACATTTTAATTTTAATACATTTTAATTTTAATTTTAATTTTAATTTTAATTTTAATTTTAATTTTAATTTTAATTTTAATTTTAATTAATTAATTTTAATAATTATAAATAAATTATGTTAATTACCAAAGTGACGGTTCTTCTCGGTTTCTTTTGCTTGTTATAATAAATAATCTACAGGCACTCTATTATTTGTGAAGTGCAGCCAATGAACGCGTGCATGCGCAGTAACATGTACAATCGTCCATATTAAATTTTCATATGTACATAATACCTCAATTAAAAATACTCATACCAAATGTAAAACGAATTGTCAATGTCATTCGTGTTGTCCTTAAAGCGGGAATTCACCCCAAAACGAATATTTACTTAGCCTTATTTCATTTGAAATGCACCAAACACATCTATCAATCTCTATTTTACTGTCAAGACACATATAACGAAAATAAAGAAAAATTATGCAGTGGAAAAGCGCCATATGGGCACATGTTGGCCAGGTCGAGCAAAGGGTGTATGTGGTCATGGTAAGGGGATGGGTGAATGAATTGCTAGGTATAAGAATATAATATCACTAATAAATTATGATGATAATTGAATATATGATGAAGCCGACCTTTATCCATTAGCTCATTATGGAACTACTGCAGGAAAATTAATTATGAAGTAAACTTTCTAAAATTTAAATCTCTGGAATGCATAAATAGCTTGTGACTTTCAGAAATGTCATAAATAACAAAAACAGATCCATCTTGCATACTGATCCTTGAACTGTCTGTAAGTCTCTAGCATCAGAGCCACATACACTAAGATCTCAAATGGCCTTGACAGATTGTAGGAGTTTACAGCTTTTCTTCCCATCCATCACTCAATATTATGCATCAGCATCACCTACAGAGATGAGACAAGATGGCTCCTGCAGTATGAGACTGCAAGTGTTGACTGTCACACTTCTCAACCACACTGAAACAACATTTCCCCCCACATTAAACTGAGCAAGACTGGTTTTTGTTTGTTTCTAACCATCCAAAAGCACCAAGTTTGTGCAAATAAGGCTTGGGGGGGACGATTTTTAACTAAAAGGCAAAGGGAAAATCTGCAGTTTGGCAGAAACTTGAAAATGAGCCCCATTACACTATCTACTGCACACGAGCACTATCCCAATCTACTGTACGGAGGATCCAAAAATAGGACACAACAGCAGATGTCAGCATTAATGTTTTGCTGTGTGCTCACATGCAGGAGAAGCGACATGTCCACCCTGCACGATGAGCACCAAATAGTTGAACAAGCCTCCCTGTAGTGAAAACCTTGCTGGGTGGCAGTGATAAACTGGGCACTGACTCAAGCAGAAAATGTGAGGGAAGGTGCAGGAAATAAAGGCTATTCTGGGTGTTTAGCCAAAGCATCGATTAGCACACCGCTTTGCTGAGATACTCAATAATTGGCCAGTCTGGCTGTTCCCCAGCAGAACCGACGTAAACACTGTTCTTTTGATAATGAACCTTTATATCCTCTCCTGACCCTCGGTCTGCCATGAATAGTGTTTTATCTCTGTCACATTAATTGGGCCTGGGGCACCAATTGGAATTAGTATTCAGCAGTGAATTATACCTTTAGCCTTGAGACAAAAGTCTAACAAGAGACAATATAAGACAGAAATGTTCAGAGTCAAAGGCCCTGTTTAAACCTGGTACTAGTTTTGCTTTACATCAGTTTATACTCACATTTAGAATGAGCACGAGACATTTCCTGGATGACATTGAAGAGCCTCATTATTCAGTATACTCGATCTCAATCATTCTTTGAAACAGGTTGCTTATTGCAGGTTACTTTAAAGTCCCAGTGAAATAAAAATTACAATGCCAATTTTTTCATGAAATATTGCAGCGTTTATTGTAAACAGTTTATTAATGTGTGTTGAAACAATGTGTTAAAAATCGTGTGTACTCATAATCTTTAGTTAAAATCTGAAAGTGCACTTCCGTCCTGTAATATGACTATCCATCTTAAATATGTTAGACGGCTAAGGCGGAGCATCTGTTAACTGCGGTTTCGATTCACTCGCTCAATAACTGAGCAGTGAAAACACACAAGCCACTCTTCATACAGTAAACTTAAACTGTTGGCATGCTAAGTAGATGAGATGCTATATAAAAGCTCTTTGACAGTCACACAAAGGATTATTTTGAGCTTTAAGTGCAAACAAAACCCAACAATGAATCTAACCAATGAATGAATTCCACCAGTGTCTCTGTGGGAGTTCAAGTCTTTAAAGTAAGGGATACTTGGCCCAAGAGAATTGTGGGCCAGTTAGCGCACTTCCTGTGTTGAGGGAGGGCCAGGGTGGTGCAGATGTGAGCTCACAGATAAGGCGGCAACCATAACACCCTCTGATAATGCTTTCCTGTTTGTGATTTTGGTTGCGCTGGTCCTCCATAATACCTCTGAACGGGATGTTTACCCATCAGGAGGGTAGACAAGCATAATACACAGGGTACAGAAGGAATCAATTTGTTTAATGGTGGAATCTGTCATTTAATGGGTCTAAACAGATCTTAAATTATTACTTTGATTGTGCAGGAAGTAAACACTTTAAACAGGACATTCTTAACACGTAAGTCATATCAGCGAGCTGCAGTTTTTCAAAATAGTCAAGTGAAATTTTAGTTTATTCTTTTGTATGGTGTTCATGTTTTTGTTGCTCAGACAGCATTATTCTGTTTTGAAACAAATACAGGCATTGAAAATTATGTAACAATACTTGACAGATGTGTACTTTATTCTACATACAAGCCACAAAAACAGCATATATGGGTAATATTCATAATCTTATTTACATCTGTTAAATCAAATTTATGGAAAAATTGTGCTCAGAGATAAGTGTAGTATTTTTACTTTTATTCAAGTACATTTTTCAAGTATCTTTACTTTATGAGAGTGTTTTTACTTTGGAAAAGAATTACTGAACTAGCTTATAAAACATCCACTACATTTCATAAATACATGTTTTTTAGCCTTAATAATGTACTTAAAAAGTACATTTAAAAAATCTAGCACTTTCCATCTTTTAAAAGTTAAAAGTAAATATACTTCGAATTCACTGAACGTGCTTTCTTTGAATGAATGTAAAAACCGAGAAAGACAAATCTGATATCGATGAAAAAACAAGTTATATCATATATAAATAAAAAATAACAAAAGCACTCACATCAACTAAAACTGGGTGCTCGACCATCAGAAAAAAGTCAGCACACCAAAGCTCCAAAAATATTAAACATCTTTTGTGAAAGTCTATTATTTAAAATAATGGATATTTTTGGAGCTTTAAATATATTTTTGTATCATGAATAAATATAATTGTATGTTTAAAAAAACCTAATCACATCACTTTTATAGTAAACTTTGAAAAAGGGTCCAACTGTCCAACATCACACGTGTGAAATGGGATATTCTGTCATAACTGAGCTGATTCTGCAAATTCACAATTGGAAATTTTCTTTTATTTATTTTTATTTATCCTTTATTTTACCAGGATAGTCCAATTGAGATACAAGATCTCTTCTTCCAGGGAGTCCTGGCCAAAATGGCAGCACAAAATGTTTTGCAATAAAACAGTTTCAACAACATAAAACAAACAAAATAATTTGCCCTAAATCCAGATGATCACAAATGTGTAATTTACTTATAACAAGTACATGTTTCCTTCAGAGTAGACCATAAAAGGTTTTCACTTATGATATCCTTCAAACTGAGACTGCATACTCATGAACTCAAAGCCACCTGCAGACACCAAAACCACAGCGGCACACAGTCAGACAGGGCTCAGCTGGAAAACTCTAAACCCATAAAATATCAAAAATGAGCTGAATATCTCCCGACACTAGAAGCTCCATTGAGTTGGGATGAAAACTCCATCGAGTTAGGATAAATGGGTAGAAATACACCTGAGCCTTAGAGGTATTCTCAGTTTCTCATTTAAACGTTTTGACTGAAGGAGGTTCTGCTAGCATCCATTGAATTGTCACATGGATGCGATATTCACCTGTTATAAAACCTGATCTAGAGCGGAGGAAGACTTCTCTACCCGACCTTATGTTCCTGATACATTTTACACTAACATGCTGGATCTCAGCCAGACAGATATCAAGCGTGTGTTGTTGCCAATACTAATATTCAGCAAGTGCTCAGCATAAAGGGCCAAAATAAGACCAGACATCCCCACAGAAACACCAGCACAGCTGCTCTTCAGCACATCAGGGATGTCAACAGGTTTATACAGTAAGACTTCTTTGGTTAACCATTTCCAAATTTATCTGGTGAATACAGCATTGCTAAAACCTAAACCAAGCATGCACAGCATTTAAAATATTATAGATGTACTTTCAGCGTTTTATAATGAGAGACTTACTCAGCAGCTGGTGGGGCAGAACCTGCAGACTTCTCTTCATGGTATCATGTGGTCCGGTTCCTCCTCCACAGTGCTCATGGTTCTCTGCAGGACAAAAGATAGGCAAGAGAAATTCTTTAAAGTGCTGAATTTTATTTTGTGTAATTATTTTGTGGTGTAAAATACTGCTATGTCCGCGCTAAATATGCATACACTGTACAAACAAGCGATTTGGAGATTGTATTACTCCAAAATGCAAACGATGTCAGACTGTCAAAATGTTGTTTGCTTGATCATCTACAGTAGACCAGCAGTTTCCAAACGTATTCATTTGAGCCCTGTTGAAAAACACAGCGTATGCTGGTTAAGTAGGTTTTGAAGCACGGTAGCTGGTTTGTGCTGGTTCAATCTGGCCATTTGCTGGTTTAAACTGGTCATGTGCTGGTTTAAACTGGTCATGAGCTGGTCCTAAACTGGTCATGTGCTGGTTTAAAATGGTCCTGAACTGGTTTAGGACCATCGTAAACCAGCACAAACCAGATATCAGCATATGCAGATTTTCTTAAACAGGGAGGACAGGAATAATCTATATTGAGACGCACCAAAATATTTTTAAATGGAAATATGGTTGAAAAATTCCACATTTGTTTTTAGTAGTTTTCCTTCGTCATTACATGAATAGAATTAAAGTTGCATTAAGTTGAATGAAATGTATTGGTTATTCCAATACCAAAATACTGAATGCTAGGATATCAAAACCATAGTCATTACATGGCCTTTTAATCTTTTGTGACATTTACAGCAACAGCCAAATTACTTTCCACGGCCCGCTTTGCAACCCACATGTGAGTCCTGACCCACAGTTTAAAACCCTCTGATCTAGACAATCTTTATTCCAGCTTTATTCTTGTGTTCATTTAATTGACATTCATTGACACCTTCATGGTCTTAGGAAACTGTCACACCGTTCAATGCAAATGGACACGAGCCCATTTTCTCTCACCATCATGGGATGAGTCTCTCTCTATGAGTATGTGTGTGCGTTTGTGTGTGTGATTGTCAAGGTGTCAAAATTGTCACTCTCATATCTTGTCCTTTGGGTCTCAAGACTGCATCCCGAGACATATTGGGTCGATAAAGGATGCGAAATGAGATTTGTGCCCCCCTGGGTCTAAGGATGTCTGAATCACATGCTACAGCATTGATCCCTTTCCATAATCTATTCATTATGAGCTGAATGTCATTCTCAAGCATTGGATCAAATAGAGCTGTTCTTCCCGTTTAATTCGAGCTTTTGATCAATGCTCTTAAATCAGTCAGTATTGGTTTGATGAGATGTTCTTGCAAAACAATAATTAAGGTTTATAAAATAGTTGAGTTGTAAACAAAACATGTATGATACAAAAATCTGACCAATCAACTAGCTGCAAATTATTATTACAGGATGCTATAAGACGTGTTTTGGCAACTGGTTAATGAATATTTGTGCAACTCATTCCCATTCAATTCAGTTCATTATATCTGCAGCCGGTACCACGGCACGGAGATTATAAACCTGCTTCCCATTATCGTCTTCTCATTATAGTTCAACTCAGCCAACCGAGAAAATCCAACCACTGTGTGTATCCTGACTTCTCAATCAATACACATCATGTCTCTCAATCAATAGACACACACACACACACACACTCTTTTGTGTTCTTCTGTAAATGCTTTTGGGTGCGTGTGTAACAGTGTGGTCATTGCAATGTCATCACAAGAAACATTTCTGATGTTTTTTCAGAAAATATGTGTACAAAAACGATGTGTGAATTTGTGTAAGAAGAAAATTCATTTATGATTCATGGCCACCTGCATGGAGAGGCTAAGTGGAGGGCATTTTTCTCAGACAGAAGAAATTAGTTGTAGGAAAAACTTAAGCAGGCACAAATTGTTGCGACACAGAATAAATGTGTTGGGAAAAAGTGCAATGAGTTCAAAGACGAGTGAACTACCGAAGATGCGGCGCACGGCTGTGCCCAATCCTATTTATTAGTTAACATGCTGTGGGGTTTGTACCTTTTTCTTAACAAACCACTGCATGGCAACAGGTACATGCGAAGACCCTGCTTTGGTCACCATGGCAACCCTAACAGAAAATGATATTCAGATCTCATCACCTGTGAGAACAATCTGGACAGAATGAAACCTGACATCGAGATATTACCCATGTGTGTGTTAAACCCTTGAGCCAACAAGCTAAGAAAACAACTCCGCCTTCCTGAGATGCTGTTTGGTTTGTGTTAACGCCCAGTGGTTTGCCCACGACGGGTCAGTTGCGAGACAGCAGCTCTAAATTGTCTGTCTGAAGGACAGGGGTTTTAAGATGAGCCAAGGTCATCTGAGATGCTGTAGTGAAATAAAGCTATCAGAGGACCCCCCTTTAGCCAATGCTGACAGGCACAGAAACTCTTACAACTTTATATTTTTTGAGGGTCGCAGTTGGCTACTAGTGTCTGGCGAAGGAGGTGAAGTTGTCAATTGTGCTTCTAAAACACATGCTTAAAACGCAATCTTAAAAAGAATTTGTAGAATTAAGAAAATGTCAAAAATTGAAACATCCCCTAGATAATGTTATTGATCAGATAACTTTGAGATAAATTGTGACCCAGTCTGTGAAAACCCAGCTAAGGGAAATTTTCTGTGGTTTACTGTTTACATAAAATTATCCAACATAATGTATAGAACATTTTGTAAAAATATAACCTTGAGTCAAGCCGTGTCAAAAAATGAAATAATATTGAAATTAATAGTTGGAATCAGACTTGATGCTCATTGTCTCAGAATTTAATTTTGCCACTTTGAGATCTTGTTTTCACAGACTAGGTCACAATAAATAAAATGTCCTGTAGCAAAATAACAGCAGGTTTTTGCAATTTGTTCAAATGTAAAGACTATACTTGGGTGTAATAGTAAATATTGCAAAAATATATCCAAAATGAAATAATCTTCTTACTTTGTGTTATGTGTAGGCCTACCATGAATTTCCTAAACAGACACAAATAAAACATATTTGAAAGAATACTGAAATCTTTTACAGTTGATTGACAGAATCTCAATTGCTTGTGCACCCTAAAATGATTGAAATGATTAAAAATGGGTTGTGTTATTGTTTTTTATAAGGCTCTAAATGAATTTCATGTTCACTAATATATTACGTATATGCAAAATATGACTCAATTGTGTGTGCACTCTTAGTGAGGTCAGAATTGACTGAGGATACTTACTAATTCATTTACAAGGACTCATTAATTCAATTAAACCAGAGTCAGCCTTACATCAACTACGTAGTACATGACATCACATTCTCTGGGATTTTGCACACGAGAAGCTAATAAAGAAGAGCAATAGATTCCCATTTTATCTTAAGTCTTCAAAATGCTGTTCAGAAATTAATCAAATTAATTAGAGACAGAATTAGCATATGAGATAAGAACAGATGCAACACATTCTCGCTAAAAGATTAATACTAAAACCCTCTTGAATCTTGAGTATTTACGTGCAAATGCTTTTAGCTAAGCAAGCTTAATTTCATATGTCTTCCTAATAATAGACTCTGATTTTCTTTCATAGTCTTGTTTACCTTCTTCAGGTGTGTTGAGCTACTGTGTCTTTCTCACATGGCTTCTTCAACAAAAATAAGAAATTCAAAGATCTGGGAATGGGGTTTAATGTATCCCAGGAGGATTCAACAAATAAGGAAGAACAGCACTGGCTGATGGTGGAGAACTAGTCCTGTGGTCTGTATTGCTGTTTCTCTGATGCTGATCAGCGTGCAGGACTGATAAGGCCGTAAGCTTCTGCACGTGTTTCCTTTTCTGTGTGTGTTTGAGATTGAAGCGATAGAGCATGTGGAATGTGACACGCTGATAACTCACGAATGACCTCTCAGAATGTGAATGTGCACAGATGTTTGACATTTCATCCTGTCATCGTGTGTCATAGTCTTTCTCATATTCAATAGGCCCTTTTCACAATGACGTCACTCAACTTCCGTCTTTTCGCAAAGCAGTGTATCATAACATCCGTCTTGCAACAAACAAGAAGAAGAAGAAGAATTTCCGTTTTGTCGTTGCGCAGGAATTTAACAACAGTGAAAAAAAACTGACAGAACACTTTGTTCGGATAAGTCGGCTACTTATCCTAGCACCTTTGCTAACACAAAAAGAAAACAAAACACTTACCTTCATAATCAAACATGTTCTGTTCAACAAAGAATGTGTATCCTTTATCTAGCTTTGATCTTGTCGAAAGCAAAAATTTGTCTGCAAGATGTTGTACATCCTCTAACCGTATTTGTGGCAGCTGTGCGGGACTTGGTAAACTCCATTCTGAGGCGCTAGCGGATGTAACGATAAACTGCTTCACGGCAGAACGGAAGATGCGTGACGTCATGTGAAAAGGGCTTATCACTAGATGTCCAACATAAAATAATGACGTAATAACTTAACTTTTATTAATTACTTTGTGACGTTAGAGATATTGAGAATTCAAGGCTCTACTATAATCGTCTTTTTAATCATTTTTGTTGTTTCACAAACATCAAATGTTTACAGCAAGGCAACCATCAGAAAGTTTTCATTATCTCTACATCATCAGTACTCCTCATCACCATTGATTAAACCGACCTTATCCAATAAAAGAGACATGTTTCTATCTCTGAATAAAGATGAGAAATAAATATATGTAAAAATGATTCACAAGCCTGCACACTAACATTCCCCCTATGACCAGCACTATGTTGATAGCAGTTTGCAGCCCTGCGTTCTGCTGATTCACGACTGCTTCTCCAGTGGCCCTGATGGAGAGCGATGAATTGCAGGTGCTGCGTCACTCTCCCGGCCCCCGCGAGGCGCGTAATCAATCAGCACCGCAGCTACACGGCCCGTCACAGCTGCAGGGCTCTGCACCAGGCCATTAAAAGTGCATTACCTTCCCAGCATGCCTTTCACGTCTCCCACGGGAAAAGCGACGACACTCGCCACCTCTTACTTTAGTGGAGAAAGAGTGTCTAACACAAACAAAACCAAATGGCTTCTTAAAATGATGTCCCTTCGTAAAGGCACACGAGAACACAACAGCACATGAAACGTGTGGACAAAGCTGTCTAGTATTGTTTCACTTTTGAAAACAAACTCTCAGTCAAACCATATAGCCATGGCTCAAGGTGTGTGTAGTATGGCCAAAAACGTATATTATGGCATAAAAGCTGTAATATCGGTCATCTAGTTAGTTTAAGTGGAAATTCATGGAATAAATATAAATCATTTAAAATAATAAATAACATAAAATTCAATACTACTTTTAAGGTTACTTTGTTTTCTTTATAAAACAAAAAATAAAAAGCTACTTTGTTTTCTTTTTAACATGTTTATTTTAAAAAAAGTTAACATATATTTAAAAATTGTTGAAATAATTTAAAAATAAATATTTTTTATTTAAAGAATTCAATAAAAAATAAATGCCATACCCTTATTAAAGGCTACTTTGTTTCCTTTTATTATAGTTTTATTTAAAAAAAAGTAAAGATGCATTTAAAAAATGGTTAAAGTAATTCGAAATAAAATAATGTTTTGAAAAACTAAAAAAATTCAAATAATACACTTAAAACTTAAGGCTATTTTATTTCTGTTGTTTACCTTATTATTAAAAAAAGTTTTTTTGCATTACTCAATGTTTCTTTATCCCTCCCGTTGTCAATGTAAATAACATAAAGCCGTCCACTAATAATTGCAACTTTTTAAAATCTACGTTAGTATAAACAATACATTTAAATCTTTACCATTGCACATTATATACCCTCATACTGTAATACAGAGCGTCAATTTAGGGATATCAAAACCATTAATAGTATTGTTATAGATAGCATTATCGCCGTGACAAGTATGTTGATAGATCTTGTGTAAAGAATGTGAATCTAATATTCAAGATTTGCATTAGTAAGCTGTTTAGTAATGTAGAGTCTGTGTCACGACACACAAAGGTACATCATGTGTAGGTGTATGAATGAGTGTGGGTTTTTTGCTGTGTGAGTGTAGTGATGAATGTGCCAGCTGTGATTAATGCTGAAGTCACTCTGGACAATCACAGGACTTGTGGGTTTGTTGCTGTGTGGGTGATGTCGCTGAACAACTGATGTAACTGAGAGTTGAAGTGAACAGGACCTGCCTGTGAAAAATGAGCCTTGAATGGGTGAGTCATTTACACAAAACATAATATGCACTTGTATGAAGCATTAATTAGTGAAGGCTTTCAGACTACATTTTCAATTTGCTTTTTTACGGCATTACTCATATTCGTGTGATAAAAAGAGTTCAATGCATTACTTTATGTAGACACACTCTTAACATTCACATTGCAAAGCTTTATGGTCGGCCCTGTATTGAAACTTAGCAACAAAAGGTATTTTATAATATATCTAAATGCATTCATTCTTTAAAGTTCACTTAACACATAAAATGTTATGCTCCACAGAGACAAAAAATGTAATCTCAGTGAAAGCATAGTATTTTCAAAGAAATAGATAACAAGACGCCACAGTTTTATTACTATTAATGGTGGAAAATGCAACTCTCAATATGGCCGCTCTAGCATCAGAAGCCCCGCCTTCCAGTAAAACGAGCCAATCATCAATCACTTAAGAAAAATGTGTGTTTTAAGCATAATTTAAGTATGAGAAACTGAATTTCTGGTAACATCAGTGTTCCACCATTCAAGTCGATATGACTAAGAGGGCTTAAATATATGCCCGGAGGCGTTGCAAACA
Source organism: Triplophysa siluroides (assembly GCA_006030095.1). Lineage (NCBI taxonomy): Eukaryota > Metazoa > Chordata > Actinopteri > Cypriniformes > Nemacheilidae > Triplophysa > Triplophysa siluroides. Next base: position 4,233,360 of record VCII01000935.1, on the reverse strand, counting down.
AGGCTGCTGAGTACAGTGACTTCCCTAAAGGGACTTTGGTATTTCACAATTCAGCTGTAGTGGACTACAACATAGAGGAAAGTGACATGTGCATGAAGGGAGCGACAAGCCATTAACAGATTCACAGTGCGAGTGCATCCACACTGACAGATTGTCAAGTAGTCTGTGGTGTTTCTTACAAGATGAGCTGGTGTGGGGTTAACTAACACAGAAATTGTGATACACACACAGTCTGGAGAGTAAAACAAATACTTTATAAACGATTATAAGGGCCATAATCCATCAAGTACATAAACGCACACAAAAATGGGTCCAACTTTATATTGAGTGTGTTTTCTACTTTGTATTTATTCATGAGACTAAAATGAACCAAACAACTATCTGAACAAACCAGATTAATAAAACAGAGCAGAAGCAGCTGAAGGACCAAAAACATATAAACTGAACATTACAACAGATACACATCAAAACACATATACAGTTGAAAGAAAAAGTATGTGAACCCTTTGGGCTTACTTGGATTTCTTCATAAATTGGTCATAAAATGTGTTCTGATCTTCATCTAAGTCACAACAATAGAGAAACACAGTCTGCTTAAACTAATACCGCACAAACATTATACGTTTTTATTGAACACAACATGTAAACATTCATAGTGCAGGGTGGAAAAAGTATGTGAAACCCTAGGCTAATGACTTCTCCAAGAGCTAATTGGAGCCAGGAGTCAGCCAACCTGGGGTCCAATCAATGTGATGAGATTGGATGTGTTGATTAAAGCTGGCCTGTCCAATAAAAAACACACACCAGTTTTGAGTTTGCTGTTCTGAAGAAGCGTTGTCTGATGTGAACCATGCCTCGCACAAAAGAGCTCTCAGAAGACCTACGATCAAGAATTGTTGACTTACATAAAGCTGGAAAGGGCTACAAAAGTATATCTAAAAGCCTTGATGTCCATGTGTCCACGGTAAGACAGATTGTCTACAAATGGAGAAAGTTCAGCACTGTTGCTACACTCCCTAGGCGTGGTCGTCCTGTAAAGATGACTGCAAGAGCACAGCGCAGAATGCTCAATGAGGTGAAGAAGAATCCTAGAGTGTCAGCTAAACACTTACAGAAATCTCTGGCACATGCTAACATTTTTGTTGACAAATCTACAATAAGGAAAACATTAAACAAGAATGGACTTCATGGGAGGACACCACGGAGGAAGCCACTGCTGTCCAAAAAAAACATTGCAGCACGTTTGAAGTTTGCAAAAGAGCACCTGGATGTTCCACAGCACTACTGGCAAAACATTCTGTGGACAGATGAAACCAAAATTGAGTTGTTTGGAAAGAACACAACGCTATGTGTGGAGAACAAAAGGCACAGCACACCAACATCAAAACCTCATCCCAACTGTGAAATATGGTGGAGGGGGCATCATGGTTTGGGGCTGCTTTGCTGCCTCAGGCCCTGGACGGATTACTGTCATCGATGGAAAAATGAATTCCAAAGTTTATCAAGACATTTTGCAGGAAAACTTAAGACCATCTGTCCGCCAACTGACGCTTAACAGAGGATGGACGATGCAACAGGACAACGACCCAAAGCATTGAAGTATATCAACAACAGAATCAGAGTCCCGAGTCCTGACCCAGTCAGAGTCCTGACCTCAACCCGATTGAGATGCTGTGGCATGACCTCAAGAGAGCGATTCACACCAGACATCCCAAGAATATTGCTGAACTGAAACACTTTTGTAAAGAGGAATGGTCCAAAATTTCTCCTGACCGTTGTGCAGGTCTGATCTGCAACTATAGGAAACGTTTGGTTGAGGTTATTGCTGCCAAAGGAGGGTCAACCAGTTATTAAACCCAAAGGTTCACATACTTTTTCCACCCTGCACTATGAATGTTTACATGTTGTGTTCAATAAAAACATGAAAACGTATAATGTTTGTGCGGTATTAGTTTAAGCAGACTGTGTTTCTCTATTGTTGTGACTTAGATGAAGATCAGAACACATTTTATGAAGAAATCCAAGTAAGCCCAAAGGGTTCACATACTTTTTCTTTCAACTGTAGAAGTTATCAAGTAAACCTTCAGATAAGCTTCAAAGAAAGTGTTTGATGACCACAAGCAAAAACCAGTGGAAATCGCCAGGATTATCTGGGAACATCTGCACATTCCTAAACTGAGATAAATGATTACAGAGGCAGTCTGAAGTAACACAAGTTTAAAGGTAAATGAGGGGAAATTAAACACTTCCTCCGGTGTTTGACTTGAGCGGCCATGCACACAAAGACACAACTACTAGTTGGCACAGACATGCTTGTCAGGAGCATTATCTGTGGCTCAGAAAGAAATGGAGATACAATATATTTGTCATCTAAATTCGGTTCACTTCACAAGAATTTCAACCATCACGCTTATAAGCACAACCACAACTAGAGATGATATAAAGAACAAGGTCCGGAACAGAACTCTAGCAAAGAAAAAAGGAGTTGACAAGTCGTCTGTCTGTCTAATTTCAGTTCCGGGTCGGATTTGCGTCACTCTGTGTAATGCCCGCCACTCCATGATATAAACCAGTGACTTTTTCCAGCCCTACTGTCCCATTGGATCATACAGAGATTTCCTCTAAGCTATGGTGTGATAACTGTGATCTTATTCACAATTCACTTAAAGCAGTTTGTAAAATCCGCCGCTTGAGGGCACATGATTAAAACAACAACAATGCAAAGTGGAACGCGGATATGACGCCATTGACAGGCGACTGCACAGCCCCGTGCCACTGCTTAGAATGGCGATTTTCTCACGATTTACAAGTAGTTGGAAACATTTGAGATGTTGTATATACAAAATATATAACACTAGCTTAGTGGTTTATGGATATTTTACTGCAAAATTGTTACAAACTGCACCTTTAAATCACAAAACGAATCACAAAAGGGATTTTTTGCACAAGGCAGCATATAAGAAGCCCACAGGCACATTAAAAATAAACAAGGAGATTAAAGGAAGATAAGATACAGGAATGCTTCAGAAAGATGAAATTGCAGGACTACCACCCACATGAGAGATGCATGAGACTACTTTACAATGCAGAGTCGGTTTTAGGTCCTCTGTGTTTACATTTTTAGAATCTCATTTAGACGCCCAACAAGATGGTATTATTAAAAGACATTATTTTGCCTACTTAATCTCTTTGATGTCTTAGTTTTACAGAGAATAGTTTTTGTCAGTATATCCTGTTTCACAAATATTGTGTCTTCTGTGTTTCCATCAGGCGCTGTATATGCTTTAGGTGTACTGAATACAGAATTTATAAGGAATGGGACAGAATGTGTAGCGGATCAAGATAAACTAGTGAATCTATAAAGCTGACAGTGTTTTTTTGTACATTTTGTTGTGGCAGTCTAGTTGAACAGACATCGATCTGTGGTCAGTGTCTTTGTGCACAGAGATCAATTCTTATTTGCAGCGTGTTTATGACCACATTTACTTTAAAACACACAAGAAATGTAATCCAAAGCCAAAAGCCACAGTCACATTACAATAAATCAATCACTCAGGGTTCCATAAAAAGTATTATTGCATACATGGTTTACACAATAATTGCGTAATAAATAGCTCAAATATTTAACAAAATAGTTGTAATAATACCCACTGTGGTTTTGAATTGACTGTACATTAGTATTATGTGCTGAATTGTGAAATTATACAACATCAAACTGACAACTACTATTGGTAAATGTACTTGATCATGTTTATCTGACAGCCAATTTAGGTTAATGCATGTTTTGACTCTAAATGGCATGCTTTACCAGTCAAACACATCGATCATTGACAGTTGTAACGAAAGCCCATCAGAGCGCTAATGGTGGTCATTTAATCTGTTTATCTGGTCAGTACATGTATGCGTAGTTGACCTCAGAATACAGCAATACTGGTGGGTGTCTGTGTTTATGTTTTATTTACCTTGCTTAGATTACATTGATTAATACAGAATATAAGAATTTATTTACTAATTTATTCATAGGAATATTTCCAAAAGCAACATTATTTCAACCTGTCAATGATTCTAGCTTCTTCGTTTCTCTCTCATTCAACTTTGCCTCCCGCATCCTCCATGTATCTTTTTTTTATGATAATAGCAAAGCACATGCCCTTTCATCTGTGCATCTCTTTGACCCTACAGAGATTTTTCTCTCTTCACTTAAACTCTGTAGCAAAGGTTGTCAAGGTTCCTCGCAATATTCTGTGTTACCTTCTCCGGAGTATTAAAAGCCCCCTTAAAATGTAATTAAATGACACCCGACACAGAAGACTGTGATTAGATCTGAGACCATTGTGATGAAAACAGACGTTACACTAACATTTTTTTATTATTATTGCTTCCTACTACCCAAAAATATATTTTTTTACGTATTGCCAACTTTGTCTGTTACAAGAATCCAGAAGGGACTGCTAGACAACATTGGCAGTGTTGTATTTTGTTTTACAGATGCCTGGATTGAAAAAATACACATCATATCACCTACACCTTTAACTAACTCAAAAAGTGTGATGGCCAGAGACAACATGAAAATAACTTACAGACTTTATCACAAACAAAATCACATATTCTGCAAATAACATTCCCTTTAAACTTAAACTCCTAAAACTAAACAAAATCTTCCCTAAAACTAAAAGTCAGCACCAGCATCCCTAAGTGTCATACAAAGTCCAGCAAGGAAACTGGTGCTATTTCATCCAATAATAATTCAGCATCTGGCCGAAGCTCTGTCGCAATTGGCTGTTAGACCAAAGCAGAACTATTCTCGTCCCCAGATACACACAGGAGCTAGAAAGGCTCCCTTGGCATTGTGGGTAAATGGAGATAAACAGTGATGATTGTCTGGTGTGGTGGCCTGACACAGCAGTGGATGTAGCAGCAGGGGAGCTGCCAACATATTAGTCCTCCCACACAACAAGCAAGCAGGAAACACAACAACGCAAAAACATCCGAGTCTGCTTCTACCTGACAGACTGTCACAAATGCAAGGTCAATGTCAGCCTGAAACTAACTCAACCTTGGCTATAGTATTTGTGTCATGGATGTGAGTGATAAATCCTCATGCAATTCATTTTCATAATGATTGTGATCATAATGATTTCAAGATAAAACGGTAAAAAATGAAGGACGGATGTGAGTAATACATGTATGTAAAGGAGTATTTAACTTTATCTCTTAGCAACCACACAAAAGAGAATAGTGCAACCTTCTAGTTATGATCAACCAATCATAACACCTCATCAGATGCATAGCAACACCCTGGCAAACACCCATGAAGCATCATAACTAGGGGTGGGAATTTTTTGGTACCTCACAATTCAATTCATATCGATTCTTGGGGTCACGATTTGATTTTTCGATTTTTAATAACGATTCTTCCTCAAAATTCGATGTGATATATGTTTAGATTTGATTACATTTTTCTGCAATGATGGCGTTCGATGTGAGTCTTTACGTTTAGTGTTCTCAAAATACTTCATCTTCGCTTTTTGCGTTTTGCATACGTCTTGTCAAGCTCCTTCTTACCATAGAGTTGATCAAATCTGAAGTATTTCCAAAAACCTGCCCTTGCTAAAAATGGGACGGGGTGTATTTCTTTTACCCCCGCCATCGCTGTTGCTGAGCTGAAGCTGTGCGGTCTCTCGACTGTACGGGTGAGCTCCGCTCTCGCAAAAACAATCCGCCTTTTTTTGTTCCTATAACATCAACAATAGTTATATTAATTAGAATATAGATTTTTTTAAATCTGTGAATCGATAGAGAATCGCTAGAGGACCGAATCGCGATTCATATGTGAATCTATTTTTTCACCCACCCCTAATCATAACGGTTAGTTTTACAGAGTCAAGCACTATTGACATTGTTTCAGAAATGTAAAATAGTTTTTTTCTATATCTATATCTAAATCTATATTTTATTTGTGGAGTTTTACAATATGAATCAGATTCCTACTAAGCGAATCTGATTCATCATTTCAATCCACATTTTAATTTAATTAATAATATAAAAATACATATATACGTTGGGACAAAGCTGAAATAAACATTTTAACATTTAGATTAATATAACCATGTTTAGCAAACAAGCTTGACCAGACGGCCCACCTCAAAAATCTTAGAGGAAAGGGTCGATAATCTCTTTTTACAATTTACTTTTACTTTTTAATTTAGGTTGTGTTAGAGTTTAAAAGCCCTTATCATAAGGCACATTTAAAGGGTTAAAATCCCAAGGGTGAGTTTGATTATGCAAGCTTACCCCTCTTATGAATGATTCAGATTTTATGATAATGGTTTGCGAGTAGAAAAATTTTAAGCATTTGGTGTTGCTCATAGGGCACATACATATATGCAGCAAATTATCAATGATATCATGTCCCCTGGGGGTCGAAATGTGTTTTCAGTCTAGAAGCCAATTTCACTATAAAAGAAAAAAAAACATTTTCATTAAAGCAAAATAAATAAATAACAATTGCTTATCTGTTATTGAGTAAAATGGATTAGGAAAAAATCATTTGAGCGCTACACAATTCTTATGATAGTTGGCTTTAGGAGACAGAGCCTGTTGGTGGCTTACAATCACATAAAAGGATCCAGAGGATCTGAATATTCAAAACAAATATAATTTTATTAATAATTTATTTTATTTAATGTCTTTACACACAAGTTGAATTTCTACCTAAAATCGGTTTACCCTCAGAATGTTGTTGAAACATACTTGCATCTGAGACAAAAACAAATATGCTTAAACATGGCTTACTTGATCTTTCAAAAATACTTTGAAAGCCTCCAATAAATTAATCTAGTAGTGATCCCTCACATCATCTCTAAAGTCAGTTTAGCACAATGTATATGTCCCAACATAACCACACATACTAATACACAACACTTTGCTGCATATCATTCACTAACACATTTGAAAAATGGCACACATACTGATCAAGTGCCATGACTTGATGTGCAAATGAGTCTTGAATTGATTTATGGAATAAGACAGTTTCTGCAAATTGATTCACACAAATAAATCAAATCTACAGACTCTAACATTGTTTATGATATTGAACTTTAAATGAGACTATATAAGTGACTTAATGTTAGCATATACCCAGGGATCACGAGACAAGGATCCCTAGTCTAATGACTGAAACATAAACGACTGATTAAAATACACATTAGTCACAGATGAATGTTGCTTGAATTTACAAACCAATGTTATTATGTATGTTATATAATATTATATATATATTTCTAATTCTGCGACTCCAAAGCCGCAATTACCAAACTCTAGAATCAGTAAAAATAATATGTATGTTTCTACCCAAGCTGAAGGGACCCCAACGGTGAGGTAACAGAGGGAAAGACAAAATCTAAAAAATAATTAGATCCATTAATAATTCATAAGTTACTTTAGGTTTCCGATGTTAATAAACTGTGTATATTACGTCTTGGAGATTATATACTGTTGTAACCAAACAGTTCTGAGGCACCATTGACTACCATAGTAGGAACAATTTAAATGGTATAATCAAGGTGCCCCAGAACTGTTTGCGTTCCTACATTCTTCAAAATATCTTCTTTTGTGTTTAACAGAAAAATGCACAATACTTTTCCTATACAATACTTTTCCTATACTATGGTAGTCAATGGTGCCTCGGAACTGTCGGTTGCTACATTCTTCCAAATATCTTTCTTTGTATTCAACCGAACAAATACATTTACACAGGTTTGGAACAACTACAGGGTGATTAATAGAAGACAAAATTTTCATTTTTGGATGAACTATCCCTAGACACATGTATCTAAAGTCCCCGAATCACTTCAGAACAGACACAGAAGCTACAAACCGACACTCTATGGCAGGAAAGGCCATCTTCTTACATCTTGTTAATTTTACCTCCTGACGCACAATCTTGACATGCTGACAATAGCAGGAACGGATGCTGCAGACGGAAGGATGTGATGTGCTGGAATTTGGTCATTGTAAGGGGCTTCCTAACGTAAAGGAGCTGAAGGACACAGCTGCAGCTTCAAGTGTGTGTGTGTGTATGTGTGTATGTTTAGGAAAGCACTAAGAAATTCCTACTACAAGATCAATAAAACAAGGCAGGAGACTGAAGCAGGCAGAGAGTGTGTTTGAGGAGGAGTGTTACGTAACTACACCTTTTCATTCAGATTAATGCATTATCACATTCGTCTTTTCAAGAGGCGGCTGCTTCACAGCTGATTAGAGCCTCGGAGAAATGTGTGGTGTAACCGTACTGACATCCAAACACAGAAGGGTTCTTATATAGTAATAATACACAACAGTGTCAAAGACAGGCGTCTCGCAACTTTTCAAATAAGATCCACATGAGATTTAACGGGACAATTCACACAAAAATAAGCATTCTGTCATTATTCGCTCAGCTATTGTTTTAAACATACAGGTATGTGACTTTATTTCATCAATGCAAAACAAAAGAAATTAGCATGTGCCCAAAAGTGTAAGCTGCTTTTCCTAGAAAACAAAAGTGGAAAGTGAATTATAATGTCAAGCTTCATCAAGGACGAAAAAAAACTAGAGACTACTGACTAAAAAAATATTTATTTGGGGGGGTGAACTACTAATTACTAAAACTAATTTTACTGTTTCATTTCACAGAATTTTCACATATTTTGAAATGCAGTAAAAAAGCGTAAAACAGAAATAAACGGCAAAATTACACATTGGGTGTAAAATAAAATGAAAATAAAGTAAATTTTCATAAGAAAAATAACAATTTCTGGCACCCCAGCTGCCGGAATATTACCCTTTTTTACAGGATTTCTTTTTCAGTGTCAATTTATAAATAAATAGGCAGTTCTCTGAATTTAAACTATTGGTTAATACACAATGTATCAACATCATTACACGTTACAACAAATTTTCAATATCAACTCTATCCTTGTGTGACCCAAAGCTAATGCAATATTGTAAAACACAACAACAAATGTGTGCCTGTCACTGTCCTTGATGGCAGTTTTGACCTTTCACAATACAAACACTGCTAGATACATTATAGTATGACGTTTTACTGTATAAGGGAGTGGGCAACTTTATTAGATAACACCACTGGCCGCTACGGCATAAGAGGCTGCTGAATCGGGTCCTTCGGAGATGGTGTAAAATTTACCCCTGCGAGATGTAATAAAAGGGCAAATGTGATTCATATCGGTGCTTATTACCGAGTGTGTAAGAGAGAGACAGACAGCTTATGTCATTGGGAGGGTTATGAATAGCTGTTATTTAGAGAGATGATTAAAGCTAGAGCTTGAGGTTTGCCCTGCGAGCGCCCGGTCTTACTGAATGCTCTAACATAAGAGGTGGGATTTGAATAATTGTTTAAAGTGTATTTACTTGCAGGAAACCTATGACTGTAACTGAGAAAAGATTGTTATCTTACGGTTTATTTTATGAACCGTCTTTCTCAGTCAAATAATTGTTCAAGCATTTTTAGTCTTATCATGTTTACTTGGGAATTATCTGAGGTAATTTACCTCATGTTTCAACACAGCCTCGTTTCTGGTGGGGTCTAATTAATACACTGGAATGTAGTTTGAGATGAATGCCTTATTTGGATGTGGTGTCCATGAAATACCGAAATTACATTTCGATGTCAAATAAACAAACCCTATGGTAGTTTTCTTCACAAGCACCTTAGGTACTCACTTTATTTGAAAACCATAGTAGGAACATTTTAATTAAATGGACGATTCAGCACTCTGTTGAACACAAACATTTTGAATCGAGTTAAATTACGACCAATAAATATATAAAATGTCCTCATAGCTGTAGTTTATGAATTCTAATTAACTGATAAAAGTTCAGTCAGTGCACTTGCTGCTTTATAACACTATTTTCTCTACAAACCATTAGACTCGAGAAACAACTTAAATTCACACTTTAAAAGGGATAGTTTACCCCAAAATCAAATTTTTGTCATCAATTACTCACCCTCTTGTCGTTTTAAACCTGTATGAATTTCATTCGTCTGCAGAACACAATATATTTTGAAAAATGTTGGTAACAACATTGATTTGCATTGGTGAATATCTTATTTTGTGTTCTGCCGAAGAAAGTCACAGGTTTGAAATGACAAGAAGGAGATGTCAGAATTTTCCTTTTTGGGTGAACTATCACTTTAACATGACATAAATCAAATGACACAATGATCCCAAAGAGAATCCCTTATGGCCCTTAAACTGTCTATACTTTGCTAAATGATGCAAGAAGACTCTCCTCAGACACGATCACAAACCTGTGCGTGAGGGCCCACACCCTCATTATAACATCACCACGACTGGGTCTTAAAACAAAGCAACACTTTAAAGACCGTGTGGGTCTTGATTTGTGTCCACAGTCTCGACTGCTGTTATTAAACAGCTTCAGCACAGATTAATGTCAAATCCATGACATCAATCCGACGCCTCGGCAAGATGCTTATAGCGCAAATAATGAAGCAATCAACATGACCAGTCGGCCCATTAATTACCCAATGCCAGTCTGGGCACTGAGTGTTCAGAAGCAGAAATTTAAGATGGGGTCAGGGAGAGTATGTTTGTGTGTTTTCATGAATGCGTGCATACAGGCTTTGATGGAGACAGATGTTTAATTACACACATGATGCTAGGCTGGATGAGACTGTTTCATCAGTCACAGTTGAATTAATGAATAGGTAAACAGTGATGGAGAACAAAGGTGCGCTAAGCTAGTGTAGCATCAGAGGGTCTTGTCAAAGAAAATAGATATTAACAAGATGCGCCACAGCCATTGAATGGCGATAAATGCAACACTCAATATGGCCGCTTGAACAATGCGATTTTAGCACAATTTAAGCTTAGCAAACCAAAGTTATGGTACAGCTCATGTCAGGTTTAATTATTGATTGCTTATATGCTATTTCATTCGGATTTCTGCCAGCGATTTTAGAAATATCTGCCTGTTGTCTTACTATGACATACATAGCTGCCTAGAGGCGTCGCAAACATGGCCACCAAGTGGCACGACTTCCGTAAATGGTTTTTAGTGTGTGATTATGTCATAGAGGTAAACTATCTGTAACTAAACAAACCAAAAGATATTGACAGTTCACTGCAAAGCAACAGCGACTAGCATCAATAGTGCAGCGTCATGGTAAATCAACAAACTAGCCTCATAAAAGATTTTACTTCTGTTGACAACAGCAAAGAAACCTTTTGATTATAGAATGTAAAAATAAAAATATATATTTGGATTGAAATAGGCCTATATGAAGTATTGCAGTTAATATGGGTTATGTAATGCCATCATCGTCAAACTCTAATATGGTTATCAAGATCTATCCAATTTGTTCAATATTATACTGTAATGTATGTATAACAGTAATAACTAGTACTTAGTAATTAGTTACTGTAATTTGATTACTTTTCCCTTGAAAAAGTAAAGTAAGGGAATACTCTTATTTTACCAGTAATTTAATTACTTACTGTAATTAAACTAAATACTGTGTGTAATATAAGTGTGGGCAATAGTGGAATTGACATCAAAAGTCTAACTTTAAAATCTTCAATAACTTTAATTTATAATTAATAATAATTAATAACTTGAATGTATAATTCTCACATTTATAATTCTTTAGTCAGTTAATAATACTACTTTATGTAATTTTATATAATTTATTTAAAGACCCGTTTCATGTCTATCCTTGAATCACCTAACTGATCAAGGTTGATGTAGGATGTAGAATGTAATGTAAAAATTAGTAATAAGTAATTAAATACTTTTTGGAGAGAGTAATTTGTAAAGTAATCTAATTACACTATTGAATATGTGATTAGTAACTAGTAATTCATTACTTTTTTTGAGTAACTTACCCAACACTGTAAATACGGTTGCACCGATACCAAGCTCATGTAATTTACTCGTACTCGTAATGACACACCGATACCAAAGACCGATACCTCACGTGACACATAGAGCAATATGATTTCCAGAATAGAGGAATCCAGGCATACAAACTGAATTTGCTCTACAACACGGAATGACATGGAATCTGGCAAATGTATTATTTCCTAACAACAAATTATTAATTGCTTATGGAGCTTTCAGCACCAGCGTTTCACTGCACGAGGACACGAACACATAAACAAACACCATTTGCGGCGATCCGTCGAAATAAAAGTCCCGTTAAACGCTCTTCAGTAACGCTCTAGTAATAAATTCAGTAGCTTTTTCAAATTAAATTCCTGGTGATATAAATCGGACGCCATAATAACGGATATAAAAATATGAATAACAGATATAAGAATATTTAATCCAAAAAGGATATTCATAGGTATCTTGAAAAGGGAACTATTAGACAGAAATCTATAGATGTAATGACCATAATTTACATGTTACCTATAATAAAACTCTTCTTTAATGGAGAAGTAATGAAGTGCAGTAATGGAGTTTCAAGGGATTGAGTGTTACCCTCCAAAACCGCCATCCAACTCTCCACAACTTCAGTAATTAGCATAATTTTCACTCAAGCAAATTTACGCTCATGACTTCTGCCTGGGACATTCTGGGCTTATTTACTGCCTATTACTAAGATGAGGACAGAGTTATATGCAACAAAATGTGTTGTCCCATATGACAGATTGCAGCAGAGGGGAGTGAGCAGAACAAAATCAGACTGTGAAAAACTCTGCCAGACAGAATGAATGTCAAAAGCTTTGCTCTGTACTGTTTATGGCTGGACTAGTTAAATGTCAAAAGCTTTACCCTGGAGAGAGCCTGTCCTCACTCCAGACTCCTACCGATTTTGTAGGCACCTCACTCTCTTTCTCCCTGTGTTTCATGACTAATATTTAACATCTCATTCAAATTCTGTGTTTCTCTGCATATGTCTTTCATTTACTGTTACTTAAGGGAATAGTTTACTTAAAAAATGACTATTCTGTCATTATTAACTCACTCGCAGATAACTAATATCTTAGGTAGACCTCAGTCCCATTCACTTAAATTGTATGAAAGATTAGTATTAACATTCTTTAAATGTTCTGTTAGAAGAAGAAGCAAGAAAATAAAACAAAAAAATGAATGTGATAATAATAAATGAATAGTAGAGATGCACCGATACAAAAAAATTCCACCGATACAGATTATTCAGAGTGATACATGCCAATCCGATACTGAATAGATGAATATTTCTTAACTTTCTTAATTTTTTTAATTCATATATTGACTATTAATATTGAATTGACTATTAATATTGAATGATATTGATATTACTGTGTTTAATATTAGTGTGTGAGAACCACTGCTTTATTAAAGTAAATGAGCACCAGTAAATTGAATTCAGCATTCATCAGGGATGAGACAAATGATTGAAGAGATTGAAAGAAGCAGACAAAAATAAAGCACAGGAATAAATGCTAACTTTTTAAAGGTTCTTCTGAGCAACATTGACGCATTAGGATTAAACGACTCAATTTAAAATCTTAAAATAAACATAGATTCAGCCGCATGCAGTATTGAAAGCCACTTATCTGCAGTGTCTGTTTTGGCACTAACAATGCAAATTCTGCAAATGCTTCAGGCTGTTTTATATGCTCTTTACGAAACAAGAGAAATACTAAGTCATCGTTTTTCGTCTTGGCGTAAATGCGTAAAGGGAGTCACCATTCAGAACAGCTGAGGGGTGTATCAGCACAGGCTGAGCTCCAAAACGACATATCTTGAAATGTGTGAACCGGTGGGAACTGAGGAAACAAAAATGTAGCCTTAACTCATATTTATAATTTATGCCGTGGTGAGAACACAAGGTGTTCATTTTTGAAGCCCAAGGCTCAGAGAAATAATTAGCGGCACACTGTTAAGGTTGCGAAAAGCGTCTGAGGTGTGTGTATCTGAATCGACCTGAGAGAAATGCCGTGTTATCTCAAGGCGTTTCTGCCGGCGTACGGCGTGTTTTTCCAGTTGTTTCCAATGGAAACGCCACGTTTTTTTTTCGTGCGTAGCGCTGGTGCTATGCATTTTTCCAACAATCAGCGCCAGCGTTCGACCGGGCACCCAGAGTTGAAAAATTCTCAACGCAGCACGCATTTTAGCCACGTAAAAGCGCCTCGGTGGACACAGGCCCTTGGCACCCTCCACATTTCCATTTTTGCCTGAAAACTGATCCTTCCTATAAGCAAACTACACAAGTTGCGTAGGGCCCCTGCACCACCAGGGGGCCCCCTTGAGCACCAAATCAACTATAATGTAAAAAAGACGCGGATTGAACTTTCTGCCTTCGGAGTGTTCTATTACAAACTTTACAGGAATCATTTGGAAATTTCCTTTGTTATTATTCATTTATTTAATTACTGTGACATTCTCGGACATCATGCAGTGCGCGCAGGTGATGACATGCGCATAATGTGATGATGCGACTTTACATATGGACATGGCTTCAAAACGAAGCTATCCATCTGTAGCGGAAAAAACGGCATCAACGTGAAACAAAAGAACAAGAAGGCATGTGTTTTTGTACCATTTCTTATTAAGTTTTGCCAAATTATGCAAGTACAGATTTACAAATTAAGCATTTGTCCACTGGCAGTTGGTTTGACTGTGGACGTTCGATAATCGTGAATTTAGGGGCCGTCTCAAAAGTTACAAATCACATTAATATTCCATCTTCAATAGCATTTACGGGGAATGACTTACAGTCACAAAACCAGCTGTACAATGTTCATTGAATCCACTGTTTTCCTTTGCCCAAGATAATATGTAATTTTTGTGTCATCATATTTAGAGAACTATTGATGTGTTTTTGTTTGCTTAGCTTTCTCGAGTAAACTATATTTATCATGTTTTATTTTTGTTAATCACTCATTCGGTTAGTAAAAAGCTAGATGGTTCCAGAGCCACTCGATACTTTAGGTAAAGGATTATTTACATGTGATTTAGTATTATTTCATTTTATACTTAATTGTTCTTACTGTCTAATGTTTTTTTGTCTTTCAGTTTCAATTCAAGTATTTTAATTGATTTATTATTTTTATTTCTTATAGTTTACAGTTATGCTTATCTAATTTTAGCTATTATGACAAGGGCCCCAAAGGTTTGCATAGGGCTCCAAGGCGTCTAGGATCGGCACTGCTGAAAACGATCTGTTCTCAGGTACTATTGATATTTCAAGTCAAGCACTGTGAGCAGTCATTAAAGGTGAGAGGCACTTTACTACATGTGACTGCTGTAGTCCTCAGTTAACTTTAGATATTGATGCATTACTTTATGGTACATAAAATCTCCACTGGAGGAAAGAAGCTTTATTCATTATAGTCACTGCAGGCCTTTAAAAATACTTTAAAAAGTGTTTCACCGTATCCATGGTGATGCGGTTAGTAGTACAGAGTAAATTACTATGTACCTTTATCTCGCACAGCGTCCGCGTTTTATATCCCCACAGTGGAGGTGTTATTTATTATAGTCAGCAGTCCTGCATATGGAACATCATTTGCCAGCCTGATGTTCCTCTCGATCTTATTTAATATTAATGTCATATCACAATACCAGCCAGGTTTACTGTATCCAGACACATATAATCATGTACCTGCATGTTCACAAAAAAACTGATTGATTTAAAGAAGGAAGAAAAACATGCGTATGAAAAAAAACTGTTATAAGAGATGATAAAATGTGGTAACCATATACAGTATGACCGGTAACCACAGGGTTATACGCTTCTATCCCCCACGGCACCATTCATGAGCTATTACCTCTGTGCCATTGAACAGTTATAACCGTAGGTATTGCTCCTATGGGACTGGCCCATTATTAGGGGGTGTTGTTAGACAAAACCATCAGCTAAATGTAAATTATTAATAATTACATTTATATTTACGTTAAAAAATGTGAGCAGTGCCATCACAGATGTCACAACCACAATATTACAGTGTTGTGGGAAGTTGGCAGGATAGTGCTATGCAGTAACAAATGTGTTTTGAGTAAATTTTACTGTGTGGCTATACAGTCACCAGGGGGTTTTGGCCGGTTGCTTACTACCACAAGCCAAATGAGCCCAACCCCAAGTCTCTATGATATTTTAATTCCTGGATATGCATTAGCAACACCAAGGTCATGTTCAATTCCCAGCGTTAATGCCCATAAAATGATAAAGTGTGATGCACTGTGAGTTACTTTCGGGTAAAAGCATCTGCCAAATGCATTAATGTAAATGTATGACTTGAAAACCTCCTTTACTGTAAATCTATTGGACTCCTTAGCAAGGACCATCCATCAAGGTAAGATAATTATATGTTATATTATATTGTGATCATGCTCACAAGATAGAGTTAGCAAGTAAACCTTCTAATTTTAAGTCTAAGAAATAAAACACAGCACCGTGTGCTTTTGGCATAAGTAAGTAATGAGAGTTTGTATCAGTTATTTTCACTCATGAATCATGTGACAGTGAACAAGCCGAAAAAACCAACACAATCTAACGGCAAAAACATAACTATTTTAAGATATGGCTAATTTTGGCTAATTGATATTCATTCATACGATATCATTCGTATTTCGTACATTTTAGTACGATTTGCATTCGTGCCAGTGACTTTTGCATTCGTGCTTTTATTTCTAGTAATGATTCACAATATATGAATTCATACGAATAAGCCACATCGTAAAAAAAGTTACGAATTCCCGCAAGTTCAGGTTGAAAAGACTGCGCACTATAATAAAACAAAATACTTTAATCTCAAACAAGTAGTCAGTTATTGGTTAAATCACACATTTATGCGAATGTGTAACAATACTGAATAAAAAGGAAAAGTAAATAGAAAAATAACAAATCGAAAAAACTAAATCCTATGACAAACCCTGAACCGTGAAACAAAACAGAGCTACAGATACAGATTCTTTATATATGTCATTTGTACTGTGCATTGCTTGTATACTTCACTATCCGGCTACCTTTGTGATCCTTTATCTATCTGTCCTTTAAAGCGCTTACAGTCATTTATCACATACTTTAATCCAAAACTCCTTACAAATGTGGAAAAACACAAACCCAAGCGTTTGCTCAATAAAGCCAAGAATGATAGCAGTGCCATAATACATGATTTCAAAAGAAAAAAACTGGTTGAACTAATGGTTAGTTATGAAGACTACACAACTAGTAAATCACAATCGAGCAACAATTACGAAGTGAAGAACATCAAAGACATAAAGAGTAGAAGTATAAACAGTGAAGTCTGAGGCAGAACATAGAAAATAAACAACATGAAGCTGGTTTGAAAGCAGTTCTGAGAGTTGACCTGACATGACCTGTAATTTGAACCTGGTGTCCAGATTAATTCACCTGACACCTAAACCTCACCGTATCTATCCTGTGCCCTCTGCTCCAACATGCTGCAAATGTTTCATTCATTATTGATATGCACCTGGTTACTAAAAATATTCAGTGTTTTTCCTTTTCCATGTTTTCTTCTATTCTGTTCCACAAACCAAACGAGATCAAGATGTTCAAGAACACGGCAGACATCAATTCAAAACCTTCGCTAGGTTTTACAGCCTCTGCTACAAAACAGCTAGATTTACCACTATTGTCAGCCACAGACACCCACAGACGCCCTCCTTCTATTCACTGTCTGATGCATTCTGATCACAAAAACAGCACTGAAATCACAGGCTCCAATCTGATTGGCTGGTTGAATTCACGAGTCGCGTCATGCAGGATTTGTAGCGGCGGAATCAAAGTAATCTTTACAAGATACTGCTAAAATTAGCTAAACTATACTGAAGAACAGTATGTAGGATTTGCAGATGTATAGAAGTTAGTGACATGGATATGTTTGTGAACCAATCTGTATTTATTATTACACTTGATCGGATTCTGTAAGAATGTAATATAAAAACAGTTTATTACGTTTGTTTTTTGTTTATTTTGTAGGTAAATCTTTACAGTAAGGTCATATTTGTTACCATTAGTTAAAGGGGTCATATGGCGCGAACACCTGTTTTTCTGTGTCTTTGGTGTGTTTTTGCCGATACTCAAACGTCTTGATCTTTGCAACTATTTAAACTCTGATATGATTTACAAGATTTCTAGAAACTCATTTCAGTAACAGACTTCAGAAAGTAAGCCTTTTTACTTTACAGTACCAGGGGGTTTCGGTAAGTCGTACCCCTGCTGTTCAGCTGATGACAGCTAATGAGATTAATTTAATCACAGGTACATTCAACCTATTAGCTATTACATATATGATTTTAAACTCTAACAAGACTGAATTATTAAAAACACATGAAATGAAGCTTGTTATTTGGAGGATGTTAAATTCAACACAAACTTAGTTTTTTCTTGAAGTACTTGCTTCCTTCAAATTTGAAGGTAGTTTAATAGGCTTATGTTAGTGACCGAGCTAAATGTTTATACTTAAAAGAAGCTCTTAATAGCAGACTCTTGAGAGCACAAAAGGATCTGCTTGAAGCATTAAAGAGGCCTAGCTCAAAAACGGCAACATCTTCAAAACTACACACAGACATGGACGTAGCAAATAAGGCAACACTGTAAAACTATATACACTCACAAAACTATGTGAGCAACACAAAATGATGAAGCAGGTCCCAAATGGTTATTGTATTATAAGTGTAGCATATCACATTTAAAAGGTGTGTTAAAACGCTAAGAAAAACACTTTGTGTGTATTTAAAAACAATCTTCACAATTAGTTGTATT
Source organism: Triplophysa siluroides (assembly GCA_006030095.1). Classification (NCBI taxonomy): domain Eukaryota; kingdom Metazoa; phylum Chordata; class Actinopteri; order Cypriniformes; family Nemacheilidae; genus Triplophysa; species Triplophysa siluroides. Next base: position 4,214,615 of record VCII01000935.1, on the reverse strand, counting down.
GCAATGTTGCACAGTGAAATGAGCAAACATCTTCTGTCTGCAATCTCATTGCTAAAACAGTAAAAGCCTTCACAATTATCAAGTATTGCAAATATGCAAAACCCATTTTGTGCTGTCATTGCCATGGAAACTCCACGGCGATGACATTTTGCTGAAATACCTTCATCTACAAGACATTGTTTCTGTTATGACTCAGTAACATTTTTAACGTGGCTTATTAGCAAGGGTTATAACCTGTTAACCATTAAGTCCACCTTTAATCCTGCAGCTTTGGGGCAGCTTGCTGAGTTTGGTCTTAGTAAAAAGTCTAATCGGTGCCGGACACCTGCTAACATTGCCCCTCGATCACATGACAGCTCTGGGTGGGATTCGAAACAACAGGGGGTAGAGATGCCCCCCACCTCTGAATCTCCCTCACCCCTTTATCCAGTCAAACTAAATCCTATTAGAGTTGTTCATCTGGCCCACATTAATAAAATACTGAAGGGGATTCTGGCTACAGAGTTGTGTTTTCAACATTTGATTTTTCTCTTTTCCATTACATTTCTCTGTTTTTAGTTGTTATTAAAAGGCACTTTGCATTTCCACTTATTCGAGTCTGATAAATGAGTTTAATGTTTAATTTAAAATATGTTTTCCGCACTCGGAGGGAGATTTTGACAGAATGTTTGTTGCATGAAATATTATAGAGGAAAATCTTCATAGAAGGCTTCAGGAGGGATCCGAGCTCTCTTTTTAAAGCATGCGAAGCTGGCACAAGAACTGGGATTTTATAAGATTAAGTTAGGTAATGAAGGAAGCAAGATATTCGGATGCAGCCAATCCCGGGATCAAGACTTAAGAAAACCTTCAGGACGGATTTTGTCAACTACACTAGACTGAACAAATCTCACGATCACCCACAGGTCATTAAAAACAGATCATGTTCCCAAGATACAAGCAATTTACTCAACATCGTTCCTCATGATATGTTTACAATTCAATATCGGTCTACGAATATCGTTTCATAGCCCTCCTTACATAAAAATATACATTTATATCATATTAAATTGAGAAGCATTCAGAGTGGCTACCTTTTATATCTTGTGCATGGTAACAGACACTTGTGGCATTATTACATTATTAAATCCTTATTTGAAGCGAACAAGTTTGGTTTGGAACAAGAAATGCTGAGCGAATCTCAGGTGCTTTGATCAGAACCAAGCCAAGCAAGTCACTCTGACAGCCAGAAGCCATCAAATTATAAAACCTTTCCTAAAACAACAAACACAACCTTCAAAAGAAAAACAATAAAGTTTAGAAACCTAGACCAATTCCGAAAGTATCTTGGTACATTTCTAAGTATGAAAATGTGTTTGCGGATATGTGGCCAATCAGGATGAGAAAAGAGATTGACGCGAGGTAGCGGCAGTCATGGAATTCCAGGAATTCCCCCTACACACACTTTACGCTCCATCAGCCCTCTCCTCCACCCCATTTCCCTCTTATCTTCCTCATCCATTCTTCGCTCACTAATCGCCATAATGGCTGACTGTCTGTTACTGCGTATGTATGTCTCCCCCGCTGCCCTTCCTGCCAGTGGTGACATGGGAAGACCTCCTGTCACTATCAGTGTTGCCCTCTGGGTAATTTAAGACACCTGCTATGTCAGTGCATCAAGAAATCTAAGTAGGCAGTCGCTATTTTATGCATGTTAAACAGCCCGTTCAATATTTTAGAGTATTCAAATCAGCTGAGATACAAGAGTAGCAAAACAGAAAGAGACAATGTTACTCAGATTGAAATGATAGTTCACCCAAAAATAACAATTCTGTCATAATTTATTGATTCGCATGTCATTTCAACCCTGAATATGACTCTTTGTTCTGTATAACACAAAATAAGATATTTTGAGAAATGTCTCTGCGGTTTTGTGTCTACACAATGGATGTCGATGGGGTATAACGTTGTTTGGTTACCAACATTCTTCAAAATATCTTCTTTTGCGTTCTGCACAAGAAAAGAAAGTCATACAGGATTGGAATGACATGAGTGTTTAAAGGGCTAATTCACTCAAAAATATTATTAAGGCCATACTTTACTCAACCTCTCCTCGTGTTGAATCGTTGTCACCTTTCTATGTCATTATATGCAAATTAACAGTATGCACATTTCAATCAGTGGTTCTCAAATGGGGGTACGGGTACTCCCAGGGGTACTGCAGGGGTACTGCAGGGGGTACGTGAAAGAAACTGACATTAAGGAATAAATAATGAAAATCAATAAACTTTGATAATAGTGTTTTTATATGAATTTAGGACTACACAAAGATGCATAAAAAATAAATTAATACATTTAGATATAATAGCTGTTTGACTCTCATTTCACTGAATTTTAAAGTAAAATGTTGTTGTCTGGTCAAGGGGCCAGCCTACTTGGCTTGAAAAAATCATAAAAAGGGGTACTTAAGCCCAAAAAGTTTGAGAACCACTGATTTAAATAATATTTATATTATTAATAAGTTACGATTTGAAATGAAATTTTTTAATGATGACAGGTTTTTCCATTTTTAAACATCCACCTCCTTCTGTTTGTAGATTTTGTTCTTTCCTCCTTAATTCTCATAATTGTTGATGTTCAGCTCGACTGACCAAAGCCAAACATATCTCCTAAGGGAAGGAGCTCAGGCTGATATAATCATCAGTGTCTTACAGGAAATGGGAGGAAATGCACTATCAGACAAGCATATCAAGAAGCCCATTATAAACTTCACTGGAGGTCAGAAATAGATTCCCGTTATCGGTTTCACCCGGCTAACTAAACTATAGCGTATATCACTTAACCAGCAAACTTTCCTGGTTCACCCCCCCCAAAAAACACAATAATATCATGAAATTCAACCAATAACAATATGTACTGTAACAACTAATACAGTGTTACACTCATAGAAGCACACGTCACCCTACAGGAAGACAACGCTGGTTGTTTATTTTCCCTTGTGCTTGTTCATTCTTCAAGTTTTTCCTGTCTGACTTCAGCCCCGGCTCAAGAGTGCCGAGTTAATTCGCGACACATACTGTACTTAAGCCCTACAGAGGATTTAGGCATGAGACACATTCCATACCATGCTGTACCACTCTCCCCTGGGTCATATGGGATTGTATTTGGTTGAGAGAGAGGAAGGGAGAAAGGAGTGTACATTGTCTTTTCTTTCTGGATACTCTGATAAGATTGTAAGGGTTTCTGTTGATTGACCTTGAATAACACGGAGGATTTTTCCAGATGCGTATTGTTTTTAATTGGGATGGCGTGTTTTCCGTTTCTGGTAACTCTGTACGGCAGGAAGCCCAGTGGCATGTTGCCATGACGATGTGTGTTCCATTGACACATGAATGATGTTTGGTGTGGCCAAGAGGTGACGGAGCAAGACAGTTGATACTGTCGTCCTGATCTGGTTACTGTCACTCTGAAATGACCCCGATTTAAGAGGAACACAGAGAATCATCCATAATCACAAAAAAACACAAAAAATATGTTCTTTTACAAATAAACATGAATTAGTATAAACATGTTACTGTTTGAACTAGGGGTGTGACAATATATCGGAATTGACAGCAAGCGTGATATTAAAAAGCATGATTAATGTTATTGCGTTTATCCTACACGCATCGTAAAAATGGAAATAATTCAGAACCCAAGCCACAGTGGTTATAAAACTCTCCCTCTGCCTTAAGAAAACACAAAATAAACATATTAAAGATTTCACTTATGCCATTATTTAATTCTTTAAAAAGACTATGGAAAGATATTATGGGAAAAATCACAAATTATTGTGGCCACGATAACAGTGTAGTGAAAATGTGATATCGTAACAGCCCTAATTGATATAATATTTTTTAACAACATAGTAAATATCATAATCATATTATTTAAATATGTCTTGATTTTATATAACAGCTTGAAAAATTCGAAACATTCTGCCGACTTTTTAACTTCTGGAACCCATAAGATCCCAATTAAACTACACAAAACCAAACATGACTGTCGTTTTTCCCCAGACACTTGGGTAATTCTTAAAGAATGCAATGTTTAGAGGGAAGAAAACAGAGATAAGAATGCTGCCCCACAGTTTATTAACAAACGGATGGTAAAGGTGACGGCCTTTGCCCTCAATGAATCACATGTCCTCTGCCACTTTTCAGAAAACACTCGATGCTTCACAGCACCATCCCAGGTGACCCTTTTCTGAACAAGTTGTCAGCTACATATGTCAGTGTCTCGCCACTTGACCCAGGACCAGGCTCCCTCCCCCTGCCTCCTCATTGGATATACCAGTGCATGGTGAATTGTCCTGTATAACAATGCGTTAAGTCGGGGGGGTTCTGTTAAAGACTTTGACTAACATTCCATTCACAATGAACCCTGGCGACCAACATTTAATGACCCTCCAACTTCTCAACATTAACTGCTCTGTAGGGTCGACAACACAAAAAAGAAGGTTCGGCACTCTAAAATAGAGCATCTTTACGGAGAGGTCCCTTTCCAAGCTTTTGGAGAGCCACCTTGTCATCCAGGACTGAATGTTAATGAACAACAAGACCAAACAAATCCCGGGAGAAAGAAAACGTTCACTGTTTTGTAACCCGCATGCACTTATAAATGCCAGACAAATGAAAGTCAAAATAACTTAATGGTTAAGAATGATAAAACAATCTATATGTCATCGATGCATTGAAAACAGACGATGACGACCAGATGAATCTGTCTGATGCTCTATGAAGGAAGATTTCCATTATAAAATAAGAATCAGTTTGATTCAGCTTCTGTATTAGTTAAGTGTTTGAAAATGACCCGAGGAAAAACGTTCGGATGAAAGAAGGGAGAAAATGTGATGCCTCTCTTACCTTATAATAATATGATGAGAAACGATCAAAGAGCCCTGTAGCATAGCATGATGTTCATCTGCGTTATATCCCCAGAATCCTGACAGATGAAACAGGGAGAGAGTCGGTTACCTCTCACGGATGACGACACCGTTAAACGCCCCCAACTCTCATTTAGCGGCTGCTCATGATAAATAAAGGCTGATCCAAGTGTGTGTGTGTGACAGAGAGAGAGAGAGAGAGAGAGAGAGAGAGAGAGAGAGAGAGATGATGCACAATGAAGCAAATGTTAATTCACTAGCAAGCAGTTATGATATTGGTATTGAGCACCAGAGAAGCTAAAGCTAAACACAATAACGAACCTGACTGAATTCTTCAGAGCCCACAACCATTTCAAAAGACTTCTGTCACCTTTGTATAAAGCACCAACTCGAGCGCAAACGTATATGCGTTGAACATTGAAAACAAAATATTTTTTAAGAATTAGGTGTTTTACCCGAAATCTCTTTCTTCCAGTCGTCAAAGCCGCCGAGTCACCGGTCCGAGTCAAAGGCGCAACGCGCACATGCTGCTCGCGCTCAGACTGTCACATGAGCGGAGCGGTCAGTTCATCCCTCCCCAAATCTCTGTGTCCAGTCCCCACCTCCCCAAAACACACAGGACGGCCCGTTAAGAGCACAGTTAAAGCATCAGGCCGTTCATCATGACTGCCAGGCAACAGGCTGCTGCTGGGATCTGCATAGAAAGGCAATGATGCTGAGCGTCGGTCACTGACAGAGCCGTAGATTGTACACGACTACAGAATATTAATGAGCACTGAGTGCTGCAGAGAGAGAGAGAGAGAGAGAGAGCAGTTTGTGGACCGGACTGAGGAGGTTTTATGTGTCAGAACTGGTTTACATGGAATCGACTTGGCGTTAGACCTATGAGACCAGCACATGTGAACGAAGATCAGGGATAAGAAGGAAACGGATTATAAAATACTATAAAAGGCTTGATTTAGTTTCAGCAATCGACTTTACAGATTATAAAAAGCAATAGCCTATATATAAATCATAAATACAGATTTGCATTATAAATTAAAGTTTTAATCTGAAACATTCCATTAAAATATAAACATAAATAAAACAAAAATGTTATGTAGTTTATATATATGTTTATATAATATAAAAGTTATTAAAAACGTATATTTTATAATATAATACAATTATAATATAATAAAACTATATATTTTAATATCTTTAATCAATATTTTTTTTTCCATCTATATTTATATCTAATTTTTGTATATTTATTTAATATATAAATGAGCATTTTTAACATAGTTGAGCACGTCTTAAACAACAATAGTTTACTGTCCTGGTTTTTAGGCAGAAACAAAAGGTAATTCTATTCCACCGATTTTGGGTACAATTGCTGTAACACAATCTCTATTCATAATTTACAGATATACAAGGATATTTCCATGGCTTGTATTAACCACATCCCCCACAAAACTCTACCCTTCCTCTTATTACAACTGCAAAGTGACATTTCTATCAGATGGAGGTCCCTGCGGGGTGGGCTGTTCTCATTACACCGAACTGGTCCCAATATTAGTCTTGTAGACAGAGAGCACAAAGGTCTTAACCCGTTGTTTCAGAGCTGTGTCTGGAGATGAACCACTCAGTGAGGGAGTACAATGGCAAAAAGTAAAGCAGATAAGCGTTAGATGTCGAGCCACGAACAGGAATTTAAAATCAGCCCTCCCCCCACCTTATAATCTCTCTCCCTCTGTGACAAAAGGGGGATCCAATTTTGTAATCCCTTGCCTTTCAAACCGTGGTGTAACCCCAGTCTCCGTAGATGGCTGGTGGGAGGCTTAACCATGACCAGTGTAAATCACTTACAGGCCCATATAGGCCACTAGACTTCTGAAGCAAATCCAGTTCAGGCATTAAGTGTGTGAGACAGGAGGAATCCAAAACACTAGAATAAAAACAACAAATTAATATTCTGTTGTTTAGAGGGAAAGGGGGATTTATGAATACCAGACCATAAACACTACTACAGCAGAAATAAGTTTTAACGCTGGTCCTATATGTAAACATTGCTTATAGTCTGCACTTATTGTTAGCTCATGGACAAAATATGAAATGCTCTATTATTTGTAAGTCACTTTGGATAGAAGCGTCTGCCAAATGAATTTGTGTTCATTAATCGTTAACATTACATGAATCCTGAACTGCACCTACATGCTTTTTATGCACTATTGTACCTTCAATTCCATCAAAATGCATTACTAACATGTGTGGATCTATTGTATGGAAAATTAAAATGCTCTAATGTATAGACTATAGACTGGGCCATGTATAGACTTAAAGATTCATAGTCAAATAGATGGATTGTTGTTATACTGGTCATACAACAGATAGCAAGAAGTACCATATACTGTTAGTATTGAAATAGTGTTACGTTTTGCTTGTAACACAACCAAGTATGAACATGAAAAAGTAATATCCATCTAAAATGGTTTTCTGTGCAGTTGTTGCCATTAGTAACTGTTGCTGTGGACACAGGAGTTGAATCCTGACGTCTTTTTTGTAAGGAAGAATTATGCCAGTGGTCATATACAAACTGTGAATCACTTAATGCTTTACTCCTAATACTCCGACAATCTGACTACTAATAAAACATAAATAAAGATGTAGTCATAGGCACGTTTCAAAAAGCTACACCAAAGGAGCCTGGCATAAGACCGGTAATGATACCCTGTTATAAGTAGATAATTTGAGAAATCAGATTTTTCTCATAGCGAAATGGAAGTGCAGGTAAAAACTCATCAAATATAAATTGAAAAATAACGCAATACTTAACCAAAGCACTTTCCCAATTTCTTTATTGCCCATTTGTAACTTACGGTCATATCATGTTTTATAAATATTTCTGTCTAGGTCTGAGAAAACTAGACATTATCTTATGTTTGAGAGTGTATCTGAAACATGTTATTTATTAACCAGCTTCTTTAGTTTTGTTAGGACTCACATTGCCATCAGTCGTAAAGAACACTCCCTCTGCAGGACTGAACCTGGTAGTACAGCACAGCATCCCAAGATGTGCTTGTCTCATAAAAACCCAAAAAGACAGCAAAATCTGCAAATCTACATTGGTGTAAATCTAATTTCTGATGCAACTGCAACTTTATTTTTTTCTTTTGTAATTTTAGTCCATGTGGGTGGTAGATAATGAATTGAATTTTTATTGACAATTTATCTACAAAATTGAATACAATGCACTTAAATAAACTGTTATATTAAGAGCTTGGAATGGACATGTTTCATCGAACACGACTCTTCTTTAACGTAGATATTTCTTCAGATGCTTTACGTTTGCGTGAAGATGTGTTGTGAACCTTCTCTGAATCTTCTGAGGCTACAGCGGGAAGGTAATAAGCTTCTATTGGTGGCGATGGCTCCTGAAAAGAACAAAAAACAGGCCCATTAAACTGAGTTTATTAAATCTCAGACGAGTTGCCTCGACAACCATTTCAAATCTGAACCCAACATGACATTACTGTGATCGAATTTCTGCTTTATTGTTCCACGTTAGTGTTTTAATGTCTTTGATTTTCTCTCTCTCTCACCTGCATGAGATAATCAGCGATGTACTCCGGTTTAAGACATTTGACCCCATAAGCCGCAGCCTCGCTCACATTCACTCTGACATCACCCGGCTTTAACCGACTAAAATCTACAAACAGGTGAGTGGTTTCTTTATACAGAGAAGGGGAAGGGTCGGGTAAAACCTACAACACAAGGAGAAAGTGTTAAGGACAAAAGAATGATACATAATAAAAGCAGGAGTGAATGAAAATAGTTTCTGGAAATATGGATACAAATGCCTTTTCAATAAACGCAGACCTGTGTAGTTCCAGATAACTCAATGCCGATATAATCTGGCATTCATGATGTTATCTTGGATGTATTTAGCAATGTACAAAGAACAGGGTCTTAAAGATAGCAGATGACAGACCTTAGCCCCTCCCGACTGCAGCAGACGTCTGAATCCAGCCTCTCTGGCCTGGTCTATATTCAGCATCACAGTCCAGCCCCCAAACGCTCCCTGCACATCAAAAAATAAATTTTCTTTATTTATAGGCATTTAATCCTTTAATAAAAACAGCTAAATAAATAGAGCAAAATACATGAGTTTAATGGCCATGCACGTTCGTCAAATGCTTGTTTACATAGAAAAGCAAAACAAAAGTAGCACATTTGAATGAAAAAAACCCGCTGTGTGTGAATGGCCCCTAACACGTCATTGTATATCAATGTGTACCTCCTTGTGGGTGCAGCCTTGCAGGGATTTTCTCCATCGCATAGCTGCCAGTGCCAGTCTCTTCTGTTGAGAGTTGATGGATGAGAGTGCATCCAGTATAGAGCTGCTTCCCCACTCATACTGCTCCTCCTAACACACACACACAATGGACATCAACACGGAAGGTCTGCAGTTCATACGAGGCTGTGACAGAAACACAGCACACACCTGTATGAAGAGACCTTCTGAGCGGCAGGCCTCCAGGTACGAGCGGTGGAGGATCCATTTACCCGCTGCCATGGCCGCCAGATACTTCTCATTCCTCAGAGGATAACCCACGATCACATGAGTGCAGCTGGGGTCAAAACTCTGCTTTTCCAGCACAACACCACCTACACACACAAACACGAAACACCTCAAATATAAGGAAACATTTAAATGATCCCAACTTTGATTCAGATTTATTTTTTGCGAGAAGTTTTGTGTGCTAACCGAGCTCTTCAATAAGATGGCTGTAGTCGATACGTTCCTGTGGATTCAGTGAAGAAAGAAGAAAACGTGGTGGCTCTTCTTTGACCGCCTCTTCACTCTCCTCTTCCAGCTCAATCTAGGCAGAAAACAGCCAATTAGATCACAGATGTTGCTCATTGTTTGATACTAATGTGTGCATGTACGTGTGTGTGTGTGTACCTGTGGAGGGAGTGCAGGTTTAGAAATAGGGAAAGCAATGCTAGGCGCTTCAGGGGTTTTAGGGTTTTGGGTCATGTTGCCTCGGGTTGGGGTCACCTTAGGTCGCAGTTGCGCGTCTATGACTTCAAATGCAGCTGGGTGTTAAAAGGCCAAAGGTGATATATGAAACATCTTTTATTTTCCTAAACACTCACATAGCATATAATGTACTTCACATTTTCGTCCTACCCATTTCTACCAGTTCAGAGTCAGTCATGGAGTCTCGGGCGTCACTGGTCTGGACAGGGGGTTGTGGGATGAGAGCGAGGGGCTCAGAGTGCTGAGAGGGGCTGCCGGGCCACTGCAGGTTATCAGCTAATCGGGCTCGCTCCTCTCGTGCTGTCGGGTCGTCCCAAACGATCTGTTCACTCTGAGACGGTTCGGTGTTCAGGTCCACAGCCACCTGACGGGACATTCTGTGAGCACACAAACACAATATTGAGATCTATTTTAAATCTGAAAATAAGTTTCACTCAAGGAACAGTTTAAAGGAACAGTCCTAAAAAATGAAAATTCTGTCATCATTTACTCATCCTGTTGTTATTTTAAACCTGTGTGATTTTCTTTCTTCTGCAAAACAAAAAAGGTATTTTGAAAAATGTTGGTAACCAAAAATCGTTGGTCACCATTCACTTCTATTGTATGGACAAATGCAAGTCAATGGGGACTAACGGTTTTCTAAATATCTTCTTTTGTGTTCTGCAGAAGAAACACAGTCATACAAGTTTGAAATGACAAGAGAGTGTAAATAATAAAGAGTTTTCATTTTGAAGGTGAACTATGCCTAATACAGATGCAATGCCCTTTCAAAAGTTACTAGAATTTGTTTTAATACCGTAAAGCCTCCAGATTGCGGCTGCGTCGGCCCATTCGTCCGAGACTGTCGGGGGTGTTGGGTGAGTCCAGCCCCCCTGAGCCAGCTCGTGTCAATCTTGTGGAGCCTCGGCGACCGTTGGTCAGCTTAGTCGCAGACATGATTTCCTGAAGCTGCCTGTGAAGATTCTCCCTCATCTCAAGTGTTTCTGTGAGATCTAAGACCAAAACAAAAAACAAAAAAAGGAAAGGGAGTGAACTTGACCAAAGATCAAAGTCAGAGACAGGGGTTAAAGCAAAAAAATCCTGAGCATGAACTTTTTTCGTGGGGTTAAGAGAGTAGACAGATACGCAGGGTTATTTGTCAAACAAAAAATAACATTATTTGAACATTATCTCCCTTGAAACTAACTAGTAACATGCCGTTTTTGAGCTTTTCAGACAGACCTTCTTAAACTTTCATGCTATGTCATGCGTGTATGGATCACAGAATGACTCGAAAGTGGGGGCATAATTATAACAAACCAAACCTAACCAGTTTTATGCAATTATGGTATATAAAAACATATCTTAACATACAAAATGCAACCGAATTCATCATAGTAAAAATCCTACTTTTTAAAAAGAAAACAAATAAGACTCACATTTTTTGTCCTATTGAGGTGGCATTTTGAGAGCAAAACAAAGTTACCAGATCTATGATTAATTGTGTACTCTACTAAACTATTTTGTGCTCTAGTAGTAATGTAATCATTACTACTTAAAACCCATCTATTCTGTGAATACTTGACCGACAAATGAAAAAAAAAAAACACTAACCCTTTCTCTCAACAGGTAGTGGTCTAGCTTTTGTTGAAACCAGTAACTTTGTATTGGCACCTAATGTTTTATGGCTCCTGTATGACATATGGCTTATTGCTCCCATAAACTCTTTGTAAGTCGCTTTGGATAAAAGCGTCTGCTAAATGACTAAATGTAAAATGTAAATGTAGTTTCATAGGTATTAATGGTGATAATATCACACATGTCACATCCACAACACATAGAAATGAGATCACAGTTGGTCAAAGCAGGTTAGCATAAATGAGCCCTCAAAAAAGCAAAAGTGATCACCTTTTGAGCTTGTTTATTTTTTTATAATAATTAGTGGAGGCAGATTTATTTTCCATTTTTAAACTCCTACTGGCAAATGTTGCAATACAAACTGTGAAACGAAAACAATAAGAAAGCTACAAAGGTTATGGAGTAAGCAGTGAGTGCTTCTCTTTTCATTTGTCTAAATCATTTTCAAACTGTTTCACATCTTATTGCACCTATCTAACAGACCATAAACATGGTCGTTTTTGTTTGAAGTGAGCGGTAAAAGTTAAGAAAGAAATCGGATGTCAATACATTGTATTGCAACACAACGTTATCGATTTTTCTCCAATTTGTGTATGTCATATTTGTAATGGACTTAAAAGATGCCCCCCGCTTCAGGCTTTATAAACTAACTCTCCATCCTGCCGAGTGCCGTCTGTTTGCTTGCTAATCTCCAACGTGACGTCTCCCCTCCGGCAACCAAGATCCGCCCCATTTTAATTCTGATAAACTAGTAATGTTTGGTTGGTTGAGAGCGATAGCTGTTTTCCTCTCATACCATTATATGTAACCTTTTTTTAAAGTAAAAAAAACATCCGCAGTCAAATGCCGCAAGCCAGAGATCCGGCAAGGTGCCTGAAAACTTTAAGGCCTGCAGAGAGTATCTGGAAACCATAGTCTGTAAACAGGATTACACTACACCACTTTCAAAATCTGAACAGCCCCCAAATGTGAATTATTTCAGGACACATCTGATGATTCACCTCGTCTGTCTGTGCTTGTGGGCTGTGGCTCTTTCTCAGGCTCCCCAACACTGATTCGCTTCGGGGTGGTGATGTCTGTGATGTCATCCACTGGACCAAACTTTAAAATAAGAATCAGTACAGTTTCAAAAAAGCTCAGCACTGGATTTGAAGGTATATATAGTGCAGTTGTAAATTCCTCACCCTGGTGTCTTCATCTTCTGTAAATGTTCTGAGTCTGGTGCGGGGAGTGGAAGGAGGCGGTGACCTCTGAGTGCAGTCTGCCATCTGACTCATGGTTAGGCTCATTTTAGGGTTGAAGGTGAAAGGGTAAAGCGACTCAGACACACGCTTCTGCTCATCTGCACACTTTGGGATAGAAATATGTTTAAATGCAACAACATTGATTTTTGCTGCAACCTGGAGTTATTTGTTTTTATTTATGTTAAGGTTTTTCACCCATGCATTTCTATTATTATTAATAGATAATAATATACGCAAACATCTATGATTTGTTTTCATAATTTAATTTAAAAAAATCAGAAACAAATTATGAATTTCTACTTAAGATATGAACACTTTGTTTTAATTATAGTAAATCTGAAATGTATGATGTATATTAAAGGTCCAGTGTATGAAATTTGGTGGCATCTAGTGGTGAGGTTGTGAATTGCAGCCAACAGCTCACTCCACCCTGCCCCCTCTCTTTCATAGCACTGCAGTGGCTGACACAAGACTAAGATATCATCGCATTTGCTTCTATGGCAAAGAAGATAACGTATTTACAAAACGCGTTCTGTAGAGCAGTTTGTCCATTCAGTGCTACTGTAGAAACATGGTGAATTCCATGCAAGGGGACCCGTGGTGTATGTAGATAGAAATACTCAAAAGGTAATAAAAACAAAACGCTTCATTATGTAAGGTCTTTATACACCTCTGAAGATATAGTTATGTATATTCTATTGCATTTCTGTCAATAGATCCTCTAAAAAAAAAAAGTCACACATTGGACCTTTAAGATGTAAATGTACGTACAGCCTGTAGCCAGTGTTGAGACACTATGTGTATTCCCCTCTCTTTAACAGCTCTGTATTCTTTGGTGTTGTCTCCCACTTTACCCTGGTAGATATAATGAGTGACCGAGTCATCACATGACCACCTATAACAGAATTTTAAAACATCAGTTTCCACCTGTTCAACTTCACACATCTACTGTTTGTCTTAACACTAAGCATTTAGAGGTTTGAATTCTATATAAAAAAGGGAGTGTTTCAACAAACCTGAAGTCTGCGCCCAAAGAAGCAGCCACTGCATTGAGTTCACTTTGTTTCTTGCTTAGTTTCTTACTCACACACACCACGACTCCAGTGAGAGGCGCTACAGTCTTCTGCTCCAGCTGAAGGACACACGCACGCACCTGTAAATATTCTTATTCTCTATCTATATATCAGATTATTTGTATATGTGTGCGTACCTCAGACATGGGCTCTATTCCCAGTTGAGGACTGGCAGTCATGGCTGCAAGATTTGTCACATGACTGCGGTTGCTATTGGCAACGGCAGCTTTCAGGTTTCTTTCGATGACCTCAGAAAGAGGAGTCTCTGCTTTCTGCCCATCCTGAGGTTTATTACCAGGAGTCTTTAAATGATCAAACACATCCTGCAATATACAATATTGACATATGTAAAATATTGTTATATGTATATATACAGTAATCATACTGTCGTAAATTTGTTTAGTTAGACCATTAACCACAACTTCGTGGTTTCAGTCCTTTCGGATTACTTGATTTAATACCATATCTAGAAAAGGCTAGGCAAACTTAGTACATGTTCCGTGAACTTGGGCCGAGACATCCGTTTCCATCTTCCATCCTCACCTTCGTGTTAAATGAAGGTCCGAAGAGCCGGTCTCTGCTCAAGAATCGTGAGGGAGTGTCTAAATGGAGGGAGGAGTCTTTCTGAAGTGCTCCTCTGGAGTCCTCCTGTCCTGGCGTCGCCACCTCTGTCTGCTGCTCTTCCCTGCTTCATTTTTCTGACTGCTGACCGCACGGCGCGGCTCTGAAATCGAGCCGTGTCTAGAGGGGTGATGGCTGTGTTGCTCTGTGGGCCCAGGAGAGGAAGCTCTGGGGAGCGCTGCTGGACACGCAGAGGTGCTGGGTCTCTTTGAGATGCTCCAACGAAACTGTCCTCTGTTCTCTCTATATAAAGAATCAAGCGTTAGAGAAAAACACAATACTAAAATGTGTGTGGGCAGAGATTTCAAATATGGAGTCAAAAGGGATGAAACTGCATTTCAGCGTTACACATTCACGTTCTTCCTTTTTGTCCTATATCAAAACCAGTCATTCTATTTTCATGGTTAAAAGTGTCCAATATATGACAAGTATTACCAGTTTCTTGTCAACAAATCCAAGTTTGGCTAGTTATCATAAGATGCATGTAAGGCACTAGAACTATTCATTTCTGACTGACCAGGAGATGGTGGCATGTCAACCAGGTATCGTCCCTCATCAGCACGCTTTCCTGTTCTTGCGGACTCTAAAACCCAATGAATCATAACCGCAGGCAGACTCCATTTCTGGGCAGCTTGGTATTTTGTGCCCTCGGGTGTCTGTAGTACCAAATGAGTGCTGGCCAGCATTCCCTTCCTCTGGTTAGCAGTTCGTACAAAATAATCCTGAACACTGCAAAAAGGTGAAGGAAAAGAAAAATGAATCAACAATAAAAAAATATAGACAATTCGCATCAATAAAATATTCTTAGATGAAGATAAAAAAGCATTCAGAATCTGACTCTTTGTGTAGTGCTTTGTTGGAAAAAAATATATGCAAATCTGATTTTCATTTAGCAGTTTGTTTGATTTTGATCCGTTCGCCTATCATGTCGCAAACGTCTATCTAGCATATCCGACTAAAAGAACTCGATCTCAGAGAACCAATAAAAACCTAAAACACAATGTCATTAACTTAAACTGGACTTGATGTAGACAGACAGAACTTTGGAAATCTCACCTGGCTCCCAAGTGTTTGGCTAGCTGAATGAGAGAATCTCTCTCAGCTCCGGTGAATTGACTGACGGACAGCACACAGTCTTTAAGAGGAGAGAAGCCCTCTCTTATAGTCAACGGAGTAAACAGAGGGTGAGATGCTAGCGGCAACACACTCTGCTGCTCTACACACATGGCCTGTACACACAAACACATTTCAATACAACTAAATAACAAACATAACCGAACATCTTGTTTATCCAGAAACTCACCAGCCAGGTATCCGTCGCGACCTCATCCACCGTGGCCTCCACGTCGCAGCCCAGCAGCGGCACGATGGCATAGTGCGCCACTGCTCTGGAGCGGCCAACCAAAATCTTCCCAGAGTTTTCCATGATGAGCTCTGAGAGCTGGGCTTCTGTCTCAGCTGCAAAACCAACCAGGAGGAACCGTTTGCCTCTGAAGAGGCCGCCCTCTGAGGCTTCACACATAGTGGAGTCCTGTCCTGCAGCTGGAGGGTCTGGAAGCAGAACGCTCAGCCTGTCGCTGGTGGTATTAGCGGCCTGAGGTAAGTCCACTAGAGAAGAAGGAAAGCCAGAAATAAATTTCTGTATAAATAAATATATGTATAGATAAATTGTAGTCTATGTGGGTAACTCACCCACAGTCTGGTCATTTTCCATGTACTGTGAGAGCAAGTCTTCCTCAGCTCGGGCCTGTCTGGCCGGACTGGGGGCATGAGGAGGAGCTACAGAGGGTCTGGAGGTGCGTGAGGCAGAACCGCGGGGGGCTGGCATATCAACAGCCGCTGGGGCAGGCGGCAGGAAAGAGGGATGAAAGTAGGCATCTTCTGGAAGCAAAGTACCACGGGAAAAACTCTCCAGCAGCCACGGCACTGTGACTATATGGGGCCTAAGGAGTTATGAACCACCATTAAATTCTCCTTTACACCAGCCACAAAGTATTTCCTAATCTGTGTGCAATATGCATCAGATGATTCATAGGTGTTCCGTTTGAGGTTGATGTAAATAAAAAAAAAGAGTCGATTAAAACTAACCTGTGAGTGGCTTTCTCAAAGAAGACCTTGACCCCCTGATCTGGTTCCCCCATCACTATATGTGTGAGGTCCTGGCTGGGCTGGTTGAAGCGCAGGCCTCCGGCAGAGTTCACCATCCGCCGTAGTTTCTCCAATTTCTTTCCGGACAGCCCACACAAATAGAGCTACAGGAAAGAAAACAGCTCAATTATTTCACCTTTTTACTTTTATTTGCTTTTAATCTGCACCACATAATGTAGAGTGGAAAGTCATATTCTTATTTGGCAAAATTAACCTTGCAGCCATCCAACAGGTCATCAACTCGACAGACAGTTATATCGAATGAATCGATTGGATCGGGAGCCTCTATGTGGCTCATTCCCACCGTAGTGAGGGCCGTTTCATTGACATTCATGCTGATATTGGAGATATGGCTCAGTCCCAAAAGCGAGGGACCCTCTGCAAAAAAAAGAAAAGAAATATTACTACTACACGTTGGACACAGCATCGGGCAACTTAACTTTGATTGTAAAATATAAACATAAATACTATAACTTTTCATAATCCAAATATTGCCCTACAAGGTTTTGGCAACATCAGAAGTGCGTTAGTTTCCTTCCATCTCACCCTCTTTGTTCCTGGTGGTCCTGTAGGTGTGGAAGTGTTGGGTCGGCCCGGTTTATGCCCGCGCTCCACAGTATATCTGCTCTCATCCTGACAGAAGCCTTTCTCTATGCTGTCAAACAGCCAGTGCAGGGATATGCAGTATACATTCCACTTACGGGCAAATTCATACTTTGACCTGAAATCAGACACAAAAACATTACATAACGAGATACCAGGACTGGCAGACAGAGATGGTGACAGGTTATCAGGTCACCTGTGGGTTCGCTGACAATGAGGTGAGTGCACTCGTTCATCTTGAGCTGCCCCGTGTAACGGCCTCCGTGCTGTTCACACAACCTCTGAACCTCTTTACGCTCAACAGTAGAGAGACCCGTCACACACACCGTACAGCCCTTCAGGACCGGACACTGATAATCTTCTATATTCAGCTCCGAGTGATGGAACACACTGAGAGAGGGACAGACGAACAGAGAATTTGATGGATTATTTACAGACCTGAGATATTTCATTCAACCATGTGGATGATTACGACTTGCCTATCTTGAGATTTTTCCCAGCATGCTTTCACCCAGCTGGGCAGTAGGATGGGTTTTCCAAGGCTTGCAGCTACAAAATATTTCTTACTCCCTACCTCACCTGCCACTAGGTGGGTAACAGACACGTTAAGATCACGGTAGACCCGGCCACCCATCAGCTGAACAAGATCCATCACTTCACTCTACAGAGAAGAGAAGTTGAATTGATAATCATACAGTTCAAACCATAGATATAAATAACTAGATGCCGCATTCAAGCGCTCCAGGCACTAAGACGCGTCCGCCATCTTGGAACGGTGCACTGATGTCTCTCACAGTTGACTAGAATGCCCCTACACTGCGCTGCGCAGCCATGGCCTGAAAACCACGGAGATTCAAATTCCCGAAAATGGGTTAACCCTTCATTGTTGTCATGTGTTAGTGTAGCAGATATAATGTTTGAGTTTACACAACAATAAATATGTTTTCATAATCAGCTTGATTTTGACCGCTCGCCCCTTTCCAATATGGCAGATGACCTACGTAAAGCTGCCCATTGAAATAGATGCTAATGCGGCATCTAGTTATTTATATCTAGGGTACAAACTCTGTAAGGCGCTCAGAGAAAACACCAGTCATTCATTTTTCTCACCCGTGCCTCCTTGTCGAGGTTGGTGCAGGAGATGGTGACATCAGCCATGGCCATGCTATAGACAGGCTGTTCTGCTTTAGGCACACATCTCTGTTTCTGCAGACAGAACAACACCACCAGAGGGCTCACTATCCTGCATCCTAGCTGCAGAAACATGAAAAAAAAGAGATAAAATTACATTCTGAAATAAAACAATAGACGCCCAGTTTGCATTATTATTTAAAGCAGCTCAATTTAAGCGCTTATGATTCATTACCTTGTGAAAAACGGATCATTGTGGGACACCGCGATACGATGGTATTTTAAGTAATGATCATTCTTAAAACAACAAAAGCGATCCAGAAAACCAACCCACCTTCCTGCAGTGCTCAAAGGTATTACTGGTGAAGTCACTAAAGACAAACAGGGACTTGTCATTGTGGTCGAGCTCCAGTGTTGTTTTCTCATCCAATGTCTGCACATATTTTTCTGACTGCAGTTCTACGATTGCCTAAAAGAAACAGTATTTCAGCAAAGAACAAAAGATTATGCGAGACATCCAGGTCAATACTGAAACATTAGACAGATGATGCTATAATACATGATCACCTTATAGGCCTGTAGAGCCAGATCACTCTTCTGTCCATTTTGTTCAACAAATTTCACAATGTATGCATCCTTGTTTTCTTTTGACATGCTGACTGACAATCAGTACTGAAGGAAGAAAATGTACAGTGAAAATAATGAAACACCTGCTAAACATCAGTATTTGATATGAGATGATATCATGTTATGTTTAGATGTAATGTAATACTGTGTGGGAATGGCTCTGTAATCTAACATGTTTAAGTTGATAGGGTAAGTAAAGACATTAACTAAACATCCCTTCGGGTTGTTTGATAATCTTAACAATCTAAATTAATAAAAGTATTTTATTAATGCTATTTGAACTACGATTGATGAAATGTTTATGAGAACAGTCCTAACAAATAAACAGTCTTAACGTACCTCGTGACAGAATGAGACCCAATTGATCGTAAACAGAGGAATGATTAAAAAGACTTTCTAACATTTACCTAATTCTAATGCATTAAATGCTCTGTTTGTATTTTATTCACCAAAAAAATACAAGTCTGTTGTATTCCAGTCATTCGCGCCATCAGCTCTGAAAACAACTTCCGCTTCACTTCTGTGTCTTTTTTCTTTTGCGAGAGTAAAAATATTACACAGCCTATTACCGCCTCCCACTGGACTGGAGGATCATCATAATAACAACGGACTAAGATCAATGTTAACTCCAAGTTAATTTTACTGTTATGTTGCTGGATAAAAAGATAAATGATTTATTGAATGCAAAACGCAAAGACTCGAGCAAGTAACCATTCATTCATAACGGGAATCTTCGTTCCTGGGAACATTAGTTCCGCCCTGCCGTGTTTCCTTCCAGACACAACATCACGAGACACTCTTCGCCAGCTGATTACAGGAGTGCAGACGTGTACACGAAGTGCTTTTAATATATTTTTTCCGCTGTAATTTTCAGTCGGATCGCCTCAGCGCCTGTTTATAAGAATAAAGGAGCTTTACAACTACGGCAATGACCACCGTTGAGGAGCTCAAGCTGCGGATCCGCGAGTTAGAAAACGAATTAATCAAGTCAAAGCAGAAGCAAAGTGATGCTGAACATCATCTCAGACCAAAGATTGACAAAATGAGTGCGGAAGTCATAGACTCAAATCCATACAGGTGAGACATTTGATTATACTGTGTTATACTTTTCTGTGTTGATTTTCATTCATGAATGACCATATGGGCTAAACAGCGTTAGTTACTTTAAAATCGTATTTCATGTCTTGCAGTCGTCTGATGGCTTTGAAACGAATGGGTATAGTGCAGGACTATGAGGTAAACCTGTTTTTTGTACCTGTATGAGACATTCAGTGTGTGAAGGTGCTTAACTATGTGATGGTCAATATCCTACTGCTGTCATCGTCAGAAAATCCGCTCGTTTGCTGTAGCAGTGGTGGGAGTTGGAGGGGTGGGGAGTGTCACTGCAGAAATGCTCACCAGATGTGGCATTGGTAAGGTAATGCACTTTTATCCTCAATATTAGATATTGCAACTGTGTGATTATGCCCATAATAAGATGCATACAATAAATCTTATTGTGTTAAGGATTCGCTGTGTTCACAATGTCCGTCTTCTGCACCTAAAACGAGCTGCATTCTTCTGCTCCTCTGTACCGTTTGGAACAGAGGAGAGAAGCCAATAGCATAAGCCCCCGGGACATGGCTCGGCTCTGCAGTAAGACACGGTCATGCCTAATTCTGCTGTGTGTGTGATTTCTCCTGCTGCAGTTACTGCTGTTTGACTATGATAAGGTGGAACTGGCCAACATGAACCGCCTCTTCTTTCAGCCACACCAGGCGGGACTCAGTAAAGTCGAAGCCTCACAACACACACTTAGGTGAGGGAGTCATTTAAAGCCTTCTTCTTGAAGGTGCTGCCAAAAGACAATTTCATTAATAACAAACCGATGTAATGCCATTAATGGAAACAAGTGTGTAGACGTGTGCGTTTAAATTGTATTGTGTTTACATGCACAGGAACATTAATCCAGATGTTGCATTTGAGACCCACGATTACAACATTACCACAATGGACAACTTCACACATTTTATGGAGCGCATAAGGTTTTTCTTTAAAACGTATTTTTAGTATAAATACATTTTTTATCGAATCCTATAAAGCTTCGCTTATGTGTAGGTATGTTTTTATGAATGTTATGTGTGTTTTCAGTCGTGGTGGTCTTGAAGAGGGGAAGCCTGTAGATTTGGTGCTGAGTTGTGTTGATAACTTCGAGGCTCGGATGGCCATTAACACAGTGAGTTTTGGCATTTTGATATTTACCTATTGAAAAAACGGAATCATGTCTCTTATAATATCTTGCGTTGTATGTAAAAGATCAAATAAATTGTGCGTCGCTTTGGTTTTTGGAATATTTTAATATATTTCCCAACTGTAATTATTTGAATGTGTGATTTGTTTTCTTGAAACAGGCGTGCAATGAGTTGGGTCAGGTCTGGATGGAGTCGGGTGTCAGTGAGAACGCGGTTTCTGGACATATTCAGCTCATTATACCTGGAGAAACGGCCTGTTTTGCTGTATGACCCCGATATACATTCCATACAAACAAAACGCATTATTAAGAATCTTCTGTGTAGCTACCCATAATGCATGCATTGTAGATATATGAAAGCCATCTCGTATGCATACCCTCTTCTTCCCTCTAAGTCTTGGTGGGCATTTATAAAACCATAATTGATTTCTTAAGCAATTTTGTATGTTGGATGTTTTATAAAAATGGCGTGAGAGCTTGACAGTGGTCTGAATCAGCTCTCTCTCTCTCTTTGTGGCAGTGTGCCCCTCCCCTCATAGTGGCTGCGAACATTGATGAGAAGACATTAAAGAGAGAGGGGGTGTGTGCGGCCAGTCTACCCACCACAATGGGAGTGGTCGCTGGACTCCTCGTGCAAAACGTCCTTAAGTAAGAGATGATCCTTACTATTCACAATATTACTGATACAGATTTATACTGTGTATATATTTAAATGAAGATTAAGACTAGATTCACAGTCTTTTAGATAAGTATAGTTTGTGTTGTACAATGACAGTGCCACTAGATGGCAAACTTAAACCATCTTTAGTGCTCAGATGTCTTGTACTTTTTAAAAGGATCTTCAAACATGGTCTGAAACATGCGGTCTGTGTTGTAGGTATCTGTTGGGCTTCGGGACAGTAAGTTATTACCTGGGTTATAATGCCATGCAGGATTTCTTTCCAAGTATGGCAATGAAGGCCAATCCACAGTGTGACGACAGATACTGTAGACGACAACAGGAGGAGTTCAAGGTAACGCATATATAGACGGTTTCATCTTAACAACATAAACAAAGGTTACTGCGCATGCGCACTTTTGTGACCCCAATTTAACATCCGGTACACATTCATGATCACTAGAGTAGATTATAGTAGAGCCTGTAGATTATTTCTTCTAACAATCAAAAGAAACCCAGAAGAATCGTTACTTGGCTAAACTCAAATATTTTGAATTTAGATTGCAATACCAAGCTCAACCGCTAGATGTCAATGTACCATATGGTTTGTTTAAATGCAACCAAACTGCAGAAACCATTCAACAAATTGTTTATTTAATAAAATGAACATACAACAAAATTCAACAAATCGTTTATTTAAAACCATTATTATACAGTAAAATAATAATACATATTAATATGAAAATAAATACTAGTAGCCGAACACACACCGGAAGTTAACTGGGGGTCAGGCATGCGCGCATCCGATGAAATGCAATAACAATGTCTATAAATGCAAATTTGAGCAGTCACATACATCCTCTTTTTGCTTTTGTGAATTAGTTACACAAAGAGAAGTGACACTTTGACGCATTGATAGTGAAATATTTGTTGATTCTATAACTCTTGATTCTTGGCAATTGTTCCTATGGTGAAGTTTCTAACTGTTTCTAAACACGAATACTAATACAACTCAACACTAAATACGTAATTATTCATGTACTCAAGTCCTGGTGAAATGAAAAAATAAATAACAATTCCTATGTATTCATGGATTTTGCAGTGTTTGTTATAAATAGCTTATCAGTGTGGGTCATTCAAATTTAAAAATTAGCTAAAGTCACTTCAGTTAAAATCTGAAAATGCACTTCCGTTATGAGTATCCATCTTAAATGAGGTATGTTAGAAGGCTTGGGCAGAGCATCCGTTAACTCCTCCCCTTCAATTGTCATTCTGCTGCCAGTTCCATTTCATAATGCAACGGCGGTTTTTATACGTCAAATAAAATCGCAGACAAAGTTGAGAGACACGCTATTTTTTTTTCATTCTTAATTCCATTTCATTTTGAAATGCGTCAAAATACAGAAGTAAAAACGATGGCAACTTTCGGTTCACGGGGACTTTGAAGAAAAAGCTAATAAAAAAATCTCCTGATAAACACATTACTACCTCAAGTGTGGTTGTTTTCTATAATACAGAGGCCCATCATCAATAATTCCTTTTTGACAAGATCATTGCTTATATTTGTCCCAGAAAAAAGAGGCAGAGCGGCCAAAACAGGAAGTGGTCCAGGAAGAAGAAGAGGTGGTACATGAAGATAATGAATGGGGTGAGGATCCCACGCTGTGACGCACAACACCATAAACACCTCATTCATAAAACAGTAGTCTTCATACATAATTGTTAATAAGTTTAAATGTTGTTCTGACAGGCATTGAGCTGGTGTCAGAGGTCTCCGAGGCGGAGCTTCAGGCAGCATCAGGACCGGTTCCAGATCTACCAGAGGGCATTACTGTAGCCTACACTATACCTGAGAAAGTACGGCTCAGTTTGAAATTTTGTTTCCTTTTGAGTCATTGAGATGTTTGTTGCTTGAAAGATCAATCCAACATAGAAGTGAGTACATCCCTCACATTATTGTTAATATTTTATTATATCTTTTCACATGACAACACTGAAGAAATGAAACTTTGCTACAGTATAAAGTAGTGAGTGTACAGCTTGTATAACAGGGTAAATTTGCTGTCCCCTCAAAATAACAACACACATCCATTAATGTCTAAACCGCTGGCAATAAAAGTGAGTTCACCCCTAAGTGAAAATGTCCAAATTGGGCCCAATTAGCCATTTTCCCTCCCCGGTGTCATGTGATTCTTTAGTGTTACAAGGTCTCAGGTGTGAATGGGGAGCAGGTGTGTTAAATTTGGTGTTATCGCTCTCACTCATACTGGTCACTGTCGTCGGGGAAGGAAGCCTTTTCTAACAGTGATGCACAAGAAAGCCCGCAAACAGTTTTGCTGAAGACAAGACTAAGGACATGGATTACTGGAACTGGATGTCCTGTGGTCTGATGATACCAAGATAAACTTATTTGGTTCAGATGGTGCCAAGCGTGTGTGGCTGCAACCAAGTGAGGAGTACAAAGACAAGTGTCTTGCCTACAGTCAAGCATGGTGGTAGGAGTGTCATGGTCTGGGGCTGCATGAGTGCCGCCGGCACTGGGGAGCTACAGTTCATTGAGGGAACCATGAATGCCAACATGTACTGTGACATACTGAAGCAGAGCATGATGCCCTCCCTTCGGAGTCTGGGCCGCAGGGCAGTATTCCAACATTACAACCCCAAACACACCTCCAAGATGACCACTGCCTTGCTAAAGAAGCTGAGGGGAAAGGTGAAGACCTAAACCCTATCGAACATCTGTGGGGCATCAGTTAAACGGAAGGTGGAGGAGCGCAAGGTCTCTAACATCCACCAGTGGAAGAGGACTCCAGTGGCAACCTGTGAAGCTCTGGTGAACTCCATACCCAAGAGGGTCAATGCAGTGATGGAAAATAATGGTGGCCACACAAAATATTGACACTTTGGGCACAATTTGGACATTTTCACTTTAGGGGTGTACTCACTCTTGTTAACAGCGGTTTAGACATTAATGGATGTGTGTTGAGTTATTTTTAGAGGACAGCAAATTTACACTGTTATACAAGCTGTACACTCACTACTTTACATTGTAGCATAGTGTTATTTCTTCAGTGTTTGTCACATGAAAATATATAATAAAATATTTACAAAAATGTGAGTGGTGTACTCACTTCTGTGAGACACTGTATGTTTGAATGAATGACAAAACCGATGTCAAATCCCTTTTATAAGTTAATCACGAATAACACCCATAGCAATAAATTGACCATAAATATCCTCACTGACAACTACATTCACTTCAAGAAACATTCACATACTCTCTTTACACCAGGATGGAGAATCAGGGGACACGGTGGAGGAAACGGGGCAGAGTCTGGACGAGCTCATGGTTCAGATGAGGAAGTTGTAAGAAGGAAACCAGAGGAAATAAACCCCTCCTGAACTCCTGATCATTCTTGTTCATCCAATCAAACAAATTATTTTGTACTTATGTACATGTATGATCTGAGGTTGCACAAAACAAAATTACTTTTTTAGTTTTTATTCTCTTTCAAATCTGGAATGCTCTCTACAGTATAAAGGTTTCAAACATCAGCATGGACAGAAAAAATTGACTCATCTGAACGGTTATTTATTGTTATCTGTGCAGTTGGTGGGAAACGCCAGTAACTAATTCTGTTGTAATATTATCACCCGGACTAATGTAATGGAGAACATCATACCAATGTTTTAATAATAGCCTTGTCACAGATTTCATTAACAATTCTGACTACTGTATTGAACGATGTAATGCATATTTGAATAATGCAAAAGAAAATAAATTTATTACTGTTACATTACATTTAGCAGTCTCTGTGTTTAAAATAACTGGCAGATTTTAAGGTAAAGGTATTGATGCATTTGAAAAGTTTGAACATATACTGTAAATACCCTTTTTAATAACAAAATAAAGAAAACACCTGGAATCAATGGTAAAAGGAAAAAATGTAATGTAACAAACCATGATAAGTAAATGCATCCAAAGTCATAAATCACGTTGTTGTCCCTTAAACCAACAGCACAAAGATCATTTTGATGTAAAATGAGGCACATTAGTGGACGGATATGCAATGCAACTTTCAATTTAATATGTTAAAATATCTGCTTATACATTCGGAAACAAGAAAACTTTTCCCCTGTGTTGCATTCACATACATAGTTTCATAATATTAATTTATCATGTATCCTTCAATGTAAACTGACTGATGATATAATCACATTATTGATATTAAGACAAAAAACAGTATACTCTAAACAAATAAATATAGTCACTGTTTGAGTGTTCGGCAGAAACCTTGTATCTCCAAATTTAATGTTTTTCTTCACCCTATAAATCATTAATATTCGTAACCCTCCAAGTTTATCGGAAGAAAGATCTTGTCGAGTTTAACATACTGTTTAAAAGTTTGGGTTTTGGAAATACAAGAGGTCTGCCTGACAGCAATGGTATATGGCTTATAAATCGTTATATTAATACTATAAGCTAAACAGATATGCAAACATTGACCGAAAATTTGGCACAGGTGTGTGTCACCCTGTCTGCACCAGACGCAACTGCGCCACATCCAGTGTGGACAAAAATGATAAATGGTTCTAATAGGTTCTGTTGTCTTTTGTCACGTAGAGTCTGGTGTAGACAGGGTGTTAGACATGCACTTTTTAATGACAATTATTGCTTAAAATGAGATAATACCCCCTCTGTGCATTACAGAAAGAACAATTATTGCACATTCATTAAAAAAACATTCTGAAACAAAGTGTTTTGGATGATTAAATATGTCTATGCAACAGTTTCCATAGCAGAAGGAAGGTCATAGGCCGGGGGAAGACTCCATTGCTATTCTATATCACATATTTGACAGTATCTACAAAAGCAGGTGAATGGTACACGTGGTACACGTTCACCTGAAAGTCACAATGGCACAATGTGCAATCATATATTACTGCATTTCTGAAATGATAAACATCCATTGTTTACATTGATTTTGGCATGATTCTGAGCTACTACTCGGACTGATCGCTGAATGTGGCAGTGGCAGTGACAGAGAAAGCTGTCACACATCTGACCTTTAGCATCTGACATGGTTTCCAAGACCATATTTGCACAGTATTGTAAAAAACTGCCTAGGAAGAATACAATTAAAAGCTAATACTGACACTGTATAAAATGATAAATATACAACTACTATTTGAATAATTAATACCTTAGTGATACATTTGATATTTTTAAAATATTACACTCATACATTGTGTATTAAAGAAACATGCAAGAAAACGCAAGTTCTAAAACAACATTTTTGCATTGTATAGATATTCAAAAACACTGCGAAACATCACAGTTTAACAGGAGTACACTTAAAATGATAATGGCATGCTGATATACTTTATACTGATAAACCTCCTTCTGAATGGCCACCATCCTGAAACGTTTAGTTTGAACCCTTATTACCCTATGGGACTGTTTCCCGGACAGGGCTTAGGGCTAACTTAAATGTTAGAGGTGTCTTAATCGAAAACAACTTGCGCTGACATATCTTAAAATATATCAGTGGGATTGTTTTGTCTCGAGATGCCCACCAGTCATTTTTTTTGTAAGGTATGTTTTTAAAAACGACTTAAATATCCTGATTTAACCAAGGCTAGTCCTGGTTTAAGATAATGCCTTTTCGGGAAACTGCCCCTATATGTTTTCCGAAGACCTCGTTCAACTTGTTTAGGTGTGTTTGATAAGGGCTGAAGCCAAACTCTGCAGTATGCTTTGACACCATTGCTATGAGGTGCTGTGTTACAGAACACTTTATAAATGCATATTAATGAACAGTAGTTCCAAACACTATTGATTTATACTGTAAATTACAGTAGGAATGAAGACTGAACTCCAGATCCAGATGTCTTTAATGATGCACGTTTGAACCTCGAGTAGTCCTTTTCCTCAAATAAGTTATGTTTGAAAGCACAGGTGTCACCTTGAGGTGTGAGGCAGGGCGGGGCTTTGTAAACTCAACGTGTCGCCCCTGGATGAGTGATGTGAGGGGGCTTTACCGCAAACCAAAGATGGCTCCGCCTCCTTTATCTCCATGGCTCGCTTGTACAATTCCGCAGCCTTCTCGAAGTCTCCCTCTTCATAACTGAGAGAGTGACAACAAAGATAGATGTGATTTGAGGAAATTTTACAACAGTGGTTATTGCTGTTGGATTTCGTAAGGGTTCCAAACGGTTAAATGCATCACTGAGCTACAGTAATAAAACAAAAGTGTTACCTGAGCACAGCCAGGTTTTTGAGGGTCTCTCCGACCCGAGGGTGCAGTCGGCCGAGACTGTCCTCGTACACCTTGAGCGCCCGCTCATAGAGAGGCAGAGCATCACTGTGTTGCTTCTGCAACACATACACAGACATACTGTAAGTGACATCATCATACAGTTTCATGTGATTCAGTATTATGATCACGTACAAATCACATGCTTTCAAAGTTTCTCACCAATTGGCAGTAGAGCACAGCTAGGTTAACCAAAGCTGTGGCCACACTGGGGTGCTTGGGCCCAAAGCTCTTTTCTCTGATGTCCAGCGCTAACTCATATAGAGGAACTGCTTTTTCCAGCTTCCCCTATTACACACACACACACGGCAGCCAATCAGAAAGAGAATAAATCAAAATAAATGTTACAAAATCATATTAACATTTGAATCTAGATAATCAGCAGTTGTGAACTGTGATTTCTTACCCTGCGCTTGTAAAGCATGGCCAAGTGTTTGAGGGTATAGGCGAGAGAGGGATGGTCAGGCGCGAGGGCTCTTTTGCGGATGTCGAGGGCAATTTCATACAGTTCCTCTGCAGTCTCGTACTCTTTTCTCTCGCTGTGCAGCGAGGCCAGGTTGTTCAGAGACTGGGCGCAGTCGGGGTGATCAGCTCCCAGTACGCGTTGACGCATTTCCAGCGACCGTGTCATGAACACTTTTGAGGCACTGGGTTCATACACAAGCATGTTAATATACAGTACATAAATGAAAAACTACTAACTGTAATATTATTCCTCTCTTGTGAGGTATGAAGTTGTTTTAAGACGGCATTCATTGAAATCGAATTTTATTTATTTGTATTAGGAATGGATGTTATAATGAAAATCATTACAGCACTAAATGTTGTAAGCAATATTAGCTTCCAATGTAGGACCGTTTCATCGGTCTGTGTTTGTTTATCTTTCATTCCGGTCTTTATCTGTAAATATTTTATTTATTTTAAGTTAATGTTCATTTATATTATTATTTGAATGTATAATAATTGTATTAAATAAACAATTTGTTGAATGGGTCCTGTAGTTTGGTCGCACTTAAATAAACTGTATGGGACATTGACATCTAGCGGTTGAGCTTGGTATTGCAGTATAAATTCAAAATATTGGAGAGGCAAGTTTAGCCAAGTAATGTTTTTTTCTGATTTCTTTTGCTTGTTATCAGAAAAAATCTACAGGCACTCTATTATTTGCGATTGTGTAGAGTTAAAGTGTGGAGTTAAAGTCCCAGTGAAATATGTTTTTGTAGTAAATAGCTTATCAATGTGGGTCATTTTCTTTTTAAAATTCATGTACCCTCATAATCTTCAATTAAAATCTGAAAATGCACTTCCGCCCTGAAATGACTTGTACAATGACTATTCATCTTGCGTGACATTCTTCAAAGCATCTTTTTTTTTTGGAAAAAAAAGTAAATGATGCCAGAGTGAGTAAATGATGCCAGAATGAAGAAATAGGATCTTGAGATCTTTTTAGAAGTTATGGATACTATGTCCAGTATGAAATGAGAGCAGTTACTCACTCGAGGTTGTTTTGCAGGTAATAAAGAACTCCGAGCTCATTTAGAGTCTTGGCACAATCCGCAGAGTCTTTACCAAGTGTCAGTTCCTCTAACTGCAGCGCTCGCCGTTTCAAAAGAGCAAAACCATACTACAAAGAAAACAAACGGGGCCATTTTTGTTCATTCCTCTGTAATAACATGCAGGATCGCACACTCTTATGAACGGAACCACTGAGACACATATGTGGACGTGCCCCAAAATTATATTATTTTCATTTCCTTACCATGTGGCCCTTCTGGCGTGCCGTTTTCTGTCTGATTTTGACTGATCTCTTTCTTAACCTCTCAGCCTGCTCATACCTGTAATTCAAACAGAATGTTCAGACTATACATTATAATCCAGATACATCATGTATAAGTAAAAAACAACTCCAAACAAGAACATTCAGATCCGTTCATGAGATCTGTATACTTGAGTCTAAATGAAAGATATAACGCTGTACTTGTTTTGTTTCTGGTAGAGGAGTGAGAGTGAATCTAGTTCTCTAGCCACAGTGCTGTGTTCGGGTCCATAGGCGTTCTCACAGATCTCCAACGCTTGTTTGTACAACTGCTCTGCGTTTCCAAATTTCCTCCAATGAACGTAGACACCCGCCAGCTGGTGCAGTGACTGAGCCACGCTCGGGTGGTCCGGGTCTAGCGCCGTCTCGCAAATCTCTAAGGACCGCTGCAAGGGGGCCACCGCCTACAAACAGCACATGTATGTATGTTACACAAGATTTTATATGGAATGATCGCCAAACCTGCTTTCAGTTCGCACCTGGCTGAGCAATCCCAGATCTTTCAGGAAGCGGCCCAGTGTTTCGTAGAGGTTGGCCAGTTGACTCATGCTCTGCTCGCTGTCACAAGTCTTCTCAAACTCCTTCAAAGAGTCAAAATACTCTGTGGCCATGGAACACTTGTCCTTTCCCACAAACTGCCAGTAGGCCAGAAGCTCTGAGAAATGACCCCTGGGAACACATATTGGAAAGGTTTATTTAGACATGCACATCTTGTAAGGAGATACCGGAGGGCAGGAAATGAGAACGTACCTTTTGTAGAGGTTCTGAGACACAAAGAGGTTAAGCAGAATCATCTGGAGTTTAACCCTGTCTTCCTGTTGCTCCAGTAACCACGGCAACTCATCCGCAACACGCCATGTGACTCTGTCTTGTCTGAACACAAACAAACATGCTTGAAATTGTAAAATAAACCTTGTTGACTTAAAAATGAATTAAATAAACGTACATTCGCAAAACACACCTGCTAACCTTTCGGTACCGTTTTTAGTTCTGTTTCTACAGCAAAAATAAAACTTACTTGTACATAATATAGCTTACAGCTGTGGTTTTGATCATAAAAAAACATGTTCTTACTCCAACTGACGGCTGAAGAACTGAATGAGTGTCTGTCTATAAGTTCCACAGTGTCGGCCCTCATTTAGAAACTCCTGGTTGACCGCTTCACAGGCCTGGAAACAATACATCATTAAACAATACTTTTGTGAGTAAAAACGATTGATACTTTGAGCTTATTCAATTGAATTGATTGGAATCACTTTGGTTGTATACATAATACATTACTAGGGCTGTCACCATATTTTCAATGCACGGTGACGCGGCCCAAATATTTGATGATAACTAAAACTACTTTTATTGAAATAAATTATGCAATCAAAACATTTTTATATTTCATTTGAAATTCATATTCATTTTTTTTTATGTTTCACATTCGTATTTAATTTTGTATTTTAATTTCATGTCTGGGTAAACTATTCTTTTAAAACACTTTCACCAAGCTATCTAAATGACACACAATATATTTAAATTGTTTTTACAAAAAGCCAATTATCATTCAAAAACAAACTGTTATTTATATCATTTGTTTTTGTTATTTACAAAACTCTTTCGGTGAAAAGAAAAAAAAAATTTCAGCAAGAGTTTTAATGGTCCAATATGTAACCTTTTCAAGGATTTATTGACAGAAATGCGATATAATATAAATATGTGTTCAGAGGTGTATAAAGACCTAACGTAATGAAGCGTTATGCTTTTATTACCTTAGAATGAGTTATTTCTATCTACATACACCGCAGGTGCCCTTACATGGAATTCACCTTCTAAATTAGTCATAAACAGACAAACTGCTCTACAGAGCGTGTTTCCTAAATACGTTATCTCCTGCAGCAAAGATGCGAAGTGACGGCATCTTAGTTCTGTTTCAGCAACCGTAGTGCTTCGAAAGGGATTGGTGGAGTAAAGCCCAATTTATGGTTCTGCGTCGGACCTACGCCTTACCCTACACAGAGCCGCGGACCCTACGCCGTAGCCTGACGCGCACCTCTCCAAAAATGTAACGCGCCAACTCAACACGGACCCTACGCGCACCGCAAGCGATATGATTGGTCTGTTTTAACCCCTCCCTCAGGTCAAAAAACTATAGCGATATATCACTCAAACGCATTTACGAATGAATTATCTAAGTAAATTATTTGTGCTTCTGTATTTAACATCTCAAATCTGCAACAAAAGTGACAGTTTACTTGTCGCTATCACTGCTAATGCTTCTCAAACGAGCTGCTTCTTTTTCGGCTCTTGTCTTAGTTACACAAGCAACACGCGCGTGGACACTGACACCTAGTGGTCATTGCCTGTCGACGCGGACAACGAATGTAGAATTATAAATGAAAACCGACGTAAATATCTGGCTTTAGCCGATGGTTGCAATTCACAACCTCACCACTAGATGCCGCTTAATTTCATACAATTGACCTTTAAGCTACTTTAGTGCATACCTGTGGATGCTGAAAGCGGATGAGGCCGCAGGCATAAGTGATTATAAGCAAACTCTGCAGGCTGTAAAGCATCGAGGTGAGCGCAGGAAAACACAGGTCTGTGAATAGCTCCAAAGCCTCAGATTCGCTCACACCGTTGTGACTAGCGCACAACAAACACAGCAACTGCATGTAAACAAAAGTAAAGTCATGAAATGCTACAAATATTTTTGGATTGACGTCCTGCATCAAAGCGGGCAGTGAAAAGACCACCTCTCTCAAGACATGTTTCTCCAGATCTGTCCTCAATGAGTCTAGTACCACCTTCAGGCCCAGTCTATACAGCGACACCGTATCCTGACACGACACACACTGCTGTAGAGTCCTTTCCAAAGTCCAGGATCTGGAGCTGACACACAATAAGGAAGATTCATACACTCATATTCATAGACTCAATACACACAAATCCAAAACCAATCCGCATTTCCACTTACTGTGTAATGAGTCTGGCCAACAGTGAGATATAGAGTGCGTTGCAGGTTGCAGCTGCCCGACAGTGTCTCTCCAACTTCTTTTCCTGTTTCACGGCAGGACAAACACATTGTCAAACTCATCATACTGTATATAGACATAAAAACAGACTGATCTCCAAACACCGATGTCAAAGGTCACCTGGTCTTTAGTGAGTATGATGTCTGCATTTACGCATTCTGTGCTGATGACGCTTTTCACCTCCCTGGGATTAAGTGGGTCAAGATGAAGCGTGGGCCACAATCTGTGCAGTCCAAAATTGAAAAGAAATGGCGGTTTGCACAGAAGTAAGTTTTGCATTTAGTACGCAACAAGTGAGCATCTTAAACCTGGGTCGCAAACCTCCATGCTTGTGGGCAGGTCTCCACATTAACTGACACAAGCACCCTCACGTTTGCAGGAAGCGGATCAATCAGCCACTTCATGTGACGCTCGGCATTCTGAGGAAATCCCAAATAACAAGTGAGCTAAGCAACATAAAGCACCTGAATGGAATAACTCAGAAATAGGAAGTTTACATTTATGTGAGCGTTGAGTTAAGGTACAGAGATCTCTGAACATGAAACCACTGTAAAAATGTTCAATTGAGGAAGCAATACCAGTATTTGGTCAATCGAGTCAATGATGATTATGATGTTGCCATGGTGACGTGCAGACAGACGTTCTAGCCAGCGTGGAAATTCCTCGAGGATCTTGGAAGGGTCCATCGAGAGACCAGAGATAGACCAGAAATGCTGGAGAAGCTACAGGGAAGACAAGGAGGGGGGATTTAGAAGGCTTGGATTCTGATTGGCTAGTTGCAACATTTTAAGGTTTGTTATTCCCTCAGAAAAAGTGCTCAAACAAATAACACAAAGTCATATGGGTACTGCAAGTAGACTTGGCTGGTGCAGTTTAATATTACACTTAAAATAATATTAATAAATATGCAAATATTTTAACGTAATGTGAGATTATATTTACAAATTATTTAAATAATTTAACCAAATTGCATGTTTATGTTGTTTGCACTTCGCGTCTCGGATTAAAATCGAAAGGAAAAGGGTTTTCCCTCACAGAAGGTCTCCATTCATTACAAACCAGCTAATATAAATTTTGAATCAATATTTTAGCTCCAATAAGTTACTCATGTGGTAAGTACGTGTACGAACGTGTAATCCATTTCACATCGGGTCCTGCTCATCCGGTCAGGGTTTATTTTGCGGTTAAAGCTGGCTGTATAATCCAAAAACAGCTTTGTGAAACCAAAACGTTTTAGAAAATCTGAGAGCAAACCATGATTAAACTTTTATCTATCAGTAAACATTAAAAGATGAACTCTTCTTAACCTTAAGGCATGGGGTTAAATAACAGCTGCGGGTTTGATTTTCACATCTTCCTGACAATTTTACACTTTCACAATCTCACATGAATTCCACTGACTCTATCTGAATGGATCTTGTGGTTCTTCCAGGTAAATTTACCTGCATGAACACTATGACAAGCCACCTAGAGTAACGGGAGTTTTTGTCATAGTAACCAGACAGTGGTTCTCCCCTGGATGGCCCCAAGATGGATCCTGGGGGGCCACAGGTTTTGTGGCATTTTATAAAATACAGACATTTATCCTACATTTTATGCAATCAAACACCAGAAAAATAAGACCGCCAACCAAGGTTAAGATTTTAAGTCTTTATTTAGGGGGTCGCAAAGCGAGGCACCCAGGCAACCTACACGAAAATGTTTGAGAACCTACCCTACCCTACACCTTTCTCTGGGTTAACAACTTTGTAAACCCTGGATTTTAAACTGTTAAAGACAGGGTTGGTAGTTTTTCAAAAACGCTTTAGAGTCGGGCCCGAGTACCAAAACAAATTTGTAGCCAATCAGCAGTAAGGGGCGTGTCCGCTTATGTTGACGGAGGGAAGAGAGCAAGCGGGTATTAGAAAGACTGTAGAAAGAGCGATGTCTTATTTATTCCATAAACGTGTGACAAAATGTGACAAAAACACGCATAGAAACAAATATAAAAACCAAATGACTTCTCCAGGCTGCATGTAACAATGGACTCAATTGGCATGGTTACTTCACGGTTTTTGACAAGCCAGCTCAGGTATTTTTGGAAAACTGACAGCTTTAGGATGTCATTCTATATGCGGTGTCCTTAAAAAATATGAAAACTGAGAGATGCAGCAATGCTCAGCTGTTCTGTTCCACTGAAATGTCTTTTTTTTCTTTTTTTACGTTTAAAACAACTAAATGAATGTTAGGCATGAAAATAAACCTGCCTAGATTCTGATTATAAACCAAATACGACACTAAAATAATGCTGTTAAAGCTACCTCAAAAATACCCCCCTATAACCCAGCGATTGTTCATTGGAAGTTAATAAGGTAGCTTTTATTTTTTGAATCGGAAATTCTTAAGAACGTTCCATCGATATGGTCAATTTCAGGTTCTTCACATTTCTAAAGAACCAGGGTGTGTATTTTTACCTTCACTGTGAGGCGTTTAATAATGAGCACTGGATCTGCACTGGTGGAGAGAGGACGTCCAGTGAAGTGAAAGAGAGTTAGGGTGTTGGGAGAGTGTTTCTGCTGTAACTCTATCCTGCAAAATAATAACATCATCATTATTTACAAGTCAATAGGTGTTGTGTAAATAAACCTCAGTGTTAAATGAAATTACCATTTAGCGAGCAAAAGAGATTTTCCGGATCCAGGAGCGCCGGACACCAGCAGTGGTGGAGTGGGCGGTGGGGCAGCGACCATGTCATTGAGTCGATCCACATACTGCGGAAAAATACTTAATTTAAACATTTGCATGCAATAAACACTCACGGAAATCCACCGTTCCACGATTGTTCGAAATTGGAATTTAGGTTAAATGCCACAGATAAACACAACAATATACCTGAAAAGAAAACAATCACTTTGAATTATGGGTAAACAGTCTACGGTTATCAACCCATGCTTGTTTTATTGTTATATCACACTCTAAAAAGTTAGAAATTGCTCTTAAGCATCTGTCCACCATTGCAGACACAATATTGTAAATCAAGAGATTTAAAACGGAGAGATCTGCAGTACTTTTTGGAAGCTGTATCTGGCCGCAGCACTGCAGGCCTGCTGAAACGCCTCGATCTGCTCCTGTTCATCATGAAGGTCCCAAAGCACATCACCAGAGTCCTCCTCTTCCCTCTCCTCGACCTCCCCGGTCTCCTCAAACTCCATCCCCAACAACTCCTGAGGACATCGAAATCTGTCAACCATTTCTAAAATCGCTTTCGGGCGGAATCCTCGCATCTCCAAAACCATTATTTTTCAGGAAATAAAAAAAACTGCATATTTTTTGAGTTATTCAACATTGTATCGTTAAAGTTGGTATTATACCTTATATTGCTATCATATACTCTTGTGTACCAACATTAACACAAAATTTCCCCAAAAGCATGTTTAATGGGAGATACAAGGTTTATGACTTGGGAGCAGGGAGATACGAGATTACTCTGTCATTGATAAGAATGGTACGGACACAGACGTCGCTGCTGCCAGCAGTGTCCATCACAGTCTGCGGTCGCGTTAAGCCTTTTGACAAGAGACGAGGCTTAAAGAGCTAATGAAAGCAAATGATTGTGGTTACATACATCTTCCTAAACTCTATTTTAAACGTTAGAGCTATGAGCACAGGCGCTGTATAGGGGGGAAAAGTTAGGACAGTTCCAAGGGCCCATGACTAACAGGGGTCCCAAAAAATAGGTAAAAACTAATATAAAATTATTATACCAACATCATTCAGTATATATATTTATATAATAATGAAATTAGTGATCTCTTTGTTTTTACTTGTTTTTGGCAGTAAAAGTTAAATAAAAGCACAATGTTGCCTAGTAACGTTAAATCAAAATCTGGTTTTCAAAAAAGGAAAGAGAGAAAAGAGCGAGAGGAAAGGGTGTCAAACTGTAACCCAGTTTTTCACCAAGAACGTCGGGTAGCCTATAGTCTGTGAGTTGTATTAACCTGTTGGCTTAATGTCCATAGTGAAATAAGCTAGCTAGCTACAGACAAGTGTTAGCCTACATGTAATCACCATTTAATCAGTGCAGGGAAACGTTTAGCGAGATATTCATATTAAATCATTGTCCCTGCCCCTTTTAGCAGACTTAACAACAGATGAGTCAGTTTGTTATGACCAAACCTCAAAACCTTTTGATTTAGTGATCACTTGATCTGTTTTGTAGCACTATAATAACCCTGGTGTTAACCCACTTTATTTTCTTGTTGGAATATATGTGCAGCTAAGTTAAAAAATCAGCTGTTTTTATTGTTTTGAGAGGATGATGTTAATTTATTTTGATTGAAAAGTTAATATATATTTAAGTTTGTTTGTGTTTCTTTTTTTAAATCTTTCATTAATTATTATAATAATAATTAATAATAATTTTGTTAAGAGAATTTTCAATTTTTTCTCAAATATTACAATAAAAATACATTGAGACTGTAAAAGAGGGCCTTCAGCACATTTTTATGGTTGCTTTTAATCTTGCATCAAATAGTGAACTGCATACTAGACTTGCATGCATGTACAAATCCCTAGCAGTAAATATTGTGCTAGTACTAGTATTGAACGACAAGAAGCAAGACAGTTGCAAGCCTTTAATTAGAGTTATGTAAAGATTTTGATGGGACAGTTAGGTCCTAAGATGTGGTGACAACAGCTGCGCAGTGGGGGCCCAATTTGATTTTTTTTCATGGGGCCCAAAATTCCTGGCGGCACCCCTGGCTATGAGTGATGCAATACCAAAATAAAACGATAAGATGACTAGGCTGTCTAATAGGCGGAAGTGAATCTGCACGCAAATAAAGTCGGCGGTCGCGTTGAGCCTCTTGACAAGAGAAAAGGCTTCTACAGTTAACCAAAGCTAACGACGGTGGTTACATACATCTTCCTAAAGTGATGCAATACAAAAAGCGATGAGCTGACTAATCTGCTCGCAAACTTACCTTCGTAGCTCACGGGCTTCCTTCTGCACCGAAGCAAAACAGGCCTACTCAAATGTATCTAACCTAACTATTTTCACTCGTTATTGTCTAAAAAACAGACAAGAGTTATCCAAAGATAGGCTTACTTGGCCAGTAGACAGCCCTTTTTTCTCCCATAAATAAAACCTTGCAACTATATTTTGTATTTTACATGCACAGTGCCAAGAGAGGCATAGTCTGGAAGTAGAACATCTGAAGAACAGTAGAACTTAAAGTCAGTAAAATAATAATTTAATGGTGGTATCCAAAACATTTAACTCAATTCAAGTTATATTAGATACATTTTAAAACTTCAATGCACATGTATAATAAGCCTAGTAATAAGTAGATATTTAAAATACATCAATAACTGATATGTGTTGCTCGACGAGGACTCGATGGACTTTCAATCAGGAGACGTAATGCCGAGAGGCTCCCGCGGAGTGAAGAAGAGGTGGAGTTACGATAGTTCTCAGAGAGTTTATGTGAACAATGGATTTAAGAGATTTGCTATCAAGCTATTTTCAACACTTTAGATTGGTTAATAATTTGTAAAAATAACACCAATAGCATCGATTTGTGAAAAATTATGAAATTGACCAAATTTGGACATAGGAGGTTTCCGCCCGGCAGCGACGATATGCAAACACCCTCTGCTTTCAAAACCACAAATGCAAAAGTAGTTTGAGCCGGACTGAGACACTCTTTAAATGATCAGCAAGCTGGAAACCACAATTTCACACTCATACGTTGTTTACCCAGTTTCTGTGGTTTCAGTCTGTTTACCTGTTTGATGATTTGTTCTAACTGAGAGAAGATAAGAGCAGCTCCATCCTCTGCAGAACCTGCATGATCCACCACCTGTAGAAAGCAAGAAGGGAAACTTTCTTTTAATCAGATGAAATTACGTAAATCCCCATATTTTTTTCAAGTTCTTTCAAGTTATTTTGAATGGATGCTGGTCAGAATGAAGTTGTCCTTTGGTTCTATTCCTTGGTTCTAAGAAGTTACTCATATACTGTATACGGTATATACAGTTGTGTTCAAAATTATTCAACCCCCAATGCTGTAAATGGTTTTAGGGAATTTAGTGTACATTTGTAATTGTATTCAGAATGAAATCCTACAAGGACTTCTTAAAGAACCATATGCAACTAAAATGACATCAATTAGTTTTGTAATACAGTAGTAAATGTTTCTTTTGTGAATTCTTCATTGACATAATTATTCAACCCCTTAAAGACTACCACTCTGAAGAACAGAGGTTCAATGAAGTGTTTTCAATCAGGTATTGAAAACACCTGTGGATATCAGGGAGCAGCAATAAAGCCTAATAAGCACCAATTAGGCAGCTTAAAATGACTGTGATACTCAGCTCCTTCTAGACATTTACTGGTGTGGTTACAAACATGGTGAGGTCAAGAGAATGGTCCAGGAAGACAAGAGAACAGGTGATTACTCTTCACAGGAAGGGCAATGGCTATAAGAAGATTGCAAAGATGTTAAACATACCAAGAGACACCATAGGAAGCATCATTCGCAAATTCAAGGCAAAGGGCACTGTTTGAAACGCTACCCTGGTCGTGGCAGAAAGAAGATGCTGACTTCGACTGCTGTGCGCTACCTGAAGCGTAGAGTGGAGAAAAGTCCCCGTGTGACTGCTGAGGAACTGAGAAAAGATTTGTCAGATGTGGGTACTGAAGTTCTGCTCAGACAATACGGCGCACCCTGCGTAATGAAGGCCTCCATCCCAGAACTCCCAGGCGCACCCCCTTGCTGTCCCCAAAGAATAAGAAGAGTCGACTGCAGTATGCCAAAAGTCATGTGGACAAACCACAGAAGTTTTGGGATAGTGTTCTGTGGACTGATGAAACAAAATTAGAACTGTTTGGGCCCATGGATCAACGCTATGTTTGGAGGAGGAAGAACAAGGCCTATGACGAAAAGAACACCTTGCCTACTGTGAAGCATGGCGGGGGGTCAATCATGCTTTGGGGCTGTTTTGCTTCTGCAGGTACTGGGAAGCTTCAGCGTGTGCAAGGTACCATGAATTCTCTTCAGTACCAGGAGATATTGGATGACAATGTGATGCAGTCCGTCACAAACCTGAGGCTTGGAAGACGTTGGACCTTTCAACAGGACAATGATCCCAAGCATACCTCCAAGTCCACTAGAGCATGGTTGCAGATTAAAGGCTGGAACATTTTGAAGTGGCCATCGCAGTCACCAGACTTAAATCCGATTGAGAACCTCTGGTGGGACTTAAAGAAAGCAGTTGCAGTGCGCAAGCCTAAGAATGTGACTGAACTGGAGGCTTTTGCCCATGATGAATGGGCGAAGATACCCGTAGATCGCTGCAAGACACTTGTGTCAAGCTATGCTTCACGTTTAAAAGCTGTTATAACTGTAAAAGGATGTTTGTACTAAGTACTAAGATTGAATGTCACTTGGGGGTTGAATAAAACTGATAATGATGTGAGCTCAGAAAAGACATTTGTGGTTATTTCATTATAAATGTTATGTTATATTTGTCTGACCTACACGTGCCTCTTTGATTTAATTGTAAGCAGGATGACTGAATGATCATAATCAATGTCAAACCGACCAAAACAATCAATTTCAGTGGGGGTTGAATAATTTTGAACACAACTGTATATGTATATAACTGTCAGTTTTTTAGAAAGCAAAAAGGTTTTATCTACAAACTTTATCTACTTTTTTAATCTCAAAACTGCTCAGAACGCAGATAGACAACCTTACAACTCGACGATATCACGAGGGCTGGCAAGTTGGTACTTTAAGACTCCCTCTTCTTTAGAAG
This sequence comes from Triplophysa siluroides, assembly GCA_006030095.1. Lineage (NCBI taxonomy): Eukaryota > Metazoa > Chordata > Actinopteri > Cypriniformes > Nemacheilidae > Triplophysa > Triplophysa siluroides. The sequence goes on along the minus strand of VCII01000935.1, from coordinate 4,173,781 downwards.
AACCATCAAATGAATTTGATTCTACCTTCAGTTTGGCACTTTTGTCAGCCTTGTTCACTCTTTCCAGCAGTTCTCTGGTGGCTTGACTGAGGTTGGATACCTCTTCCTTTTCACCTTTTCTGTCTCCAGTCCGCAAATACAGCACAAGAGGACGAGAGTCTGGAGTTTTCACAAAGGCTTCCTCCACATCCTCTATAACACAACTGAAGCATCAGAACGAAGAAAATACACAGCATCAGTATCAATGTTGATGAGATTAGATTCAACTGTCACTGTGCACAAGTGCAATGCATGAATATACATTTGTATACCTTAAAGAGTTCAATGGAGTGCAAAGTTATGAGCTAGAAAAGCAAAGACAAGCTCAATTTGGAAGCCTATGAGTACAAATGAAGAAGTGTAAACAGAGAAAGTACAATATACAGAATGGTTTGGGGGATGTGCAAAGGAAATCTGCAATGAGTTTAAGTGTAAATAAAAGAAACACACCTAGAAACTGAAGACTTGAGAAGCAGAACACACACAGAGCTCCTCTCGATCTCCTGCCTGCGCTCAGCCGCGTACAGAATGGCGCTCTCCTCAGGAAAGGACACGTTCAGATAGAAGTGCCCTAAACCCTCACAAAACCTCTGAAGCTTTAAAGAGTGAGTCTGAAAAAGAGAGACACGATTTTGACATTTTCTGAAGGAACTGTGGTTCTTGCCTGTGCAAACATCACAGCCATTCATTACCAATGCAAACTATAAACAGGTATGGTATACCTGTATAAAGGCCTGTAACTCGGCTTTGGTCTCCTGTGTGTATATGAGGTAGCAGCGGACTGTGTTACTCCACAGAGACTGAGACACATGAGGAGACACCTGCAGCAGACTGGCCACAGCAGCATCCCAATCATCTGTAACACACACACACAAACATCAGCACACGCACAAGCACACAAACATACACACACGGGTGCACACTCACCTCTGTTGACGTTTGCAAACGGTCCCTCGACATCAATGAGACTGTGAGCGAACTCTGGACCCCGATGTGTCTGCTGTAACTGCATCATGCTGCCCATCGACGGCTCACTGCCCAACACACCACCACTCCAGTACTCACACTGAGTGCCTGCAGCTGCACAAGTGAGTTTAATGTCATAACCATGATTTTATAAACCTGCACTGTTTTGTCTTTGCAACTAAACCAAGCATTTAAAAGAAAGGTTAACATAGTCTGATTCACTTGGAACCTGGTTCAGAAAAAGGGTTACATTTCATTTTTATAGTGGGCACCCTTACAGTGTCTGATAGTCTGTATTTAAAAACATCTGAAAATAGGACATTCATGTTCATGTGTCGGCTAAGTTACCACTTAACTATTAATTTTAAATGACTAAATATTAACCGATTGCATAATGTAACAAATTTTTTAAAAAGTTGCTTCGCTTTAATTTTGACTGTTTCTTTATGAAATTTAACATGCATTCGAAAATCAAATTTTATTCTATTATCGACGGTACTCACTTAAAAATATATATATATTTCATACATTTATACATTTCTGTAAAAATGACTCTTACTTTTACTGGGAAAATAATTACTCGTACGGAGAAATGACAAGGTACTGGCATACATAACAGTTACTAAAAATTAGTCATCCAAAACTTCAGAAGTGTACATTTGATCGTTTTGGTCTTTAATGACTATTACTATCCTCACGAACCAAGTTCCAGACCTTTCATCCCACCTTCCCTGTGCTACAGAAGCTTCCTGAATTTTCTGACAGTGACAATTGGAAAAACATTTTAAATATGTGGAAAATTTGCAGTTATTATTTATTTGCAATATACCAAAATATTATAGTTAATGATATAAGCTCAAAATTTACTTAAGCTAAATATACACTAAAACATTGATGCTACATGAAAATAAAGCTAAATTACCACCACAGAATTAACTATAAAAAGGTCAGGCGAAACTTGTAACACTGTGTTATTTATTAAAACCAATTTTAGTTTCTTTTCTGTCAAAGTTAGTCAGAGAGAAGTCTGAGCTTCTGCCTCATCAGTGAATATTTGGTCATTATAAAAAACTGTTCACAATGTTTTTCACAACACAAGTCTAGACATGCCAAATTTAGGAGTACCAGGAAAGGTCGCATGTCAGGGTTACATCCCAGTGAGGCAATCTTCTCATTTATGTGAAGATCTTATCACAATATGACATCAGTGGATATACACAACATCTGTATCATTAATTCTCAGAACTGTAAGAATTAAACTATTAGATGCGTTAAAACTAATAAAGTATTTAACTTTGGCACACAACAAACCCTTCAAGTTTTACACTGATTGAGAAACCTGAACAAAGTGGACGTACTGGTGACGGTGGTCCGGTTGTCATCTGAATCCGAGTCTTCCAGTTCGTAAATCTGGATGCCCTGAGCCTGCAGCTGTTGAAGTTTCGACTCCAGATCTCGTTTTGCTCGAAGCAAGTCCTGAATTTCCTTTTCCTTCGTCTCCCGGAATATCTGCCAGTTGGGGGATTTCAAAGAGAAGGACAATAGATGAATAACAATACCAAAGTCAAGTTAAAACTAGAACAGAGTCTGAGGAAAGGAGCCGGGGGAATTTTGGGGTGATGCAAGGCAAGAATTTTGGTCAGGACTCAATGTCAATGTGAGGGAGGGAAGGAAAAGATTTGCACCTTAAACTGTCGTTTAACTTTGTCTCTGTCATGCTCAAAGGTGGCAGCCCTCTCCATAGCTTGATACTTTGCCTCCAGGGCACTTTCCTTTTCTCTGAGAATTTTCTGGTACGTCTTCTGAAGAGCCTGATCATAAAACATAAGTCGACGTGAATATTCATGAATTTGAACACCTCATCTATTTACAAAGGCAACGCACAAACAAATCAGAACTAAAGATCTCTTTCGAACCTGCAGCTCAGCACGCAATCTCTTGTTCTCCTCATCCAGCTTAGCCTCTTTCTTCTGCATTGAGGTGATCTCATTGTTCTTGCTGACCCTGAAGATCTCGTACTCTTTCCTGAGGCGCTCATACTCGGCGGCATACTCCAGTTCCACCGATCCCGTGGATTTGAAGCTGGCGCCGATGACTCGAGGACCACGCCGGAACGAACTCCGCAACAGACGGGCCTTTGGTTTCACCTCCACCGGTATCTCACAGGCTTCTCCACGCTCACCGCCGTACGCATCCTCAATCACCTCACCAGGGCTTACCAGAGAGGATGCTGTACCCATGGCAACTGTGGACGGCACTGGGACACCTACCTGATAGAGAACTGACTCGACTCAGAATGCTCATTGATAGTTCAACTTGAAACAGAAAACACAATCAGTTTGACTTAAGTATTTCCAAAAGGCATTAGACCAAATTGTATTTGTCAGGGGGCATGCGGGTCATATTTTAATATAATAATATGATATTTTAACCTGAGTTTAGTTCACAAAACTGCACACATTTTTTAAGCAAAACATTGCACACAAGCAATGTGATGTTTAAATTCACTGAGCCTGGATTGAAATGTTGTATACACTACACAAAGACACGATTCTTGAGGAAAATAGAAATGTTTATTTATTTGTAAGTATGGCTATATATTGCATACGTATGAGATTGGGTAAACAATGGTGTGTTGTGAGTTTTTTAGGATTTATTTAAATCATTTTGGGGTTTCTTTATTGTCATAAAAACCAACGGAAACCGTATCTTTAATATCTTTTTCAACTATTACCTTATTCTGCGATCGTGAACCCGGCAGACATCCCGATGATTCAGATAAATCCCAACAGAGCCAAAAAAGTTAAACTCCACCCCGATAAAAATGAAGGTTCATGTCGACACACTTGAAGAAATGTGACCTCGATCTTAAAACGTTTAATAGATGTTAGAAAATAAGCCGTTGATCGGGTTAACTCTTACATTTTTAAGTAAGGTAAATATATCAGAGACTCTTTCCACTGTCTTCATGACAACGCGCGTTACTAGGCACGCCTTCTTCTACGGCAACACGATGTGGCCAAAAAGCGACCTCGCGCGTTTTAGGTTTTGGAGTAAGCATCTCTATCAGGCAATGGGTCTGTCCAGAATCAAATAGCCTACGCGTGCAGTTTGTGAATGCGTGGACGTGATAGGAAGTGAGGATTTTAAAATGTCAAAGTTCAGTCTCTGAGTCTCTCCCTGTTTTTATTAGGAATAAAAGCCATTGACATCATCCCATCAAGCCAAGACCATTGTGACCATATGGACAATATACACTTATTTCAATTTGAGAAATTTTCATTTATGAATGTGATATTTAACTCACAATAAAATATATCAAATGCTTCATATATCATTTTACAATAATTCAAACTGAAATTGACCTGTTACATGTACAGTAATTTCAACCTGGGTATAAATACTTAAAATCAAGAATGTCACACTGAAATGTATTTAAATAAAGTTGTTACACGTGGGCCCCATCTGGATCAGATGGATCCAAGATCATAAGCCTGGACATTTGGACTAGTCCTTGGAATTCAAAAGAATGTGAATCCCATCATTTATCAATGCAGTGGAAAATGTTCTAGTTATAAATAGATTCATATGTGTTATTACGCAGCCAAAGATTTAACATGCTATTGGTGCAGACTGTGGAGATTATGTTAATTCTGTCAAAATCTGTCGAACTGGTTTTATGACTTAATCTCCCCATCAGTCTCTTGCTGTCTTCATGCCCCTTAACACTTAAGACTGCATCACTTAGATAAAACATAAAGTGCAAAAACCACAGGTGTGGGTTGTTAGGTGCACATTGAGCACTTTGACCACATCAAGAATGTCACACTGAAAAGTATTTAAATAAAGTTGTTTCACTTGGGCCCCATCTGGATGAAATACCATCATGCATCACGTTCAAAAACTAATGTGGCCCAAAATTGTTAAGTGTCACAGAAAACTTTCCAATATACAAATTTATTAGCTCTATAATTCGATAGTAACAGGTAAAGTGTTGCACATTTTAATGATGGAGAAATTGTGCACATTTTTATGACTTGCCAAGTGTGTCCTAAAGTACTATTAGCAGTCTCACGCCACTTAAACACTTTGGCCAAAACAGGAAACAGGCTATGTCATGTGAGTAAAGTGCAAAAAACACAAGTGTGGGATGTTAGGTGCACATTGAGCACTTTGACCACATGTGATGTGTTGAAGGGTGCTATAAACACATGCTTATTCTCACAAAAATAATTTTCTGACAATAAATGAATAATCATGCAAATGAAAAAATATAAATCATTACATTTTTAGACACTTGAAGAATATTGACATCAACGCATTGAATAATAATAAATACCTTAATAATAAATGCCTAAAGAGAGTTAAAAAAAACAGTTCTGATTTTTTAAATTTGTTATGTTGACCAGCAGGACGACAAGAACTAACTGAGGAAATAAAGATAAAAAAAATAATGTGATGCTATTATTATAACTAAATATGTGGTGGGAAATGAAAAGCAGAAGTTGTCTTAACAGCCCAGAATGTTTCTGAATTGAATTCCTTGCATGTGAACACCAAGTCTTTTTTTCAGTTCTACTTTCCAACTTCTACTTTAGCTTTAAACATCACACCCAGGAACCACATTTGCATCAGAGCCTGTACGTCATGTGGTGGATTGCTCCTCTGTAGGGTTCCTACCACAAAGCTGAAGCAGAGTCTCTTGGAAATTTTTAGCCAAAAAGAAGTACATAACAGGGTCCAACACGCCACTGACACATGTTAAAGCTGAGGTTATGCGATTTCCCAAATGCAACAACTGTCTTTCTGATTCTGACTTTGACATGTCATTGTGCTGTGTGATGAAGACAAATCTGTTGATGTGATAGGGTACAAAAGCGATCATAAAGTTAACCACTGTCAGCACGATCAATCTCAATGCCTTACGCTGAGATGTCGTCCTTTCCTGAAAGGTCATTCTTTGGACTTTGCAAAATACAAGAATGTAAGAGACAGTCATGATGACCAGAGGTATTAGAAACGCGACGGCAGTCGACACAACTGCACCAGTGGGATTGGATGAATTTTCGATGTACAGCTGTTCACACACTGTCACATTCCACGTTTCCAATCGTCTGATGACTCGTTTTGTGGAAAACAGGACAGGTGCCATGGAAATGGTCACCATGATCCACAAGATCGCACAGACCACTTTGGCATTCCTGGTATTTCTCAGATTCTGGGTCTTGTGTGGTAAGACACAAGCCAGCAGGCGGTCTAGACTGATGCAAGTCATAAAGTACATGCTGCAGTAGAGGTTCAAGAAGAACAGGAAGCCAACCACGCGACACGCCCCCTCCTCAAGAGGCCAGTGACTGTCTGACATGTGGTAGATCATCCTCATGGGGAGCACCAGGACGTAAGAGAGGTCAGCTATAGCCAGGTGCGTCAGAAACACTTTGAATGGGTTGTTGCGGTTTTCATGGCAGCAGAACACCCAAAGCGCTAAGGCATTGCTTGGAACAGAGAGGATGAAGATGACAATGTAGAAGGTTGCAAAGAGGATGTTCTCCGTGTGAGAGCTGTGGTAAATCCCCTCCTCCGTGTTATTCATCATAATGCAGGTCTATTGAGACAGTTGCTGTTTGGAGAAGGGCATGGTTTAAAATATTAGTCAGGTTATTAAGTAAGCATATTTTCACACTACCCTAAACTCCTACACCCCATCAAGAACCCTGTGTTCAGCAAACCAGCGGCGTCTTGTATTGCCTTCTCATAAGGGCAGTAAATCGCTTTCCCGCTTTCTCCTTCACAACTCCTTCCTTGTGGAACATTCTTCCTAACTCAATCCGGGCAACCATCTCCCACCACATTAAAGAAAACCTGCCTACTTAAAACCCATCTCTTCTGTGAATACTTGATAGCAAAATGAGAAGAAAAAAAACTAAACCTCCCTTTCTCTCAACAGGTAGTGGTCTAGCTTTGTTGAAACTAGTAACTGTGTATTAGCACCTATTGTATTATGGCTCCTGTATGACATATCGCTTATTGCTGAATTCTCTGTAAGTCGCTTTGGATAAAAGCGTCTGCTAAATTACTCAATGTAAATGTATATATTTAATCAAAAACTTCGAAAATTGCAATAGCATTTAGTTTGAAATCTTCTTTAAAAACACATTAGGAAAACCGTATTTTGATATTATTGATATATTAGAAATATTCATAATATAAAATATTTTATATTATTAATATACCTATTTATATTTATGATAAAAACATGAAGATAATCTCTCGTATAGTTTTGTTTCTTAAACTGTGCTGTCACACCAGAACACATTTATTTGTCAACTCCTGTAACTGTTACACCCGAATGTTTTCTTGAATGTAAAGTCTTGTGCCTTTAGCCTTAATAACAGATATAAAAACAGAAAATAACAATTTTAGTCAATGTAGCGTTACTATATTTTATATACTATATTCTTATGATATGAAGGTGTTTTCTGTGTTTATTTTTTAATAATGAATTTTGCATTTGCACAAGCCTATAGCATTATTTTATGGCTCCTGTATGACATATCGCTTATTGCCCCCTAAACTTTTGAGTCGCTTTGGATAAAAGCGTCTGCTAAATGACTAAATGTATATTATTTTAGGGTTAACGTAAATGTCCAAACATTGATGGATATTGTCCTGATAGAAATTTTCCAAATATTCAGTTTTTTCCCTTTGTTTTTAACAGTGTACCTAACAATCTGCTTTTACAGAGTTAACATCTTGTGTTTTTAATATGACGATAGCAAGTTGTGGTTAATAACATTTTGCACTTAAACGTATAATCTACAAACATCGATTAAATTAGGTAATTAGCCTACGTCAGACCCAACACAATTACATCACATTATCCCTATTCATATCCATAATATATATTTAAGTAGTTTTGAAATATAACTTTAATTATTTAAAGTAATCAGCTACTTACTGTACGCGCTGTCGACGTCCTCAGCAGCCAATAACACAGTGACTTGATATTAGAAGTGAGCAAGATTTTATCCGTTTCCTCTTTTAGCCTTAGTCAACTTTACGTAGGCATCACAGACACAAGCACAGACATGGCAATAACTAATGATAAATCAGCCCTAACATGCCCCTTAACACACATCACCCTCTAGTGGTCTCTTTACCTGCTGTATGTGTGATCATTACTGCATCAATTGGCCTGTATTGTAAATCTCTGATAGATTCTACTATCTTGTTCCAAAATGATACCGTAGTGTTGTTCCATCTTGTTCATACGCCAAAACTGATAGATCCAACCTAACTATGCAGAAGACTTGGATGTCAGAGGGGAAGAACAGCAGGCAGGAGACGAAGTGATGTTATAATAAAATGAGCAAACTTTATTATAGAGAGAAAATCGTTCAGATGCCCATTCTAACTCTGTCTAGAGTTCACTCCATTTCTTTGTCCGACTTTGTCTGATTAGAAACACAGGTATTATACCAACATAAACAGTGGACAATTACTCCTTCACAACATTGTCTTGTGACTTATGAACTTTGAGAATAAGACCATGCACTGCAAGCTCATATCTAGGCTACTTGTGAAGACAATACAAATGCAACATCCAACAAAATGTAGAATATGGCATTAAGAAAAGTAATATAGAATATAATAACTAGATAGAAGTTAATATAATCTATAACTAATAAAGTAAAGAATTATAATACAGAATAATAAGGAAATAAGAAATGATAGGCTACAACACAAAATGTATGTCTGTACTCTCAAGTCAGAATTTCATCATTTTTAGAAAATGCACACACACAAACAGGATGCTTATACGAAATTCAGATCCTACGATCTACCACTAGTCAGATATGGTATAGGACCGTATAATTTAGCTTAGCCTACCAAGTTAAAAACATACTTATAGTTATATGTTACTTGCAAATATTTGGACACAACTAATTATTTGGACCCACAATGAAATGTTTTTCCAGCAGTATGCCCATTTTATTTACAAAACTATGGTCACAAAATTAGGAATAAGAGTTGAGAGTTAAAGAACAAGAGAATTCAGTCAGAAGAGTCTAGGGCAGTGGTTCTCAAACTGGGGTCCGTGGAATTTGATGAAATATAGATATTTATCATAAAAGATCTGCAATCAAACATAAAAAAATAAGACCACCAACCATAAGGATTGATAATCCAGCATTGTATAATTGTTTGCGTTTTTGGTTCAGTTAAAAGTCTTTATTTGGGGGGCCACAAAGCGATGCACCCTACACAAAGGGGGCCTTGCAACGAAAAAGTTTGGCACACTGGTCTAATGTAGGGCTACACATTCACAGTGTTTTTACTGAATGTCATTACAATGCAAGTGTACAGTACACAGAATTGACAACGCACAAGTCAGTTAAACTATCTGACAAAAAGATTAATAGAGGACTGCAGTGGACAAACCCTTGCCGTAAAGAATTGAGGCCATGTGAATGACAAGCATGCAAACCTTTATTGATTCAATAACTACAATCTTCTGCACAGTTTGCTTCTGCATTTAAAGCTATACAAACAAAGAAAACATTTATTTACAAAATCTGTCTGTGCAAGCATGATTTTCGTCTGTTATATTCTTTCTCTTTCTACGGTTCTAGGCATGCATAGAAATGAACTTTGGTACAATATGTTAACAAAACTAAAGACAATCTCTGAAATAGAGATGTTGCAGTATTTACATGTAAAGTAGAGAGCAGTTTTATCAATCACTACAATTTTAGTTTACATTTAGACATCAATATGTATTAATTTAAGATGCATAGACTGACTAAATCAAGGGTTTGTGATATAGGCAGGTTAGCCAGGAACAGTATAACCTATCCTAAATGTACATATAGTGTCTAACACAGTATATATAGTCATGTATGTAAATTACAAACTTTGGCAAATAGGCACAACTACTGAAGACAGACAACTGTTCATTTGAAAAACTGCTGTCGTTTTATAATAATAAATCTTAAAGACATTGGCAGTGCATGATAGTAAAAAAAACACAATGTAAAAGTCAGTTGTGCTAATGGTTAGTATACTTACAGTACTTGATTTATGTATTATGGCTACAACCAAGGAAATAACATAAAAATAATCTACAATCATTATAGGCCACATATAAACAACATACTGTTGACCCACTTGCACGATGTGCAATACTTTTTTCTTTTATTCGTCTCTCTTCAACTTGTATGAAAAATAAATACTCTTTTCAAATGAAGTGCTCTAGAAAATGTATGAGCATGCTCTCTGCTATAAACTAGATTTCCATTTATTTTTTAAGGACCAAACTGTTTTGTCATCACGATGTGCAGAGATTCAAGTTTAAAATGGATAACTTGGGGTAAAGGTTATGTAGCTATACAAGTGAATATGAACAAATAATGATGATACTGCGATGATCATGCGATAACCGAAATCATTTGACAAAAAACACTCTGTTTACTCGGAATACTTGTTACAACAGTGTCACCAGTCAAAACAAATCAAATCAGAAACAAAAAATGAATCCAAGCAAAATCAGGAGTGACTCTATATCACTAAAGGATGAAGGAATGGCAGTGGAGCAGCCAAGCATTCTATGCAGCATCCTTAGCGACGGTAACCGTGGGGATAGCTGATTTACGGCATTCCCGTTGTGATGCCGACTGTAGCTGGTGAAGCTGGGGGTGTGAATGGTGCGGATACTCTTCGCACTCTGACTCAACATAGTCGGGGACAGGGGAGAGTGGGAACAGGAGGAAGAAGAAGAGGAAGAAGGTCGACCGTTTTGTGTCTGCATGGGAATAGAAAGGCCTTTAGTGCTGTGAGTGGGAGGGGCATATTTAAGAGAACCATTAGAGAGGGAGGGGATATGAGAGGAGGGGGCGGAGCTGGATCGAGGGGGAGGAATGGAGGATTTGCTAGCAGAGGAAGATGAAGGGGAGGAAGAATTAACAATGTTAGTAGAATCAGACTGGGACGCGCCTTTTCCTGCGCTAGAGGAAAAAGCGGGAATTTTAGAAGCAGGCGCGGTAGGAGAAGTGGATTTGGGATCTCCTCCTGATCTTTTAGCACTTCCGTTAGCCTGCAAACAAAGACGCCAAAACACACTGATTGTCAACAATTGGGGAAATCATGATTAAAACAACAAACTAAGCATTTTTATATCTACAGTTAATGACAAGAGATTATCAACGAACTAAAGGCACATACACACAAACATAAAAAAGCTACATTATCGGTCTATAAGGTAAAAACGTTGAAAATATCAAATTGACTAGAATGTAAGACGGAAAGGAGAGGAAAGGTGAGGTACATGTAGGCTTATGAGGGTTTAAAGTGAGTACTGCGTAGTATAAGTGCAACCAACCAGTAACCTAGAACAAAGGATGCTTGAGGAGAAATGGAAGAGGAACAATTTGACAAGGTATCCATAGGATTACAGAGACTTAGTAGACTTAGAGGATCCTGGGGGCTGGCCGGGGGTTAAGGGATTCCTCAGAGAGGTACACAAGGGAAAGGGTCTGTAAATGTGTTTAGTAGAGAGAGAAGCAATCCTGTCTTGCACGGGAAGGAGCGTGTGGGTTAGATGTGAGTATTGTTCTAGCATCAGTAGGGTCAACGTTAGCAAAGCAGCGCTTGTAGTGTCTAAGTTTTTTTTTCCATCCCTTTTTGGTAAAACCCTTACATCTCTTACAGCACCAAAGCCACAAGCAAAGCAAGCATGCAGAAGCATTTTATGGTATTGTGAAATAACAGTCAGTTGCCTTCGATCGCAGCCATTAAAAAAACGGAGAAGGTGAAAACATCAACAATTCAAAGATGGCCTTCTGGCACAAAGAACAGTTTTGTTTGGTCTCATCAGGCTTCTTAGCTAGATCTTTTTCCTAACAACACAAACTCTGCAAGAACTAACTCTTTCTGACTGGACTCGTGGTCCTATGATAAAACTACCTGGCGAAACTGCCTCTGAGTGTCCTGAAGCTTTTGCTGTTTTGTTGCCCTTTCTTTTTCTGAGGTGCTCGGTTGCTGCCTCGGCTTGGCAGAAACGGGCACCGGCATCCGACTAGTTGGTGAGACCACGCTGGCGTTCTGCAAAGGGGATTCAAACCAAACAGAATAAAAGAATAAATCAAAAGAAAGAACAAAAAGAGAGCCACATTGGAGGTGGTTTGTCAACTGTAAACAGCAAGCTGGAGCTTGCGCAAAACATCAGAGAAAAACATATCACTGTGACATTTTAAAGTACGTATACGAGAGAACAGGATGCATGCAAACCAGCCCGGAAACCTTTGTCCTGCCTTAGAACCCACATAAAGGAACCAGATACATTTGTTTCAATGTGTTTCAAGATTACCTTAACCCAAGGTTAGAGCATCATCAATAAACACACAAAGATCTATCAAACACCACTCCAGAAATGAACACACACCATATTTATACAAATATGTGAAAGTGTTAAAAGTTTAGATCCAACAGTTGGTCCCCTCCACCACCGGAGAGGCTAAGGATCTGAAGTCACCGGATAAGGTGGAATTGTTGTGAGGAAGAGTAGAAGGACAGACCCAGAGTCTTTGCTAAAATAATAGGATCTAGAGAGAGACCTGCTGGGTGGGAACTGGTGTGACTGAGACCCCTGAGGTTGGTATGACTGCAGGCCGAGGAAGGAGCTGTGGTTTGGGTTTCTTTCGGAGACCGTGCCCTTTGCTGGAAGGCTTGGGAACCAGTGTTTTGCGAAGAGGTGATTTCTCCGAGTTCCCTGAACTTTCTTCAATTTTGCTGTCCTGTGTTTCGAGGTTCACAGAGTTTTCAGTGCTATCCGGAGATCTTGGTCCCATTTCGGTAATCGTGTTCTCTAGCTGTTTTATAGTTTGCTCTAGACTGTCAAGGGTCTTATAGGTGCTCTTACGAATCTCGTTGGTTCGTCCGGTGGGTTGCTTTGGATTTGATTTTTGTATATTTGACTCTGTTTTTGAACTAGAAATTTCAAACCTCTTGGTCTCTTTGTATTGTTTGACTGTTCCGTCTGATTCTTCCTCATCCTCGTAGACGACAACCTGCAAAGTCTTTTTGCCAGTTTTAGTACCAGTGCGAATGGCCTGCGTTAGCGCTGCTAGCTGTTTTTTGGGAACTTTAGCTTGAACTTCTTCTTCCCATCTTGCTTTGCATCACCAGCACTCTCTACGGATGACCCTCCTTTAGATGAAGATGTGGCTTGTGCAGGACCGTCTCTAATATCAGCAGGAGAATCTTTACCTTTTCTAGATTTTGTACAGTCTCCATTTTGTTTGTTCCATTCTTCTTCCTCTGTTTCCTCACTTTCCTCATCGATCCTTTCCTCTGCAAGCATTCGATCAAGCTCCTCCTCACATTCAAAGACGGTAGAGAGGCGTTTGTAGGCAGAGCGGATGTCCATTGGCTCATCAAAGATAATGATAACTGGCTTTTTAGCGGCGTAGTCAACGTCAGCATTAGCATCTCCAAATGCTATGTCACTACCAATGGTAACTGGTCTTTTGCTGCCAACAGTTACAGTCTGCACACTACCCTTCTTGGCATTAACCAGCTGCTGGTACTCTCCACTGGAGAGAGCTTGTACCTTCGTGTTAGTGACCATGAAGGCAAAGTTATCAGGTGGAGGAGGAGGAGGCTCTTCTCCTGACAGATCAGGACACAGAGAGGCCTCATTAGTGTACTCCACTTCCTCAAATCTCCTTTCCTTCATCTTAGACGAACCAAGAATAGGCTTGAGATTTGTCGAATCTGACCCAACAGGGATGGCGTTGGAAAAGATGGGTTCAGTGCCTCCAAAGGAGACCCGTGAGCAGATCGCTGTTGGAGACTCTACCCTTTCTTCTATGCTAACCTGTACTTGAGCAGCCTTGACCACATGAACCTTCCCCTGAGTTGGACTACCTGGAACGTCCTCCGTTGGAGAGGAGGGGTTTGACTTGACTGAGGTCGGCTGATTTTGGACAGAGTACTAGAAGAGCTGGCTGGGCCACTAGATATAAAGCCACCAGGTTTATTTGGGGATTGATGCTGCTGGTTTTGGGATTGGTCAGAATTGGTCATGTGTTGATCGGAAGGATGTGACACCTGTGATGATGACTGTGTTGTGTCCCTACGCTCTGTTGATTCCTCCGACGCTGATGGAGTCCCCTTGGAGATCTGAGCTGTGACGTAGTAGATGACCTTAAAAGGTCAAAGGTCACAGAAAAAAGAATGATATTTTAATTAGTGAAAGTTTTGTTGTCCTATTTGAATATCCTATCTGGTTTTATTCATACATTCGACAACTGGTTGGGGTATTACTGGGCCTCTTTCGTTTTTTTATGAACTGCCCATCACTCACTAAATGGGCTTGAAAGTTTATTTTATAATGTTTTATTTTATTTTTTATAAAGTTAATTTACTGACCCTCTTGTCATGTCAAATCTGCATGACTTTCTTTCTTCTGCAGAACACAATATTTTGTAGAACGCTGGTAACCAAATAACATTGGCCCCCATTGACTTTCATTGTTTGACAATTCTCAAAATATCTTCTTTCGTGTTTCACAAAAGAAAGAGTCATATACAGGTTATATATCAGTTCTTTTTGGCGACAGCTAACACTATGGTAACAACTGTATAATACATACATTTATTTTAAACTCAGTAAGGGATTATGTTAACTATCTTACTAATAACAATAATAACAATGCTGCTCACCCCGGGACTCTGGCGGAGTCTATTGTTGCCATTCTCATCTGTGTCTGGTTTCTTATCGTCCTTATCTGTATGCTGTGGTTTGTGGGAAACAACATCACTTCACAAAGAAACAATCACAGTCTACAAGCTACTTCACAACCACTGTGTACTTATTGTTTTATTTTGTAATTGACTTCTTTCAAGAACTTTACGGGATCATGTTCTTTATACTGCACTACATAAGAAAACATTTACTTTTATGGATTTGTTACATGATCAGTTTCGCATCATAATGATGATACGATATGGCTGGAAATAAAAACCAACCTTTTCTAAAGTGGTTTTAGTCATATTTTGAGAATGCAATAATTTTGATTACTATCTTCTACCAACTGACCTTGCAAAATTAAATTAAAACATAATTTATATCTTGACCTAAATCTGAACATGCAGCCCCTTAACATTACTGTATGTCCAACTTTAATTTCTGAATACGTACTAAAAAAGTCTGCTGAATTATGTTTAAAAACACAATTTATCACTAATATATTACCTGTAAACTGGACATCAAATTTGACAATTTATAAGAAATAATTGTCAGTAAAAGGGCAACAAAGGTAATGCAATGAAGGTAGAGAGAAAGCGAGATTGAAAATCAATTAAAAAAGTCGGGAGGTTTATAGGAAGCATGCAGCAAAGTGAGAAGATCAAAGAGTGCACTCTGAACTCCAGACTGCTAGCTGAAGGTATCCACAAAATCCTTGAGAAACATACTATAGTAAATCCAAGTTACTTTTTCATTGTACCGAGGTGTAAGCTTTCAAAAAAAAGTTAAGACTAGATTAAAATAATATGTATTTTAGCTTGTTTTACAAAGCATTTATACAACCCTAAAAGATTTGTTTACTTCAGAAGTAAAACTGATAATAGAGTTGTTTTAAAACTGTTATTTGGAGTTAAATTTACAACCCTATTGGGCAAATAGTTTTAAGCATAAATATAACCAATTTTAATAAGGTTTATGTTTAAAACAAGACAAAATCATTTGTGATGGGGTAAGAAAAAAACAGACGTGAGAGCATACGGTATGTTAAGAGTACTCTGTACTGTAGTAGTGGTCTTGGATGTAACCTCTAAAACTTTAAAATGATATAATAAAAAACACACACAACACTCTTTGCATCAGAATGTTGAAAGTCTACTTTATTGGTTGAACGAATATTATCACACACAGCCAAATCTGAAATAGAAACCTTTCCCGCTGATGGGTCACACTACATCACTACTGTACAATCAGCACGGCCCACGAGTTCAGTAGAAACAAAAGTAAAGAAACAGAATTTAAATGAAAGAACAGTGAGGACATATTTGGAGTCATATTCCCATCACAAGAGTGTTACGGAGGAAGGTAGCGGAGGATAAGAAAGCCAAACAAGCATTTTAAAGAACAGCCATCAGGGACAAGCAGCTGAAACAGGCAGGCAGTTGGAGGGCCTACTAAAGGACATTATATCCTTTACCTTCTTATCTTTAAAGGCCTGTAAGGCCCCGGGTCTTAGCTCTCTGATCTGTGGCTCTACCAAACCTTTGAGCCCTACCTCCTTAACAGAGCACTTCTGGAAAACCTGAAGAGAAGAATTTGTGAGGAGTGGGGGTTACACATTGAAGTATGCCCGTCATTAAAAAGAGCATGGGAGCATATATTCTCAATTTACCTACACTGGAAACAGTGGGTATTATTGGCCAACACAGCAAGTGTACACTAGAGTATACTTTGATTACCTAGGGGGATTCCAAGTCCGAGAGCACATTACAAAAAATAAAAAAAATCCTTACATTTAAAGATGCAGTACGTAACTTTTTTCCCCTCGCCATCTCTGTTATAATGGCAGGTTACAGGTTGAAATTTAGGTACTTATTTTATTCCCGTCAGCTCAAATTATATAGCATTATTGTAAATTACATGTTTTACTTGCTCAATAACTTAAGTTTATTTGTATAATTTTAATCACAATTATTTATAATATAATTATATGTAATTATTATAAATATTATATGATAAAAAAAAGTATATATATATATATATATTAAAAAAAAACTTTTAACAAAAAATTTGCGTTTTATGAATTTAAATATAAATATAACTGAACACGAATTACAGCTTAACTAAGGTAAAACGAAGTTTTAGGATTTTGAAAAAAAACTTTTTTATTATTTAGTATATTTAGAATATTATATTATAGTAAATATTTAGTGGAATATTCTGTGCTACTTCTAAGTCAAATATCAGCAAATGTTTGTAACTATTTGTAATCAAATGTTAACAACTTTTGACATTTCCATAAACTTCAGTTACTTTGTAAAAAGTCACTAATGGTCTCAAACCTTTGGACCCCAAATGTACATTTTGAGAAAAAAGTTAATGCACAGCACAGAGACTGAAACTGATCACCAGCTGAAACACACCAAAGCTTCATAACACCCACACCAAAGCAACTTCACACCCAAGACATTTACAGATCAAGACCCTTGATTATCATTTCAGATTCAGTGAAACTGTGTTAATGTGCATGTTTAGGAACATTTAGTTTGTTGCAGAATATATGTTTGTGACTGTTTAGTTTGCATGTGTGTGTATATCTCACCTGCAACTCTGCCATTATTTTATCTCCCTCATCCTCCTCTTCTGTGGTGGCTGAGTCAGAGATGAGAGGAGGGGTGTTGGGTTTAGGTTTCGGCTCTGGAGGGGTTTTTGTTTCAGACTGAGCTGCTGGACTAGTGGGCTCATCTTCACTCTCCTACAAAGGATTTAACATTAACATCTTATCTTATGTATAGCCATGGAAGATCTATTAACGACATATGTCCCACAAACATACCTGTGACTCTTTCCTGCTGGTGTAGATGACCTCTCCTGAGCGTGTGGTGGTCATCCCAGTGGTGGCGGTGGGGTAGGTTCTTCGAGGTGGAGGAGGAGGAGGGGACTTGTTGACCTTTTCTGTGCTTTGAAGTTTGACAACTTTTTCCTGAGTCTTTTTCTGTTTCTCTAGACTGGACTTGATGGATAGGGTGGGTTTAGAAGGCCTCTCCAAGGCGGGTTTAATACATTTCTCCAAGGGTTTGGAGGGTTTCTCCGACAGCACTCTTAACAAGTTTCTCCGAATTGAGTTTGGGCTGATTGTTATCTAGAAAGCAAATCAAAAACACATTTCAGTTCATGTCCATAGCTGCGTCCATAATGCGAGTAGGCGAAAATGAGTATGAGTCATGAATAGTATGTCCAAAACCTCAGAATGCAAAAAACAGTATGCGAGAAATACCCGTATGGTCGACTACATCCGCCGAGATTTGTGAGTGTGGATTGGATGGACACTTCTCTATCCCATGATGCCACGGCAATGGTCAAATTTCAAAAGTATGATGATATGATGATGATATTTGATGTTTAATATCATATCAAATATTTCCTGTAGCTCAGTAGTTAGAGCATGGTGCTAGCAATGCCAAGGTCATGGGTTCGATCCCAGGGATTGCACGTACTTAGAAACAAATGTTTAGTATAATGCAATGTAAGTCGCTTTGGATAAAGGTCCAAATGCATAATTGTAATATACACCAGCAGAAAGCAGGATTTTGAACTGAGATTTCACCGTGGGCCACGCACGGTGAAGAGTGTTTGGACACAAATATAATTATTTATATATATATTTTTGTTAAATATATCATATGTTTATATAACAATAATAATAAGAACAAAATACAATAACATTGTATAAAGTTTTATGTAATATTTTATATTTAATGTTTATATATTATTAGTGACATTTTGGGCTTGTGTTTTGTCAATTACAACTTTTATTTTTATTATTATTTAGCATTGCTATATGGGTTTGATTTATTTTAGCTTTCAACTATTAAGGCAACATGTTTCATTTTATTCACTTTAAGTTTTCAATTTAATATTTAGGCATATATTTGATTTGATTTTAATCAGCAGAAATGTTCTAATAGTTTTAGTAAGCTACAATAACCCTGAAACTGACAAAATTTCTCACTGTGCATTGCAATGTTTTTTAAACGTCAAAGGATAAATGTGTTTTATTGCATATCACTTTATCTTACGGCACAGTTTCTTTTGAATTATAATAATATAAATTACCATGTTCTAATGATGCCGTCACCGACTCATTTTTCTCCATCACCTCCTCCAAGGAGACAGGAAGCACTGTCGGGGCAGGAGGGCGGCTCTCGAGTTCACCCGGCACCTCGAGGTTTGGTATTCCTCTCAACATATTGGCTTCTGCTTCCTGGAGCATCCTCTCAAACTCCTGTCCATCATAATGACCCATGTTCTGCCTCTTCTCTTCCCATTCTCGCTCTGCAGCCTGACGAGAAAAGCCAAACAAAACTCTAAATCCCCATTACTGCACATCTAAACCTCTAAAGTCTACTTTAATTCATATTACCCATAATGCTCACCTCTATAGACACAGCCCTGTTCTTGGTCTTACTGTTGTTTGCCTGAATCTCTTCAATGACCAAGTTTGGAGAAGGACCCTTTCCATGTACGCCATTGGTAGAGACTCCGTTACTGCTGTTATGTGGTATTTGTGTGTGCTCGAGGGAGGGTGTGGGTTTCTTTAACTGTTTGGTGGGTGACGGGGTCGACTCTCGTCTCTCTCTCGAGGCTGCAGTGGGCGATGGTGCTGTTGACCGCTGGGATTGTTGTGAAGCTACAGGAGAGACTTGGGCTTTGTGAATGACCACAGGGCTAGATGTTATGACCTCTGACCTTACAGTGGGAGTCTGGGGCGTGACTGAAGCAGGTTCAAGGAATTCTGCTGATTCCGATTTTTCAATGGCAGCTGAAGGTGTCGAGGAAACAGGTTCAGAGGGATCTGTGGCACACCTGGAAATGTTGATATATTTTATTTCAATTACACAGAAAACAGTATTTTGTAAAGCGCTATTGTGGTTCATTTATAGAGAACACAAAAGACTGATCAGGCCTGACACTGTTTAGAAAGAAAGTGACAGAGCAGATGCTTTGCATCTCTCTTGCTGCCTTAATCTATACAGTCTCTCAGCACACATGATTACAAAAGAATAGAAATATATTCGTTTCCATAATCCTGGCTGCTCAGATACGTGGATAGAAAGAGTGTTTGGACACAAAACCAGACATTTCTCAAAATATCTTCTTTTGTGTTCCACAGAGGAGAGTCATTCGTGTTCTGAATGACATGAGGGAAAACATGATGAACATTTTCGTTTTGGGGTGAACTGTCCCTTTAATTCACTAAACATTTATGCATTTCAGTGTATTTGTGTAAAACGTAGGCCCAGTTGATACAGGTGGTTCATGTAAATACTCTTTATTCTTTATCTGTGTGTACCTGCGAAGGTTGCCGAGTGTGTCGGTGAGACTTCTGACCCTCTTCAGCATGCTGTCGAGCTTGTGCGGCTCTTCCTTGAGGAACTTTACAGCCTCCACCTCAACCCTGAGCACCGCCCGCATCCGGGACTGTAGCGGTGGAAACTCACCTGAAGGAGAGACGGATAAAGAATGTGAAGAGATGTTGCAATTTAATTTGAAACTAACAGGAAACAGAACTGGTTTGCATTTGCTTTTGCAATAGTTGCAGTGCATCTAAATAGTTTCTTTGAGTGCCTGTCAGTGGGGGAATGCCCAACATTTAACCATGTTACATAACTGTAGACGAGTGGGAGATTTTTCCTCTGAAGGTGTAAATTGTAAAAACTTTGTCTTGGGGTCAAAACCACATAACAAATGTCAAACACTATCTAAGGCCATGTGTTTTGTCTGTTACTTCTTGCTGTGATACTGCAGTGGCTTTTATAATAATTTACACGTCAGAGGATACGCAGTTTCTGAACGTTTTATGAGGCTGTCGTGCGCTGGCAGGTTTTATTGTGTAACCAAGGAAGCCAGTTGAACATCAAGAACAGAAAAACAATAAATAGATGCGTATCACATATTAACAAAGTTTATGGTTACAAATAAGTTGTATAAATATGTGTCTGAGGGACAGTCGGGTTCACGATGCAGAATCCAAAATATCTCATTTAAATTTGATTTTAAAACCCATATTTCCAATGTAAACGTATAAACCCGACTGCATTTCCCATTTGATTAAGTAAATGAAACAGCACTGGTGTGTTGTGGTACCTTTCAGTCCAGCCAGGTTCTCTCCCACCTTCCTCAGACCCACAGCTCCCTCCTCTACCTCCTTCAGAGTCACAGATCTCTGAGACACGCCAGAGCTTGAATCAGTCTCCAAATGTCTCCACAAATGTCTCCAGATCCCTACACACACAGACGTACGCATTACATTACATAGACAAATACACTAAAATACGCATAGTACATTTTGTCAGGATTAAGAATTTAGTGTCGACTTAATAGTTGGCCAGTATATGAACATTGTGTTTCCACTGTTGTGCCACTAGAGGTCAGTGCAGATACTTCAGTCTGAATTATTTGTGTTTTGGCTCCGGTAAAATTTGGTTAAAAAAGTGGGGAAATTACATATGCTGAGGGAGAACTACTGAGAACTACTAAAACTATGGTCCCTATGATTTGCTCATGTGACAACATGGGGTAAAAACATTTGCTGGTGCCTGTAAATGTACTTTTTCTGCAGCTGCCAATTGTGGATGAGTTAATACAGTAAACTCTATTTAAAAAAATGAAACTTCCTATTGCATTACTTATTAAAGTACATTATTTTTATGGTACAGTTTATAATCTTATACTCATGTTATGCTACCTAAATCAAAATCCCCTCTTGGTCATTACATGGTGTTTACTTTATAATGGAAACTATGCTTATTGTTGCTGTCCTTCTGAAACCTTGAATGTCCAAATCCACTCTTTTTCAGGTAATGGAAAAACACTGTACTTTTAGAACGATAACATACTGTGTCGAAGTTACCAAGCACTTTTTAATACTTTTTGTTGGTTAGATATTTGCAAAACTCAGTGACAAACATAAAGGTTGACTCATAATAATGATCAATGACAAAAAATAAAAATCATGAAATATGGATTGGTGTTTCAGAACAACAGAAGCGTTACGTTGTGACTCCTGAAACATGAAAAGCTCAGATTTGGCTTCCATTTGCCATTTGTTGAGTGTTAATACTTGGACACGGTGGCCATAATTTGAAAAGCAATAACAGTAAAATGCAAAACGATGTCTCAAGTCTCCTGTTTGTAATTTTTACAATTTTATGCCTTTATTTGTTTCCACAGTTTTTTTGCTAAACAAAATGTTTTGATATACAATACAATCAGTGCACTGCAGCAAATAGCCAAAAAAACAACAACAACATAGCAGTTCATGTAAAAACCTTAATCATGTTTTTGTTATATGGTAAGCCTTGACAGGCAGTTTCCAAACAAAAAACAAACCAAAACCCAGACCTAACAGACCTAAAACCAGAAGAAATATATTTTTGCTGCCATAATCCTCTTCCGCCGCACCAATAAAAGTCAAACTGTCCTTGTTGGCTGTACGTCTCACTGTTAGGCAAAGAGAGAGCACTGCTGAGTGGGCACTGGCGCATGACCAATGAAAACAGAGCGTTAATGCTGCTGCTGATCTATTACTCCCAGTTTCTGGTATGTTTACAGCCGTCTGCAGATCACGCTTGTTAACCAGCTCAATTAAACAGGGTTTTAATCACGGTTTACGCGCAGGAGGGTGGACAGGGTCGCAATGAGTTTACCGAGAGCCTATAATGAGTCTCGTGAGAAATGAGTGGCATTTGTTTGCCCGAAGGAAAGTGAATTGAATATTTTCTCTTGCGTATGTGTGTCGTACCCCAGCTGTGTGAGAACTCTTTCCTGCATGGTGAGGTATCTGTGTCTCTCTTCCTCCACCGCTGTTCTCTGTCTCTGTACAGGATCATCCTGTCGTCTGAGCACTTCCGCCAGTTTCGCGCTGATTTCTTGCTCCGCGCGCTTTATATGAGTGCGCACACACTCTTGATTCTGAATCTGAAATCACACACAACCTTGTTCGATACTTTGTACGAGAAAAATGTTTCATTTTCAAGTGAAAATCAGAGGATATCTTTCTTCTGCAGAACACAAAACAAGATATTTTGAAAAATGTTGGTAACAGAACAGCACATTATTTTACAACATTATTCAAAATGTCTTCTTTTGTGTTCTGCGGGAGAAAGAAAGTCATACAGGTTTGAAATGACAAGAGGGTGAGTAAACGCTGAAAAATGTTTCATTTTGAAGGTGAACTACTCCTTTATATACACCCTTAAAGCAATACTTTGTAGTTTTACCTTAAAACAATGTCTCTAAAATTATTTTAGTGAATAGTCTTAGCCGGACAAATTCTACTGCTGCTGCTACCTAAGCAGCCTCATAGCGGCAACAACCACATTCTGTAAGTTCTGTGTTCGGGTCGGTACACACAGCACCACCCATCCCCTGCCTGCGGAAGAGTGCGATTTGGTTTCCAAACTGCGTTTCTGCATTCTCCAGTTCTACCAGCTTACTTATACAAGTTCACATGTATTGCGGTGCCCCTGGGGAAGCGACATTATTTAACACTGATCACAGACAATTGTGCTTATCAACCACATGGGGGAACCCGTGAGCCAAGGTTCTAAAGTGTGGCTTTATGTACACTTAATGTGAAAAAAAGTTTTTTATCTTTCATCAAAAAGTTTTGTTTTATCTTTCTTTCTCTGATGTAAAAATGGCAGAGAATTAATACTAAAGATGCAGTTTGTAATTTGTTCTAGGCAAGTGTTATATATTTTGTTCACTTGAGTACTTACAATATCTCAAATGTTTTCAACTATTTGTAAATCGGGGGCTGTGTCTGGTAGTCACTTGTCAATGACGTCATGCGTTACCAAAGACACTATTCAAAGCCTGTGACCTTCAGTGGAATGCAGGAAAGGAGACTAGAGGCTGTCATATGATTGGCTGAGGTTCCTCACATGATTCGTGTACGTTTACTCCACCTTGCATCTCCCTAATAACACAGTCTCTCCTCACATGATATCTTGATATAAGCCATGTTTCACCCATGAACGTCACATAACACAAGCTAAATGTGTGAATGTTGTTTCATGTTGCAGAACATGCATTTTTAACATGATTAACAGTGATCATAATGGCACTTGTTGAGAGCCTGAATTTACATTTATTTAAACACAAAATTTATTCTGGTCGAATAACACGCTATAACTGCAGTAGTATGTTTATTTTAGAGAACACAAATTATTGTGTTTCACTGACTGGCGGGTGTATTACCTGTAGTTGTCTCATATGTTGCAGCTGTAAGCGGAGCTCAGAGACGTTCTTCCTGAACAGCTGAAGGTTTACATGCAATGGGGCGGGGGCTATGGGTGGTGTAGGGGCGGGGCTACGATCAGGTGGCGCTGTGGCAATTTTTGGTGGTAATACTGGAGAACCTCCTAAAAGAGTGAGAAAGAAAAACGAATTTAGGCTGTGCTCTAAAAGTGGTCTGTTGGCTAAGATTTCAGAAGGACTTGATGTATTGTATGCATTGATGTAAGTACAGAATAATGTGACACGTTAGCTTCTTTGTGGCTGGTGTGATTTTGTGGAATCAGTGGGAAAATATGTGTCAGGTTGCATTTCTGAGTGACAGATATGTGGGAGAGATTAGATTGTTGGGATGCACTCATTGTCACATTGCACAGCATTACAATACAACAACACATAGAAAGAATGAATAAAGAAAGGAAGAAAGAAAGTAAGAAAGACATTAAGTAAGTAAGAAAGAAAGAAAGAAAGAAAGAAAGAAAGAAAGAAAAAGAAAAAAGAAGAAAGAAAGAAGAAAGAAGAGAAGAAAGAAGAAAGAAGAAAGAAGAAGAAGAAAGAAAGAAAGGAAGAAGAAAAGAAGAAAGAAAGAAAAGAAAGAAAGGAAAGAAAGAAAGAAAGAATTTACCTGCGCTGGATGTGCTGTGAACAGGTGATCCGGACTTTGAATGTTTCTCACTGGAAAAATGGCACAGAGATCACATGACTGAACACACACACACATCAGATTTAACACAACCAAACATCTGCTGTTAATGTTACAGTGACACAGGTGTCGCATTACATACAACCAAAGCAAACACACACAAATCCATAGATTAAGTGAGTAGTCAATTTAGTACATGCTGATCAGTTAGTTAAACAGTTAGTAGTCAAACACTCAGTGTCTGATTTGAAGCACCAACATCATCCCTTTTCATTTCATTTCATTCCTTTCTCATTCGATTTGGGAATCACAGCGCTGTCATAACGTGGCCTGAGAACCACATTACCCAGCTTGCTTTGCTTACCTGGAGTGTTCCTTGCTGCCGCTAGAGCTGTGGCTATTTAAGAGAGCGTGCTGTACAAGACCAGTCAGACTGGCTATTTGCTCCTCCATGGCCTTCATTCTCTCTCTGCAGAGAGATACAGAGCATAGCGCAGGCTTACTACTGAGGCGGGTGTGCGTGGGGGAGAGGGTGTTGTGTAGAATTGCATAGAATGGACAGCAGCTGCGGAAAAATAGGCTTTTATCTGAAGGCTAGTGTGCGCACTCCTCAAACCCATCTTTATTTACTATCATCTTTACTTTACAAGCTGTTGTTGAGGGGGTCAACACTTTAGCCTTTCAACCCCGTGTGTTGAATGTTCTCCGCTAGCAAACAAAACCTGGCGGTACACAGCCGAGCACAATAAAACTGATTTATAGGTCACGTACAAACAAAAGGGCAAGATGGACTGACACGATAAAACAAACGTGATTGAAAACAATTGTTGAATGACGGTTCAAAGAGTTATGTAACTTGAACGCTCTTCAGCAGTGTGTAAATAATTGTATTCACTGACAGTGTCTTACAGAACTGGGTTCAAAATCCTCCAATTCATGTCTCTATATGCATCCTTAAAAATAGAGGTGCTTCATGATACCATGGAATAACCATTTCTGTCTAAAGAACCTTTAACATCTGAGGAACCTTTCTGCTTCACAAAACATCCTTTGGTGCGAAAAGGTCTCTTCAGCTTATAAAGAGAAAGAAATGGTTCTTATAAGAACCTCTGAGTGAATGGTTTATTGGGGAACTAAACATTTTTCTATGGCACTGCTGTGAAAAACCGTTTGTAGCACTATTTTTAAGGGTGTACACAATATATATTTAATACATAAAACTTTACTCCAACTAGACCACTTAGTCTATCCAACTCTATCATGCTGGTTGTATAAAAAAGAAGAATCAGCCTCAAACCGTTAGCTGTCCAACTCTATAAGACAACTCACAGCTGCGAAAAAACATTAAGTAAGCAAATTTAAGTTTTTCTGATCTTAAAATTGAACAGGTCAAAATATCAGAAAAGATGCTCTGCATTTTTTCAGATCTCAAATAATGCAAAGAAAAGTTTATATTCACTTTTAAGCAATACAACAGTAATATTTCTATTTCTAATGTATTTAGGAAAAGCTAAAAAATTATGGATTTTTTTCACAGTTTTCATGTGTCTTCTTTCCTGTTGCTCAGCGGTTAGAGCGTGACCCTAGCAACGCCAAGGTCATGGGTTTGATCGCAGGGGATTGCACATACTCGGATACAAATGTTTAGTATAAGTAAAGGATAATGCACAGGCAGCCGGTGTTTTTTTCTGCGATAAAAAACGGCTGCCTGTGGATTATCCCGCTTATTACACGGCTACTTGCCACGTGAGAAATAAACTGGACATGTATATATTTGATTAGCTCATTTTTACCGAATGCAGACCTTCAGCGAGGAAAAGAGGTTTAGTTTCGGTTGTAAAGTAAGAAACGACGTTCAAACTTCACAAAGAGGGAAAATGGTTAAATCATTCGTAATTTATATATGTTATAAAAAGACATATTTATAATATTTTTTGGTGTTATATTAAACTGCCCCTCTCAAAATGATTTGCATTATCCGGGTTACAGGGTGTTATTAGTTTTGAGCGGTTTTATTTGAAAAGAACGACCTTTGGAATGTCGCGACTGGCCAATCAGAATCAAGCATTTAAATGAGCCGTGTAATAATGCGATGTATGTCGCTTTGGATAAAAGCGTCTGCCAAATGCGTAAATGTAAATGTCTTGTCATGATGTCTTTCACATTGCTGTTGGATGACTTTATGTCACTCCTGAGCTTCGATATTGTTGAACTTCAACAGACACTAGGCTGGAATGGCCACAATACATCTAGAAATGCTGCTTTAAAAGATAATTTGGAATGGTCTCCTAATTTTTTTCGCAGCTGTATGTTCAAAGATAACACTTTTTAAAGCGCACCAAGGACACTTACTTTCCTCAGCCATCATTTTTCTCTTTTTTATTGTCTTTTCTCCATACTTCGTTGTGCATTCAACTATTAAATATTTGTCTTATGTAATGTAGACTTACATTTTGTTTGTTTTATTTCCTTTTATGTCCTTTTAATTGTTCCTCTGTGAAACTTTATTACGTTTTATATAAATAATTGATTTACTTATAAATAAATAAGTTGCACATAAACATGACACCAAGCACAAGCACTTTCTCAACCCTACATCATTATATGAACTAAAAAGAAGTTGGTATACAGTATCAAAGCTTTAAATATTTAGAGGTTATTACCAGCCGGGGTGAATGTATGTTTCAGATGCAGTTAGGGAACAACACAAAGCAATGAAGAGTTACTATAAACATTATTGATGCAGTTAGAATGAACATGAATGGACAACTCAGATGCTACTGTATGTGTTTTAAATGTAAAGTTAGCGTCATGCCTTCATATTCCTGCTTAATCTTAATGATTCAATGACTTACCGTGTCTGAGGATCTGCTGGCGTGGCCAGAGGATTGTGACCCTGAAGATCAGGAGTTGCCGGGGAGCCCATGCCACCTCTTGCCTTGACCATGGTCTCCACAGCAACAGGTGCCTCTTTCCTAAACGATTGTCTGACAGGTGAGGACCTCTCTAGAGTCACAGAGCCCTGGGGTTGGCCAGTGTGAATGTCAATCATTCTTATCTCGCCCATCCTGTGCGGGGAACCGGGTGGGGTTTTGGAGCCAAGCATGGGCAGCTGGCTATCTGTGTGCTTCCTGCTTTTCTGACGGAACAGTGCATGATGGTCACCGGCTTCCATGGGTACGCCAGGGTTACTGTACGATCGCATGGTGGCGCGATGGTAGGCGTGGTCTATCGTGTCAGGGGGCGGGCCATGGTGGTGTAACATGTAGGGATCAGCGTAATAGCCTTCGACTCGAGCGGGAAGTGACATGGTCTTTGCAGCCATGTCCTCGTCAGGTTTGACGTCGCGTCGCTCGAGAATGGCACTGGGGCAGGGGGAAGCCGAGCGGGCAGGGGCGGGAAGTGTGTTTCCGACGCGTGGCATCTGGGCACCACCGCCAGGACCAACTCCGGGACTACCTCCGGAGCGCGGACCAAAGGGAATACGAGAGGGGGAAGGGGGCATGGTGTGAGGTGTGGTAGGAGACATGGAGCCCTGCATGTGGGGTGGCGGGGGGCCCATTGGAGGCTGCCGGAGAGGGTGACCGTCTCGTCCAGCATACATCATCTCGCGGTGAACCTAAACGAAGACAAAAAAAATTTATTCAATTAATTACTTTTTAAATTTTCAAATTTTTAGCATTTTTGTTACGTGCTTTTGTCCTTTTATTATTTATTTATGTTTAAAAATATATATTTTTGTTATGTAAGTTTAATATGTCTTTTTTCATTTATTAATATTTTTCAATTCATATTATACATTTTTGTTTATTTTCAATTCATTATTTTTGTGCCTCAACTTTAAAAGTCTTTGCACATCCAGTCCAAAATTTTCGGATGCGTTTTTCCATATTTGGCACTCGTTGGTACGGTGTCTCTGAATTGTCAAAACGCCTCTCAAAATGCATTCTGCGGATGCGAAAAAACTGCAGAAAACACCCAACAGCTGGGCCAGGCTTCTTAAAACACTTAAAACCAGAAAAGACCAGCAAATCCTATAAGGCTAAATAAAATATTGATCTACTGCACAATGAATTCAAACTAAAAAGGCAAAATATAAGTTATAAAAAAAATCTAAACCACACTAAAATCCATACAAAACAAAATCACTAAGGATATTACATACAAACACATATTTCACCAAAATTAGGTTCCATGCATTCTTGAATCTACTAGTTTAGTCTAGAAAACTTCTGAGAAATAGATCAATTCCTTTTTGAAATGTGAAACGAGGGCTTTAAAAAAAAGCAAATAAACAAACACAAAGTCAGAGATGCCATGGTATTCAGTGGTTTAAAAAAGCATGTGTTTAGATCAAATAATATGTCATTGAGCAGGGGCAAATTCAGATCACCTGTAATCTGTGCTGTTTTTTAAACAGGCGGCACGCACGGAAAGCCTGATCTGACCTGACCACCCAAGCAGATCTCAAAGAGCAGACGAATCACATTAACACACTTCAGATGGAGACTTATATTTTGAAAAAAAAGGGTGTATGTGTGTGTGCGGGGGCAGGTGTGCACACTGAGACATAGGTGGCTATGGTTCAAGTATGTTTCACAACGCTGCAATTAAAAGGC
Organism: Triplophysa siluroides; assembly: GCA_006030095.1. Taxonomy (NCBI): domain Eukaryota; kingdom Metazoa; phylum Chordata; class Actinopteri; order Cypriniformes; family Nemacheilidae; genus Triplophysa; species Triplophysa siluroides. The sequence continues at coordinate 4,144,471 of VCII01000935.1, read as the reverse complement.
GAGAGGCTGCTATTGTGTTGCCTTAAACAGTCGTCGGCTTGCATTAGTGTCATGAAGTTCTACAATTGGTTTACCATCTTCTAAAGCCAAAAAGAGGTTTATGACCCCCAGACAAAAGTGCTGTTTTATTCAGATATGAGAGAAAAAAATATATAACTATATTATATGTGTGTGACTATAAGGATTACACAAAAAGGAAATAATGTATAAGATAGACTTAAAATTAAGTTATTTTAATTTTTCGTGAGGATGACTTTGGTGATTATGAGTAAAAAGTGCAATGAAAAAGTTATAAAAATGCTCATACATTTTTAAAGAAACTGGATTAAAATGAAAAGATATTTTACCCAATAGTTCTAATTTGTCGCAGGTCTGTTGTGACTGTGGACAGCAAGGAAAAATAAAGCTAAACGTGAATAATAAAATTGAACACGATTGTGTAAAATAAAAAGAAATCATAAAAACAAAACAGCATTTTAAGAGGAAAAAACTATGTTAATATATGTTTATCGTTGACATTAAAGGGATATAGCACCCAAACAATAAAATTCTGTCATCATTTACTCACCCTCTTGTCATTTTAAACCTGTACAACTTTTTTTTCTGCAGAACAGAATAGAAGGTGTTCTGAAAAATGTTGGTAACCGAACAATGGCAATACCCATTCACTTCTACTGTATGGACACAAAACCATATGCAAGTCAATGGGTTCAGCAGTTGTTTGGTTACCAACATTCTTCAAAATATCTTCTTTTGTGTACTGCAGAAACTGCAATATACACATATATCATACATACATCCCTGTGCAGTTCAGGGTGAATAAATGTAAATGTATAATACATAATTGTGGTATTCTGGGTCGCTACTTGACATCCAAAACCAGCTGAACATCTCAATTATTCCACATGAAAGCGAAAGGATTTCCGATCATAAAACGCTAGAATGCAGAACGCGCCTGAGGAAAGACAGACGAAACTGCATCCGACTCTAAACAAAGCAATGAGGAGCAACAGGAAGAACCATGTGACATGACAGATGAGGGGAATTCACAAAAACTTGTGCAGAGCGAAACTAAATGTGCTCTTTTTGTCTCTTTTATTGACATCTATTTGACTATTAAAATGACTAGTGAATGAAAAATGCTTCACGTCAGTCATTAGGAGTTCATCATGTCAGTTAGGATGCTATCTTAGACGGTAGCTGCCTACATAGGTTTTCCAAAGTGTGTCATTGGAAAACAGAGCAACCTTTCCAACCGAAGAGCTTTATCAGATAATCCACTGAATACAAAATAATGCTTGGTCCATTCTGCCCTCCCTTTCTCTGAAACAATAAGAGCATTGTGCTGGCGTGATTCAGAGCCCAGGCTACACCCAGAACAGGTGAGCGTTCCAAGAGTTTATCTGCCCCAGGACAGCAGCAGGCTGTTACGTCACATTAGATCCCCATAGTGATGATTGTGTTGGCTACACAATCATTCGGTTTATCTCTGTAGGTATATTGTGACGCAAAAAATCGGATTTATGCCATTTGATCCCAAAGTCAAAATAAAATCATATTTGTGTGACCTTAAGGTAAGAGCGTGCATAGACACATTGTCAATTGTTCCCTCTTTACTGTGTGTATCATTAAAAGAGGCCAAAGGCTAAAACATGTTTAAAAAACGTTTAAGAGAGAGAGAGCGAGAGAGAGAGAGAGAGAGGGCAGATTGTACAGTGTTAGCTGGAGTTTGATGCGGTGGGGAGCCATGACGATCATCTCCAGATGTTACCTGAGCAACAACATGAAAGCTCTTGCCTGTCTCAACAACTCAGATATCTCATCTCCTTGTTTTTCTTTGCATGGCCTTAAAAGGCAGAATCTGTTGGGGGAGGTCTGACATGAAACATTAAACCTCTGATAAATAAAGAAATCAAAAGATGACGGAATGAGAACATTTGGTTTGAATTCGGACCAAGAGACACTGAAGATGTTTAAAGTTCTGGGGCAAATTCGAATACCCCGTTTTTTTCTCTCTCTTTTACTATCTCTACGAGAAAAATGCAACAAAGACGTTACAAACAAGACCGTCCAAGTTTTCAAAACACTAACAAATGACAATTTACTTCTGCACCTTATAGTTTAAACAAAGACTGAAGCCTCTGTGCCATCTTTTTGTGCTTGCTAATTACAGTAAAGGTGTAGTGACAATGTTTTCGGCAGACTTGTTTCAGTTTGTATAGCCAAACAATATGGTTAAACTATGGTTACTGTATTAAAACCATGGTTAATTTGTGGTTACTATTATTTAACTACAAAAAACATGTTTATTATAGTTAAACCATGGTTAACATTTGTGTAAGGTTTAGAAGGCACACGCATAGAAAAAAATGAAATGCTCTGATCTGATTGGCTGGCAACTTTCACTTTAACACCATGTCTACACCGAACGTGGGATTGTCGCGTCGTATCCAGTTTGGACAAAATTTTAAATGATAATGTTTCTAATGCGACCTATTGTCTTTTGTCACATCGCGTCTAGTGTAAGAGCCCGTTTACATAAAACAGTTTTCAACCAAAAACGGAAATCATTTTTAACGTGTTCATTTATACGACAACAGTGTTTTGGCGGACTGAAAACGGCAACTTTTGAAAACGGGTCTAAATGTGCAGGTTTTTGAAAACGATGGCCTTATTGTCTCTCCGTGCAAACTCTGAAGGGGCGGTTTCCGATAAAGATAATGTCATACGCATGCATGCGTATTACACGTTCAGTCTGAAGGCATACGCGAGTATCCCCAAAACAATGATGGAGGCCTCCACGCTGTATGTTTGTGCTGAGTGACATACTTATTAACATTTCTCCAGCAAAAAGTCGATTTACTGCACCACTACGACCAGCGGAGACAAAGTATTTATATACACAAACCATAAACACACATACATGCCAACAAAGTGTATTAGAAAGCGCTTTTAGTTTAAAACAGAGTATGCGCGCAGGCACGTAGGGTTTCTTTACAGTGCAACACCGCCATCCACTGGCCTGGCATGCATAATACAGGGTTTTTCATTCATTTTCCTGGATTAGTGTAAATGCAGATTGTTTCGATAACGCTGTCGTGTGTACGTGAAACTTTTCAAAAGCGCTAAGGAAAAACGTTTCCATTTTTCTTCGTCTTAAAGTACTCTAAGCTATAGACGTTTCAGCAGCAACAACAACAAACGTTATGCGGCCTTAACTTTCGGTACACCTCTGCAAAGAATCAAAAACTGTTGAGTAGTTTAAATTTAATTGAATACAATTTATAAACAATAAAATAATAATATTAATTTAATACAAATTAGTTCTTACACGGACCGGAAGTTAACTTTGGGCCAGGTGCGTGCGGCACATGACACCGTCTATTAGTCACAGTAACTAGTCTGGCATAATTAGACTGTGTCTGTAACTTCAGTGAAGGGAAAATTCAGACGGCCTTTCTGTTTTTACAGGTCTGTTTCAAATTAAAGTGTGGTCAGGTACGCTGCACAAAGATCCTGCAGTTTTAACAGACTGGCTCACATATGGGTGCACGAGTGTGAGGACAGACATGCGTGTGTGTATGCATGGGTGCACTGGATCTAGATCTCTACACTACTGTTACTACAATCCTATGAAATCACACAAAGTAAAAACATCTGCTGGACTTTTAGCGAGACACACAAGAAAACAGAAACAAAGTCTTCCCAATTTTTTTTCTTACTTTCGTGTCTGAATGTGTGTGTTTGACACATGCACACAGTAATGGTGTGTTTTAACAGGTGCTGGGGTTATTTGATTAGGCTGTTAATTCTGTCTGAGTATCTGCATGCCTGCTTTAACTGAGAAGGGCAGACCATGTGTTTCTGTGTCTGTGTTTACTCATGCATGGGTGAAGTGTGTGTGTGTAGTCTGCACCAGTATAGAGCTTTAGATGAAAGCATAATGGATCTCTTGTCCCCTAACACTTACAATAACAACAACTGTGGTCAGAGCGTGTGTGTGTCTGCATGGTCTCGATCATGTGTGTCAGCTCAACGGCCATATTTGAATCACTGAAACAAACCCAATTATATTGTGGGATTTGCAGACGAAATTCTCAATTGGATATATTGCAATATTTACACTACATGTCATTTAGTTCTTTACGCCTGACAAACGAAAGTGTGGTTATTATGTTGCACATCAACAAACAATTACATCTGAGTCACTAAACGTTTTCATTGGCATACTGTATACATTCATGCTCGGGTTTCATGTATTCCCGATGTTCATGGACTTCAATTGGTGTGTGCTGATATGAAATGCTTCCTACTTCGAGGAAGGTGAGGAAGGTGGTAGGTTTGTCTGCTTTGACAACATGACATTAAAAAAGTACAAAACTGTACCTTTTAAGGTACAGTAGCCATCACTGGGGTGGTACCCTTAAAGGGACAGCTCACCCAAAAATGAAGATTCTGTCTGTTGAAGTTGTTCCAAATCTGCATAAATCTCTTTTTTTCTGATGAACACAGAGAAATATTTTTGGAAGAATGCTTGTAACCTTTTAACCATAGAAGGAAAAATGACAATGGTGGTCAAAAGTGCCCCAGAACTGTTTGGACTTCCCACATTCTTCAAAATATCTTCTTTTGTATTCAACAGAACAAAGCCATTTTTCCTATTAGTCAATGGTGGCCAAAAACTGTTTGGTGAAAGCATTCTTCCAAATATTTCTCTGTGTTTATCAGACCAAAGAAATGTATACAGATTTGGAACAACTTGAGGGATCGTTAATGAAGACAGAATTTTCAAAAATGTTATTCCACTTTGCACACTAAATGCCAATGTAAATGTCAAATACTATCTGTTAGGACATTTGCAGGATCACGCAATCTTAAAAACAATTATTAGTGTGTAACTTTCCTTATATAACAGTGTCTATTTTATTTCTCCAAGCAAACTAAAGGAGATTATTTAATGATCGGCCCACCCTTCAGACCTACAGAACACATGGCCGTGTTTTCACTGACACAACATGGGCTGGGCATGATCCGTGTTGGTCACATGGTAAAGCATGTGAGAGCTTGTAAGAAACTTGAACTTCTGATAAATGTTACGCAATAACTTTAAGAGTGGAATAAAGCTTTTAATAATGCCCAGAAAGCATGATCACATGACACATGTCAGTCACATATTCTATTTTATCGTGCAATCTATGAGCTGATCTATCTTTTGTTTATTGTTATTTGTAACGTTAGAAAAGTCGATTTAACACAAGTTTTAATTACAAAGAAAATAAAAAGGGGGAAAAACATCTGCGTTATTTCCAATATATATTGACTTTAGTTCAAACTGCCACTTTTACACAAACACATGTGTCTAAACAACTTGTTGTCCCTTCCCAGTCCCTCTCTGTCATTCTGTGTATTTGCCTGACTAATAGACATCACACAATGTACTTTAATCCCTGTGGACACGTGATGCAGGCAAAGGCAGTTTAATTTCTAACTTTGCACGCACACTTCTACACTGCCACAAAGACAAACATACCAAATGAAAACCGAACGAAACAAGTGTCTTTCACTTTCCTTGAACTTTTAAAACTTGCCTTAGGGGTCTCACGGCAATGTGTAATTAAATGCTTATTAGCCGGGCGTCCTGGTCAAAGCCAGGCCGAGGATTACCAGGAACAAAAGTCTGGGGCTACCTAGTTAAATTTGGGGAAACACACAGAGAAGACGAAAGCCTTGTGATCTCATTTCCCGTGCATCACTGCCAAACAAACACGGCCGGCATGGCGTGAGATTAGAGGGGATTATGGGAGGGGAAGGAAGGGAAAAGTAGTCTTTGCTTTCTTTTCAGTTGCTTCTGATCCAATCCCCCTGAAATTAGGCCTGGGGGACAAAGACGGACATGAAAGGATTGAACGGGGGGCGACTGGGGTGAGTCCGACTGTGAAAAGCAGAAGGACCCCTGGAGAAATCCGAAAGAGAAGAGGAGGTGCCGGTACGGGACCTGTTATTTGAAATATCCACTCATGCTTTTGAGCAGGCAAAAACAAGAATATCTGGCAACGTGTGGACATGGCCGTAATCTTCAAATTTCACGAGGCATTACTTTTTTATCAATGCTTTGCTTGAGAAATATGAATCTGTTCTGACTTGTTACAGGAATACAGGAACAGTTTGTCCAAAAATGAAAAGTCTGCCATCTTCTTCCAACCAAGTTAAAAGTCATAACTCAAGTATTAAACATTTGACACAAAAATACACAATTAACCTTCATTTGGTTCTTAATAGTTTAAGTAAAAATGTCCACGACAGGTTGGCACTTACCCTTGCGTCCCCATTGCTCGGCCGGGGTCCGTGACTGAAGGCGTGGGCTGGGTCTTTGTGATACACCTTCAGACAGGAGTGATCCATGATGCTCCTGTGAGGAAAAAGATCCATTTCGTTTAGATACACAGACCAGATGTCACCGTCCGAACGGGGCCGTGTGCGGCGGGCCAAAGTCTGGCCCCGCAACTCCGCCACCATGGGGTGCAACATGGGCGAAGGGACGTCAACGCGGGAGAGAGGAGAGTGACATCGCGAGAAGGAAAAGGAATCGTGAGAATAAAGCGATCCGCTGAGAGACACGGGCGAGTCGGAGCGAGAGATTGGAGTCGAGAGGCTACGGTTTTCTGGGGAAACGAAATCCATGATGGCTGAGACATCCATTAATCCAAGAATGGTTCAACATTAAGCTAAAACATTAACTGGTCACTAGGTTTCCAAGTTTGTCTGTCTACCTGGACATCTCATAATCTGTGTGTGTGTGAATGACAAATAATGTAAGGTGACGTGTGTTTTTCTTACCAAGTCTGATATGATTGGTCATGTGGCTGTAATTCATATTTACAGCCCTAATAAAAGAAGCTGTGTCAAAGTACAACCTGTATCAATGGTAATCAAAAGAGAGAGAGAGACTGCTTCCGTTTACAGGACAATGTGTGTATGTGTTACAATTCGCTAGTCATCATCACTCAGCTAATGAGAATGCTTAAAACAAAAGGATTTAAAGGGACAGTGCACACAAAAATGTCAAGAGACCTGTACGGCTTTCTTGTCTTTCCTTGTTTCTTTCTCATTCGGGACATCCGAAACACAAGACGCAAGGTTCTGAAGAAATGTCCGTACTCTTTTTTTTCATAGAATGAAAGTGGATGATAACTAGAGACAAAAATCTCCTACTAAGCGTGATTGTCTTGTTTTCAAGAACAAATATCTACAAATTCCATCAAGAGACATTTCCTTGACAAGGAAAGTGACCAAAGATATTTAGTCTATAATAAGTTTGGTTAAAACAAGCAACAAAATCTGCCAATGGGGTAAGAAAAAAACTTAAATTAGATACTTAAAAAGCAAATATTTTGTGATTTTTAAGGTTCTACTTTGGTTTATGGAGTGTCTAACAACAAGTTCAAGTACAAAAACGCTAATAATTTGTAGTTTACTTACTTATTATGCGGTATTGTTACCTTAGTCTTTGACTGACTCGCAAATGATAAGTTTGGCGATTCATCGGTCTAATTCCCTTCTTTCGGTCAGCCCACTCTTATCTGATTGGTCAGATGGTCTAGTCTGCTGTGATTGGTCTACTAAGTAAAGTGTCGCAAATGGAACGTAGACGGGCATTACGCGGAGTGGCGCAAATCTGACCCGGAACTGAACGACAGACGACTCGTTCACGTGATTCGGAGTCGACTCCCTTCTCTCAAGCCAATAACTTTGTTATTCGTTCACTTTCGGCTTTACAACGTGGCAGACTGCTTACATTCACACGCAGCAACATTACACACTGCGTGAAATGTCATTTTAAAGACATTGTAATAGTTACTCTTTAAAGGTTCTGTGTTAGCGTCATCTAGCGGTGAGGTTGCGAATTGCAACCAACGGCTCACTCCACCTCTCCCCCCTCCCTTTCGAAGCACTACGGTGGCTTACACAAGACAAATATCACGTTTTGCTTCTTTTCTGAAGGAGATAACGTATTTACGAAACGCTCTCTGTAGAGCAGTTTGTCTGTTAAGGGCTACTGTAGAAACAACATAACGTAAGGGGACCTGCAGTGTATGTAGATAGAAATAGCCCATTCTAAGGCAGTGGTTCTCAAACTGTGGTACTTGAAGAGACCCCTGGTGGTAAGTGACATGACAGGAAATCAAAAACTGTATATTCATTTTGTGTTTTTTTTGCTTGCTTGTTTTAAACATAAACTTAATTCTTATATTTTCTTTTATAAAACAAGACAAAATATATTAGATCACTTTCGTTGTCAAGTAAATACACTTGATTAACAATTTTTAGATATTTGTACTAGAAAACAGGACAAAAATGCTGCAATTAATTGAATAGCTTTGCACGATGTGATTCTCGCTTTCATTGTACAGACATTGCGCTATAAATAACTTTTTTGTGTTTCACAGATTAAGAAAGTCATACAGGTTTCAAATGACATGAGGATGACTAAAAAGTAAAACTATACCATTTTGATTTTGGGGAACAATTCCTTCAAATGACTCACTGGTTTACAATTCTTTCTGAAGAGAGCTAAAGACACGGGACGAAACCAAAGGACACAAGTGAACACAGAAGAGTTGGCAGAGAGGATGAGGGTGGAGGGAGAATTGAAAGAACAGAGAGAAGAAGACAGGCCGATGTGGGAGTGTTTGTTTGAAGTGTGACATTAAAGGAATGTTAATATTAGTTGTGCTGGTGAGTGATGCATGACAAACAGCTTTATGGGTTTAAACACGGCGAAAGCAACCAATGTTTGAAGAAGGCCTCTTCAACTCCTGTGGCACTCTCTTAAGAGTCCGAGACTATTTTCTATTAAACCCCAAACTATTTTTATATTCACATTATATACACAGTCTAAATTGCCTTTGAGTCTATAACCACGTTTAATGGAAATAGAAAACAGGGATTGTTCCAAATAAACGTGAGATTTTACTTTTGAAGTGGTTCTCAAGGAAAAGGAACAGAGAAGGAAACAGGAGTGTGGTTTGACCTCCGAGCAGGTCACTTCCTGTGTTGTGTGATGTCACGAATCTAGACCATGCAGAGCTAAGGAGGCTACCGGCCGGTATAGAGATAAAATGTTAACAATATTTCAAAACTGATATGGGAAACTATTATTATATTGATGTTGACAGTCAATATAATATAAAATCAATATAAAAAAATATAAATAAAATCCATTTAAAGGGCTTGTGTGTAATACAACGTTACGCTCACATGGTTATCATTACAGCGATGTGAAGTGTGAATGGACCTCAAAAGTTGCACACACTCACCTGACATCTGTGAGCTCATAATAGACGTTCCTGTTCTCGTCTTTGACATAGATCGCGGTGCTGGGCGACTCCAGCATCTTCATGTTGAGCTGATGGGGGAAGGCACTTACGAACAGAGCTTTGATGGTATCTGCGCTTGTTATCTCATTAGGCATACGGATCTGCTTCGTGTCGTCTCCATACTGCAGATACAACACGCCTGAAAAACAGCAAACAAGAAAAAACATGTGAGGGATGTGCAACAAGATACATCAAAGTTTAAAACACGAGTTAACCATTGCAGGAGCATGCAAGTCCAATTGCAAGCGCAACCGAAAGAAATGATAAAATATTTTTTCCACCCACATTTTGGATTAAAAATAATTCCTTGTAGAACATGAACAGAAAGGTAAGTGTTACGCTCGCTCTTTTGTTTAAAAGAAGGACTGACACAAACCTAAACAGACACTTCTTAACTTCAGGCGATTGAAGAACAGGAACGTGACTTACAGTGAGCAAAAAGCCAGCGCTGAATTTCTCGATAAAAATCTTTTCGTTTTGGCGTTTCTTCTGCACTTACTCGAGTAAACAAACCTAGGATTTCTCTGCAGGCCTGACTACAGACTCCCACATTTCAAAAGAGTTTCGAGTGAACACTCTCTCTGTTTCTCCCCATAACTTTCTTACCAGATGGTGCTTGTTTAAACCGACCAATCAGAGTTCAACAGCCAGAGAAGGCTCTCGTTTCAAAGCCTGTGTGTTTGAAGGCCCCGGTGTATGTTTGACTGTCTGTATGTCTGGTGGTGGGGAGTATACAGTGTGCAGTAGTGTGTATGTGTGCGTACGTTAGCAAAAGAGTAGTTTTCCATACTTGTGTGTGTGTGTGTGTGTGTACCCACAAGCAAAGGTCTCAGGAGTAATATATGTCTGTGAATAGTTAAGTATAGGCTATGACTTTCAATTGCGGAGCCTCGTGTATTTCCATTACATGTAGCAATAATGAAAGAGTTACATTTGCTCTTATGACATCAAACGAAAGTGAATAAGACAGGCAGACGGACTTAGGTAAATAAATTCACATCCTAAACACAAAGACAAATATGTCCTGCAGCTAACGGTGGATTTTTACGCATCGAACCAATGCTGTAGTCTCTACGCCACGGGCGTGTTCCTTGTGTACCCAAGACAAGAGCCAGTACGTTGACGTGATAGCTGCAAGTAAACGATACCGATTCCGATACCTGGGCTTTGGGTATTTGCCAATACCGAGTACTTATCCGATACCTGGGGTGTTTATCTGCATACAGCTGTATATACTACTAGCCCTGTATAAATTGATAGAATCATTTTATGGTGTGCTTCAGACTTATCCCTTGATAAAACATGAACAAATACATACAGTAAACCAGAGTGTTTTATTATCTGACAGACATTTGACAGTAATATGATTTATTTTTCTTAAGGCTGGTTGGTCCACTCTGAAATTGACGCGTTGTTACATCTTTGGAGAGGCGTGCATCAGGCTAAAAAATTATTGTGTGGCTTAGCAAATATCACAAAATTAAATATTTTAAAATCATTCAAGTGATTGTCTCAGTTGGGCGAAAATCCAACAGTTAATTTCTTTTATATATATTATTATATTTATAATATTACTTTTATAATATATTACTTACGTTTATTTAATGAACAAAAGCTTTTAATTAACAAATTATATTTTTTATAATTTCTTAATTTTTTGGTGAATTCTAAAATAAATATTTGAGTGACTTAAACTTCGTTTTTTACTTACATTTACTCAATTTAAACGGTATATTTAATTGATTTCACAGCTTTAAAATGTACTCAATGTTCTTGTTTGTAAATTGTTTCACAAAAATATTGAGTAAATCACAGTTAAATTGCAGAGTTTTTAAATTGCATCGTAGACTACTGCACACAGAAGTAAGTTGGGGTTTAAGTCATTTCAAAGCAAGAAAATAAGCCATGTGAGATTCGCTCATTTGTAGGCGTTGGATTTTATTGAAATTAACAAATGGTGCTGTGTGTGCACATATATACCTAGTGACCGATCCTTGGTCTGGTTGGTGGAGCGGACAACAGGCAGACTGGCTCGGGACCGAGAGCCTCGGGTGAAGGCGACGGGTGCGTCACACTCAGACATGACCTCCAGAGCATCCAGAGACACCAGCGAGCCGTGTTCCAAATGATCCACAAACACAGGCCCTGTGCTTGAGGACGCCAAGCTCTGCTTAGAGCCCTGGCCCTGGAGAATGAAGAAAGATGAAAGGTTAATGTTAATTGTTTTTGAATGCAAACACTTGAGCAAAATAAAAACAACATACAAACATTTCCTGATAAAACACATGACATAACAGGTTGAATTAAAAATACTAAAATTCTTGCACCTCAAACTCGGTTTAAACAATATTGCTACATCAGGTTGGATGCTCAAACAAATCAAGCAATGTTAGACTGTGCAATAGTGTTTATTCTGTTTGTAAAGATAAACTTTAAAATCGATGACTTAAATAAAAGAAGCAGAGTGTTTCAATATAAAAAAAATCAAAAACTTCAGATTCAAGGTGGTCGGGTTGCGTTTTGGAACATGGTAGTTGGGTTGTTGATGGTTTAAACTGGTCTACTGGCGCCAGATTGATCTCAGCCCAAACATCTGGTCCTCCATCTTAATCCATTTAGACCAGTTTGAACCATATAATAACTAATAGTGGTGGGTTTGTCAAACACACACACAAACACTAACTCAGAAGAAGCAGTCATTGTGAACGAGACCTGATTGCCTGAATACATTAACATTTTCAGTTACACACACTGCACATCTCATTTAAAACACACTCCGGTCAGCCGTGACCAGTCTGGCAATCAGCCATTAAAACTAGACCATCAAAAAGGTCCACAAATGTCAACTGCATGGATGTGAGCCCAAAGACAGTGTTGATCTGCCTGCATGTGAATACATCCAGTTTATTAGTCTTAGATCAAACAAAGACAATTTTTCCATGTTAGCTGTTTTGTGTTGCAACACACAACATGCATCACACACACACATTCTTTCTTATTGTATATAATACTGACTCTGCAGGAACCAAGCGTCTGGATTTTCAGCAGATATGTTTGTATATTTATCTCAGAGTGAAGAGCGGACAACATCCCCTGAAACAACTATTATGAGATAATGAAAGAGACAGATAAAAAGTGGATGTAAGAGGTAAAAAGCTTTGAGTTAGAACAGAAACATATGCAGGACAGGAACTAGAAGGAATTAGGTGAAGAGAAATGAACTACATTATCACATGCTTGTTGATACACAAGCCCTTTTACTGTAACACTTCATATTTTTGTGAAAAATATTGTAAGTACTTCCTCCAACAAAGAAAGATGCAGAAAAACCTGTGACGGCGTTGCCAAGAACATATAGGCCATTATGCAATAAGTAAAATAGGTCTGTGGTGACATACACCCCTTCCTTTCGAAGCACTACGGTGGCTCTCACAGGACAAAGATTTCATCACGTTTTGGCTTCTTTGCCGAAGGAGATAATGTATTTACGAAACCGTTTTTTTTTTGTCCGTTTAGGGCTACTGTAGAAACAACATGGTGAATTCCATGCAAGGGGACCTGCGGTGTATGTAGATAGAAATAGCTCATGAAAACATTACGCTTCATTATGTAAGGTCTTTACACCTTTGAAGATATAGTTATGTATATTATAGGGATGTGTAACAATTCACCGCGAGTCGATTAGAGTCGGTTAAGACGTTATAAAAATCGTATGAGTATGTGAAAAGTATGTGTTTTGAACAGCAGGGGCCGCTGTTTTTCTGCAAACTTGGTAAACGTGGATATGCTGATATTTCTTAAAAAAGTTAAACTTAGGAAAAGCACAGACAAAGTCTTGGTTTGTTTATATTAAAGAGACTTTTGTATTTACATTTTTTTATTTGATTTGGAATTTGTTTTAAAACTGCAATTTAGTTTTGTTATTTGACATAAAATATATTTTTATTTTACAAAGAATTGTGCAGCATTAGAGAAATAATAAAAGGGCAGTTGTTCATTTTAAATTTTCCGCAACTCATTCGTGATTAAATCGCACCGTGAGATCAGAATCGTAAAACGGATCGTGAACTGAGTGAAATTACATCCCTAGTATATTATATTGCATTTTTGTCAATAGAGCCTCCAAAAAAGGACACACTGGACCTTTAATTCTTCAACGTGCACAAAAAGGTCGTTCAAAAATTAACTCTCATTAAATCATTCTGACTTTCAGTCTTCCATTTAAACTCAGGTGACAGAAATCAGTATTGGTCACAGCAATGTTATGATAAATCATGACATCTGATACAAGACTCTTTTGATATTTAAATTGGCATCTATAATACATACAAGAGCAAATCTCCTGACATGTCTGCGATTTCCTGTAACTTAGATGTTGATTCATCTCTTTGATTTGAGGTAGCAAAAGACTTTCAACCAAACCAGATGAAACCGGATAACAGCTTTTCAGACCACAGCAAAGTGTCTGAGGGTTCTTTTGAGGGCAGGAGGTGGGAAATTACATCCGCAGTCACTAATGTGATGATATTCAGTGGGCAGACACAAGACAGAAGCTGTCGACTGTGAGATGACAATAAAAGCTGAAGGAAGTGTTTGTGTGTGAGTCACAGATTAGCACACAATGTACAACCTCCTCTATTATTAGATGCAAGTTCAAAAAGAGTTCAAATAGAAAAACTAAGTTTTGATTTATATGAAAACACAAAAATGTAGGTAAAATACTACATTTTTAAATACTTTAAGAAAAGGACCCATGCTTCTATATAATAAATGTTTATAATTATAATAAAGTTACAGGGAATCAAAGAAACCTGTTTAATTAATGTAAGAAAGGACCAGTAGATAACTATAATAACACAACTATACACAATTATAAAGATAGTGTTACATCCGTTGTGATCACATATATAGTGACTTTTTGTTGAATGCTAAAAACATTGACAGCCAACCAAAATCAAACTGAACGTTTAAATGAAAAATGAAGCAAAAATATACATCACACGATGTCTCACACTGGCATGAATGCTAATACAGTAATTGATGTGATATGTTTGTACATATATTTCTTCGTGGTGTTAACAAGTCTTAAAACTAAGGATGCACCGATGTGTACATTTGGCCGATAACGATAACCGATAATTCTTTAACATTTGAAGCCGATAACTGATATATTGGCCGATATACAGTATCTAAATATTAATATAAAATTTCAACATTTTTGATGTCATAATCAGCATAAATTTTATTAGCGATACCGATATCGCTGATAATTTATCGTGCATCCCAAAAACTGTCATATCTAGAAATATTATACTCGCAAAAACATTGGTCAGAAGAATGCACAAATACTTCTCTTTAAACCTGACCAAACTTTGACCAGCTGCACAACCACTACTACACACACCGCTATAGATCTACACATGTGGGTTACCATCCTATAGTAAGGTGACCAGATTTTTTTATGAAAACCGGGGACATTTTCTAGTTAAACGGTCAAAATATAATTGAAATCTCAATTGTTATAATCAATCAATAAAAAAACTGGGACAAAACATTTTGATCTTATTTTTGTTGCACATAATTATTAATTAGTTTTTGTACTATTTCAATTAATTACAATAGTATAATATTGTTTGCAGATCGTACTGACCATAACAATAAAGTTGACCAAAACTCTTTGCAAAAATAGTCAACTGTGAAAACAGTAAATACTAACCATTGCAAATGATCAAAACAGTATTGCATTTGCATTTTAGGCTAATTTTGAGCTCAGATGTCCGTTCTGCGAATTTAATAGTTGTCAGTGTAATTGCTATTGCTTGGATAGATTATTTATTTGTTAATATCGCTCCGTACTTTCACCAATGTATGTGTGGGAATCACTAGATCAGTGGTGGGAATTCTGTGTTGTGACGACGGACCTTAATAGTAAAGTAAACAATTTCGTGCAAAACAATTCCATCTCCCTGGCCTGATCCTTTTATATAACACGTACAAACATATATGTCCTATATGTCTGTAAGGTTTATATACACGAGTTCCCTGCATTCGCTATGATGGCAGGATAAGACTGAATACATAACACACAATGCTGTATAAAGTGCTGACCTGGAAACAGTTTGGTCAAACAGTTTTCTATAAACAAACATTATCTTAGAAAAACATGATATCGGTGAGGATCACAGTTAGTCATAACTCGCTTATCTTTATTTATGTGAAGTTCTGAGTAAAATAAAGAGATAAAGAATAATTCATACCAGAAGCTTTATTATAATATGTATGTACGATTTATTTTATATACCCGTACCATGTATGCACTTAAACACTTCTTTGATAACTCTCAGTTTTCAAAGACTAGAAAGCGCAATAAAAATAAGCATCTACAATGGTTAACCATGAACTGAGGCAGAGCCAATGTGTTTTTTTAAGTTGGTAACAACTGGCTGGTTTTATGGCACAACTCCGCCAACTCTCTTGCATTCATCTTTACGAGATATCCTGGCTATACTGGATTTCCCCCCCAAAAAGCATAAAGTGACATCATTACACGCATAAAAACACATATAACACACAAAGTATCTATCGTTCTGATCTGTTCACACACTTGCAGTCTTTCTTATTTAAGAGGCTACAATTTTGTAGCATTTAGCATATGTGTGTGTCTGCGTTTAAGCAAAATATTTATGCTGAACTGTCCATCTATTTTGCATTGTCTGATAAACGCACAGAGTCGCCTACATTAAGCCTTCTAATTTAACTCTGCCAATATACACACATAATCTTATCAGTAATTAAACAACTGATCTCCATTCAGTCTCTCTCGCTTATGAAAACACACACACACAAATGTACACACGGCAGGCCTGCAGATACTGTATCTTAATCCCGTGGAAGCAAGAGCATCTGGAAAATCATCTCTTCTGCTCTTTGTTAGGTCTGGTGAAAGGAATCAAGTTTTTCTGTTTTCCTGTTTGCCTTTTATGCAGGTTTCTCTCTTTCAGGAACATGTGAGGATGAGGTTAGGGTTTGTTTGGGTCAAACGGAACCAGATGCTTCTCTGTTCTTTCCACACACACACACTCATGAGACAGTTTTTCTCCAAGTTGATGCTTGATGTTACAGTAGATGCAAAGGTGGGACCCAGATGTTCAGCAGGAGGGTGTGTGTTTGTTTGTGTGTACTTGTTTTTATACATTGTGGCCGGTCCCCACAATTCAAATGGATTATTAAACATACTAAATTATGTTTATTTGAAAATGTAATTGAACGTTTTCTGCGATGGTTAGGTTTTGGGGTTTTACAGTTTGTCATGTCCAGTATAAAAATCATTACGCCTATGGAAAGTCTCCACAATGTATAGAAACCTAACGTGTGTTGATAAACATCTAACATTATCACTGACACCTTGGCAGGGCAATATTACACACAGATGGGTTTGGGCATGTTCGCTGAGTCTGCAGGTTTGTCTTTAACATTCGTAGGAATTTCCGCTTGAGTCTGACGTTGAGGTTAAAAGAGTTTTAGTAATGTTTAGTAATTGACATTCACCTAGCAACACAATCTATATCATACTAACTTACTAGTTACCAAACTAACAAGACAACAAGGCTGTAACAACCATGAAACCATAACTGAGTTTCATTAATAAAACCGATTTGCAATCCCACATCCAGACAGTCCTTGCATAAAAAACCCTGTTGACCTAAATGTGGTGTGTAGTACATTTAATTGCATTTCTGTCAATAGATCTTCTTAAAACCACACACTGGACCTTAATAGATTGACCTGCTAATTGTATCTGACTTAAACCTTCTTGAGGGTTTTAACCCCCATGACCCTGCTGTCTCCATTCATGACATCCCTGTCTAGAGGGTTAAACTTCCGTTCTCTTCCTCTGTCAATCAAACGGAGAAGGTCATTGCTTATAACCACTCTCTCATTAAGATTGTCGAAGCATGTCATTAGCTCCACCCCCATTGGAAAGTACATAATAATTGAATATTGCATAATGTTATAATCAACATTTTACTCCGTGAGAAAAAAGTTTGATTTTCTCAATATTTATGCTAACATTGGTGGTTTGAAAAGGTATCAAAGTGTATCAGGAAACAGACACAGAGCGAGAGAGCGAGAGAGCGAGAGAGCGAGAGAGAGAGAGAGAGAGAGAGAGAGAGAGAGAGAGAGAGAGAGAGAGAATGAAAAAGGAAGGAATGTGCTGACACACAATTAACTCTCTGTAACCTTGACTGTATGTGTTGTAAGCAGAAACCGTGTGAAATCCTCATTCTGCAGAAAAGGTAATTCTGTGCCATCACAGCATTAACAATGTGACCTCTTATATATCATATAAAAGACAACATGTTTTGTTTAAATTAGAACGGTTTTAGATTATTCTGTGATTATTTGTTTTTGAATGCTGACAGTAGCTGAATTCTTCCCTGCATTTGCCCTTTCATATACAGGCAGATTTTTGCAATCTGCTGGATCATGAAAGTCAGTTCGAAGCTTCAAAATGAGCAACAGGCAAAGTAAAGTATCACCCTATGAAAAACAGCCAAACCAGCTTTCCTCAACTAAATGAAGCTCTGATCTTCGACTCTTTTGATCTGGTACTGGTCCATGAAGAATGGAAGAGGTCAACCACAACCTCAGAGAGACCAGTCAAATACGATCACTATCTCATTACAGGCCAGGAGAATGACCACTGCCACACACAAACACATCATTACAGAAATGCACAAAGGAAGAAAGTGAGAATGATATTCAAAGTAATACAAACAGCTGTACGCTGAAAGATTACTTTTAAAAACCTGTTTAACGTTGAGACTAAACACGCCTGAGAAATCTTAGTATCATCCCAAACAAACAAGCACAGATTTTCTCTCTGGCTTTACCAGTTTACACGCATTCTTACAAACATTCATAAAATGTATTCATTTTTCTCAAATATACCTATCGACACACAGAGACCCGTTTTCTTTGAAAACATTAGCTTTTTTGTCATCATTATAAATGGCACGATATGTACTTTATGTACAAATAACGCATTCATAGATGTGTATTATTCGCAATATCACAGCAAGATTGCTAAAAAGTCATAACTGACCACAGCCACAAAAATATGTTTAATATTACGATGATATTTAAATACTAAAGTGGCTTGAGAGCAACAGTGAACTGACACATGGCAAATAACTACAGCTTTAATGAGAAAAAAGAGGATTTACATTGCCAAAGCATACGAACATTTGCACAAAATGATATGCAGTCCATGAAAAAATCTAATCGGCAAGTACGGGGCCTAAGATACCCAATGCATTTCATCAGTCTGGCTTTTTAACAAATGGATTTTTTTAATTCAACAATAATAATGTGTTTACTTGCTCTTAAATGTGTTGTGCTAGTGCCACTTTCATCAATTAACATACAAGACAACGCCCCCTAGTTACTCTTTTGTCCAGACAGTGATTTTCACATAAAGGAATTTATGCAAACCTTTCGCCCACCATTACAGTGAATATCAGGCAGGGTTCTCTGCACATCATGCCTAAATGAGCATTAAATCCCTATCAGAGCAACAGCAATCGCATGGCCCTGTAAAATTGGATTGCTCACAGGAATGACACAGCCAAAGCCGAAACGGAATGCTTTTGAGGTCTACACCGTGTGCTCGTGACCCTGAAATCACCCACAACTGAACATTTCAATGTTTCAATTCACTTATGTCTCCTCTCAGCACACAACAGCAATGAGGAAGAACTGTAGGGTGCCAGAGATTGGATCTGTGACCAGTTGGGGTTCTTGCACTAAAATAAACTCAATTCAGAACAAGGATGAGGATGATACAGATCATAATTATATAAGAATGGCAAAAAGAAAACTGTGATTAATATGGTGTGTCTAAAACCAGTTATACAATAATGAAATAAATAATGAAATAATTAAACAGGTGTAAACAATGATGTCTCACCCGATCACTATGAGTACAAGCTGCTTTCTTAAGAATGTAAAAGTGAATGTGGCTCCTCTGAATCTCATTGCTGAGAGCAAATAAAGTTTCCACCCAAACAGCACATTCACAAAGCTATAATCTTACTGTCACTGCATCAGCTGGCTGTCAAAATCTAGTGTGTAAGCTTTATCGTAGCTTTCCAAACAGGTCCGAACAACATTTTTATAGACTTTATCATGGCTCAGTTACATGCTGACACCTTCTTTACAGCACTTTTGATGGTCCACAGTACACAACGTATGTTGCTCAGGTCTTCAAAACAAAAATGCATGTACCAAGAGAAAGATTTAAGAAGACTTGGCAGGCACAGGGGGGGATTTTAAAAGGAGTGAAAAAGAAAAATGTAAAGGATTTTCATCTCTTATCTATGCAAAAGTTGAAATACGCTATGCAGATCTGTAATGCATAATGTTGCTGAATTTCATACATCTACGGTGTAAAACTATAAAAACTTTCCCATTTAGTGGTCATTTCCAGCACTGGTAAAACCTTATTTATTTTACTGGTTGTTGGCAAGTGTTGACCCCACCCCCCACATGAAATTAATAAAAGCGGTCCAGTTAATATAATTTATTGCTGACCTTCACCATTTAAAAAAAAGTAACCCCTCACATGGGTCAAAGCAGTGACCTGTCAGTAATGAACTCTAGCATTGAGCCAGTTGCCCGGACCCAAAACTGTAATCGAGGTCCGATTTAATAAAGAAAATTACTTTAGGTTTATAACACTGTTATAATGTTATAGTGTATGATTTATGTTCGTATTCTTATGATCACACATATTTACTGCTCCATTAAATGATAGGATATTTATTCTTTTTTTTAATCACTTTGGCTTATATTTTGTATGTTAAACTCATGTTTATCCAAAGGGCTGTCGTAATTATTAAATAAATATTAAAATTAATTTTGAAGAATTTATTTCTGTTAACAAACGTGTTGCAGTTGCACTGTGAAAACCATCCGCAGATTCCCTAGTATATTGCGGCCAAACTTATCCCTGCTACTGTTAACCCTTTGAAGGCAGTTACAGTATATCGCAATCTATTATCGTGCCTTTTATAAACACAGACATACTTTGACAGAACGTAAAAACACATTTAAAAGTCACTTAATAGCCATGCATCCATAGACGCCAGCAGTCGCTCATGTCATTCCCTTATGGCACTACTACACATCTTTTATTTCCTCGCGCGAGCAATACTAACCAATCAAAACCAAAGCTCAAGAAACATGGTCAAACATTTGAAACGTGTTCGCTAAAACTGCTTACAAGTTACAACTGTCTAAAAACCGCAATGAACGCGCTTTAAACAGGAAAAGACGCATTCGAGTATTATAGGCTACACATTTGCAGGCACAAAGACAATCCACGAATGTGTTTGCTACTTTAATTTCGTACAGCACTTGAGGAACACTAGAAGCACACCTGGTTGTACAGAGCAGCCCCTGCCATTGTTGTCCGGCACAATTTCAACCCCGTCACATACTGAAGTATCGGGTGACTTTGAGGAGCAAACATGCACGCGACGCATTAAGAGTTTGCGCGCAAGACTGGACACGATCGCGCGACTTGCGGACCGAATGCAATAAAATCATAACACATACGCTGCAAATAAAGTTGATTGCGTTTTACATTACCTTGTTTTACAATGTGTGACACTGCAGTGCACGTTTAAACTCGTTCCCAGTTTCAGCTCAATCTCGGTATTCCCATGATTTGCAGGAATTCTGAATAGTTCCGCATGTCCTTATTAGTTTGTATTCCTGAAAGTAAGTGCGAGGAGCTCGACTGTGTTGTGTGTGTGTGTGTGTGCGCGCGAGAATCGCACACCCCCTCCTCCTCGCGCTTCCCCCAGCAGCGCGCGCTCACCTACTTGTAAACTGAGCCAAGACTGCTCTTACGTCACACATTACTATGGTGACTTCAAATCCTCCTCCACCCTACATACCTGCCCATCATCGGACAAATCATTTCCAAGTCGTAGCTTCCCAAATTTACCAGAGTAAGTTGACGCAAATATAGACAGGTTGCCTTTGAATCATTGCTTTCGCATTCCTCAGATTCGACATTTATTCAGGTGGCTGAGGACAGGTGAAAGCTTACACAGCTAAACGTGATGTTAAACACCACCGCATATGCGAATCAGCAAATCTCTGCCTATAGCTACGGGACATGCACACAAAATAAAGACAAAAAACACCCCGAATGCATCATGCAACAAACCTCTACTGAAACATGTCTGACACAATAAGGCAGTATCTAATGTTGCTTCCAAAGATAAGGTTAAGTGTCTGAAATACCAGCTGTACCTTTACAAAAGAAGAGACGCTTTTGTCATGTTTGTACAATTATATCACAATACGAGACCAATATTATAAAGCAATTACTTAAACTAGATAGAAACTACTAGATTAGGCACAAAAACACAAAGAGGTTAGTCAAGTGTATGGATGACTGGGCATTAAACCAATCAAAATTCCTCACTCTCTCTGGCTCACTCTCTCTCTGTCTGTGAATACTCGCCTACACACTTCTACACACTCGTGTAGGTATTGTGCACCTAAACACACTCGTTCTTGAGAAGCTGTCAATCACTCGCATTGTTTTGCTGGGAAGTCTTTAGGAGCAGGTGAAGAGCCTTTTGTTTTCCGTCAGAGTAAGCACCCAACACTCCCTCGCTCACCCACTGTGGGGAGACGTTCAGCCCCTGCCCCCACCTTTTCTTTTTAATACCCCCTGGGGCAAACCAAATAACATTCCACAGTCCCACTGAGTGGATGAGTACGGACGGAAGAAGTAAAACATCGAGTCAAAACGGAAAAGAGAGAAGTGCACCTTCTAGAAACCTCAAAGTTGTTTGTAAAGTTTCTTCATATTGGAGTATTACGTATCGCTGCTGAATTATTGTATCTCCATATTTGAATATTTTATTGAATCTGATCAACTTTGACAACAATTTTTTATATTTCCTGAAAAACAGAGAATTTAGACATCTGAGATTTTGGAAGGACGGTACGTATATTTTTAACAAAAGAACAGCATAACAAAATAAACCTATGTGCTAATAAACATACATTTATTTTTAAGGACAAAAAAGAAATAGAAAAAAAATTTTCAGACATTGAATGATTTAGCACCAAATCTAAAACACTCTGATATTTTGACCCAAGTGTGAGGCCGAAGGGAAAAATGGTTATTTTAGGGCACGACCTGACAGCAACGTGGTGTCAGTTTGATGTATGATTCAGACTCCAGTGTTCACCTCGGGCAACACCGCCTGGACAGAAAACACAGCAAAATGGCCTTTTTCCAACCAAAGGGGAAGAATAAAACAAACCACCTCCTGTTCGGACTGTGAGGGCAATCTATTCACCGCCATCACAAGTCCCTTGGTTTGCTTGGTTATGGGGCCACTGTGAAAAAGAACACCATTTCACAGTATCCAGCTATTTTGACATGAAATAATTTAGCAGTATAATGAATGTAGTTCATATTATGTGATGTGAGCCCTGTGGCCATAACTGAATAAAGTGAAAAAGCAAAGTAAAGCATATCTACACTCTTAATATTGCATGAATATGTCATCCACTGCAGAAAGTTTTCAGATCACTAAAATTGTTTATCGTTCCTCAGCTTTCTGCAGACCAAACCACAGTCTTTTTTTAATCTTTTCAGAATCATTCAAAGCTATATGGCTTGCAGTAACCAGATGCCAAGGTTTTAAAATAAAGGATGTAATACAGTATACATAACAGGGTGTGTTTATACCAGCGTCTACAGGCATCCTTTTAATCATGCATATGAAAACGTTTTATATAAACTTCAAATACGAATGAAATTATAACGCATATATAAAATGCATTAAAGGTCCAATGTGTAATTTTCTTGGAGGATCGATTGACAGAAATGCAATATACTGTACAAAACTATGTCTTTAGAGGTGTATAAAGACCTTACACAATGAAGCGTTATGTTTTTATTACCTTAGAATGAGCTATTTCTATCTACATACACAGCGGGTCCCTTTACATGGAATTCATGTTGTTTCTACAGTAGCCCTAAATGGACAAACCTTACAGAGCGCGTTTCTTAAATGTGTCATCTCCTTCGGCAGAGAAGTGAAAACGTGACAACATCTTAGTCACGTGCAGCCACTGTAGTGCTTCGAAAGGGAGGGTTTAGGGGTGGAGTGAGCCTTAGGTTGCAATTCATAACCTCACCACTAGATGCCACTAAATTTCAAATACTGGACCACCAGTCATAATATCAGAAGATCATGAAGATCAAATGTGGACCAAAAAACTCTGGCGTAGAGACATTCTTGACGTCTGGTGCACCTTTGTTCACACATTTACATCATATCTCTAGTACAGATGGACCAGTGAACAGATTCTGGACTTTCAAACCGAAGGATCTAGAATCTAAAACCAAAAATAGCAACCAAACTTAAGTGACTTTACCTGTTCTCTGAGTCGTTCCTGATGGCCCATGATGGCAGAGGCGTGGTGTGGGTACTTCTGCTTGAGATGTTCCAGGAAGGCCTCTCGTTTTTTATCCATGTCTGAGGGCTGCATGGCCAGGATCTCCCGCGAGCTGCGCGCTCCGCCCACCGTGTGTCTGCGCGCAACCCCGGCGCGGCTAGATTTGGGCTCACAGCGGTAGCCCGGGTTGTTAGCCGAGACAGCCTGCTGTTTACGGGATAGGTGCTCGGCGTCCTCCGTGGAGGTCACCTTTAGATTACCCTTCAGAGGCTCTAGACAGAAGAAGAGACAATGGCGCTATTAAAGATAAAGTGTTTTAGGAACATTTTAGTTTCTGCAGACCCCATGTAGAGCAAATCTCTAGCAGGGAAGCAGAATGGGGTGAGTTTTGGAGTTCTTTTTGCGTTAGTAAATCCAAGGCTTAAGGGGGGTACATGAGTAGGGTTACTCTCATGGGACAGTGTCGTTTTCATTTCCAGGTCATGATCAGATCTTCATTCCAGGACATTTTAACACAGATAAGGCAGAGTTAAAACACTTCATTTTTCAAAAAGTAGTCAAAAGTGATGTTGAATGAATGACTGAATGAGGCATTTATTGTGTATTGCTGTACACCCAAAGCGCTTTACAATCATATGAGGGGGATCTCTCCTCATCCACCACCAGTGTGCAGCATCCACTTGGATGATGAGACGGCAGCCACAGTACAACGGCGCCAGTGTGCTCACCACACCAGCTATCGGTGGAGAGGAGAGAGACAGATAGAGCCAATTCAGAGGGTGGGGAATATTAGAAGGCCATGATTGACAAGGGCCATTGGAGGGAATCTGGCCAGGACACCGGGGTTACACCCCTACTCTTTACGATAGGTGCCGTGGGATTTTTAATGACCACAGGGAGTCAGGACCGGTTCAACGATCGGTTTAACGTCTCATCTGAAGGACGGCGCTTTTTTACAGTATAGTGTCCCCATCACTATACTGGGGCATTAGGGCCCACACAGACCACACGGTGAGCGCCCCCTGCTGGCCTCACTAACATCTCTTCCAGCAGCAACCTAGCTTTCCCAGGATGTCTACCATTCAGGTACTGACCAGGCTCCACCCTGCTATGTTACTGTGCTTCCATAAATAACACATACAGACATTGACAGATGTCAAACAGATGATCCTTACGGTAAATGAAGTGCTGTCAGGTGTGTGATTTATTAAATAAAGCTATCAGGTTGACATTTCCAAAAGCCAAAAGATCGAAACGTGTTCAAACAAAACTAACATCGCACCGCACCAAATATTTACTTCCATCAAACGTCACCCATCCACCCACAAGCCAATGCTGAATGATAGCTAGAGGTATGAACACTCTCAAAAGAAAAAAACTGAATGCAACAGTACACAAACGCATTCGCTCATGAGAAAACGGCGTGTGAGGTGTTTGACTGTGTGTTTTCACACTTTAGCTCTAAAATAATAGCAGAAGTGCAGGGTAGAATCGACTGTGTCAGCAGAACGACTCCAGGGAATGACCTGCTATACTAGAACACACACACTGATAAATGACCCTGATGTATTGTCCTCTTGTGTGAAGTTGGCACACAGATGTTTGTCCTTAATGTGGGCCCTTTATCTCAGTAATAGGGCCTTAAAGTGGTATGATATCGCTGAGAGGTTGGCCCCATGAGATTCATTGCCTTTTTATACTTTAGGGCAAGAAGTAGTAGGCAACCATTTACTCAAGCTCAGCACTCTTGTTCTTCACTACCAAATAAAAGTAAATAAAATCTCACAAAGCGTTGCGGCATAAGGTTGAGAAGACCTAAAACCTATCCTCCACCTCCTACGCCAAAGTGACAGGACAGCGAGCTATCAGATCTATTAATAACTGCTGAGCTAAACACATACAAACACACTCGCATCAATCTGGAAGTCAACAGCAAAACCAAAACCTCCCGTTTTGTGCCGCAAACTAAAAAACTCTTCGTTTTTTGTCTATTTACAAGGTCCATACCTTCTGTTCTGCTCGCCTCTCCAAGTTTGGCCTGTGCCTCCATGCTCTTCTAGTGAAACCGTAGTACCGTACCAATACTCTCACCCTTGGGACATTGAGACCAGCTGTTGGCCAGATTCCAGAGCCTTTCACATGAGTGACAGGCAGTTTGACGTTATACTCCAACAACGTTTGGACAGCTCTCGACTCTTAAGATCAATTCAATCCTGTCAATTGAAAACACCCTGCTCTGTGCTGAGTGTGCGGGTTTCCGTGTGACCGCGTCCTCCTCCGCAGACCTAAAAGAGGTGATGGTGACGCTAACATTCCCCTGGAAGCTTAGCGCGGGGCCCTCACCAACAGGTGTCAGACACGTAGTCTATCTCGATCTTTATATTTCATTTACAGAGCCTGCTAATACTACGCCACATATCGCTCATACTTAGCGTTCGTTACTTAAACAAACACCTAAATCTTATTTAAGAAGTGAACATATTAAGTCATAAACATGCAACTCATATCACTGTTTGTGTTACAGACAATTCGTATGACCTGTTCTCTCATGGCACACACACATCTGGGAGACGTCTGTTTGATGTCTGCATGTACATCTGCAAGATGTATTTTTTGAATTGTTTGTTCATTTGCAAGACGTCTCGGAGAGGTTTCCTGCGAGATGTCACATAGGCATCTAGAAGATGTCTGTAAGATGTTTATGATTTAGAATGTACGTCAAACTGCTTTACATAACAGGTTTATCGGACGTTTTTACACAGCAGATGTTTTCCAGATCTCCAGATCTTTAGCAGACATCTTGCACACGTACATGTGGTATATGGGTCATGTTGTTCATTTTTGCTAAGCAATCAGACCTTTTGACTTGGGCTAGTTAGCAATGCAATCACTATTAACTCAACAGCAACCGCATTACATCGTACCAATGCGTCACGTGACATATCACTCAGAACAAGTGCATCAACCATATCGCAACACCCTGACAACCCACAACAACCCAGTTGTGCACGAGCAAGCTTTACATTTTCTTTAGTTTCTCTTCTGTAATATCTCCTCCTCAAAACGTCAACTACTCCTGACACAGCGTGTCAAATGTAAAGCGACTGTGGGACAGTTTAAATCCCCTAACAGCTGCACATTACATTACTCAATGATGGATGTTTTCAAATGTTTCAAATATCTCCTGTAATCCTATTCAAGCTTGTCATCACATCAAAGAGCCAAACGCTCCATAAGGAACATTTATGTGTGTGCGATTTAAAACACTCCAGTTGGCTCAGCCTCAGATGTATGGATGCAAACTAAAGTGCCTGGAAAGAAAACACTCATTCAAATAATGTATATCGCTGCTGTCCATCTGAAACCTTGTATCTCCATATTTCGTGATTATATTTTTTGCCATAAATCATTATTATTAGTCACTCTTTCTGTTTGTCACTGGGTTTTGCGAATATCTAACAATAAAACGTATTAAAAGTGCTTGCCAACTATGAAATCACAGCATTTTAGTCCATTCTTCAGTCATCCTTGATGCTGTCCAACTTGGTGCTGATCCAGCCTTGGGATGCCTCACAGACTTGCATTAGATTATTGGTATGTGGTGTCTGCAAAAATCCATAATGCAATTCACTATTTAAGATCTTAAAGCGGCCCTCCAACGGTGTTTCATGCATTCGAACTTCTTCACAATGTTAAACGTGCTGTCTTCTCATGCTTAACATGGTCAACTTGTCAAAAAACGAGTTGGGCGTATTACGTAGTATTTCTGTGCTCGATACACTCCCCCAGCGATCATACAGGTTTCGGAAAAGTTTTTTCCGAACATATAAAACTGTTTCGTTTCCATTTTTATTATTCCTTTATTGGACAATTCTCTCGGAAAAGCATGCGGCCGCAAGGAGAGCAGGAGAAGGAGCATGCGCAGACGTCAGTTTTACTTGTAAACAGGAGAGAGAGCGAGCATACGTTCGCGAAGTTCAGGTGTTTGTTTGTTCACTGCATTTGGATGATGAATGTTATATAAACAGTGGATATATTTGGAGATCGTTTGAAACTGATATATGGAGCCGTCCCAGCGCTTAAAGATGCCGGACATGAACCGCATGCGGTGAGTGAAACTGATGTCCGTGTTTTGTTGACAATGGGTGCGCAAGTGCTTTGGTTCAGCCTACCCCTCCCCCCCACACACGCCGTATGTTTTCGGAAACAATCATAAAGCCGTATCTATCTTTTTATAAATGTGATCAAACTAAATACGAAGATACGAAGTATGCAATACCAATCTATAGGTACTCAAGATTAATATGAGATTGGCAGAAACCCTGTGTGTTACGCCCATTTTAAGCAAACAAGACAAAACAGCTAATACTAACCAGCAAAATGAAACAAAACAAAACATTTATCCTTTTCCCCTGTCCTGCAACTTTGTTTATATTGGAATGTTGATCAAGATGCTCAGAATTCAGTTGTAAACTGTAATTTAACTAAAGTAGGCATCTTTTTTTTGGTAAGATGATATATGTGTGTATGTGTGGTCCTGGTAAACCCTACAGTGTGTGGACCAAATTTCATTGTTGGGACATGTTTTGGTCCTCATGAGAGAAACACCTTACATATCAAACTATTTACTTGAAAATACTAAAAGGCTTGCGTGAGTGTTCCCTGGTAGCACATATTTGGGAGACGTCTTTTTAATGTCTGCATTTACATATGCAAGACATTTTTTTGGATTGTTTGTTTTTCTGCAATTGTCTCTGAGACGTTACCAGTCAAATGTCATATAGATATCTAGAAGATATCTGTAAGATGTTTATGATCTGAAACGTATGTAAAACTGCTCTGTCTAAGACGTCTATCAGATGTTTTTACACAGCAGATGTTTTTTCAGATCTTTAGCAGACATCTTCCATTGGTATTGAGCTATCAGGGTTGTCTGGGGTAGTGTGAAAATGAGAGGACACGATATATAGTTCAATACGTAATATATTCCATAACACATGGAAACTAAATGTGTGTGTGTGTGTGTGTGTATATACGTCTGGGTTCGTTTTGGGTCAGTGGTGTAGAGTTGTGCTCAGTAATGGATTTAT
Source organism: Triplophysa siluroides (assembly GCA_006030095.1). NCBI lineage: Eukaryota > Metazoa > Chordata > Actinopteri > Cypriniformes > Nemacheilidae > Triplophysa > Triplophysa siluroides. The sequence goes on along the minus strand of VCII01000935.1, from coordinate 4,115,508 downwards.
GGAGGAATGTGTATCTGTGTGCACCCACTCATAAACTTTCCTTCCCTCTCTTTAAAAACATTCATTCCCTCTCTTTCTCTCTCGCTCTGTGGGGTAGACAGAGCTCTTTTGTTTGCTGGGCATATTACATTACTGCAAACAGTGACTTACTGAAGGATGATAGCATCATTTAATAAGCTGAGTGAATCTTACACAGCTATTTTACAAATGATCAACACACACATCTCACAAAACTTGAATAAGCCATGAGATATCATAATCTTCTAATGCCTCGATTCATTTGTTTTGAAGATGTTCAGTACGCTAACAAGCAGCTCTAAATGACTATAAGCTATCAAGATATTGTTTACAGGCAAAGTCAAGTTTTGCACATACTACCAAACATTAGCTTGTCACTGTTGTAAATCTGCATTTAGTGTGAGGCAACAAATTAAATTTTCTATATTGCTATATTTTGTCTTGCATTTTGGCCTTATGTCTGGAATACACTACAAGACTTTTAAAATCTGAACAGATTTTTTTAAACCAGACATCATACACTTGAAGAAATGTTTATGGGTGTTTCAGATAGAAACACACTAACTAATTACATCTGCAGACTGGCACAGACTTTCTGCAACAAGTCCAGTCTGAAAATCTGGGCAAAATCTGAGCGAAAGTCTTGTAGTGTATTTGAGCCTTTAGGTGTTGCCGTAGATACAATCTTGATTATCTTCTCTGTGGGTTGTTTGCTTCGTCTCCATTTCTAATTAGTTCATTTAAAGATCCTCTAAACGTTAAGGCATTCTGGGTAATGGACTTCATCTGTCAATCACCGTCATTTACCAGGATGAGCTTTAGGAGTAAAGGGCTGCGTGGCATGAAGCATGTTTCCTTTGAGTGGAAGTGCATTCCGGGATCATCATCAAAAACATTTTGGGGGGGATAAATACATTTAATTTACTGAGAAAGCATAAATATGTAAGATTATGAGATATGAGTGGAATATGAAGAATGTTCACCGTAAAGACAATGCAATGATGGACAAGGCCTTCAGGCACAATCTGTTTTTATCTCCATCGATTCAGTAATCCAAACCGTTCTCTGAGTTTTATTCCCTCTGCCAACAGCAAGCCTACGGCTGTAGCCGGTGACAAACTCCCACACGGAGACGGAGCAAAGACAGATAACAGAAATATTTTAGGCAAAATTAAACATTTATCTCATATATGACGTGGTTTGCCTTACATAAACAAGATTGGGTGTCAAAATCAGTGCATTAGGCTTTAAAGAGACAAAAAAATGAAAAATCTGTCAACATTTTATCACCCTCAAGTTGTTCCAACCCAGTGTACATTTATTTGTTCTGCAAAACACAAAGGAAGATATTTGTAAGAATGTCAGTAACCAAACAGATCTCATTCTCCATTTACTGCCAATGTAGGGAAAATAAATACTATAGAAGTTAATGGGGGATGAGATCCGTTTGGTTCCAGGCATTCTTCCAAATATATTTCTCTGTGTTCAGCAGAACAAACACATTTTTACAGGTGTGGAACAATCTGAGATTGAGTAAATGATTTTTGGGTGAACTATCTCTTTAACAGCCGTGCCATTGTTCTTGCTGAAAGTTTACAATCTTCTCTCCTGACCTTTTCACACATCCACGCACATTCACAGACGTCTATAAACACACGTGCGGAGTGAATGTGAATGTGTTGACCTGATTTGTTTGATAACAGCGTCCTACATCTCCACAGGAGGAACTTTGTGATACTGCAAGAGTGCCGACCATGCAGCCTGGTCACATTTTTGCGTCTCTCACCGGAAGAGTTCGGCTTTCAGCCTCAAGTATCTGTTTACAGTGGACGTGATCTTTTCATCTGGAGAAGAGTGTCAGAGTTCAGTCCGCTCAACACTTTCATTATCAGATTAAAGCCACAGTTCAGTTACTATAGTGCAATACCTGTCCCTGTTTATATGGAGCCTGGCGCACTATACAATTCACAAACATGAGCACATGTGGGCCAAAACTTTCTATTTATATAAGACAGGAAGCAGTTTGGGTATGCGGTGAATGTAATTAAATGTGTTTAGTGATTATTATTGCTAAACTGAGGATGTGTGACAGCTCGTGTGTGTAAATATTCATTTACAGTGTTAAATGAGTCCATAGGTCAGTGAGCTTTCTCTCATACAGCAATAACACATAAACAGATCCGAGTGATACGATAAAATAAAGCCGCACACAGATAACTTCAAATCTCACTGGTTATTATTTTTTATTCAGATGCTTAATTACAGTCAATAACAACAGAGAGTATGGAAAAGTACTGTGAACCTAGTATTTTGTTATTATGTGTAAAAAATATGTTTTAGTTTATTTTTTATAAAAATGTTATACAAAAGTTATATAAAAAGTCTTTGTTTTTGAAATATTCCTTAAATATTTATTATGACAGGTGGTTCGATAAATGTGTTAAGCTCTGTATCTGTCTGTCTGTCTGTCTGTCTGTCTGTCTGTCTGTCTTCGTTCACTGTCCTTGACAGCCAGAAACAATCCAGCCTTTTAAATTCCGATAGTCTCCACAAGAGGGCCCTCCATCACATGAAATGCACAAATTAAGTTTTCTACCTATATAAAGTGATTAAAATATTTTAAAATACCTTGAATGTTGTTTTATTGGACCATCCGGTGTGTGTGTGTGCTTGTGTATGCCAGTTACAGCACAGTTGGACATCGTTGACCCTTTCCCGTAATAAAGTGAGTAAAGAACCTCTCGTCTGTGTGTTTGTCTCCGTGTCAACGGTCGCCCTGCCAACAGAGGGGCTCGCAGCACCCTGAAGAGAAGAGATGAGGGAGCCGCCTCTGAACAGCTGCTCACACACACATACGTGCTTGAGAATCTTGATTATATTTGGCAGAATGAAGCCATGAATCATTCCTCACACAGCTGGAGAGATGTGTGCGTCAGAGAGAGAGAGAGAGATGTGCCCGAGAACCTCGGGGGTGTCTTGGGTGCAGTACAGTTGTCTGTCTGATACAAGATAAAGACAATGTCTTGTGAAAGGTACCGATTGCAAAACAATTGATGTTTTAATATAATAAAAATGCTGCAACAGCTTATTTAAAATGCGATTGTAGTTCATTCACTGTTCCAAATGGAGATAAGCATCTTCAACCGGCAGCTCTCTATCTCGTCCAGACATTACTGACCAAACAACTACATTCTTTATTCCCACTAAACTCGCCTTGCATGATCCTATCTTCATGTCTGGTTTATCTTGACTTTAAGTTTATACAAACTATGGACTTTTACAATAGACTCACATGATGTGCACACTTCACATTAATTCAAACAAGCCAAAGCACAGATGTCGTGGTAAAGGATTGATGTCTTTCCTTGGGAATAGATGGAATTTTACAATAATTTGAAACGGCCTTTAGTTTCGCCTATGAGATACCATCAAGTTAAATAAACACTGCATAAAACTGGCCCAAACTCAAACAATCCTGAATTGTGAAGTGAAAGTGAAAGATAATTAAAAGGTTTGGGGTTTTTTGACGGAAAAAACTAAAATGTTTACGCATAATTGAGTTTTTGATGACATAATCTGTCTGTGTTACCTTTGGGCAGACAAAAAGTTGTATAATACAGAAATAATAGCAATAATGTTTTTGTGCTTTTTTGTACAGCCTGTTCTCAGCCATTCATTTAGATAAGATATCATAGTGTAAGACACAACTGTGAATGGTCAATTTACATGTCAATCAAACAAATTTGTTATCTTTTTGGCACCCTCTAGTGTTGAGCTATGTGCGCATGCATCTGGTAAAGTAATTTCTGCTGAATAGACGTCAAATCCTGTCTTCTAGCATAATAAGATTTTGAACAATATCTATTGAATCACACAATTGTTCAGCATCTTAAAAACATAATTGCTATTATGTAGACAAAGAATGAACACTAACTGTGTATCACATTATAGAGAAAAATACACTGGAGGTCAAAGGGAAAACATGAGGGTTAAAAAGATACAAAGATGCAAGAACCGAGGAGGGGAAGAAAGATTCTGCAAGAAAGAAAGAACTGCAAGTGTTCTGATTTGCTGTCCATGACATCATCCCTGCAAGGCCACCTCCCAGTCTTACGATGTCATCAGCAGTGAGGCATGTCAGTGCTGTAATGCAGCAAGACCCCAGCTACACACACACACACACACACACACACACACAATCACAAGGCAGAAAGACATCAGGAAGGACAAGGCTTGCAAGAATTAAGTCAAAGAAACGTTAGAAAATGTCCTTGTGTAAAAAGATCAAGATCACTGTCCCCAATCCAGATTCACATCCTTTCGCATCCTAATCCGGTTTCCTCCCAATCCAGATTAAGTGTCTGAACTCACAGCCTGTGAGGAGTGCAGCAGTGTACTTAATTTAAAACACATCATCTCTAAATTCCCATGTGATGCAAATCTGATTTACACAAATATCAACATCATCAAAAGTTATGAAACACATATTTACCATATTAAACTGAATCATGGCATTTTTACAGAACGAAAAATTACCAAAACATTTTTTAAGGACGAACGCTATCTTTACTGGATTATTTTAAAATGTATGCATTTTTTTTTTTTGAAAGAAAAAATACTGTCCAGTATGTTTTTATTTATCTTAGTCATTTGGATGTGTATTATATACCATTTGCTTGATGTCACCCGGTATGAAAAGTATTTGGATCCAAAAATCTGAGATGAGATCGCTAGTCAAAATATTTCTGTTTTGCATTTACATACAAATTGTTTCTTAACAATTATCAGCATAACCTTATTTATAATTGAATGGTAAATTCAAGCTAAATATTAGAATGTCATAATATCAGTATCTGCCATTTGCTTTTAAAAACAGCATCCACTCAAACTGGAACCCAGAAAAATGACCCATGTGATGAATCATGTTATCCCAGCATGATTTGAGTTGAGAATAAGCCTAAATTAGATTTGAAACCCCCGCTCTCACACCCCACACTGACCCCCTCTCTAAACAGCGATCAAGACCTCCAGCAACCTCCCTTCTGCACTACAGATCAGTGAAGATCATCTGCGTCAGGTCTTTAGGAAACAAAAGAGAAGGAAAGCACCAGGCTTTCCCCTAGTGTTTCCCCAGTCTGTCTGAAATCCTGTGCTGACCAGCTTGCTCAATTTTTTCACAGATCTTCAACAGATCACTGGAGCTTTGCAAAGTCCCTTTCTTCTTCAAACTCTCCACCATGATTCCCATCCCAAAGAATTTCAAAATCACAGGACTTAATGATTACAGACCTGTTGCCTTAACATCTTTGGCCATGAAGTCAATTGAATGACTGGTGTTGGCTTACCTGAAAGACGGACCTTTACTAGACCCCCTGCAGTTTGCATACCGGGCAAACAGGTCTGTGGATGATGCAGTCAACATGGGACTGCATTATACCCTACGACATCTGGACAGACGAGGGAAAAAATGAAGGATCCTGTTTGTGGACTTCAGTTCAGCCTTTAACACCATCGTCCCAATAGTCCTGCAGACCAAACTAACCCAGCTCTCTGTTCCTAGCTCTGTTTGTCAATGGATCACCCGCTTTCTGACAGACAGGCAACAGCTAGTTAGAATTGGTAAATTCACATCCAACAGCCGTACAATCAGCACTGGTGCACCCCAGGGATGTGTGCTTTGCCCACTGCTCTTCTCCCTGTACACCAATGACGGCACCTCTACTGACCCCTCTGTCAAGCTACTGAAGTTTGCAGATGACACTACAGTTATTGGCCCCATAGAGGACGTGACGAGTCTGCTTACAGAAGTGAGGTTGAGCAGCTGGCTGTCTGGTACAGTCATAACAACCTGGAGCTGAACTCACTCAAAACAGTGGAGATGATAGTGGACTTTAGGAGAAACCCCCCGGCGCTCCCCCCACTCACCATCATGAACCACACTGTGGCCGCAGTAGAGTCATTCAGGTTCCTGGGCACCACCATCTCACAGGACCTGAAGTGGGACATTCAAATTGACTCCATTGTCAGGAAGGGCTGTACTTCCTTCGCCATTTTTTTTACGTGCATGTGCACTGGAAGCTTCTGTCACTAAGACAAATTCTTTGAATGTCCAAAAACACCGACAATGAAGCTCTTTCTGATTCTGTAAAAGTATCTTGTGTGGTTTAATGTAAGCAATGAAATCTGACCTTTTCTGATAGGGACTAAACCCTGTCAATGTCCTAAATTTTCTTTTTTGATAATTGAATGAGAAATAGTTACAAATTGTAAATATTTGTTATTTATTTTGGACCATAACATATCTTTATTTTACATTTTGGAAATCCTATAACTTTCATTGATCTCCCAAATATCTGGACCCACACTGAACATTCTGCAGAATGCAGAAGACCAAATGACCGATTAAGTTTGGGTCTATTGACCATTTCATCTGCAGTTAATTTATTTTACTTAATTTATGTTCATATTAATTTATATTATTATTTTATCGTATAATAATTGTATTAAATGAACTATTTGTTGAATGGGTCGTTTAGATTGGTCGCATTTAATGAAATCGTATGGTACTTTGACATCTAGCGGTGAGCTTGGTATCGCAGTCTAAATTCAAATTATGGAATATTATGAAATTTAGCCAAGTAACGGTTCATCTTGGTTTCTTTTGCTTGTTATCAGAAATAATCTACAGGCACTCAATTGCTTGTGAATGTGTACCGGAAGTCAAGGGCTGTCCACGAACGCCCGCAAGCACAGTTATGTTTGTTGGACTACTGCGATGCTCTCCTTGCAGGTCTTCCTGCAATGGGTATCAAACCGCTCCAGCTGGTTCAGAATGCGGCAGCACGCCTCTCGTCTTCCAACAGCCCAAAAGGCCTCATCTGACACCCCTTTTCATCTCTCTCCACTGGCTACCGGTTGAAGCCCGTATCAGATTCAAGTCACTAAGGCTTGCCTACAGGACTATCACTATATCTGCACCGGCATACTTTCACACCCTCCTACGCTCCTACACCCCATCAAGATCCCTACGTTCAGCAAATCAGCGGCATCTCGTATTGCCTTCTCAAAAGGGCAGGAAATCGCTTTCCTGCTCATTCTATTTCACAACTCCTTCCTGGTGGAACATTCTTCCTAACTCAGTCTGGTCAACCACATCTCTCACAACATTAAAAAAACTACTTAAAACCAATCTCTTCTGTGAATACTTGACAGACAAATGAAAAAAATACTAACCCTTTCTTTATCTCAACAGGTAGTGGTCTAGCTTTTGTTGAAACCAGCAACTTTGTATTGGCACCTTTTGCATTATTGCTCCTGTATGACATATCGCTTATTGCTCCCTAAACTCTTTAAACTCTCCATAAAATGACTTAATGTAAATGTTTATGAAAACGTCTATAAAAAACAAAGTCTTTCTTTTCCCCTTTACGATTTATGAGGTCACAAAGATCTCTCTTATGTTGTAGGTTGTTGTTTGTCTACTGCTTGACAATTCTGGCTTTGGAAGAGGAAAACCTAAGGTAAACTTTACTTTGAGGAATGAGGACTGATGGTGAAATGCAGGAAAACATTTGAGGAACGGGGCGGAGGACTGCTTCTACTTTCATTGTTTATATTTTCCTGAAGCTTTCCCTCTTCCTTCCATTCAGAAGTCACCCGGAATATCGCGTGACCTTAAGACTGTAGACCCCAAAAACCCACTCAGACCCAGAAATAACCACCAGCTTATCAACCAGTGAGTCTGAGAATTTGTAAACAAGGAACAAATGAGACTCGGAATTGTGTGCAAGTAAACGTGAAATGTTTGTTCACCCAAAATAGAAAATTCTGTCATTATTAACTCACCCTCGGGTAATTTCAAACCTGTACAAATTGCTTTGTTTCATGAACACAGAGAATAATATTAGAAAGAATTTTCTGGGACACCATCCACTACCATAGTAGGAACATATTGTATTGATTTTGTTCTGTTGGACACGAAATTAGATATTTTGAAGAATTTAGGAAAACAAACAGTTCTGGGGCACCTTTGACCAAGATTACATTTTTCCTACTATGGCAGTCGATGTTCCAGAACTGAAAATTACTAACATTCTTCCAAATATCTTTCTCTGTGTTCATCAGAACAAAGTAGTTTACAGAGGTATGCAATTACACGAGGGTAAATAAACCATTTCACTGGAGGAGGAGAAAACAGACAGAAAGAGAGAGAAATGAAGATGTGCTTACACATGCAGCAGCTGCCGGACTCTCAAAGCACCAAAAGACAAGTGTGGGGTGTCACAAAACAGGGTGGACAGGTGTCGAAAAATTATTCTGCCTTACCCTGTTTTTCATCAACCTTCTGTCAAAGTCAAATCACACGACGTTATACAACATCAGGTCACTGTGATCGTGAGATGTCAGAATGTCAAAAAATATCTAATGAACAACAGATGGGAAAAGGGAATAGCGCTTTTTTTAGCGCGATTTTAATAGCGCGATTTTATCTTCTGAGAAACATTGTCATTTTTTTATTTTGTGTGTTCCAACGAATCTTTTTGACAAAAAAGATTTAAAAAAACAATATGCTGATCTGAACCTATAATGCAACATCAAAGACATTTTTAATATCCCCATAACCATAGCAGAAACTCAACATCTCAAAATGAACTTTTCTGTATCACTAAATCATTGAATGCATTTTTTGTTTTAGATGTGAATAATGTACAACCCGGTACTGTTACAGACGATTTTGCTAAACGTTAATGTTCACTTGAATTTTCAATTCACTTCTAAATGTTGTGTTAGTTGCATTTTGTTTTATGTTTTTGTATTGTTATAAAAGGATGAAACAGGAAGTGCTTCTGGATCAGTGTCGTTTATATCATGCAAAATGGCCTATAATTCCAAGAAAGAACATTTCATCACTGCATAAACATACCCACCCCCCCTCAAAATAGACTAAACCTACTTATCTGAACATATCCGAGGACAGGAAACATACCAATAAATAAACTCTAGGTTTTGTTGCGCTAGTGTCTCAGACTGAGGTTATTCGACAAACGCATTCATCCCTTCAAGATTCACCTACTTCATTCAACTGCCTGCAAACATATTTATGGTCCAGACGCATTCCAGTCGCATGAAAACGAATAATCACATAACCACAGCCAAACAGGCATTATGGAAAATTGTGTCTTTCCCTGCAGCCAGTAAGCCTGCTCAGCCCTGAACGCAGCCATTCAAAAATATCTCTTGAATGAAGAAGAAACAGCTGATTATAAAACAGTGGACGATAAGACGTGATTAACATATGGCCGGAGCAGATAAATGAGGAAAAAGGAAAAAAGAGCGAGAAAGAGTTAGATGACATAAAAGCTCGAAAAAGATCCTGACTGTAGAAAGGAGAAAAAATGCTGTTAGCAGGTTTTCATCCCCATTTATTAAGATTAGCCATGTTTAATACCCAAAGACTTACTGAAGACCAAAGATAATTAACTACTCAACATATACACACACTTTTGTCAAGCTGGGATGAAAAGAAAACAAGGCTAATAATCTGTAATTATAAAATGAATGTCATTCACACACGAGGATTATAGGAATGTTCCATGAACCCTTAATAATGATGGAATAACTGATTTTTTTCGGTGCTCTCTTGTACAAGACAAGAACGCAGTATAAGAACTTGGGTATTTGCTAATGGTTGTCATATTTTTTTAATAGTTTTTGTATCATTGGAAAATCGTAAGTACCGCAATTGTCTATATTGTATTCTGGTCCCACGTTATGGCTCAACTCCCCTTTAATGAAGATCTACAATCTTTTTAACATTCATTTTGAAAGAAATATTGAGTTTAAAATACAAATTGAGTTTAATATTACAAATTAAATGATAGTATGAGCAGTAGAAGAAGTTATGTTTGTTCAAGAAAGCGCCACTAAAAGTACATTACACTTGTCAGGTTGCGATTCACCATCATGTTGGTGTTATCTGTTTGGAATGTCTCAGCCTCCGGTCTGATGTCAGTTAATATCCACTGACTCTGTTTCAGGCTGAGTGTCATCTATCCTTCATTGCCTCAGTGGTTCCCATTGCGATAGGATGCCCGCGATTGCAGATGTAGATAATATTACGGGCATCCTGATGCCTCTCATATAACTCCAGTCTCACATATTAAAATTCACCTGCCCCACGTTGGGGTCCCACTCACCCTGTCTGGTTTATTCGCGTCAATGACCGCCTGACTGTACATTAGGCTATAAATCTGCTTCTGAAGTTAACAAGCAACCACACCACTTTACATTCAAAACACAACATCCTCATAAAAACCACAAAGTCCAACACAGCACATACAAACAGATACACAACCCATATTCCATGTGGCAACGGGAATTTTACTTCACTTCTTAGCATATTCCATCTCACAGCAAGCCTCACAGACAAACCATGGATGATGTAAAAATCACCACTCTGGCCTCCATGTTCAGCTCATGAAAGAGCAAAAACAAAACCCATCCATTCATCCAACCATCCTTTTATGTGGTGAACTATAAAGAAAAGGCTTTAAGAAGCCCTACACAGGCCAGGCGAGTCAGCAGGTCAGGCTTATGTAAGTTGTGGGTAGCCTCATTCCTCACCACGTTGTGAGGTAATGAAAGCGTCTATGACTAGACAGATTTTGCCCCCCATTGACTACCATAGTAGGAAAACATACAATGGTAGTCAAAAGTGCCCCAGAATGTTTGCTGTCCTACATTCTTCAAAATGTCGTCTTTTGTGTTCAACAGGGAAAAAAAGATAAAGTAATTTTTCCTATGGGAGTCAATTGGGGAAAAGATCTGTTTCAGAAATGTATACAGATTTTGGAACAACTCGAAGGTGAGTAAATGATGAAAGAATATTCATTTTTGGGTGAAGTATCCCTTTTATAAGATTTAACCATTTTCTTATGTAACTATATCCCTTCTTGAAACAGCAAGTTATTGCGATCTAGCCAGAGTCTTCAAAACAGCATTTAGTTCTGGAAAGCCTTCAGTTATTCTTTCTTACATACAAGTTATTCTTTAAGACTAAGGGCAATTAGATGTTCTACGTATCGTTATAAATTCACTTTTGTGCCTGAAGCTATATGTATATGTAACCAATTATAGCTGATATATATTTTCTTTGTTTTGTATGTTAATATGTATTTTACTGAAGGATGTTAAATGTTGGTTGTGTATGTGTTTTGCCATGACAGTCTGAATTAAATTGCCCCAAGGGGATTAATAAAGCTAACTAAACTAAACTAAACTAAACTAAACTAAACTAAACTAAACTAAACTAAACTAAACTAAACTAAACTAAACTACTAAACTCTTGCTGAGGATTTAATTATAAAAAAGGTTGAAGAAATACACTTTCCTTCAAAGGAGAGCCGGATTAGAAAAGTGTCGAGGAACCTTAGAGGAAGTTGGTTAAACGAGGGCGATTCAATTAGCGATTAGTTCGTATCTCTCTGCCAGACTTATAAAAGGGGCATGTGCTCCCAGACAGGATTAATATTTAATGCCTAAGCCTCCGCCGAGATGGTGCTACAGGTGCAGTTCTGTGTCCAAGAACAGAGGAGGGACGCTGATATCGCACGCAGAATCAAACAGCAAACGCCTAAAGAAAATTACCACTCTGCTGAGTGTGAGAGGTTAAATCCATCTCAATCGGATTGGGTGGTTCATCAGAGACTTGCAGATGATTTGGGGATTTTTTTGCAATGACATCATGTCTAGTGCTACAGAGTTTCATTCTTAAAAACTGCTGACACGCACTGTCTTATCAATAATTGGAGGCTGGGATTTGAAACTGCAGGAATAAATGACTTGGAATTGTTGACCCAAAATGAAAATCCGTTCATCATTTATTCACCCTCATGTCATTGCAAGCCTGTATTACCATCACTTTTTCTGCAGGACACATTTCCAGTGTATGGACACAAACCCACAGAGACATTTCTCAAAATATCTTCTTTTTTGTTCCACACAGGAAAAGTCATAAAGGTTTTAAATTACATGAGGATGAATAAATTGTAACAGAATTTTTATTTTGGGTAAACTATCCTTGTAATATTGCTTTCATGTCACCAAGGTCATTATAAAGACCAAGAAAAATGGATTGCACTAATAAGTCAAATCAATCTTTAAATATATATCTATGGTTGAAAATTATAAATAAAATTGAGAATGTAAACTGAAACAAATCTGAGCATTTGTAGGTTAACTAATTGATTTTTGTACAGAAAATGTAAAACAGAACATCCTCTGTCCATACTCCAGGCCTCTTAAAGATCTTTCCCTTTATTCTAGATCCTGAGAAACCCCCCCACACACATTCAGAGGTTTCCTCATCATAAAACTCCAGTTCCAGCTATCAGCACTAATGACTTGAACTCAAATTTATATCCCAACATCTCTGGACCAAACAACCTTGAGAGGAAAGCTTTGATATTTCTTCCAGACCGTGAATGGGATACGGCCCAAGACCTCCAGACGCAAATCTGCTTAAACAGCATGCAGGGAAAAACTTGGAAAAGTTGTCACAACCAAAAAGAATTCTGGCTGCCGACCGGAAAGCTAACAGAGCTATGAAACCAATGAAACGCAGTTTGAATTTCGTTCGATTGTAAATATCGTTAACGGCAGCAAAATCATTCATAATAGACAGGCGTGGAATGGGATTCCATGAGAGAGTCGTAAAACAAATTTACACTCGCACACATTTATGGAAAGACTAATAAATGACCGCAATAAGCCAATGATGGTTCAAATTGGATGCCAAGCGCTTGGTTAGTGGAAATTGTTGGTAGAAATGTGTTCCTGTGGCTCAAATAATAGAGCACCACATTAGCAATGTAAAGCTCAAGGGTTTGATTATCAAACTTAAAAAAAAAGTGTTGGCTTGTTGCACCTCAATAATTTGGCTCAAGTATACTTTGGTATATTTAAAAAATGCCTGTTTCCGCAATTAAACCTCAACTGAGCCAATTAAAAAATTCAGATGATGTCACAAGAAAATGATGACTTTACAGCTCTCAATTTGTTTTTCCAGTGAAAGTTCCAGTGAATAAGTGTCTGCCGAACGCATGAGTACGTAACTGAATATGTAGATAAAATGTCACCGCGCAACTGAAATGTACACCTTTGTATGCATAATAAGAAGCATTTCTTTCTCTCAAGCTATACCGCAACGTTTGGTCAAAGCTGAATTTCCATCATCGCAATTTCAAAAGTGGAAAAAACCACCATAAGGCGCATAGTGCAGATGATCAATTTTCAAAGATTTCATTAGGGAGCGTCTCAAAAGATCCCTGACAGAAAGAGTCCAACATGATGCATCATAATGCATCTCAAACTCGTTTAAGGTCACTCAAGAGACCCCCAATGTCCTCAAAATCCCTTCATATCATCATAGACACCACCGCACCGTTTCCCTCGAGCAATAAATGACCATAAGTAGCGATAGCCCCTATAAACTATCAAGCCCTTTGATGTCATTAAAGAACAAACACAGGGGGGTGTGACTATAAACCTTGTTTAAAGTAATGGATACGACACGGTGTTCTCGCTGCGCAGTCTGCATTTGTGTTTTAATTGAGCTCTAAACATGTCTCAAGAGCTACTGAAGCCCAAAACAGAGGTTTTTAATGTGTCACGGCAGGCAGAGGAGCTGAACAGTGTTTGTTATATGCCTTTACATCTGTTTAAGCGTGAAGAAGAAAGATTGAGAGTCATATTACTCACCCTATTTGTTCTGTCGCGGATTATACATCCAAACAACCACCCAAGCGTGAATGAGAGATCGAGAGACTGAAACTTTTTTTCCTGCTGCCGTTCTCCAAACCCTTCTCTCGCTCTGACACTTCCTGCGCCGACCCTTTACACCAACTTAAATCACTCCCCCAGACTCAGCCCAGGAGCATTGTTTAGACAGGACGTGTTGTGTGCATGTGTGTGTTTGCGACTGTGCGCTGCAATGAATACGGTTGTTGTAACTCTCTTGGCACTCCTTCGAGTCTGGCACACCTCAATGCAAAGAGAAAATCGGGGAATAAGAAGTGAAAGAGGGATATAAAAAGGAAGAGATGTGTCACTCAAAGAGAAAGCAGAACTGCTGATGTAGAGAAAGCTGAAGGAGAATCCTTAAAGCTAAAGGAAAACATGTGGAGGACTTCCTGTGGAGGACCCCGCTGCGACACAGCCTTGAGGGTCGTGGTGTGTGTCTGTGAATTTGAAGCCTGCTCTCAAAATCCCTCAGTTTGCTGTTAGAATGGGCGCCAGATAACAGTCCTCAGTGAGGTTGAAGGGAGTTAAGGTTCAAAGTGTCTCCAAAACATGTTTGAGGTGTTTAAAGGGACAGTTCGGCCAAAAATGACAGCTTTGTCAAAATGTAGCATCATTTATTGCGCCACACTGAGCAAGTGATTTATAGCAGATGTAGCTTGTTTTCTTCTTGAATAATCAAAGCGAATGGTGATATGGATAACATTTATGCATTTAGCAGATGATTTTATCCAAACGCCATGCAGCGCATGCATTTGAGGTAAACATTTTATTAGTATCTAGGTTCATTGAGATCAAACTTGCAACCTTTGAATTTCAAATGTTACAGGAAAATTCAGGAAAATGATTCCAACTGTGTGCGGTTGTTGGGTTGCTCTTATGGTGCGTCTTGTTTTTGTTTGAAGCTCAGACCTAGTCCCTATTCACTTTAGTAGCACTATGAACATTCTTTAAAATTCAAAAGAAGAGAGGGGACGGTCTTATGTCTTACGAAGAAAGACATAACTGTCATTAGTTATCTGCAAGACTTACAACAACCTGTAAATGCTGCCCCAAAACACACACAAAGGCTGCAAAGAACACGGACACACTTGAGCCGAGATGCAACAAGTCATGTGGACATCAATACATGCTTGCATAGCGTACACCTATCCAAACAAAAAAAACACACAAAAATCAAAGAAAAAGTGTTTGGGACCCATATTTTGTTACACATAAATTTATTAAAGGATGATTTAAACTAATAAAACCACAGACTCATAAGTGTTCTGAAAAATATCTGTTTTGTAGCTGGAGGGTGTTACTGCAGTAGTCAATGTCACAAAAGAGAAAACTTGTTTACAAAACACACACACACACACAGAATGCTCTCTGAACCACACAATGTTTTATTCTCTTTATTCTGATGATAAGCTGAGAGCCATGTGGGTTTGTCTGTGATGCGTATGCTATGAATATCCCTTAACTCCTTAATGTTAATAAAAGTAGTGTAGTCTAAATATACAGTCTGGGTTAACACTTCACTGTGTAGCTGTATATATATTCCATTAAAGGAATGACATACCGTATAAAACATATTGTCCAGTATGCCACCGTTTAAAAGATACAAGCGTACACACATACTTATCTTTTTTTAATAAACAATTCTTACTAATAAATGTAGTGCTGAGTCAATGTAATGATACCATTAGTCGCTCAGAGCAACTATTAAAGTTTTAATTTAGTTTCTCTGTAAAGAAGCAATGAAAGTGACAAATGGGACGCATTGCAGTGTTTGTGTGTGGCTGTGAAGTTCAGACAGCACAGTGTTTCATTGGTTATTATAGGTTGCAGAAGGGTGCTCTAGAGCGCCCCCTCGGTGGCCCCATGCGCCCTTGATGGCACGAGTGCCGCAAAAGCCCCATTAGAAGCCAGAGAACAGACAATAAAGAGAGAGAAAATAATCAAGTGATGATATACTGTTTTTTTTACATAGCGGTTATAAAACCAGTGAAAGAATCCAGACTGTTAAACAAGCCCAGGATTTAAAAGCATGTGATGTTAGGAAACGAAGGCTAACCTCAAATGTTACAACCCTTCCAGTTAATTCACAGAGACGTGAATTCAGATGAACTGCAACAGTTTTTTCCATTCCGAGTCAAAATATCACATTACTGCAGGCTACAGAAGTTAAAGAGCTGACAGGAAAAGAGAAAAAAAAACTAGAGACATCGACAACATTTCAGAAGAGATCCGATAGCCCTCAGATTAACTATAATGCTCAAGTTTTGAGTTTTTCCTTTAATTACGTTCAACATTCCAGGATCCGCTGTGTCTCCATGAGGCTGAAGGAACTCAGAGTCAGGAGCGAGATGATTGGTCTGGCTGTCTGACAGATGATTTCATAATCGCTGAACTCATTCCATTTCCTGACTCCTGATTGTGGGGATGTTTATCACATTTTAATATGCGGAGACACAGCTATACTACTGAGACTAAAATGAGAAACTGGCTTCTCTTTGTGCATTCGTTCGCACATCACCATCGGGCAACACCGTTAAATGTCTGTTTAAAACAGAGTTCCCAAAAACGGTAAAAGTGTCCCGAATGCCTTAAATGTGACGCCCGCAGCCTGAAATATGGACGATCGCTTCTGAAGCGAACTCCTCAATATCACATCATATATGGCAGACGTGAAGGTGCACTTTTACTCTGCTTTATTTTGTTCCATAAAAATGTGTGAAATGATTTGTTGCGTGTGTATGTGTGCATGGAGATCGAGACAGAGATGCTTTGTCGTCAACCCCAAAAGGAAATGCCTCAGTAATACTGTTTAACTCCGTCTACATAAAATTCCCAAAACCGTTGAAAAAGATGGGGAATAAAACTGGAAACCAGAAAACTGGAAAAGAAATGAAGAATTTTGTAAGTTTTACTTATATTATTACATTAAATATTATAATTATATGAATAGTATTAGTAATATAAAAATAATATTGATTATTAATGTATAAATTAACAGATGAATTTATAAATTATTTAACATGTGTATTAATGTTTGCTAGTGACGTTGTTTAATAAAAACAAAAACCTTCAAACTGCACACTATAGTATTTACTAACTGTACTAAAATCCCTTACAAAAATGAACCATGGTTTTACTGCAGTTAAAACCTACAAGTCACGGTTACTGTAGTAAAACCATGGTTTTGCCAATGGTAATTAATACTCCAAAAAACATGGTTACTATGCTTTTATTATAAAAAACGTAATCTTTGTAAGGTTTCTTCGTTTTGATTTCTAAATACTATAGTTTCTAAGTATTTACTATAGCAGTGGTTCTAAAACTTTTTGACACCTAGGCCCCCTATTCTATTCAACAAAATTCACAGGGTCCCCTCCTACCAACAAACTCAAAATTTCTACTCAATTAAATATTTTAAGAGACATTAACTGGGAAAACATTTATTCATTATAAAAATGGCCAAACCATAAGAAATATTATGTTTTTGATTATTTTACATTTATTGTATAATGATCCCTTTGTCTAATTTTAAAACATCAATCATCTTTAGGCCCCCTTGAAAGTCAGCTGAGGCCCCCTTGTGGGCCACGCCCCTGTTGAGAACTACTGTATAGGATACTATAGTTTACTGCTCCTATAGTAATTAGTTGAATTACTTTAACATAGTATATAACAGTATACTACAATTAACTATAGTAAATACATTTAAGAAAATATTGTAGTATACTATAGTATTGTTCCATGTGAATGTATGTTACTTTTTTGTCACAGCTAGGACATTTTAGCCCCGAAAAATACCCGCTAACTCGCAAATGTATGGATTCATACACAGAGAACAGATTGTGTAGTTTTTTCTGTGGCATTGTGACATACAGTTCAAACAACAGCCAACTAAAAGCCTCCAAGCTATATACAGTATACATATCTATGACGTTACTTCTCTAAAATCCAGTAAACCATATTAAAGCATAATAAGATGACTTATAAAAGAAACACTGACCGGGCATATGTGACTCATGGGTTTATAAACTATAAAAATGTAGCAGCTGCTGTCATAATAAATCTGCCTTGTAGACTCAATTTCTTAATTACCTAATGGCATGAGCACACACACACACACACACACAGGCTAGGTCAGAAAAACAATATCTGTCTGAACAAGAAAAGATTCCTCATCCAAACACACACAACTTTAAATGACTTTCACAAAGAGATTTGTTGATTTTTCGGTCATTGAGTTTTTTCTTCCGTTGATGATGACACAATTTTTACGATCATGAATCTACAAGCCATCTTACAACAATGAAGATCTGATGTTAACAACAGCACGGTGCAACTAAGGTCAGATAAATCAGATGAATCAATGATCAACAACATCAAGAACATCCTAAAGCCACCAATCATCCGCACACACATTGCGTTGACTTCGCATCATCTTTTAGCTCGATGTGTCCAACACATGATCACACGTCCATTATCACTGCAGTACTATAAGGATCCAATCGGAACCTGCATGTCCCACATGGGCACCATGGCTAAACACATCTGCACTTACCAGTAGGCCACAAGTCCATGCGTTCCATTTCAAAGGGCTCATCCCTATGCCCTAAGCCCTCCAAAGGGTTGAAGGGTGTAGGGGGCCAAACAGTCCCTTTTCTTGAAGTGCTCTTCTGCATCATCATCCTGTGCACATAAGGAGGCACCGTCGTCACGCAAGGAATCTGCGCAAAGAATCATGGAGGCCTGAAGTGTCTATTATTCCGAAGGGCCCTTTGAAGTGGCCAGTTATGAGCCCTTCGGTTTGGAACGACCCTTCAATATGGCGGCCATGATTGTTTTCGCTTCAAAGTGCCCTTCGCAAGGCGATACATCCCATTTGGAAAGCACCGAGAATCTGTTTAATTTGAGGTTTCTGGTAAATCTGAGGGAAACTTTGTTAAGCCTGTTAAAATTCAATGTGCATGCTTCGTCTCTTTAGAAACCTTGGTCTTCCTTATTTTTTCTGATTGCTCTATCCTCTTGTTTCTGCTTCACTAGCGTCCCTTTCCCAGGCACTTGTCTTACCATTAGATGCTGTGTCAGAGCGGAGGCCATACAAACGAAAAAGAGTACACACACACTCACACACAGTGCCAACATTTCAGGAAACCCCTTAATCTTTTCATCCGTGCTTTTAACCACTCTTTACTTTAAACAAAGAGTTTCTTTAGTAGAGGGTGTTCATTATGTGTGCGTGTAACCCTCTTGGCTTACCCTAATAAGCAACCACGCACATCTTGCCTAAATAGACTTCAAACAGAGATGCTACTTTTAATCAGCTCTGAGAAAACTGGCGCACAACCTGATCAGAAAGAAAGAGAGAGCAAGAAAAAGAGGTCGAGAGATACAGAAAAAAAATGGTGGCAACAAAATGGATTGAGTGGAAGGCAAATGAATGAAAAGGGGAGGACAGCAGAAACGACAACAGAACAAAGAGTAGCCGACATGAGCTGGCACAATTTGAGAAACAGTCTAGCCAGTGCACTAGTTTAAGACTAAACTTATAATTTTCTGTCAGTGCTTTGTGTGCGGGGCTTTAACCTGTCAGAGCTCATAGCCTCATACGGGCTCATGTTTACTGTGGAAAGTGGGGTAGAGAACCCATCTCGGGACAATTTAAAATCCTTGATGTTAAACTTTGTAGTGCATTTATATTCTGCCATTATCAGGTCACCTGTATATTTATAATGTATTTGTATTTAGCGTGATTTATATTTAATTTATAAACCATGGCTAAAGGGGTTGCATGCACCTCGCTTCACGCCGTGCCTAACAACTTCAATAAGGCTCTTTGAGTATTTCTTTGTTTTTTTGTACCATGAATTCTAAAATATAATGCCAGTGGATGCTCACTTTTCTAAATGTTAATAAATTATCCGGTAAAAATCCATTATTACATACATTTTCTGGTAAAAAGTGGTTAAAATGTGAACAGGGTCAAGTTGTGGTACTCAAAATAGCATCTTGCAGACCTCGAGCAGGGAAGCAGATTCCCATCCAGAAATACCCACAATGGAAGGAAGGAAGGAAAAGTTTGTATCTATTTATAATACGGTCAGTTCTGGTCTTGAATCTGATTGGTTGAGCCGAGTTCTAAGCCGTATAAAATCCTCCGATTTATGAATGCTAAAAGCAATACATAGCCTAAATATCACTTTATTTTATGAAACCTTGCTATGCATATGGAATAACAGTTTTATAAAAGCAATAAGCCCTGTGAAGCAGTGGGTTACAAGTGCATTTTATAACAGCTAAGGGCGTTGTGACTGCTTTATTCTGCCAGATCTAGTGAAAACAAACAAAAAAGACATACACAAAATCTAGCTCCTTAAAAGGTTCAGCTCATCCTTTTTTATACTGGTACATGTGCAAATGAACATCTTCAGTCTGTACTGAGAAACATTTTATTCGACTGTTGTGGTGGTAAGGAGGTGTGCAGATTTCATCACAAAGTCTGAATGAGTACTTTTATGGCATTAATATATCTGTACCGTTTCTGATGTGTAATTTTTGCGGAGGATCTTGTCACAGAAATGCAATATATTATACATAACTTTGAGGTGGTGTATATAGACCTCACATAACGAAGCGTTCTGTATGTATGACCTTAGAATGAGTTATTTCTATCTACATACACCGCGGGTCCCCTTGCATGGAGTTCGCCATGTTGTTTCTACAGAAGCCCTAACGGACAAACTGCATTTCATAAATACGTTATCCTCTTCGGCAAAGAAGCAAAAATGTGACGACATCTTTGTCCTATGTCAGCCTCCGTAGTGCTTCGATTGGGAGGGGTGGAGCGAGCCTTTGGCAGCAATCGTAACCTGAACGCTAGATGACGCTAAATTTCATACACTGGACCTTTAAAAAATACACATTTTTGCTAATCCCAACATACAAAAATCCATCAATATTCATTTTCAACAACAGTACCAAATCCATCCAAAACTAGCATCATTCTTGTGTTTTCAAAATAGTCAACTACGCTAGCTGCTTTCACTTCACAACAAAAATGTTCAATATGTAACAGAACATCAAGGTTAAAGTTTGCAAGGCATTTAAACATAGTGACAGCGCTGCCGCTGCACCAATTCTAAAGCATCAAGTCTATCTATATCTGTACAAGGTTCAAACGTTCAGCAGCAAAGACTAATCATCTCAAGTCTGCAGTCTTCACGTATGACATGAGGCCTTAAGGCATGAATTCAGCTCTTAGGGATGTAAACAGCAACAATGACACCAGGTGCTGTTCTCTTCTCTCTCCAGCTGTCTCGGACTCATTACACCTCCTACCAAAGTCACCACGTGACTGTCATGACCTCTACACCCTGTCAAGCTATATAGTACAAACAAAACATATATGTGTGCAAACACACACACACAACCTGTTGCCTCTTGCTTGATCAGTGACCACACTGTGTTAAATTGGTCTAAAAGGTGGATGTTGTGGGAAAGTGTGTCTCTCTCTTCTACGTCTATCTCTTCCTTCCATATTTCATTTAATGCGGGTGTTTTGGATGACGACAACGGCATCCTGTAAGCCCTTTTCACTTTCACTGTAGCGATTAAGCAGCATATGATCTCAACAGAAAGGATTCTGGAAAATTCCTGAAGTGAGAAAAAGAATCCTCTATTGACATTAGCTGCTTGCTTTAGAGGAAAAATATCTCAAAACAGAATGATAAACCATGAAAGCCACTCTTTCTCTCCCTCCCCTTTTCGATCCTTCATGCCAAACGGTGAATAATTACCAGATTCCATTTGCCGTTGAGTCAAAGCACTCCAAATTAGCCGAGCTGGCCGGTGACCTGCGGATCAACTTCTGCCCACATGAATCTGTCTGAAGGAATAATAGACTGCTGGTCTGAGATGAATGAGTGGCTACCAAGCACAAAATACCTTATTTAAGAAAGTAATTTGGTAACAATAAATCTGGGACAAGCAAAGTCTTTGTTTCATTTGAAATGCTAAAAAATGTAAATAGCTGATGGAAAAACAATAAGTCACTATACAGAATACAACTCTTTCTGGCTGTCAAACTTAAAGGGATAGTCATATTTAATCATCATTTACTTGTCCTCTGGTCATTTCAAACCTGTTTATTTTTTTTCCTCTGCAGAACACAAAAGAAGATATTTTGAAACCTGTTGGTAACTGAACAACAGCTGTACCCATTGCCCACACAATGGAAATCAATGGGATCCCGTGCTGTTCGGTTACTAACATTTTTCAAAGTATCCTCTTTTGTGTTCTGCGGAAAAAAGAAAGTCACAAAGGTTTAAAATGACAAGAGGGTGAGACGATGACAAAATTTTCATTTTTTGGGTGAAATATCCTTTTAAAGTTGAAATAATCTTAGGTTTAAAAATGTACCAGAAAGCACCACTTTGGCAAAATGTTTCTATGAAAACCCATAATGCCCACATTTCATTTGTATTTGAGTATACTGAAACTTGGTCCTTCAAAGTTCGGCAAGCTAGATATGATTTCAAGTATTGTATGGTTCTTTTTGTTATACGAGCTTCTTGACAGGGCCTGGGAAGTAAATGATGCCCAATATTGTAATCCTTATAGTGATAACTGAATGTCTCTTTAAAAACTTCCTAGCATAGTAAATTCTGCTTGAGTATCTTCAGTTTGGACAGCAATGGATTAAGCGTGTCCTTGCTTTTTAATCTTTTATAATCAGTAAGGATCAAGAGTTAATGAGAAGCGTCCATTCATTTAAACCCAGATCCATTGGAGATGATGTCAATGACTGAGATCTTGCTTTTAATTACAAGAACTTGTCCCCGTCTGACACTTCACAAAATAATCATGAGTTTATTCTTTGTTTGACCGTTTTACTAAAGAACTACAAAATAAAAACGTATGACTACTTTGTTTAAGTCACACCATTTACAGATTTTCCTCAAATAAATTCTGATCAAATAGACCAAAACTATCTACAGTATAAAGAGAATTTTCACTCTATTCCTTTTTGTCCGAGTGAAAATGTCAAATTATTAGTAGTAAAGTGTAACTAAAGTCACTGTGTAAAAGTGTAACAAAGAATGAGTCCAAAAAAAAAACAAATCCATCTGAAATGTCAAACAGCATAATAGTGGTGTACTACATCAGCTATCCCATAATACAACAGTGACATGTTGTGCTTCTCATATCAGCAAATCTAAGAGCGATATGTCAAACACAACTATCATTATACCCACACATAGTGTAGGTGCGGCAAAACTAAACAACGGTAGCTTGACATCCATCCAGCAAGCAACTAAAGATAAACTAAGTCTTGATGAGGTTAACTGGCTCTCTCTCGCCCCTACTCTCTCTCTAGCTCCCTCGTCCTCCCACCCTGCTTTCCCATAACCTCTGTGGAACTGAACCATGAGTAAGCAAGACCACCCAGCCATGAAATTTACAGACTGGGCTACGGTTCTTTGTCCTGCTACACCTGCTTGTGATAAACTTTCAAAGAGCACTAACAGAGATTTAAACAAAGGACTGAAGCGTTTTACCTGCTGATAAACACTGAAACACTTGAATACAGATGACTGCTGATAAACACTCGACTTTATCACTTTATCTGTCTGGCATAAAGCAGGAACAGATAAAAACAGAATGTATTTGTTTTGCTTCCAGATGTTTCTGTGAGAGCATGTTTAGGTATTAATATGAGATGCCAGGTTATAAATTTAGCTGTTATGCTTTGATCCTCGTTTAAAGGGACAGTTCACCCAAAAATGATGTCGTCCTTTACTCACCCTCGAGTTGTTCCAAAACTGCATAAATGTCTTTGTTGTGATGAACGCAGAGAAAGATATTTGGAAGAATGCTTGTAAACAAACAACTATAGTCAAAAGTGCCCAGGAACTGTTTGCTTTTCTAAATTCTTCAAAATATCTTTGTGTTCAACAGAACAGAGAAATTTATCAAGCAATTTTTCCTTTGGTAGCCAATGGAGCCAATTGGTTAGAAGCATTATTCCAAATATCTTTCTCAGGAGTTCATCAGAACCAAGAATTTAAACAGTTTTAGAACAACTTGAGGATGAGTAAATGATGACATCATTTTCATTTTTGGTTGAACTGTAACTTTAAAAGTGGAGTGGAAATGTGTTTGTTGTATTTAGTTAAACATGTATTATTAAACATTACAAACAGGCAGCTATACAGTTACCCCTACGAACAGCATATTTATATGTTAATGTTAAGTGTTATATCTCTACAGGTTTATAGTTATTATACGCCGTAACATGAAGGTCAACAAGTCACAGAAACATCTGGATTTAAGACCTTTTTACTAACATTATAGATGGAAGAATGAAGGAGGTAAGACACAAAAACACACTTCATTACCTGAAAATAACCGAAAACAACCTTTACTGTGTTTTTGATTGAAACTCACTGACAGAAAACTAACAAATAATAGTGAAACATTTCTGTGTAAAGGCGTGTTTGTGTAAATTAAACTAAAAGAGGGACATTAAGCTCAAAAATCCCATTCCTGTCATATGTCTGAGGTTTTATCACCATGTCGAGGGCTGCGACTGACAGGTGTCGAAAGAGTTAAACCGACCGGAACAGAAGTACTTTATAGCAACTTTGAGTTGACACAGAGCTCTTCAACCACAATTAAACAGCACCAGGGCAGAATGTGATAAAGTGGTGCCTAGTAATCACATACACAAACAGAAACACACACACACACACACGCATTAATCTGCACCCCACTGTGCTGGAATGGGGAGACAATGTGATTGTGAGTCCATGTGTTTTTGGAGGAATGCGGAAAAAGCCGCAAAGTCAATCCTGATGGACACAGGAGCAGTGCTGCTGATTTAATCCCACAAAACCCATTGTGATATAGAAATAAATAAATAAAACAGCTGCTTCCAAACATTTTCAGCAAAACACCATCTATTCAATTCAACCTCAAAAACACCTCAAGTGTAATCCGCTTAACACCTGCAACTAAAAATACCAAACAAAGTGCAAATCAACAGTCAACCTTAAACCAACAATAACAATCTATACAAAAACCTCATGACAAATATCAAAGTTTGATTAATACTTTAAATGTCTAGTCCATATTTGCAGCTTTGACAGTCGCAATTTTTTACTAATTAACATTTTTGGAGCATTTTAATATATTAAATAAAGACTTACGGGATAGTTCACCCGAAAATAAAAATCCAGCCATTTATTCAGCCATTCAAAACCAGTGATATTTGGAGAAATGTCTCCGTGGTTTTGTACCTACACAATGCAATTCAATGGAGGTCTGTTTTGTAGAAGAAAGTAAGTCATACACGTGTGAAATAACAAAAAAGTGAGAAAATAATGACAAAATGTTCATGTTTGGGTGAACTATCCCCTTAATAAATACACCTTAAACAGTGCAGGAAGATAGGAAGTCAAATGCAAAGCATATGGAGACTTTGCTCAAGTTTCCACAAGAAAAAAATCTCGGATTTGTTTTCTTCTGAGGAAAAGACCTCAATAAATCTCAAGAAATCTCAACAAATTTAAATCCTGTGCTCGGATTTCCCATGATCTAACATATGCCATCAAAAGCCAGAGATTTCACAATTTCTCATCAAATCCTTCCAGGACTACTTTGTAGTCTTCCCATGTCAACAATTGTCTCCCGCAGGAATTTTAAGAGAAACACTCGAGACAATGTTTATATCACTCATTAAGTGATTTCGCATGCTCTTTAACCAAAGCATATCTGAGAACTTCAAGTCTCAACCTGAATTGCACTGAAACTGATTTACACAATTTTGAAAACATACAGTGATCGTGACCAGACACCAAATAGGAGCAGAACAAAACATGTGTGTCGGTGCATCCACCTCTGAATATCTCCCTTATGACACTTACTCTGCTCGAAGACTTGTTGCTGGGTTACGGTCGCTGTGGACCCTTTGCTCATTCTGCTCCTCGGCTGGGCCGCCTCGTCCTGTTCTTTCACATTTGTGTTCTGGTGGGTTTGTGAATGTGTCGTCCCATGAATCGGAGGCCTCTGGACGCTTATGTCTCTTTCACCTCCCATCCGCATCACTTTCTCACCCACTCTAACAATTCTGGCTCGCCCGCCAGATGCATCGCGTCGAGGTGAGGGGAGTTTAGAACCCGCACAAGCCGAAGGTCGAGCGAGACGTGATGGTTTAGACATAGTTCCGCTGTGTTCTCATGGGCACATACAAATAGAGATCTGTTGAATGTCTGTCGTCCCACAACCCGATCCACTTTGAAATTACTTTGAAAAACGGAACTGTACGGTGAGTTCTGTAATCCAATCAAACTGCATTCCGAAGCATTCTTTTGTAGAATATTCCAAATGATGTCCCACAATTCCCAAGGCGTCCAAATCTTCCAATTCCAAGTGTTGCGCAGAGAAAGATCAGCACATCTGACCGTTCACCGGTCTCACACGCTCATTTCTTTACTCACCGAGCGAGTCCAGACGAGTACAGGTAGGAACAGACGGCAGAAGAAATAAGGGGGAAGGGGTTAATCATCACCTTTGCTAGCAGTGTCTCCAACGCTCTGATGTGTGTGTGTGCGCCTCGGGTTGACTGACAGAAAGACAAACGCAGATAAGCAGACTGTTGCCATGTATCAGCGCATTCCAACACACAGACTGTCTGAATCACTGTCTGTCTCTCTCTCTCTCTTATCCCTCCTAAACTCCCCTTCTCTTTACCTTTTTCTTCTTTCTTTCTCTCTCTCTCTCTTTCTCTCGCCCGTAGTGCCTGGAAAGGCAGGAAAGGTCTCAAAAGGGTTGAAAAATATCCAGAGAAGAAAAAGCAAGAGAAAAGGTAGATTCTTTCACAGCTGTGTACAGATCCACATGTGAACCTCGGAGTCTCTCACTCGCTCACCCGCTTAACTCTGAAGCTCTTCTAGTCTACAATTTAACATGCTGTTAGACCATCGTTGTTCTGCGTGCGGCTAAAACACACACACACGTGCTGGAGTATTTCTGGAGAATTACAAAGCGGCAAAAAGGAAAGCAGGATTAGGCCAACATAGCTTTTACAACATAGGTCTGCAATGCGTGTGTGTGAAAGCATTGCATGAACAAAGCTTTACTTCATAAGGAAAATAAGTAAAATAATAAACAACTGTGGTCAAAAGCACAAGCACATATTTGTTAAAAAATTTGAAAAACGAAATATCAACAAAGATAAACAACCCCCATAACCGTCATAATAATGACAGTTTTATACATATCTTTGAAAATCTGAAACATTAGCCTACTTGCAAGAACACATGCCAAAGCATTTGTCAAAACAGGACTGGATAGAGGTTTGAAACGGATAATCTACTAACACAAAATTTGGTCATCACACGAGATCTAACGTACAACATTTTGTTACAGGATTAAACCCCCCCCGCTCTCTTTTGACGTATCTATGAGCCAAACATACGGGGCGGTGATCACATCAGAATGTATTTGTGAGGCAGGCGTGTTGGTGGAGTAATGTGTGACCTAATTCTGGACAGCTTTTTTCTAAAAGGGCTCTGTTTATATGACACCATCTCCCTAATAATATCTGACACAATATCTACTGAATTGTTTGGATGTTTCTCATGCTCACCTTGGGGAATTTATGTATGTCAATGCTTCAAAAGGCTGCTAAATAATAAGTGTCGCTAGTAGCGCTGCTGATCGGATGCATAAAAGCTTAAAAGTTGTTCTGCTTCATGGACGAAGTGCAAAAGTGTTATTATTATAAAATTGTAGTATGTAAGGCCTCACTCTAAACAACATTTTTCCCAGCTAAAACATTGTGACCTCTGACCATGTCGTATATAAAACAGATGGGCCCCGTTTCAAAAGTTCAGTCCTGTACAATGCAGGTGCTGTTGTGTGTTGTGTATTTGCATATACAGCCATGCAGAAAAGTAAAAAAACATTCCAAATGTTCATTTATTCAGCATTTCTAGATGTATTGTGGCCATTCCAGTCCAGTGTCTGTTGAATTTAACAAAATCAAACCATACGAGTGACAAAGCCATCCAACAGCAATGTGAAAAACTGACAGCATGACAAAACACATGAAAACTGTGAAAAAATTCCATATAATCACATATAATCACAAAAAATGTTGAACAAATATTACTGTTGTATTGCTTAAAAGTGAATATGAACTTTTTTTCTTTGCAGTATTTGAGGTCGGAGAAAATATACAGAGCATCTTTTCTGATATTTTGACCCGTTTCTCCAGTTTTCATTTTCAGCAAATAAATGCAAATAGAAACAATATTTTCATTTAAAATTTGTAGTTCACAGAATAATTCTGTGTCTCTTAATTTAGTCCGCGGCAGTATGTGTTGTTTACATGTGACATGTGTGCACCTCAATCGGCGAGTGTCCAAATGTATTAGTGTGTGTTTTGTGAAATCCGAAAAGCCCTGTAATAATACACTGTGGTTTTGGCTGCCTCCTGTCTCCACCCTGCATGGACTCCATTCACTGATGTAGCTCAATGTAAGCTAAATTTAACCAAACTAAATATTATATGAAGACCGCTTTAACATTCTCCAACCTTATTACCTTATTAACCATTGCTAAGACGTTCCTTATAAATATACATCGACCTGTCCCTGCTGAAAAACCTGGCGTGAACTAGAAGCTGTGTTTAAAATGACAGCTGGTTTCTGGATGGTCTAAGCTGGTCATACACTTGTCGAAGCTTGTCTTTAGCTATCAGGCCATCTTGGAGAAGAAACAAACCAAATTGAATATGGTTAAACCAGCCTAAGCATGGTCGGAGGTGATATTTCACTAGGTCTGAGGAATGTCAATTATTTGACAAAAGTGACCTCAACTTGACACACACAGTCTTAATATGTTTAGTTACTAAATAATCTTAAGTAAACAGTAGTGTGTGCGTATCCGGTTAAACATCTTAAGAGTTTCCAGAAAAACAAATGCATCATTATCTTCAGTGTCTCATATCCGATTATCAGTATAGTGAATCATTACTGTTGAGACTTGAAAAGGGCATGTCTATGTGTGTGTGTGTGTGTGTGTGTGTGTGTGGTGTGTCCAACAGGGCCAATTTCTTTAAACACATTCAGATTTCCATGAGCCAGAACTGATTTCTCTACAAGAAACACCCACATTGTTCCCCAAGTGTTACCTGTTAGTCCTGTTGACGTAATAACACTACAGGGCTCCAGACTGCGACTAAATGGTCGCATTCTGCGACCAGTTTTCTAGACAGCGCGAGCATTATTTACAAGTACTCGCTGACAAAGACCTGCAAATTTGGAATTTCTTCTACTTGTTATTTCATGTGGAAAGACGAGTAGAACGAGAGCCCGCGCACAAACCACGTCGTTGACAAGTTTACAAATACAAACACACACAACGTGGAGCGCATTACTACGAGTCGCTGTTTGCTGTGTAAGATTTCTTGAGCCCGATGACGAACGATTTGATATATGAGACGTTTAAAACGAATCTAACTACGGAGAAGTTCAGGAAACATCATTTATCTGTGGCTTACGACAGCGCTACATCATTTCAAATCCGTTCAGAGCAAGAACGAACGACAGGCGAATGCTCTTGTTAAGTTTTATTTGATGATATATTTACTTTTGTTGTGTGAACATGAGGAAAAGTGTCGTTAATACACAATAAAATCATCGTAATAAGACCTTTCATTTTGCTTTAATGTGTAACAATGTAAACAATTAAATATATAAGCAAAATGTTTTGCTTGCGCTCCTCAAATTTTAAGTCAGAGACTTTAGTGTACCTAGTAAAAAAAGTTAGTCTGGAGCCCTGCACAAAGCATTACGGGACGTCTCATGGCATGCTTGAAAAGCGAGGAGGGCCGTCTGGGTCACTAGCACACAATACTGCAGAAAAAGTGATCTGCTTGTAACACTTTTGGCATGAAAGTTTGACAGAGTTTCATTCACCTGTGCATTGTGGGCCTTCCTAACTTTGACATCCTTCTGTAGTTTAACCTTGGCTGATAAGTTGATGTACGTCTCAAAATCCCCTTAGAGGAAATGTACACGTCCATGCTCACAGCGCCTGCAGTCACACACACAACATTGCTCTACCATGAGATGCTTAAGGACCCTATCGACTCTTCTTGGCTTTTCCATTAACGTTGTCCAGTTTCTGTGACAGAAGACCAACTCAAGTGAAACAAAAGTAACCCTCTCAACACTTATCAAGAGTAAAATGCCTCAGGCAGGTCTGGACATCTACAGCAGCAGTGGAAAAAAGACTTGCTCGTACATTCACCGGCAGACTCTTCTAACTAGCCTGAGGGAGTGAACTTCTGAGATTCAAGTACCTTCAAGTAGTCAAATGCCTCATAAAGGTTTAAGCAACACACACAATTATACATTCTTCAGCAATGAGCAAGGGGATCGCATGTCAAACCACTACAAAGATTTATGGGGCGTGAAATTGTAGATCATTTGGAGGAAGTGAATAACTACAAAAGTGAAAATGCGTGAATCTGTCAACACCTTAATCAACTTTAAAACAAACATAATCATGACCTCCAAACCGCAGCGCTAAAGCCCAAACATAAAAACAAACTCTGAAGTTATCAAATATTTGTGATTTAATTAACATATATAAAATCAGTATAATTGTGTTGGTTTTGCATATATTTTAGCAATATTGTCAAAAGTATCAGTCTTTACTGAGCAAAAACTGCATACAGAAAGGCAGCAAAAAAATAAACTGTATTAAAAAAATGAAGTAAACTAAGTGAATTTTTAATATTTAGAGTTCTAAATATTTACACACTAATATATAACAGAAAATGCAACAGATATAAAGGATGTGATGGTGTATGACAGTAAAGTGAGATTACGGACCCCTGCATCTTTGGAGCCCCCATGTGGCCTGATAATTGAACTCCAACTAGACACACTGGCCAATTGCCAAAACAATGTTTGGTCTGAATTTAAAAATGTCACATTTGTTTTTCTCTAGAAGAAGCAAACTCCTTGTATATTTAGGTCTTTAAATCCAGTGCATTCATAATTATTAGTTCAGGTTCAAATCGCTTTAAAGTTTGCATCAATCTTTCCTGATCAAATCCAACAGTTCACAATTCTCACAGCAGTATTAAAAACGAAAGTCAATAACGCAAGTTCCCCATTTGGTGGCCTATTTTCAATGCACTCTAATAAACTTCTGTGTCATTTGTTAACTTTTAGCATTATTAAGACCAATGCAGTTAGCTGAGCCAGAAGAGTAATGGTGTGAGGGCCTCTGAAGAGGATGTAAATAAGAGACAGTGACAGCAGCCTTATGAGCTTATTGATTTTAGCTCAGCGCCTCGTGCCAGGCTAATACAGGAATCAGAGATGAGCGCGGAACCCTTACAGAGCTGCCAAACACAACCAGAAGGGAAAAGAGAAGTTTTCCAGATGAAAGAGAAATAAGACTTATCAACTGTGCCACTCTAACATAACACTACATGTCATATAGACACATTTATATAGGTCTCTAAAAAATGGTCGCAACTGTTTTTGTTCAACATTACGCATTCAGCTTTAAGAGAAAGATTCACTTTACAATGTATGACGTGAATGAGAAATTAGAAATCAATGTGGGATGATAGAGATGTACATTGGAAGTTGGAACCTCCAGTAGCAGCTGATGTATTTGAAAACAGTGAATGTAATGACTTTGCTTTTTGAGTGTGAAATGAAGCGCTCTTCTGTTAAAGCAATTATGCAGCGTTTCTCTACGAGAGAATTTATAAAGAAATCTAGTTCGAGAGGCAAATGCAGAATTTGCAACAGCTGAGATGTACATTTAGCTGCTCAGTGGACTGTAACGCACTGCAATCCTAAATGCAGTGAAGTAAACACAGTTCCTAGTTATTATAGTGATCGTTATAGTTACTGTTCTTAGTGTGAAAAGCTCTTGAAATGATAGTTCACCCAAAAAATTGTTTAAAAATAAAACCGAACAGGGGCGGTACCCATTGACTTGCTTTGGTTTTGTGTCCATACAGTAGTAATGGGTAAAGTAGTTGTTTGGTTACCAACATTTTTCAAAATATCTTTTGTGTTGTCATACAGGTTTGAAATAACAAGACGAGTAAATGATGACATAATCTACATTTTTCGGTGAACTATAACTTTAAAGTGATGCGATTAGGATAAATAGGAAATCAGGTAGAATATACATGTATATTTCATTTTACGTTTATTTACAGCAGGCAAAACAAATAATTTGTTGATACAGGCATTTATCTAATGTTAATCCAGCCAATCATATCGCAGCTTGCCATTTTACAAAAGCTTGTCACTTTGTAATTAATAATAATTCGTTACATTTATATGGCGCTTTTCTGGACACACAAAGCACTTTACATGGAAGGGGAATCTCCTCAACCACCACCAACCATTTTAACAACCATATGGATCAGGCAGTCAATAAATAGTCTGAGGTGCGTTGTCTAAGGTTATAACATCTAATGATTGCTTCTGGTCTGATATAGTAATGATATCGATCTCGAGTTATTCCCCCAGTTCATCTCAATTTTTCTTTTAGATCTAGTTATGCATGGAAACACTGGGTTGTTCTGGTTCATTCTCTTAGTCTCAGTGTCTCTCTCATTCCCCTGAATGAACACAAGCTATTCTCCTTCGGACCTTTCAGCTGTGTTGTGTTAATATGTAATTATTACACCATCAAAACCAACAGAATTGATTGATTGATTGATATTAAAGTTCACCGCTGTGAGATCAACTCTTGCGCCAGGGTCACTGGTTATTCAGAGACTGAATCTAGCACAACCATCAGAACAAATACTACAACAGAGTCTAAAGCCCGATGTCTTGATGTGGAAATTAAGGTTGTAAATCTTATTAAACAAAAGTCATTTAGAATGTGAATAAGAAGGCCTTGTCCCTTAAAAACTCATTTTTATCTGAAGGTTAAGCATATTTAATAATAACAAAAAAAAAATTGCAACAAAACTATTGAGACCGCAGAATGTTTGACATTTTCCTGAAAAGGTTTTGTACACTTAAATAAACTTTCTTTTTTAATACATTACATTTACATTTATGCATTTGGCGGACGCTTTTATCCAATCCGTATTGCATCATCCTATTCCTATACATTTGTTTCCAAGTATGTGCTATCCCCTGGGATCGAACCCACAACCTTGGCGTTGTTAGCGCCATGCTCTTACCACCGAGCTACAGGAAAGTAAATGATGTGAGAACTAACTTTTTGGTGAACTATAACTTTAAAGTGGCGCAATTATGTAGAATATAAATGTATACATTTATTTACAGCAGGCAAAACAAATAATTTGTTGATACAGGCATTTATCTAATGTTAATCACCCTCTACAGTAAGTGTTAATAGCCTAATAAGCTATAGTTACACAAGCTAGAAAACAAAATCACATTTTGATTTATGGCACTTTTAAAAAGTTCACACACAAATATATGACTTTTTAAAATTGTGTCATGCTCTTTTTTTAAGTGCCATGATAGCATAATACTTGATAAACAAAATAATTCATGCATATAACATTTTGCCACATAACTAATACTTACTGTGATAATGTGTGACTGATTCGTGGGAGTCTGGCATTCTAATACTATGATCTTGCAGCATCATGGTGTGCTTTGTAGTTATGCTGTTTCCAAAAATGAGGACACGGTAATTAAAACTTTATCTTGCGCACTTGCTTGTTTGCATGCATAAACAGAGACTCAGACCCTGACAGAGCAAACATCTCAAAGATCAAAAGAACATTTCCAAAATTAAAGTGATAGTTTGCCCCAAAATAAAAAAAATTTCATTTACACATTTCTGTTTGTGGTTTGCTTGAATGCCATTAACGACTTTTCTTCAACTAGTTCTGAAAACACCACTTAATGTAAATTCTACTGCCGCTAACTGATTTTTTCAGAATAATCCCTGTAAGATTTAACACATGCAGAGTTGGCTCACGTCGTTCATAATAAATGAACAGCAGCTGCCAGCTGTGGACCTTTTTACAACCCAAAGTTTGTTGGACGAAACCATTAAGTTACTTGTTAAATAACACACAACTAAAATATTGTATCCTGACATTCCCATGATCGTTTGCCGTTGCATATTCACAGTGAAATCCAGTGTGCTAATGGAAAAAACCAAATTAACGAACAATCGCTGAAGCATTCAGCAGTCTTTACTCTCAGTCAGCCCGGCTCTCAAAATAGCTTCATTAGTCACTGTTAATTAGGCATCCATATTGAATGTGTTACAATACAGAGGGAATAAAGCCGCTATATTCTCATTATATAACAACCAGTCAGGCTCCTCTGTCTCTGTCCAATCTGTATGGGTTGGTGTCTGAATATGCATGACAATGCAAATGTCCATATGATGGGATTTGGGATAAATGAGGGAAACAGGGCAAGCAGACGGCCAGAACCACAGACAGGTGTAGAGACAGACAAGTATACAATTCCTTAGGGTACAGTCATCATTATGAACAGATGAGTGTTTTTGGCTATTTAAATTAATGTGAATGGCACTAATATTGCAGATTTTTTTAATAGTATTAAAATATTTCTTAAACAACACTTATATAAAATCTGTCAAAAATGCCAGCGCCCCTCTCCTCATAAAGCCGCACAATTTTGAGAAATTTTTCGTAGTAGGAAAAATTACAATGGTGGTCAAAAGTGCCTCAGAACTGGTTGATTTCCTACATTCTTCAAAATATCTTCTTTTGTGTTCAACAAAACAAAGTATATGATAAAGCACATTTTCCTACTATGGAGGTCAATGGTGGCCAATAACTGTTTGGTTACAAGCATTCTTCCAAACATCTTTCTCTGTGTTCATCAGAACAAAGAAATGTATACAGATTTGGAACAACTTGAAGATGAGTAAATGAAGACAGAATTTTTATTTTTGGGTGAACTCAACTTAAGTTTAAAATCTAGTCTAAATTTAACCCAATATTATGCAGTGAAGATAATTGATGCAAATCTTTGGACGGTATAATAGCCAAAAAAGGTCTTATAAAGCAATGCTCAAGCAAACACCATAAAGCATTAACTTTATAATACGTCTTTAGCATTAGGAAGGAAACCACATGTGTTTCACATTGGTCCCCGGCAGTTTGGGGTTCACAGGTCACAGAGCCCCACCCCCTGCTCTTTTAGCCGGACTGGTTGGCATATCATGTATGCATGTACACATGTGTTTCTGCCCTTGCTCCAACGTAAACAGTCTCTGCCTGACCTCAGTGCCACGTGTGTCAGCCACACCCTCCTGAAGACCTTCCTATGCCTTATATACGCACATACACTCGCAACATTTTTTGTGGAACTTAAAAAAGACATCTGGCTGGAAAGGTGGACCAATGAAATCTCAGGGTGAAAAGAGAAAAGAGAAGAAAGCGAATGTGTTGGACAGGTGGAGACTGAGTGCAGAGGAAAGCAGGTGAAAGTCATTGTTGGTCTCTTTTCCCAACTGAAGCATTGCATTAACCATCACTTCATTAATCCTCATCAAATTCTTCACTTCTATCTCAAAGACCCCCCCCCTCAACCATCACATCCTACCCACAATCCTCTGGACAATGAAACGGCCAAATCTAAGCTGAGTTCTGAGTGGAACAGTCATAAAACTCATGGATGGATTTAGAATGAATTAGAATATCTCTTGAAGTCATTAAAAAAGTTTGGAGAGGAACTTTACATCAATGGAGAGATTTAAATAAAGTCGGGTGCCATCTTTTTTAAAACCTTTCCGTGAGCTGAGGATCGCTACGTGTCTGCCTCAAGAACCAAAATCTAACATAGATAAAGCCCTTTAACACAGTAAATATAAATGTTTTGTCAACATCATCACAGTTTTGTCAATACGTTTTTTTATTTGCTGAGCCAGAGAGAGAGCGATAGGAGGGAGACAGAGCAACCACTAAAAGACTTAACCGGAGAGACAGCCAGAGTGATGGATGAAGAATAAACATACTAATGCTGATCTATAGAGAAGGTCAATGAGACATGCTGAGTGAAAGACACAGAAGGAAAAGCAATAGAAGTGTACGGTACGGTAAATCGAGAGACGGAGAGAGAGTAAAAAGAGATATAGCAGTATAATGACTTCACACAGTTGGAGGGAGGCACTTTGAGGTCATGCCTTCCTGTTAAGATGGGACCCCGTAACAGGACCCAGAAGAACTCGACACAGAACACCATCTGTTTCTCCTGAACACAGCTGTGTGTCCGTGTTTGATATATTCTATAGTCTTTCTTTATGTCTCAATAGATCAAAAATAAAAGTACACAGCGTTCCAATCTGTGGCAAACAATTTATGTGAAATTACACATTTATATGATAAGAATATGTGTTATTGTTTTCCTCCATATTTGGACTAAATAATGAGCTATATTACATTAAACATTCTGCTTTATTAACTACACTATATTCATTATAGTCATAATCATAGTCGATTTATTTTAAGCCAAATTATTTTTGCTTTTTATTTATCCGATTCTGATACTGTACTGTGCAATGTTTTATAAAAGAAAATCTAATCGTGACCCTGGACCACAAAACCAGTCTTAAGTAGCACGGGAACATTTTTAATAATAGCCAAAAATACACTGTAGGGGTCAAAATTATTGATTTTTCTTTTTTGCCAAAAATCATTAGGATATTAAGTAAAGATCATGTTCCATGAAGATATTTTGTAAATGTCCTACCGTAAATATATCAAAACTTTATTTCTGTGCGTAATACACTATGCTTGCTTAGTACTTCATTTGAACGACTTTAAAGGTGATTTTCTCAATATTTAGATTTTTTTGCACCCTCAAATTCCACATTTTCAAATAGTTTTATCTCGCCCAAATATTGTCATACCCTAACAAACGCGAATCAATGGAAAGCTCTCATTTATTCAGCGTTCAGTTGATGAAAATCTCAATTTCGAAAAATTGACCTTTGAGACTGGTTTTGTTGTCCAGGCCCTGGACTCCAGGGTCACAATTATGAAAGACTTTATATAAGACTATAATCATTACATACAAACGCTACATTCTGACTTGCCAAATAACAATTTTAGCTTTTTGAAATGTACGTGTCATACTGAAATGGCTTGGCCCGCACCCTAGCCCCTTCAGCTCTGTCCTCAGTCACACGGGTATTAATACAAAGGGATATTACAATCAAAACCTTTCTTTTGATACCTCGTGAGATAACAATGAACCTTGTGCCAAGAGTATTAAGGGTCCTGAGGAAGGATTTTAATAAACTTCATCATTGGCTTCCTGTGCGTTTATGCGCATGCGCGTACTAGAATGCGCGTCAGGTTGATGCACCAAAGAACTTCTAGCGCACCGTTATGTCATTACTAGTGTTTCATGTTTTAAAAGTCTTACTCGGGGAAAACGGGATTATAAAACTGACAATGCTGGCACAAACAACACGATATCACTCACTCGTGAGCACAATAAGTGCTCTGAAACTCAGCGATTCGAAATGAATAATTCAGCTCAGCTTCCCTTGTGCTGCCAACATGCTGGTGAAATGTGGTTTGTTACCTGAGCCGCTGGGCTCTGAACATCAAAGACGGCTAAAATCCTCTGGTATAAGTTCAACAAAGGTGAGCATACTACAGTAGTGTTTGTTATTCAGCTTAAAGTATATCAGAAACATCGCAGCCAGAGTTGTGGATGGATAAACTGATTGAACACGCTGTTTTACAAGGTCCTTTTTGCCTTGGAAATCTGATTCATTCCAGTGAATCGGTTCATTCTAAACGTTTCTTTTGGTTGTCCGATTCATTCGAGTGAATATGTTCGTCCCCAACGATCCAGTAGCGTTGAAATGTTATTCTAGTGAATCGGTTCATTTGGATGGTTCATTAACTGATTCGAATTCCTGGCTGCTTCATATTCAAGGTGAAAAGAGGCTGGTTTGCAAATTCACAACGTAGACATTCTGACCAAATTTGTGGAAAATATCCAAATACTTGACTGATCATTTATTTATCCCAATTTAATTTAATCCACATATTAGAAAAACACATGACTGTTCAAATACAAGCTGCCAAATGGTCTATAAGGTGTCTGCCAGTGTCAATGGAAAACTGGGCAGTACATGTATTTAAAATAACACATTTTGTGAAGACTTTTCTCATGACTTTTCTGAATAAAAATCTGTCTGACTGAGAATAACTCCCTTGTAAAGTGGATTTGGGGGATTGGAATCGCACCGAATAAAACTAATAAACCTAGTGGGTTGCATTTTGCAGCTAGTTCTGGTTCCCCAGAGAAATGTGTAAAATCCAGCCCACCCTGCTGGCTGTCTCTCTCTATATTTATTTTACAGTGTCTGATCATGTATATGTCTACAAGAGTGTGAGAGAAGTTTGAAAGTGTTCTGTAGGAGGTACTGATAAAAAGTTATTTTAATAAATCCCCCTAAACTCTTTTAAAACCTGTATGTGTGAGTTGATGTATTTGGCTGCTTGGAGACTTCTTTGAAAATGTCCTCACAAAACCCAGCTGAAGGACATTTTAGGTACTCCCCGTCTTTAAAAACATCTAAAAAATTCGCTACATTTTGTTTGGCTTTAAATCTAACAATGTCAGCATTATGTGTGAGGGATAGGTTTATATAAGTTGTCCTCACTCATATAGTACAAGTAACCTGTGTGTTTGTTAATGTGCTACTTAACTTTTTTTTTTTAAATCTATCGACAGAAATTCAATATAATATACATAACTAAGTGTTCAGAGGTGTATAAAGACCTTACATAACGAAGCGTTATGTTTTTATTACCTTAGAATGAGCTATTTCTATCTACATACACCGCGGGTGCCCTTACATGGAATTCGCCATGTTGTTTCTACAGTAGCCCTAAACAGACAAACTGTTTTACAGAGTGTTTCATAAATACGTTATCTCCTTCAGCAGAGAAGCGAAAACGCGACGACATCTTAGTCCTGTGTCAGCCACCATAGAGCTTTTAAAGGGAGGGGTGGAGTGAGCCATTGGTTGCCATTCACAACCTCACCACTAGATGCCGCTAAATATCTATGTCTACTGGACCTTTAACCCTCACAAAAATCCGTATGCATTTTTAGGCTTTCATTGGTTCAAACACACATCTATATCTCTTTTTCAGAATACGTATTATCTTGTCATTTCTTCATCTCTTGTCAAAGCCATCAGGAGGAACACAGAGACCTGACATCTTACATTGAAGAAATTCAGACAGTTACAAAGTGTCGTATGCAGGCCTGAAAGCATGATGTGACATGTACTGAGAGAAATAGAGTCTGCTGTACTATATAAAGCTGGTACTCAGAAAAACAGTGTTGTCTCTGAGGTCCTGCTACTGGTACTTTCCATATCAAACATGCTAGATGGGGACCAGCTTTGATGCCACATGCTTTTATATGGCACACTGAATTTGTGACTGTTTATATAAGGTCGGAGAAATATTCTGCAAGATATTTTTATGGGAAAACTTCTCAATGCAATATTTACTATGCCGATTTATACTACTGTATATCTTTGAATGACATTGCAGCTCAGAGCCTCTTTGGATAAAAGCGTCTGCTAAATGACTAAATGTAAAATTAAAATGATCGCTTTGTATGCATATTTAGTTTGCTTGCCAAGGCTATTGGTCATGCATAGGTAAATATATAACATTGGTGCATAATCTGCCTGCACGGTTGCTATTACTTTTCGAAACATTAACCCAGAAATGTAAATATAATTTTCTCATCCTCATGCCATTTAAAAAAGTATGTCTTACTTTCTTCTGCAGAACACAAAAGATGATATTTTGAATTTAGTCCGCCAAACCATCCTGGACCCTGCTGCTGTTTTTCCCACCTGGAACCACCTAGCAAACAATCTAACATCCTTACAATCCAGGACAGCCTATCAAACCGTTCAGAACACTGTAGAAACCACAAAGGAATGCTGTGGCAACCACCCACAAGAGCACCCTGCTCGCAAGTTTTGCACTGCCAAATGTGAAAATTCAGTTTGCAGTATTATAGTAGGTAGCTATAGACTAATCTATGGATTTGTTCAGCACATGTGTGTTTCTCACTATGTTTGTGTGCTTATTTACAATCCCCTCCAGCCACAGTTTTATAAGACTGTTTAGTCTGTCGTTAATGCTGTAGAATTGAAGGGGAAATTTCTGTGGTCACGGCCGTCGTGCTAAGAACCTGCCGTGAGAACGGTCCCAGTGCTTCAGTGGAAACGGAGCGAAAGAGAAACCTCTCATTTACCTCTTCACTTCAAGTGTGATTCATACCTTCCAGACCAGAGGAATAAGAAGAGAGAAACAGAAATCAGCTGCCTAACAGCTGGAGACAATGGTCATGATTTGCATTAGGGTAGAGGCTGTGTGTCGCTGTTATTTTAGAAGGAGAAGCTCAAAGGCTGTTGCAAGGCGAGCAGTAAATCTGCACAAAAACAGCTGCAAGTCTTGCCTGGGGAACATGGTTCCTTTACACGTTGGAAATCCTTTTGTTTTTTACAAAAGTATCTTCTCTCCAGCTATTCTGGATTCTTTTTTTATGTCTATATAGCTTGTGTGCTCTATTTCAAGTCTTCTGAAGCCAAAAAAAACCTTTCGTTAAAATGTATCAAACCTTTGCATTTAATTAAACTTCTGCTTGTGTTTTCCATCATTATTCCTGTCATTTCATTCCTCGTCCTCACAAGCTTCTTGAACACGTCCTCCCACTTTCTCCATCGCATTAATAAAAAAACATGATGTACAGGGGTCTCAACAACTTATCAAAGCAAGAATGCACGTTATTAAATATTGCTACTCATTTAGAGGCTTGAAGGGTAAAATAAATCATATTTAGCATAAAGAAAGATGTGGTAAGATGAGTTTGAGTTATAAAAGGCCAATTCCAGTGTTATGGATGTGACATTTTTAGTAAAATCTTGAGATATAAAAAATGTAATATATTTAATCATCTGTTTATATTTTATTAAACCTCTGAGTACCAACATCAGAAAAATATCAGTCTTGTCACAAGTTTTATATTTTAAAAGAGAGAAAAATTCATTTGTGGTGGATGCACTTTGCATACTTTGTAGGATTTTTGTGCAAACCAGAAGCAAAAATACCCAACACATGGAGAAGGGATGGCTCTTTATAAACCATAAAATAGTTCAATTACTATATTTACATTTTCATGTGCTTATTTATGAGGAATAGGGATGTGACAATTCACTTACCTGACTATAGAAAACTATATGCGAACGCAAGACTTGTTTTTACGGCAAATGGCGCAGGCATGTCGCAAGTTCCTGTGACGAAAGCAGTATTTTTCGTTTTCAGCCAATAGGACACCGCCTCCTCTGGGCGGAAGCTTTCGTCACCATCATTTAGCAGAAAAACAAGCCTCTAGTTGGCGTGCAGCTGAGGGATATTGGATGTTAGACATTATTGTTAGTAGCGTTGTCAATATGGATATTTCTCTTAAACAAACTCATAGATTTCACTTGAGACGACCTTTGTCAAGACCACAGAGCCGTGTCGAGCCGTTCTTCGATCGATGGATGCACTTTTTGGAACTTCAAAAAATTGCCCCCATTCACTCCCATACTACCGCTTGGAAGTAAAAGGATACGTGGTATTATAACTCCAAATGCATTATTCTTCAAGAAGAAAGTCATATTCACTTAGGATGCCTTGAGGGTGAGTAAAAAAGGGGAAGTATTACTTGAAATGACTACAAAAATGCTTCAAACTTTGAGACTTCACATGGGTGTTTAAACCACCAAATATTGATATCTGACCTATCAGTATGGGGAAAAACTTTGGTATAAAAATTAATGGAATTGCCCAAAAGAAAACCTCTGTGGGTATTATTTCGAAAATCTGGTTTCACATTATATGAGGTCATTTGCGAAAGGTGTAAGGTTCAATTGGTCTGTGGGTCGGTTTGCCCTCGGTTAGGGGTGATATAACAAGTGTCTGAAGAGAACATAGTGTCCTACACACACACGCCGAATGCTTATCTCCATGAGTAAGTGGATAATGTTGGTGCCCATGCTGTGAAAGTGTTTCTAACACTGCATGATCCCACACTGTAAGAACCAATCAGACACAGTCTCAGACGGGTTTATCACCTCCAACACAAACACACTTTCATTTAGTATCTGGCCTTTATTCTCTTTGCCCATCAATGTCATTGCGTCTTACATTTTGGAAAGGTGAAAGCACAATAACATTTCTTACCCAAATAATCACTTGTTCATAAAAACGTATTAAAGTGATGTCGAAGAGAACAGACCATTGCGATAATACAGCAGCTTAACCATGAGACTCGACTGAAGGTCAAAGATCCCCACATGGGAAAAACTATAAAGACAACGGGTAGGAGGAATTCTGGAAGAATCATCGGGCAGACTGATGTAAGCTGCTCTCTATGTACCCTTTACACCATGATCGCCCCATTTCTGAAGTTTCATGAGGAACTCTGTTTGATGTATTAGCTGTCCTCGAGTGGGTGTAAAGAAGGTGGGGGTTTTAGACAGTGCTTGAAGTTCTCTCCCTTTTCCGTTTGGAGAAACTTAATACTTTCTTGTACTGTAGATGAATCAACATCTAAATATGGGTGACATCCCACAGCATGGTGCTGGAGATCAGTTCAACAGTTGTGTGATTATGAGTCTGGCACGTTCTCATCGGCTGCCGTCTCTAACACACAAATACAACCAGCAACCCAAGCCAGAAGGAAAATGAATTGCTAAGACATTCCTCTTTTCATAGCCTGCGATACATAATGGATGTTTTAGTTCAGTTTCATTTAGTTATCAACTTATATACGTTTCTTTAAATATTAGGGATGTAACAATATTATCATATCATGTTATCGCAATAGCAAAATTGTCTCAATATTACCATGGTCACATGACCGTATGAAACGATTGGTCTTTTGGGCTTAACATAGATAATGTTAGAAAGAATAATCTATGTTACCTTTGGCAAGGTCCATCTGGTGCAATTATTTTCTTTTATAAAAAATATTTTTAGGTCATTTGACCCATCTCATACTATATCTTATATCTTTAAGCAACAGTTTTGATGAGAGGACAAAGAAAAGAGGATGCTTATATGGCACGTTTCCAAGTCATCATTTGCCATTTCAAATATTGCCGAGGTATTACCGTACAGTGAGATTTTGATATTGTAACATCCCTATAAAATATATATTCATTTATTAATTTAGCAAACACGTTTATAAAATAAATACAATAGTATAAGTCAATAATTCTCACTTGTGTAGTAGAGTTGTACAAACTAAGCCAATTGAGTTTATAAAGTGTATATAGAAACTCTGCCTTTTGATAGCAAACGATGGACAGATCTGAGCATACTTTGTGAAAATGAAACACATTTGAGATTAGTGGGAGAAATAACAGACAAAAGCGACGTCTCTATTTGATCTCCATCACAGAGTTCTTTATGACAGTGCTGCACATTCCCCTTATGCCCTCTCCATAAATATTTCTTTCTTTTGTTCTGTTTTGTCTTTCTGTCTCTCTTTTTGTACTAATCAGCAATGCGGTTGACACACATTGACTACACACTCACATGTGCTGAGCTAATACCACTTGGAGGGATTTGTCAGGTCTGGCAGTTCTCCACAGTGTCGGCTCTCACGTGGTAAGTCAATTGCCCTGTCACCATGGAGATTCAGCGTTTTTCTGCCCTGTCATCCGCGGATGTGTGTCTGTACCTGAGCTTGCATTTCTCCCCTTCGCACACACACGCATGCATATGCAGCCATGTATTCCTCCAGGGCCTCTCTCTATCGTTGTATTGGGTTAAACTGATGAGCCAGAAAATTAAACCCAGTCCTCATGTATCTCAAATCCAGAGTCACTTCAAAGCAGCGCTGAGGAGAGCATCATATGGCCGTGCGCAACATCTGCATCCAATTACAGCTTTACATGAACAGGATCCCCAAACCCTGTCATGACCAATCAGCCAATCACAAACAGTTTTAACTGCCTCCAAGTTCTTAAAATAGATTTAGCAGCCACTTGGAAATAAAGTGAAAAGCCAGCAAAACTGCCTTTGATATCTTATTGATAGTGCTTTGCTAGTTTATAGTAATTTTTTTACATAAAATAAAAAATTTAATTAATAACATTCATTTCTTACATTCTTCAAAATATTTTTTTTTGTGTTCAACAGTACAAAGTAATTTATAGAGACATTTTCTCTACTATGGTAGTCAATGGTGGCCAAGAACAATTTGGTAACAAGCATTCTTCCAAATATCTTTCTCTGTGTCATCAGAACAAAGACATTTCTACAGATTTGAAACTATTTAAGGGGCGAGACAGAAGGTCAGAATTTTCATTTTTGGGTGAACTGTTCCTTTAACTAAAAATAACTTTGACGTTACTTAAAATATCACTCAGTGTTATTGTTTTGTCTAAAGATGTGCACCAGAAATGTTTTATTCTAAGGCCTTTTTATAAAAGCGACATAAATATCTTAATTTAACTAAGGCATAGTCCTGGCTTAAGCTACGCCTTGTCCTGGAAACCGCCCGTAACATACCGTATTTCCCAATTTCTTATCAACCCGCGAGCAAACGTGAAGACACAACAGCTCTGAGAAATGTACAGGAGACCAAGGACATTAAGCAACCCAGACAGCTAAAAGCGTCTCCTTCTTAAATCTAAGCAATATTGTGATATTATGCTTTCCATGTCAATTTTTTCTAATAAGCTACTCATTAAGCCCATAAGCTTTGACTTTGGTGCCCTAAGAAAATGGAAATGAGGTGATTTTATGCAAATCATTGCAGGTTCAAATTGTTCTTTGTATCAAAAGTTTGTGGCATTCTCAAATTCACGAAACCGTTAATGACTCACTTTATTGGGCTTCTGTGTGTTTAGCAAACACCTCTGACTAAATGAGCCGCACTTTAGCCTTGAGTGACACTTCCTGTCTCTAAGATTGTGTATCAGTGGAAAGGAGCCAAATACTAAACCTTGGATTTGGAGTCGGTCTGAATTTCACTAAGCGGAACTCAAGGGTCTTGGATCCATTAGTCT
Source organism: Triplophysa siluroides (assembly GCA_006030095.1). NCBI lineage: Eukaryota > Metazoa > Chordata > Actinopteri > Cypriniformes > Nemacheilidae > Triplophysa > Triplophysa siluroides. The sequence goes on along the minus strand of VCII01000935.1, from coordinate 4,070,562 downwards.
CAAATAGACCACCGCTTCTCTGGTGGGTAAGGGGATTCTTCTTCGTTTTACAACCAGAGAGAAGAAAAAGCAAGATTATATGAACTTTTTTCTTTTCTTTTTACAGCTCCAGAAGTCTACATTAGTTATTTCATATGTTCGGATGGGGAAAAGTCATGAAACATATAAGATAACATGCAGAACATGCTGAACAAGATTTTTAATAAAGAAACCCAAAGTATCTTGCTGTTTCTCTTGAAGATGATCTTTGGTCAAACTACCCTGTTTAAAAAACCTAACATACAGAATTAGCTGTGGGATTTATATCATGATTTAAAATCAATTCTACAAGGAACTGCTAAAAAACAAATATCATTCAACTTGATGAACTTAATTTCTAAGTAACCGAATAAAGAAGAATATAGGCTAAATTATAAGCCATTGAGCCATCAGGTTCTTTTAGGATTCTTCTAAATTATGACAGAAACATCAATTTAGATATTGAATCGACACACATGTCTCTGCATAGTACACATTTCTTGAATTCGAAAAGCAATTATAACAGCCAGGAAATGTATCAACACAAGCAACTTAAATGTTCCTTCGTATTGTAAAGGTATTTCGTGAGCTATGAACCAGCTGTTGTTGTAAGTTTTGTGATAAATTTACCATTGTGTTTGTGGAAGCGCATTTCAGCGTTTTGGGCATCAAATGCGCGCTTCTCGGTTTAGTGCTTGTGTGTGAGCCCAGATTAAGCGAAAAGCGCATTTGATGCCAGGAAACGCAGTTCATGTAGGCAGTCTAGGGTTTGAGACACAGCGTAATATCAAGCAGAAGAAAAAAGGAAGTCTTACTGGTGATTTTCGGGCTCCCTTTGCGTTCCCTGGACGAAGGAGGATCCACGAACTGAACCCGATGTCCGGACATCTTTTTCACCTCGCCAGGCTGCTCAACTGTCCCCAAATATCCGCAAAAACTTTCGCTTAATTATCGGTTCCGTACTGCTTGAAACACATGGAGCTCTAGTCGGTATGCGCTATGGATGTATGGCCAAAGGACACAAACTCCTTCATGAGAGAAGATAGTGAGAGAGAGAGAGAGAGAGAGAGAGAGAGAGAGAGAGAGAGAGAGAGAAGGAAGGAATTTCAGCCCCAAAAGTAAATAAATAAATAAGAAAGGAACTTAAAGTCCACATGACTGCAGAATTACGTCATTCCAATTTAAAGCATATTATTTCTGTCAGATAATTTTTGCTGTATTATGCATACTTTCATATATAGGCCTACTTAAAAGCATTTATTACCCATGCGTTTTCATAAGCATTCAATAAGATATACAATTATATTCTAGGAAATATGTACGTTAAATTTCAGTAGGCTAAATGGCATAGACCATGACCTTGTCAGATAAATATCCATAATGCTATTCTCTAGTTTGTTATAGCTGCAAACGACTCAAAAGCTTTGAAAATGAATTTGTTTATCTAGGTTGTCTAATTGATAACTTTACCAATACTATTACATCATGAATACAAACAGACTTTCACACACATAAACGCACAGTTATGATGTGCTATGGACTGCATGTACAATCATTCATTCCTGATCCTGTCGCATGATCAAACGATCCACTATTTTCGCATTTCATACATGGCTGCATAATTTCTGAAGCGCTCAACCACAGTGTACTCAGACTTATGCTGCCATCTAGTGTCTAACACGGGGACAACCTTAAAAACAGTGAAAAGCAAAAGAGAAGTCGTTTTACGTAAAGGGTAAATTATTTACAGATCATTCATTTGGAAAAATGACTAAGACCCAATATTTTTTAACAATTTTGGTTCAATAGTCAGCCTTTATATATCTGAAAAAGCTTTCACCGCAGGCATTACCCTTACAGTGACCTTCAAGCTGTGCAACACAACAGTTATCTCTGACAGAGATCTGGTTAACACTAGTGATTTTTATCAGATATGAAAAATATGGATCAATAATGAAAGTGCCCTCTACGCTGAGTAAACTGAGAACATGCAGGGAAGAAAAATAATAAAATAAAAGCCCTTTAGGAAACTATACCATAAACTCAATGCAAAAGTCAACGTGCAATTTCTATTCAAACTCACACTCTTATTCTGTTTATTTTGTTTGTTAAATAATAGTGCCTCTGTTCCTGTACTTTGCCAACCGGTCATATGATATGAGCAGCTAAGCTTCTAAACTGTTTATAATACCAGATTGTGCTGCTCTATTTAAAACAGAGTGATCATTCTGTTCAACAAATGAACTTTAAGGACTCTTGCTCACTCTTAGTAGAACTACTTTAAATAGAGATTACCACATTGAGAATCAGCAGTCTTCAGAGGAATTTATGAGAATATATCCTCGGTAATATACTCCCAGGCAACATGAGATCATCTTCTCCTCTCATTCCTACATGTTTATGTCATTTTTCACCGTATCTGTGTTGTCTGGTAATGTCAGCACTTGTATGACATGTTTTGGGAATAAAGAACATTTCTTGAACACTTTTTCAGACACCCATTATGACTTCTCACTGTTGATAATAATTTACCACTATAGTTGCATGTGCTGTTTACATTTTTTTTTGGAAGTTGTTTTTATCCAAAGTGACCTACAGTGCATTAATTCTATACATTTGATCAGTATATTATGCATGATCATGTGGTCATGTTCTAACAGCTGAATTGTAGTAAAGGTTGTTTTAGACAGTTCTCAGGGACTATTTGTACAGTTACAATGTTTTCCATATTCCACAGTGACCGTCTCTAAATGAATGATGTATAAACACTTAAAACATTAGAAAAATTGAAATGCTTAAAGAATTTATTCCAAAATACATCTTTTACAAAATATATTTCAGGCACTTGAAATGACAAAAACATCATCTTAGTATGAAGAATAAAGTTCAGAATAAAGAACAACAATGACATATAAAGTGACAAGACTGGTGGTAATGTTTGCATAAGTGCTCAACTTTTCATTTAGGTGGAAAGCTGTTTTACAGATTAACAGTACACAGATAAAATAAGCAAGACTTGAAATTCTATAGAAACACATGCAACATTCGCTCATATCCAAACAATCTTTATTTCCACATCACCCTCATCTAGTGCACTGCACTTCAACACATTTGAAAAATGACCACACTCATATAGAAATGTAATAAATTAAGGCAATATTTAATCACACAAGGAATCAAAGTGCAATCCGTTTGTTAAACATCAGTATGATATACAGTATTCCCAGATACATTCTCCAATTAAAGTATCTGTATGGCATCAGTGCAGGCCATTCTGCTCAATGTACATTTTGGATAGGGACGCCGCCATTGTCTTGGCCAACTCCTCGTCCCTTTTACGTTGTACCTGGGTGTGACGGCACCAGTCATCATATTCCGGATTGGGCTGGCAGGTGTCCAACAGCACATCATAATGACCATTGCAGAGCCAGCTCAACCAAATGGCTGGTTTAGACAAGTCCTCCTCTCCCAGGTAGTGCACCATGGTGGATACAGTTGGGCTTTCCACACTACCCCCAGTGGTCAAGTAGATATTCACATTCAGCATTTGACTCATGGCTAAAAGCTCTGGATAGCCAGCCCATGCACCGTCCTGCGCTGCATTGATCAGAAACTCCCCGACATCGCCTTCGATGATGGGGTTGAATTCCTCCAGGTGATCTGCGATGTGATGCATGGTTTGCTCTCGGAGGTCTTTGTGCATTGACTGGTCCCCATAAGCAGCCTTGGATACAGCCCGGTACAGGCAGTTCCCATCTGGGATGATGTGAAAGCGGTATTTCTGCCTGTCGTGGAGGTATTTGTTCTGTTTATCCACTTCGGCCAAGTACCGGGTAACCTTGTTGTCAATGTCACTTTTGTTGGGCGTTGCAGTGGGTTCCTGAAGAATATGCAGGTCAAAGACAGGCTCGTCCGTCATTTCGTTGTCATCTTCAACACTTTCCTGTTGAGGTTTGTTTTGGAGTGGTGAAAGAGGTTCAGATGAGCATCTCTGTACAGTTCCAAAAGTTGTGGGGTTGTTGTGCACACATTGTGCTTCTTGCCTCTCACAGACTCTATAATCGTCTGTGTCCAAAAACTCTTCACAGTTTATTGAATTTAGCTCACCTGTCTCACCATTCTCCTGAAAAACATCCCTTGTGTGCTTTAAATCCAAATAAGAATCAGAAAAGACATTATCACCATTGACTGTATAAGAAATTCGGTGGTGGTGTCTCTCCAAAGGTTTACGGTTTGTGTGTGGCTCATTCACGAAGTGAATGGGTACAGATCTCTCAACACCATCTGGTCGTGTGATGATAATCTCGGCAGTGGAGGTGTAGAAAACCGGCCTCATTGAAGTTGCCTCGTAACATGTAAGAGCAGGCATCTTCGCGTCCGTCTGATCCCCTCGGGCTAAATATCCAGCGCGCGCTTCTGTTGCGCTCCCGTTAACGGTGTTACTGACCGCTTCCAAAGAACTGGAACTTGCCGCTGTCGGGGTATTCACCACACTGGCGAGAGTTACCGAAACCTTTCGAGAGGATCCAGGGTAGTGTGTTAGCGCGCTACTGTACAAGTGCATTTTCAACAGCCTCCCTTTATACAATACGCCTTTGGCCTCGTTGTTACCGAATGATGACAACACAGTCTAAAAATACTATTTGTCATCAATAGCGGTGAATATTTAGGGCGCGTTTCCATGGATCCTCGTTCTCCTCTGCTACAGAGTGATCTAGTCCCAGTTATCTTGCGTCAGTTTCAAAGCAGTCCTAATTTTAGAGCGCGTAATGGAAACCGGACCCCCAGGTCTCTGAATCCTGACACACCGCCCGGTCCGGGGATATGACCCGCAAGCCGCGGGAATGCGAAAGATGTGATGTGTCACCGGGGCTCTCGGTGTTTCTCTCGCTTCTGTCCGTGTTTACGCTTTTGAGCGCGTCAGGGCGGCGTCGCCAAATTGGAATGCGTTAAGCTTGCCAAGAGGCCGCGGGTTCCCATAAAGCTGTGCAAAACTCACTGCCTCTCTACAGCGAGGAAGCCCCGCCTCACACAAAACTTCATTGGTCCTACTTTATAGACAAGAAATTAAATAAATCTAATATTAGAGACTTTTCTTGGCAATCTGGTTGATAATTGTTTAGGAGAAAACCAATTTCTTATTGTAACCCCTTTTTATTGTATGGCTTTCCATCTCTTTTTTACAGTTGAATTTCATAATAGACAGCTTGGTAAACAAAACTAATAATTATTTTAATATTGTGCCTCATGACATCATATCTGCAAACCTTCAACTACACGTGTTGTGTGAGTTTGTCCATGTGAATTTCAATTAGTCACCTATCTATCTGTCTAACTGTGATGATTACTCAGGAAGTGATGTCATAGAATAGATCATGGTTAAATCAGGCAGTCAGATGAAGGCACATGGGCTTAAAATAGCTTCCAGGGCATGGTGTCATGCACAGTTCTATGCATTCTCAGTTTCACTGTCCAGACATCCGTCCCTGTAAATCACACTCATGTAGACATCTCTTATATTATCCCTGTGTTAACGAAAGAAGAAAAATTGTCCTGAAAGTAGATTTTCTCATAAAGATTAGCATATCTGATGCTACGTATTTTGTTTAATACATGATAAAAGTTGAAAATGGGGAAAATAACATTTTATTTCTATGTGGACAGTTGTTACTTGACTCATTTATTCGTTTTACTATTTCTTTATTTTCAGATTTCGCTGTAAACAGGCTTCTTCAATACCCGTGAGAAATGCATTCAAGCTGTAACCACAAGGCGGCAGTATCTGCTTTTATAACATTTATGACCTTTAGCCCTTTTAACACCAGAGGGCGCACTTGGGCCCATGCTATTACAGCAACTCACCTATTTTACTACGATAATAAGTCTTACACAATCCCAAATGAGCTGTATCAGGTCTTATGAGAAATCGTGAAGCATCACGTCTTCTCACATCCCTCCAACAGCAAACCAGTCTAAAAGCATTACATCACTAACTTTTGTTCCCTTTATACGAGCGATGTAGCGAGAAATGTCCGCATTTTTTTATACTATTCCATTTCCTATATACACGAACTGATGTTTACAAGTACACCTTAAAGATTCTGCTCTCATCGATAATAGTACATTGAGAATTAAGGCCAGACAGACGCATGACGCACGCACGAAAAAGTCAACGACCTGACCTATATCGACAGACTCCAAACACAGATTTCGATGCCTTTTACAACTGCCATGTGCCTCGGTGTTTTGACAAGTAGAACATATCGCTTTTAAAGGTCTCCACCCTGTCTGACTTCTAGCTTCGTCGATGGTTTCTTCTAAGACAACATGTGCGTCACGAGCACAGTCTATTCGCAACCGTTCCCAATCGTTGTTTTTGTTACATCACAGTACAGTATCTCGGTTGGTGCGCCAAAACACGGGCTTCCATACGCACGAGAGATAATCAGCGTTTGGGTTTGCGAGACTGCTGTGATTTGAATTAGGGACGCGTCACCGGGACAGCTGAAGAAACAAGCGATTCTTGCTTTACAACCAAAGCCCCATCATCTAATCCCAACGGTCAACTGCGTATCACGCAGCGCTGCGCCAACAGGAAGCATCACGCACGGGTTACAAATGTAGCTGATGCGTACCAGCATCATGGACATCTGTCACCTGAAACAAATGCCGCATTGCACCTTAAACATTGCACAAACATCCTGCAGCGGCAAAATGTCCTGCCACATAAACACCAATAACACACACAAAAAAAACGCCAAGGTCCAACATATGGATAACTATTTCGAAGTACGACGCCTAATTAAAGTATGCTGATGAAAGCATATCCAAATATATCCCTGCCGTGTGTATGCCTCTTGGTAATGTTAACCTACATCCATAATAAACCAGCTTCCTGCCGCAGTCATTAAAGGGAAACGTGCAGGAACTAGATCCGAACCAACGTCCAAAACACGTCGCCACAAACACTTCCCGCGCACAACGTCGTTCTTAACACGCGTTTAAGATTCGGAACGCTTTGTCAAAATCCTCTTTTGTCTCTTTTTTGTGTGTCTGATGTCAGATTTTTCCCTCTTGCCCTCGGAGGGGGAGGATCTAACCGCGTTGAGTCACGCAGCTGTCAAAGATAGCTGTCACCCAGTTTCCACATCAAACACACACTGAATGAGAGACGCGCAGCCTGTCCCAGGTACCCGACAATGTGTTGCGTCTCCGACAAATGAAAAACGCGCTCCGCGGCGATTCCTCGACAAAAGAAATACATCGTTCGATACTTTGTAACAACCTGGAATAATACCGTCTGTGTGATTAAAGCGAGGGAGAGTCGACGCTTTGGAAATAAAATCCACCTCGTTGCCAACGTGAAAAGGGGATTTTTGACGGACATGAAGACCAAAAAGGGTACGTATCCTTTCGTTATGCTCGACGCAGTGCTTAAACGTGTTATATTTTCATCGCACATTGTAACGACGGGCTCAAACTTGTCGATGATGGTTGAACAGAAAGCGTTTGCTCCGCGTCTGGCATTGCCTGCTATTGTTTTCCGCTGCAGACAAAACAGGCTTTTTCTCACCATGTGCTGGCGGGCTGTCACATCGACATTCGCTTTTATCAAGACGACTAGACTCGATTCACGATATACAAACTTTGATTGACGTAAAACCACTCGTATTCGTATATGTTTTAATTTTTTAGAGATGTCGTTCAATGAATGAATCTCGATTAGACAGCCGCAACTTTAAATGGCTCCAGATGGACGCTTTTCGAGCTTATCGTGTATGCTAATGGGTTTAGTTTCATAAGTGGGTATAAAATACCTTTGTGTAATAGTTGAACACCACCAGCTTGGAAAAATGTCGAGGCGTTCCGAGTTTCTCATAACACTGACTCAAGTTTGTTGGTAACGTGGGGGAAACTTTCCAAGTGTGTATTTTGAACACGATCGTTCGTTTTGTTGCGTTCACGACCGTAGATCGGCAACACCTCGTGCCTTGTTACAAAACGTGCAACGGTGTAACACAAAATCCTGACCTCCTTTTGTCAAGTTTGTGTATTTCGCGCCGCTTCCTCGAGGCGACGCTTTCACATTCTGTCCGACCTCGTGTTTCTCACCGCACACAATAGATCCCGAGCTATTCCCGCTCCTAAAGTTTAGTTTCCTCTCGTTCTGTCGCTTTTAACGGCGCGGTGTACATTATTAACCCCTCACTTCTCCCCTGACGCAATTTCGTGACTTTTCATCAAAGAGAAAGTCGACGAAACGGAGTTTAAATTGTCCCACGACCGACATTCTTTTGTTCGGTCTTGAGATTTGCAACAGGTTCCCCTCCCCCCCGTCCTCATGTAGGCCGACGCGAAATGACTCCCCATTACTCCTCTTTACAAGTTCAATCGTTTTCTCACACAACCACAAACCGAGACGTGTGTGAGATTTCACTCCTTTCGTTTTTAAACTCAAGTGTCCCATGTGGTACGTTCACAAACGCGCTAAAGGAGAAGTTGGGGAAAGTTTCGGGGCACTTACAGGGTGGTCTCCGAAAGTCCTCTTCGAAACTTGATGTGTCTGTTTACGTCATACGTGCTGGTGCTGATGACAAACAAACATGCTTGTTTAATAAGATTATCCCCAAAATGATCAAACCCTTAATGAGAAATTTTATAATTTATAAAAAGGGGGATCTATAATTTGCCTTTGTGTGAATGTTACATGCAGTGTGTACTGTAGTCTTATAGACACTGTGAAACATTGACACAGTTTCGAGTCTTTTGTGACGCCTCCAACCATGAATCACATGGCTTTGGTTGACAGCAGGGATGTGACACATCAGCTGCAACACACACGCTCTCTCTCTCACACACACACGCTTATACATGCGTACAGACAGCCACGCACTGTTGTGTAGCATTTGGCATTTTGGAGGGAGAGACAGTGTGTGGTTGAATGTGAGGGGGTGTAGGGTCCTCGGCGGGGTTGGGGGGGTTGATGTTTGACTGGGTGTCTTTTGTCCTCCTTCACACACATGGACACACGCTGATTCCCAGTTTACTCATTCCCCGACTCACATTTACTCACTTCTCGTTTCAAACATATACATATTTAAATTTTCATACAAAGTTAGCCTAACAAGATTACCTCATCGTTTACTCGTATACACTCACAAAGAGAGCTATCTACTGCCCTTTTTCATACAGCAACATCGGTCACCATTTACGGTCATTGTATGGAAAAAGAGTGCTTTGGGCGTTAATGTCGCTTTCATGCTCAGAAAGCGTCCCACGCCACAAACGATAATAGAGAGACACTTCTAGTCACTTTGTTAGAAGTGACATTGTTTTAACTTCTTGTTGTATGTCAACAGGTATGCTGGCGATGTCTGGCAGCGAGACGGAGGATGAGGACAGTTTGGACGTGCCCCTGGACCTCTCCTCAAACGGATGTGTGTCGGGGAAGAGAAAACGGAGAGGAAACCTGCCCAAAGAGTCCGTACAGATACTCCGCGACTGGCTCTACCAACACCGCTACAACGCCTATCCGTCGGAACAAGAGAAAGCTTTGCTCTCCAAGCAAACCCACCTCTCCACACTACAGGTACTGAACAATACTCGGCAAGCCATGAAAGACGGGAGAAGAATCGCATGTTATGCAGTAATCTGGATTAAAAAGATAGCAGCTGCTATTTTGATTGACCCAAGGCTGTTTCTATATTCACAAAGCTGTGCACCAGACAAGGTTCGAAGTTTCTCACGACCGGTTTCCGTCTAGAATGCGAGGGGGAATTTTTCAGTTTTCTGCTTTGTTGATCAGTAGTCTATTTATATGCTTCACAGGAGAGCAGTTAGCTGTCATCAGTACCGGTTTCTGGTTCAAGTGATGTGTGAAGGAAACCGAAACGTTCAATGTCATAACTAGCCTATGTGTCAGAATAAGAGAGAGTCAGCTCTTTTAGCAAGCGCCACCGTGTTCGAGATCAGGCATTCTGTTCCCGCTGAGTTTTAGCGTCATATAAACAACACTTCCTGTGAGCGCAGTCAATGGAGAGAATTCCTGTGGACAGATGAGTGAATAACTGTTTTGAGTCATCCGAGATGTGGCCACTTACAGAGAGCGAGAGAGAAGAGAGAGAGACTTGCTCAGACACTGAGCCAGGAATTTCCCCTGTGCTCAGCCAGCTGTCTCACTAACAATAGGGAGACACAATACACACACACATTAACATAGTGAAGACTACCCGACTCAGGCGGACCGTTGGATACACAATACAGACCCATTACCCAGAGAGCTATAGTGGCTTCTGTTCTGAAGAGACTCGCTGGAAGACAATACAGGACCATTAACATACTGAAGACTGCGTCTCGAAAGCGGCGTCTTTAGACACTGAAAATGAAAAGTTAGATCTTCAGCTTGTTTGTTTTAGTTTGGCATGGTGACATGGCAGAGGTTTGTCTGTTGTGGAAAAAGGTGAAGATTAGAATAGGTATTAAAGTTACAATAACTCAGTAATATAAGAAGTGAACTAACGCTATTGTTTAGTGTGTTGACAAAATGTTTATATGCTCTCCTACTTGTAAGTCGCTTTGGATAAAAGCGTCTGCCAAATGAATAAATGTAAATGTGAAATTGCTGTTTGAATGCCAGGCTGAAAAAAGAAAATACAATTTTAGAGTCGGAAAACTTTCACTGGCATGCCTGTTAACATTTACAGTTTTAAAGCATGTTTATGGTTTTTAAATAAATGCTTAAAGATAAAGGAGGGAAAAGGACTGGAAGATTATAGAAAGAGACAATTAAATAATTTGAATACATGAAAAGTCAAGAGATGTTCACGTGATGTTGACACAACTTGACAGCTTAAACGTGTCAAAGCAAAGTTCAAGATTGGAGATTTGTTGTCCCTTAAAGTGTATGTAAATGGTCCGTTGCCTGCGGTGTGAGATCTGCATTGACTAAGACAGCTGAAGTATTCAATTGTTGATATAGACTCGATGTGTTAATAGTCAGCCATCAGCACAAGGCAGTAATTGGTACTTTTTAAGCAAGATAAAGATGCACACTTAAGTCAAGCATCCACATGTGTTTTCTATAGCTGAAATTGCTGGATTTGCATCCGAGTAGATCTCACACCCCCTCAGGTAAAACTCACCAGGGCCGTGAAAAATACAAAGCTCTTAGCATGATTAAGACTAAAGCCCCGAGGTCCAACAAAGAGAGCAATCTCAGGGATAAAGGTGAACTGTTACTTAAAATCCGCGCCACCGAGAGCTTCCTGGTTTGAAGCGGTTCATCTTAAATGCCTGCTCAGCCTTTTTTTGAAAAGAGGAAAAACTAAAATAGAGTATGTCAGGGAACTGTCACATGTCAAAGTGGTACGTCAAGAATTGTCATTTTAAACTCAGACTTATAAACAAAATAAGAGGCATCCACAAATAAATGATTCATAAGAGCGTAGGCTTTAAACTTTGAAAAAGTGACAGGTGGTAAACATTTGTGGTAAATGTGTAAACAATAATTGATTGCTTAACAAAATCATGTGTTTTTATTGAAATGTCTGTTTTTTTTTTAAATAAATGATGCATATCATTTCTAGACATTAATATAGATAATTTGTTTATGTAATTGATACAAAATACTAGACATTTTTATTAAAGTAAGATTCTTTAAAGCATACACATAATATATCTTCGCTGTCCTTACGAAACCTCAGATGTCTAAATTCACTCTTTTTTAGGACATGGAAAAAACACTGTATTTTTAAATGATTAAGTACTCTGTTGTCAAAGTTGATAAGTACTATTGAATGATTTTTATTGGTTATATGTTTGCAAAACCCCAGTGACAAACATAAAAGGTGACTAATAATAATAACAAAAAATATATGGAGGTTTTAGAAGGACAGCAGCGATATCTTATATTTTTAAATGATTTAATTTCAACTATGCAATGTTTGTTTTTCAAATGCAATGCAATGTTTATAATCTGCTCTGTTCTCCACAGGTGTGTAACTGGTTCATAAACGCTCGGCGGCGACTCCTTCCCGAGATGCTCCGGAAAGACGGCAAAGACCCCAACCAGTTCACCATCTCCCGACGGGGCAGCAAAGGCGGCGAGATGCTGAGCGACAACTCCCAGTCCCCCAAGCATGGCCTCCTCGCCAACGGTGAAGACCGCAACGGCTACGAGCCCGGTTCCCCACACCCGACCACCAACACACCCATCTCAACCGGTTACCCTAAAAAAGCCCTGTCGCCCAAAACGCCCCCCTCACCCGGACCTGTCTTACCCAGACCCTCCGTTATCTGCCACACCACCATCTCCACAGCCACGCAAGGCAGCCGAGTGCCCGGTCTGGGGGTCGAGGGAGCCACGGAGCTTCCGATCACAGAGGCAGCAGCCCTCTTCGCATGTCGCGGGGGCGTGGGGGTGAGCAGCGAGGGCAACCTCAGCCCCCAGAACGGCCTGTTCAACACACCACCCCCCACCCCACCCGACCTCACCCAGGACTTCAGCGGCTTTCAGCTGCTGGTCGACGTGGCATTGAAGAGGGCCGCAGAAATGGAGCTGCAGGCGAAACAGCTCCTCGCCTGAAGACAGAAAGATGGATGGATGAAAGAGTTTCATCGATGTTTGTTTCTTGCTCCCCCGATCCCGCGCCCCTCGAACCAAACTCCACGTGGAGTTCAAAAACTTGACTGAGCAACCGAAAGCAAACAAGCATGGCCTGATCATTTCTATTTTTGGTAAATGTAAATCAAATTGATGAGGATTCCTTTATGTAAAGCATTTCAAGGTGCCTTGGCAGTCAGTTCTTTTTTTTGTATTCCATTTATATGTAAATAAATATGTATCTTTTGTTTTGTACACAGGGGACCAAAACCAAACACAGTAAAACAACTTCCTGTTTTTCCTTGTTTGGAGAAGACGAGTTCTTCTCTTCGTTTCATTCCTCGCGAGTCTTTCTTTCTGGCTCTACGATTGTCGACTTTGCCTCATTTTTAGAAAACGCGTCTGATATTGTTCACTCTGCCTCAGTTTTTTGCACAAAATGGCAGGTCATCTCAGTATCGTATCAACTCTAGCTTTCTCTCCGACAGACTGTAATCACTACTGCACCGGGTCGTTCTGTGTCTCATAGATGTTCGGTTTTTGTATTTTGTTGTAAGTTTCAAATGCTGTCTTTAGTATTGTTTTCTTTTCATTTATCTTGAGGGATGTTCAGATGTAGCAGAACCTATAGTCTGAGATTTCCTCTGAATACTCAGTGTAGAAACGGCCAGTGAATGTGCCCACATGCTCCCCGACCCACCCCTACACACACACACACACACAAACACACAAACGAGCTGGAAGAAATAACACTACATGAATTGTATTAGATTTTTTTTGTTTGTTTGTTTGTTTATCAAGTTGAGACCACTTTCAGAGGTTCAAAGGAAAGAATGGTTTTATGTCACCAAAAATATTGATTTAAAGGTTTTGGGACCTTAGAACAGTGCATTTACAGTAGCCAATGTGACATGATGCCCAATGATATGTGACTTCTCCTCCTTACTGTGCAATGTATGTGGCAAATAGGGGTCACAAGGTGTTTAAATAAAGTTTTGTTTTCTACAAAAATGCGGTGTCTATCTCCTCAATTAGTTTTATGCTTGGGTCTTAGCCTTAAGGGAATAGTTCACTCAAAAACAAATATTATTGTTATTATTCTGTGAAACGCAAAAAAGATATTTCGAGAAATGTCTCAGTGGCTTTTTTCATACAATGGAAGTCAATGGGGTCCAATGTTGTTGGTCACCAACGTTCTTCAAAATGTAATATTTTGTGTTCTGCAGTCATACAGGTTTTAAATCACATGAAAGGTTGTCTAAATGATGAAAGAATTCTCATTTTTAGGTGAACTATCCCTTCCACATGTTGCACCTTTTTGTTTAAACACGCCTGATTAAAAACCTGGCAAAGTTCTGAAGTTCAAAAGAGAGAGGATCAAGGGATAGATTTGCCTTCAGATGTCACATATTTCCACAAATGCTTTAAAAACTAAATGAAAGCACGTTAGGCCAGACAGATGAAGGTGGTTTTATAGAGCGGAAGCCCCCATGAGCAGGTACATCTTGTAGACGTGATTTATTCCATCCTACCAAAGCCCTACCTTGACATCTCGTGCACATTAAAGGCGTGTTCCTACAGGCTATCACTAAATCATACTGACATTCTTCTGCGTGTAAGCTTCACAAGAACGCCAATTAGCATAATCCTGTATTTAATTAGCAATAGCTAAAACCAGACGTCAACCGTGGCTTGCCAATGGCGTCTGTGAGTGTCTGTGTATCCGAGCACAGAATCAGACAATGAAGGCGGATTAGCTGTGACACGTCTGTCCTGGATATTTAATTCACACTCTGGTTAGACAGCTGTTCTTTCCTTTGGACTTCTCAGTGGGCCGAGATCCAAATAAACAACATTCAAACGAGTCATTGGTCTAGTTGGCAACAAGTGATCTTACTTATTAGCAGATTTGGGCAGTTTGTTAACAGAACACCTATTTAAAATGGAAGTCAAATTCAATAGTGAATCAAAAGACCTTTTAGATGTATTTAAAAGACATGAAGATGTTCCCTGGGTTTCTCTTAAGGCAGCCTGGAGGTATCTGCTAATGAATCAAAGTGATTTGCTCTCACACCGTTACCTTAGGCATGCAGTCACATCTGAACATATAAAACAGTGATTTCTTTTTAAATAGGTTTATTTTTATAGAATAAACACATACATTCATCTGCAAATAAAGTAAACAGTGGCTCGGAGTGTCTGTAACTTTTTAATGATCAAAATGTCATACACGTGCCATAACATCAACAGTGTTGTTACAATAAATACAAAATGTAAGTAGTAATATATATCATTAGATGTAGGTTACATTTACAGTGAAGAACATTCATGTATTTACACACACAGTCATTTTGAGAAAGTTTATGCTTTTACAAGAACAGTAAATACATAGTAACCTGCCTTCATTACCCCAAATTCTCTGTGGGTGGGTGTTCAGTCCACAGTGTGGCAAAAAATCTCATTTACTTCCGTTTTATGAGCTAGAACCCTAAAACGTCAGGAGCGATGGTTTTGCCAAATATAAACCAATATTTGTACATCAGTGAATGACAACAATCAAGAAAATGGCAAGTTTGTGATCTCTTTTAGCAAAAAAGTTGAGTAGTCTCGTAAAATATCTCTGTAATGTCGAATAAATATTTAAATACAAAAAAAGGACAGAGGGGAAAATATATATTTCAAATGAATACAACCGATTAATAATTCATGCACTAAAATTCATATTTATCCATATCCATATATATCCAGTGTGATTTTATTCCATTTATACAAAAACATGGACATTATTTCTTGTTAGTCTTTGATTGTACACATTTAATATCAAAAAATGTTTGGGTCATTTTTCAGGGGGTCACTTTCTTAATGTTAAAACTATAATTGTAAAGAAATCAAAAGGAGTTATTCTGATGTTCATTTTGGACTGTAAATGTACTCAAAAAAGTGATACAGTAAAAATAAATCTCAATATGCATGAGTACTTTGTCAGAATTGGATGCTTCATCTCTTCATCCACAAACACACATTCATACACACGTTATATAGTCTCCCCTGAGGCTACGTTGTGCATGACTATCATATATTCATAAATTAAGGCGGAGCGTTTAAACATCAATAATATATAAAAACAAACATTAACCACAGTAAGGGCTCTCTAGTGCATAATAACTGGAACTAAGAGTTTGGTTAATAATACAAATATACCAACAAGGATTAAACTAAAGCCAATGATACACATCTGTATATGAAAATAGATAGTGGCTGCACATTGGCTGCTGGGTATTATATATATTCATATATTTAAAGTCATGTGTCTATCCACAGTGAAACATCTTGAATATTTTTGGAAAAAGAGAGAAATAGATCTGTTTATTTAACAAGTGCAAATACGTATTATCAGTTATTGAAAAAGATAACACGAGAGCAGCACGATAGTGTGACACGGACATTCAACAGTTAAAATAGGGCTCCATAAATAGAAAAATGAATGAAACTGATGGTATGTGCTCTGCTTTGATACAGGTGTCTACCTGCACCATCTCCGCAGGGCTGCAGTAATATACATCTATTAATAAATAAAAAGGATGAAAGGAAATATGTTCATCTATATTTGAAAGAATCTGTGCTACATTTCTGTTGAAATAAAAAAGAGATTTAGAAATATTAGGAAGCACTTGGGTACATGCACTTAGATATGGAAATACATACACACGCTTACACACACATTTGACTGACATGTCCAAGAACAAAGACGCTATCACGCTAAAGCTCATGATCTTAAATACAATATGAATAAATAAATATCTCTGGAATTTTAAACTATTTCTGTGTGGATTTATTATGATGAGAAAAATGAATGAACTTAAAAGCAATGGCATGGCGAAGAAGCAGATGGAAGTCTCCAAGTCTGGCTTTGTTTTGTCAGGTCTTGAATGTCTCTTCAACCTCTCTAACCATATGCATTACAAAATACTGGCATTTCTCTTTATATCAATTCAAACAAACAAAGACATACAGTATGGACAAATGTAGTCCGAAGCCTTCAGCAAATAGAAATAGATAATCTTTAAATCTTAAATTCTCTCTTAAATATTTACAAAATACTTTAATAATTCAAAAAAAAATGATGTTGTCTTTAATGCCAACATAACGTAATTGTGTCTCCCAACCAGACGTGATGCAACAAGTTTTCAGCGACAAGTGATTTATCTGTCCACTTCACACTATGCGTGAAATGACTGTGATGTCATTCTATCCAAGCAGAAGGCATTTGTAATGAGATTCACAGCTACACAGCACCACAGGAAAAACGACAACAAGTGATCGACAAAAAGTCCTATTCTGTTAAATCTCAGTTTTACCTAGAACAGATCCTTTTGTACTGCTTGTCAATTCACTGAGTCACGTCTGGTTAGAACACAGTGAAAACCCTGTCTACACTGACAGGTCGCTGTATTATTGATCTCCTGCAGGCGTTTCTTGTTGCTGGGAGCCTACCATTAACATTGGTGAGCTGTGCAAATGGCCTTAACTTAAAAAAACTGATCACAAGCAGAAATGTGAGGTGTTACTGAAAAAGAATGTCAAAGGAGTAATGTGGAGATTTTAGCGGCAGCTAGTGGTGAGGTTGCAAATTGCAACCAACGGCTCACTCCACCAATCCCTTTCAGAGCACTACGGCGGCTCTCACAGGACAAAGATGTCGTTTTCACTTCTTTGTCAAAGGAGATAACGTATTTAGGGAACTCGCTCTGTAGAGCAGTTTGTCCGTTTAGGGCTACTGTAGAAACAACATGGTGAATGTAGATAGAAATATCTCATTCTAAGGTAATAAAAACATAACGCTTCATTATGTAAGGTCATCATTTTACATCTCTGAAGAAATAGTTCTGTATATTATATTGCATTTCTGTCAATAGATCCTCAGAAAAATTACATAAAGCACCTTTAAGTCATTATATTAAATTTCCTTGCTGTATAAGCTAAACATCCCATGTAAAAAAGTGCAAAATAATACACCTAAGTGTACTTAAATGCTCTATTTTCTTGCACTTTTTAATTTAATATTCCAAAAATGTGTTTCTTCTTAAGATAAACTGAAGTGTACTCAGCTGTGCTATTTTTAGACACCGTGAATGAAAAAGTTCATTTTGAAAGTTAAAAAAAACTATATTTTTAGCATATTAAGTGCAAAAGTAATGTGTGACAATAGAGCACTTTAAGTACAGTATGGAAGTCTACATAAATAAAGTATCCTTTGAGTGGGAGTGCATATAAACCACAAACAATGATTATCAATTATTATGTCCGACATGATTTTTCATGCAATAGTTATTTAATACAATATGTGGGCAGAGACAAACCATACAGAACTTTGAAATTGCCCTCAGTAACATTATTTTGTACATTATCATACTTCTAGGCCCGGTTTCACAGACAAGCTTAAGGTTAGTCCCAGACTAAAATGAATGTGTGACCCGTCTCAACTGAATATAACTTACTCAGAAATATCTTAATATACATCAGTGCCACTGTTTTGTCTCAAGATGTACGCCAGTAGTGTAATCTTCTAAGGCATTTTTATAAAAGTGACATAATATCTTAATTTAACTAAGGCATGGTCCTGGCTTAAACTAAGCTGTGTCTGTGAAACCGGGCCATAATGTTTTAATGGCTTACTCGAACCAAATATGCAAATATCTCCTCCAGACATCACTTGGCCACTGTGATTTTAGAAGAGGGATCACTATTTTCACCCCTACTGGTAGCATAGCATTGTTGCTACATTGTCACTGCTCATATGCATAAAGTCAAACTTTTCTCTGGAAAGGTGCAACTTTTGCGTCTAGAAGTAAAGCAAAACTTTTCTCTCAAAAAGTGTAACTCCTGCTGCTAGAAGTCACTGTCAGTGTGAACGGGGCCTTAACGCCGAACCAAATCCCTGACCACCAATACGTAATGATTCATAACGTGACATTGCTAATTTATGAATGGCTTATGAATCACGGCTGTGAAGAGCGGCGTTTTCCTGACAGCATAACCGTCAGTGATGTGAACGTGTCGAATCAGTGCCGCGTGTGTCACATCTGACAGACGTCTTTTATGCGTCAGTCCAACAGGTGAGTGAAAGTGCTGAAGACACAGGAGCTGGACAGGAAATGAGGCGCGAGTAAAAAAGAACTCATGAGGAAGGAATAAAGCACGATTTAAGAGAACAGGAGATGATAATTGAGTGGGAGGTTGAAAAATATGAGAAGAAAGAAGGGAAGACGTGGTTTTGCTATTATGTTCCATGATATAGAGAACAGAACAACCTCGCCCAGTCTCAGAGGTGCAGGATGACACGTGAGAGAGTGTACATACAGAAAACTTGACACACACACACACACACACACACACAAGCAACAATCACAGCTACATCAGTGTGAAAATCTCTAGAAATGATTTGTATGTTGCCCTTTAAATAGTTGTCCTCTGCGAGAACACCAGACATATGGCTCTTACACAATTACCACAAAGTTATGACAAGATCAGATCAATAACTTACGTACTAACTCAGTACTGTGCATTTTCTGGGTAGTAATAATAATAGACACAATATGTTGTGTTTTAGGCGTGAATATACATAGTTTTTTAAATAATTCAATATAATAGTGTCTAATAGAAATATGCAAGTCTTTGGGAGAGGGAGCTACATCGCCGGTGGCAGGACGAGAGTAAAATGAAATCCTAAATACATACAGTATAACCCCACAGTGAAGAAACTCTCTTTTACACTAGAAAAGAAGAGTGATTATATTACAGCTACCCTGCCTTAGTCTTTGTCATTCAGTGCTTTTGTGTTGTGTTAAGTTTGATGATGAGTGTGTGTGTTGGTGTCTACTTAGGCTTTAAAGCACCTGTTTGTGTGTGTTTATAATCTTGTCTGGGCTTCTGGGATGTAGATCTCAATACTATCAGCGCATTCTGTGGCAGAGTTCTGGCGTTGAGAGGCAGCGGCACGTTTAGCCGCTAGAAGTCGTTTGCGTGCCTCCAGACGCTGGGAGCCCTCCAGAGATCGGTCTCGCACTAGCAGCACGGGACGCTTACCCGGCTTCCTTGGCACCGGAGGGGGTACGCGCTTCTCCTGGACAACAACAACACATCAGGGTCATCGAGCGTAATTGCTTTTAAGTGCAGAGCATCGGGTGTATGCGTTGGGTTATGCGTCAGGGGTCGCAGAGCAATTACGGAGGCCACACGTTTGTCAAGAGTTCAGCCCCGACAGCTATTTGTCATGAGGTAAACAGGACCGCCGGAAGCAAAGCGAACAGCATGCAGCGTGCAACCTTAACGCACATCACTGTCAACAACAAAACACAGTCAAGTAATGAGGTCAGGAAAACAAAGAGCAAAATAAATCTGATCATGCAATGTTCACGAGCCAAGCCACGAATAAATAAATAATAAATGAAGTCAAATCTTGAAAACAATTGTGACGCAGTTATAATAAACCAATAATGTAGCAATACAAGCAAAAAAAGTTAACTTACACCATGCCTACACCGGTGAGCGGCTCATAGAGAGAGAACTTAACAAAGATGTCAACACTGGAGGGGTCTGATTCCTTCTTTTATAATACAACATGAAGTTAATCTTAAAACCAACGGATTTGAGGGTATGTTTACAAAACAACAGTGTAGTAAAAATGGAAAAGTTTGTCCTTTCTGTTTTTATAAAGTTTCTCGCGCACACGACACGGATCCGTAAAATGATTATAAACGCTCTTTTGTGTTGAACGCAGCTAGTTGGTGATGTCACTAACCAGGTTTATTCCAAAAACACTTTTTCTACACTTTTTGTCAACATATATGAATATAGATTTTGGCGCTGTTTTGGTTGTACTATGCGCATTGCGCATGCATATAAACTGAACTCGTAGTAAGCATGCGCTCGTTGTTACTGTTTTTTACTGTTTTTGTGGTTTACGCGGAACTGATAACAGTACCAGTTAAAGAAAACATGCATTTCGAAACATGTTTTAAGGCCCCCAAAACCCTATTGTTGGGTAAACGAACAGCCAAAACACAGTTGTCTGGTTTTAGTTGAAACACTGTGTAAACATAACCTCAAAGTAAAAAACATTTCTTACTGTGGAAAATGTGAATTAATGTTTATCCTTGATTGGTTAATAAACATAAAGAAATGACACAACTTTGACGCCTCCAGTGTAGATACAGTGTTACTGTGCTGTACTGAAACAGTACTGCTGTAGTGGTTCACATTACATTACAGGTTTGTGCGTGTAATACATCTGGATTTATGATAGTACCTTTCTCTCAGGAGGATCCAGAAGTCTCCAGTTGTTGGCTTTCAGCTGGTGTAGCTCATCAAACTTCAGACTGATGTTCTCAATAGACAGCTGCAGCATATCCCAGAATCCAGCCAGATCCTGAGACACGGGTCGCGGGTGGGAGTTTGGATTCTGTCAGAGGAAACAAAGTTTATACACAAAACATCTGTTCTTTTGGAATAGGTTACATAACAGAATTTCCTCATATTGATTTGTATTATATTAATGCCAGAACTGGTGGTGCTAAGGGGGCGTGGGGCGGGGCCACCAAATGCTACTGTGCTGTGATTGGCTGGTGGATGCGTGCTTTAAACGTACCAAGTTTTCTTCACAGAGCTCCCGGAACTGCTGGAATTTCTGTGACATCAGCAGCTGAGCGCTGCCCACCGCGCTACGAATCTTGCCTAGGACTACACATACAAACACACAAACGCGCGACAAGGTTAGACTCAGCTTTGCAAATCAAGTTCACTAAAACTGAAGTACAAAAATATGTTCTCCGCCATGGATCCAACATGGTGCCCACGGCAAGGGTTTAACGTCACAGTTTGGTTACGAGACACACGAGAACAAATGACGTTTGATCCCACCGATGTTCAAACTGTGCCAGAGGTGCCACGTCTGATTTGAGAGATGCCATGATGACGAGTTTCTGTGAATAATTTGTTTAATTCTCTCACAAGACTATCGTATGACCTCAGAAGATTTTAAGTATAGTGCGTGCTACACAAGGACTACTTTTATAGTGCTTTAGACCTGTGATCATTTTTAAATGCACATTTTACAGAAAAAAATTACAGAAACAGCTTTGGACCGACACGAAGGGGGTGAAATAATAGGCGAACTATCCTTTTAAGCAATGCCATATGAAAAACCCTATGCAATATCCAAGTTGTCAAAGTGAAAGTGTTTTTTCCTATCACGTTCGTGTCGCAAAACCCAAGACATCCAGTTAATGTTTAAATGCTGTCTCTTTGAAGCGTGAAGAGGGTCATAAATATCTAAAGCTTGGGAACCTAAACGTTAAGACCTGATAGGCAGATGGAGTGTTTACCGTGCACACCAAATAAACACCGCACCAAAGCCAATGACCCAAGAAAATCACACACACTGAACTAGACCTAGACGTAAAAAGACAGATTTCGAGTGAAAGAGAGCAAACAGGATATCAGATTACCAAACAGGCCTGAATGCTCTTAAAGGAAGCTAATGTTTGCCATACGGGGGTCACATAAAGGCCCAGATCAGTCCTGAGCGGTTACTGCAGCAGGTCTCAGCGGATCAGAGCCACGCGGCGGTTTGAACAGAGAACCTATGAAATGAACTCGATCTGTTTAACATATGCAGCGGCAAGAGACCATATGGCAAACAATGCGCTGACACAGAACACAGATTAGCATATTTTATGTATTCAGGAAAAGAAGGAAGGGTTAGGGAAGGGAAGGGAAACGGAAAAACGTAGAAACAGAGTGAGGGGAAATCCATACACAGACCAAAGAAGAGAGAAAGAGAGAGACAGCGTGGCTCCCTGCTGGTAGAAATGTCTGGTATGTGAGGGAGAGACGGACAGCAGATAGATGAACAAGCAGGCTTTGTGACAGACACGAAGACGGTCACTTTGCTGCGTGGTGTGTACGCGTGTGAGTTTGAGACGAAAAAGACACATGCCGGATGGAGGGAACCAGACCTTGTACACTAATAGTTTTGGTTAATTGGTTATTATTGCAAACTGACACAGACTTGAAAAGTGTCACTCTAAATACGGTTTTGCAATAAAAAATGCACTTGACTCAAAATGGCCAAAAATGTTGTAAAACTGGACGTCCCAAACACACCTTTAATGCCCAAGAATGCTGTTGATTCTGAATTATATTTCAGGCATGCATCTTTACCCTTATGAAACCAAAATATACTTAAAATATAATGCAATATATTAAATAAACTATTTCCATATATTGAACTGCTACACATATATAAATATTGAATTTTTATAAATATTAATCGCATTCAGAATAAAAGTTTGTGTTTACATAATATGTCTGTGCACTGAGCAGATTTATTTTGTATTTATAAACACATACA
Source organism: Triplophysa siluroides (assembly GCA_006030095.1). Lineage (NCBI taxonomy): Eukaryota > Metazoa > Chordata > Actinopteri > Cypriniformes > Nemacheilidae > Triplophysa > Triplophysa siluroides. The sequence goes on along the minus strand of VCII01000935.1, from coordinate 4,047,532 downwards.
TGAATTTAGTTAGGAAATATTTGCATGTACTGTATATATTTATAATATATACTGAATTATTTATAAATGTTTTTTCATTTTTATATTTTATACTTTCCTTAAATATATATATATATATATATATATTATGTGTGTGTATCTTTATGGATACAAAATTAGTGCGCAGTACTAGTGCGTAAAAAAACGTTTATTCTGGTTGCGATTAATCGCTGAACAGCCTTAATTTTTATCAGTATGTTAATTTCCTGAGATTTGAACATTTTTCTAATGCAATCCTCCACCACCTTAGCTACAGAAATGCCTAAAAAAACTAATTTCTGCCTGTGCGAGCAGTTTTGAGTTACTCACTCTCTTCCGGTAACTCGTTCTTTCGCTCTTCTTGCTCCATTTGTCGGCACCACCCCTCCATCCTCTCCACCTCTGCTTGCAGCAGCTTCAGAAACCAGCGTCCGTCCTGCGGACACACGGACACTGTCACTCCACACCCGTATTCCTCCTCCGTCGCTCCATCCATCCAGGGGTCCGGTGGGGGTAGGATGGAGGGGTCAAAGTCCACGTCGGAGTAGTCATCTTGGGTACAGGCGTGGTAGTGGTTTCCAGAGCCCTGGATGCTGACCGTGGAGGTGGCTGCATCTCGAGACGGCTGGCGGGTGATGGGACCTTGTTGGGTCTGTATGAACTGTTCATCGCTGATTTCCTCTGGAAGGTCAAGATCAGCTTGAACGGCAGTTGTTACGCTGTTGGAGCGTGTGACTCTGCGATGGCTGCAGAAAAAAAAGTTATATTGTGTTTGTGAAATTAACAACTGTCAATAAAAAGTATATTCATTATTATTTTAATTAGCGGTGATCTCTGATTGGCACTTTCACATAGAAGGCGGGGCTTATCTTTGTTTAACCACAGTATTTAGCAGTTCAGCGTCATTGTAATAGACATGGACAATACCGTCTCTTACTGAACATGATGATGGTGTTTCTCTGTTAAACAAACTGTAGACCGTGGCACTGTATACAAATGTAACACACACATGTACATAATCACACAGACTTTCTCTCCTCATGGGGTAGGATAACATAACACAATCTGGCTTAGATCTGTTTTTCTGGTGTTTGTGTGTATGCGTACAGGAGAGGTGGGACACCTGCTCTATTCAGGTGCGATGAAGCACACGATTATCTTTCACCATACCGCAGACGGTGTGTTTGTGCACTTGACAAACAAAACAAAAAGAAGCACTTACAGGCCATAATCGTATGTTGGGATAAACTATACAGTTTTGTTTTATTTATGGATTTAAAAAAAAGTGTAACCAAAATATTTTAATGTGGGACATTTCTAACCCTCATGTTGTTCCAAATCTGTATGATTTTCCTTCCTCTGTGGAATGCAAAGAAATATTTTCCCATACAATATCAATGAATGTTGACTAAGCTTTCAAGATTCAAGAGACAAACGCACCCTAAAAAGTATCCTAAAAGTTCACAATTACCGTATTTCTCCATTCATCTACCCGGTTATCTGTTAAAAACATCCTTTCCCAAGATATTAGTGATATCTTTTAACCATTTGTTTCTTATTAAAGACCATTTAAGATTGTGTATGTGTGTGTGTCAGACGGGCCTGATTCATATCAGCTAACTACTTCCTGTAGAGAGAGAGAGAGAGAGAGAGAGAGAGAGAGAGAGAGAAATGGAGTATTTATTTCTAGTTCCGCTCAGTTGATAATTAGTAGTGAGTAATTATTGCTGCATGTAAATCATATCTTACTGTTCAAAGAAACTTTGGCAGATTCGATACCTCACATGCATACAGTGACCCCCAAAGCTAATTGGCGTATTAAAGGGATAGTTCAACCAAAAATAAAAAGTCCTCATTTATTTACCCTCATGTCATTCAAAACTTGTCAATGACTCTTTATTCTGTAAAACACAAAAGAAGATATTTCGAGAAATGTCTCTATGGTTTGTGTCCCTACAATGAAAGTCAATGGGGGCCAAAACTATTTGGTTACCAACACTCTTCGAAATATCTTCTATTGTGTTCTGCAGAAGAAAGAAAGTCCTACAGCTTTTAAAAAGGAGACTCGTAATTAAATGATGACAGAATTTCATTTTATGGATGAACAATCCCTTTAAGTAACGAAATATCACTCAAATTGTACAATCTATCACTGACAAGTGTAGCGGCTCAACACGTGTTAACATGTTAACCTGTCTGCTGTAGTGTACTTCCCTAAAGCGCAGGAAGCAAGGTGTGATTTGTTTGAGACACAGCCACAGGGGACGACAACACGTGCAGCGGTCTCTGTGTAAAGCTTAAAAGCTTTGACTACCGAAAAAAAAACAAGAGCAGACCTGTGCAGAAGCCCTGTCTGTGTGGCTGTGTTTTACTGCAGCCTTCCCTCTCAGTTACAAAGGCATGCTTCAGCAAAGTCCAAATACCGGCGACCTGTGTGAAACTGTGTGTGTGTCCCTCTCTCACCGTCTGGGAATCTCAGCCCTCATCTAGCAGCTACCAGCCAGAACCCATACACACACACACACACACACGCTGACTGTGAACATAACTGACCTACTGTAAAACTACTGTGTTTATGCACAGTATGTGTGTGTGTATATGTGAGTGAGCGTAATATATTTGCTCTGGCATGTGATCCCTTCCCTTGAGCGGTTCTTTGGCAGGAGATGGCGATTTTACGATGCCACCTCGAACTTTAAGCTGAACTTTAAGGGAAAACATGCAGAGCTTTACTCCGCCATCAAAATGCTTCTCGGTGTCGTCTGGTAGCCTACGCACATTTCCACTGGCTTTTTATGGCTCCCCCAAACTTCTTTTTTGCGATTCCAGTTCCAGATTTGGCACCGGCGCACTGTCAGTGACAGAAAGGCTACACACCTTACCTCATTCTCTCTCTCCCGTACAGTATTTATGGCCCTCCCTCTCACATGGAGCTACAGCAGTGACAGGGTGTGCGAGTGAGAGAAAGCAAAAGAAAACGAGAGAGAACTGGTACTAGGGGTTGATACTTGACCATGCCCGTGACCCAGCATCCCGCCTGCTTCATAATGGGCACGGCAACAGATGGCGGTGCGTGCACGCGCGCACACACCCGCATACACACACAGAGCAGCTGTCTCTGCCTCCCACTCCTTTACCCTTTCAGGAGGCCCCGGTGTCCAAACCACCATGATAGGGACAGCTGTGTGTGTGAAATAGAGACCCGGAGACCGGGGAGGGTCTTTGTCACAGGAGCATGTGGCTGAACTGACAACTCTGTGTTTTACACTCTCTCCTTTTGTTTGTTTTTCAGGCTGCATACACACTTTCCTTATATTAATAAAGTCTGAAAAGATTTTGTCTTTTTATGTAAGAAAGGGATTGAAAGAAAATGAACTGGAACATGTAGTGTGTGAGCAAGTGTGAATACTCACCATTTCTTCTCCTCCTCTACTTGAATACCGACTGACTGAAACTTGCAATGCACTTCGGATTGGGTATCTTCCTCGGGGCCGTCCACCTACACACAGTCACACACATTTAAGATGGAGGTCAAATATCACTTGTTATTGTGAATCCTTTGTTGTTTTCAATCAGCCAATTTGTTATTTGTAAACATTTCTTAAAGGGACAGTTCACCCCAAAATGAAAAAAAATGCCATCATTTACTCACCCTCATTTTTTTTTTGTTCTGTTAAACACAAAAAATACATTTTAAGATTGTGGGGAAACTAAACATTTCTGGGTCACCATTGACTACCATAGTAGTAGTCCTACTATGGTGGTAAATGGTGCCCCAGAACTGTTTGGTTTTACACATTATTCCAAATATCTTCTTTTGTGTTACACAAAAAAAAGATTCATACACAAGTTTTACAGGACATTGGGGTGACTAAATTATGACAATTAAAATTTTGGGGTAAACTATCTCTTTAAACAGTTTGCTGTCATTTACACAGAATCTAAAATATCAAACCAACAACAGACGTGTGCACATGGCCAACCTGTATTCCTATAGACAGGCACTTCCTGAGGGCGTCTCTCTTAGCGTCCTGTGAGATATGTGTTACGCTAGTGGTGGCGGAGGCTGTGGTGATGGTTATGGTGCTGTTGGTCACGTGTTGGCTGGCCGGCCCGTGGACTTGAGCGTTCGCTGCCTCAATGGCTGCCGTCAGGGCCTTCATGCTATCAATGCTCTCTGTGGAGTTACTGAGGCCAGACTGGGCCGCCACTAAGGCCCGGTTAGCAGGGCTGGAGGTCAGCTCATTGTAGGCATCCTGGGCTGATTCTGTGCTACTCTGAGCTGTTATAGAGATGTACGGCCTGGTGGGTGTTGACCTGGGAGGGACTGGGGGCGGGGTTTTCTTGTAGGTGGTTATACATGATGATACTGTGGAGTGGATAAAAGTGATATGTTAACTAGGATTTACACTCTACATTTACACAATATGTTTATAAAAGTTACAATACAGTATGTAATAATTATATATGTACATGTTAAGTGATAATACATTTCTGGGAACACTTTACAATAGAGTTGTACTTGTTAACAATTAGTTAATGCATTAGCTAACGCGAAACTAACACTAAACAATATATCTACAGCATTTATTAATCAAGTTCATGTTAGTTTCAGCATTAACAAAAACATTTTTAAAATCGAAACTTAGATCTGCTTACATTAGTTAATGCACAATGAACTATCATGAATAACTGTAGTGACACTATTAATAAAAATAATTTATGCGGAAAAACTATATTGCTCATTGTTAGTTATTGCATTTACTAATGTTAAATACAACCTTATTGTAAAGTATTGTAGCCTATATGTTTATATAGTATTGCAGAGTATAACAGAGTAGAATAGAATAAAGCAGTATAGTAAAACAAAAAATCTATTAATTTAAACATAATATATTTACATAGATACAGATACTATTACTTATCCTACATAAAATTAGGATAAGAGCTTCTTCTACTTCAAATCGTACATCTTTTGGAGGTTTTGCAGTAATACCATGTTTTCTACATTCTAAAATACAATGTATTTTATAGTTTTCATATTGTTTATTACACATATTAGTATTTATTTATTATTCATATTTATTTATTTTCCCTTTCACTAACTTTTTATTGTTATTATTCCTACTACATCTAGATTTGTTGTCTGTTTCTTTCACAACGTTTTTTTTTTGTAGTACAGCTGCGTTGCAACAAAATCGTCAAATGTGCGATAGAAATGCAAAACTCTAAAGATATATATGTATAGAAAGAAACTTTACTATAAAATTGAACGCAGTAACACAGTAGAAAAGAGTAAAGGCAAGTAAAATAGAGCTAAGATAAAACAAGAGGTAAAAATACAGTAGGGCAGTAAAGTAAAATAAAATTTGAAGAATAAAAATAAAGAAGTAAAATATAAAGAAGCAGAATAAAATAGAACAGAGTTGTTTAGCATAAATTTGAATACAATAGAGAAAAACAAAACAGCAAAAGATATATGAGTTGAACAGTACAGAAGACAGGTAGCACAGAAAACAGTTAAGGCTAAAATACACTTCAAGACTTTTGTTCAGATTTTGCCCAGATTTTCAGTCTGGACTTGTTGCAGAAAGTCTGTGCCAGTCTGCAGATTTGATCAGTTAGTGTGTTTCTATCTGAAAACTTTCAAAAACTCTGTAAGTGTATGATGTCTGGTTTAAAGAAATCTATTCAGATTTTAAAAGTCTTGTAGTGTATTCCAGCCATAGGGTGAGTGTATTCAGAGCACTTTAGGGGTAAGGCAAAAAACAGGATTGTTGGTGTAGTATGAAGTATTGCACATTAAAAAGTACAACCAGAGTTATGGCATTACTACCAAAAATCATCCCAATCTATTTCTGCTCTCTGTGTTCTTCCTGCCTGTGTTTCTTAGAATAGCACAGCTGCTGGGGAAGACTAAACATTGTGTGTATGTGTGTGTGTGTACACATGTGTGTGAGTTTTCAGAGACTAAACAGTGGCAGTCCATTTTCTTACAGCTCCCTCATTTCCTGCATTTGGCAGGAGCAGGTTAGTGCAGGCCCAGACACACACACACACGACTTCAAAACACATGAAAGAAAAGGATCAGATCTCTCTTTTACTTTATGACATTTGTGTGTACACGAGCCTGCGTGTTTGTGGCCGTGCCAAAGTGGTTCTGTTTTTGATTATAGCATCTAGCTGTCTTTTAACAGCTCTCTCTCTCTCTCTCTCTCTCTCTCTCAGAGCACAGAAGGGATGAGGAACAGGTTTGTGACAGCTCTGTGTGTCTGTATCTATGTAAACTGGGTCACGGAGTATTTGCTAAGTAGGCCATGCTTTCTCTTTAAACCATCCAGGCAACCGATCGGCGTGCTTTGTGCGGATCTGCGTGTGCTTGTTCTCACCTGTGTGTATGAGTCTGTGTCATGTGTCAGGCACGTATGTGTGTGTTCTCTGACCCACCCAGTCTTGTGGTTTCTTTCTAAAGCCATTACTCTCCCTCTCTCCCTCTCTCTCTGTCTCTTTCAGTGACAAAGGCAAACCGCACGTCAAATAGCCCAAAAAACATCCACCCACCTGGAGCCCTTTAAACTACAGTCAGACGTGATTTTCCAAACTAAGCAATCGCAAGACGCCTCCAAATAAAAAAACAAGCTGTCTCTTTAAATCCCATCGCACGCTACTGTACGCCTTGAGAAATAAAAGTTTTAAAGAATATTTTTTTTGCGTCACAACCAGCTCCCACGGTTCAGAGATGTATTTATATAACCTTGTAAAAAACAATGTTTGATAATAGAAACATACACACCCAGGCACCCCCTCTGCACAAAAGCATGCTAGTAAAGGTCAACGGGTTGTCTGGACTCCACAAAGTAAAGAGGAAGTCAGTTGCCAGATAGCTGTCAAACTCTTTTTAAAGTCTGAAATGTACCAGGCAAGCTCAAACTGTGTTTTTATAACGGGGACCACCACGGTACGTTATATTCTTAAACACCACATGTGTAAGATATATCCACAATTTTAGTTTCTTTTCATCCACGCACACACACAAAGGGAAAAACAAGTCATGCCATGTTAACACCATTACGGACTACCTCACAGTTTCCACGGATACACTTTGATGTTTAGATCATGGAAGCGTCACGCCTCCACAACCGTACACTCAAGGCCATCATGTTTATCCAGCAGTCGGGAAGTGGAGTGTGATAGAGAATTCCTGAACTCCACCAGGCAGGAACGGAGAAAGCAACGTTCCCCGTAACTTGCACCGCAGTCTGACATCTGCCGTAAAGCTCGCTGGCTCATTCTGAGGGTTAACCGAAATTCGGCGTTGGTTGAACTTTAATTGGCTGCGCTCTTGGACGCTAAAGCATTTCTCATTTCAAAAGAGCCAAAGAATGAGGGAGAGGTTAAAGAGGAGGAGGAAGAAGGAGTCTGTGAATGACAAACCCCTTCTTTGGCCCCCAGCCAACAAACTCCTCTTTGTGAGAGGCTTCAAACGAACGGCCGACAGAGGAGTGTGAATGGTGAATCTCCTGCCTAAAAACACACTACCCCCCGCCCGGGTCGGCGCTGTATCAAAGACGGCCCCTGAGCTCTCCCCCACCCCTCTCCCCTCCTTCACTGCCCCCCTCTATCAACCATTCATCCCTTCTTTTTTGGCCTCTGCCTGGAGAAACAGCCCTTTCAGCCTCATGCTTCATTAGGAGAGGAGATTGAACGCACCTCTGGGCATGCTGATGGTTGGACATTGAGGGGAACAGTGGGAGAGAGAGTGAGTGTGTGGGTTATACTTATACAACATAGTCTTTAGAAGCGAGCTAAACCTGACCGAAAGCCCATCGGAGACGTGGGTCGTTTTTTTTACTGGAATTATGTTTAATAAGACGTTTACAAAATATCTTTAAACTGTTGTTAAAGGGATAGTTCTCCCAAAAAAGAAAATTCTGTCATCATTTACTATTGTCACTTCAAACCTGTATGACTTTCTTTCTTCTGCAGAACACAAAAGGAGATATTTCGAAGAATGATGGCGATGCCCTTTTCACTTCTATTGTATAGACAGAAAACCAATGCGAGTCAATGGGTACCACCGTGGTTTGGTTGGTCTTCAAAATATCTTCTTTTGTATTCTTCGAAAGAAAGAAAGTTATACCTGTTTGAAATGACAAGCGTGTGAGTAAATGAGGAGAGAATGTTCATTTTTGGGTGAGCCATCAGTTTAAATGCAATAGTTTGTGTTGCATTCTGGGAGATTAGTGCTGCATTTCCAAGCTTATTGTGAAGGGTTTTTTAAAGCATATTGGGAATATTCCAAGTTGGTTTAATGTATATATTTTAAAATAATAATAAATAATCACATCGGCACATGTGTATTGACTGATCATCGATCCTGCTGTCCTGTTCTCCACCTCTTTCCTAAAGATAAACAAACAAAAATGTAAAGAAGGTATTTTTAAGTATTTTTGGGTTTAGTTGGTATTAAGAGCCAAAGTGACAGCTCTCTCTAAAACGCATTCAAACAGGTTAGTCGGGCTCCCTCTAGCAGATGCCGAGGGAATGATCGGTATAAACACAAAGCGCTATAAAGCAAGAGGAGGGGCTGGAGTATTTTCGTGTGTGTGTAAGCGGGCCAGGGTGCAGAATGACAGTTCGGTCCAGCTGCCGTGTATTTGGAAAGGGGCAGGTCACTACTGCTCTCTCTTTCTCTTCATCCCCTGCTCTCTCTTTCCACGACCAGCTGGAGTCCTTTGTGAAAGTGTAGCCGTGGAAACAGGGAAGAACATGGCCTTTCTGCAAAACATTGTGTCCGGTGTGTCTTCTAAAAAAAGTAATGAAAAATGGACCACCAAGCATTTTTTAAGCCCGGATATGACACTTAAACTGAAATTCAGAGTTTATTAATCAAGATTTTAATAGTTGACAGGTACATAACCGTGAACTGTAGACTATGACGCATGTGTTTACTAACAGTGAGCATGACCTACTTTTCCTTGTTCTAAGTTCGGATACAGCCAGTTTTCCGCAGCTGTCAATCAATGACAAGACACACCCATGCACGCTGGCACATAAACACAAACGCACGCATGCGCCGACGCACAGTCCACAGGTGACAAATTAAGTGTCATAAATGCAAGGCAAAGGAGAAATAAATCACGGACCAGACAGGTTATGACAACTCATTCAATATTCAAAGATCAAATTTAATAAAAAAATAAAAAGCTAAAATATTTCATTATTGTTATTAATAGTAGTCATAAAATATGAATACAAAAAAGATTCAATAGAAAAGTCAAAATGAATAGGTTACACATTTTAATAAACAACCTTAAATAACCTCAAATAAAGAATATATTTTTATCTCTACAGTCTGACAAGACAGACATGTACCCTTAGGGCAAGAAAATAGAACGGCAAGAATGAATGAAAGGGGAGAGAGAAAAAAGACAACGAGTTTGACCGCCCATTTGCCTAAGTTCCTGTCAGAGCATATTCCTAACACTCAGTCAAAGTGAGAACACACAAACAAATGCCAAAACACAAGCATTTTAAACTGGAAAATACACAGACACAGTTAAACAGAGCCCTAGACACTTTCACCTTGACATAAGTTTAATATTATACTTCAGCAAACACACATACACACTCCTGACTCACAGATTACGGCCCTTCAAAGCAGTTCAGCCCCACACACTCCCTTTCAATGAGACTGTCTACATGCCTGTGTGATTACACATCTGTGTCTGACGGCTCAATGTGTGCGTGCCTGCGTGTGTGTGCGTGTAGGACGTATAAAGTGAGTTGCATCCTCTCTCTTCCAGGAATGATACACAATTGAGCTGACGACACACCCCCCCGCACACACCCACTATCTATCAGTCTCAATGTCTGTCTAAAAAAAATAGTCCAACAGTTTATATATAAATATTTTTCAAATGAAACTTATTTAAAGTATCTTCAGCATGGCATTGTGTCAAATCTCACCTTTTCCACACACGTCTAACAAGCAAACGCAACACACACTCACCTGCAGCTAACAAAAGTATGAACTTTGTGTGCGAGCGTGTTTATTCGAAGGTCTCCGGGTCGAGATCTCGTACATCTTAAGAGGTCAGAGCATGACACGCACGCATTTACATCTAAATACAAAGGAATGTGGTCAAGAGTTCACACCCCGCCATGCCGCACACCAAACCCGAATCAAGAACGGATGAAAAATGATATTGTCATCTGACCTCTAATACTGATTTGTCTCAAACCAACTTTCCATCTGACTAACATCCTTAATAATTACCCCTCTCTCTCTCTCTCTCTCTCTCTCTCTTTCTCTCTCTGGCTCATTCTCTTTATGCTTTGTGTCTCCAGGTTTGACCTCTGACCCCTGGTATCCTGTGAGGAGGGGGTTGGGCAAAGGACCCGTGGTGTGTGGTGGGGTATTGTGTGTCTGGAGTGTTTGTGGATGGAGTGCCGGGACTGCTTCTGGGATATACCAAGAGTAATGTGGTCTTTAGGAGTCTTAAAAGACCCCCGAGACACACACACAGACGTGCACTCACACACGTACATACAGGGGGTTGGGGGCGAGGAAGGCAAGAATGCAAGGGGTAAACGAGGAGCCCAGCAGGAGTGCAGGAATGCAATGCATTGTGTTACAAAGACTACCTAAACTCCTAAAGTACACACACACACACACACACACACACACACACAAACACACACACCTCTTCCCATAAACCCATACAGACTCAATCTGAGTGGCATGTTGTAATTTTTGGCTTTTCATAAATGCATGTTGTGAGACTGCTGTTCAAAAGTGATATATCCCATTAAAGGACCCTCCCAAAACATTTAGGGGCAAAAACACACACAGACACAGAGGACCCTTTCTGGAAGAGTTGAGATGGTCTGTAATTAAGGTTTGCCCCACCCTGCAGTGAAAACCTAAACCATTCAACACACACACACACACACACACACAGGAAGAGAGGAGAAGAGAGAAAGAGAAGAAACGAGGAGAAGAGGCTTCCTCCCGTATTTCATGTGGCAGGTAGTGTGACGGGATCATGTCAACGACCTCACTTCCTCTTTGTGTGGCCTTAATCAAAGCCAAGCGCATCTCAAAGAGAGGCCGTTAGGTTGTAAGTACGTAAAGTGCGCTGTCATCAAACACTCAAGAGAACTCGCAAGCGCTCACCAAAGGACCGAGACAGGAACGAGTTTGAAAATCTAAATGTACCTTTTGTGACACTAACAGCATTTTAAATCTGATAATGAAGACATAATGGATAATACAACAGGCGATTGTAAACATCAAGCGCTAGAATAACAGTCCACATTCCAGCAGATTTTGCATGTAAACAGAGACATTCAGATCATGACAACATTCAAGCATGAAAGGACATTTGATTGTGTGTATATCGCCTCCTAGAGGATGTTTTACCCCAACACAGGAATATTCCCATTGGTGAATTTATGTGTGTGTGTATATTACAACTTTAGCAATCTGGTTTAAAAATCTAGTACAAAAACAGATATGTTGGTTTTTGCTGAATAAAAAAGCTAATATGCTCACTGAAACATTTTGCATCCACACATTTGGGACTTTAGCATTCTATTTCAGCGAGTTTGAAAATGTAATTTGCATTCGCCACATGAGACTAACTGGCATTACATCACATCCTACCTAAAGGTGACTTTCAGGTCACTGATTTAAACGTGGGATTAACATGAAATGCAGAAGATTAAGAAGTCGCTCTAAAATAATACCTGCGCTGTGTGTCTGTGTATTTTTCTACGTGCCCACACTAGCCGAGCATTTCAGACAGCACATTTTTGTTCTCACTCCGTCTCTCACTGATGCTCTTGTCACACACATATATAAACTCACACACACTGACTAACTCCTGGGAGGAGGAGGAAATCACATAAATCTTCAGGCTTTGAGACATGATGTTTAAATATAAAGCAGGAAAACACCTTTCATGGTGAGTGGAGGGAGGGCCTGAAAGGAAATGATTATCAGTGTGGTTGAGAGAGATGCTGAGTGTGGGAGAGAGAGAAAAAGAGAGGGAGGAAGAAAAGTAGAGAGTCTGTTTAACTGAAATGTCTCACTGAGTGATTTGTGGAGAGATCCTGCCCTATAACCACACACACACAAACCCACTGTAAAAGATTCAAGATGGGAAACTTTAACAGTATGTAGTCTGCATAAAGAAAATTGTGTGTTTGTGACAAAAGTGTTAGTATTATTCACAAATTCTGCTATGTCCCATAATGCAATCTGTTTAAACTTCTATGTGTGTTAAAAGTGAAAATATGCTGATTGGCAAAGGCCTTATACTATACAGGCTGATCTGTAGTTAGTATCATAGTATGTGATTTCAAACGTGTGGTCGCTCTAATTTTTAGTTAAGTTAGACTGCCATCTAGTGCCCGATTTGTATAACTACACTATTTATTTAGTAGAGTACCAACTGCTTTTGGATTAGAAAAAAAGTATGAGATTACTAGTTTAAATAATTGCATTACAAAACGAACGTCATATCATAAATAACATGTTTTTGATTTGTCTAGAAATGCAGCAATGTAAAGACACTGGTGTTTAAAATAGTAATGGTCTTTTACTGAAAACGATATTATATGCCAAAATTTCTGGATCCATATTAAAGTAATTTGATTCTGTATAATAATTCACGTATATTCAATATAATGATGAGATCATATCTTTGTGAATAACTGTATTGATTGGCTTTACCCGCAGGCTTGTTTATGACATCACCGTTACCAACTTTAATTTATGAATCATACCATTGAAAGTTGAATTGAATTTTTCTATTGAATCTTTCTATCAGCTCTACTTTTAGAGAATATATATTGAATTCTCTTCCTTAAGATGTCATAACTGTATGGTCAAAGTCGGGTAAAATATTATACCAGGCTACATTTTACTCTTGAACGATTAAAATAATAAAATTACAAATCTCTGATAAGTATCATAAATACCACACTACACAAGGATTACACAAAACTGCAGTAAATAACAAAAAAGAAAAAAAATCAGAGCAAGAGACTACTGTATGATCACTCAATGACATCATCTCATCCGGAGGAAAACATCCTCTAAGTGAATTAGTTGCCGTAGTAACAACAGCATCCTCCTCCTGAGTCTAGCTGAACTGAATTGATACATTCTCCTCCAAAAATCTTTACAATACAAACATCCTCCCCTCCAAAATATAAAAAATGTTAGTCGTGTATATAAAAGCATAAGGCAGTTACTAAGATGTCAACACAGCATCTTTATTGTTAAAGTGAGACGATATAAACGCATTTACACTAGCGACAGATTTATTTATAGAGATATGGGGCCATGTAAGGTGGATAGACTATCTCAAATGAAAAGATGTGGTGGACTCTCACAAAACCACTTCTACTGACAGTTTTTTCTCACTTTTGAGAAAACTAAAATAATACTTTCACTGGTCCGATAAATGTTACTTTAAAAAAGTACACACGTAAAAGCACAACAAAACACAAGGTTGCATGGTTTTGTTTCTCTGTGTAGCCTATGTGTAACTTTTTGAGCTTGCCTGCACCTGCTCACCAATATCACATGAGTTACCAAAATAGATGGATGTTGGACAGAGTTCAGAATCTCTATCTTTCTCTCTCTCTGTCACATACACTACTTTTGATCTAATTTGCACCGACAAAGCAGACGAAGCATACGTTTCATTGTTAAATACACTAACATTAAATATACAATCTATAGAGACTAAACATAGCTATGGATGTTGATTTTAAAACGCATCAGTCCGCTGCACTAACGGAATGAGTAAGCAAAAATAGATGGAGTCTTCCATCACTTCCGTCAACAGTACCTAAACACAGACAAACTGATACAAACTGAGTGTGTGTGTGTGTGTGAGAGAGAGAGAGAGAGAGAGAGAGAGAGGCGCGTGTACTCACAGAGGAGGCGAATCCAGCAGTCACACATACCCTGTAATTTTCGGTAAATGGTAACCGGAGAAACAATAAGAGAAAGTAGCGATTTAACGAACCGTCGGGATCTAGCGATGAACTCCAGCCTTGCTCTGAACGGGAGCTTAATGCGTAAATATACTACTTGCTCGCGCTTCAGTCACGGGCGGGTAGGGGACCGGCCCACACCGTCACATCCGTTAAATACACCGATTCCCGTTCAGGACAAAAAGATACTAGCCAGGGGACTTCCAATCCTACCGAACCTCAGAAACACCTTATCGACAGACCTATTATAAACGCGAAGAAAGATTGAATAAAGTAATAAACTAATAAACAATAGGCTAAATGATAGAATAAAATGCGTTTTATATATGAATTCACTCAACGCATGCAAACACACTGCAACATAAAATCAAAGAGCGACAGAAAAAACTGTACATATGCTACACATATTGATCAGAATAGTATGTGAGAATGATACTTTTATCTATATGAATGTAATAGAAGCGCAGGCCTATGCATAGTCTCAACATTAAGGTAACGCACACACATTTAGTACGTTTAAAAACATAGTCCTCCTGTTAAAACTCACTCAAAATATAGGGTTGGAATGTGCTGTATTTATCTGTACATGCTTTCAGTGTAAAACACAATTTTGCATGGCATTTATTTATGCTTGCGGGCAGGGGCGGTTCTAGGGGGGGCCAGTGCCCCCGTGTCAGCACACTTGCCCACCCCCCTGGCCCCCCTATATCTGGAATGATATTTCACCAAAACAGAGCAATTTTGAGCTGAACTTGTTTTCAAATGAAAAATGAATGAAAAATAATCAAGACAACAAATGTTGTGCCCCCTAAAAGCATAAGTGGCCCCTGCCTGGGCCCCCCAGTTACAGTAGTCTAGAACCGCCACTGCTTGTGGGTCTTAAAACGTGCATTTAGAGCATTGTGCGCCCTCGTGTGACGCAACAGGGACACAACAACTATCCGGTTCATTTCTTGTAAAGCCGGTCATCACAATTGAGGTTCTATCTTATACCGAGTTTTACCGTTTTTCAACTTAATACATAGGCTACACACTATTTGTAACTCGTACACGCATCTTTATAAGTCTGGGTATATAGAGGGGATATCAAGTATTTTCCAAATACCATGCCAAGCATTTCTGTCGTAACACATAATGCTGTGAAAGACATTTTGCCAGACAGTTCTTTTCTGCTAAGTCTAAATGAGTCCCACAGGACACAATCATTAACTAAAAACATTTCAATGTGTCCCAAACTAGCACTCGATTACATAAACAGGACGTAATGAGGCTTTGTGGAAAATAAAACCGCACTGTGATTTTCATATCGAGACGCTGTTCAGCATCTGCGATGAATCAGTCCATTCTGCTGCTCAGACAAATAGGAGCGTCTATCTCCCTAGACCTCGGAGCTCTCGCAATTGCTGATCTGGGGCTGGTGTTCTTTTGTAAGTTAGAGACATTAAAGCACTACATCCCATTTCCCCGAAGAAGAAACAGACAGGGACGAAGAGAGATGGATATACAAGCAGATGATGCGCACAAAAGAGAAACTCTCAAACAGACAGACTGGGACTTCTAATCCTTTAATGCCGTGGAAATGACATTTAGATCAAAGCTGCCAAAAGGACAAATGTGAAACACACAATTGTGTGTGTGTTCATGTGTGTAGACGTGTGTGCAGCCTGGAATTTAGGACAGCAGCAGAAATCTGTCTGTGATATACTTTGGTACTCTTCTCTGCTAACTAAGGCAAATGTTCAGTGCCTCTGGTTTTTAAGAATCCTCAACCGAGATGTAAATCATATAAAGAACCAAGTAATAGCACAAAAGTAACATTTCAACTGTTGCAACAGAATCAAGAGTGCACCATTTATATGCATTTTTGTTATGTGTATTAATAGCTGTATGGATATGACACAATCTGCCACTATCAGGTCAACTTTTTGGTCTCGCTCACTATGAAAACAATAATTTATTGCTTTTTATTGGTGGTTAAACTAGAATCTATAGACTTAGCGTTGGGGAGCCAAGAGCCATATTGATCCATCCCTGTCAATCACGGACTTTAACAAGAATATACAACAAACACTTCAAATCGAAACCTTCATCCAGCATTGGTAATGGCTTTTATACCTTTTAGCCTTTTATGATTGATTTCCTTACACTTTAGTCAATAACATGGCCATGTTTGTTTGTGTGTAATCACAGAGCCCGAAGCACAACACCGGCTGTGTGTTTCATTTAGTGTACGTCTCATACTGGATGTCACTATTTGCCATTAGATCAGATCCTCGGACAGTGATGTCATCACTTGATCTTGCTAATTCATTCAACCCACTGTTCCTGCTGTCCTCGCTCTACAGGAACAAAATAGATCCCCATTGACTCCCATAGTAGGAACATTTACTTTATCATTCTTTTTTGTTCTGTTGAACTCAAAAGAAGACATTTTGAAGAATTTAGGACAGCAAATAATTCTGGGGCACTTTTGACTACCATTGTTTTTTCCTACTATGGGAGTCAACGGGGGTTGAGATCTGTTTGGTTATAAGCATTATTCCAAATATCTATCTTTCTATAATTTATACACATTTGGAACAACTGGAAGGTGAGTAAATGATGACCGAATTTTCATTTTTGGGTGAAATATCCCTTTAAGTAGCATGGGAATATTTGTGGCAAAAGACAACAAAACGTTGTACGGGTCAAAATTATCGATTTTCTTTTATGCCAAAAACCATTAGAATATTAAGTAAAGATCATGTTACATGAAGATATTTTGAAAAATTCCTACCGTAAAAATATAAAAATATTATGTTTGTGAGTGGATGCAGCAAAATCGCAAACAAAAATGGCCGAAAACACACCTACAAATTTCACTTGCTGCTGCCCGCTCAAGTACAATTTGCTTTTGCACCAGTGACATTAGGTTTAGGGGAGGGGCTTCAGTATAGGATTTTTCTACTAATCATACCTTTTTGTACAATTCGCATTGTAACAATATTTAGAAAACGGTTAATTCCAGTCCTCAATTTTAATTGGTCAATAGGTCAATTTATCGTGAATAAAGCACAGCTAGGGCCACTTCTCCTAAGGATTCTGTTTATCACTACGCACCCTTATTAACCACCCATTAGCAATGTTATCAAAGCATTCTGTTGCTATTCACAGTTGATCAAAGACTATATTTTCCAGCCATTGGAATGTGTGATTTTACATGATGAAAGTTGCATTGATACATATTTTTCAACTTTTATTTGTATTATGTGGTTACCATTTCATACAAGCAATAAGGTACTTGAGGCTTGTGCTTTATTGTAGATAAATCACGGCTGAAGTCCAATTCATGCTGTGTATAACACTGTCTACACCGGACGCGGCGCGGTGCGACACGACAAAAGACAACAGAACCTGTTAGAACCCATTATAGCTAAATATTTTAAATCGATATTTTAAATATTTTAAAGTGGTGTTGCGCGAGTCTTGGCTAAAGGGCATTGTTAGACCGTGCAAACAGCGGACGCGACACGACAAATGGCTTGTTGTTATTGGGATTGTCATGTCGCGTCGCATCACGCCGCATCTGCTATAGGCACGGTGTACCAATGCTCTTTAACCGTGACTTGCACAACCCCACTTCTGCAATGAGGTAAAAATTTAGTTTTTTTTATGAAAAGTACCAATTCATTTACACCTGTGATATTTATCACATATTTGTTGACTAATGGTCCAGAAAAATTGACCATTATTACGAACAGCCAAACAATAGCTAGCAGTGACAAATACAAGTTGTGCTTGTTTACATTTACATTTACGCATTTGGCAGACGCTTTTATCCAAAGCGACTTTAATTGCATTATCCTATACATTTATACATAGGTATTTGCAATCCCCTAGGATCAAACCCACAACCTTGCGTTGTTAACACAATGCTCTCACCACTGAGCTACAGGAAAGCTTGTTACTGTAGAGTTATTTTTTAATGATTTTTTAAAAATAAAAATTGTATGTTAAATGGTGTTCAATAAAACATCATACCGAGGTGACTTTACCTCCACATTATAAAAGTCCATAACAAATCTCTGGGATTTTTTTATAATTGATTATAATTGACCTCATCTAAGTGAATATCACTATACTGGCCAGCAAAAGCAATTAAGTTTGAACTAGGCCTGACTGACTTTTGATCTAAGGCTTTTTGAGCGATTTAAGCAGGCAGCTTTTGATACACATGGGACGCAAGTCGAGATGGAGCTTTAAATCTGTGATTGCAGAGGTCACTCCCCAAATCCCCAAATCTCAGCTTCATCTATTATTGTGTGAAGCCCCTCTCTCTCTCTCATACACACATAGTCTCTCTCTCTTTCTCACACACACCAGCCTCTTTTCATTCCACTTGTGTAAATGGTTTTAATTAGCTGACTACGACCCTGATGACAGTGTGACGAGGAGAAAGAATGGGACCCTCTAATCGTTGTAATTAAACAACAAGCTGCACGATAGTGAGAGCGAGCGAACGAGCGAGAGAAAGGCCTTGGCTCTCTCTTCACACAGATGAAGTGCCAGAGAGAGTAAAGCATAAGAGTAAAATAGAAAACTGTTCTAAGTGGAGAGCAGAAGTTATAATTTTTTCTAACGGCAGCAATATGAAGGTCAGGCAATTGTGAAGTAATTTCTTTGCCTGTGCCGTTACTTACAAAGCATTTACTTCTTTAATTTGATTGGCTGAGTGTTCTTCCGAGATTGATGATGTTTATACCAAAAGGGTTTTTTATGCTCACCATCATATCTGCACATGTTTTAGACACAGTATGTGGAATAAGCATTTTTGTGCCCAAACAGTCATAAATTACTTTTCATTTCTTTTTTCCAGCCTGTCTCTAGAAATTTAACAAGCCATTTTTGGCCACTGTGCCTTTAAGACATGGGTGGTCACGTGATAACGCATTATTCCTTCTGAACTTACGCCACTTTTTAATGTCAGACAGAATGATTTTTGTGTTCTTTTTGAGTTCCAAAAGCACTTTCCTGTACAAAGAACCCTTTCATCATAAAAGATTAAAGACTATTTAATTCCACTTGATCCCTTTAAAACATCAATAACTGCAGCTGTCTTTTAAAAATGTTGTACCTGTGCTGCTCTGGATGGTTCTGACAGTGGTTGCGGTTCGGGGTGGTGAGGTGGCCTGATGTGACGTCCTCTCCTCTTCCTCCTCCTGCGAACAGCCCTTCTCGATGGCCCTCACGTAACTGTGGCTCCTCATACGGAAGCATCCGGACAACGGCAGGTCAAGAGCGTCCATGGCCTGAGACTCCATCTCACTGAACACACTCTCACACACGGCCTCGATCTGCCCGTTCACTTCCACCTCGCTTACCTGCAGGGGGAGACACTGCATCACCACACACTCTCATGTTCCTCTGGCATGCCTCTGTCATGGGATTACACCACATGGCTGTGCAGTCTTAATGAATGTCAATGATTTAAATTCTATACTGTGTGAATATGATATGGACGATCATGAAGACTGAATGAGCAGTTTTCAAGATGTTACTTCAAGGTTTATATACATTTTCACTGACCAATCCAGTATTCATTTATTATTAAGGACTGTTCATCGTTTACAAAGACTACATACTATTTAATATCATTTTAGGGTATTAGAGTCTGTGCAATAATTTCAGTATCTAAAAACGATTCTGTTTTATATTTATGATTATTACATTTTATGCCCTTCATACATATTGTTTGCATGCATGTTTACATCCGTTCTGTTCTATTAAACACTTCTATTCTATTTTTTTAAATCAGTCCTCTCCAACTAAAAAATTTCTATTGGTTTGTTGCATCTTCGTTTTGTAAATTTGCTTTGAATGAGCTCAGTTCAGTTTTGTTAATTTCACAAACGCCTGTTGAAAAAGACTGTTAACAAAACATTTATGAAACCTCAACTGAGTCAACCAGAATTTTTTTATGTTACCAGTCACTAGTTGGTCTCAGAATTGTTTTTATAGTGAAATGAGGTGTAAGATTTACAAGACGGAAAGCTCTTGCGAGATCATAGGATGCTTGTTCCTAATCATAGGGAAAGCATATAAATAATTAGGTTTACATGCTACGGCTAAACATGGTTGAGGCTTTTTTCAAAATAAAAAATGTCATAAATTGTATGCACGCTAAGTTTACATTTATGCATCTGGAAGACGGTTTTATCCAAAGCGACAGTATACGTTCAAGCGATACATTTTTTATTAAAATATATTTCCTGAGAATTTAATCTGCAACTTTTGCGCCCCTAACACAATGTTTTTCCAAGTTTTTTTTCCAAATATTAAAATGCCATACATTGTATGCACGCTAAGATTACATTTTTGCATCTGGAAGACGGTTTTATCCAAAGCGACAGTACGTTCAAGCTATAAATGTTTTATTAATATGTGTTTCCTGGTAATTGAATCTGCAACGTTTACGCCCCTAACACAATGTTGTTCCAAGTTATTTTTTCCAGGTATAAAAATGCCATATATTGTATGCACGCTAAGATTACATTTATGCATCTGGAAGATGGTTTTATCCAAAGCGACAGTATACGTTCAAGCGATACATTTTTTAATAATGTGTGTTTCCTGGGAATTTAATCTGCAACTTTTGCGCCCCTAACACAATGTTTTTCCAAGTTTTTTTTTTGCGCAAAAGTTGTTAAAATAACACTATTTCATACTTTTATTCACCTGCACCCAAGTTGAGGGTGGATGTAAACACTATGCTTCTATATTTCATTAGGGCCATTTTAACCCTTAAAAATGTGTAATTCGGAATTGTGTTTAACACTGCTTTCAACATTAGATTATGAAAGACTGATCCACAACTTTTATATTAAAATCTAAATACTGTATATCATTTACAAAGATATTTTCCTTATGAAAAACTACGGCATTTACAATCCAGGGTGCAGAATTATTAAACAAACACATCAACACACACAAATCACAGACAAATAGAGTGCAGAGGGGAGGAAATCTACATTTTGAAAGCAATATAACAGGTGTGGCTGCATCACTGGTGCTCTAAAGTATATGGACAACAGTGAGTGTCTCTACCCCACCACCACATAGTACACAAGTGTAGAGGGCAACAGTTAGTTGGAATCAGATGGAAAGTTATTACTGGGAAAAGTCTTGTGATTGGATGTTTAGAAGAAAGTGAAAACACATTGCTGTGAATGGAGCACTGGTGGAGCATTGTGATTGGAACAATAGGCAACAAAATCTTGCCATTGGCTGAGAAGGGCGACAGACAAACAGGCGCTTAGGTTTGCTTGTCATTAAATGGCAAAAAACAAACATTCAGTAGCAAAAACACACCTACACGCATACATATAGTTTGCATACATGTACCCACAATGCTACATGCCTGCGCGCACTCGGCATAAACATTGATGGACCAATGAATGATAGTTTCTTCTGGGGGTGACTGAGGTTTTTGTAACCGCAATGATTTATATATCCTCAGGGAAAAGAAAACACACAGCGACACACACACACATATATATACGCCTGAGGGCAGTCAAAGGAAAGCAGCTCTTTAAAAGATTAGGGCTGCTGTCTACTTGAGTGAGCTGTCAGGACACTAAGCGTTCACCTTAAAATTCTCTTTGTGGTAAATGCTGCCTGTACTTTTATCCCACGGCTACAGGCGCTAATCTTGAAAACTCACCTTAAAATCCCATGGCAACAGACCCTAATCCTGTAAACTCACCTTGAAAATCCCTTAGCTACACATGCTAATCGTGAGCGCAACCTTTAAAAGTGAATTTATTAATATGATAAAATATTTACACTAGCAAATATTCTTGGAGGAAGCGTTTAACAGCCCGATCTGACAGATCAGATTCAGATCTTGTTTGAATACTAATTTGAA
Organism: Triplophysa siluroides; assembly: GCA_006030095.1. NCBI lineage: Eukaryota > Metazoa > Chordata > Actinopteri > Cypriniformes > Nemacheilidae > Triplophysa > Triplophysa siluroides. The sequence continues at coordinate 4,025,598 of VCII01000935.1, read as the reverse complement.
TACTTCTACTATGCACTAAAAGCGTGTATTTTACATACTGCATGTTGGTAAGTGCATACTTTTGAGTAGGCTATTTAGTATTGAACCGAACACAAAAAGAGAACCGTCTCATAATGTGAGGGGTTGTGAATAACAGCCCATAATCCATCATTGCATACTTCAAAACTGAAAAGTATGCTATCCATCTAGTACTTACAACATACTGTGACAGACTAATCTAAATCTCACATACTATATAGGGTCGTACGCAAACAATGTTTAGAACAATGAATAAAGACATGATAAATGATTTCATTTTTCTGCGAGCACATACAATATGAATGAGGTGTCACCTACAATTTCCATGTTCTCTACTGTTTTTCCTCCCCTCTGCAAACCCTCTTGAAGAGGTCACGTCGAGGATGTCTCTGAGTGGAAATCACTTTTAGGATCTGATCCAAGACCAGTTTTTCTTTGCCACTTTCTAAGACTAATCTCAAACTGGTCTGAGATTAGTATTTTAGGGCGATTTCCACCAGAGAGAGGGGAGCGAATGACCAACCTGACTGATGGTGCTCATGGCCCTCATGTAGCTCTCATTTCGGGAGCGAAATTTAGGCGAGGCCAGCAGGCCGGCCGGGTCCAGACTGTCCAAACTGCGGTTGATTGAAACCTCACTCACCGCTCGCAAGTAGCTGTGACTCCGGATCTGAAGCTTGGGGGAGTGCGACTCTGTACTGATCCTGTAGCGAGAGAGAGAGAAGATACATATGTAGTAACGTATAGAGAAATAATATATGTATATGAATTAAAAATTCAATTTTGAGGAATTTCTTTGAAATCTCAGCCAATCCATACATTCAATATTTCTGAAACTGCTTCAGTTGTTGACTCACTCATATTATCACTTTTATTATTGTCGTAGTTAATCTGAGAACATAATAATTGTAATTAATATGGGCCTTTAGTGATAAAGCTATAGTTATAGATAGATATAGTTATAAAGAAAACATTTCTGGTTGTGTGATGTGCTACATTAGCTTTTTACTTAATGGGCTGCAGCAATACCACAAACAAACAATAAGACAAGAATCCTGTTTGTGTTTGCCATCAAACCCTTGAAATATAAACAAAAACACATAAAAACATGAACACAGACACACACACCACCACACACACACGCACACACACAAACACACATTCTATCCCTCCAGGTCTAGTCAATCTTAATTATGGATGCTGCTCTTAAAATAGTATGAGGTTGGAGCAAGAAAAAAAACGCATTCCTCATTCTTCACTGGAGTGGAAGGGATTGAGATGAAAGCTAAAAAAAACAGATAGAATCAATTGATAAAAAATCACAAAAAAGGATCACACGTCAGCTCAAAACCACAAAGTGTGATGAATTGTAAATAAAAGATGAAGACAACAATCCAGTATAGATAGACAGTTTCATTTAGTCAAATTGCTCCTTAAAGGAATAGTTTGCCCAAAAGAGAAAATTCTGTCATCATTCACCTCACCCTCAAGTTGTTTCTAACCTGTTTACATTTCTCTGTTCTCTGCAACCCAAAAGATGATATTTTGAACAGACTGGGCAAACCAAACAGTTCTGGGGCACCATTGACTACCACAGTGTTATTTTCCTACTATGGTGGTCAATAGTGCCCCAGAACGGTTTGGTTACAAACATTCCTCCAAATATAAAAACACTTTTACAGGAACAACCTTTAGTAATGATGACAGAACATTTTTCATTTTTGGATGATCTATTTAACAAGCTTAATGATTTGAGATATCATTCATGTTCGTAGAACAAACGGGCGAGTGACATGCCAAAGTTTAATCCTTAGGAGCTTAGAACAAATCCAGAACACACTATATGGGTTGTATAATGGTTGTAGTAATGTTCGTCTAATAATAAACGCATGTGCACAGACCCTCACACACAGAAAAAGTCTCCAGGCCGGTCATTGATAGGTGGTGTGGTCCACCCTAACTGAGGTCACGTTACCATGGAAACAAAGAAAGACATGTCTGTCTGTAATGAGCTCGGGCCTCGGGCGACTATTATGTAACGCAACATGGCATAATACGCTGCGCTGAAAAAACATCCAATTTCCCCCTTTTCCCCTCAGCGTGTGTGGTCCTTTGTACAGTTTGTATATCTTACGCAATTTAATGTGCTTGAACGAATACATGGATATAAATGTATACATGTCCTATATGTATGACAGCCATATTTAATGTGTTTATATAGGACACTATGATATTACGCTTGAACGCGTGTGTCTTTGAGTTGAAGGCACAATGCTCTGAATATACAATGCTGCGGCAATTCTTATCACGAGGATGCACGTAAAGAACATACTCAGATGTTAAGTCCTCACTTCCTTCCTGCACTGATGAGCATCTGCTGTTGTCAAAAGCGACAGCGATTGCATTAAACAAACGCTGTGTTTGCAAAGCTCACACACACAGAGTCAAATGTGCGAGTTCATTCCCTTTATAATGCAAATCACTTTGTGCTCATGAATAGTCCATGGGATATCAAGTTTTCACTGCTGGATTCTAATGTAATACAATTCTATGTTTTCATTACAAATGATGTTGTGAGCATTTTAGAATTGAGAATTTTAGAATTGAAAAATGTAAATGCGTTTCATTTTTAGGGCAGTTGAGTTAAAATGCACGTACTGCCGCTGGCGTGAACTCCACAAGTTTGTGCAAAACCTAATGATCCATGTCTTCCTATTGAGTCCAAATCATACGTCATAATAGTTCTGTGTTTTAAAAAATTTGCCAATACTCTTAAATACATTTTCTAGGTTTAAATAAACCCGATTTCAGAAGGGCTCTCAGACTTTGGAACCCCGCTGAGTATGCTTGTGCATTAGTATGCATCTATAGCAGCAAAATAACCTTAGAGTTTTGCATTAATATAAAATTAAACTAAAGATCATCCTCCGCGTTCAAACGGCCTATTTTCATATGTTGCAACTCACAAAAAAATGTAAGAACTCTGTAGAAACTTTAAAGGCACATGAACATTTCCCTTTGAAATGACTTTGTTCTACTGAATTTTTTATAAAGGTGAGAGAGAAAGGATTTCAGTGTAGCGGTAGGAGTCTCAGGACGCAGAGGGGTTTTATAAGAAATCACACAACTCCGCCGAGCGTGTGTATGTGTTTGTGTGTGAACGCAGAAGGGGGTTTAAGGACGAAGACTATGCAGTCTCTAGAGACGCTTCCCAACAGCACTTTAAAAGCAGAGTGAGTGGAAACCCTGGAAAATAACATGTTTAAAATGACCCATGAGAAGCTGAACCTGAAATTGCAGACAGATCCGTTCTCCCATGCACCAGCAAGCTGGCCAGACACATACATGTGCTTAATTTCCCCTGTGATTTCATGGGTACAACATGTACTAATACCATCTCTCCTGCACACACTCACTTGAGCGTGGTCATCTCGGTGAGGGAGGGCTGGGTGGCTTTCAGGTAGCTTGCTCTTCGGGCCTGGACTTTAGGCGACGGTTTAGGGCTGCAGTCCGAGTCTCCGCTGTCTTCGTCTGCCATCGCCTTTATATAGCTGCCGCTCCGCATGCGTCTGCACGGGATCTCATCATCCTGACCCACGGATGACAAGCCGCTCCACTCATCCTGAGGAACCTGCACGGAGTCAGAGAGAAAGTGAGTTTCTCCAAAAATCTGCCTGTTAGTTACATGAGTACACGTTTTTTTACGATGATTCCTTTACACTTTCTAAAAATCGAAAAGTGATTTATTGAAGTTATTATATAAAATGAAGATACCAAACATTATATATGAATAAACATTCATGCGTTATTAGTGTGGTCATACATAAAATATGTGATTATGAATGCATGCATAAAACGAAAAATGGTTCATGGGAAAACTAATTCATTAAAGGCACACAAAAAAAAAATTCTGTTAAAGACTCTTTTTCTCTAGAACACAAGAGAAGATATTTTGAGAAATGTCTCTGTGGTTTTGTCCTCATTCAATGGAACTCAATGGAGATCAATGTTGTTTGGTTATAATGCTCTTCAAAATATCGTCTTTTGTGTTCTGCAGAAGAAAGAAATGCATAAAGGTTTGGAATGACATAAAGGTGAGTAAATGATGACAGAATTTTCATTTTCAGGTCAACTATGATTTTAACTAATACTTGCTTTCCGTGTGCTTACTCTAAAGAAACACATTCCCTGGCCAGCTGAATTACAAATGACAACTACAAATCGCTAACAATCTCTTCTCAGTAAGAAAAGAACAATTCCTTCTCACATTTGCTACAGAACACATTTAACATCTAATGGTACATCATCTAAGTCTCTCCTACAAACCTAAACACTGCTCTTGATGTAGTAGTTCACATGGCCTTACACAACCCATAACCGCACACCCTCAAGTAATACTCGAGCGCAGTCTTGAGAAACTACACACTCAAGTCATCTTGACTCCGGCACAAACCATAACATTTATCTTAAACATTACCCGGAAATGATCTAAAAAACATTTCATGCCCACTTACACTGTTCATGCACGATGCACATAAAGTGCCCTTTTCCAACCCTCACCTCTCTGAGATGAATCACAATCATTTCATATTATCCAGCACGGCTTGGTTTCCAAAATCATTCACCATTTCTGGTGTCCACTAAAGGACCGCCAGCGAGTCGGGTCTCACTGAGCGGTGTGTGCCGCATGCTAACGCTTCTTTCACACGTTCCCCTTTTCACACGCTCTACCAGGGGCCGTACCCAACAACCTATCCTCCAACATCCAAAAGAGAACGAGGCCGTAAGAGAGAGAGAGAGGTGCACAAAGACAGATATTGTTTAGACCAGGGACAGGACCCACTCTCCACGGGGTGAGAAAGAGTAGAGGATGGAAATGAGGAAGGAGTAAAGAAAGAGAAGCCGGGCTTTGCTTAAAAACAGGGGTTGCTATAAGACTGACAATAAAGTTATGCTATAGTTAAAGCTATAGTTGGTGACAACAATATATGGATTAAAATACTGCTAGTAAGAGCACGAACAGTTAAGCTAACTCTGTTTGCATCTCATTATTGCAGATGGTCTCTGAGATATGGCACTTTGGCACATTTTCATCTCTTTGAGTTCTGCCTTTTAATTTAGTTCCTCTATCTCTCCAGACTCCATTATCTGTTCCCTCTTCTCCTCTTACAATTCCTCTTCTCCTCTCGCTTTTTTCCTCTCTCACACACACATACCCACACAAGCACACTTTATTTTACTCTACAGCAGCAATGCTCTGTATTGTACATTTATAAATCATTATTAAAACTATTTAGGCCCCGTTTCACAGACAAGGCTTAGCTTAAGCCAGGACTATGCCTTAGTTAGATTAGGATATTTAAGTCGCTTTTATTTAAATGCTTTGGATAAAACATTACTGGTGTGCATCTTAAGACAAAACAATGCTAAATATTTTAAGAAATGTCAAGGCAATTTATTTACAGGTAAACAGCTCAAACTTTCATTTTAGTCTGGATCTAGTCTTAAAGGTCCACTGTATAATTTATTGGAGGATCTATTGACAGAAAAGCAATATAATAAACATAACTATGTCTTCAGAGGTGTATAAAGAGCTTACACAATGAAGCGTTATGTTTATATTACCTTAGAATTAGCTATTTCTATCTTGCATATAATTTGCCATGTTCTGTCAGCCGACGTAGTGTTTCGAGCGGGTGGAGTGAGCGGTTGGTTGCAATTCGCTGGACTGGACCTTTAAGCCTTGTCTGTAAAACCGGGCATTAATGTGATATTATCATTTTGTCATTCTCACTATAGACTGTTTCACCGGATGCGCGCCGCCTGACCCCAAGTTAACTTCCGGTTTGTGTTTGGCTAGTGTCCAATAATATAATATAACTATTTATATTTTATTTAATTTATATTATTATTTTATTGGATAATAGTTGTATTAAATAAACGACTTGTTGAATGTTGTTGTATATTCATATTATTAAATAAACAATTTGTTGAATGGGTCCTGCAGTTCAGTCGCATTTAAACAAACCGCCTCGTACACTGACATCTAGCGGTTGAGCTAAATTCAAAATATTGGAGAGGCAGGTTTAGCCAAGTTACGGTTCATCTCGGTTTCTTTTGATTGTTATCATAAATATTCTACATGCATTCCATTGTTTGTGAATGTGTACCAGAAGTTAAGAAAGGGATAATGTACAGGCAGCCGGTTGTTATCGCTGCAGTGTGATACAAGACCCCACGTCCTGATCACACTGCCGGGGCTTATTTCGCGATAACAGCCGGCTGCTTATACATTATCCCGTTTATTACACGGCTACTTGCCCCATGAGAGAAAAACTGGAAATAAAAGGTGAATTTGAAATATTAGATTAGCTCATTTTTACCGAATGCAGACCTTCCGCGAGGAAAAACAGTTTACTTTCGGTTCTAAAGCTTCGGTTCCTAAAACAGTTGGATACAGAAGGTCTAGAAGGAACATCTAGCAGTCAATAGAATAATGACCGACAGCTTCAGTTGTTTATTAGCTTTCAGTGTGAAGTAGGCCTGGGCTACAGAACTAAAGCAATTACATTTCAATAATTATTTCACTATTTCTCCTTCACTATCCTGCCCTCAAAATCCCTGCTGGAAAAAACAACAACAGAACCGCGCTCAACACACAAGAAAATGTAATGGATGTAATGGTTATAATGGGAATTGTTTTGGTTTTAACGGTAACTAATGGTATCTACTGATGGATTCTATCGGTTGGATGAACAAAATAGAACACCATTTAATCATATTGGAAAAAAGTCCAAAACACACAATCAAAATGAATTTTGTAAGGTTTTAAAGGGAAAATGCTAAGGGTTCATTATTGTTTTTAATGGAAACCATTAGAATTTCTGTGATGGTTTCTATTGTTTTGTCCAGTAGGGATGATTGACCTTGACGGCATTTAACTTTTCTGCTTTCCTTCCTTCTTAAATTCAGCTTTCTCTTTTACTTTCTTTTGCCTCATACTGAATATCTGTCACAAAGGAATCGACGTAGAGAGAGACTGAGAGAGCGAGCATTTAAAAAAGCATAAATGCAAATCCATTTTTTACTTAATCTCCACACAAACAGTCACTGATCTCCAGGGTTGCGGGCTAAATTTTTTCCTTAGTTCCATTTTTGTTGTTCCTTTAAGAGCTCAGCATCACACAGCCTCCCTCCACAGCGAAGAAAACAAAGCACATGGCATGGACCCTGAATTCATTTTAATCTAGCACATTCAGTGCTGATAAAACACAGCGTGTGTGCGCATATGTTAATGCATTCCTACACATTTGCATTCTGACACACACGTGCATGCAATACGCGTGACGTGCAACACAGTCTCACTCTTCACAAACATGCCAACACAGCAGGAAGATCATGAGGACACAGAAGGTGTGGAGAGATGAAGCAATAGATGAAAAGAGAGATGAAGAGATGTCACACCTTCGAGAACTATGAAATGTCCAAACGCACATGCGTCCTCAGCACAAATCCATCAGGTCTTCAGAGGACCTGATGATAATGGTAATGATGATGGAGACGAAGATCAAAAGCAAAATGACGATGGTGCTGTTTTACACAAAATCTCGCTCCTACCTGTAAAAACTGGTAGGTTCGTCCCTGCTGGCAGGTCTGTGCTTTCACTAGGGCTTTATCGATATTGACCGTGGCCTTCTGGTACACCTCTCGGGCCCTGCTCACCGTCAACGTGCTTGACCAGGAGCTTTTCTTGACCAGCGGTCCGGCCTGGTCTACCGGCGTCGGGCCACATATAGCCAGGGTGAGTCCTGGTGTGTTGGAGCACGTGGAGCAGCTTCCAACATCGTTGTTGCTGCGTGAGGTTTTCAGAGATGAGCGACCACCTCCTAGCGTGTTGTAGCTCTGGCCTAGGCAATAGTGAGACTGAGATTTGTCCGGACGGCGACCCATGGTCATAACTCCGGAAGGTTGATGCTGGTGGTACAGGGTAGATCGCTCTGTCCAAAGTGTCGTCCGAGCTCCAGTAACCCGAGCCGGGTGTGTGCGCGCGGGGTTTGGGCTCGGAGCGACTCCTTTCCTTGCTCTTGCTCCGTTTGTTGCTCGAAGTCTTGTGGAGGGTGCCAATGGTAGATGTGGAGACATTAGGGTGGGAAGCAGCAGTTGCCATAGCGTCGGCTGGGATGGTGGGGTCGTTGCCGTTGAGGGTGCGTTGGCTTGGACCTTCCAGGGAATGAGACTTGGTGAACAGCTTTTGGACGGAGTGAACGAGATGACGTATACGCCCAGGACTGTCACTGCGTTGGTGCTCAAGTGCCGCTGTGCGTTTGTATTGCAATGTGTGATAGCCATCTTTCCTCATTGGTTGCTGCTGGTCAAACCTTTCCAGCAGCGACGGGGGTATGCCTGATGAGCTACATGGGCCACACCCACTCCCCCCAGCCACGCCCCCTGGTCCAACATAGGGGACTATTGCGCAATTGTCCTTCAGTTCGTGGTGCGAGTGATGTCGCCTCGGAAACGTACTGCTGGCCAGGTCAGACTGGCACCTGTAGTAGGCGTGGTCATTTGAGGGGGCGGGGCTGAACACGCAGGGGTGTCGGTCATGGCGGAGGGTCAGAGAGTCATAGGAGGGGTCGCAGTGCGTGAGTGTGTGGTGGTGACTGCGACTGGAGGACAAGCCTTTCATCGTCATCCTGAATCCTCTCACAGCCTCTCCTCACACTCTGAGCCTGCTAAAGAAAGACAGATAGACAGAAAGAGACAGAAAGAGATAAGATAAAGAAAGTGATAAAGATGATGAATAGATATAAGGGCGAATATGTAAAAAAAGAAGAAAGAAAAAATCAAGAGAAAAAGGAAAGAAGACAAAAAGAGAGAAAAAATATTAATATGTTAAAGATCACCACATTGCTAACAAATGTATTAAACCTCATGTCATTCCAAACCTGACTCACTTTCATTCTTCTGCAGAACACAAAAGAAGATATTTTGAAGAATGTGGATAACCAAACAACATTGGCCCCTATTGGCTTGACACAATTCATTGACATTTCTCAAAATATCTTCTTTTGTGTTTCACAGAAGAAAGAGTCAAAACAACTTTTGAACCACATGATGGTGAATAAATGTCACGATTTTATATTTTGGGTGAACTATCCATTTAAATGTCATCAAGCTTTCCAAACTGTTCTCATAAGCGTTTCTATACGCACACACTATATCAGAGATCAGATTGCTGTCATCACCATATTGTACACTCATACGTTTGCATAAAATAAGCAATTCACATTGAAAACAAATGACTTCATCGCTACGGTTACCTGCCAGTGTAAACACCTTAAAAGAGAACCGAAAATGCAGCAGTGATGTCACTTAGTATGCCAATATTAGCATGTGAAAAAACTCCCTGGGCCTACCCAAAGACAGATTAGTAATGAAATGGAAGGGTTTGACACATATTGCTCTTCATTCTGCTTTATCCTGTTTGGTGTGTCAGAATGAAAAATTCGTCTTTCATGCTTAAAGTCATTTGTGAGGCATGAATTCATTAAGAGTATTTACTGACGGAGGAGAAACCGTACTGAGATCAATGACGAAACTGAGATTAATCTAGTAAGATCGATTCTTAATGCTTACACTGTACATGAGCATCGAATTTGTGTACCGCATGCTAAATCACACACACACGAACTGTGCTGTAAAAATCAGGGTTTGAAATGAACTAATTGATCTCCTTTTATCTTTTATTGTCAAACTAATATTCTACAAAGGTAAGTAACAACAAGCGAAAACACTGTTGGGGCAAACACGCATATCCAAATTCAACAACTCCCATACAATGATGAAATATGCAAATAAATGTGAGTGCAGGTTCACATTATTAATGTGAGAGCTGAAACAAATAAAATACGTTTTTTTTCACTATGCTGATAAATTACCCATAGCTTCTGTAATTGTGACGTGTTACACTTTATCTTGGTGTCTTACATGTCAATTATACTTTGTATTGGTTGTATTTGTCGCACACTTCTGTGACACACTCTTCTTCATTTATGAAATGATTCACTGATTGGGGTATTCGTAGTTCAACTGGTAAAGAAAGGTGTTAGCAACATCAAGGTTATGGGTTTGATTTCCAGGGAATGAAAGCCAATTTATTATACATATATGTATAGTCTGAATGCACTGCAAGTCAATTCGCATAAAAGCATCTGCCAAATGCATAAATGTGAATGATTAATCTTTCCTAATACAATTACCTGTGAACTTTATCATCATTCCTTCTTTTTCATGAAAGAAATTTTTAAATGTACTATTTGCATGTTCGTGTTTAAAAATGTTGTTTCATTTTGTGAACCACTGACAACGTTTCTTTCGAATTCCAAATGAAAATAAAGTTGTTGTTTTTTACATTTTTTTGTAGAAACAATGTTTTCAGATATTAAATACTGCAACAGAAATTCAACAGATATTGGACTGGAATTGTCACACTGCAGCCACGCTGAACACCCTAGCAACCACCTAGCAACCGCATGAGTCATCTTCGCAATCACAGGGAAACATGCTTAAACAGTCAAAACACATTAACAACCACATAAAACACTACTTCTACTTCAGAAATGAAATCGTTTCATCCTTCTTTTCTTCCAGCATTTTATTTTAATTCCTCCATCTTGGAATGACCTTGTGTTCTTGGCACAATTTCTTATTCCACTTTCAGGGGATGCTTTGTTGCACTTTTTCATCCTCTCTTTTTCTCTCTCTCTCTTTTCCTTCTCCCTCTCTCTCCCCCTCTCTCTCTCTCTCTCTTTCAGTGCGTTTGAAATATAATCAAACTATGCTGACAGATAATACAGACTGATGAAACTGATGAAACTAATTACACTGCCTGTCATTAAAGAGAAGTCTGACACACACCCGACAATTCTATCTACAGATCTGTGCGATCAAAGAAAACTAAAAGAAAGAGAGACAAAACAGAGCGTGTACGTGTGCAAAGAAATGGTCTAAAATAATTAAGCTGTGCTAAAATCCGTGCGATTACTGGGAGTAAACACAAACAACTCTTTCAGCCTCTTCTGTGAATAAAAACAGCTTTCAAACTGAGCCATGAGCACTCGTTCATCCTGGAAAAACAGATGATAGGTTCAGTTTAATGACCCAATGAAATCATAATTGGAGGCTTTTAATCTGAAAGGCTGACAATATGCAAATTTAGTCCTAAAAGTTAACAATATAAACACAGAACAAAATGATACATTTATAAAAATTATACTTATAGAGGTGCAGAGAACTATGGAACTGAGGCGTTAGGTTGGTGTCATTAAAATGTATGAAAGAGAACCATCGCAAATCCCTTGTGGGTTATAATACCTGAAAAAGCATGCACGGATGCACACTTCAAAAATCCACTGTACACCATCCAACAGCACACCATCTGGGCACCTTTGGCATCCTATTTTTTCACGTATTATGATTTGGGATGGACTTATTCCAATCCACTAGGTCTGCACTTAATGTAGAGCTGCATAAATCTGCCAAGAGTATAAATTCCTATCAATCAACAAAATAATATAAGCATCATTGTTATAGAAACATACTCTATCTTATTATTTGTTGTTTAATTGTCTTTATGATGCACTAAGTTGCTTATGTGAATGTGCTTTGATGCAACTAAATATGATTTGCCAATGGTTACTGTTTTTGTTGTACATAAAGTATCGTTATGTCGTATGTTCTTTGAAAAAATTACTTTTAACATAAATCATATATAGTAAATACATATTTCACACTGTAATTTCAATTTTCGGTGTCTTTCTCTCTCTCTCCAGATTAGGTGAGGTGTACACGCAATGAAAGCTTCGAATAAATAAAGCGTATTTTCATATATTTCCATACTTTGACCGCTATAGAAAGTTGTTTAAGATGTAAAGTGCTCAATAGACACAAAAAAGACGCCATATTACATCTCTAAGCAATCTACTAGCATTATGAAAGAAGCGCGTAGAAAGACGAGAAAACGTATATGTAAATGTAAATATGCATTGTGAATAATGTCGAATCAAATCGTTGACATGACAATCACAACCAAACTGAATCGTGAGACCTGCAGTGATGATCCACAACCCTAATTTATTATTAGTGCAAATCTTACCACTAACGTCAGTCTCCAATTTTTACTCCGAACAAGAGTGTAGTTCTTTGAATTACAGATAATAATGTGGCAGTCCATAACCCTATAAGGGTTTTCTCCTTACTGGAATCAACTTCAAATAAACCACCTATTTGTAATCACTGTTCAACAAACATAAAAACAAGCATGACGCTGTAGCCTCCATTAAGCCCAAACATTAGTTACCAAAAAAAGTGCCTTTCCATTTCAAATCACAGTGACCTCGCCTCGTTTGTACCGTAACATATTGTTCTGACCGGGGAGTCATTTTATCCCTCTTTTTTCCTTTCAATAAAACCCAATAAAGGCAACTATAAATAATCTCAAAGGGGGAAACCGAATGCCGTTTTTTCTCATCTCCATGGCAACAAGTATTTTTCCCCATCGCCTCACGACAGGGAGCACATTGAGCTTGAACTCTGCGGAGGAGAGGGTGAGAAAGGGATTCTTGGTGTGAAAATGCAAGTTGCCGTTTCGGTAACAGGGTTAAGAGAGAATGGCAGAAGATGAGGGCGCAGAGAAAGGCCTTTTTTCCAAAGAGGACATTTCATTTTTAGCATTTTGTGAAAAGAAGTCAATGTGATTTAGCACACTGTGAATTATAAATTACCCGGTCACAGTTTTGGCCTCATGTCCGTGCGTGTCGGCATGAGTTTGTGTGTGATTGTGGAAGTGCATGTCGGCTCTGTTTTGCGTGTTTGCGTGTGTGTGCGATGTACAGTTGGCTGAGAAGGCAATAACAAGCTGCTGATGGGGCTGACGAAAACCATCAGGATCAAGCTGACTAGTGGAGCAGAGATACGGTCAAGATGACTGAGACAACACAAACTACACCCAACAGAATATACTGCACAACATGCTAGGTACACAACGGCTAGAGTTCACATTGCAAACCACTAAAATACACGGAAAGTGTTGTCCAAAATAAGGACAATCATTTCAATGTATGAACACAGATAAACACAACATTAATACAGTACTAAAGTAGCCAATTAAGATACAAAGAAAAATGTGGACAAACATCCCTCCTATTTTGATTTGCTAAATCTGTTATACAATGCATGACTAAAAGGTGTATTTTATATAGTGTTTTGTCTTGAAACATCACTCACGTGTTTTTATTTAGCTCGTCCTAGAGAACAAACAACGTTGTTTACACAGAGGAAAATGTAACATGTGTTAGCCTAAATTATTATTGCATAACCAGATGAGCTCTTTCCTGATGGCTAATTCTCTTTGAAACCAAACATCAATTATGAAAATGAAAAAACATCAACTAGCAAATGGAAAAGGAAACGGCCAAAGAAACAAAGCACTATAAAATCACAATCCACTCAATGCGCATTAAATCGTGAGGTCTTAGCATTAGCAGAACATTAGCAGAAGCTTAGCATGCTTCGGTCAGGAGGTGAATAATCTCATGAGATTGACACAAGTGTCTCTGCATCTCTCTCTTTTTCTTCTAATGCCACCATGTCTTCAGTCTGGTAGCATTAGAGCAGACGTTCGGGACAGTTTAACTTTTAATACCTCACAGGTTAATAGACTGAGCTCTTTGTGGTGCCTGACAGGATAAGTGCAGAAGTTGACCTCTATTAGAAGACAAAGATAACAGACAAAATGAGAGACTTTTTAATGTCAAACACTAGACTTCTGTTTAGAGAGAGAGTTGCTTTTGAATGTCAAGCTGATGTGTGTGTGTGTGTGTACCCGAGCTATTCTAGTAAAGGCCAAATTTTGACAAAACAACAATTTGTGTAAACTGTTCCTTTAAAGTGGCCGTAACTCAGACAGTTTCTACATACTTCATGTTAATCTTGAGTATATTACAGAAAAGTATCGTACCCTTCAATTATCCGTAGAGTCTTTAGTTTGATCACATTTATAAAAGACGGATACAGCATTACGATTTTTTACGGAAAAATACGAAGCGTATATACGAAGGAAATACGAAGGGGCAAGGGCCGACCTAAAGCACGTGTGCACCCATTGGCAACAAAACACAGACATATGACTCAGTTTCACTTACTGCGTGCGGTTCATGTCCGGCATCTTTTAGCACTGGGACTGCGCCATCTATCAGTTTCCAAGGATCTGCAAATCCAGCGTTATATCCACCGTTTATATAACATCCATCACTGAAATGCCGTGAACAAACAAACACACCTCAACTTCTCTCACTATCGCAAGAGTAACGAGTTGCAGCTGCAGGCCCACAGTGCAGCCAATCTTGATAGTAAGCGGGTCTTCCTATCGCTCGTCGGTTGACGCGTGGGCGGGCTATTTCTTTCGCCTTGGCGTGGACGTGCTTTTCTTGGAGAATCGCCCAATAACGGACTAAGAAAAGTTTTTGCGTAACAATTTTTCATGTTCAAATTTTTCCCCAAAACCTATACGAACATTGGAGGGAGTTTATCGACCACAGAAATACCAACTAGTTTTTTGACAAGTTGACCATGTCAAGCATGAGAAGCCAGTGCGTTTAACATTCTAAAGAAGTCAGAATGCATGAAACACCCCTTTAATTCCCACAGTCTAGGCTTAAATATCAACTCAAAACAGCAGAGCAAATAGCTACATTTGATTTAATGTGTGAGTGCACACAGATCTGCTTTCTCGCTGCATGGCAAAACATTACGTCACACAGGAATAAATGCGCACACATCCGCCAGGAGCGTGTCTATCACACTACACCACACATTTGCTCTGTATCATCTTCTGACGCATCTCCTAACACCCCAGGATATTATCATACATGTCCTGCTCAAACGCACAGATAAACTCTATTATAAAACCTAGTGAGCTAGCATGATACATGAAATACAGCATCATAGGGGACACACTACATTGGAAATACAAAACACAAGAGAATTGCAACTTTCAAGTGATGACTGTTAAAGGCACAACATGTCATTTTGGGTGCTAGAGGTCGCAAAACAACGACTAAAGGCAAAGCATGATGATGCCCCTGATCTCACACATACATCTGGGAGACATCTATTTGATTCTTGTCTACTTATTTTACATCTGAATTTTTTGATTGTTTGTTCATCTGCAATTCATCTCCGACCAATCCATGTCTCCAGTCAGATGTCTTATAGATATTTAGAAGATGTCTGTAAGATGTTTATGTTTATGATGTTTATGATGTTTTTATACAGCTGATGTTTTCCAGATCTCCAGATCTTTAGCAAACATCCAACAGACGTACCAGTGCTATTGAGAGTGGATTATTGGGAGGTGTATTTACATAAAATGCAGATGGAAATTAATCTGTCTGGACAAATCACATGATACACATGATGCCATTGACAGGCGACAGTGCAACGCAATGGGGGAGGGACATTAAATGGTAAAAAAACCTGCAAATCTCTCTGGATTCAAACATTGTTGAACGTAAAGTGGTGACTTTTTAATGTGAAAAATGTATACAGTTACTTTCAATTGCATTATGCAAATATTTAAATAGAATGTTTTCAATATGATGTATTTCTTTCACCGTTTATAATGTTTGGAGGGATTTATGTGCTGACTTTACTGCAGTGCATTCTGGGATTGCCTTTAGCATAAGGGGCATGTGCAAAGCTGCCTAGCAATTTGTCCAAAAGATGGTATCTTGAAAATGCAATCTACATGTACATTATAAAATGCTTAAAAATACCTTAAAATAGGTAGGTTGCTTACTATGTTTTGTGACAGAGCTGTTGTATAAAGTTTAATATTAGATTTATTTGCAGAGATAAAAGCAAAAACTTGATCTCTGTTTGCTCTCTGCAGGAGGGGTTTGACTGGCACGACTGTTAACATGTTATGGCAATACAGAAAGCGCCACGCTTTACTTATGATGACTATAGACATGCTGCAGCGAGAGAAAGAGAGAGAGAGAAAACAGGGAGAAATGGATGACTTATGGAGAGGTAGTAAAGAAGGGATAAGTCGGTGGAAGAAGAAAGAGAGAAGGGTATAATAAGGTTTTGTTTCCCGTGGCTGTTCGGTTTCAAAGCAGCATGTGTGACATCAATACCCTGTTTGTACTGTAAAACTCTTAGTCTGTCCCTGTGGCTATAGCTTTTACCATGTCATCCAGACGCCTAATAAAACCCAAGGACATGAAGTGAAAGACATACGCACCATTTTTTCAATTTCTCTCTTTCACACAGGCACAGATACACAGAGGGGACTCTCGCTTGTACTCTCTCGCTACTTAGCTTTACCCTGTCATCCAGACGCTAATAAAAAAAAAAACAGGGGAACTGAAAGTGAAAGACCATACGCACCATTTTTTTCAATTTCCTCTTCTTTTTTCACCCAACAGGGGGCCCCCCCGATTACAACAGAGGGGGGGAGGACTCCTCGCCAAGTTAAAAAACAAAGGTACGGCTGGCGTTAAACATGGATGCTGGGCGGGGACTTTAAAAAAACCAAGAGATGTCCAAGTAAGCTAGAAGGGAAACCCCAGTCTGTGGAAACCGTCTGTAAAAAAAAGTCTCAATCGAAATTAATTTGAGTTAAAGGGGAGTGTTCCAGTTTAAAATAATTTTTTTCTGACTTCAAAAAAATATTTCCATTTTTACGTGAAAAAAGGTTCCACGCTTGGGACGTAGCGGGAAAAAAAAGTGTTTAACAGTTGGGAAAAACACCGTGCAAGTTTTTCAAAACATTTTTAATAGTATACGTGAAAGTCATGTAACGCGGTATCGCCAGAACAGGAGGGAAGGGCGAGACATTTTGGGTTTTATTAAAGCATATTACATATAATTAATATTTTTTAAAAAAAAAATGGACGATCGTTTTTTACACTAGGGGGGAAAACCCCTTAAGGACCCCTATTATCGTCTGGGTATTCGTGAAAAGCCTTTTGCAACGATTGCACTTGGGAAAATGTCATTTTGACCTTCAAAAACCGTTTGGAAGTCCCCCCATTGAAGGTCAATTTTTGGAAGAAATCCCTGGAATTGCTGTTCATCAAAACAACCTTAATTTCTTTTTCAAACTAAAAAGAAAAAAAAAAAAACCAGAAACCAAAAAAAAACATTCTTGGAGGGGGGACAAAGGCGGGAAAAAAATTAAATTTTTGAAAAATGGGAAACTACTCCTTGAATTGGAGAGCATTCACAGCTGTTAATTTTGCAATCTTTTACATGGAACCTTGCTCAGACAAATATATCAAGGGTTTATTTTTCATAGAACTGTTTCTTTAAAAGGAAATGATTTTCATGTAGAAAAAAAACAAGTGAATCACCAAAAAAAAAACTGGCTGCGGTTTTTAACAAGGGGGGACTGGTGGTTCAACAATATTATTAAAACAAAAAACAAAAATTATAAAAACATAATAAAAACAAGGGGTCCACTGAGTATAGCGAAATTTTCTAAAAAAGCATTTTCTTTCCTTAAAAAAAAAACAAAAAAAAACAAAAATTGGGGAACCATATGGGGGTTTCGACGGGGGGGGGACAAGCGAAGATCTGATTAGGATTACTATTATTTTTATAAAATGGAACTTATGTTTTTTGCTGGTTTTTACTAACTCTATGAGGGGATTTGTTGGCACAACGTATATGATATTAAATAAAAACAACAGGGTCGCCACCACAGGCTTTAAGCCACTGAAGGTTTATGTGGATTGGTTTATGTAAAATTTAAACCCAACCAAATTTGCTATTCCAAACACACAAAAACATTGGTTTTTTCAAGGGACTTAGTTTTAACAGGGGGTCGGGGGCGGGCCATTGTTTCTAGAAAAAACGAAAAAAAAAAAAAAAAACTGTTTTGTTTCTTGAAACTTAAGACTTCAGGCATAATCCTTAAAGAACCACATAAAATGCTGCAATAAAGGATCAGTTGTTCTTTTAATTTCCTGTAAGGCCCTTGTTTGCACCCCCCGTTTCCTTACAATGCCATTTTTGTTACTTGGAGATTTGCCGTGGAGGTCACTTTGATTTGGTTGTCCGTTTCATTCACCTCATTTCTATTTTTTTTCTGGACGGGCTTCACATGCTTCCGCCTGGGAAATTAGTTTGGATTTAGCCCCCCTACAAGACTTCAACAAGTTCTTCCCCGCCCCCTGCGCGTGTTGCCAACCCTCCCGACTTTACCAAACCCTTGCCTCACACACAATTCCTTTTTTCATTTCTTTCGTCTTCGCCGTGCCCCCCGGGCACCGGCGGGCTGCGCTGTCCTTGCCCCCCCAACCCTTGTGGCCCCGGCCGAAACACCAAAAAAAAACTGATTTTGCAAGCGGTACAAACTTCTTCCTGCTTCCACTTCGGGTGGCACCCTCTGCCCATGGCCTCCCGAAACCCTGCGGGCCCAAAAAACAACACACAAAACCCCCAAAAAAAAAAAAAAAAAAATTAAATTTTCAGACAAACCTATTAAAGGACCGCCCTGGAAAAAAAAAAAAACAGAAGGAAAAAGAAGCAGCGGAAATTCATGTTTGCAAATGGGAGGAAAATTAATTTTTTGGGTAAATGCGGGAACTGAAAATTGCTTTTAAAGCCACGGAGGGGACCGCTGGTCTAAAAAAAGGGGGGGGGGGGGGGGGACTTGCTGACCACTTCTTTAACAGCGGGAGGGGGCAAGGGTTTATTAGAAACCATTTATTTCAATTCAAGAAAAAAAAAAACAACTCAATTTAAACATTCATTTGAAAAATTAAGAACAGGTCCAAGTTGCTTACAAAATATATTATTTCAAACCGAGTTATTAAATTACCAAGAGAAAACAACCATTTCAAATTTTTGCAGTATGATGTGCACTTTGACCATTTCGAACTCGAGGGAAAAAAACAGTTTGCATTTAATGTTAACCTTTTTATGGGTCATTTTAACATTGAGTAATAAAATCGGTGGAATGACCTCTAATAAGCTTGCAGTAAATAAAAAAAACCGAAAAGCCAAAAAATTTCATTTAAAAAAAGGGGAAATTCCGTTTGCCTTTTTTCCCTTTACAACACAAAAAACCCTGGTACTTCTTGCCCATTCCAAAATTGACATGCAACACGCAAAAAAAAAAAATAATCTTACCTAAATTTGTTAACCATGGTTTACCTATCATTGATTCTGTATCCGTGGGGGATGTGATTCAAGGGGGCCAACGTCTTTGAAGTCTTCTCGGGCTTTCTTACCATTTTGTGGAAAGGGCAATTGGAAATTTTTCCTTGGCACGGTGTATTAAAAAAACATTAACCCTCGGCCCAGATCCCATTGGACATTTCCAAAACGCGGGACGGACTACAAAAAATCCTTGTTATGTTCTTTCCCAAAAAAAAAAAAAAACTTCAACGCCCCGGGTTTTCCGGAGGCGGCCAACAGTCGGAGGCAAAAAAAATTGGCTAAGGGGAATTTGTTTCCCAACTGCAAATGGGATTCCATTTGCCATTACTGGGTCTTTACCCTTCGGCTGAAAACGATTGATATTTTTTAAAAAAACATCAAAAACAAGCTGTTAGGGGGGCCAAAATTGTTTTTTTTTGGCAGGGGAAGGGGGACAGTGCTTGCCCTTTTGGAGATCAGGGAACTTACAGCGACAAAAAACCATTTTTGGATATGGCGTGACTGAGTGTTAAATTGTACCCAACCAAAACCCAACCCCTTTGCCAATTGGAGGTTTTCTTACTTATACTAATAAGTGGCTATACAAAGGATTTTATTTGACTGGATGGTCTGACATGACATTGATTTCTTCTCCACTCCACATTGTTTTCATTACCCATTTGTGAAAATTAATTTACAAGAGTCACCACTATAATTATTACTTCTGGGTTGGGTTGAAACCCATAGTTTCATGTTCCAAAACAATTCAGGAAAAAAACGAACCAAATTTTGACGTCAATACCAAAATCTGTAGTGTGAAAATGCTCGAACCCTAATGGTGACACTAAAAGCTTTAGGAGAATAAATCCTACATAAAATTAAAGCATGAAAAGTAGCTACTTAAACTAAAATATCTTGAGGATTTAACAAAACATTGTATTGTTCAGACTCACATTTTAGTAGAATTTTTAAGTGAACAAATGGCGAAAAATGCACCATATAATATTTAGTTTGACCTTCAGAGACTGATGATTCCTTTCTAAAGGTGTTTTTTTTCTAAAGTTGAAGTCTTTTTTCAATGACCAGCATTTATTCACCCTCGTGTCATTCAAAACCCTTATATGTCTCTTTTTCATGAACACAAAAAACCCCACCAAAGAGATATTTTGGGAATTGTCTAGTGCTTTGTGCGGTCAATTAATGAAGTTCAATGGTTTCAAAAACAACACTCTTCAAACACAATTGCTTCTTTTTGTGGTTCTGCAGAAGGAAAGGAAAATCATATAAAGGGGGGAATTAAATTATGGAAGGAATTTCATTTTTTAGGTTGAGCTTATTACCATTTAAGGATACTTTAAGGGGGGCCCCAACCTTTGATGCTACTTGCCTAAACCGTTTTCTTTCATTGTTAATCACAGTTTCCCATGTCTGTGATTGTTTAAAGCGGAACTTAACAGGGGGACTGGGGGTCCAAACACTTGAAATTCAAGGCACACCAACAGAACAACCATTAATCTCATTAAAAGAGACAAAAATTTCTGCCTAAAACCAAAGAAAAAACGTGTGTGTGCTACTAGAAACAGTGAACCACCATCTTACAAAAAGCCCCTTGCTTTATGGCTACCAAAAAGCTCACAGAAAAAAAAACATTACCCAAGCCATCACTTTTTCAGTGCGAAACGGAACAAGCTGACTAGCGGGGGGGGACTGGGGTATCCTGGGGCAGTGTGAGGGTCCCCGTGTCACAAAAAAAAAAAAAAATTATCTACGAAGGAAACTGGGAACCTTTTAAAAAGCAAAGGGAAGAATCCCCACAATTTGAGGGTATGGGGGAAAAGTGGTTTCACACACAGTTGTTGCTCATTAAAAATTTAGCCGTTTAAAAAAGGCAATATTCACACATTACAAAAAATTTCATGTTATGGGTGTGTATGAGCCATTGGGATTCTGCGCCAAATAAACACCTATAAAGGACAACTTCTCCGGGCTTGTGTGCAATATTCTTATTGTGAATTATTTGTGTTGTGGTCCTTTTGTGGGGCGGGCTGTTTAGGTTCTGGCAGTGTTAGCAAAAAATATGGGGGGCACAACGGCGGGCTTCTTGGCCACCAAAATTTCAGGGTATTCAGAGGGGGGGGGGGGCAGTTTAATTAAAAAACGTGATATGGGGGGGCCCTGTGTGTGTGCGGCCAAGGCTTCCAAGAAATGCAAAAAATTTTAAACTGAAATCAAAAATTTTTGCCTGTAACCGCATCTGGTTTCCTAGTTTCAGAAATATTTACAGACCTTTCTTCAACTGCCCATTTTCTAAGAAAAGGTTGAATGATCACAGACCGAGAAAAGTTATTTTTGGTAAAAACTTGGATTGGGTTTAATAGTTGTACAAACAACCTTATTTTAATGGATATTTATTTTCAGAAATATTCTTAAATCAAAACGCCCCACAATTGACATAGTAACCATTCTGGCAAAAAAATTATGGGGGGGGGACAGGTAAACCTGTGTTGATTTTTATGCATCAGATATTACATAGACGGTTTCAGCGAAACAAAACAGGAAAAACCAAAAAGTTATGGGGGCCAAAAAGTTAATTTTTCGGGTTTAGACTCCCCCAAAGGGGCATTCTATCAATGTTGGAAGGCAGGGTTTTGATGTAATGTCAAATTTATTTACCAATACCACAAATAAAAATTATTTGAAAGTATTATAAAATTAAATATAAATAAAATTGTAAGTATTTTAACCAAAAACAACAGGACTGGAAGGTGAAAAAAAAAACTCGGGCGGCGCGTGCGTTCCACTGAAAAAAAAAACAAACCTACGTTTATTATCAGGTTTTCGGGCGTCTCAAAAAAAACAAAAAACAATTGATTAAAATATCACTTATCACCTGCCTTTACTCTCTTTTTCTTTGTACTCATTCTTTTCCTTCGTGTGTTTTAATGTTCCCTCCCCGTTTTTCCTGTTTCCTCCCATGCAGGCACGTTCTGTCTCATGAAAAAAAAAAAAACAATAAAAAAAAAAAATAACAAAAAAAAAAAAAAAATAGATTGAGGAAAAAAAAAACATCAAACATCTTGCCCAAAATGGATGTGAAAAGTTGGAACAAGTGGTTACGTTTAAAACAATAAAACTTGTGAAAAAAAAACTGCTCACCCAACAATAAGTAGGGGAAATTGGGCCAATGTTTTTCCTGTAGATAAATAAAAAAAACCACATTTTTTCCTCCAAATTTTTTTGTGAGGCAAATGTGCATGTTTTTTTGTTTATTGTCTACTTTGTAAAAATTGGTAATAGAATTTTGGAAATTAAAAAAAAACACCAAAACCATTGGCCAAAAATTTAATAAAAAGAAAAACAAAAAATTTAAGGGAAAAAACCCCCCCCACAGAGGGGAAAAACCAAATAAAACGTGCTGATGTTGAGCTCTGATTTTATTTCCACAAATAAAAAGGAGAAGACAGATATTATACTGCTAATATTTTTAGATAGGGGGCAATTGCTAACAGCTGTATATAAAAAATGCTTAAAAAAGTAATGAAAGGGAACAAAAACATTTTGATAAAGTGGAGTATAAAGGGGGGACACACAGGATCCAGTAAAAAAAACAGGGGAAGGGCATTTAATAAACAAGTTTAAGAGAAAACAACTTAACCTAAAACGCGTTTTATTTCCCACTTTCAGAGTTTGCTATTTGCCTATTAGTACCCGACTGTTTTGGGGACAATGTGGTGTTTTATTTTGTAAAAAACTTATTTCCCCTTCTAAGCAAAGATGAGATGTTTCCAGTGTTTTCATTCAACATTGCCTCTCAGGGGGGAACAGTTGAAGGCAAGAGGCAATTTTCAGGTTGGACCTAAATGCCTGTTCAAAAAGGGCCCATGAAATAAAAAAATTTAAGTAGGGCTTTTGAAACAATTCGAGCAAGGCTCCGGACTTATTTCAAGCAAATTTTACTTAATTTTATTAAGCCAGCATTCACGAGAGTGTGAGCGGGCAAGGAAAGGCGTCTGTGGGGGTATGCTTGCCACCACCGAGGAAAATCAAAAAAAAGCAAAAACAAAATTTGGACAGTTTCGGGCTTCCAAAGCCGCACTACCGGCGGACGGAAGTGAGCAGTAAATAACATGGGACAGCAAAAAAGACCAAGGGACCGTAAAAAAGGAAGAGTCGGTAACCATTCATTTCAAAGATGAAAACCACTACTGTGAAAAGGGCCTTCAAAAAAAAAGGTTCATTGGGGGATTTCAGGACTCAGGGACAATTGAGGGGAAGATGAAAATTTTTAGTGCCGGCACTGCCAATCATGCCCTGCAAAGAGACAAATTTGAGAAAAATTAATGAAAAAGTTTAGCTTTTTTATGAATTTTTTCATTTTTTTGCTAAATTTTGCCAAGCGTTAATGGGGGTGATTTTCCCATGGAAAAAAACAACATTTGTTCACAAAAAAAACTTTAAAAAAAAAAAGGGAAAGGGGGGGGGGGATCAATTGGACAAAAACATGGGGAAAGTGTCTGTCTTTTTTCTGAGTTTTATCTTACCTCTGGGTCTGGTTTTCTTCCATGTTCTTTTATTCTTTCGCTCTTTCCTGGTTGTGGGGTTAGATTTCACTTTCAAGTCAGCTTTGCCGGGGGGGGGGGGGGGGGAAACAAACCTCATACAACTCCCGACTTTCCCCAACCAGCTCCCCCGCAGCGCGGGTGTGGGCGTTCCCAACCAAAAACCAGGTTCAAAATTTTTTCCACATAAAAAAACCACATGGGCATTTGGCATGGAAAAGAATGGAAAACAACCTATTTCTATTGCATATGGCATTTATTTCTTACCACACTGCGGGGCTTGATGGGGTACCCAAAACTAAACAGGGGCGCCTGCGAATGGCGAGGTGAAGGATTAGGAGAAATAATGTAAAGGCCCCGGGGGACTGGCATTAATCATCGACAAATTTAAAAATTTAAAAAAATATGCCTTAATTCTTACAATTTCTCGAAGGTCCGGCTAAATTTGAGGTCTGGGTAATGTGTTGGAAAAACAAAATGCTATTGGTTACCATAAACAGGGAATATTTGTATGAGATTAGGAGTTAAATTAAATTTTTTTAAGTTTGGCCCCCCCCCCCCCCCCCCCCCAGATGTGATTCAATTTTCCACTTTGATTCTTTCTAAATATGTGCGCATCTGTTTCTATAAAAAAAAATCTTGATTAGAGCATGCTTTAGCAGCGCAAAAGGTTGTGGGTTCGACATTAAAATTGTTCGACTGATAAAAAATGTATTTTACCTTAAAAATTTGGATCAATGTAAGGGCATTTTGAGTTTGAATATAAGTGTCTGGGCAAAAATGCCGTTACAATTTGTTTACATTTTAAGACAATATATGTTATTCATTTGACTTTGGGGTTTTAATTTAACTTGCCCCCAGAATCCCCCCCCTCAAAAGCATTTTCCCTAATTAATCTGGGAACAAAATATTTTTTCCTCTATTTTAAAATTTAGGGAGCTTGTTATAGGACTGTTACCGCCAAAGGGTTGAGTTCAAAAATCTGTAAAAAAAATATTTGGTTTTTTGCTTATGAACTTCAGAGAAAGCTATTGGGAAGAAAATGCCTTGTAAACCCAAAACAAGTTTCTTAGCCACACATTGACTTCCCCAATGTAGAAACATGCTTTATTAGGATTCTTTGTTTCTGTTGAAAAACAAAAAAAGTAGATATTTTTTGAAGAATGGTGGGAAAAGCAAAAAAAAAAAAAAAAAAAAAAAACAAAACGTTTTCTGGGGCTCACTTTTTGACTTCATTGTTCATTTTTTCCCAAACGGCCCTGTTTCAATGGTTGTAAGAAAAGTTTGGGTAAAAGTAGTGTTGTTTGAGACATTGATTTCTTTTAAACATATAGATGATATTTGTGAGATTAATTAATAAATTAAAAAAAAATTATTTGCTTTGAAAGGGAAATATTTAAAAGGAAAACCATCTGGAGGTAAAAAGGGGGGACTTAAGTTTTTCAGACTTCAAAGGGAAAAATGAGGAAAAAAAAAACACTTTGGTACATGTTTTCCTGTGAGCCTATCTTGAAAAAAAAACTTTTCTGAGGAAAAATAAAAAAGTTTCGAGGATGTTCTTAGATAAAAACATAAATAAGAAAAAAAAAAAAAACTGATAGTAGACTCTCAAAATTGCTTAATATTCTCTTCCCCTGTACCCAGGGGAAAGTGCCATTTTTCATTATTGGAATAAGGGACCAAGTAGAATACAAATACCTGTGTACAAAAAAAAAAAAAAAAACTGTTGCATTCCCAAAACAAACAACACATGTAAATCGCAAGTTAATGGGGTCTATTTCTTTCTGCTTATCCTAATTCAGCCGGGACAGTTCAACCTAAAAACCTTCTATTCGTTTTAAAAATGTTTCCCACCCCCCCACATGACCTCCACGAGGTCAGACCGACACACACTCTTGATGAATGTTTTTTTAATTCGGTTTGAGAATGAACTTTAGCAAAATTTTTAACCTCCGGGGGAACCCAAGTGAAGATTGAGTTTTTCGTGTTGAAGGGATTGCTCATGGATTAGTGACCCCGCGGGCCTTTCCGTTATAAAAAAAAACTTTCACTTATAATTTGCCCATGACACTTTCACGCCGCCCTATCCATATTCAACATTTTCTTATTGAATTCTTAATCAGATGCAAAAAAAAAAAGGGAGAAAAAAATGGTGGTGCCCTATGCTAAAACCATTAACAGGAAAGGCGGAAAGAAGAAAGGAGGAGTGGTCTGCTTGGCTTTTCAAGGGAACGAAAAACATTCCACGCAAGTTCTTATTTCTGAAGAATATTCACGGCATTGGTGCTGTGTTGTTTGGTTATTTTTTTGTTTAGCTGGTTATTGAATTGTTTTTTTTTGATTGTCTTGAATGAGTTTTTTTTTCACTTTAAGAATTTACCAGAATGTTAAAGCATATTTTAAACAGGAAACAAGGACAACCTCAATTTCCCAGGGCTGTGCGATTAATGTATTTCCACCTGAAGGACTTGGCAGTTCACTTATTTAATGTAATGGTAACTGTATAAAACATATTTTTAAATATTTGGCTTATCTTTTTTTTTAAAAAAAAAAACATTGTCATTTAGTGGCAAGCAACAACAGGCCTTTGAAAACAATTTAAGCACGATTTGAAACCCTTGCTTTGGCGGCATTTTTTTAGTATAGGATTGCCCGCTTATTAAGCTTGGCAGCCCGGACTTCAGGTTCTAAGAAAACGGCTTTTAGGCTGTCTTGTTTTGAATCAATGTTCAGTCAGCACACAGGAAATTACGTTTTTTTCCTTTGTGCTTTTTGTCGAGGGGTAATCTCGTAAGGCCACAGGGGACATTTAGATAAAAAAATTAAAAAAAAAAAAGAAAAAAAGTTGTGGAAAAACGGGAAAAATGCCATTTCAGTTTTTTAGCGGCAAAAAGGCACTGTTAAAGTGTTCCATTTCTGTATATTTCCTACCTGTTATGATGGGATTTTTTTTTTAATTATTTTTGTTCAATTGACCAGTTCAATTTTACTCACAACTAAAACGGGACATCAATTTAACTACGGGCAAAGGAAATTCATTTTTTAGGCCCCACTGAGAAGAGAATTACATAAGATTTTTGTCTGTGTCCCCAAAAAAAAAAAATTAAGTTTTCAGGGTTTTTAAAAATTTAAATGATTTTGCAAAAAGTTTTTAAATTATTTATTGCTTAAATTTTTGTGTAAAGTTTTTGAACACAAGTTTTTAAGTAACCCTAACTTTATAAAAAACGTGTGCAAATAAACACCACAAAAAAAAGAAAAAAAAAAAACAAATCAACTATATTGTAAAAAATCCATATTTGCTTTTTAATGTATGCCTAAAAAAGTAAAAAAGTAAAAAAAAAAAATAATTTGCCGATTTAGGTAAGGCAAAAGTAAAAACCAAAAAAATTGAAAGGTGTTAAACTTCGTTCAGTAAACTTAATTCAAGGTTATTTTTGTAGGATATTTTGTTTTGTTTTAGTTAATTCTTTTATTATTAAAACAATTTTCCTAAAGCAAAAATGCAATCTTATTTAATAATTTTTGGATATTTGTATTGGAATAAGTAAGAAATTACCTTTTTTTGTTTACACATAAACCCATGGGATTTAATTAACTTTACTGCACATTGATAATATTCAAATTAAAAAAAAAGAAATTCCCCGGGCAGTTTTCTTTGTATTTTATTTCAATAAAATATTTGCAGAAATAATTACTATGGTAAATTAATTTTGGTTTTCATGTAATAATTGTATTAGATATTGTGTGTATACCAAGTGTTAAAAAAGTTTATATAAGGACCCACAGGGGTTCCAATAAAGTCCCTTTCTTGTAGGTTAAAAAAAAGAAAACAACCAAAAAAAAAACTTTTGATGGGGAGGCACTAAGGCAATTTCGATGTTTCCCGTTCTTTGGACACTTCTCAAGGTTTCAAATCTTTCTCTCTGGCTGCTACCCACTGACCCTAATCTACAAAGGCCCAAGCATCCACCAGGATTATTGGAGTGGATAAGCGCAAAAAAAAGGGGGGCACACACCCAAACAGATGCCCAAAAAATGAACAAGCACACACACACACTCACGTTTTGCTGATTGTCTCCTCTGTGCCCTTTTTAAAAGGGGATTTACAGAGGGGCTGTGGGGAAAAAAACAACTGGGAAAAAAAAAACAAAATTATTGGGGGGGAACAAAATGGCGAAACGGATTTAGATTTTTTCAAAGCCAAGGCGGGGGCTGTACAAGGAAAGGAAAAAGGAGCGCGATAAATGGTTATCAGAAAACCAGTTTGAGCAGTTTCCAGATGAAAAGCAGCGGGATTTCGCTTTCCTCTTGGCGATTTCACGAGGACTTTTCCGAGTGATTGGAAGCTAAATTACAGTGCCAGTCTTTTTCCCGACTCCAGAGGAATTTCAGAAAAAAAAAACCCCTTTCATTGTGGAGGGCATGGGAGTGCCAAACAATTCAGTATCTGTCACAACTCAAGGGACAAATACTTTTCAGAGGGGTTTTGATTTCTTTCTACAAAGTGTAGAACTTCAGGAGTAAAGGGGCACGGGCTTTTTGAGGATGGTGTGCGAATCGTTTGCGCGAGGGGCTTGCACGGCAGGCGTTTCCATAAAAAACCGCACTCGGAACAAATAAACTGGAAATTTTGAGGTGAAAGGATACAGAAGGTTAACCAGACGCTTGAGTTCGAGAGAAAAAAAAAAGAAACAAAAAAAAAAAAAAAATTCTTGAAACCTAAGGGCATTTTTGGGAAAGGGGCTTGGAGCTCAACTGCCGAAACAAGCAAAATAAATGCAGGGGGACTTGGAGGGGGGGGACTTTGCAAGTGAAATGGAAGGGGGGGCGGTTTTTCCCAAGCCACTGCCCATGGGATTTGTTTGGGGAGTTGGAACCCCAACGCTCTGTTTACAAGGCAACAAAAACAACAATAGGCAACCACTTATGTGGTTTCATTGGGGGGGAACAATTTGAAACCACGTTACAAAAAATATATTAAAATGAGAAAAAAAGTAATAGTGTGTTTTTTAAAAACTTTTCGGCCCAAAACCTTTTTTTTGTTTCACAGAAAAAAGAAAATGAGGAAACTTACCTTTAGAGGTTAACCAATGTTTCACAATCCCTCATAATCTAGAAAAAAGCCCAGAAATATTCATAAAAAAAACAACTACGGGCAAAAATTTCGACTTCACTGAGGGGGACTGAGAAAACCATCAAGCAAACCCTGTAAGGCAAAAAACGGCACTAAACAAAACCCCGCTTCAAGGGGAAAAAAACCCCTCAGCAATAAAAAAATAAAAAACATCATCCTTGCAACATGTGCATGGGGAAACTCAAATAACATTTTCTTTAAAAATATATACAATTCTGCTTTCTTCTGTGTTGCAGACACATAGTCACGCATATAAAGTTCCAAAAAAGAAGAGATTTTTTCAAGTTACCAGAAAAGTTTTAACGTTAAAAGACTGCAATGGGACCCCACAAGAGGCAAAAAGGGAATACCCCACAACAGATGCTTTCAACACCTCTATACACAAATGGAGAATGCAAGGATACAAAAAAGCTGTGTCCCAAATAGGAAGTTTGTTTCCAAAATGAGATAACTTCATTCTTTAAACAAAATTCAAAAATCATGTTTTTTATTATGTTATTAGTTTTTATGTTTTAGTTAAGCTGGTATTTTGAGGTCATCATGTTCGTAAAAATCAAAACAAAAACAAAACAGCCAGTTTGTTGATCTTAATTATTAAAAAAAAAAAAAAAAAAAAACATATTATGATCTTCATTTGGAAAAAAACCAAACTCTTCATAATTTGGTTGACTGCACCGTTATAAATATATGGGACACATTCAGACCACACACCCCTCTGCTCATGATCTACTGCTTCATATTTTCCCACACATGCACCCCCCACAAGTGGTCATTGCTTACTATGGATTTCTCTGGTGTGGAAAAAAAAACAGACACTCATTTACACATATACAAAGAAACATAATGCTGTTGTGTTTAGAAACTGAAGGGCTCAAGCAGTCTAATGTAAATCAGCACGCATCTTGACGTCTGCACCTCTCTAGAATAAAAATGAGACGTGGTCACTGGGGGGGACTTTTTCAAATACAAAAACACAAAAAAAAAACCGGAAGTAAAATATGTAGAAAAAAAAAAAAAAAATTGCACTAAAAAATGTTGGTTTTGTAGTGTAAGGGGACAGACAAAAAAAGGGAGGGATTGATTGTTTAAATGAGGGGCCCTGATGGCTTTGAAGCATTTTTTGTTACTCGTTTCTTTGATTACAATTTTTTTGCTTGTAAAAAGAGGACAAATTCTATACAAGAAAAACAAAATGAGAAAAATAGGTTTGTGGAATATGTGTAATACAAGCCGAACTCAATCTTGTAGAAACAATTTGAGCACCACAGCTCAATGTGTCACAACACTTCTGGCTTAAAAATCTAGCAGGTCAATTTTCACTCAAAAAGTTTCTTTGCAGACTGCACCCAGGTGTTCTGAAGATCACACATATGAGAACTCTCACTTAAAAGTGAAGAGTCTGTGTCGTACGAGTGTACTTTGAAATGCAGGATAGTTATAATAACACAATGGGCAGGAGATGCCAAGTTGATTAAAGTTTAATTTAGTCCATTTGCCTGAGAGAAGATACACCCCCCCCCTGGATCCAACAACAAAACACGGGAGGAGCCAGAGAAACGCCAAGCAGAAAACAGGGAACATTGTAGGGGGAAAAGCCTAGAGAGGGACTGGAAAGTTTGGACACCCGGGGGACAGTTTCCTGCCAGAAAACCCCCAAAAAGATCTGAAGCAAGAAGCTGCGTTTTTGAAATGTTTAATGGGTGTGTGGATGTAGTGGTAAAAAAATGATAAATCATTGGGCCGCACGATCATTTATCGCGGTAACACTAAATCCTATTGAAAAATCGGAGGTCGGCTGCGGATATGGCAATGTTGTCAATAATTTTTTTTGAATGCGTAGCTCGGTCCGTGAAAGCCACGGGATTCTGAGATTCAAGGGAAACGCTGCTCGATTCTAAAAGCAGTGCGAGTTTGAGTCGCTAATTATGTGAATTTGAAAAAGCAACACCCGTCAAGCATGATCATTATAAATATACTTTATTATCATAAAAATACTCGATGAGGCTTGAGTAACAGTGATAAAAAGATGTCCATAGGCATTTCCTAAATCCTAGAACGTGTCATGGTCTTCTTCTGCGGTGCGTATTTGGAGTTTCCGCACGAGAGCGTCCTCTGGCTTTCGGATGCAGCAGCATTTTCCCGTACTTCACTCAAAAGCTGTGCATAAATCACGTGATATTTATCGTCGGTTTATCGTGACAGCCCTAATAAATCATATGGCCCATACGAACGCAATCTCATGGCAATTCATAACTATTTTACAAGGTGGCTAATTCAGTTTGCACGATCACATTTGAACGTGTTAGTACGGTTTGCTTTCGCACCAGTGATGGTAGGACTATGGTTGGGGTAAGGGGAGGGGCTTCAGTATGCCGTTTTTACAATGGTACATTTTGTAGGTTAAACATCGTACAAATTGATATGAATTAGCCACTTTGTAAAATAGTTACACAATAACCAGCAGCTGCTGTATAGCAACACAATCTGACACGAATTCGTAAATATTTTACGAGGTGGCTAATTCTTATGAATGCGTATGATCTTATTTGTACGTTCTAAGATATGCTTTTGCACCAGTGATGTTAAGTTTAGGGGTGGGGTTAGGGAAGGGGCTTCAGTATTGCGATTTTCTCATAATCATACATTTCTGCATGATTCACAACGTACGGATTTATACGAGTTTTACACCTCCTAAAACACGAATTCCCGTGAGATAAGGTTGGATATAATGCATTCTTGGAAAACCTTTTCTAGTAGCATTTCATGTAATGAATTAACACAGTTGGTTGAAATTAAAGTTCTGCCCTAAGGACTAGTTTCATAATGCAAGAATTTTTAATTCTGTTTACAAAAAAAACTTGATTATTGAAGTTGTGTTGAAATAACTTAAAATGGTGTTGAGAGTGAAAAAAAGCACTTTTTTTATAGTTTTCCCAGTGTTTTGGCCTTTAATTTTGTTGTGTTGTTATTGTATGGGTGGAACATCCTTTTCGCAAAAACTTTGGTTTGCTTTGCTAATGTTGTTGTGCACAATCCCAGGGGCCACAAGCAGTAACTGGAGAATTTAACAGTTTCACACAGATGCCACCATACAGTCATTTTCAAGGGGTGAATGAGATAAAACGGAAAACCCATATTTGACCTTTTACAGTGGAAAAGCAGTTTAAAAGGCATGATCCTAAGAGTGTTGGGTGTGTCGCGGTTTATATTGACGCCAGTTAGTCTGAGATATGTTTGGTTATAAAACCAACTACAATCAATAAAAAACACCCCCAATTGGTCTTTAGTTTGTCAAATTTTGGAATTGCACTTTTTCCCCACCATTGGGGGATGTTCTAAGCCAATATTCCCAGAGGGTTCGCAGCGGGGCTTTGCCTATTGGTCTTTATAACTTGGGGAGATTAAGACATTCCCGATTTAATTACAATAATTGCCCCATATCGCCTCACCAGCGGAATTGACACTATACAAAACAGGGACCAGAGGAACCCAGCCCCCACAAGTGAGGATTTGAATTTCATCAAAAAATGATTTTCTCAATGTTTCACTGGCAAATGTTATGTACTTAAAGGCCCGAGCACTCCTTTTTGCCCATGGAATTGAAACTCAACACTTTATTGTTAGGCCCCACTTTGCCCCAAAAACTTCACACCCATGCTTAAAACCAGTTAGTTGGGAACATGGGGCCAGTGTTCAACTGGAAAAAAAACCACTGCACTTTTAAAAAAAGTGTTGGATCTTTTAAACGAGGCTGAAAGGAGAATTTTAAAAGTTGTGACCTTTAGTCTGACATAAAGCTTAATTTGAAAAGATTTATTGAAAGAATTCCCACCGCGTTGGAAAAAAAGGTAAGGGGACGTGTGTGCGTGTTGTGTTTTGTACAGTATTCGCAAACTTTATGAGTCACATGGTGGTTTCATTTTATTTTGAAATCAAAAAAAAAAAAAAAACAAAAAAACAAAACGTGCTTAGAAAAATCAGGGCCTAGGCGTAGGGGCCACGGACTTGGGCAAAAAAAAAAAAAACCATAAGAGGCAGGGGGCGGGCAAAGGGGGAGTACAAACAAGGTCTGTGACAAAACAATTATAGGGGGCGGGGGACAATTTACCTAAAAAAAAAAAAGGGCGAAATAATTAATTAAACTTAAAATTACATTTACATTTTATATTTTTAGTAGTTTTGATAAGCCACAGCCGATCCTCCAAAAACTGTTTCATTTTCCAGGGGAAAACCCACCTAGACAGGTATCAATCTACTCTGTGGGACCCACCAAAAAGTAACTGTATTTTTTAAATGGCAAAATATGGGGAGGGAAAATTACCATTTTCATCCTCTATAGTAGAAAGGAGTTAATTTTCCCGAAAATACAATAAAACCGAAATTTAAGCCGGCAATTTATCCCAAAAAAAAACTATCACTGAAGCTGGGAAAAAAATTATCAAACGGTAATTGTATTGCAGTCATGGGACTTAAAAAAAAAAAAAACCGGTTTTTTTGTTGTGTCATTCAAAAAAGCCAAGTGGAGTTGTCAGGGGGAAACCCACACTCATTTTGGGCACACTGGATTTTTAAAAAAACAAAAAATGTAAAATTATTTAACATGGTAATTTTTTTGCAGAATTCATTTTGTGTCTTCCGTTTTCACCCCCAAGCCAGGAGGTTGGCTTCTTCTCAGCAAAAAAACAGGTGGGGAAAGTTACTTTGGGAATTTTACCGTCTGTGGCTGTCTCGGATTCCACTGCCTTAAAGCCGGCCCTTGTAGTGGAATTTGGAAAAAAACAAAAGGCCGGGAGGCAAAAGCAAAATTCAACAGGGAAAAACACTTTCCCCACTGTCCATCCCCAATCTTTTCAGCCGCCGCTTGCCACGGTTTGGCATAACCCAGAGATTTTCTTCTTTTTTTCAGATGGTTTTAACGTTAAATGGGGCATCTTCAAAGGTAACAGGTTAAAAAAACTCAACTTGATGATGTCTACGGGAGGGCGGGACCCACAGGAAAAAAAACCATGTCCGGGCCGCAGCTTGGTGCCTGCGATTTTCGAAAAAAAGTGGAAAAGTTAGTCTGTCTTTTTTTAAAAAATTCAAACTTCCGGCATTTCCCCAATCCCCGGCTCTAACTCAGCCAGGGGAACCCTGGAAAAAAAACCTGGGCGGATAAGGGGCTTGGGGGCCCGTTATTGGGTCTGGAACCCCTTTCCCCGAAATAAAAAAAGGGTTGCTTTTTAGCGAGTTAGCCTAAGGCATTTTGGCCGGGCTGGCAATTTGCTGGCATCTCTGGTTCTCTTATTTGATTTGCCAGCCCAACAGGCATCTTTTAGCTTTTACCTTGAATCGTGGGCGCCATTGTGTAAAATCTCCCCTGTTTGGTTCCAAGCTCTTTCTTACACACCAAAACAAAGAATATTGTTAAGGGTTCTTTTAGGACCAAAGCTGAACCTGCACGGGGCTGGCCCATTCCTGTCCCCCCCCCCCACACCAAACATTTTGGCCGCCTTATTGTTTGCGTGAGGCGGGCCACATTCATATTTGCAAGCCTCTTTATTAAAACTTTAGCCTGTTGTGTTTTCATTTATCCATAGCTCCACTCAAAGTTTTGATTTTTCCGGTTCCAATTGGGCCTTTTTCTCCAAACACCTCATCCAAGCGGGGCCGTTGACTGGGTTTGGAGAGGGCACGCTAGGCCACATCTACCTTGCCTCTTCTGACCGAGGAAACCTTTCTTCCCACTACCAGGTGGAAACGCGTTTTTCCTTTGGTGTTGCTTTTTCGGGACATGTGGGTGGGGGGGATTGGCCAACCAAGTCCCCCCTCTGAACTTGTTTCACTTGTACCACCTATTTTCATTAAAATGCGGAAAAAAACACAAAAAAACACAAGAAATAAAAAAAAGGGGGGGAAAATAATGCTTAGTGTACTGGGGTTTTTTCAGGTTTTGCAAATGAAAAAGATGCGTTTTCTTGATTCTTGAAGATTCTGATTGAAATATGTTCCACCAGCTAAGTAAATTAAAAAAAGGGTACAAAAAAGTTAAAAAAAAAATGATTTTTTTAACTTTACATTAATAAGTACAATACAAAAATTAAACGTAAAATTATAATAGCGCAACTTGATACGTCACAAAAAAAATTATTAAAAAATGATATTATAATTATTAAAAATTACATTGGAATTTGATTAGTCTTTAGCGATCATACATTATAAAATATAATAACCATGGGATATTGTTGTTTGTAACAGAAAAGGTCAATTCAAGTGCATTGTGGCATATAGCAGTTCTCCACAATGTCATACGGTATTCCATGGCATAAGGACACATTTTGGCATATTGTAAACTTGGGACCCTATTATTTCTTTTACTTCAATATTTACATAAGAGGGCACGTTGTAGCATTGCTATTAAAAAAAAAACGCGGAAGCTCTGTACAAAGAAAACATTATTACGGACAGATAGGTGAGAACATGGATTGAAACCACTCCTCCAAAGGGGACGACAGTTGGGAAGAATTTTGCACTTTCAGCACAGGGCTGTGGGACACAACAAGAAGTGGGTTCTTTTTCCATTAGCCCAACCCACATTTATGAAATGAGGGTCTCACTTACTGATTGAAATCCACAATAAAAACCCATTCAAACAAACAAAAATTAAAAAAATGGTGCTATAAAACTTGGAAAACTAAAAAAACCAACAGGAAACGAAAAGAAATAAAAAAAAAGACACCAATTGTCGGTTTCCCAGGGCAGGGTAGTAAAAAAACAAAAAAAAAAGAAACTTGAAATTTAAATTTCCCAAAAAAAGCTTTTTCCGTTTAAAAAGCGGCTTACCCTTCATGTGAAGCTTCTGGGGTAAACCCAGCGGGTATATGTTGCAACCACTGAAACAGAAAGGAGGTCCGTTATCAGACCCAAAACAACTGGAAACCTGAAAAGTTCCACGGGCTGAGTTTTTTACAAGCCCAGGCGGCTGCAGTTCACCCTTTGATAAAAAAACAAGCTTAACAAAATTGGAAAATTCGTGCTTCATTAATCCAGTTCCAAGGATGTATTCGGGGCTGCGCCCGCTGGCTTTCTGCTGGGAAATCTCTCTTTCTTTACTAAAAAAAAAAAAAAAAAACTGACAGGTTAAAATGTTACTTCTAGGCAAAAACCCCACAGGTTGAGCTCACCCAACTTGAACCATACGGAATACGACATCAGCATTCCTTTATCTACTCTCTCTCTCTTTCTAACTGAATCACTAATGTTGAATCGACTTACGTGTAGAGAGTATAAGGAGAGCGATGTGATTATCTCTTTTTCACTGTGTGTGTGTTTGTGAGTGTGTGTGTTGTGTAGTCTGACAGGGCATGCTGGGACAGAGAAAAAAAACAATTTTGTTGGCCTAGGGGTAACTTTTCTTCGAAAGCAAACAAGAATAAATAATAACAGATGACAAAAGAAGAAGAAAAAAGTCTTCTTGGTGGCAGTGAGTCATCGCCGCATAATTGTCACTCAGGAGGAGTCAGTGTGTCAGGAGCTGTAGAGAAGCTGGCATCAGTTTGTCCCTCTCAGTCTCTCAGACCTGCACATGACATCAGGTTTCATCGGCTGCTTAAAGAGACCATGGCCATGAAATTTCAAAAAGACCATTGACCGAAATTAAAACAACAAGAACGCAATACAAAGGAAACCCAAACGTGTTTTAAGATTTAACTTCATGCATTGGATGCTGCATTCCTTAGACAGTGTTTCTGTACAGTATTCATTAATGGTCAGTACTTAATGAAATCATTTTATTTTTGAATAGCAAATACACATTTTATATAGGGGAAATAAATCATATCGAGAGAGAGGAGAGATTATGCCTCCCGTAATTGGCCCAAACGGGGGGGGGGGGGGGACTACAATCTGAAAGGGACATTTCATGTGACGAAGTGGAATTTTCAACCTGTATGCATTCCACCCAACAAAGGCATCCACCTGAATCCACCATCCACAAACCAAACAATCTGTGTTGAGTTGTGGCATAACCTAGGAATCCATTTTTTCGTAAATGCAGTGCATACTACAATCAGTTCAGCAAGGACCCAAAAACCACCCCACCAAGCTCAAAAGTCCTGTTTCTGGGTTTCTGTCATTTACTCGTAACCACAATGAATTGCACATTGATGAAAGAAAGCCGGGTGCATGCAACCACATCTGATCTGTCAGCTCACAAAAAAAAACCTCTGGATGGAACGTTTCTACACAAAAAAAATGTAGGAAAGGGCCTCTAGCCCACAAAAAAAAAAATCTGGTCAAGGCCTGCAGCCTCTTCATTGTTGAAAACACAAAAAAAACAAAAAAAACTAACTTACAAAAAAACCCACGCGGTTACAAAACACAAACTGGGAACAACCACACAAGTTGTTCTTTGAAAAAAAAAAACTGTAAAAAAAAAGTCCCTACATCTCAAGAGGGAATAAAGGGGACGTTTTCCTATGGGGCCAGATTTTACCGAAAAACAGTCTTGCGCCCAACGGCAAACGCCTCTTTTGGCGTAAAAAAAAAAAAAAAAAAAAAAAAAAAAACCAATTGCAAAGTTTTCTCTATAACTCTATAACAGTCCAGCCTTAATAAAATGAACAACAAATAACATAATCCTGTTTTATAAGCCTATCACCTGTGTGACCCTGCCTCCGTCTCTCCACCTGGGCTAACAGTTTGGCAAGGCTGCTTCTGACATCAATATGTGACGCAACTTGTCCCGTATTTTTGTCAATAAACGGTTGGTAAGAATGTTTTCTTACCGACAGCCTGCATAATCACGCTCAACGCATCTTGTTGACCGAGCTTTGCTTTGGCGCTTTGTTAGCAAAAGAAGGCAAAGCCAATCATAAAGCGATGCGGGAAAGAGAGGCGGGACTCAGGAAAGGCAAAGCCAATCCTATTAGCGACGCGAGTTACGGAGGCGGGGACATTTGCAGAGAACGAGACTTATCCATTTGTGTACAACAAATTGCGCAATTTTTATAGAATGCGGTTGTAAAAGATGTTTAACTTTAATTAAATGATTCCTGGATAAATTAATGTTAAATAAAATAAGTAATAAGTCAAAACCACATGACACAGACAGACATCAGAGGTTATATCTAAATGTTTATTAATTGTTAGGTAAAAATTATTGGTAGGGACAATTTGGTGTTCCCTGGATATTTCCTTTGCGAATCGACGTCCTTGATGCAGGCGATATTTCAGAATAAAATCATCAAGGGACTGCGAAATACAAATCGCAGTTTTTATATCACCTTTCACTCCATCTTTCACTTGCCCAACACATTCATTTAAGCCCAAAATGCTTAAAGCAAAGAAAAATATCAAATAACTCAATATATGTGAATATTGATGATGAATTATACCTCAATGTTGTCTCATTTATTTCTCCTACAGAACAATTCAAATGAAATGCTGAGCAAATACAGACTTACTGACCTCACGCTTTTCTCCCAAGAAATCTAAAATAACTAACAATAAGAGTTTCAGGGGCAATCTAAACAATTTCACAAACTGTGCTCAGATTAGCCAAAGATATCAAAGCGTGAATATCTGATAATAGGTTCAACAAAATCTTGAAAGAAACCAAAAGATTATTCT
Organism: Triplophysa siluroides; assembly: GCA_006030095.1. Classification (NCBI taxonomy): domain Eukaryota; kingdom Metazoa; phylum Chordata; class Actinopteri; order Cypriniformes; family Nemacheilidae; genus Triplophysa; species Triplophysa siluroides. The sequence goes on along the minus strand of VCII01000935.1, from coordinate 3,987,069 downwards.
GCTCTTGTACGAAGTAGATAAATTTGCTTCATTTATTCTTTGAGATGGAAATGGTCAAGATTGTGTAACTGTCACTATTAATGCCCTATTGTATATTTACAGATCTGTTGACTGGCTGGTGTGTGTGCAGGGCAGAGGCTGTGTCCCGCTGGGGTGTGCAGAGAGCAAGGTGGTCAGAAGCTACACACGCTCGACAAAAACACACGGTGATATAGCCTTTACACACAGACCGCCTGGCAATTCAGGAATTGCAGCCAAAAACAAACACACACAAAGACGCTACACTATACATTTCCAGTCTCATGCACAAACTTGTTTGTGACAGGAGGATACTGTGCAAACACAATTATGTCAACACAAACAAACCAAATATGTTAACATACATCAAGCTAACAAATATGGAGCAACTCATTCCCTGACACAAGCAACGTGTGAACGCACACACACACACACGCACGCACGCACACACACACAACATAGCCATCTGTCAGACACAAGTCTCCCCTGTGCTCTGGCTGTCGTAGATATAATACAGTTTGCTGATTGGCTGACTATGTTACCACCTTAATATAACTCACAGAGACCTGCTAAAACACACACACAATTAATAATCCGCTATTCAGAGGAAGTTGACACACACAGGAAGAAAAGAGCAGAAGGGAGACATTTAAGGGTTAAGACATGAAAAAACTGTGGGATTCACATTCAACTTTCAAACCTCTATAATGTAGTTTTCATCTCTTTGATCTTGCTGATATTTTACTTCTTACCATTTTTATAAACACACATTGGCACACATAGACACGAGCTGATGAGCCTCTCATGCCCCGTTCTGGAATGAACACATTATTGCTTTGTGGTAATAGCACTAGGGAGATTGAGAGAGACGGAGACAGTCGACCCTCAGAAACAAAAATTGCAGACAGAATTGCAAACACAGTCATTTTTCAATAGTCTAAGAATGTCAAATGTCAGCCTTTATGAAATGTATTTATAATGTTCGCATAGCAGCACTCAAACCACTTCATGTATTTAATTCAGACTTCGTTTTGTGAATAATTCCAGTTTTACACATTTTAAAGGTCCAGTGTATGAAATCTAGCGACATCTAGTGGTGATGTTGCGAACTGCAACCAACAGCTCACTCCACCCCTGTGAGAGCACTATGGTGGTTGACAGAGGACTAAGATGTCTTTGCGCTTTCGCTTCTTTTTCCGAAGGAGATAACGTATTTACAAAACGCGCTCTGTAGAGCAGTTTATCCACAAGGGCTACTGTCGAAACAACATGGCGTATTCAATGTAAGGGTGTGTGTAGATAGAAATAGCTCATTCTAAGGTAATAAAAACATAACACTTCATTATGTAAGGTCTTTATACACCTCTAAAGGCAAAGTTATGAATATTATGTTGTATTTCTGTCAATAGATCCTCTAAAAAATGACACACTGGACATTTAAATTGGAAAAACATTGGCCTCCTTTGTTGTATTTATTTGCATACTAAATTGCAATGTAACTAAATCTATGTAACCATATAGCCAGCATTGCACAGCAAAGGTGGCACTGAAGCAGCGCTTGTTGTTGATTTATAAAACATTAGCATTTCATTTAAGAAGAACTACATCCTAATTCCTAACCTGAGATTCCTTTGCTGCCTATCAGGCACTTGCATTTCCTTCACGAGATTCTTATCTAGTCTTGGGATGTAACCAAGACCAAGGCTAACTTTAAAGATGTCTTTTTTATCACAAGTAGGAAAATGGCTTCCAAATGGAACAGATTTAAATCATTTAGTGTTTGGCACCAAATGGATTTATGATCGCACATTTTCTTTGCCATATGTTAACACTCGTCTTTGAGGTAGAAGAAATTAGCTCGAGAATAAACCGGTGTGTGAGAGTGAAAGAGCGAATGCCAGACTGAGAGAGCTGCGAGTAATCCACATCACACAGGAAGTACATGTAAAATCAACAGTAGAAAAACTAACATGGTATTACTATAGTTTTCCATGTACCATGTAAACACAATAGTATTCTTCGAAATACTATGGAAATACTATGAAAATCCATTCGACTTTAAGGTTTAAGGTAACGTTTTAAAATGACGTTTTTGTATGACAACGGGCTAATGTAACAGACCTACTACTGTGAGCTCCAGTGTAGATCAGCTTATAGGTATCACACCAGAGTTTTCCAACAAAGGTGTATAAAGGAACTACAGGGGGTTCATAGAGATAATATGAAACACATTCACGGCTCATTTGAACTTTATGCATTAACATGATCTGAGCATTATATAACATAATGTTGTTAGTAATGCAATTCATGAAAGTTTAATGGAAGCATTTGAAACCTTACATATTCTGGGGAAGAAGTTGTTGTAATTATGAAAGTCCTAAGTGATAAACTTTCCATATTAGCTTGCCTAATGTACAGATTTTAGACTTTGTAGATAACTTCAGCCTCAGGTGTACTCATTTCGGTATAATTTTGTGGAAATTTGGAAGTAAAGTTTTAGGTAAAAATGTAGCTTGAATATCCTAAACGTGCAGAATAGAAACATTCAAACATTCTAGGCCAACGGAAAATCATTAATGTTCTGTGCAACGTTTCGACATTATAATTGTGTTTTTGTTACTATACACTTTTAAGACATTCAAGGTTCAATTCTAGAAATCTTAAATTGACTTTTTCTAAAATTCGACAGTCTCAGGATTCAAAATGTTGTAAATAATGCTGATTGATGCAACTTGGTTGATATCTAGTACATAGCATGTTTTACTGGTAACCTGCTCTACTTTAAAGGTCCCATGTGCAATTTTTATACCTAACTCTGTCTTCAGAGGTGTATAAATACCTTACAGAATGAATTGTTATGTTTTTATTCCCTTAGAATGAGCTATCCTATTTCTATCCACAGGTTCCCTTGCATGGAATTGGCCATGTTGTTTCTACAGTAGCCCAAAACAGACAAACTGATCTACAGAGCATTTCATAAATACGTTATCTCCTTCACCAAAGAAGCGAAAAGGCAACAAAATCTTTGTCCTGTGTCAGCCATCGTAGTTCTTAGTAAGGGAGGGGTGGAGTGAGTCGTTGGTTGCATTTCGTAACCTCACCACTAGATGCCACATATTTTTATAGGACCTTTAAAAGCTACCGCTCTTTTTCTCTGATATTGCGCTTGAACTTGCTGGTTTCTGTGACTGCTGTGACTACCCGTGCTAGAAGAGACCAGATAAATGTCACTACGCCTGCTGTCTGTGTATAAGAGTGTGCATGCGAGTGCATGCTAGTGTGCTCTGCAGCCTGTGAAATTAAATTTGTCAGACTCGTGAGGCCTCAGCGTGCCTGTAAACCACCAATCTGTAGGATTTTACATCTACATCAGCCCCTCCATACGTTTTGAAACGTTCCCTTATTAAATGTAGTCTATAACCAGCACTGTCTCTCTCTTTCTCTGCACTTTAATGGGAATGCTTGTTAAAACATTTAATGTTCATTGCCTGTGTCAGATGACGGAGCTTGAGCTCTGAATGCTGCTGCTTCCAGTGTCCGCTGCTGAAGAATGAATGAAGGCACTAGAGCTTCATCTGTGTGGGATACTCGATCAAACAGGTTATGACTATAGGAAACCAAAACACAAACCCATACGTATGTTAGATCATTTACAATGCTTTGTGTATCAACACACTGTGGCGGTCAGCAACCGACTGTCTTTTCACAAGGGAATCTGTGGGAAAACAAAGGTGCAAAGAGGGTGACAGGGCGTGAGGGACTCTTGTAAACATCACAGCATGAGGTAAACGTTTATCAGTATCAAGAGACGAGTTTTCCTGTGTTCCAGAGCTAGACATACAGCATCCACACATTTCATCATTCATAGCCCCTAAAAAAGCTAATATAACTTAGTATTGCTCATGTTTGGGATTAGAGATTTTAACAAACATACATATTCATTTCCCAATAATAATTAATAGAAATATTTATAGAAATATTAATGGTAGTCTATTGCATGTTCTCACCCAGTGGTTCTCAAACTTTTTCATTGCAAGGCCCCCTTTGTGTAGAGCGCATCGCTTTGTGGCCCCCCAAATAAAGACTTATAATCATGAACTTGGAATTTTAATGAATCCTTATAAACAAATACTGTTATACAATGCTGGAACATCAATACTTCTGGTTGGTGGTCTTGTTTTTCTTATGTTTAATTGCATGCAATTGATTATACTTTTGATTATATTTCTATATTTTATATAATTCCACAAAGTCTGTGGTCCGCTTGGATTCATCTCGGGGCCTCCCCGGGGCCCAAGGCCCCCAGTTTGAGAATCACTGTTCTAACCGTGATGGTCATATGACTTAAATTTGTGAAAGTGATGTAACTTATAAGTGATTGTTTTTGCTTTAATGATGAAATGCATAAAAAAATTAAACCCACATATTAACACTGAAGAAAGCACTGCATAGGAACGCCCTGGCAACCATCCAGAACACACTTGCCATCACGGCACTTGGTTTTGCTTACCGTTTCATTAGCTTATACAGTAAGTCCTCATATAAATGTTGTGTGTGTATGCTTGTATTAAGCTGGGAAAGATCTTTAAAAACTATCACACAAACACACTGCCACTTCCCGTCCTCTTCCAGCATGTGTAGTGCAGATTATCCCTCCTAACGAGGGCTTACACAAATCTCTGCGCTTTAGATGGAGTGTGTGCATGGGATCAAAATGAGTGCTACACAAACGTCATGTCAAAAAAACAGAGGATGAAATTGAGATGACACAGACCCCATCTAACCAATCGCAGTAGAGGAGTAGGACACATTGACCAATAGCAACATCTTTCAGTGGCCTAAATATTGCTCGGACATAATGCAATTCAACCCAGGTGACCCCAGAAATAACCAGAACACGTAGTTGTTTTATTATATCCCTGTTACATTAGCAATAAGATAAGCTGATCTATATGATGACAATACATATAGAAGTAAATTATATACCTACTTCTTAAGTGATAAATTAGTATGTTTGGGTGCAGTATTGATACCTTTTAGAAAAACAATATTCACCACACAGTTTACCTATGCTGTACTAATAACATCCCCCTCCAAAAAAAAATTACTCATGTGCTATTAAACAATTTCTTTCAAACTATGAGGAATACATCTTCTATATCATTTAAAAAAGTAAACCTCACCAAAAGTTTTCTGGTGCTTTGAAATTATTTCATTTTTGGACCTGTGGCCTCAGGGGATGAAAAAGTATCAATCTGATGCATACTGCAAAATATCAGCGAAAGAAGAGTAGACCATCTGGGTATTTCTTATATGCTGTTTCTGAAAACTGTTCCATACGTCAGTATAATTATGCATTCTTATTTTCTTATAGTTTTCACTATAGTATAGAAGTAGGCAATATTGGATGCAGGGTAAATCTTTGGGATTATTTAAAAATTAAAGGCACATACCAGTAATAGACAATAATAGGCATATTAATAACCATAATTAATGATCATAATAATATCATGAATAAATCACTGCTGTATCTGGTTGACGTGATCATACTTGATGGAGGTTTTCAACCGGTATAAATAATCTGCCTTAGGAGTCAACTCTGTCTTTGCCTCTCTAACACCAAAAAATAAGAAAACAAAACAATAGACAAAATTAAAGATAAATGTGATTGATAGAATTATTATTTATTTTTTATGTAATACCGTCGCACTAATATCATTCTTGTAAATCATTTTTGCCACGACAAACGTGTAGTAAAAATCTGATATTGTGACAGCGCAAGTCCTAAACTATGCATGGGTCCTTGTTTTAATCTATAGGATTTTTAGCCTGTTTTTAAAATCAACCATGGGCAAAAACTGTCAAATGAATTGAGACAGCTGACCTTACACGCATGCTGCTTTTATAACTCTGACCCTATGCGTTGTTTCTGTCCTGTTTCACATACGACACGCAACCTGTTATAATGTGCTTTGAGGCATTAAGAGCTTGCAGTTCTCACAGGGTTACAGAAGAACAAGCCAGGAAAGAGCACCTCCACTTCATCAATTATTCAATGCTTCTTTTTCATAAATCTCACATGAACTGTACTTTCCCACTCCCTGCGCAGAGAAACACCTCAGGAGGTTGTTGGAATTACTAGGCTGTCGACCCACAAAACTGTCGAACCGTCTGCAGCATCCACACACTACGACAAATATTCGCAGAGATGCACAGCAGCAATTTACAAGCTGACAATGATATGCCGTCTCTCTCTTTCATACACATGAACAGCTGACCGGAGTAGAACTGAAGAGAGTTGATTCAGCTGAAATAAGTTTGAGCTAATCAGCATCAGTGTGCCATCTTTAATATGCTGTCACTTCCTTCCTTCCCTTTAATATTCTGTCGCTTGCTTCTTTCCTGTGATTGGATAATGCTGCCTGTTCAGCAATTCTGCATCACTGGTGCCACATATACAGCCACAGAAAAAATGAAGTGGGCATTCCAAATGTTCATTTAATCAGCATTTCTAGATGCCCATTCCAGTCCAGTATCTGTTGAATTTGAACAAAATCAAACCTCAGGAGAGACAGGTCCAGGTAACGCTTCAATTCAATTTTCAGACCATACAATGCAAATGCAAATTGGTAGGAAATGTATATTTTTTTTATTTTTGGGGGTAACTTTGACAATCGATTCTTGTCCTTTTTTTTCATTTTACTTTTGCAAAATTGTGACTTAAATTATAATTTTTGTCTTTTCATTTGCGCTGTTGGCTGTACATTTAGCACTGGGGTGCCGACTGCAACTGTTTTATTTTACGTGGACGGCACAGTTCAGGTGTAGGCCTACTTGGATGGTCTTGTTCCTCTTCTGTACTAGTGTGCGGCCCTGGTGGATATGGAGCGGAACTCCGTCGTGCCTCAGTACAAATCTCTAGTTTAATAGGTCTACACCTTTTTTGGAGGTGTATGTATTCATAAACATAGATAATCGCAATCTATGAAAACATCCATGTCCAATGCTCAATAGCCACAGAATAAATATATTCTCATCTTCAACATTGAACATCTAAACAATACTTTTGTTGGGAACTGAATTGATTGGCTGATGTGCCTCAAGTTAGCTATTACGGATCTCCAATGACAGAACAATGCTGCAGTTACGTAACAAAACCATGGTTAATTTTTAAAACTAAAAATTAAAACTATTTTATATTATGCACTTTCACTCTATTTTTTATTCTATTTTAGTTACAACATGTGGCTATGAAGCAGTGAATAAAGGTTAATTGTGAACGTTTCACGGACCGTGACAAAGTCATCCAACAGAAATGTCAAAGACTGACAGCATGACAAGATAAATTATCACATAAAAAATAGGTTTAAAACTTTTCCTAAATACATGTACAAATATTTCTGTAGTATTGCTTAAAAGTGAATATGAACTTGTTTTCTTTGCAGTATTTTCTGTTGCATACAGAGCATCTTTTCTGTTGTTTTGAATGGTTCTCGAGTTTTCAACTTTTGCATATACAAATATTTGAAATTTGGGAGAAATATTGTTAGTAGATCACTTTAACTAAACACATACCTATAGTTAATCAATTCAGAAACACAGAATTGAATTGAATAATTTTGAAATGGTCCCTTAAAGGGGTCATATGGCGCGCGAACACGTGTTTTTCTGTGTCTTTGGTGTGTTATAAGTTGACCATGCATGTATTAGACACGTACAATTGTAAAAATTAATGTGTCGGACCAAAAGATGCAGTCCATCTAAAAGTGAATGCTCACTCAGACCTGCCTGAAACGCCTCATGTAACCACACCCCCACAAATCCACGTCAGTTCGTGGTATGATTTGACTCAGACCGCCCAAATGTATACACAAGTAAGGTGGGCGTACCTGTCAGTACAATTGTTTTGGAACCTGATGTTCCAAATATGGTAGGAGGCGTTACATTTCCCTCACACGCTTGCAGTATTCGACCAATCACTACGCACTGGTTAACTGGCCAATCATAGCACACCTCGCTTTTCAGAGCGATGAGCTTTGTTTAAAATCAGCGCGTTTCAGAGAGGCGGGGCAAAGAGGAGGTACAAACATGCATGGTATGAGGAAAATACAGCGTTTTTGAATCTTAAATCATGTATTACCATTGCATTACATCTAAAACAAACGATAATATTTGTTTCAGCCGTGTCATATCACCCCTTCAATTTTTTTCCAAGCTGTATACAGTAGGTGTACAGTAGGTCCTGTAGCTCAGTGGTAAGAGCAACGCAAGGTTGTGGGTTCGATCCCAGGGGATTGCAAATACCTACGTATAAATGTATAGGATAATGCAATGTAAGTCGCTTTGGATAAAAGCGTCTGCCAAATGCATAAATGTAGGTGTTCACTGTTTTGCACTGTGGACTTTAAGAAAATAAACTTGCTTCTCAAAATAAAAGATGCGTCAGTACTAGTACTCATTTTTCTCTAACAATGTCCAAGAAAACTTTCCATTTGGTTAATCCCCTTAAACATTTTCACATTTATCTTTAAACATTTCAGTGCAAAAATATTTCAGACATACAATGCTGAAAATAAAAACAAGCTGCTAATTTTCAAACAAAGTGTGAATATTTGTCTTCGGTGTAATTATTTCAACCCCCAAGACAAACACGACCGTTATTAACAAAAACTGTGTGCGATACATAATGCACATTTTCTGACACACACATTCACACAACTTTTAAATCATTAGCAGCACGAAGTTAAGAAAAAGCCACAGAGGTGACAGAAAGATTTAGAATAAAAAATCGGTTTACCAGGAAGTCTCTGAGCAACAGACTGAACCTCACAGGCTAAATAAATCACTTTCAAACACAACTCTGACGACACTAAAATAAACATGCCTTTATGCTCCATCTCTTTCTTACACTCTCATTTTAACTCCCAAATCTCACACCGTCCCAGAATTCCTTTTTTCCTTCTTTCTTGACAATGTCAAGTAATGCCAGAAAACCTCAAAGTATACAGGGACTGTGTAAGCGTGTGTTTGTGTATGTGTGAGCGTGTGTGTGTAATTATATTCATTAGCGCCCATTGAGACCCCTGAAGACATTGCATGTCTGTCTACTCAGTGATGCTAAGAAATGCATGAAAGAAGCATAAAAACCCGTATTTACACAGCTCTTATGCTCTAACACAACGTATGGATAAACCTTAACAAATAGACTATGCTCTTCATTGTGACGATAAATAATGACAACAAAAGATAAAGATGTCAGTACATAATGAGGCTGTACAAACCAATCAGAAAGAAGTCATTGCAAATATTTGCTGCATTCCTCTTTCCATACAAATGTGCAGCATGTTAGTGTTTCTAACAGATAAGCAACAGGGGATACAAATTTTAACCTGCATAAACAGTTTAAAATCACTTTTTTTAAGCGTTGCATTTCCAGTCTTGTGCATTCTCATGCATGTGAATAGAAGTCAACATAGTACAAACAGTCTAGTCATAAGTTCTGGGGAAGATGGGTTTCAGGCATCGAAGAAGTTGGTGTAGTACACATTCACATAAAAAAAGACTTTCCTATTGCTCTCCAGTTGCCCTGAAAATCTTACTTGTCCTTTATTCCACCTTTTCTAAATTCTCTTGCAGCAATCTGAAATAAGAGATTGGTGCGTGATCGGATGACCTCCCCTGGGCAGTCCCGCTTCTCTCCTGAACACCACAAACAGCAGAGGAGTGTCTTTGAGAAAACAGCAATCTAGGAAGACTCCGAACGGACGGTTTAAACGGCCGGGTGGCTCCAGAGCTCATCTGAAGTGCTCTACAGGACAAAAATGTGTCTCTCAGCTATGATAAAGGGCTCTGCGCTTCTGATTTGAGATGATGTTCTGAAATGGATGATTGGGACACAGATTAGGGTTGGAGTATGCACTATAGATGCGATGAATCTGAAGTGCACACTACTGAGCAGAGAGAGGGTGTATGAAATCTGCCTTAAGGCAGAGGCTATAGAGAGTACAGTACGATGTAACCTCCCTCAGGTAGGCCTACTATGAAGAGTAATGAATGCAATCACACACAGGACAACACATCCACAGAGTTACCTTTCTTCAATATTAGGGCAGAATCACATTACAAATGCTCTTCGTATCTCGCTTTCAGAATTCCTATGAATGTTTCATGACACGCTTTACGAAACAGCTCTGCGTGTAGTTATATCAGGAATCATTCCCTCTCTTGCACAGATATATTGACACACAGTTATAGTAAAATGCACAAAGGCAAAACATTCTCTTGTAACTTCGGGTTATTTTAAAGAGAGGAGCATCGTCTCATTACTGCCATGTACCACACGGAGAGATGTGCCAATCAGAAAATCATTTATTATTGATGCATCACAGCAGGGTATAGAAAAAAGGGCAAGCCTGTAGGCAGCCTGTCAAAGCCTCACTCACAAAAACCGACAGACAGGCATATAGTAAAAAAGGAAAAGAGGGCAGAGAGGTGCTTAGCTCTTAGAGGCTAAAAATAAAAGATTTTAAATATGAAACAATCCTAACTTGTCTGTGAACATCTTTGGTCCATTTGAATCCCCTGCAGCACAGAGCCCAGAAGCTGTGTGTGTGTGTGTGTGTGTGTGTGTGTGTGGTGTGTGTGTGTGTATTTCAGTGTGCATGCCTGTGTAAGACGTCAACACACTGATACACACCACAGCAAACTCATGAGGACCATGAAAGAAATGAACATGAAATACACTAAACTCTAAAAATGAGGAAACAAATTAAAACATTTACACTTTTTTGAGACATTTCTGTCAATGTTGATCTTAGGATAATAGATGGATACTTGTGGGTTGATTTACCATAGCTCCAAATATGCACTGAGTTATAACTCTCACTACACACAGAAAAAATACACACATGTGGCATGTATTCATTCACTTTTTCATTACATATGTAGAATCATCTACACTGCTGTTTAAATTCCACACAAATCATTAATCTGCCATTACATCAAAACGTATCCAGATCCAAAGCAATTCCAGCAGGCACTATACAAATGAATAGTTATTTTCGTTCATTAAGACCTGGCAAAATTCATGCATCTGAATTACTGTGTTGCTTAACATTAAAAGCAAATAAATGTAGCTAGAGTTAACTTACACGACCCAAAACTATATATACAATACATGTCTACTGATCCACTTTTTTTACGATGGATGTTCGCGTCATGGTCCTGCGCTGTACTAAACGCTTGACCCCATAGCATCAGCATCCAACGCGACTGTCAGCGCGGCTACATGGCACGACCACGCAACGCTATATGACGCCATACAAGTGCCATACACTTATCATTGGGAAGTATTTACCGGGACGTGTTTTCTGGAATGGATACGTGTAATAACTTATTCCTTTAGGCTACTCGATCTTATCAGCAAACAAAAACACTCCAAAATACTTCAAAGCCAAGCTGTGCAGCTAATACAACACGTCCATTGCTCTCACAAGAGAGAAACAGCATCGCAAGCAACAGTTCACTGACGCTCCTTATGGTCACTTGAGCGAGGTCCAGATTCTCCGCATCTGTAAGATCGATTGCAGTGACACGCTGAAAATTAAATCGTTTCTCGCCGGGTAGATCCGTGACAGTGATGTAGTCATTCATATGGTCACCGGTGACATATGCTGTAGTTATTCACTATTGCCGATCATTCTTATGAGAGCCTGTCAGCAAGCGCTGTCTAACAATTGCATAAAACTGTATGAAAATTGAGATGAGCGCAAATGCGTTTCTTACCTGGAGAGCCACGCGCTGCAGATGAATAGTTTTATCCAGAAATCAGATTGCAAGAGCGATATATCCGTAACGGAGCGTGAATCTCAGTGCTGGACTCTGTGGTCTCACAGTGTGAACGGAATTAAAGCCCGGTGTTTGGTGGATAGGAGGTCCCCCTACCGCCGAGTTCTCACACTGCCGTGCACTTCACCGTCTGCACAACACTGCTGCCGCATCTCTCTCTCTCTCTCTCTCTCTCTCTCTCTCGCTCACACACGCACACGGGGGCATCAAACCGTGCCCGGAGATTTATATTGTGACATCTATTAGACCCCTGGATAAAAAGAAATGTCGCGTACCCTATCACTGTTCTTCGTTAACTAATTTGAGCAGCGTTTAAAATGTAGCATGGCTTTCAAAAAAATAGGCCTACATGTTTTTAACATATGTACTACATATAGAATCTAATCCTCACAGAAACCTGTTATATTGACGTACAAATGAAGACCACTTTACATTTACATTTACATTTAGACATTTAGCAGACGTTTTTATCCAAAGCGACTTACAAAGAGTTTAGGAGCAATAAGCAATATGTCATACAGGAGCCATAAAACATTAAGTGCCAATACAAAGTTACTGGTTTCAACAAAAGCTAGACCACTGGACCATAGCCCTCCCAGTCGACAAAGTACTCTAGGTGACCACCCCGTCTACGGGAGTCTAATATCTCACGAACAGAGTAGATTGTTCCATCTTCTAGATCCAGGGAAGGAGGAGGTGCCTCACTTGGCGGAGCAGTTTCTGTGGAGGAGGTGTGTACAGGTGAATGGTAAGGTTTAAATAGGGAGACATGAAAAGGAGGGTGAATTCTACAGTGACGGGGTAGTTGTAGCAGGTAAGTGACTGGACTGATTTGGCGAATGACAGTGACAGAACCAACGAATCTGGGACTTAGCTTTTTAGTAGGCAGCCGCATCCTGATGTCCCTCGTAGAGAGCCATACTTTCTGGCATCCGCCTGGATCTTGTGACAGCGGATGGCTCTTTCGAGATGGTGATGGGCTGTGTCCCAGACCCTCTCGTTCTCCTGGAACCAATGGTTTATGGAAGGTACCTCAGAGGGCTCGCCAGACCACGAAAATAACTGTGGTTGATAGCCTAGAACACATTGTAAAGGCATTAATCCGGTTGCTGGCTGGCGTAATGAGTTCTGGGCATATTCGGCCCAACTGAGGTATTGGCTCCAGGTTTCCTGGTGGTCACGGCCGATTGGGTACAGGGAGTGGAAGGAGTTTTCCGGCGGGCAGCTGGAGAGTGCTTTTGGAGAGCGCACATTCTCTGCTTGGACGAAACGTCATACAAGCTGCCATGCCTGACCACCAGAAGCGTTGTTGTACGAGCGAGAGGGTAGTGTTGGTCCCTGGGTGGCCAGTGCCTAGAGAACTGTGGACAGATTTGATGATGTCATTACGATGTGTAAGGGGAATGTACGTACGTGACAGGGGACACCCCGGCGGACGATGGGCGGGAGTATTTGCTCGTTTGATGGCATCATCTTCAATCCATTGGATGGGACATATGAAGAGGGAGTCAGGTAAGATGGGTTCTGAACAGGGTTCCTCTTCCAATGGGCAGAACATCCTGGAGAGGGTGCAGCACGGGAGTTCTTTGAACCTGGACGATAGGAGATATGAAACTGGAAAATAAATATTGCCCACCTGGTCTGACGTGCGTTGATTCTCTTGGCCTCTCGAAGGTATTGTAGGTTATTGTGGTCGGTGAGGATTTAGAATGGATGTGCCGCACCCTCGAACAAGTGTCTCCACTCTTCTAAGGCGAGTTTGATCGCCAATAATTCCCTGTCTCCGACATCAGTACGGAGGTCCAACTTAGTTAAGATGGTGGCACCCCGTAGTTGTTCGAAGGTGGTTGGGATGAGAGGAAGTGGGTATGGGAACTTGATTGTTATTTTATTCAATGCTTGGTAGTCGATACAGGGTCACAGACCTCCATCCTTTTTTGCCACAAATAAAAAACTAGAACCAGCATGGGAACATGAAGGACAAATGTAACCCTGGCAAGGGCCTCCTAGATGCGAGCGTCAGTGATCTTGTGGGATCCTCTGTAGGGAGAGTTGGAAAACATCTCGGGAAATGTTCTCCCCATTTCAGGATTTCCCCGGTACTCCAGCAGATCTCAGGTTGATGGTGGACCATCCAGGGACGACCCAGAATGATGTCTGTGGTAGCCTTTTCAAGGATGAGGAGTGAGATGTCTTCTTCGTGACAGACTCCCACTTGGAGATAAATGGGTTCGGTTTGATACCTGATTGTTTGTTTACGGAGGGGTCTTCCTAGAATGGACTGGATCTGGTAGTGGACGGGGATTTCCACTTTCGAGAGGCAAAGCTGATGGCAGATGGCACCGGAGATGAAATTGCCGGCTGAGTCGATGAGAGCTGAAAATATTAGGACAGAATCAGTTGTAGAAATTCTAACATCAATAATTAATGGCTTTTGTGCAACAAGAGCAGGTTGAATAAAACTTACCGGATAACGTGGAGGACGGATGGGGCATACTGACATTACATGCCCAGAAGTACCACATTTTAGGCATAGACCCTGGGTCAGTCGTCTCCGCATCTCATCTGGTGGTAACCGATTCCCGGCCACTTTCGTGGGTTCATCCACAGGCGAAAAGGGGTACTCTGGTCGACAGGGATGCAACGGTAGTGATGATTGCCCTATTGTGAGTCGGTCTGCGATGTGGACGGAGAGCTTGATAAAGGGTTCCAATCCTATTGAATCTTCAGTACTGGCTAAATGGAATTGGAGACATTGGTTCAAACCGTTAATGCTGGCTCGTTCCATCCACACGCAGCTGCTAGGGTTCGGAATTTGAGAGCATAATCGTGCACAGATAAATTCCCTTGACGAAGTGAATGCAGTTGTTTACTCACCGATGGGTCTACTGTGCACCGACCAAATACCTCCTTAAAATACCAAAGGAAATGGGACAGTGTTTGAACCGGAGGTCCGCTTGATTCCATATGGGTTCCCGCCCATCGCAAAGCCTGGTCGGAGAGGAGTGAAATGACGAAAGCGATTTTAGAAGCTTCTGTGGGAAAACAGTGAATGTTGTTTTGAATGTAGAGGGTACATTGGAGAACGAACCCGTTGCAATCCTCCGCCAGACCAAAGTAGGGAGCTAGGGGGACCATGGGACTTGCGACTGTAGTAGAGGAACTGTTTAGGTTGATGGTATAAGGAAGTGCAGCGGGTGGAGTGGAGAGTGCCCTCTTGAGCGCAACCACAATCTCCTGAAAAGGATCCGTTGTGCTCATCTTGAAGCGGTCTGGTCTTCTGTTATGATACCACTCAGACAAATGATAACTTTCGATTACAAAGATATTTATTGACACTTAATAATAGGTATATAATAAAAAACGTAATAAACACAGAGCGAGAAGAGTATGCAATAATACTGTCCTTATAGTTGCAGGAGATCGTGAATGGCAGGCGTGGGAATCCAGGGAGTGCAGGTGAGTCTAGCTGCAGGTGTAGATGAAGGTAAGTGGTGTATCCGATAGTGATAGACTTCTTGACAGGAAGGGACACTTGGAGAACAAGGGACACTTGGAGAACAAGAAACACTTGGAGAACAAGGAACACTTGGAGAACAAGGGACACTTGGAGAACAAGGGACACTTGGAGAACAAGGGACACTTGGAGAACAAGGGTTTTGTGTTTCTTTGATAAAGCTGTCAAATTCGCAAAACAAATCTGGGGTTTCCTCAGCGATAATGGTTTAATAATGGAATAACCCTCATTAGAAATATGAAGCTAAAAGTGGATTCTCCAGACAAATTAAATTAGCTCAAATTGACTAATACATATTTTTACAGTAAGGTTTTTGTCTTTTAATTGTTGTTTAAATTCTTATGTGAAGGCCTTACCAACAAAATCCGTGTTTAAATGAAGTATGCAGTAATATAAAAGATGTCTAATGTCAGTATATACTATTCCCAACAGATTTCCCTTCTAATGGTCCCCACAGACATTGGGAATAACCCCAGAAGGAGAACTGTTAAAGGTTTATTTTTAATCACGTTATTAGTGATGTAACTAGTAATTTACTCTTAGAATGTTAGTTTACTCTTCACAAGTTTTAGTGTACAGAAATGCAAGACAGACTCTTCAATGTTAAATATTATCTAAAAAAACGGATTACAAATGAATACAGAGTACCTGTACATACCGTATTTGAGTACATGTAACATGACAAAAGCAAATTATTTTGAATTAATTTGTTAAATTAAGTGTAGTTGATCTTTTCCATAATCTGTAATAAAAGTGTGTTTAATATTGTTGGATTGTGTTTATTGAATATTTTAAATAAAAAAAATTTGTGGTGTAGATTTGGTTAAATTCGGGAGAATTCTGGCTTTGAATCTATCAGTCACATGCTGCCCACGTAAGCTCTGTCAGTCCTTGTGGAGCTCTGTCAGGTCCACATGTGGGCCACATCATTCTTTATTATATGGCTCACTGTTGGTGGAATTTTGGCACAGATCTGGTTGAGTTGTGTCTGACAAGATGTGGACCGGGAAAACTTTCTTAAGAGGGGCCACGGCTCAGCAGTTTATATGGGCCAGATCCGCACCAAAGGAAATTAGCTAACTGGGAAGTATCATTTTAATTCCAAGCGGTTGAATGGGAGTGGAAAGTTGACTTTTTGAAGGTCCAAAAAGTACATCCATCGATCAAAGAACGGCTCGACACGGCTCTGTGGTCTTAGCAAAGGTGCGTTTGTTTAAGAAAAATATCCCTATTGACAGCGATATTACAGTAACATCAATGTCTAGTTTCCTTTATCCCTCATGCTGCGAGTGCACATGGGAAATTATTTTGATTCAATAGTGAAATATCCCTTTCAGTAGTAACATAAAATAATTAAGGTTTAATGCTTGAGACATAATTATTGATTTGAAATAATTTGACTAAAAATCATGAATACTATATATCCCTATTACATATACCATATATACAGTTGCAGTCATTGGTTTATTGTTATTACTGTGTCATAAGTTTTATGCATAAAATAAACATACAAAGACAATTGCAATTTCCTGTACGTTTTTTCTTTTATTAACAGTTCTTTTAGGTCAATGCTCTCAAAACAATAAAAGATTGTTCCACAATATATTGTATGTGTTCATTGATTATAGAATTTACAAATACATACACACATCATTTTCTTGAAACTTTTAGAAAAGCAAACACAAGTGTTAAGCTATACTGTTTTGGTTTACTTTTACCACAAATATTTTGTTACAAATACAACCAAGAAAACATGCTATATTTTGCCATATAGGCTATATACATAAACGACATGTTGTCAGTCACCATTATATCGATACCACATGATGTTTTTTTTACACACAGGTGCAGTTTAGTATATTGTTTACACAGCAATTAGCACTTAAAATGTATAAAGTAAAAGGTGTCTAACAAACTCAAGGCTATTTGGGAGATATTGGACAGTGTATTTACTATACATGACTGCCTTTTGTTTTACCTGCTTTTTACATACATCCATGCCCTTCTTAATATTCCTGGGTTTTCCTCCTCAGCTTTCTTCTTAAGTTCTTCAAGTTTTTGAACTCTTTCCTGATTTCTAGTTTCCTTCACTCTCTCAATCAAAAATTCCAGATGTATGAAACAGGACATGGTGGTAGATTTTAACGCAGTTTCCATTAATTTCTCTAAACTCTGATAACACTCTTCCACAAGCCTGATCTTCTCTTCTTTAATCTCTTCTATCTCAAGGTTTAGTTTGCTCATCAAACTCTTTTTTTCCTCATAGTCTTCATATTTCTTTTTAAGATCTTCATTTGTTTTTTTTATTCGTGTTGTCGTCATTACATATTTTTTGACCATCCTTCCTATGTTCCTCGTAAGAACATTTGTTTGTGCAGACTTTGCATTTTCCCTTTGTCATCACACTACACTTTGAGAGATCACTGACCCACCAGCATCCTGGATAGTGGCAGTTTTCTTTACACTTTATGCAGTAGGTCGCCTGTTTGCTCATGTGCCACCATGATGCATCTATTGTGACCAATTCTTTATAAGGTTCATCAACTTCATATTCAAAGTTCTTCAGTTTTCCTTCTTCTTTTTTATAGTTTTGCACAGCTACTTCTGTTTGCTCAAGCTCTTTTTTTCTGAGTTCTGCCCACTCGATTCGCTCCTTTAAATTATTGACACAAGCATCCAGTTGCTTTCGGCTTCTCAGCACGCCTTCAGTCATATTTAAACTTTTTGGGTTTATCTCATTCAGATAATCAAAGAACTGCTTCATGTTTTTATTTCCGCGATTCCATGATGATTTGTAACTCTCTCTGTCTTCCTCATCATAACAATCACTCTGACAGTTGTCAAACTTAAAATATAGAGGTTCTCCATTTTTCTTTTTTGCACATGGAATCTGGGATATTTTTACTAAATTAAGGGCGTTTTTGGGAACACTTTCACCAGCATTTGTGATGAGTATGAGAATATGTTTTTCTATGTCCTTGCCAAATAATGACAGAACTTCGTCCAAAATATACCGCTCTCTGTCATGAAGCCGAGCATCTGTAGACTTCAGTACAAGACACACTGCGTGAATTTCATGAATACCGTCTTCAGATCTGAGCAACTCCTGCAAAGCTTCAGCTATGTAGGCATTTTTGTCTTGGCCACCTGTGTCACCAAATCCTGGGGTGTCAATAATTTTGAGGGAGAATGGACTATCCCGTTGAAATACCTCATGAACTGTTACTGCTGTTGTCTGAGACTGTGATTGGTCGTCAGATGTCTCAGCAACCTCCAGCCACATTTTGTGTTCCCATCTGACCCCCATGAGGTAGTTGACCATTGCATTGATGAGAGTGGTTTTCCCTGATCCTGTTTCTCCTATCAGCAGTATGACCTTGTGAGGTTTTTGATCATCTACTTCCCCAATTCTTACTTTTCTCACCATTTTTTCCTCAGTCAGCTTTGTTGTGCTGAGTATATATCTTCTTGTGTGACCTTCGATCATTTTACATTTTCCAAAAATCTTTAATTAATTTGTCTTCCACTGAGTCTTCATAACTGCATAAAAAAATAAGCAGAACATAAAATTAACAATTAAAAAGCTATTAAAACAGCAAAATATACAGATTCAAAAAATTGTATTCAAAGTAGCTAGCTTTAGAAAGAGAGATAACATATAGGCAAATTGTATTCAAGGTTAACCACCTATGGCACGGTGTTGTTTCTGAGCCAAGGAAGCAACAAGGAAGCTTGACCAAGTTTAACTTGCTTCAACAAAAGAAAAATATCCAACTTATGAGTCCTTTCTCCATTAGTCCCCCTATTCTTCAATAGGGGAGTACACAATAAACAATAGAACAATTGTTTTTAAGTGTTCAGTTTCAAGTAGAATGGTATCATAATACAGAGGCTCTCAACTGATTTAATTTTTTAATGGTCATCAAGCCATGAGAGAGGATATATATCGGTGTTTGTGACAAATAAAATCTTGAAATGATTGCCTTTTCCATCTCATCCAAGTATATATATTGTTTGTGCCCTAACGGCATCACATTTTCTGTTTAAATCTAGTGGTGTGCTAATAATCTAGTGTTCATTTTTTTCTGCTGGCCCAGTTGCACCACTGGTTGATTTTTACTTATTATAATTTCAATGGCATCAGCACAAGAAAAAAATAGACCAATTATATATTTGTTATTTTTTACCTGTGAAACCCTAATAAACTACATTTATTATGACACCAAAAACTACTATGTATATAGTAGGTCAAGTAAACTGTGATATACTTTTGTGTCAACGTGGCTCTGCAGACCAAATTTATTTATTTCCCCACCAAAATCAAAGTTACGCCCTATGGAATTCCAAACCTGCCTAAATAAAAAATAAATAAAAACAAAAACAAATCCATGAAGAAAAGTAAAATAGCCAAAATAAATGAGTATTTATACTTTTATATCCTTATTTATGTGTACTTAAATAACACAATGCTCTTACCCCTGAGCTACACCAAAGCCAACATTTGGTGTTCGGCTTCCCATTGCTATGTCTGAGGTGAAACACACCCCAGCATACAGTACAGACAAAGAAATACATAAATAAATGTGAAAATAAATAAATACATTTATTTATTTCCACATTTATCCATATATATAAGTGGAAATACATATATGTATAAATAAATAAAGGTGGAAAAAATTAATAAACGTGGGAAAAATATAATTACACATAAATAAGGAAATAAAAGTATAAATACTCATTTATTTTAGTTTTACATTTCTTCATGGATTTATTCTTGTATTTACTTTGATAGATTTGGAATTCTATGGATGGGATCGGGAGTTTTTGGCAGTTTTACATAATTTTATTTCGGTTGGACCCGGAAACGTTATACATCCATTATGGTGCATGACGTCAGGCTTAACAAGCGGATTGGATGTCAGTCTGATTAATATACAAATCAGTATTTATGAGGTGCTTGCATTGACTATTTATGGGTAAAAATGGGCGTTAACAGGGCGGGTTATGAGGCTGATTCGCATACGCACACTCGCAGGTGATCTATGATTTATAAAGCGAATATAGGCACGCTTTTTTGGATCCTACGCGATACGGTGTGGACACGGTGTTAGGCACTTTAAAACCATATTAAAGAAATCGGCTATATCATCTTCATTCCAACTTGCACAAGCAAGCAAAGCACTAATACACATTGAGGCTATTATCGCTCTCAGATTCATGTTGATCTAAATGAAGAAGACTTCCGTTTACACTGAAAAGTTCACGCACATCCACATATGAAATCACTATACGCAAACTAAAGCGTGTCATACTTTGTTTGTGTGTGCGAGCGTTTCATAGATGTGTGTTTACGTAGAGTTTGTATGTATGTGCGAGTATAGTATAGGTGTGTTTGCACGCATCGAGTTTATATGTAGGCCTATGCGCGAAAAAGTGTATGCAGCCATTACTAACATAAGATGTATTGGTATGGATTTCACATTAGTGCTCACATGTTTTTCATATGTGTTTGCTTGAACATCCAAAAGTATACATGTATACGTGAGCAATGTATATATGTGTATGCACGCTTTTATATATGTATTCATAAGCGCAGTTTAATTTAAACCCTATACGGCGCCTCATAACATTCTTCACAAAAAGCTTCAAAACAACGGTGTGCACCGGGCGCGTCTAGCTACAACTGGCAGGTTTGCGCAGCGGACGCGTGCACCCCACTTTTGAGTCACGACCCACCAGTTGACATACATTGTATTGTACAATAAAGACAAACCAATCTTTGAGCAGATCATGTTCAAGCCCTACCTTTCAGAGAATTGTTGGGAATCTGCCATGACTGGTTCCAGGTTGAAATCGCCAATGCATAAACTTTGTTCCTAAATAAACATATGGACACTTATCCAAAAAGACATCAACAGTGAGAAACAGAGGATTACAAAATGAAAAAATAAACTCACAATGTCTCCTTCTTTACTTCTGATTCCTTCTTCGAATAAATCTAAAATGACTCGAATTAGATCAGCGTTTTATAGACACTGATCACACCCACTTTGAGATCATGTGATTTATAAGAAATTCTCAGGTAAAACCTGTATGCCCAAACTAACCAATCATGTGATTTCTTGGAAAGCTTATAGGTCAGCTGTATTTGTGGTGCCATACAATTGTTACAAGCTTGACAACGATCTAAGCAAAACATGTCAAATCAAATTCCACTGAAAGATTCCTGTAAAAATGATAAAAAATGTGTTGAGAGATTAGTCACCACCACATGTCCATCTTTGCTGTTAAAAAAACACTGACCAAAGTGTTTGTTTTACAAACACTGTGTTAGTTTTAATAACTAAATGTTTTTAGAAGTTATAAATCATAAGTGCAAACATTGAAAACTTTATAATGATAACCGTAACTCTTATATCACGCTCCCAGAATCTCTATTTACTATTAAGTAAATATAGCAAGTAGCAAATTTCAATTTCAATAAATACATTTATTGAATTACATTTATTGGTTAGTGCATGTCTTTCATTGGTAGCCACTGCAATAATAAATTCAAATTTAAAAAAATAAATTGAAACATCTCTTGAGGCCAAAAGTTTAAACAAGACAAGTTCTCCCATGCTAGGATCACCATCCACTCAAATGGCATTTTACAACTGGAGGGTATTACAGAAAACTAGTTATCTGACATTCAGATTTAATTATTAGCAATTTAAAATTAGCAATGTGATCAAATACATCACACAATTTTGGTAAAATTCCATTGTAGACCCGTTAAGAACAGTTACAAACATCTCAACAAATCTACTCATTATGTCACAAAGATAGCCATGATGAGTATATATTTGAAATGTTTCAGTTTAAAAATAGTACATATATTTTAACTATTTATATGTTTAATTAAGTAATTAATTTATAGCGTTTATAGTTTTATAAACATACAAATTAAATAATATACCCCCCTAGTGTCCTTCAGATGATTCATAATGTAACCCATATTCTTCTGTGCCTTACCGTATTTTTCTTGGTAAAGATAAAATTAAGAAAATGAAAATATTTGTTTTGTCTTTATAAACTTCTTCACCAAATGCCCAAGCAGAGGTTTACATATAGCCTGTCTTCCTATAAGGATAGATGGGGAAAACTGTAAGGGTGTCAATTGCATATGTACATTTTTGAGTTGAGTGGTTTGCCTCTGCAACAACAAACAATCCCAGATAGCAGATCGACACTGAATCAACATTAAATCAAGCTTGATGCATCAACCAAATTATCATTGAATCAATGTTGAAATTGTATCATTGATTTTTAATCATGTTTGCACCCTAGAATAACGCTATTTCAATGATGAAAAATAGATCAAGGTGGGCATAAAATCAATACTAGTTAAATTTAATTTAAATCACTCTTTTAACATTGAATTATGATTGAAAAAATATTAAACCAATCTTACTTTATTTACAGTAAGATTCTACTCCAGTAAATCATGGACAGTATGTTGTATATTCATTAAAAGAGGATGTTGGCAGAGGTAGACAGTACTGAAGTATTTACTTAAAAAGTGTACTTGAGTATCTGTACTTTGATGTTATTTTTCCCTGGAAACTTGATACTAACTTCACTACATTTGAAAGACAAATATCATACTTTTATGAACTACATTCTGTCAAGGTCTCCAAGTCAAAGGTAATTTCTTTGAGGCATCCTAGAAAGTCAGTATAAAATTAGGAATAAGGAAGGACTTCGGCACTACTCATAAAAAGTGTGTACATGTCAATTTATACAGAAATTGCAATGCATGCCTGACATAACATATTTTAACTAAAAAGTCACTAACTCCAAATACAACAACCTTGAAATTACACATATGAATATACATGTAACAAAGAAACCAGGCAGGGAGCGGATCCATGTGCAGATAAGTAATCCACGAGACCAAGAACATCAACAACTGACCCATGCATAAGCAAACACTGGGGTTTAAAGAGACAGAGCTAATGAGGGAAACAAGCAGACAAGAAAAACATGGGGTGCTTCTCAATATGCATCCTCGTTTCCTTGCTCCTCCGTCCTATGACCCGGAAACGTCTCAATTCTCTAAATGCACTGGGAGGAGGCTTTCTGAGGAGTCATTAGCGGGGATACACAAGTGTTTCCTTTTGCGGAAGTGTTATATCCACTAAACATGACGCGAGTATTATTCTCCTGCCCCTGCACATCGTCACATCTTTAGATCATATTCGAACATACATAAATTTGATAATTACGCTTTTTTTGTAAATGTATACCTATTTCAGACAGTATAGTTAATACTCATACAGTTATCATGCATATAGTTATAGTTAATATTCATGTATAACAAATATTTGACATACCTTATATACATTTCTGACCACTTTTACGCATGTTTTTTTACGTATTTTATTGTCGTGGGGATTATGAAATCTGCCTAAAGTACTTTATTCTTTATATTTTCAATGTGCAATATAGTCATCATTAATTGACGACGCTTTGAAGTGACGCTTATGGGAGCGAGGATGTGCCATTTCACTTCTTTTAATTCCTCCGTCCTATGAATCAATTATCCATTTGTTCTTTAGATGTAAAATTACAAGATCATTTTGGACAGAGATTTCCCTTTTGATTTTTAATTCTTTCAATAAGTGAAATATTCTTATATAATATATATATGTTTATTCTCAGACACTGGTTCTATTGAAATAGACAATGCTATTAAAAATATATGTTTGCTTGGAAAAAATTACATGCACAAATGTAAAGTTACAGGCTCTAGCCCTAATATTAATGTTTTTTCTAGTGAACTTAAATGTTTTAAAGAAACCCTTTGTAAAATGAATAAAAGTAAGAAAGGAATTAAAACTCTCAAAATATTGAAAGTACTCCTCAAGGAAAAGTAATACTATGTGTAATTGACTCTGTCAGGAACGCAACATCTGTTTAAAAGCAAAGCTGGTTTGGTTATAATCCTCGTTTCTTTCTTCTATTTTTTTCTGTTTATTATTTTTCATTTTATTTATTTTTTATTTGAGTTTTATTTTATACTGAAATGTCTCGATGTTGATAGAAATTTACGATGAACATTTATGTCGTGAATGTAATGTAATATACTAAAAATTATTATTCTTTGTACTATGTTATTGTATTCTGCATTTTGTTTGAAGCAATAAAAAAAAATGTTGTTCTCTTCCCTCGCATCCTGAAGGGGTGGAGCTAAAACGCGAGGAAGGGAAACGAAGATGTGTCGCTGACGCCACTTCCGGTTAATCCAGTTTTTACGGTAGTCGACTCGATCCGTTCAGGTGTTGCTCGATTTGTACTGCGCATGTGCAAAATCGTATCACGACACTTGTCCTGCTTTTTTGATATTTGGTGAAGAGTGATGATTATGTGATAGCGTTATGGATTCTTTTGCATTTGATGTACAACTTAAATATTATCTCTTAAAAGAAGAAATTCCTGACAGCCCTACAGAGCGTCGGAAGGTAAAATGGGCGTCTACGAAGTATACCCTCAAAGGTAACTAAATGCCCAGAAACTGACGTTACGTTACACAATATGTCATGTGCTTAATTTATACGTTAACTGTAAGTTACCTGTTCAGCTCTCGTACTTGGGTGTCCTGCTGAAGAAAAATAGATTTGATAAAATAACCATTAGCTTTCTACAATTAAAACCATTACAAAATTCCTGTTTTGATTCGTTTTGAGGATTATTCAGAAGTTGCCGCACCTGCCGCAATAGGGACCTTAGTTTCCGTCCCAACCAAAACAAGTTCTATTTAATAAACTAATAATTAAAAATTTATTTTTTTCAGCAGGGTATTAATATCATATTAGTGATCATATAGTGATAAAAGTGATCATAAATGTAGTTAAATCTGAGTCAGATATTAATCTGATTTATTTTTCTTTACTTTGAACTGCAACCTTTCCTCTTCAAACAGATGACAGACTCTTCAACACTGGTCCTAGCAGGCTGTACATGCGGCTTGTTGTCCCGTCAGAGGAGGAGAAAACATCAATTCTTGCAGAGTGCCACAATAACCCTGGACCTGTCAATCACAGTTCCCGCTGCTAGAAAACAGGAAGGACCAATAGACTGCAAGGGTTTGGACAACTAACCTGGAGTTGTTACATTTTACATTAACGTTTAGACATTTAGCAGACGCTTTTATCCAAAGCGACTTACAAAGAGTTTTGGAGCAATAAGCGATATGTCATACAGGAGCCATAATACATTAAGTGCCAAAACAAAGTTACTGGTTTCAACAAAAGCTAGACCACTACCTGTTGAGAGAAAGGGTTAGTGTTTTTTTTTCATTTGTCAAGTATTCACAGAAGAGATGGGTTTTAAATAGTTTTTTAAATGTTGTGAGAGATGTGGTTGAACGGACAGAGTTAGGAAGAATGTTCCACCTGTAGGGGAGTCACGTGAGCCCTTTTTGGCTGTTGGAAGACGAGGCGTGCTGCTGTGTTCTGAACCAGCAGGAGCGGTTTGATAGCCTTTGCAGGAAGACCAGCAAGGAGAGCATTGCAGTAGTCCAACCTTGAGATGACCAGGGCCTGGACATGGAGTTGTGCCGCATGAGATAGGGTCTGACCTTTCTAATGTTGAATAAGGCAGGGAGCAGGGGGGTGTTGATGATGTGTGTGAGTGTGCTGGATATGGCCTGAAGGAGATCAGAGGGGACTGGGTCATGACTTCAGTGTCCGTAAGTGGGGTGAAAGAGGAGAGTTCGATGGTTGGAGTGTGGGAGGTGTTAACTGTTTGATGTTGAGATTCCTCTTTTTACATTGAGGAAAATCAAGGGACTCATACACAACTATTACAATAGATAGAAACATTCAGTTCTGCCATCAAAGTCAACACCATTCATTTAAACTCATGTGGGTGTAAACCTATGAAAATGGTTTTGGTGGAAAAAAATTATATATAATTTCCTGAAAAATATTTATGTATCTTTAAATCTTCTGAAGGACATTAGTGAATAAAACAATAAGATGTAAAAATGAAACAATAACAATTTACACCGAAACCATTTTCAGAGGTTTTACAAATTTTCTGAGACACTGAATTTTGGGTTTTCCTTATCTGTAAGGATCATCAACATTTCAAGAAATAAAGGCTTGAGATATTTCACTCTGTGTAATGAATCTATATAATATATGGGTTTCACTTTCTGAAATGAGTGACAATAAATATTGACCTTTTTCATGATATTCCAATTTTTGGAGATCTACCTGTAAGTAGATGGTTTCACTCAATGGCCTCAAGTTGCACTTTTGTTTGTAAGCAATTTAAATAAGCTAGGGCCACACCAGAACAACACAGTTGGGGGGGACAATCTTCTTCTAGTCCAGTGTTGCCTAAAAGGAAGCTCTTTCTGGACAAAGTCAAGCTTTCCTGGAGTAAAACCTAAATAAGGCAGGGAAACACATCTTTCTTCAGCCTCTGGTTAGACAAGGACCTTTTTGTGCAACGTATTACATTATTTTTTACACTAGGGGGCAGAGTTGAGCTATGAACGAAAAGTATTTGTACCATCAAATCTATTTTGGTGTATATCATTAATAGTGTTGTTAATATGATTAATTCTATTGCATCATTCATGCAATGATAGAAATACAAAATAATGATTCCAAGAAACAAAAAGATTAATACATTTTCCAGTTTTTAATAAAACAGCTCACCTTAGTTATTTTTAAAGTTGTAAGGCATCATGCATGAAAAAGGCATACAAAACATATGTACCTCCTTCCTAAAATAAAACGTTGAATTTGTTACATTACTGTGCAGATTAAAAATATAATTCTTTACAAATATATGGAAGAGCTGACAGTCAATCCAAAAAAGGATCTTATAATGACGAAACAACCTGTTCTCACAGTACGTCTTTGTAAACATGAATTCAATTCAGCCAAAAAAGAAACATTAGTTCATGCTTTGACATTAAGGAGGTTTACAA
Source organism: Triplophysa siluroides (assembly GCA_006030095.1). Classification (NCBI taxonomy): domain Eukaryota; kingdom Metazoa; phylum Chordata; class Actinopteri; order Cypriniformes; family Nemacheilidae; genus Triplophysa; species Triplophysa siluroides. The sequence goes on along the minus strand of VCII01000935.1, from coordinate 3,959,701 downwards.
GAAAGCATGCAACTGGTCTAAATATGATTTTCACAATGTCGACATTCTTTGAACACAGAAGAGCGAGTGATATTTTGTAGACTCGTACAATAATAATATGGTTAACATAATAAAGAAATATGATATGACTACTAACAGACGAACAGACAGACAGAATTAAAGAGTCATAAAGGTTCCATCCCCGCACCCTCCTCTAGAGGGTAGTGTTGAGTCATCTGCTGGAAGACTGCAGGGGAGGGCATTTGGTGTTTGGCACAGGAGAGTGCAGACATGCTTGTGTTGTGCTATACCACATTGAAGACCATTGAGAGATACTGCTCATATGACACCTGGATCCAGCCGTCCTGGTCTGTGTCATATCGTCGGAACACATCAGTTAACCTCTGTTAAAACAAAAACAGAAACCATATGTTTATATACATACATTAGGACCTTAATATTTGTAGAAATATTAATACTTAGCCTCATAATTCTTTATGATATATATATATTGTTACAATATTATCATTGGTTTGGAAAAACTCGAAAGAAGTAAAAAATTTAGAAATCTATGAAATGGCAAAACATTGTGTATCATTTGAAACCAGGCGCTCTTAATTATTTGGGTATATTTAGATTAGATTAGATTCAACTTTATTGTCATTACACATATACAAGTACAGTGTAACGAAATGTAGTTTAGGTCTAACCAGAAGTGCAGTTAGCAAGTGCAGGATATACAGTGTGAATAAATACAGAATACAAAAGAATTAAATACAAATTTAAGAGAAACAAATGAGTGAAAGACCACAATATATCAAGCTATATATCTAGATATTATCATATCTAAACCAAGAACTTGACAAAAATGCCAGGTGACCCCTAAATAACAACATTATATACATTGTTATAATATAAACATAAAAAAATATGTTTATATAATAGATTATAATAGAAAATCGATCAGTACCTGTAAAACAATGCAGCACTGAATAAAGTCATCAAATGCCACTTGGCCCCTCTTCTGACGGTCAAATTTCTCTATCAGTGTATTGTAGAACTGATCTGAAAGACGATAACCTGAGTGAAGAGATAAGAATTTAGCATTTTATCAAAAGTAACATTACATCAATGAAAATAAAAGAAATAACGCATTCTTATGTTGCTCCAACCCCAAATTATTTCATTCTCTAAGTGGAAACTGAGATGTTAAAGAACGTATGTGGTTTTTCAAAGCAATCTCCTAATTTGTTTTATAAAAAGAGTGTGGAACAATCTTTTTTGGGTTAACTGTTACTTTAAAGAGTAAATATTTTGGGATTTTTAAGGTCCTACTTTGGTTTATGGAGTGTCCAACAACAAGTTTACGTACATACACAGTGTAAAAACACTTTCATTTTCTAATAATAGGCAGTTATTATAACCATTCTTCTAGACTGACTCTCAAAAGATTTGTTTGGCGATTCATCCGTCTAATCCCCTCCTTTCTGTAAGGCTACTTTGATCTGATTGGTCAGATGTTCTAGTCTGCTTTGATTGGTCTACCGCGTGCAGTGTCGCAAATGAAAAATAGTCTGGCATTACACGGAATGACGCAAACCCGACCCGGAACTGAAGAAAAAAGACGACTCGTTCGCGTGATTCAGAGTCAACTCCAATAACTGTTACTCGTTCACTTTCAGCTTTACAACTTGGCAAGGAACTTACATTCACACACAGCAACATTACACACTGCATGAAATGTAAGTGTAATATTTACTCTTTAATCATTTTAAAAAGTTTATCTGTCCAAAATGTTTCTGTGCATCTTTCATTTATTGGCCTTTTTTAACTTTATTAGATTCAATATATTTGTTTTTTTTAATACAGAGAGACAGAAAATGAGACTGGATGAGAGACGGGAATAGGAAAGGAACATGTGCAGGGACTCGGCACACAGTCTGCTAGATCACTGGCGCTGATGCTGTTCCATTTACAGACGTCAATAAGAAAGCATTACTACTTACCAAAGCCAGTAAGAGCCTGTTTGAGTTCGTTCTTGTCGATAAACCCTGAGTTATCCCTGTCGTAGGTACGGAAGATATTCTGCCAGTCTGTGATGTACTTCCAAACGCCGGCAAACTCGTTGAAGCTAACCCCTCCTTTGTTTTCCCGATCAAACATAGCTGAAAAGAGAATTATGTTTAGTTTTACGTTTTTGTCACTTTTCATACACAAATAAACGTTTTTGTTATAATGTTTACAGTACGTGTGCTTGAATTTATTGTATAATGTAACTGGTGAGATCATTTCCTGTCCTAATCATTCATACATATGTCATTCAATAGAGACTGTAAAAGACCAAACTGAGAAAGAATGCCCATGACAGACAAAAAATACATAAATGTATTTCATAAAGATCACAAGTGAACTATGGTGTGTCCAAGTGTGTCCTCTTTACTTTCAGGAGTTAAAAATCAATAGGCACACATTTATTCCTGGCAACCTTCCACAAAAAACCTCTGACAATTTCTGCTGCTTAAGACAAACTCCTGCCAAATGTTTGGCCACTCGTCATTCGGCTGACAGCTTCATGCTTCCAGTTTGAGCTGAAACAATTGAGTATTTCTTAACCAAGTGTCTTAATAGAAAGCGTTCAAGGTTTCCATGGAGCGCACACACAAACAAACAAACAAACAAACAGCATTGAGAGTGATAACAAGAGAGAGATTGTGAATGACGGTGTGCATGAACACAAGTCGGCATTAATACTCACATATAATTGATCTGACGGTCACAGGGTTGAAAGGTGTCCATGTGCCTGGAAATAAAACGGCACAGATGACATTTAGTTGATAAGATTCATGTCATGTTCCATGTTAAAGGCCACATGAACAAATTGTTCACAACTCATTTGACTTTTGTTATATGACATAAAACAGAATATTCAGTTATAACTAATGTACTGTAGAGTGATACTTGCGATTTGATTGGATTATGAAAAATAGGCGATAATGTTATTGGTTCATATTATTTTGTACTCGTCTGCACGAAGAAAGATATGTCTCGGAAATGGAGAGAGTTAAATTGTGATCAAATATTAAGATATAAATACAATGAAATAGGCAGACTAAGATCAAATACATTGACTAAACAGATCTAGTTTTGATTTAAATTAGATTTTTAATTTCTACTCTTTGTCTTCCTTATGAGGGATTCTACTGTGTTTATGTTTATAGTTGCGTTTTAATGCCTGCCGAGATGACATCGCTAGAAGTGCCATTATGACACGCTCAATTGTTTTGTAAATAACTTTACTTTGTGAACTGAGATGTTTTAGGTAAGCTTTAATATTCACCTTTGCTGACCTTGAGGAACATAAATCATAGTTCCCAGAACAGTAAAGCCTCTGATTCTTCGAAAAAACCTTGTATCATTTGTTTCAGTGTGCTTATCTTAGCAAACCTACTGAGCACAGTGGGCGTGCTGAGGGTTACAAAACCAAAAGGCACAATAACGTAGAGCTGTAAAATAAAGCCATTCTTTCTGGCTATGCTAAGTCGTGGCCTCTCTCTCTTTCAAACACACACGGAAGAGGGGAAGAGAGAGAGACAGAAAAGACTTGCGATGGTCATTAACCATTTTCTATATAATTTACAAAAAGAAAATGATTCTGTAATTTTGGGCAGATGTGTTCTGGAAACACAACACTGAACAGACTAAACTTTGCAATGGTTTTCCTCTGTCACCAAGGTCACACTGATTACATTAGGTAGATGATTGCAAATAGTGTTGACCTATCTCTGAGAGCGAGAGAGAGAGAGAGAGAGAGAGAGAGAGAGAGAGAGAGAGAAAGGTACAAAGATGCCCCTATGTGCTCCACAGTGGCTCTAGTCACAGCACTGCCCACTTTGAGAGAAATCATGGAAAAACAACATCATTCAACTCACAACTCTGGACAAGAACCCAGCAGTCTAACACATAACAACACTGCGTGTGTTAACAAGACTTAAACCTGTAGCTGATAAATGAATTTGAATAAAAAAATTATAATTTTTATAAATTTACAAGGACAGTAAGTGTATTTTATAACCAAGCACTGTCCAAAATGAAAACCCGCCAAGCAACAAATAAAAGTAAAAACTTTGGGCAAGTTAACCATTAACTTCATTAGGAACTGCAACATAATCACTGCATTTCTGTGAGGAAGGTTATTTAAAGGGTGGATATAACACTGGATTTGCAGATCGTTTGAAACTGATAGATGGAGCCGTCCCAGCGCTGAAAGATGCCGGACATGAACCGCACGCGGTAAGTAAAACTGAGTCATATGTCTGTGTTTTGTTGGCAATGGGTGCACACATGCTGTAGTTCCGCCCGCACGCGAGCAGGTTATATGTTTTCGGAAATAATCGTATAGCTGTATCTTTCTTTTATAAATGTGATCAAACTAAAGACTCTACGGATATTTGAAGGGTGCGGTACTATTCTCTAAGTACTCAAGATTAACATGAGATATGCAGAAACTGCCACTTTAAGTAAATCAAGAAAACACCTGCCACAACTTGTAACACTGTGTCCTAACCATACGCGATCTGGTAAGATTCCAGCAATAAGAAATTTGTGTCCACACGGAGCGCGAAAAAGGAGCCTGACGTGACAATCAATAACAAAACACAACCGATCTGAACTGTTTCTCTCTCTTCGAGCACACCCTCGCGCTCCAGCTGAAGATCTTAAAAATACCAAGACGCATTTGCCACGATGTCTTTGATGGCCCACCGCGCGCTATGCTTTTTATGGCTTTCCTTGTTAAACTTTAGTGACTTGTTATACAACTTATTAATCTAAACTCATAAAATGAGATTGCTTTGTCAGCCACGATGTAGCTGAAATAGATGCACTGTCACTCGTCACGTATTGCTGTTGCATCTGGTTAAGACACACTGTAAGAAGTGAGAACTTTTCCAAAACTTCACATCACTAGTACTGTCGTTCTGAAACCTCGTATCTCCATATATTGTGATTTCTATGTTTTGACCTTGTGAAAAGCAAAACGTGTGTCCCCATCACCAGAGCTGACAGGAAGTTTCCATGTTTTAATTTCTGTTTACGTTTTAAGTAAATTCATTATACTTCAGTCACCGAGTGAATTTATGAGAGAAGGCGGATTGAGTTGGTGGGCAGAAACTCTTAAAACCGAACGGTTATTACATGGTAAATCACAGCTGCCCATTGCCAGAGTTTCACAGGCCCTACAGCACCAGCCCTTGAAAAATGACCTGTGATATAAATCTGTGAACAGCATTACTCCTCCAAACGCCTGGAGGACCTTCCGAGAAAATCAAGAGTGCATAAATTTGTTGAACCAGCTAAACGACAGGGTTGAGCACTTATACAGCAAATAAACCCAGAAGCCACAAAAAACAACAGTTTGATAAAGAAAGGTGGGTGATATTTGGTTATTTTGAAATTATCGGCACAAGAGCCATAAATATATACCTCATCATAGTCATCTTAAATCCTTCATTGAACTGTACTCGTAATCTCAAGCTAATGTCACTATTAAACATACGACATTCAGCACATATTGCACTTATGTTTAGGATCAGACACCCGACATGAGCGCTGCGTCCTTGAGGAGCATTCAGGGACATTCAGACACAGACTTTAGCAGAGCTGACAGGCTTAACCTGACATCTGAACCATCTAATAGCAGGACACACGGAACATCATCCACTACACAACATCTGACATGCCATGTCTGTTTTTATAATATAAAAAAACCCTATGAAACACAAGTGGGAAGTGGCACACTCCTGCAATACATCAGACGGTTACTACAATGTTACACGCGTCATGACATCACTGGCAAATACAGAGCGCAGTATCAGCATGCTATAAAGCATCATTGCTCTGCAGCAGCGCTGACAGGAACAGGCACCAGGATCATTGAACCGTTCAGCTTAAACTAACACAGCCAGTTCTCAAGAATGACACAGTTTTCTGCTAATTCTGCACTTCAATAAGGCGCTCGCCACACAAACCTCACTGCTTAGTGCAGATAACAGCTTCTGTCAGGAGTGAACCATCTCTGATCCACTTTGGCACAAGGCTATCTTATGCTCATAAAGCAGCATTGGCTATTGAAATAAGCTGTCGTCTATGATAGTTGAACTCAGTATGAATGGTGGCGGTGACTAAGCCTGTGTTTGGTATTGACATTGCGATTCCCCGGAAGAATTGGTTGGTTTACTTTTTTAATGAGAACTTAATTTAGCTACTAGGCTACTTTTATTTTGTCTCAGAAACACAGCCACAAAATCATAGACATCCTATATGAACCGATACTATATTTCTCCACCGATACAGATAGCCGATTATTCAGAGTGATATCTGCCTATACTGATTTTGAAGATTAAATGAATATTTATTAACTTTCTGAATGTTATTTATTCATATAAGGACTACTATTAATATTTAACATCTAATTGGTGAGGTTTCTTAAAACCTTCTATATAGAGAGCACAAATTCATTACATATTCCCATCCTCTTTTTACTGACAGGATATATCGGACCTGATCATCGTCTGTTTATTAACTATCAGCCGATAATGTGAAATTGTTTTATAGACCGATACAGATCATTGGCCGATACATCGGTGCATCTTTAATATAAACCGAAAATCCTTTCCTAGCTGTCCTGTGGCTCAGTGGTTAGAGCGTAAGGTCATGGGTTAGATCCCAGGGATTGCACATTCATAGTAACAAATGTATAGTATATTGCAATGTAAGTCACTTTGGATAAAAGCGTCTGTAAAATGCTAAAATGTACATGTAAAATGTCACTATTTAAAGAAAGTACAAATAAAAGGGCTGTGTAGTCATAAATGAGTGTTTTTAAATATGCAGATTTTATCTGTGGTGCTAAAAAACCTTTGGTTAGTTTAAACCACTGCAAAAATAACCGTAAGCTCATATAATAAATTGAACGTTACAGAAAAAAATTGTGTTTGCCTGTTACTGTTAGTCCCTGTCAGTCAGGAAACCTGGTTCCTGTATTCACCTTTTTCGTCTGCATTGACGTCTCCATGAAGGGCGCCATTACCGCGAGTGACTTCCTGTTTGATGATCTGCACTTCCGTTTTGTATTTGTTACAATGTTAGAGGACATTTCTGTTAATGGTTAAAAATAGTTTTTCTAAGAATTTTTGCGGTAAAAGGCTGTCACAACAGCCACAGAAAGCTCAGAAAACTTTGCGAACGAGTGTAAAGTAAATAACATTTAAAGACAGCTCGGTCTTAGCTCTGACTACTGCATTCTGCACCTCTCAAAAACATCGCACGCAACATATTATTTACTTCGTTATTTACTTTATTGTTATTGCATAGTACATCACTATTAACACATAGCATACATCCAGGGCTAAGTGACATTATAATACATTTATTATAATATAAAATTAAGTTTAATATTACAGTTGCGATTCAGTATTCACATACGTGTTCACATTGGATGATGCAGGAAATACACACTACTTAAAAGTATTTTGTATGTAATGTATGTATTTAAAGGGGTCCAATGACACGGCTAAAATGAATATTATCGTTTGTTTTAGAAGTAACGATTTAAGGTTAAAAACGCTGTATTTTCCACATACCGTGCATGTTTGTATCTCCTCTTTGCCCCACCTCTCTGAAACGCAGAGATTTTTTACAAAGCTCATCGCTCTGAGAAGCGAGGTGTGCTATGATTGGCCAGTTAACCAGTGCGTAGTGATTGGTCGAATACTGCAAGATTGTGAGGGAAATGTCACGCCTCTTACCATATTCGGAACATCATGTTCCCAAGCAATTGTACTGACAGTTGATAAAATGTCATCGGTACTTCCTTCCAATTCGAGCCCTAATCTGATATGGAAAATGAAGATGATCAAGACGATACATCAACTTTGCCAGTGCGACTTGAGCAGGATGTAAAGGATTGGTAAGGTTTTATTAAAACAAAATATAATGTTAAATAGTTAAAAACTATAGCTAACTGTTTTACCTTTTATATACAACGTTATAAAGACTATAAACAAACAACCATATACATCATTCAGAGTTTGTGTGAGATAGAAACAAGCTTGCCTTACAGCAGGGAATGGTAACATAATAAATAACGCAAGCACTTTGGCCCTTCTTGATCAACCAGTGTTACGCCACGTAACAAAGACAATAAACCCCATTATAAACACGACATTTGTTGCCTCTAGTTGGAACATAATTACTGATTATTAGGATGTATGCTGTCTTTTTTCACATTGCCCGCGTGTCTGCATTTGCAGATCATAACCCCGACAAACTCAACTTGCGTTAGTCCGTAGGAAAGCCTTTTACAATGAAAATAAACTTACAGATAAGTTTTAATGGTTGGAATGGCCCCACTTTTTAACCAAAACTTTCACGCATAGCCGGTCTTAATCTCTCGCCCAGGTTCGTGAAGCAATCGTCAGTGAAATGTGCTGTACAAACTTGAATTTACCGATTGTACTTTTCTGGAACAGTCTTGTAAATAAAATGTAACCATTTGTTTTTAGTTGTCTCATCTTTTGGCAGGGCGAACAAAGAGTCTTTCTTTTCGCAACGAAACACAGCGTCTCCGCGACATGGCTGCGGCGGTGACGATACAATGAGATTTACAAGTACGCCCACTTTACTTGCGTATAGATTTGGACGTCTTAGTCAAATTATGTTACGAAGTGACGTACATTCGCCAGGGTGTGGTTACACGAGGCGTTTCCGGCAGGTCTGGGTTCACAATTGCTTTTAGATTGAATGCATCTTTTGTTACGACACTTTAATTTTAGCAATTTTACGTGTCTAATACATGCTTGGGCAACTTATAACACACCAAAGACACAGAAAAACACGTATTCGCGCCATATGACCCCATTAAGTGTATGTTTGGGCGAGTCAACATTGTAGCTCTATAAATAAAGGCACGTTTAACAACACAGCAGCTGTATCGCTACGTGACATACCAGAACCAGTCATGCTGAAGCTTCCAGATGTCTCCAATACTCCGTTAATTTATGAAAAATCCAACGCGATGTGATCAGGATTATTTATATCTGGTCTATAGAAATGCGAAATGTTGATGGTTTTGGCAAAGAATTCTTCCTATGTTAAAGCAGTTTAAAGTATTTTTATAAATGTAAAGCTCTTGGCCGTCTACATACATAAGACGATATATCAAATGTGCCTGCTGGCAGGAGTTTAATGTCATCATCCCAGTACATGCGCTTATGTCTAACTTCTTATGGTGAGAAACAAAGTTATTTTTATGGTCCAGGTTAAAAACACATGCCTGTGCGCCACCCTTGTGAAATAATTTAGACACTGCTCTTTGACATTATGCCGTTTTAAATGACATAAAGGTATTGTAACGTCCGTTTAAAAGCTTTCAAGCTAACTGCCTAAGTAATTAAGCAAGGAAGACTTAAGCATCAGCCCTACGCGCAATGACGCAAGGCATCATGGGTAATTTTGAGTGTTACATTGTCTATGGAAAACCTCCACCGTATTCTATTATATGCTAAATAAATACAATTCAATCCCTGTACGCATGTTTGTGTGATGATGAGACTACTTAGAATAAAAGAAAAGGAAAAAACATACCATTCGATAAAGCCTGTTGAAGTTCTGTGTCTGATATTGCCCCACTCCTGTCTTTATCTACCCTGGAGGAAACAAAAACCATATTGATGAGTTGCTAGCCAAAATAAATTGAACTTATGTTAAACTCTATATATTGAATGACAAAAACATGAAGTAAATTATGTATTTGGTTGAAATGTGTAAGGAAATGAACACTTCCAACAAGCCACAAAACAGGACGTGGTTACATGATCATCAAAGTCCTAATCAAATGAAACTATTGGACGACGATTCAGAAGCTTCCTGCTTCAAAGCCACACTTACTGAATAAAAACCAGTCATTCATACATTGTTTTCTTATCCTGTGTATGTAAATATGGCACATTATTCATTCATTTATTCATCTGTTCACAGAAGTAATGAAGGCACAGCCTCATGCTGATATTTTTATGATTCTCTTTAGTAATAACATTGCAGCGATGATTTCATAGAAGTGGAAAGTCAGCCACACAAAGAGCGACTTGACTATTCCTGCTATTGGGAGTGTCCTTTCCATTACACATGTGCCATGAATTGTAAAAAGACCATGTTTCCATAACAACCATTCTTTGTTGAATGTCTTCCATGTGGAAACAACACAGTATTCTTTGGTGTAATTTGTAACAGATTATAGAAAGGGGGATTTTACGAAACCCCGTGAACCTGTATTATGAAATAAAAAAATGAAGTAACATTCCAATAACTCTACATGTCTTAGCACACCAACAAAAACCCCAGTATTTCTAGGTTCTTAAAGAAAAACATGGGGGAGACCTTAGAAAAACAGCAGCGACTGGCCTCAGAGAGGCCTCGACAATATCAACACCAAAAACCTTGAAAGGGAGTTCAGTTTGGGTCATAACCACAGTAAACTGTGAAGGGAATGTCTTGTTGGTCCAGCAGGACCCAGCCCACCAGTCAATGTTTGAACTTGTGACTCCTATTCACACAAGACATCCAGAAGTAACCGTCATTCAGTCTTCATTTATAAGGAATCGTTGCGAAAATGATTTGGATTATCCATTTCTTTTATAGATGGCCAGACTACCTATGACCTTCATTCACAGAAAGTATGATATCAACATCCGGGCTGTTTTTCCTTTCTTAATAGGAGCAAGGTAGAAAAAAGTCTCACTTTCCCTGATTTTAACACAAGTGACTTGAATTTTCCGACGTTCCACCAAATGTAAGGAGGTCTCATAGGTTTTTTCGCTCTCAGTGCAGTATTACATTACAGCAGTAAGATGAGATGGGACCTACAGTATATAATATATAGAATATAAGATATATCATTATTATCCAGATAAAACACGTGACAGTTTTTAAAACATTGTCTTTGAAGTTTAGTATTATCATGGAAACACGTATACAATGCACACATGACTCATGGCAACGGGTTAATGTATAGATAAACAATCGTGACTCACTACACATTCCTAAATCATATGACCAAGGACAACACTCCTTGATTTGAGATTATTCATTCAACATGAATTCCAGAGGCAGGGAGACTCAACGTTACGTTAACCAACCACGTTGATCTGTGTTTTGGATTCCGAGAGCATGTTTTGAGCTCACACAGGATACGCGTCTTCGGCGTTCAAAACGAATATAGCATTACGCTATGATCTCGAAACGTGCTTTTAAAAGTTCAACTATTTATAACTTGACCCGCAACGCTTTAAACGCAACGCTGGACGTGAAACAACAGCGAGACGCGACGTAACAGTGAAATATGCGTCTGTAGATTGGACGATTATTAACAAAATAGCGCATACTGAACGTGTCCCGTGTGAAACCTGGAGCCAATCCTCTGCAATATTACATAATTCATTACTATAGGGACGATCTAACTAGTTAATAAACAGAACTACCGTTAACCGTTATGCATACGGGTTTATATAAGACTGATATTCACGGGCAGACGCTTGAAAGTTATTTCTTAATAATCAGTTGCAATGTTCGCTAAAGAAACAAAATTGCTTTGTTCAGTGTGTTGAAAATGAAAGTAAGACGAGAATAGTCTAATATGTCCGTCCGTCGAAAAGCAAAACAATTTTCAAAACAATTATCGGCGCCCGAGATTGCACCGGGAAGACATTCGTTCGCTTTAGCGAGTTGTAAAATCCTCTGAAAGTTCCCCCACACATCTTGTACGTGGCTTGCAACAACATGCTGTTTCTTGCTGTGCTTGTCAAATCATCGACAGACGTTGAAATGCGGAATCGTGATCGCGCCTTCACTTACCTCTGAAATATATTCCATAGAAAGCTCTGATCCGGCGGTGCGTTGTTAAATTGGGGTGGTCTGTATTGGTTTTGATAGGCCATGTCCGCTATTTGTCCCACTAAATTATAAAACGCGCGAGAGACTTCAAGTTGCTTAAATCTGACTCAAAAATTCTTCACGCAAAGGCGTGGCGTGAAACTCACCACTTCCCATGAAAATCGAAAAGACGTCACAGGGAACCGCCTCCTTCGAAGTCTCACGGGCACTTTCCGGAGATTTGATTGGCTCGTCTCACGTCAGCGCGGAATGTTTGCGCTAAATGGGCGGGGCGACATGCCTGACTAATGGAAAATGTGAATAGTACATACATTGAAATATTTCAGTTCTGTCCGGTTTGGACAGATTTCGACAGACAGATATTTTTAAAGAAATATAAATATTGAATACATTTATTTTAAACAAATCAAATATCAAAGTGACAAATAGCACAATTTATGGGACAATCTTGTATTGAAAATGATTAGAAAAGTTTTCGCATAAAACAATAAAGCACCGTAGGCTAATTCACATAGAAGTGTGTTATGAAGAGTTTGTTTCAAAGAATTTAAACATTAGATCGCTTTCTGACTAGGTGTGGAACACGCCCACCTTCATTTCACCTGTCAATCAATCCTCACAGAAGTTCAAAACGGGCTGAAGGACAAGACAGCACAATTTATTGATTTAGCGCTTAGTTCACGATAGTCAAATTAAAAGTTACCTCTCCGTTTTTTTGGCAGTGGTAAAGTGTAACCATCACATCACATCAGATCTTAGATAAGATATTGATCTATCGTGTACAGCTCGTGTACAGTGTCCAACTGAACTCTGAGGTAAAATGTTTTATTATCCAAATGTGCTTCAGCGCCACACTGGCTGTTTCTCTACGATTTGGTAAGTGCTTCAGTATAATGCAATTTAGAAGTGTATAAATAATCATCAAAATGTTGATTTGTGGTTATTCATAACTTTGTTTAATTTGTGTTGCCGAAAATCATTTCAAGGTAACGTTAATCGCGCAGAGGGAGACTTTGAATTTGAAAACAACGGGTTGACTTTATAAAATAAAATAAACATTTTGTAAGTTTTGTTTAGTAAAGTTTGTTTGTTTATTTTTAGGTTGGCAGCCACTAAAGGCATCAGGATTAGCAGAAGAGATTATCTCAAGGTCAACATCAGGAGAACATGGTAATAAAGGATCAACGTAATGTGAGAGGGATTTTTCCTTGTTATTATTTTTATTAAAATGTTATACATTGTTTTTGTTGGTGCATCTCTAGTGAGGACATTGTGGATTATGTGATGGTCCAGGTTCCTCCGGTCCACCCCAGTCTTCCTCGACCACGTTTCTCTCTTTATCTTTCCTCTCAACTGCAGTATGGTGTGGTCATCGTCTACCATCGGCAATGTGCTCTTCTGCTCGGTCAGATCATCATCATCACAACAGAAGCAATTATCAGTCATACATTATACACAGTCATACACTAAATACCTGCGTAGAAACCCCTTAACAGACCAAAGAGAATAGATTTAGGCAATTCCGTGCAAAGGCCAACCTTACCAAATGTTTTCACCATATTGATAGGTCAGATGTCAATATTTGGTGGTATACAGTTTTGACTCGCATTCATAACGCTGCATTGCCCGTTTACTTTTATCCGAACCAACTCTTACAGTACATTTAAGATGCATTTTATGTGAATTTGTTCCCTGGGATTGAACCACAACCTTTACGTTGCCAATGTAATTCTCTATCATGGCTACAGGAACTCGAGAACAGAACAAAATACCATTATTGACACACATAGGTCAGTTGTAGATACAACATGAGACAATGCTTACATAGTACAGGACGACATTATATGACAGTATATGCCAGTTGTGCAATACAGGACCGATCATCTCGTAATATTATTGAACAGTGTAATAGTATTGTCATCAATGCTCTCAGTTGGCGTCAATGAATCTTTCTGCCTTTTTCGACCGGATGAGGGAAGTGCAGATGGCCAAACAGCACCCATTATTATCTAGTATTGATTTTCCGTCTGTATCGGAGATACATGTTGAAGAAGCTTTTGTTTTTATTTGCTGTGTGAAAGACTGCTTTTTGGCAGCTTCGCTGGCTCAGAATTGGAATAACTGCACTCAGGAACTGATTTATGCTGTTGTAAGATCTACTATCACGAGTCTCACTAGAAAACACATTGTCATATATTGTGTGCAGCTATAGGGATTAATAAGGGACAGATAAGACTGCCTTAATCAGGGAGCGATTCACAGGAGCTGAGATTGAAAGCATTCATCACAATGACACAGATCTCAGAGAAGGGGAATCAGATATGTGGAGGTACATACAGGAATGAAGACACGTACTAGCTTAAAGATGGAAATGTTATAATGACAGCTTAATCTATCGAGATATGTAATGTATTTTAATTAATCAGAATGATTTAGAAATGTCTATATTTGAAATAAAAGCATTTAATGTACTGTACATTCAATGCATATAAATATCCATTCACATCTCAAAGCCTCCTTTCCAATCCATCTGGACCGTTGATGGAAATCATATAGTGCTGAGTGTTTTGATGAAAAAAAATATATAAGTGTACGTCTGTAAAAATGAAATGCTACAATAGTGTAGAACTCGATCCCTTAAACTAGGGATGGACCGATACCAGTACCGGTATCGGGCCCGATACTAACCTCATGTACTCGTACCCGTAAAAATGCACCGATACCATAAACCGATTGAATTTGTTGTGAAATTTGCTTTGAACGTTTGTGAAAAGCACGTAAAATTGTTTATTTTTTCAAAATGTGTTTTAAGGTGGAGTTGTTTTTAATTATGAACCTATTCTATTTTTATTAGTCTCACTGTGTTGTGAAAAGGTACAGGCGAGTACCAGAAAAATATCGGTACTCTGTCTTTAAAAGAATTGTATAGGTGCATCCCTACTTTAAACCAAAGTGAATATTTATGATTATATAATATATTCTTTTAATAAAGATTTCTGCATTGCATCGTCTAAAATGTGATTGCATTCCATCGAATGAAATGAAGCATGTTCTGTCTCATTTCTTCTCAGAGGAGATTCAGCAGACCATCGAGCATTTGCTTCGCTCAGAGAGAAACTCTCGCATTGACATGCCCGACACTGATAGGTCAGATTCAATGTCAACTTTGTCATGTTGTGTCACAAATGCGGTTCATCCTGACGCATACATACATATTTTTTATGTGTGACAGTTGTTGACACCATCACTGTTGCTATGATTTGTCATTGAATCCCCTGTTGGGATTGTGTGTTTTCCTCTAGGTTGGTCCTGAATGTCCCTAACTCCCTTTTCCAGCTGGAGGAGAGCGAGTGGGCTCTGGAGCCATTCTTTGGAGTGATGGGAGTTGGTTGCGAGCCGCCTGCTCCCTGCATGCTACCAGAGGTGACCAGATTTGTAACAAAACATGACAAAAGACTTACAATGAAGCAAAAACCATATACAGTATAGGAACCAAAATATTAAAGAGATATGCTTGGATAAATTCAAGATACTTTTAAAATATATGTATTTAAGCCACCAATAAGAGTGCAGAAATGTCTATTTAAAGGGATAGTTTACCCCAAAATAAACATCATTTATTCACCCTCATGTTCAAAACCTGAATATGACTCGTGTTCTTCTGTGGAACACAAAAGAAGATATTTTGAGAAATGTCTCAGTGGTTTTGTGTCATTTAAATGGAAGTCAATGGGGGCAAATGTTGTCTTGTTACCGACATTCTTCAAAATATCTTCTTTTGTGCATCTGTACTCCCGTTTTGTTGAATTCACAAATACCAGCATACCCGCTAGGGAATTCAACACAAACACATCACACAAGCTCCATCACTGCCCTTTCTGAGCTACCCAACCTTGACAAAATTTATTGTTTATTGACAGACTCGGCTGTTTACTGAGCCCTCGTCTCCTCTGGTGGTCAGGAAAGAGATTACAGACCTAAAGGTGAGAAATATTGCAACTCATCAGGGTCAAAAAGTGGATCCTTATGATTCTCACCCATTCTCTGTGTCTCTCTTTGTTTCTTAGGTCTCATTGCCCCTGCTGAAACGATCACCATCAAAGACTCATCTCTGTTGACTGTGCTTCCAGCTGAGGTAAACTCATCAGTGACTTTATACCCCGCATATACGCATCTCACTCCTCCGTGCCACCAGTACAACTCGCACATAAGATCTAAATTTGAGTCTATGTGCACAGCCTTTGCATACACAAAATACATGACGCTGCTTTTGTGCCGTTTGCCCCCAAAATGCATTCAGCAGTCGAGTTCTACATTCAAACTACCCACATGAGGCTTAGTCACTGACAGCACCAGATGACCAGCAGAGATTATATTACTCATTGTTTGTTGTTTTTTATTCTGTTTTTACACCACACACTGTTTTCCCACTTCATGTTTTTACTGTTCTCATAATATTAGTTTGGTGGGGCAGAGTTACCTGAGGCCACAGCTCAAGAGATCGACATGCTAATGGAGCAACAAGATCAGTTCCATCTTGGGGGTGAGAACGATATAGATGGATGAATGGACAGATAAACAGATATTGATCAGATTTAACATACCGTTATTGGCTATAAGCAGGCCCACACAGATTCTTTGCCCACATAACTTGGAAGAAAGCCTCTCATATTTCAACACGTTTGTAATGTTTCAACATTTTGTGCATATTTTGATGGTTAGCTACCAAATTACTTTAGCTAAGAGTAACTTCAGCGCATTCCAATTTCCATGTAGGAAATGTATATTAGATATTCGTAACCTTGATCACCTGATTGTATTGTTTGATTATAAACATTTTTATAAAGATATGAGTATAAGAATCTGTTTTTTCTGTATGCTCTATTAGATGAGGAGGATAAGGAGAGAGAGAGGGCGACAGAGATGGAGAAATCTGCAGACATGGATGCTGCTATGGTCTCTATAGACCAGTAAGTTATAGAGAGGGACATAAGGGATAGTTCACCCAATAATGAAAATTCTGTCATCGTTTATTGACCCTCATGTCGTTCAAGATCTGTATATGATTTTTTTCTGTAGAACAAAAAAAAGCTATTTTGAGAAATGTCAGTGGTTTTGTGTCCATACAATGGAAGTCAATGGGGGCCAATGTTTTTCAGTTAGCAACATTCGTCAAAATATAATATTTTGTGTTCTGCAGAAGAAAGAAAGTCAGACAGGTTTTGAATGACATGAAGGTGAATAAATGATAAAATAATTAAAATTTTTGGATGAACTGTCTCTTTAAGAAGAAGGAATCCATTTACGTTTAAACAGATTTAGGTCAGATATGACAGATTTTTGCTGCCTGTCTTAACAAAACCAGAAGAAAACAGAGGGGTTACTCATAGAAGAAAGTCATTTCAGTTTGGTTGTGACTAAAAACAGCATGAGTTTATACACACAATGGCAGTTGCTGTTCCAAATGTCCTTGACCCATATATGTAAACTTCAAAATCTGTCTGACTGTAGAGTTTAATGTAGGTCACGATCTTTGCCTGAGGAACTAGCTGCTTGTGTTTCCCAAAAAAGATTCACACCTTATGGTTTTAAATGAATGTTTGCGTGTTTGCTCCGGATCTCATTGTTGGCAGATTGAAGAACAGTGAGTGCATCGCAGATGAGGGGACAGGGCATCCTATGGAGGTCACAATAGACAGGGTCGCTATGGAAATGACCCCTCCCCCAATTACCCTGCCAACAACCACCGAAGCCAGTGAGAAAGATGTTGAGCAAGAGATGGAGGGCTCCTTTGAGGTGTGTGTGTTTGTGTGTAGCAGTGTCCATATTAATCTCCGCTAGTATTACATAATCCATATGTGTCTGAAGCATGCAAACACAATTGGCATGAATCCACAACAACGTGCTACTGTTTTAATAACCCTTTTTTTTTTTTTTCTCTTACTTTGTCCCTATTTCTCAGACCGGCTCAGTGGCAGAACACGTGCCTCCGAAGAGACGAGGACGCAAACGCCAACTGATCTTTGCTGACCAACAGACACAGATTTCCCAGGATGCAATGCGTCAACAAATTAACAACCCTCTGATTGAAACTCATTCTCTGGTAAATGATCAAAGTAGTAGGGAATCTTTAGGCACCTCATGATTCGACTTTGATACAGAGGGTCATGATGCAATTACAAAACGATTCTTAGTGCATTTTATTTGTTCAGTTGGAGTTGTGGTTCTGTGACTTTTGCTTTGTACTAAATGCTGCATTAAAGCTTTCTTTAATGTTGTTTATATTGAGAAACAAACATTACAGTATTGCATAGGCTTCCTAAAATGTCATTTTTTTCCTGGTTTGAGAATTTCTTTATCTATGTATTTCTTTCATTTTATCTCTACCCATTTCTTTTATTATAGCCTGGTGTGCTTCTGAGTATTCCTGCCTCCCGCAAGCCATCAGCAGCGGTTCTTCTTGGCACACCGTGTAACTGTACGTCATAACACACTTAGGCTGTGGCTGAACACCTTTTATAAATAGAATTACACACCAAAAATATATCAACAAATAATCTTTATATATACAGTGTATTTATAGATCACTCCAATGTTATACTATTGAGGATCAACATCTAAAAACGTGCTGTTTTATGTTCCAACATCAAATATTTATGAGCAACAACACGGAAGCTAAAACATAAATTGCTCTGAGTGACACTGAGCACTTTAGCATATCTTCATAATGGAAGCACTGGACCGTCAAACGGTTCAAAAGATGTCATTCAGAAATCACTTCTAGCCTCGCAAACCTGACTATTCTAACAATTGACATGCCGCTGGTCTTTGCAATGCAGTGCTCATTCACCCTGACCTCCAGTCGCTATGGAAATGCTGCAGCGTTACGCCCGCCCACCCCCACCCCTCAAAGAAACGGCGTGCAAAGGACGAGAGCGAGCTGTCGGAAATAGAGAAAGAAAGAGGGATGGAGTGGATTAGAGAGTCTAGTAGGGAGGTAAATGCATCTTTCACTTCTAAGAGATGTTGCGTGGCTGATGGCGTCAGAGGCAGAGCTTTGATTTATAGGTTCTTCGGGTTATCAAGGTCATCTAGAGCACACATTTTTCATAAGCATATACACTGTTATCACTTGCTCCCCAGCAATGTTTTTTTTTCAATGTTCAGACATACAATGAACTATAGTGCCAATCTCTACTAATCACAAATAAATACCATTATTCCATCTCATGCACTGTATTTTCAGCTTTCCTGAATCCCTATGTTAGTCTTATGTTATGATAAGGCTGAAATTTACAATGTTTTTCATATATCATTTTGGCTTCAAACATGGCACTTGTCTACAAGACTCTAGTCTCTCCGGTCTTGGTCTCGAGACCGGTCTCAAGACCAGTTTTGATGGTCTTGTCTCGGTCTCGACTGTCTGTGGTCTCGGTCTTGTCTTGGTCTTAGACTTAGTGGTCTTCGGGATTTTATTTCAAGACCGGTCAAGAACCACAATTGTGGGAATTACACTAAATTGCTGTAGACATCATTCAAAAATCATAATATGGAATATGAATATGTTACAGTAGGTGGGTGATAAAACATGGAACATCCTACACATACATTTCTGCACAATAAATCACCCAAGTTACTTCAATTACTATATTATAATGACTTTTTAGTGTTTTGTGGATCTTTTGAATGAATTTTGGGAGTGCTGGTCTTAGTCTCGGCCTGCCTCGGTCTTGGTCTTGTCTTGATCTCGGCCCCTCAAAATCTTGGTCTTGGTATCGACACCCTCTGGTCTCTGTCTTGTCTGGGTCTCAGTTTTGGAGGTCTCGACTACAACACAGTCCCCACTCACTATTATTGAATGGAAAATGCACCGTAAGCGTTCAGGTCATATGGGTTTGGAACAAGATCTTTTCTAATATTTTATTTTCCTTTCTCTGTTTTGTGGATGCTTAGGTGGTGAGAGAGTCTGGTGAAGCTGCACTTGTTCTTTCTGAGCTTTCAGGTAAAAACCACACACTACTAACAGACTAGTGAGATTTAAATGTGAAGTCACTCCTGAATTGTAATGATGATCTATAAGTTGATCACCTTGAACACAGCTCTGCGGGGATGCACATGCTTCATAGATCCATTATTGATGAATAAATGCCTAAATGGTTATGTGTGTGCGTGTGCGTGTGCAGCTGGTTCTGACGTGCCATTGGATGTGTCTAGAGGAGACAAGTCTCAGAGTGACCTCATCACTCCCACCAGCAAATGGTAAGAAACATGAAAACACGAGATGCATATTAATAAAATGAGACAGTTACTAAACACTGATATTCAGCACTGTAGCTGTATGTCATCTCATGGACTGGTGCAAAAATATTTTAATTATATGGATATTATGTGTACATTTGTAGGTCCCCTATAGAGGAGGCTCCCGATAAAATGGAGGTGATTTTTGAGGAGCATATTGAACTGCCACAGGGAGACATTGTGCCTGAGATAAGTGATGTCAACACCTCTGACCTCCTCAGGTACATACAGTGTGATCTTTGTCTCAGTGTATTATCTGTGTAATGGGTTGACATATTTCAGATCTTTATTCATCTTTCTGTATTCTGATCATAGACTGATCATAGGCTTCATCGAGCACTTTGAAAAGGTCTGCTTCCACTCACTGCTGCTGCCCCCAGAGGCCGAGCGAAGCACTGCAGCTCATCTGTTCTACAAAATGCTGGGTAAGGCACCAGCGGGTTGCAGTGTGTATGTACAGTTTTCTTATTATGTCATGTGATACTTCATGACAGAGTGTATGTGATCCACAGAGCTGATTTGTGCTCGGAAACTTTGTGTACAACAGACGGAAGCGTTTGGAGACATCAGCATTACAATGAACCAATGAAAATAGATGCAAACATACCTAAACATACACATATATGTTAAACTACATTCCCTTCGAAGGTCTCCCGGTAATGTTGCATTGTTTTGTAATGTTTACATTTGCTAACACACACCGTTATGCTTAAAAGTATAAAACCAGTTCAGAAATTTGTTTAAATGCACACAGTTGTGCAGTTAAATGCATTAGTTATCACAATAGAAATATAAGCATAATCATATTTTCATACATCATTACTGTTCAATAATGTAATGATAATTATTTGATCTTTTTATTTGATCAAATATCCTGCATTGCAGTTGTTTTTAAAGGAGCAATTTGTGTTCTTTGAATATAACTGTTTTTAATGTGTTTATAATTTTGTTTCTTTTGTTTTACATAAAGCAACTTCCTGTAATTGTTTTTAACATTTATATTTAACTTGTTTGTAAATTAAACCTTAAAAAAATTACTAAAAAAGATTTTAATGGGCTTTTAAAATGTGTTAAATGAATGAGTGTCCAAAAATGGCACAATGCTAATTGTATACTACAGATATGAATTTATTCCAAAGTAATGTTTTGTTATTGTATATCGTGTTACTGTATATGTTATAGAGTATGAAGAATGTCCGCATTTGTGTTCAATAACACGACATAGAAATAAATGTTTTTGTAAACCTATTTGTAAAGTGCAGCTCTATTTAGTGTGCACTCTCACATCAATATTACAGCTTCAAATAATGTGAAGTCAAAAAGTGTTGGGCAGGTGATCCCTTAATGACCCCTTATTTATTTGAGTCCATAGGGGGCAGTGCAGGACCAATGTAGCGAATACCCCTCCCATCTGAAAAGCCCTCTATTGACTCGACTGACTGATACAGGTCATGATCTCATGGCTTTAAGCACACTATTAAACAAGAGCTGTGAAAAACTTCACACAAATGTAACACCGGTCATCTACAACAACAGACGGCCATCCCACACGGCACAATAAAACTGATACCAAACAGTGACACTGTCAATAACACCGATTACAAAACGCAAAGACTGACGTATGTAGAATAGGCATATATGGCGATGTAACGGTTAGCATACAGATCAGATGAAGTGTCACCACAAAACTATGGACGGTCAATAACAGCCTCACACTATCCCACCCCATAGCACGAATGCTGTGAATTTCAGACAGTCTGTGAAGAAATTGTTTCAAGACATCATTTATTGCCCAGTGTGCTAATAGTTCAGGGAAACCTTATAATAGAGACGTGTACGTTACTTGTTATATAATGCATACTGGCATTGCAAATCTGACATCATAATATTTGTCATAATACAATGCTCATTGACAAGAGCATTACATTTCGATTTGGACTGGGTTTGTTACATTTTACATTTATTCATTTGGCAGACACTTTAACCCAAAGCGACATACAAGTAGGAGAGCATATAACATTTTGTCCACACGCCAAACAGTACCGTTAGTTAACAAGGCTACGATGAGAATTAAAGCTGGAGTAAGAACAATATTTTTTTTAAGACAAAGGACATATACAGTTATTGGTTAGCCAAATAAATGGAGGTATATATTTTGTGATGTTTTTTGAAAGTTGTGAAGGATGCTGCAGTTCGTGTGGAGGCTGGCAGTTCATTCCACCACAGGGGAACAGAATGAGTAAAGGTTTTTTCAAGCGATTTGGTGCCTCGCTGTGATGGAACACCCAGGCGTCGCTCATTTTCAGACCGAAGATGACCGGAGGGGATGTAGATCTGGAGCAGTGAGTTAAGGTAATGGGGCTAAATTGCCGTTTTCGTTCTGAAGGCCAGTGTCAGAGATTTAAACTTGATGCGGGCGGCAACTGGCAGCCAGTGAAGTGAGATCAGGAGGGGTGTTACATGGGTTCTTTTAGGCTGATTGAAAACTAGACGTGCAGCTGCTTTCTGGTTCATTTGCAAGGGTTTGAGTGCACAGGTTGGAAAGAATTGCAGTACTCCAGTCATGATATGACCAGAGCTTGTATTAGCACGGCCTGATTTTCCTGATATTGTAGAGCACATGCCTGCAAGTTTCAGTGGTCGCTGCGATGTGAGAGGTGAATTTCAGCTGGTCGTCAAACATCACCCCCAGGTTCCTCGCAAACTTGGTGGGTGTTATAATAAAGGATCTGAGCTGAATGGTAAGGTGGTGTTTAATTGATGGGTGGGCGGGTATAACCAGGAGTTCTGTCTTGGAGAGGTTGAGTTGTAGGTGATGCATCTCTTTCATCAAAGAGGAGATGTCCAGAAGGCAGGCAGAGACAGGGGGCAGAGATGGTGGGTCATCTGGCTGAAAAGAGAAATAAAGTTGCGTGTCACCTGCATAAAAATGGTATGAGAACCCATGTGCCTTAATAATTGGACCCAGGGAGGTTGTTTATATAGAAAGAGGAGAGGAGCAAGGACTGATCCCTGAGGAACTCCAGTTGTCAGCTGGTGAGATGTGTCTCGCCTCTCCAGGATACGTTAAAGGATCTGCCTGTGAGATAAGAGCTAACTAGGTTTCATGAACACAAAAGACTGGAATATTGCGTATCCCAAGCAGCTGTATTAGAGTTATGGAAGGACAGAGGTTGAGAGGCCACAGAGGAGACAGAGGTCCATAGAGATTTTGCACAAGTATGTGACACGCCACATGATCATGAACATGCAGAGTTATGGGGCGACATGTTTTCTGAAGCCATTCAAATCTGGCACTTGGCTGTAAGCACACAGTAAATCGTTCCGTTCAAGTAATCACTTGTCACAACAGAACTACACTGCATGTGGAGAATGTAGTTGTGTTTGGTTCATCTAAGTTCAGCATTTATTCCACTGAGTGATGAACTTTTTAGTTTAGCTAGTAGAAAGTGACATCACAGGACACCCAAACAATCAGTTTGTTTAAATTTTGGCACCATTTCAGTCAGTAAGTTAGTTAGCTGGCGAGTCCGTTTTTAGGTATAAGTTGGTTAGTTTGTTAGTTATTTAGTTTGTTAATTTGTTGATCAATTTGTTTTTTGTTAGTAAGTTGGTTAGTCAGTCAGTCAGCTACCTATTTGGTTGGTCATGTGGTCAAGTCAGTGATTGTGTTACCCAGATAGCATAAGTATGTCTTAATATTGCTTAAGATCTGGAAAAGATCTGCTGTGTAAAAACATCTAATAAACGTCTTGAAAAGCCAGTTTTACATACATTCTAAATTATAAACCATTAACATATTACGGACATCATCAAGATGTCTATATGACATCTGACAGGAAACATCTCAGAGACGTTTTGCAGATGAGCAAAGAATCAAAAGAATATGTCTTGCAGATATAAATGCAGACATCAAATAGACGTCTCCAAGATGTTTTTGTGCTATCAGGGTAGTTAGTTGCTAGTTAGCTGGTCAGTTTTGGTCAGTTTTTTAATAGTATGTTTCTAGGTCAAGGAGTAGGTTGTTCAGGTAGTCAGAAAGTTGGTGAGTCAGACAGATACTCAGATAGTTAGTTGTGTGTTCAGTTAGTTATTAGGTTAGAAAGCTGGCAATATTATTTAGCTGGTTAGGTAGTTGCTTTGGTTAGATGGTCAGTTGTATTTTTTCAAGGAAATTCTTATGAAATCTGTTTATTGAAGGAAAGTCCTAGTGGGCCTACTAAACACAGGCAGCACACCTTCACGTGTTGGGAGGAGGAGGATTACAAACAACTCTCCATACTGTCATTCGTCAGCCTCTGACAAACTAATAAACCTCACAGGTCAGCGCCACATTACACACATTCACAGCGACCATTTAAATCTCCACTGGATGACTGAATATTCCACAGAGTTTCACTCCAGCCAGAAGAGAGAGAGAGAGAGAAGCATCTTGGAATTTATTTGAACTTAAGTCTGGATAACATTGCTTATCATTTTTGCCAGAAAAACCTAAACAGATTAACTTCATGATCATAGACAAAGACAAAGAACGACTGCCAGTCAACGCAGACAGCACTGTCAAACTGGCAGGTCTGGGTAAAGATTCAGAGGTCGAGCAGAAGGCTCGGCCACAGGAGACGCGGGTGAACAGTAACACTGAGGAGAACCCCCCGGACCACCCCACCAATGACAAAATGGTGCGAGCCGAGCTGGAATGGAGTGTGCCCATGTGTGTGCCACTGCCCATCGAAGTTTTGAACCACGACCAGGCGTTTCCTTTTCTGAACACCACGCTTGCTGACCTGGGCATTGAAGAGTAAGTTAAATGTATTGATCAAATGTGAGCTTTGTGTGTTGGTTCATTTGCTTATTGTATTATTAATAAATTGTGTATCTTTTATACGCTATTACTTTTCTGCTTATTTTTCTTCGTGAGCTCTACTTTTGTCAAATGAGTGTTTTATGGAACATTACCTTAGTAATGAGCTTGCCAAATATCCTTTAATTCTCTAAATAAATAAATACCATAATGGATGTTTATTCTTAAATTATGACTCATATACTGGAAGTATTGAGTCACACACATGAAGTTGTGTCACACGTACCCGGGTGTCATTGTCGTGTTATCGTAACACACTCAGGTCAGCTGTGAAGGAGCGTGTGGTGTGGGTGGACACCAAGCGGACGCGGGTGAAGGGAAGGACGGGGAAGCTGAAGGAGAAGGAGGTGACGGTTCTGGAGGTGCGTGTGAAAGCTCAGCACCCTGGAGAGCCTCAGTCTCAGGAGGTCATCTATAGCACAGAGTCCCACACCGATCGCTCGTTCTGCAGAAGCGGGGTTGACATCCTGCCATGGAGACACACACAGCCAGGTGGGGACAGGGAGGGGCTAAAACGGTTGAAATAATCAATATATGTAGCAGTCTTTCACACTTTCATTTGAACAATCACCACATTTCATATTCAGCAATGTTTTAGTGTGTGTGTGTGTGTGGTCTTATAAAACTTGACTGGGAGGTGTGCAGTGGAGTTTAGTGCGCTGTTTTAGTTGAAAGCTCATTAAGATAATGGCTCCCCGAATGGCTTTTGACTGCTTGAATGGATCTGTTTTGTCGTGTGGGAAACAGTTTCATTTAGTGAACCTTTCTGAGTAATTACTTTGAGTAATAAGCTGTCAGTGCACATGAAATCTGTCCTCAAAAGAACAATGCATCTGTGTAAAGATGAACTGTCAACACTCATAAAGAACTAAATTAAAGAGTTCATATAAAATTATTCAGCCATTTACTCATCCTCATGTCATGCCCAGCGGGTTTCTTTCATCTGCAGAACACAAAAGAAGATATTTAGAAGAATGTTGTTTACTGGACAACATTGAACCCCATTGACTTCCATTGCATGGACACAAAATCACTGAGACATATCTCAAAATATCTTCTTTTGTGTTTTGCAGAAGAAAGAGTGCGGGTTTTGAAAGACACGAGGGTGACAACATTTTTATTGGGTGAACTATCTGTTTTAAGGAAACTCTTCATTGAAAAGTATGCGTAGATTAAAATGTACAGTTGTTGAAGACCTTTTCTCGTCACAAATAATTTTCACATGGTATTACTACAGTCATTTTTTGCACTCCGTCGAGCTCGTAATAATATAACGCTTTAATCCTGACAGTTAGCTAACAGATGACATCTGCAAATCAGTGAGGTGAACATTACATTCATGGCTGCTGAGTAAGAGTGTTTGGTATGCGCACGCTCAGCAGTCTATTCTGCGGTCAGTGTTGAGCGTTTGATGTCCTCTCTCATCACAATCCACTTGGTTTTTTTTAACCACAACGCCTTCCTAGTTAGCATGTAGAACTTATCAAGGAAATCTCATACATATAATGTCATTTGGACACGGCAAATAACATGCTTTTGTTTTCCCTCAGCTGAAAATGAACACCAGCCGGTGGAGATGATTCTGGCTATAGACACACTGTCAGAATCCAAGCCCAAATGGCAGAAAACAGAAGAAAAACGGGACTTTCAGAATGAGGTGTGAATGACAGACAAAAAAATGCAATGAAACAGCTCAGTTACCACGAGGTCCGTTACTAGGTTTGGATGTTTTAAACTGGTGTGTGACAGCAGAATTGTCTGAATTTTCCTATGCTGTGCCTTAACTGAAGGATTTTCATTTGTTGCTTTGTGGCAATATAATACACTTTTTTTGTCAATATATTAATATTCTACAATAAGAGGTTTCAAATGTGTATCGATTTTTGTATTTTAGAGTCATCTGCATTACAAATTAAAGACTGTTGTCTACACAAAAGTGGGAATTTACTAAAAACGAGCGGTTTCTGCTCCCATCATGCATCTGAATATATGCAAAGTTGAATTAGTCTTCTGCATTATTAAATGAATTACTGCTGCCATGATCAAAAGAAAGTCTTTTCAATAAATTGTTATTTACAGCCTGCTTTCTGTGCACTCACATTGTTATCTGTTATGATAGAATTTGCAGATGCATAAAAGTACAAACATTTACTTATAACTGGGAAGAAAGTATAGTAAGATCACCATGTTAAACCCCTGTACTTATACATTTCCTATAATAAAGGTACTTTTTCAAAAAAATGGTGGCTTTTTTAAATAAATAAATACAATTGTTTTTTACTAATTTTTGAAAACAAGGTAAAATATTCCTTAACTGCGTTATTGTAAACTTCAACTCTGTGTAATTTAACACTGAAAATGTTTGAGAGAAAAAAAATGGCAGGTTTATCTATCAGAAAAGACAGGAAAAAAATGAACAGTTCATAGAAATATATTTATTTCACCGCAAGAGCAATTCAACGCTTTACACTCAAATATCAAGCCGGAATTTCATGGAATATGAGCAGTGGTTGCCAAAGCAGAAAATTCATTGAGACATACACATAACTGACACAGCAAACAAAAACAGAGAAGACTACTCATTCCTCCACATAGATTAGTAAAACAAAAGTAAAACTGACAAAAAGTGAATTAGGCAATAAATTAAGAAAAAATAGTCTCAATGTCTTTGCTGCAGTACAGTATTATATCCAAGTGCTCCGGTGAGTTTATGCTCAGCTAATGGAATTCGGCCATTTGTATTATAATAAAATCCTATTATCAATCTGGCAGGCTTTCACAAGAGTGGAAGGCCTCTTGAGGCACTCAGAACCGGGAGGGTGGGGGTTGCTACGATTGACCGACAGCCATTGTCATCTTGTTTCTCTGTTCATCAGGAAGTGACATCACAACACTCTGAAATTCCTGTGTGTGTTGCAGAGCTACACCTCTGAGCAGCACCAGCATGGCGTTTCGTGTTTCTAAACAGAATAAAATAGTATAGTAAGTTAACTTTGTGTTGTTATAAACATGTCACCCAGAATAATAAACAAACACACGTCCTTACCGTCATCAATGTCCTTTTTGCCCAATAGATGACAGGCAGCAGACACTATTGGCTTGAGCTGACTAACAACCTGGAAGAAATAAAAAGTTACCAAATAGGATGCCTTCTATATAGTGAGCCGAGCATGCTGGGATAGAGGGGGCATTTACCAGGGTAGGATGTTGTGAGTAGAGGAAGGCCAGACAGTTGTAAATGGTCTTGTTCTCCTCCATATCCTCCTTTAGAGGAAGACAAGCCACCAGTGCAGGAAACACCTGAGAGCAAGGATAAGAGGTTAGTATGCGAAAATAAAGTATATTTAATTGTAAGCTAAAACAAACCGAAATAACCAAGACAAGATATGTGCATGGTTTCGTGATCAACCTGTTCGAGTGGGACCCCCTCCACATGGCTCAAGATCATCCTGCAGAGAGCAGCACATAGGTTGTCAATCACTCTCAGGTCTGATTCTTTAGAGAGTAGGTTGGAGAAGAGAGACAGCATCATGGGGTAGTCACTGAACAACAGGGGTCAAGGACCAAACAGAGAGGTCAGGGAACAGACACACACACACTTGACTTTAAAGGATACTTGGAGACGATTGGTCCGGCCGCCTGTGCGAGAGCTCCCAGTGCAAACACACTGTTATTGCGCACCTCTGGGTCGCTGTCCCTCACTCCGGCCACGAGCACTGGCAGCAGCCGTTTGGACAGCCGCCCGGCCACCGCCCTGCCTCCAGCCACACCCACCAATGCGTGCAGGGTCTCGCCGATTGTACCGATGGAAAAGGAGCGGTCTGCCTCCGTGCAAGATGATTTCTTAGAAAATCACATAATAAAATCATCAATCAAAAATAAACATAAAAAAGTAGTGCGCTGACTTCAAACATTTCTGGTTGTTTTAAATAAATAAAAAAACTAAGTATGCAGCATGCATTATATATTCTGCACTGTACTGTAGGCAAGATGCCTGTGAGTAGCTGTGAAACAAACAAGAGAGGCAGAGACTCACGGCTTTGCTCATGATGAGAGGCAGCAGGTCATTGAGGTGAGGATAGAACGTCTCGGCAGGTACAGCTGATGCTAAAACGGGAATCCCTTCCCCAGCAAACTCCTGCAACATGGCATCATACTCCGCCTGCCACACATACACACACTTTATTCCGTACTGTCACTACGCATTCGTCACACTCTTTTAAGTCATTTGTGTCATTGCCGCTGACAGGGATCTATGACTAAATCTTCAAAGCTGTTAATTATTTTAAACACCTGCTGGTCGTCATCGTCTGCTTCATCTCCACCTACATCCTGACACACGGTCTGAGCCAGACAGAGAAAGAAAGAGGATTACAAGCGTAAGAAAATAAACACCCTCCCACATATGACTGCAGATTTATGACATCGTTCAAAAGTGAAAATAAGCTGCCGAATGAAGGTCTGTGTCTGTTCTGTACGGTTGTTCATTCGATTTCTTCGAACCCATTTAGCCTGACACAGATTAAGCCTTGTTCTTGACCTAAAAGGATTTCAGAGAGTAATTTGTCTGTGATAGTGTTCATCTGCTCTCTGTAGATGCCATTAAAGAAATCTCATTTAACATTGACCAGACATCAGAGCACAAGGTGTTCCGAGAAGAAAACGAATAAAGTGATATCGCACCCAAAATAGAAAATTCTGTCAATTACTTGTAGATCAATTACTTGTATAATCTTTTTTTAGGAAACAAAAGTAGAATTTGGGGGGGTATAATAAGGCTGAATGAATGATAAATGAATGCTTGATGGGTCTCTATGATGGACATTATTACATAATCAGTCAACGTTTCTGAACTTTTGGTCTGAATGAAGAATGAGTCTGACCTTTTTCTTTAGTACATCTCTGATGGCATTACTGATCTCAGCCAGCCTGCCTGGAACCTGCAGCGCCTCCCCCTGGCAGGACTTAATCAAGGCGTTCATAGACTCCAGAACAGCCATAACCACCTGCCTCTCCCTCTCCTGCCTTACTGCCTCCAGAAAACAGGGCACAACCACCTCCAGCAGCCTATGCAGAGCTGCAGATAAAAAGAGAGAGAGACCGTTGATCAAAGACGTCTGGGTAACAATTGAAAGAGCTCTTTCCTCTTCACACTGACTGAAGCTCATGTAACTAAATGAAAAGGAGAAAAAAGCACTGTGAAGCACTCGACATCAATAAAGTCAGTTAAAAGTTAATCCTGTCCTGTCAAGCCAAGTTCCTTCTAATTAATTTCTGGAGGCATCAATAATGAGCCAAAGACACAGAGCTGATGAAAGGAAGCAGAGGGAGTGATGTGAATATTAAATAAAGAGACTGTGTGTGTGTGTACTGTGAATGCGGATTTACCCTGGTGGTTGGCCTCAGTTGGGGCTTCTTTCCATACTTTGTGCTGAGCTCGGCAGAACTGACCTAATGCACCAAAGGCAGCCCTCCTCACATCCTCATGAGGGAACTGATGGATGCACAAGCAAAAAACACCATGAACGTCACTAATACAAAGATCAAACTTACTCAAAACACTCATGGAACATAACACAGCAGTAGACGCTTACATCACGGAGCTCATAAACCTGCTGGAAGCTCGATTCTAGGAAGGGCTGGAACGCCACTCTGGGAAAAAGGGACAATCAGCTGGATTTTTAGGAGTGTTTCTCAGTTTGTGTGTGACAAAAAAGTGAATTTGTTAAATAAAGTGAATTAAGTACTGACGTTGTCAATTAACTGACGGAGTAAAACAAAGTCCGACTCGACTTTATTTTCTGTTTTACATTCTATAACATTCAGGAATACCTATTTAGACTAGCATCCTTACTGCATTTAAGGTATAGTGGAGCATTAAGCAAATCTGCTGTAAAACATAAGCTTATAAAAGCGAATGCATGAGCGTGTGTGTAATATGTAAAGCATGACTCACCCAGTGTTAAATGCGATTTCACCCAAAGCCTCGCAGGCATCTTCCTTCTCATCGATGTAAGCATTTTCCACACTGAATCTGAAAGATGAGACTTTTGATAAGCGCTCTTACACGAGAGAAAATAAAAGGACTGATAAAACAGAGAGACATACCCTGCTATATCCCTGTCGTCAACCTCATTCTCACCATCTTCATCTAAAACAACATCACCCTCTTCCCCTTCGTCACCAGCGTCATCATCTTCATCATCCAGGAGCACAAACTGTTTGTCTTCGTCTAAGTGAGCCTGTGCGGTAGACAGACATAAAAACTTAAGAGTACATTCTTATGATGATTATATGAGATATGTTTGTATGTTAAACCAAATGAGGAATGATTTTATGTTTTAAGTACATATACAGGGGTTGCAGCTCCATGGACGATCTTTATCTCTTTCGAAAATAGACATTAGACATAGACATATTTGGGAATTGGTTGGGAATTCCCTAATCAGGAGTTCTCAAGCTTTTTGACTGCAAGTCCCCCCCTGAACAACATTCAAAGACCTCCCACTCATAAAAACTCAAATTTTCTACAGTAAAATATTTCAAGGCTTGACATTAACTGGAAAAACATAAAAATGGCCAAATAATAAAAAATATCTTGTTTTTTAGTTGTTTTTTTATGTATTTCAATGCTCATGTTGTCTCATTTTTAAAATATTAGTCATATTGAGGCCCCCTTGGAAGTTAGGTGCCCACCCCTGAGAACCACTGTTCTAGATATATCAAGAAATCCCAGTATCTATTTGCACAAAATTTTAGAACAAAGCACCACAACAGAAAGTCTTTGTTTCACGTTCCAATGTTCATTCGAGACACAAATTATGAGTTTGAGTCCCAAATTAAATATTGGTTGGTATTTCACCGTTAAACCATGCAATACATGCAAATAAACTCACAAAAGGGTCAAGAGGCTACAGAAAATGGAAATGTAAAAAAAATTGCACTGACCATCACACCCTCTGTGGATCTGAGTGACAGTTGCATCAGTGTGGTGATGGACGTCAGATGAGGGTTTAGACAATCAGGACTCACTTCAGAGACGGCAGAAAATAAACTATACCTGTAGAGAGAGAGAGAGAGAGAGAGAGAGAGAAAAGGAGAGAGACTGAGTGTCTATTTGTGTCAGCTGTGAGAATACAACTTTTAAGATCAGATGTGAAAGTCATACGTGCAGCGACGCAGGTCAGGATCATCCACGGCCTCAGTGAGATTCAAACCTAACTGCACGCATTCAGTCGCAAGTGGACTGAAGACCTCCTGACCGACAGTGCGGGCCAACACAGAGAGTGTGTCTGTGAGAAAAACATAGAGGGAAATATGACATCACAGTATTCTACATGCCTAGATATACAAATATGTTACAAATAACATGCAAAAACTGTGATTCAGCTTATCTGTTTTACCCAGAGCCTGTGTCTGCAGAGCTCTCATCTCCTCTCGTGTGTCCGTCAGGAAGCCCTTCAGACTGTCGATCACTGGAGGAAAGTAAGGCACCAGCATCTCTTTGGCTGCATTTGCTGAGGAAGAGAGTCATCTCATGAGCCTGTACAGAAATATTATAAATGCGGTTTTAATGTATACTGAGGGTTACCTATCGCTCCTATGGCACTGACAGCCAGCTCTTTGAGTTTGAGGTTTTCTGCGTTGTTAAGTGCAGACAACATGGTTTCCATTAAAGTGGGCAGATAGGGCTCGATATCTTGACCTGAAAGCAAAAAGAAAGATGGAAGAATTTATAGGCAAAACGTTCATAAGCCTTTTTAGAAATAAAGGTATTGGGTTTAACATCAGTCAAATATAATACAATGTTGAAAGATCTGCATATATATGATCAGGTCAGCATTTTAACCTAAGCTCTCGAGAAAGTTCTCCAGGGCATAGAAGGCTTTGGTCATGTGTCCGACTGTGGTCTGATTCACTGCAGACAAGTATCCGAGCAACAATGGCATCAGCTCAGTGTGGAATTTACTCACATCCGGCTGCGAGAGACAAATTGAAATCATCAATCTACTTGCTGATGTACATACATTTACAAACATTAAAAAAATGACACAAGAGTAAATCATAATCAAAAAATCAATCTGACCTGTAGGTGTTCTGAAAACTGCCCGAGGGCAAAGAGT
This sequence comes from Triplophysa siluroides, assembly GCA_006030095.1. Classification (NCBI taxonomy): domain Eukaryota; kingdom Metazoa; phylum Chordata; class Actinopteri; order Cypriniformes; family Nemacheilidae; genus Triplophysa; species Triplophysa siluroides. Next base: position 3,926,494 of record VCII01000935.1, on the reverse strand, counting down.
GCTGCGCTTCGGACCACCTGGTTACTGTCTGATAAACTGCGACATACTGTTTCAAGCATTGATGACAACATCCTACCACAAAGTAACACAACAAAAAAGAATATAACAGACTGCATCGTATGCATGTATGTATGATAGCAGATTAATCTTACTTTGTGCGGATGTGATCTGCACAGCCCTCAGCCAACACAGCCAGACACATGAGACCCCCTTTACGCTCATATGGGTTCTCACTGGCCAGACAGGCCTTTGTATAAGGTAACTGCAACAAACAAGATTTATTTTAACATGATGACTGATTTGGAGTTTTACTAGCTCATCTTTAGAATAAGTACATTTGTTTCTTTACTAACCAGTTGGTGGAAAAGTTTTTCGGGGGGCATGTGAAGAGCCATGGTGTCAATCACCTACAGGGGAATAAAGACAAGAAAAATAAGAGTGGGCAGGTGTGTGGGAAGAATAAGTACGGTAAGAGATAAAGCTGGAGAGGAGACCAACCTGAACAGCAAAGTGCTTGGGATTCTCACTGTCACCCTCCGTATCACCCTCCTCATCCTCCGGGTCTTCTTCTCCAGGAGGGGGCGCTGCGCTCAGTATGGGAAACACTACCTGCAGGATCGGCTGTAAAAGCTTTTGCTTTAATACACTCTGTAAAACAAAATGTTTTTGGATTAAAATATAATTTATAATTAAAATAGTACATGTCATTGTATTGATTATATTGGTTTTGATTTATATATTGGTATATTTGGTCCAAAATCTTTTTTTAAAACTTTGTCATAATTTCAACCAAATTGTTTCTTATCTATCAATTTTAAACACAAAGTTGATGTTGAACAAAAATAGTGTCCCACCTTGTTTTTAAGTCTGATGAGAACAGCAATGCATGAGAGAGCTTTAACACGCAGAGAACTACTCAGAGAGACATCTGCACTGATCTAGAATGAAAACATTGACTTTTAACGTATCTATATTGACAGTAAAATGTTTTGTTAAGCATTTGAAACAGGCTTGATAGACGACTGTGTGTGTGGACAAACCTCCAGGCAAAACTGCACAATCTCAGTGATGTGAGGGACAACAATGGACACCTCGCTTTCCATCAGCTCATCAAAAACCTCCATGGCTTCGCTGGCCTGATCCTTAACACATCAAAACCCAAACAACAGAATTTATGCGATAAAGACCTATGGATTGCCAGTGCCGTTGAGTCTTAATGGCCATTTTGCATACAGATCAACCAGGCATGCATGCAATTCTCACAATGCTTAGCACATCATTGAAGCACAAAGAAAGCAGTGATTGGAGCGTTATCATATAAGCACACCCAGAGCGGATCAAAGCGCTCTCACCTGGTCCGCCTGAATGAGGTGCTTAAGAGCAACGAGCAGTTTGGGGATCAGGGAACGCATTAAGTTCTGAAAGATAGAAAAACAACATTCTGAACTTGTTTTCCTCTTCCCTGGTGTGCATGTAACAATAATTGTCGCAAACAAAGGAAATAGAACAAACCATCTCCTCTGTGCCGGTGTAGGCGTGATAGATGTGAGAGTGAGAATGCAGTAGTAGAGAGCTGTAGGGTTGTTCAAGTCTTGAAGAACAGTCCCAAATAACTGGAGAAGCTGCTTGTAGTGGGGCTTAAAGGGTTCTGGGTTTGATCCTATCACCTTGCTGAGCAGTAACAAACCCACCTGGACAGAAACAAAAAAATGCCATTTGAAATACTCTAATAGTAAATCAGGGTGTCTTTATTATTCCTTTTGACAGTGTTTTGGGCATGTAATGTAGGACTTCCTAACATTCTTCAACGTACTGAGGGCTACCATGTAAATACTATAGTAAATGAATAATATGATCACTCAGTACCATGGTATTACCATCTGATACCGTCACAAGATTTTAAAAGTGAATTATGTCGTCTTGTAACCTGTCTGTCTTGTGGGTTGTTGCTTTTGGTGGACTGGTTTATTAGGGTGAGAAGAGAAGGCCAGCGGTCCGGAGTCTCGTGTTTTACTAGCACTGCGCTCAACTGAGAAAGTGAATGACGAACTGTGTGCCTGAGGAATAAAAACAAGAAAACTGTGGGGATAAGTTTCAAACTTGAATAGAATCCAAATGCAAAATGGTTTACTAGTCATCACTGCTGTTTAGTCAAATGAGGCTTGTACACATTAAATCGACATTGACTACAACATATAAAATGCTGTCTTGTGATATTGTGGCCATTAAACATTGTAATATCACAGTGTTATTTAAAGGGATAGTTCACCCAAAAATAAAATTCTGTCATCATTTACTCACCTTCGAGTTGTTCCAAATCTGTATAAATGTATTTCTTCTGATGAACACAGAGAAAGACATTTAGACGAATGCTTATAACCAAAAATCTCTTGGACCAGATTGACTACCATAGTAGGAAAAAAATAGTTGATCATTTTTTTCTATAGAACACAAAATAATGTATTTTGAAGAATGTAGGACAGCAAACAGTTCTGGGGCACTTTTGACTCCTTGTGTTTTTTCCTACTATGGTAGTCAATGGGGTCCAACAACTGTTTGGTTACAACCATTCGTCCAAATATCTTTCTCTGTGTTCAACCGAACAAAGACATTTATACAGGTTTGGGACAACTAGAGTGAGTAATTCATTGCTGAATTGTCATTTTTGGGTGAACCATACCTTTAAAGTAGGCATTTATTTAAATCATGAGACGTTATTGTACTGTTACATTCAATAGCATTGTTTTATAAGGACATAGTACTTAGGACTTACTCTGTTTCTTGTTGAAAAGCTTGTAGCACCACTGCCTTTAGACTGAAAGAGTAGATAACAGGTTACAAATGATGCAAATGTACATTGAGATACAGGATAAACTCACTATTTTCTAAATAACTTGATTCAGGAAAGAAACATCCAACCTCTCTCTGTGATCTGGACGGATCTTCTTCCAGTGTTTTCTCACCCTCATCCTCAGCATCACCGCGGCTGACTGGCGTATCTGATGTAAAGATCAAGGACATGATATATAATGTGTCTCAAAACTAAAACAATTGTCTGATATCGCTCATTTCCTTCTGAGACCCTGTATCTCCATATTTCGTGATTCATTTTTGTGCCATAAATCATTATTTTTAGCCACCCCTTATTTTGTCACTTTGATTTGCAAATATCTAACCAATACAAGTTATTAATAAGTACTTGTCAACACAGCATTTAATCGTTTAAAATGTAGTGATTTTTCCATTTCTTAGAAAAAAGCGAAAAATCATAACAGTAAGTTACCTGTGGGTCCTGCGATCCCGTCATAACTGCGCATAAAGCCGGAATGATGGCTGGATCTTTAAATGCCTGTTTCAACTGAGCTGTCGCCTGATAAAGATGACATTATTCTATAAATATCATGAAGTTATAAAAATAATTGAATACAAAATGTCATAGTTTGCCAGAAAATAGCTGTTAGATGAACACGACAGCTGTTTAGAAGAGTTACCTGCTGAATAACAACGTTATCGGGCTGTGTCAGCTGTGCCAGGATGCGCTCGAGCTCCTCTGACATGATTTGACCGTTAAATCCTTTTTAATACAAAAATAATAATTCAAAACCCGACGCCGGTCTCAAACAGGCAACTAAACAGTGATCAGTGGCGACCTCTCAATATTAAAAACAATATTTGCCTTCAAACGGGATCTTATCGTAATATAATGTTATTATAACCAAGTTAACTGTCATTGGGAAATGTTCATGTTCTGCACGAGCGCATGAGTTCCCAAAGTTAGCACGCGGGATGGAGAGCAAAGGCCTCGTGAGTTCAACGTTAAAGGGACAGCGGCACCACAAGCATGAAGCCAACCAGACGATCTGGGAGCATTTACTACTACAGCGCCTGCTATAGTAACGGAGGGAAAATATATTTTGCAAACTTTGATTTTGTCTTGTACCGTCTTCTTCAGCAAGGGATCATGTTAAGGCAGATGATCGATAGAGAAGACGAGGTGCTAATGGCCTATTTGCATAATCTAAATTAGAAAGAGGCAAACTAAAAACAACCATTATCACCATCGTCGTTGAAAATCAACACTACTGAAAAATGGCCATTCAAGTTCCCATGAAGTCGACTCACTAAACCTGATGAACCAGGTTGAATGATAGAAAAACATGACCACATAACTTAAATCAAGTGAAAACTGGTGTAAGTGTTGTTACATTGTTCACTTCCTAAAACAGGTAGGACAATATGCAGAAACCATAAAACAATATATTTGTGAATTTGTTAACAAGTGAGATGCATTGATGCCACCACCACCCTTTCACACATCTATCATATTTAAACTGATCTACAGTCAGCTCATGATTATCTTATATTTTCACCTCTCACAGATATATTTCCATTCTAATACAGCAGGAATGGTGCACTGCAAAAACACCAATTCATGTGATAATTCTAAGGCAAACCTGCTTAAGTCATTCAAGCCATTCAATGCTGGTAAATTCTTATGGTCATACTTGGATACTTCACAAAAACAAAAGTTAAACAGGTCTAGATTGAACCATTTAAGAGCATTTATTAACCATGCTAATCTGAAATCAAGAAAGACAATAGATAAAAGGGATATGCACTAATTCAACAGATTTTAAAATGTAGTTTTATGTTACAATTATACAAAAAATGACAATCAGTAATCAAACTACATATTTATTGTAATCAATACTGTCATTCAAATGTTATTTATTGTGCACATAGAATTTAAAATATGTTTCCTCATACTATATTTGCATGACTGATGTTGAATATTGTTATAATATTATTTACGTAATATGCAATTATATTACTTGTTTTAAAAATGTTTTGAAAGGCTTTAAAAGCTTTGGTCTGGTTTCACAATGCATAATTGAGCTGTCTTAAAAACAACTTGCACTGACATATCTTAAAGCATATCAGTTTCATTGTTTTGTCTCAAGATAGACACCGGTATTGTGTTTCTTTCTAAGGCATTTTAATAAAAAGCTATTTAAATGTTATAATTTAACTAAGGCCTTATATAATGGCTTAATCCATGTTTGTAAATAAGCAACTTTTTAAAACTTAAATCAAATGATGTTTATTTTAAGACACAATTATTTCCTTAAAAAAACAATTCCTTAATTTGAAAAAATCATTTTAAACCTAAAAAGAAAATTACCTTTCTCAGGTAAATGTGGGTGTGGTTGTCATCCGCTCCTATGAGTGCCTTTCAGAAGTCGCACGTGGTTGGTTCGAGCGTCTCCTTTGAGCTCCACCCATCTCACGCCCACTCACCTGGCTTTATAAGTCAGCTTCTTCAAACATGGTGTTTAGCTCATTTCACGGGATTCGTCAGGTGAGTATGAGGAGGAGACATCACTGGTACGCAACCGATTTCGAGGGTAACTGAGACCTGTGTTACTTTGTCATCGGGGTATCGTAACCCGTTTTTAGGGACTCCAGGTCTCTGCACTTTTCGCTCCGCGGTTATCCGACGCATCAAACGAAGAGATGGCGGATTGGAAAATGCCTTTGACTTACAATTTCAACCCGTCTTATCACGCTTATGCGTACGGACTCCTGTACCCGCAAGCGTCTGAGCACGGCCACCCGAACCTGAGCTGGGCAGAGGCCGCTTATACTCACACCGGTGGGGTCACCGGGGGTTTCTACTCCACTCAAGCCGCACAGCAATCGCCGCCCTGGAGCCCAGAAAACGCCAATAACTACGGTCACTACCCGGCCAACACGCAGAACGGACGACTCCTCACCGCGTATAATAAGACCGAGCTTGACTCCAAAGCCAAAGATGCCGAGCAGGCCGAGAGCGATACACCCAGCGATTCAGAGGCCCATACGCCAGGTTACTCCTCTTATCCACAAGCATTAACCAAGTTTAGTATGTGCTTTTATCCTGAGCACAAAAAGCGAAAAGTCTAGGTGATAAATCAGTAGACGTTTGCAAACAAAGTAACGTTTAATACATGAAGAACAGGCAATTAGATACACCAATATCCATCAAATGTGTACATTTGTGCACACTTACAAAATGGTGACCCATTTAGTCTGGTGGCTTTAACTTGGGTTTTACAAGGCTAAGCATTACTGTATCAAAGTAGATTTCATATCTTCCAAATCTAAAATGTGATTTGTTTAAATGGGTATACAAGCAACAATTATGATTTCTCTCAAAGCACAGCATATGCTCTGTTAGGTATGTTTTGATGCTGGTTTGACCAGCTGTGGACCAGCTTAAACCAGCACATGACCAGTTTAAACCAGCACAAAACCAGCATCAAACATACCAAACCAGCATATGCTGTTTAATCAACAGGGAGGCGTGTGGAAAGTCAAAATAAACCGCTGTGTATAATTCAGTGTGTGACTTCATTTCTGTCCCGATTTGTGTAGATTCTTGGAGCTCCGGAAGCAGTCGAGAGGGGTCTGTGCTGACCAATCTGAACCTCCCTTCCTGGAAAGACCGGGAGTATGAATCTGACAGCGGCAGTCCTGACGGCAGCGAGCTCATCTCAAACGCTCTCTCCGTGGCGACAGAAGAACCAGTGGGTCTGAACCTGGGGGTGGATGGCTTGCCCCCGGCGCCTCCAGCAGCTACACCTCCGGGACGACCAGCGGCCCAGCCCCGAAAGACCCGGGCCGCTTTCTCCGAGGCGCAGATGAATGCTCTCATCCATAGGTTCAATGTCCAGAGGTATCTCACACCCGCGGAGATGAAAACTCTGGCGGGGACAACAGGGCTAACATACAAACAGGTTGGTCAAATGGATCCGTATAAATATCTGCCGCGCTATGCATTCTCGGTTGTTGTGTCTAACCCTTTCATTCTTTTCAAAGGTGAAAACCTGGTTTCAGAATCGTAGGATGAAGCTCAAAAGGCATCAGAGAGATAGCAGTTGGATGACTGAGAGATACGTTATCAATGGTGCTTCTAACACACCTGCACCGTCATCTCAGGTGAGCATCTTCCATATATGACATCATCTCTTGGTCTACTGTGGTTATGTCCGCACTGTTGCTTGTTCTGTCTTGTTAGTGGTGGAAACTTATCAGTGTGGACAAAGAGCAATTTATCATCTATAAAGGAGACATTTCTTTAGTTTAGATAATGTCTTAAAGGCACGATGATACAATTTGACAGCTTTCCCATGTTTTTCTTTCTTATACTGCTTCTAATCATTCTCACAATCTGTATCTTTCTTTAGTCCCAGGGTGATAACCCTGTACCAAACCAAGACCCCTACAGCAATCCTCAACTGAGAGAGTCTATATTCAAGAGGAGTCCTCCACAAACGCCATTCTACCCCAGCTATCCAAAGCCACGTTCTCCTCCTCAGGCCACTGCGAGACCCCCAGGAAACTGGCCTCTGCCCCCAGCTGTGATGCACTACGAGTTCACCAACCCTACTAGCTACATGCAGGCCCGTGTTAATGCCAGCGTCAACCTCAGCATTCATGCCAACGTCAGTGGCGATGTCAGCGAAACTGAGGGCAAAGGAAGCAGTCCTACTCGAATGCCATCCCTGCCTAGTGCCACCCAGTGGTCAACATAAGGAATGACTTTGCCTGATGGTCCCGCTGCTTGTATATATATTTTAGTCTGAGCCACACAGCCTCTGGTGTCGACCATACATGTAAATATTTTTTTGAGCAAACTGTTGCCTGTACGGTTTTTATTTAGCAACGATGTTGTAAAATGGTGGTCTCAGGTTTTTTTTGATGACGTGTAAAGTCGCTTTTTAATCCCAGCATGTTTTATACCGAAGATCTATTTTTATAACTTCATTGTACCGTTTCAGAGTATTTAATGTCTCTTCCTTGCTCTTCCAGGTGCCTATGCATTTTTTTTTTTTTTTTTTTTTTTTGGGCCAGGACAAAATGTTAAAATTTCCATGAATTTGTATGCAAGGCACTGCTGTATATCTAATGTGTACTGGAGGTTGTCTGTATACCACACTGTGTTTGTTCTGTATTTGGGTCTTTATTTCACCACTACATGTATGTGGATCATTACATTTGTGTATAAGCTTATGAAATGCTTGCTCACTTGTACCTGATTTAAACTAAAAAAACAATCAAGTTGTATTTGCCACCCTTGGCTTGTGCTTGCACAAGTTCTCTTGACCACACCAAAAACTCTTGTTCAGTGTTGATGTCGGGTTGAGTAATAAATGTACTGTCTTAAATTTGCTCAATTTGGTTTACTCTAAATGCAGATAATATTGTGACCGGTCTTTGGTGTATGGACCTAATTTGACATTAAATTTTAGGCAAAATGCCCAAACGGCTTGCTGGTTAACTTTGTCAAGGAATTCATTTCAGGTAAAACTACAGGCTCTAATTGTGGTTCCACCTTCGAAGATAATTTACTATTTTGTTTTTTTGATGGGGAATTAATGTTAAATTTCATTAGCTTTGATTTATTTTCAACTATACTCTTCAAAGTGATTTAACAAACTTTTTAAATGTGTAATTTGAGCATTTAAAAAGAGTTCCCCTAAAATATAAATTGTCATTTACTCTGTTAATGTAAAATGATCTTTGTTCTGTTGAACCAAAAGATATTTGTAAGAAACCTTGTAACCAAACAATTCTTTGCCACTGACTATACAATAGGAGAAACTACAATGGTTTTCAAGTGTCATATGGTTATTTTATATAATTAAATGATTTGGAGCTCATGGTGATTTAAAAATATTTTTTTTAAATGAGCTCCAAATCATTTAATATAAATATATTTATTAAATCACCATGAGCTAAATCATTTCGCATATTTCATTTTTAATTCACACAATAGACATAGTTGGTTTTCCCTGCATTTTTTTCCTCTTACCATAATAAAAGTGACTTTATTGAAAACATTGTATATTTACATTTCAACAGAACACAGTTTGATGGCGAGAACAGCATCATATTGCTTCCATAACCCTTTCTTCATTTCTTCAGGCCTTTTTATTCTAAAACAAATATTTTGGTCAAATATGTGTATACTGCACACAATACAACACATGCCTCTCTTTACCCTGTTCATAACCATATATATCCACCTTTATTCATCATCAGTTAACTCACATATAAGTGCTTTATCTCCTTCATGGTCATGTGAACAATATATAGATATGAAGGCCTCTATGTCCATTTCCCTCATCATGTGAGTTTAATCATTTTAGTCATATTTTAAATGCACTACATTAACAAAATCCAAAGCGCAACTTTTTGGGCTTGGATACTTGAGGCAACCTATATGAAGTATGCAACAATTTCCTGTTCAGCAAATTTAAATGGCTATCAAATACATATGTATTTGATGTGCATATCATCTAGCAACTATGTACCTATGTGCATTTTAAGTATCAGGGTGTTGGTGAGCAAAATCAAATATGAAATTAGTCTTTTGTCAGTTTTCATCTGTTCCCTACACCTCTCAAAGTTGGCAACAGTTTAACATAATTCTGCAACACAAAACCTGCTCATGCAGGGCTCTGTGAGGATCTGGTCCACGAGTCTCACTCCACCCATTTTGGGCGTCTTGACAGGAAGTAGTCAGTGTCTCTCTTTAGTCCATCTTAAGGCTACGGTAAATGTAACGGATGAAAGCCAGAGAGGCCCAGAACGAGACCGTCCCCAGCATGAGAGAGAAAACAAACGCTGTGAGCAAAGAATATCCGAAGAATTCCACGCTCTGTACAAGGCCGCTCATGTTGGAGCGATTGTGGTAGTAGAAGAGAGAGTAAACGAATATAAAGATGCCGGTGGATCCGGTGCTCAGGACGCTTCGCCACCACCAGCGGTAGTCTTCGCCTGAGAGCAGGAAGTAGGTGAGGGCCACGGAGATGCAGGCACCCACGGAGAGCAAAATAGCAAAGACACAGAGCAGGATACCGTACAGCGTGTAGTGTTCACGGCCCCAAACAGTAGCAAAGATGTAGTACAGTTCTACCGATATGGCACTGTGAAGGGGACACAGCAACATCATACGATTAAAAATCATTCTGAATTCGAAATTTCAATACTAAAAAAAGCAAAACAAAAAGTTAACCAAATGCCTAGATTTACTGCTCACCTGAAAGGCAGGAACCCTCCGATGGCCATGTGCACGGCTGTGTGCTTGTACCAGGGCTGCTGGGGGATCTGACGGGGGATGTTGCGCGTGCGACACGGCGCCTGGAAGTTGCCTGCTTTGTTCTTTCCGACGATTCCACCGATGACGGTGAGTGGGAAGCCCACCAGCAACCAGGCACCTAACAGCAGAAGCACGGTGGTGGCAGGCAGGGCCTGGGTTGATCCACTCCACCAATGAACAGAATTCACAACACTCCAGGTTAAGAAGAGAGGGGCTGGGGGAGGGAGAGAGAAAGGGCGAAATGAAACCGGTTCACTTTGTCTGTTTTCAATACAGAGGAACTGTAACTATTGCAGAAGTTATTTGGAACAAAATCTTAAAATCTTTCTACACAGAAGTTGTATACTGTTTTTAAAAACTGTATGTGAAAAAGCATACAGTAAAATGTTGTCTGATATTGCTTCAGGTTCATCTGTCACACTGGAAGCAGGTCAAGTCGGGTGAATTGCATTGTGGGATACAGAATCCCACACAGTGTGCTCTACTCTAGTTAATAGTTGCTCTAGTTAAATGTAGGTCTACTCACTCTGCATACAGCATACTACTACTGCAAAGTGCTACAAAAAATAGAAGGTAGTTGGCTATTCAATACATATCAGATGTGGAGAGAAGTGAAGTATTTCTACTCAAGCACATGTTTCAAGTATTTGTAAAAATAGTAAAAAAATCTGATTTTTTATTTGATTTAAATAAACACACAATTACTACAATACTACAAAACAATATTTAAAAAAAGGTATCAATTAATATATAATTTTACACTGCAATATAAAGCATATTACACTTTTCAGACCACTATTTTAACTTTACTACTTAAGAACATTAAAAATCTTAAGTATCTTAAGTATATAAATGTGTCATCCTTTACTCGCCCTCTTTTCATTTCAAACCTGTAACACTTTCTTTCTTCTGAATAACACAAATGAAGATATCTTGAAGAATGTTGGTAACCGAACAATGGCGGTACCCATTCACTTCTATTGAATAGACACAAAACCAATGCAAGTCAATGGGTACAGCCATTATTTGATTACCAACATTCTTTGAAATATCTTCTTTTGGGTTCTTTGAGCCATACAGGGTCGAAACGACAGGACGATGAGTAAATGATGATAATTTTTGGATAAACTATCCCCTTAAAGTAACAATACAGGTTTTAGGACAAAGATCCACAAAGATTGATGTGTCTCACCAGAGAAAAGTGCAGACGTGAGAATAATGTTCCAGACCCAGCGCTGACCCTGAATCTGTGTGTAGAAGCTGCAGGAACAGTAACCTGATACACAGCTGGTCAGAGCGTACAGTACAATCGCTGCTGAGTTTATGGCACCGTGACGATGGACATTAAACATCCCCAGAAGTGCCAGGACGATGATTCCTAAAGCACCCAGGAAATAAAATCAAAGGATTAGGATTTATCTAAAGATCATCTCCCAAGTACACCGTTTTAAAATCGCTCTCACTATTTTCATCAGCCTAAAAGCTACCAGTAAAATAACACAAAAACAAAACACAAATTTCTCATCTGAAAATTATATTTGTGTTCTACAGAAGTCTTTCTATAATGCAGTATGTCACCTGTGGCCAGTGTCAGAAACTGAGCCCCGACCCCTAAAACGGCACACAGAAGGCTCTTGCACGGTGGGAAGCGAAAGACATCCGTGTGGATGATTTTCCATCCGTTATCTCCCTGATCCAGATCATCACAACCCCCATCCTCCTCCACATTGTACCTGCAGAAACAATTATCTCATCAGCCATTCATTAATGATCCCTTTGCAATGTTAGCATCATATTTCCCTCTGCTTCCCTTATAAAGGTCGTAAATAATGTGACCAACAGTTTATGGACTCATTGAACTGCAATCCTTAAGAGTCCATTACCTAGCTCAAGGAAAACAGTTTGCGAATTGAATTAAGAGCGGGGAGCCTAATGCAGCATCCTTCATCCAGCCATAGAGCCATTAGATGAAGTCACCTCCTAGCAAGTTTTCTGTGTAAGGTTGTGTCTCAGGGAACAACAGAAACAAATTGAATGGTTGACCGACACAAACGTGCTCCCTAGTGCACTACCTAGGCTGCTAGTTGAATGCGCCATAAACATGTAGCATTTATTTTTTATTTCAATTCATCTCAATGACAATTCAATTAGGTGGTATTTGTTTACCATGTATACAGCAGAATACATAATAAAGCATATAGAACTGGTTCTCTGTAAATAAAATGCAGACTTCTTAAACATCGCCGACATCAAGACAATTAACACACGACATGTCTTCTGTCTGAAGATTTGAAGGTGAAACCAGACACAACCTTTTAAGAAACAATGACTCAACTGAATAGACCAGACAGTCACATTAACACTGATGTAATATAATAAAGCATTAGATCATAAGAAACCAGTTTTGGTTTAGTTTGCGGTTACAGTTGTTTATGCATCTACATTTTACAGCGGCTTTGTGTTCAATGCGGCTTGTCTCGAATCTGGAATGACAACCAATTTTTTTATAATAAAGCAAGAAGCAGTGGGTTACAGTGCATTTTATAACAGCAAAGGGCGTTGTGGCACGACTCGAAGCAAAGTGCCTGAAACCCCGTAGCTGCTATATAATGCACTGTAACCCTTGGCTTCGTGTGGCTTATTGCTTTTATAAAACGGTTACTCCATATGCTTAGCAAGGTTTCATAAAATAAATGATATTTGTTATATGTGGTGAGGTCAGCCGTTATATATCGGGGTATTTTATAACGGCTTAGAACTCCGCTCAGCCAATCAGAATCACCGTTTTATAAGTATGAATTTAAAATGTAGTATAAATATAGTAAATGTTAGTAAATGTAAATAATTCAGGGTAATATGCAACATATGTATATTTAGATGCTTCATAATTATTCACATTTCCTATAAAAACTTTGATTTTAAAATATTTAATTTGAATTAAATTAAATACAACAAAAGACTTACACAACCAATATGGCAAATGCGTTTAATACATTTTCGACTCAATACTCCATCTTCCCCTTCTTGTCAGTTAATACAGCCACATCTTATAAAACGTCTGAAACACAACAACCCTCCAAAATTTAATTTCTACTCCTCCTTACCTGGCAAAGTCGTTCTTCAGCACCCTCATGAGGATGATGATGACAAAGCCCAGCAGTAGCACCACCAGCACCAGTGAGTTGATGATGGACAGCCAGTGGATCTCCAGAGTCTTGGGAAAGAAGGAATAGTCTCTAAGACGCTCCGCCCTGCGGGAGTGGGGCAATGTGCTCTCAAACCAGCGTACACTGTAGGTGTGGGTGACCGACAGACTGCCACCAGCACTGTGGCCGACACCTCCTTCCTCTATAGGCACAGGCTTCACATCCTTCACAGACACGTTGGCAAAGATCACAGAGTCGCCATTGTACTCTATGTTGAAGTCTAAGTGGGTCCATAATCCCACCTGATATGAAAACAGTGAATTAGTGATTCCAACATTGAGGCACATGGAGATCACATTTCACTAATTTTGACAGTGTTCATTAATAATGAACGACATCTTACCACTGTATGATTTTGCCAAATACTGTTTGCGACCAAGAGAAATGCCAAAAAACAAGTTTATGTAAGTGTGTGTTACAATGTAAAATAAAAGACCTTATGACTATGAGGCAGGAATCCACTTTCTTCCATGTATCCCACAAAACCCCAGATGGGAATGTCATCTAGGACAAACTCAAAGTAATACAGCTCCTCCACCGCCTCTCGCAGCAGGTCCACCTGTAGTTTCAAATATGCATAAAAAAAAGAATTACCTACATTTTACCTACATCATTGGTTCTTGTCATCATTGTCCATGACATCACAGAGTCCAGGCTCCACACAAGCCTGCCCTAACACACCCATCACTGTCCTTTTCAAAGAACCAGAAAACCTTGACTAGCTGGTTTAGACGTGTTTGATTTAAGTTGGATCTATCTTTGGAAGAAGAGGCATCCTAGCCACCCAAAGAAGGGATAGGGTGACAAACAGAAGGAAGGTAAGAATGTCAGTTGCTGCCCAAATACCAAAACATTCTTCCAAATAATTTCCTTTGTATTCAGTAGAACATAGAAATGTATACAGGTTTGGAACAATCTGAGGGTGAGTAAATGATGACAGGATTTTCATTTTGGGTGAACTATCTCTTTAATTTTGTGGCTGAAAGAAATTACACTGTTTCCCAAAGCAGCATATTTTGACTATGTACAAACTGCATATCCTTCCTACCGAGTGTATATATGATGTTTTACAGCCCTACATGCATTTGAGAACTTTACGCCTTTTGTAAACATGTCTGCACTTACCTCTTTCTCAGAAAGACTGAGCTGGCACAGCGTCTGTCTCTCAGAGTTTTCCTTGAAGCGGATTTTGTAAAGAGACTCTGCCATACGGTCTCCATCTAACACCTCTCCCAAACTCAAAGACTTATGACGGACCTGCAAACATATCAAATATCATAAATACATTCATAGGTTTACAACACTGATACATTAGTGAACCTCAACAACTCACAATTACACAACACGGGTCATAATTCAACTCACTCTATAAGTGACTTAACCACCACTGGTCAAAATAAACCCTGCATTTACAATGAAATCACAAATAATATACAGTGTTATAACCTTGCAGCATCCACTCACCTCTTTAGGTCTACAGACGGGGAGTGTGTAATAGTGATAGGTTTCCTGGGGGTTGTGATATGGACCAACTTTGTTAACATACAGGATCACCGGATCTCCTTTGTTGTAACTAACCGCCCAGCCAAAGTGAGGCAACAGACACAGAACCAGCACACAGAGCCACATGGGTCGACCTGCAAGGAGCAGGCCCATACATTCCAGTCTTGCTGTCATGACAACACCTGCCAGTGGGTGAATAAACACTGTAAGTCAACTATGCAAACTTTAACAATAACCAGAATTTGCATAATTATTATAAATGGCTCATAGGGGCTTAGACAGGACTTTTTTTACATGTCCTGTGGTGTGGCATGCTATACTGTAATTAAAACTATTTTAGACAGCATTTCATATTATTTATTCTACTTCCACATTAACTGAAGCACTACATTATACTTAGTATTTTAAATTGTTGATTTATCACACCTTAGGATCGTTTCAAAGAAGGCAACGTGAGTTAAGGCAAGCAGATGCTTACTAAAAGAAATGGTGACATGATTACACACTTTATCTGCATTCATATACCCAAATTAACATTTGAATCCATAACGACAGGCATGACAGCAGAGACATGTAACTTACGCAATTATTGTAAACGAATTACAATAGTATATTACGATTCAAAGTATTACTTCGAAACGAAATGATTGAAGCTAAAACTGATCTTCTGCAGTCCCCATTTCCCCTGATTGCACCAATTTTTAATCGGTTTCCCTCAAATATTTCAAGTCAGTTTTGACAGGTTAAATATTCTGATACGGAAGTTGAATAGAAATGCCACAATCATTAACACACAGGAAACAAATCTAACAGTCTGTGTAGTTTGGCTTATAAAGCATTGTAACAATTGTCGCCTTTGCTAAGATGCTCTGAACACTTCCGCATTTGACAAATGCACCAAACCTGTTTCAGTTGATTTCCAGGATTCCCTTAGAATCGCTTATTTCTTCTCACAATCCAGTCATCAACACGCGCCTATATGTAATGTCATCTCTGGACATTGCTGTGAAAGATGCGGAGAGTAAAAAGCCGATACCCGATGGTTAGTTTACGCGACAAAACGGCTGAAAGGTCGAGAACACCAGCACCACAGACGAATCCACGTCACCTTACAAATAAAAATACTCTCATTCGGACTTTTCCGGTGTGGGCGGGGCTACAATCTGCATCTGATTTACCATGCTCTTTTCGTCTATTTCATTCACATCTTTAGGGTCGGGGTCGATATAAGAAAGCGTTTAGCATCAGTTAAAAGTCGCGATGAACGTTAGAAGCCGTGTCGTTTACTCGCTGTAGTCGATGTGTCTCTCCAGTCCTAACTAATCGCATGCGATCGATTGAGACGAGTTTGCCACTTTCTCCCCTGGAAGGCCACACCAAACAAATGGGAGAAGTCGATTCGATCGTCGCCAAGGGTCGGCTGTGCGGATTTTGACTATTAATGCCTGGGTTTGAATTTCGCGCGAAATAGTGATATCCTCTCGCTAGCGTGTGGAAGTGAGTGCCTGAAACAAAAACAAGCACGTTTTCATTGGTAAGTTCTCTTTGTATATTTGTTTTTATAGAGGCGAAGCAGAAATTTGACGTGACGATAAGCTACGTTGAGACGTTATGTTTTAGAAGCTTTGTTTGCAGACTTGCTAGCTTTTCTTCGTTATTTTACTGGCTTAGTCCTAGTCACATGTGTTGATCTCACTCGAAAACAACGACTCCTGTTAAGTCATTATTTTACTATATGAATGCTCAAGTATTGTTTTATTTATATTAGATTTCTCGAGGACAAACAATTCATCACTATGGGGATTCATGGACTTGCAAAGCTCATTGCAGATCACGCGCCTTCAGCTATCAAGGAGCAAGACATGAAAAACTTCTTTGGTAAGCCGTTGTCTGTCAATTGTGTTTTTTTAACAAGATCATGTCATTATCTTTTACTTTGATGTAGATTATGACTATAAGCATGTTGTTGTTGGACTTTGTGAAATCCGCTATGATTTCCTCATTACAGTCTGAATGATTAAGTTAAATTTTGATATACATACAGGACGGAAGATTGCCATTGATGCATCCATGTGCATGTATCAATTTTTGATCGCGGTCAGACAGGACGGTAATGTTTTGCAGAATGAAGACGGAGAGACCACTAGGTATATATAGTTCTCTGTTTATCTATTGACTGATAACAGCTGTTCCAGTTAAATGTGTTTAGATTTACCATATAGCATTAAACATTTACCCGCTTCCTCCCCAGCCACCTCATGGGCATGTTCTACAGGACCATCCGAATACTGGAGAGTGGCATCAAGCCGGTTTACGTGTTTGATGGGAAACCTCCTCAGCTGAAGTCAGGAGAGGTGCTTTAGAGATTCTTGATATATTTAAAACATAGGGATGAGATTTATAAGATAAGTTATGTTTTAAATAGTTTTTTTCCCCATTGTAGCTGGAGAAGAGAGGAGAGAGACGAGCAGAGGCTGAGAAACTTCTAGCTCAAGCACAAGAAGCAGGTATTTTGGTAACTTGCATATGCTATTTGTTGTCCTGTAATTTTGCCCTGATGCCAATCTGTTTTCTTACAGGTGAACAAGAGAACATTGACAAGTTTAGCAAGCGACTAGTGAAGGTCACCAAACAGCACAATGAGGAATGCAAGAGGCTGCTTACTCTAATGGGTGTGCCGTACATCGAGGTACCGAAAATGCTTCAAGCCCATCTGAGGAATATTTTTACATTCATTACCACTGTCAATGTGACTTACTGGTAAATGTTCTAAAAATATGTTCTGAAAATGGCTAAAATGGGATGTTTTATGTCAAGGCTCCATGTGAAGCTGAGGCTAGCTGTGCCGCTCTGGTGAAGACAGGGAAGGTGTACGCCACAGCGACGGAAGATATGGACGGTCTGACATTTGGAACCTCAGTCCTCCTGAGGCACTTAACAGCCAGTGAAGCGAAGTATGAATGCATGGCTGTTAAATCTTATATTATGCCTTATAGACATAGGTTTGCACTGCATGGATGCAAGCAGACTTAAATTGTAAGACTTTTTTCTTTTCAAATCTTAGAAAGCTTCCGATCCAAGAGTTTCATTTCAGTCGAATTCTTCAGGAAATGGGTCTGACACACCAGCAGGTAGACTTTATTTGCTTCTGAAGCATTACAGTACTACATTCTTTTTAAAAATATATCCTGATGTGTTAATATTCCTTTCAATTGTTTTTATATTAAATGTCTTAGTTCATTGACCTATGTATCCTGCTGGGATGTGACTACTGTGGTACTATAAAAGGAATCGGGCCCAAGAGAGCCATCGACCTTATTAAACAGCACGGCTCTATTGAAGAGATTCTCGATAACATCGACCCAAATGTAAGTTTGTAATTTACACTACAGATTAAATGATGCAATTTAGACCATTGGGTTGTCTAAAATATGCACTGCAGGGTCAGAGTGTAATTTACTTGTTTTATGCTCTTATTACTGTATTTTAGTGTTTCTATCAGTGCAACTCAGCTTTATTTGAAATAAACAGTGAGGTTTATTTAAGCGTCCCAATGAAACTATAAAAATATGAAGACCTAAAATGATTTTTCCTCATCTTTGTATTTGGCTTGTTTATTTTAATGAATATTCTGAATGTGTCACCACTAATTCATTTATACTTCAACTATTTAACATTTTTCTTTTACCTTCCTCTCCAGCATTATTCCTTTTAAAAAGTCAGAATGTCTTTAAAACATATTGTTGTTCTTTGGATTGTCCTGCAGAAGCACCCAGCACCAGAGGAGTGGCTGTATAAAGAGGCTCGAGGTCTGTTCCTAGAACCCGAGGTTGTGGACTGCGGTACTGTTGAGCTCAAGTGGAACGAACCCGATGAGGATGGACTGATTCAGTTTATGTGTGCTGAGAAGCAGTTCAGGTACAAATAAAGATGTTCTTGAAGGTGTTTCTGTTTAACACTGATGTGTGTGATGAATCTTAAAGAAATCTGAGATGGTAAAGCATTAAATTCATGCGTCTTCAGTGAAGACCGTATTCGTAACGGCTGCAAGAAGATCACAAAGAGCAGACAAGGAAGCACACAGGGCAGACTAGACACATTCTTCACGGTTACTGGATCAATCTCCTCCAAACGCAAGGTATGAGGAAATATCACGTGTGAGTTGTTGATTATGGAAGGATGATCAATGATGCATGAGCAACAACTGGATATTATGTTTACATTTTGTTGTGCAAAAAATGTATCCTGCATGAGTTTATCACGTTTCTTAGTGGAGTGGAGGGTGACTCATATTTGCTTGGTTATATCAAACAACCCTTGAAATATAGTGCAAAACAAACTCCGTTTTCCTTGTTCTGAGAGTTTTGGGAAACTTGTTTTAATATTGCTGCTTTGCTTGTCACATAGGAGCCAGAAACAAAGGGCTCTGCCAAGAAGAAACAGAAGACAAGTGCTACACCCGGCAAATTCAAGAAGGGCAAATAAAATTTCATGTTCAGGAACAAAACGCATATCAACGTTATCCAAGAAAGTTTTAACAGACGTTGAATGAATGAAATGTTTTAAATGCCCTGTTTTCTGTGTGCCGTTATCTGTTTAGACATGTAGCAGAAGCGACTTACAAAGAGTTTAGGAGCAGCGTACATACAGGAGCCATAATACATTAAGTGAAGTTACTGGTTTAAGCTTACCTGTTGAGAAAGGGTTAGTGTTTTTTTCATTTTTTTCATTTGGTATTCACTTTTTTAAATGTTGTGAGAGATTTAGGTGGCCCCCGTGATGTTTAAGGACTTGCATATACCTTTTGTGGGGTTTAATCAAACTTTAAAAGATAAACTCCGATCTCTAGCAAGAGGATGGGTTGAAAAACTGGTTTACAAATGAGTGAAATAAAATACTATAAGTATGCAAGTGTACTATGTATGTACTTAATTGAAGCTTTGTTCTAAAGAAGGAGAGAAGGTCTTTGACTTGTTGGTATATTTTGTCAAATGTTATGCTTGTAGAACAGGGGAACTCCTGAAAAGTGACGCCTACATGATTACTGTCTGAAAACAATTCCTATGGTCATTACAAATGAACCACTGTTGTAGCAGGACTTCTGCTTTGATAGTCTGTCTGTACTGCTGTAGGTAAGACTTCATTACATGGTTGTTATATTATATGATTGCCTTTGAACACATTTAACTCAAGATTTAACTGAAACTTTAATGCTTAATCTGACTGAATACATCTTAATTATTACTAAAAAGGTGATCTAGGCTTTTCTTGACATATATAATGCGTTGGAACAAAAATGTTGATGTTTGTCTGTTCAGAACACTTGAGATGTCTATTTTCTCATTCATGGCTCTTCTGTTCAGCACATCTATTATGTTGTCTTCACCTTCAGGTGAGCCAGTTTTTAATGAAGACTACAAACAAAAACCGTCAGAGGTTAAAATCTTAAAGTGCTCGTTTTGTGTTGCTTATGCGTGTCATTTCATTTATGTTCTGCAGGAGACACTTATAATGCTGAATTAAGTACCATAACAGCATTGAGTGGTTCTTGTGTGCAGATACCTTGTACATATAATGTGTCTGATTTTGAAGACAAATTAAATAAAACACAGAGGATAATTGGTAGTTGGCTAAAGAGGACACATCGGATGACTGGTTTGGTTTTCAATGGCAATCCACCTATCATTCAAGGATTTAGTCATATAGAGATGGTTGGGAATCTTAGTCGGCGCGAATGCACCACTGTTTTCTATAATGTCATGAAGAATCATTCAGACGTCTACTACTTCAGGGTGCAAATGGAGCCAGACATATTTAAAGCAACATTCATGAGTCCAGTCAACGTTACGGTCTTAGGTAAGCCTTACACCGCAACAATGCTAGTGATATGTTAATGTAGTGGGTAAATAATGTACAGTTGATGTTTTAAGGACATTTTGTTTGTCACTGAAGTCACTTAAATTTTCTGTTGAAACAAATGACTGTTACAACTGAATTCATGACAGTAAAAAAAAATAAACACATTTTTTACCAGTATTATCGTACTTTTTGCTCTGTAGATGTACCGAATCCTCCTGACCTGAATGATGTGGATGAAGTGATGGAGGGCACTTCAGTCAGTCTGAGGTGTTCTGCTGAAGCTCCTTGCCCAAAACAACCTCCTACATTATCCTGGTCTCTCATCCCCACATCTGCTAACATCACAACACAGTTACAAGAGAAACCCGATAAAACTCAGTCTGTGATTTCCACAATGACCTTCACTGCTTCATACACGGATCACAAGAAGAACATCTTCTGCACCGTCGCATATCCAACACACATCTCTAATAACACAACTGTGGAAAACAACGTAACGCTACAAGTTCTGTGTAAGAGAACTTGAGTAGTTTTCTCTCTTTCATAAATATTTTCTATGTTCAGATGTCTACTATTTTGTTGTTTGAAAAACCCTCTTTATTTTGTACCTAAAGTTCCTCCAAAAGAAACTCGTATCAAACTGGAACCAAATGCTTCAGTCTCTGTTGGCACTAACGTGACTTTAACCTGCAAAAGTAAAGCAAATCCATCATACGATATGAACTACACCTGGTACAAACGTGAAGGGCAGAAACTTCTGGGATTTGGAGAGAAAATGACCTTTAATGTCCGTAAGATCAATGAAGGCTGTTACTTCTGCAGAGCAGAGAACAAACACGGTGCACAGACATCACAAGACATCCAGCTGATTGTAGAATGTGAGTTTAATACAAATATTTGACATGTTCATTGTGTTTGGAATAGTTTGATAAAGACTGTGAAATGCTTTTGAGTTTCTAAAACCACTGCATTTGGATGCATTGTCATTGTGTACAGGAAGTCAACTGTGACTGAATCAAACATTTTTTGTCTAATAATTTCAGCCGGAATCATTGTAGAGTCATCAGATTCCTTCATTCCCTTGGTCACAGGATGTGTTGGAGGCGCTTTAACTTTTTTGCTGTTTCTTCTTCTGGCAATGATTTTCATAAGGTTCGTACAACTCAAGACCGTCATGTTACAGAAGTGATTCTGTTTTGCTTTCGAGTTTAATTTTACAACATACACAAAATGTTTTTGTGGTCCTCCATGTCATATGAATTTCTCAACTCAAATTTCAATACAGAAAAAAACGGACACAAGCATCAAATAGACCTGTCGTCGGGGAAGCTGACCTTTCTGACCAGGTTTGCTCTAAACATTTTCAGCAGATTACAGTACTGCCATTTCTAATAGAAAATATCACCAACTCCCACATGCAATTGTTACTATTGAAGATTAATGGGTTATTATTTATATAAACTGAAAAGTGAGAACTGTGGATCCACATTAACGTTCATGTAACTTCTTGTTTAGGACCAGAATAAAGATGAGTCGATCAATTCCATTTATATGAACGGTGCTTTTGTGTCAAGCGAGCAGCCTGAGATGACGAATGATGAGAGTGACACAATTCACTACGGAGAGATTAACTTCTCCACCATTCAACCCAAAAACCACACTGAAAGAAACTCAGGTCAGGAGATCATATATGCTGAGGTGTGTCACCAAGGGAAAAAGATGAATCAGGATTAGTCGACATTGAAATAAGCATGCAAGTGTATGTTAATGAACAATAGCATTGTTTCAGCTTGACATGTCTTTTTGTTTATAGTACTGCAATGGGATTGTGGAAGTTAATCTTAATGAACTTGTTCGAGAATTGTAAGTGTTTAGTGTTTTATCACTTGACTGTCATATGTAAAGCATACAGTAAATGTCTTGAGAACAGACTGTTATTGTGTTTATCTAAATGCCTGAAATTTGTTTGCGTACACAAGCTGAATTGTTTAATAGTTAAAATCAGCACACACACCGTGTGACTATAGTACAAATGTTGGATATGTTACAGTGCAGATGTTCTTCTTGTGATCCGTGTATGAAGCATTTAAGGTCGTTGTGGCTGTTGTATCTGTGTTGTGATGTTGGCAGATGTGGGGATGTAAGACCAGGATAATGTAGGAGGTTTTTTGGGGCAGGAGCTTCAGCAGAACACCTCAGACTGACTGAAGTCCCCTCTATCACACGTTTTGACACATCTGGACTGATACTGAGTTCAGGAGGATGTGGTGAATCTGCAGGGGAATAATTGTAGATAGTTTTTAAAATAAACACGTACAAATGCAGTTTTAAAGGGACGTGGATTCATGATTGGTTTTGTTGGTAAAATTGTCTGATAATATGGGAGGGTGCAGAGGTCATCTTTTACTTTAACATCAGCACATCTAACAAATTTTGAAGTCTGTTTTTGTTAAGCATACCTAATTTTTATTTTTATTTAAGATAGTAAACAAATAGTCTGCGTTGGCATTTACCCATAACATTGATCCTCACAGTCTTGCTTGAAACACTTGAAATCATCTGGATTGGTGTTAAATGTTGCTCTGAACACATTTGGCTCCATTTGCAGTCTGAAGTAATAAGCGTCTGAATGATTCATCATGATGTTATAGAAGACAGTGGTGCAGTTTCTCTCTTTCAGGTTTCCAATCATCTCTATGTGACTGAATCCTTGGGTGACGTTTTCACTGCTGTTAAACACTAGCAAACTATCTTCTTGATCAAAGTGTGGAGACTTCATCAGCCAAATTCCATGAATCTGTTTTGTGTTCTTCAGTTTCTTATCAAAATAAGAGACATCAAATGTGCAGGGTATCTGTACACAAGATCCTGTGAGAGCTGTTACTGTGTTTGGTAGTAAAGCTGAATACACATCAGCTGAAACATAAACACACAGTAATGACAAGATAAGAGACATGACTGTTCAATCATACTGTTTTGAATTGATATTAATTCACATTATAATATTTGTTATAACCTGCCATGCCTATGCAATGCTATGGTTATGCTTTGCCTTTGAATGTATAGACAGATTGACAAACCTGAACGAGTGTGTAGTAACACAGAGCTGCTGATGATAATGAAGAAAATGATCTGAAGTCTTGCCATCTGGATTTTTATCAAGGGCACTGAAAAGAATTTACCAACAAATGACAGAATCACTTTACACTTCATCACTACACAACACAGACTACATTTCTGTCAACTGATAAAAAACTTAAAGTTAAAAAACCTTTCAGAAAGTGTTCTTACCTCAAATAAGTTAGAGTTTGACAATGACCTGTTGTCATTTTTAACCTGTGTGAATTTCTTTCTTCTGCAGAACACAAAAGAAGATATTTTGAAAAATGTTGGTAACCAAGAACATTGGTCCCCATTGACTTCAATTGTGGACACAAAACCAATGCAAGTGTTACCAACATTTTTCAAAAGATCTTCCTTTGTGTTCTGCAGAAGAAAGAAAGTCAGGTTTGAAATAACATGAGTAAATGAGGACAGAATGCTCATTTTGCTTGCTTTCCTTAAAAAAAGCTATATTGAAGCCGGTTAAATCTTTAAAAATCCGGTTCAGTTCCCTGTTTTTGACCTCAGTAAAGCAGAAAATGATGCAAGTGTCATGAGCAGATCACTTTTACACAATTTCAAATGATTCACAGAAGACTTGAATTGACTGTGATGTTGACATGTCATCCAGTTACCAGTTATTTCAGCCCAGCATTGGGCCATAAGTGGACAATACCAACCGTTGGGTTATGTAAAGTAGTAAAGTAATGGTCCATTTCAACTCATTGTTGGGTCACATCTGCTGGGCTAATTTAATTCAACAGTTGGTTTGTCCATTTTTGACAAAATGCTGGGTCGAAATACCCAACCATTTGTAGAGTGCACTACTCATTACAGGCAAACGTATGTGTTTAAACTGTGCTACAGTTATGTTGTACTTTAGAGTAGGAACATGTTGAATAAATAATGATATTTTTATTACTTTGTGTAAACTATTTCTTTAAGGTCTGAAATATACTCTTGTATTGTGTTGTTGCTTTTCTTCTTTTTGGCTAAATTGCAGAACTTTTTTCACTACAACAGCCTTCCTGTATGACACAATTAGTTCGTCACAAGGAAGAATTCTTTAGGCACTTCTGCTTTTGTTCTCAAAACTGTACTGCTTTGAGGTAAGAGCCCTATTATTTTCCACACTGTTTTTATGATTTCTTGTATTTTTTTTTGCAACATCACTGTAATGAGTTAACAGTTATTGAGTTTCAAAGGTTTTGTCGGTTCCTGGAAGCAGGGGAAATTTGCAGGGCCCTGCATTTCTACTTTTTAATGGCCCTAGGGCTGCATGGGCTTCGGGACAATTTTCACGTCATAGCTCATACGCAGATCGGGCCTCGGGTCTGTTTTAGAAAAATACGTTTTATATGTAAAATACATTTTATGACCCATCAAAGCACCAATAACGCATTCCACGACGTTCCAGCCATAGACAACATTCACTTCACGTGCAATGGAGAACATAAAGAGAAAACCGCCAATGCCATGTTCTGTGGTGAAGTTGTGATTTTTCAGGTTTTATATTATATTTATTTTGCATTTTTTTGTTCATTATTCGTTTGCTTTTCCACAGCAGAGCAGCCTGCCCTGCTCTCTACTTTTGTCAGAAATGCCTTTGTTCTGAGATGGTGATAATACACTTTTAGTCTAACATTGTGATAGGGTACTGTTGTGTGTTTTATATCTGTGGATTTTATTGTAGACTAGTCAAGTGTTGATGTGATATTATATATAGGCTAAATTGATAAAACGTGGGAAAGTTACTGCCGGCTGCAAGCCGCTTGCGGTCAATGTCGCCACTTTACAAAAAACTACATTTAACAAACAAAACCACACTTTAGGGTTGTACTCGGGCCAAACATTTTGAGAAGCTGCCGGACAAGGGCCGGGCTACAACCCGTGCTTCTCGGGCCAGGGATGGCCCAAGGCCTAGATGCAGGGCTCTAAGTCAAACGCATTGATGCTCAACACAGTCATTCCTCTGACAACATGTTTAACTTTGTTTATCTTAAAATTTTTCATTATCGTTTATAAAGGAGATTAATATTAATTATATTACTATTTAAAATATACCTCAACAAAACTGTTTTAGTTTTATCAAGTTAAGTTGGCCAAACTACATTCACACAAACTTTATAAGATGGGTAACACATTTCACTGATGATAACACGCTTTTAAACACCATGGCACAACCTTTTTTCAGCTGTAGTTGTTGCATGCAGTCAGCACTGAAGTGAATTTCCCCCTAAGAAAGAAGGTTCAATTTTTTTGGAAGATAATTAAAAATGTAGTTTTTACTTTGGAACGCTTTTAAAATGAATTCATTAAATGCTCTTTATCTCTGGTGGCAAATTGTGCTTGTTATATAGCATCTGGTTGTACAATGAGGGTTCACTGTGAAGTTACAGAAATGTAGTCTGTGTTGTGTTTTGATGAAGTATGATGTGATTCTGATATTTTTTAGTATTCGTTCCAGTAAATTATTTTCAGTGCCCTTGATAAGAATCCAAATGGCAAGAATTCAGATCATTCTTCATTATCATCAGCAGCTCTGTGTTACTACTCACTCATTCAGGTTTGTCAGTCAGTCTATAAATCATGCATTAAGCATTAGCAGGTAGCATTATGGTTTTTGGTGTTTTTATGTTTCAGCTGATGCATATTCAGCTTTACTACCAAACACAGTAACAGCTCTCACAGGATCTTGTGTACAGATACCCTGCACATTTGAAGTCTCTGATTTTGATGAGAAACTGAAGTACACAAAACAGATTCATGGAATTTGGCTGATGAAGTCTCCACACTTTGATCGAGAATATAGTTTGCTAGTGTTTAACAGCAGTGAAAACATCACCCAAGGATTCAGTCACATAGAGATGATTGGAAACCTGAAAGAGAGAAACTGCACCACTGTCTTCTATAACATCATGATGAATCATTCAGACGTCTACTACTTCAGACTGCAAATGGAGCCAAATGTGTTCAAAGCAACATTTAACACCAATCCAGATGATTCAAGTGTTTCAAGCAAGACTGTGAGGATCAATGTTACGGGTAAATGCCAACGCAGACTATTTGTTTACTATCTTAAATAAAAATAAAAATTAGGTATGCTTAACAAAAACAGACTTCAAAATTTGTTAGATGTGCTGATGTTAAGGTAAAACAATGACCTCTGCACCCTTCCATATTATCAGACAATTTTACCAACAAAACCAATCATGAATCCACGTCCCTTTAAAACTGCTTTTGAACGTGTTTATTTTAAAAACTATCTACAATTATTCCCTCTGCAGATTCACCACATCCTCCTGAACTCAGTATCACTCCGGATGTGTCAAAACGTGCGATAGACGGGACTTCAGTCAGTCTGAGGTGTTCTGCTGAAGCTCCCTGCCCCAAAAAACCTCCTACATTATCCTGGTCTTACATCCCCACATCTGCCAACATCACAACACAGATACACGAGGAAAATGATAAAACTCAATCTGTGATTTCCACAATGACCTTCACTGCTTCATACACGGATCACAAGACGAACATCTCCTGCACTGTCGCGTATCCAACACACATCTCTAAAGACACAACTGTGGAAAGCACCATAACGCTACTGTTTCTGTGTAAGAGAATTCAAGTTTTGAATTATTAATTTGTTATATTACTCTTTTGTTGTCAAATATGTATGGTTGTGTTCGGTACCAGTGGAGTTAAACACTGTACAAGTCTCATCATTTAATGTCTGTCATGTGTGGTTTATCCCCCAAGTTCCTCCAAAAGAGACATCTATCAGTGTTGAACCATCTGCTTCGGTCTCTGTGGGCACTAATGTGACTTTGACATGCAAAAGCAAAGCCAGTCCTTCAAAAAACATTAGCTACACCTGGTACAAACGTGGACAGGAGACACCTCTAGCCAGGAAGAATAATATTACCATCATCGCTACTCATAATAATACAGGAGGGTATTTCTGCACAGCGCAGAATAAATTCGGCAACCAGACGTCAGAAGAGATCCAGCTCATAATAAAAGGTGAATATTTAACATATATAACAAAAATTATTTAACCTACAGAAAGCTACTTTTCTAGATTTGGATATCTCACGGAATTCACATTTATGTTCTCAGTCATTTAGGAAGCATCTTTGTTGTTAAATAAATGTATCCCTGTTGTGTTTCAGAGCAGGATGGATCCTCTAAATCTGTGATTTATGGCTGTACAGGAGGACTTCTGACTTTGCTTGTGCTTTCTGCAGTATTTGTTTATTGCGTGAGGTACTTGACTGAATATATTTTTTGTCTTTGTTGTTATTCCTTTGTTATATGCTTATGTAAGCAAAACAAATACATTTAGATTGTATTCTCTAATAGGACAAGGGCATCCAGTCAGACCAACATCAAAGGAAGAGATGAGGTGAGATTTTTATAAAATGTTATGAACATAAATTGTTTTCTGATCTTCTAAATATAAATATTGATCAATTTTCCACTGATTTATCTCCTCAGACTGAAGATAAAAATAAAGACATGGAGATCTATTCTAACAATGCTGTCGAGATGACCATAAAAACTGAGGTGACTGAGGACGAAACCGATGAGATCCATTATGGAGAGATTGACTTCTCCGAACCCCACACAGACAACGTGACCAGAAAAGACCCGGAGACAGAGTATGCTGAGATTCAAAGATCAAAGAGAAAGAGACAATTCAACAGTGACCAGGCACAGGAGGACCTCTAGGTTCAGGTCAAGACAAAGTGATGTTTATGTCATCGAATGAACTCTTTATGATATTGAACAAATTCCAGGATGGATAAAACTTTCACAAATTATTCTGATGTAATAACAAAGTTAGCATCGTTTTAATAACACAGTGTAACAAACATGTTTTCGCCCGACCTTTTATAGTTCTTGTACAATTCTGTGGTGCTAATTATTGTGGTAATATTTATTTTCATGTAGCATCAATGTTATGGTAAATTTTGAGCTTATGTCATTAAGTACGAAATATCGGTATTGCAAATAAACAAAAACTGTATGTTCACATATTTTATAAATTATTATTTTAAACATTCTAGAAATTTCTGTAGCAGGGGAGGTAGGATGAAGCGATTGGGTGACTACGTCTTGGTTTGTGAGGACAATATTAGTCATATAAGCCATAAACTTTCAAATGTACTCGTTTGAAGTTTTGGACAACTTATTTTCTACTAAGTGTTATTTTAAACTGTTGTTTTGAGCTCAGTTTTATCAGTACCTTGTAATATATGCGTACGAGTAATAACCTACTATAGAAATGTATAAATGTGTGAAAATATATAGGCTATATTTTTTGTGAGAATTGTCGATGGTAAGACAATAGTGGTTTTCGTATTCAGCATGTTAAACTTCATAAAGAAACCGTAACAATTAAAGCGAAACACAACTTTAAAAAAATATTGTTTCATTGTGTAGGCTAATGCATATGAACAATGACCCGTGTATTTTTGTATTTTTATGTTGATTAATGTCTTATGTACTCTATGTGTTTGTGCATTGTTGGATGCATTGAAATGCAATGAAACGGCTACCGTTGGGCCCTGCTGGATCTTCCAAGGGCCATTTCATTGGTGGGCAGTTTATTTAGTTAAATGCCTTATTTAATGCCTCCTTGACTGTAAGTTGCTTTGGATAAAAGTGATGGAAGGTAGAAATACTGTTGCTATCCATCTAGCTTATAATAAAGCAAATACATGTTCTTTCTGTGATAATCATCCTGTATCTTAGTGATAGTTTTTTTATTATTATTATTTTTTATGTTTTTTTTAAATCGCCTGTTTGTAAAACATGTACGTTTGGCAAATAAAACATGAATAAAATGAAACCAGAGATGTAATTTTTTCTGCCAAACCTGCTTCAGGCCATTGCATAATGTGTTCTTAAGAAATACAAAATAGTGTCGAACTTCTGTGTCACACAGACATCAACAACCAGCAGTTTATGCCTCAATGTATACCGGGATGAGATTTTTATGCTCTACCCAACTTGCATTGCAGCATAAATAATGCAGCTGATTATTTTGATCTGGTTATATAAGGAAAGCTTAATACTGTTTTTAAAATCAAAATGGTTTGAGCTCTCGGAACTTATCAGGTTTGACAGTGTATTTTCTTGTCTTTTACGACCTGTTGCTTCTTGTTTGCAGGTTGTGTGAGATGTAGCTGTGTTTCTTTTTTCTGTTGTTTTAAGTATGAGGTAAATTCAGTTTCATCATCTAGCATTTTTAGCACAGCATCAGCCTCATATCAACCTCTTGCATAGATTCTGAGAGATAAATGTGTTTGCCACGGTTGAAAGATAAAGTTCTGCGCATGTTTAAGTGGAACCATAAAGCCATAAAGGTTTAACACCTTCATTTTTGAGAGTGTGTAGTTTGTATCCCAGCCAATCTTTTCCACCCAATACAACACAATTTGCTTGATTTACTTCACAATTGAATTAATTATGACACATTATTCCATACTTTTTTATTTTAATATAAGTCATTAAAATTTAGGCAATGAATTTTAAGTGTTTAATTTAGTGGGCTTATCACTGTTCTCAGTAAAATAGGTTTCAATATTTTACAGTGAAGCGACCTAAATGTAAACAGTTCTGCCATCTGCCTCAGAGAAGTGTGCAAGCCAGACAAACATTAACAACAGTCACCACTAGATGGCACTTTATGGGTAGATCATTTCCATCCTTGTTATTTAAATGAAAAGGGAATGTTATTATAGGTCTACCCTTTTTCTTCTAGACACATTATAAATGAACTTAACAGTCTTAACAGCAGAGGCCCAGCTCAGAGTTGAATGTGAGTGCCATTCAGATTCCAATTCATCATCTGTTTCATATAACTTAGTAAATTCAATTGTATTGCAACAAATGTACACATAAAATAACTTCACTCTTATGTGTCACTGAGTTAAGCCTTTATGAGTTTGAAGTTCACAGGAGTTGAAGGAGTTAAAGTTTAAATTTAACTATTCCTTTAAGGTCTGGTATATACTGTATATTCTTGTGAATACTGGGTTGTTATTTTCTTCATGTTGGTGAAATTGCAGCACTACAACTGTCTTCCTGTATGATTCGTTTAAGCTGAGGAAGACATTTTCGGGCACTTCTGCTTTTGTCAAACTCTAACTTATTTGAGGTAAGAACACTTTCTGAAAGGCTTTTTAACTTTAAGTTTTTTATCAGTTGACAGAAATGTAGTCTGTGTTGTGTAGTGATGAAGTGTAAAGTGATTCTGTCATTTGTTGGTAAATTATTTTCAGTGCCCTTGATAAAATCCAGATGGCAAGACTTCAGATCATTTTCTTCATTATCATCAGCAGCTCTGTGTTACTACACACTCGTTCGGGTTTGTCAATCTGATATATTCAAAGGCAAAGCATTACCATGGCATTGCATAGGCATGGCAGGTTATAAAAAATATTATAATGTGAATTAATATCAATTCAAAACAGTATGATTGAACAGTCATGTCTCTTATCTTGTCAGTGTTTATGTTTCAGCTGATGCGTATTCAGCTTTACTTCCATACACAGTAACAGCTCTCACAGGATCTTGTGTACAGATACCCTGCACATTTGAAGTCTCTGATTTTGATGAGAAACTGAAGTACACAAAACAGATTCATGGAATTTGGCTGATGAAGTCTCCACACTTTGATCGAGAAGATAGTTTGCTAGTGTTTAACAGCAGTGAAAACGTCACCCGAGGATTCAGTCACATAGAGATGATTGGAAACCTGAAAGAGAGAAACTGCACCACTGTCTTCTATAACATCATGATGAATCATTCAGACGCTTATTACTTCAGACTGCAAATGGAGCCAAATGTGTTCAGAGAGGAACATTTAACACCAATCCAGATGATTCAAGTGATTCAAGCAAGACTGTGAGGATCAATGTTACGGGTAAATGCCAACGCAGACTATTTGTTTACTATCTTAAATAAAAATAAAAATGAGGTATGCTTAACAAAAACAGACTTCAAAATTTGTTAGATGTGCTGATGTTAAAGTAAAAGATGACCTCTGCACCCTCCCATATTATCAGACAATTTTACCAACAAAACCAATCATGAATCCACGTCCCTTTAAAACTGCATTTGAACGTGTTTATTTTAAAAACTATCTACAATTATTCCCCCTGCAGATTCACCACATCCTCCTGAACTCAGTATCACTCCAGATGTGTCAAAACGTGCGATAGAGGGGACTTCAGTCAGTCTGAGGTGTTCTGCTGAAGCTCCCTGCCCCAAAAAACCTCCTACATTATCCTGGTCTTACATCCCCACATCTGCCAACATCACAACACAGATACACGAGGAAAATGATAAAACTCCATCTGTGATTTCCACAATGACCTTCACTGCTTCATACACGGATCACAAGACGAACATCTCCTGCACTGTCGCGTATCCGACACACATCTCTAAAGACACAACTGTGGAAAGCACCATAACGCTACTGTTCCTGTGTAAGAGAATTCAAGTTTTGAATTATGAATTTGTTATATTACTCTTTTGTTGTCAAATATGTATGGTTGTGTTCGGTACCAGTGGAGTTAAACACTGTACAAGTCTCATCATTTAATGTCTGTCATGTGTGGTTTATCCCCCAAGTTCCTCCAAAAAAAAGACATCTATCAGTGTTGAACCATCTGCTTCGGTCTCTGTGGGCACTAATGTGACTTTGACCTGCAAAAGCAAAGCCAGTCCTTCAAAAAACATGAACTACACCTGGTACAAACGTGGACAGGAGACACCTCTAGCCAGGAAGAATAATATTACCCTCATTGTTACTCATAATAATACAGGAGGGTATTTCTGCACAGCACAGAATAAAATTTGGCAACCAGACGTCAGGAGAGATCCAGCTCGTAATAAAAGGTGATTTTTTCCCCAGAAGACATTTAACATACAGAAAGGTTCTCTTATAACCTTGAAGATTTAATGGTGTTCTCATTTATGTTTTCAATCATTTATGCATCATCTTTGCGTTTAGATAATGTATCACTGTATTTCAGAGGACAGTGGATTATCTAAATCTGTGATTTATGGCTGTACAGGAGGACTTTTGACTTTACTTGTGCTTTCTGCAGTATTTTTTTATTGTATAAGGTAATAACATAACATGATATATTATATATATATATATACATTTATGTACACAGACATCACTCAAAGTTGTTTTCTCTAGCAGGATGGCATCCAGTCAAAAAAATATCAGAGAAAAAGATCAGGTGGGTCTAATTTTGCTTTCTAAGGATATTTAAACATTTTACAAATTATACATTATTAAGATGTTAGCCACTGTTACAAAAATCTAATCAGTAATTAATTGCTAATTTGTATGAAAAGTAAATTATTTTTCTATGATCAAAGACTAAAAGTCTTCTTCCTAAGAATTTTTTCCAGTTTTAACCATGCCTATAAGCTTGCATATTACTAGTATATTGGCTATTTATCATTACCTATGAAGGACATAATAATGCCTTTTTCTGCATGATCATATTCTGCATCTCTTAATCCTAACCCGAATCAAAATTTAACATCTACCCAAAGTATTCAGTAAATTAAGAATTTGACACAAAATGCATAGTTAAAGTTTATCATATGTTATAAAGCATAAAACTTGTAAAAGTTTTAACCGAAAATAATATTTTTTTATACATTGCAACTTGTTGTTTGTCTGATTATTTGTCTGATGATGTAACAGGCATTATGTCTGGATTTTAATGCATTATAAATGCAGGCTAGAAAGTGTTACAACATTATTAATTCACTCACAGCTTAAAAATGATATTGGAAATGTTTAAAATCTGTTTTCACCACAAATGAATGAACAGATCGCAGATGACGAAACGCTCATCATCTTCTATGGAGAGACTGATGTGTCACAGCTGAAGAACTGCTTCATCGCAGGAACAAACTTCAGATGTGATGAACTTACAGAAATACAGTACACTCAGGTGCCTTAAGGAATTTCCATTAAAAATTGTAGTCTGTATCTCAGCCAATAGTCTTAATACTGTTGTGCTAGTAAAAGTGTCTGAAGATTGTTTAACATTTGGAATTATGTCAACATCTAAAAGTATTTTGTTAAATTGTTCGTCTGTGAATTGTGAAAATAATATACAAAATACATTTGAATCTAAAGATGTTTGACTAAACAGCAGAACAGTATTAGTATTGTAAAGACTGTAAAAGTAAATGTTTTCATCATTGTGTTGTAACATCTTTCCATCTATTTTTTTATGTATTTCACACAGTATTATAACATTTTGTTTTTCATAATCAAATTCCTTATGAAAAAGGAATAAATTCCTTATTCCTAAGTGACCTTGTGTGTGCAATATTCAGATAGCAATTCACTATTTCTTGGATTATTGCATGCTGTCTTTCTCCAATTAGAAAACTACGTCTAGCATAACATGATATTGTATTAAGAAAAATAGTCAATTTAATTAACACAAATAAACAAACTTCTCACTCTTGCATGCCATTGAGTTTAGTATTCGCTTGTTTTCTGTATAGTCTTTATATTATACAAGGTAAATGCTTACAGGATGACTATAAACTTTGCTTTAATTTCATGCTAAATACCAAAGTCTGTTTAAAATAGTGCAAGCTAAAAATTAGAAAAAATCTGATTGATTTAAACCATAGATTTTTTATTCCATCATCCCAGGTAAAAACATACACACACTTAACTAAGATTTCAGTTTTTTTTGGTCCAGATCCTTCAACATTATTTAAAGTAGAAACCTGAATTATGTCAACCATTGATCAACTGATAAAAGGCAAATTACAAGTAATAATAAAAATAGCTTTCAGTGGGTAGCCAGTAGTTTAAAAACTAAAAACAATTGATTTTGGTGCTTTCCTTAAAAACCCGTCATATAAAATGATTAAAAGTACCTATATAGTTTTTTGGCAGAAGGGATGTTGCTCTGTAAATTCATAATGTGCTCTTGTATGAACGGAGGATAATTTAAACCGTCATTTTGGGAAACATCAAATAAAGCTTTTCACTATTGTAAGATACAATAAGGCACCTTGGCATTGATATCACTGATATTGACACAGACGTTGTATTTTTGCATTTCTATTGTGCAGTGCAACAGTCACATTAAAACAGTTACCTCCCCAGCCCACTCCTATTACTCAGCTTAAAAGTAATGTAGTGTCTATTCAATCCCTCACTCGATCCTCCAGAGCTCTCAGCTCACCCTCCACCTGTGCAGGTAGATCAGCCCCAACCTGTTGGGTGAAGTAGGTCCTGAGCTCCTGTGCTTCCTTCTGCCAGAAAGGTTTTGGTAGATCAAACAGAGCACCCATATCTATATTTCCATCTAGACCTTCTGTGTTAATAGCATTCTGCTGTGGAATCCATCCACAATGCTTTTGTTGGCACCCTCGTCTTCAGAGGTACGGCTGCATCTTTTGAAGACCCACTCGAGGACGCGGGCGTTCTCTCCGAACCCTGGCCACAGGAAGGAGCCCGTCTTCAGATCTTTGCGGAACCAGTTAACGTGGAAGATCTTAGGAAGCTGGGTCGGGCCCTTGCGGGTCTCCATGCTCAACCAGTGAGCCAGGTAGTCGCCAAAGTTGTAGCCGAAGAAGGGACGCATGGCGAAGGGGTCGTGCATGATCGCCTTCCCTAGAGATTTTGAATTAAATATATTAAACGTGTATCAAATGCGTAAATCAGTGTGCAAAATAAATGTAGGACATATAAAATAATTTGAATGGGAATAAAAGTCAAGCTGTACCTTTATGCTCGGCAGCAGCTGTAGATTCAGATCTCATGGAAGCACCCACAAACACTCCATGACGCCAGTTAAAAGACTCATACACCAAGGGTACACCTATAAAAAATTAAGAGAAACAGACATTTGAAGATATATATCACATGACTATGTAAAATGGAGTTTGAAGCGGTACCCACCCTCTGGTCTTCTGCCACCAAATATAATGGCATCGATAGGAACGCCCTCATCACTCTCCCATTGTGGGTCAATGATGGGACATTGACCTGCTGGGGTGCAAAACCTTGAGTTTGGATGAGCGCATAGTGAGGAATCCCCTGAGAAACATAAAGGGGAGTGTTTTTATTGCTGTAAAAATAACAGCAGTAGATGGGTTAAATGTATAATGACAAGTACTTCTTGTAAGTAGAAAGTCAAATATATATGTTTAGTCTCATAACTACTGACAAACTGTTAAATGCTTTTTCATTTCACAAAGTTGCTTTGGATAAAAGTGTCTCCTAAATGAATAATTGGAAATGTACTAATTATGTACTAAACGTTTTAGGACTAATAGACCATGTAACTGCAACCAAACTACTCGTTTTTATTCATTACACTTGATATAGTTTTAAAGGAGTTGTTATATAAGAGGGAATTGTGGAAATTCAAGCGAACATCCTGTAAGTGTCAGAACTGAAAACCCTTGTTACTGAAATAACAACTGTTATTGACACCAGGCCCAGGGAACGCCAGGTCCTGGAATGCACCTATTTATGATAGATAGTTTGAACACCGACTCCACAGAGGAATATCAATGACTACTTCTCTAGCCCCGCACACTGGTTCGCACGTGACAGTACCGTAGTAACAAGTTGCGCTATACCAGATAGAGCAAGCAAGCAATAAACATGCCGCAACACAGTCGCTGCATAACCATCCTTCGGATTCCGACATTAGTAATGCATGGTTAAAGTTTATTTTTAAAGACATTCCAGCTCACGTGGGCAAAACATTGAGCGTTTGTTCGCTTCATTTTACCGCGGATTCCTTTGTGAACAAGGCAAAGGTCAACGCTGGATTTTCGGAGACTAAAATTAAAAAGAAGTGCTGTGCCGTCAATATTGGATCTGATAGGAATGGCGCAGCAATCTTATGCGAGCAAAACATTTTTGTACTATGCGTCACTATTGCTTTGTTAGAGATTGCTTTATATGCCCTGAGCCCTATTCGCACGGGATTAGTGTTACATGGGGACCTCTAGTCATCTGTAAAAATTGCAGAGATTGTCTGTGATCTTAATGTGGGGAGGTAATTTCTTAATCACACGAGGTCCCCAGATAATACTAATCCCCTGCGAATAGGGCGAATGTGTAACCTAACGCTACCTGTCTAACCAAATTCACAGAAGGTTCCAACTAAGTTTACTACGCAAACTGCTATCCAATCATAGCAGTGGGCGTTTACTTCCAAGTCTTTATGCATTTAATGCATAACTTATCGATTTAGTTATTTTGAATCTAAAAACCAAGCAAACGTCATAAGTAGACCCAAGGGCCAAACTTCCCCATTATGCAAAGGTAGGCAATCGCCTGGGGCCCCGGGCTACCAGGGGCCTCCGAAAGGAAGCGGTGTACTTAACCAAAAAGTCATGTCTGCAGCCACGTAGAGCCCCAAGGAATCATCAAAATAGTCGGGATATCCCTGTTAACGTTTTAGGTTATTACATCTTTACGAAGGACCATTCCATTAGCACCGTATATGCGCCAGACGAGTTCGCCAAATCACTAAAGCCGCCCCTGAGTAGTCCTCATACAACAGTATAAAACAACAAACAAGGCCAGTTCATGACACCTTTAATTCTTGATTTTTGAAAGGTCCAGTGTTGAAGTTTAGCGACATCTAGTGGTAAGGTTGCGAATTGCAACCAACGGCTCACTCTCACTTCCTTTTGAAGTACTACGGTTGCTGACAAAGTGCCAAGATGTTGTCACATTTTCGCTTCTTTGCCAAAGTAGATAGGGTATTTACGAAACACGCTCTGTTCAGCTTTTTTTCCGTTTAGTGCTACTGTAGAAACTACATGTAAGGGACCTGCAGTGTATGTAGATAGAAATAGCTCATTCAAAGGTTATAAAAACATAACGCTTCATTATGTAAGGTCTTTATATACAGTTATGTATATTATGTTGCATTTCCGTCAATAGATCCTCCAAAAAAATCACATTGGCCCTTTTTTGTGCAGCGTTTGTTAACAGTGAGACAGAACAAGTCTCTGTTATTCATGTTTTATCAAGATTGGATAATGTTTATGACCTCCTTTCTTTTTCCTTCCGATTCTGCTAATGCATATATGACACTCCCTCTTTTTGAATCCACAGTTTTTGAGTACCTCCTTACAAAATATCTAATAACCTATACACTTAACAAACAATCTTACCATATTTCCAGGACTTTCCATGCCAGTCTGTGAGTTTAATTCCAGGCGCAGGTGTTTCTAACCCCTCCCACCACACGCCTCCATCACTGGTCTCTCCCACATTAGTGAACACTGTGTTCCTGGAAATAGTTGCCATGGCATGAGGGTTGGTCTTCATGGATGTCCCAGGGGCGACTCCAAAGAAACCGTTCTCTGGGTTAATAGCTCTGAGCTTACCTAGTAGAGGAACACCACCATCATGTATTACAAGCATCTATTTCAAGTTGTTAATCATTACCCAGATTCCGGATTTAACACCATACAGCAAAACCGTTTCCAAGCAACAGACATATTTTATTAGCATGTTTAATTTAGATATACGGCTTATTTAATGAGTGTTTTGTTTACAGAGCCATGTACTAAATTGGGTTTTATCTGTTCTTTCTTTGTTGCCTAATGAAACTTTTACAATATGAAATTCAGTGATGGTCTTCAAGTCGAAACTCGCATAGGTTGTAAAGTTGCAAGTTATTTCTCACCCTGACTGTCAAATTTCATCCAGGCAATGTCATCGCCCACACACTCCACCTTCCAGCCTGGCAGTGCTGGTTTCATCATAGCCAGGTTGGTTTTCCCACAAGCGCTCGGGAAAGCTGCCGCGATGTAGCGCTTTACACCCTGAGGATTTGTTATTCCCAGAATCTAGAGAAGAGACAGACAGGGATGTCTATTAACATCGTGTTTTATAAATGATGGCGTCTCTAAAGATCTTGCAGAAGATGGACTGCAGGTTTACTAGTATGATTCAATCCTACTTGATCGATACTGCAATTCATAAAGCCGCAAACTCATCATTTTTGTGGCATCACACAGTGAAAGGAAAAATTCCAGGCGCCTAACTGATACAGACAGTAAATGTCTTATACATTATACATATGCATTTTGAGACACTTTCATCTAAAAAGAACTCCCAATGCATTCAGGGAAAACATATTAACCCGTTTCTGTCTTATCTGGGATTTTAAACCTGTAGTTCAGTTACTTTTGCTAGCGTAAATGAGTGACTAAACGAATGATTTACATTAATGAATAAATCACCATATTTTTATGGTACAATATTCCAACGCCTCATTTGAGATCCTTTGTTCATGTGTGCATGCCTCACAGTTTCATCATTTTAAGCATGTTTCCAAGCACGTACACGAGGGTCCGGGTCTGTATCGGACCTGATATGTCTTACCAGCATGTGTTCCGCCAGCCAGCCCTCATCTTTGGCAATGCGAGAGGCGATGCGAAGGGCAAAGCATTTCTTTCCCAGGAGCGAATTTCCACCGTAACCGCTGCCGAAGGACAAGATCTGTCTGGTGTCTGGGAGATGTGAGATCAGCACCTTTTCTGGATTACAAGGCCAGCTGTTCACTAAAGGAGCTGAAGAGAACCGATCAAGAATGTCAGCCAACTACAAATACAAACTGTCTTGTATCTTGTATATATTCGTTTTCAATCAAGACATTTGAAGATTTCTATTCTGAAAAGATGTTGCTGGGAATCAAAATGATGCTTTATACTAGTGGAACCAGCATTAACCAACATATAAACCAGCATAGACCAGCATAGACCAGCATGGTCTAGGTTAGTCCTTCAGCAGAGTTGAAGCCCTAATTACATGTGACATTAATATAAACTAGTCAATGTACCTTTGAGTGGTAATGGTCTGCCCAAAGAGTGTTGACAGCGCACAAACTCCGCCCCCTCTGTGAGCTTCTGCAGGACAGGCGTTCCCATGCGTGTCATGATACCCATGCTGGCCACCACGTATGGAGAATCTGTCACCTGTACACCAAACTTAGCGAGTGAAGAGTTCACTGGACCCATACTGAAGGGAATCACGTACATTGTGCGTCCTACGGAGAAACCAAAAACAATGTACTGTATATACAAGGGGTATTCAATTCAAGTTCCAAGAGGTCCGGACTTTATATTTTCTTCCAAACAGAGGTCCGGACAATATGTTTTTTGAAAATAAATAAATATTTAATCAATTTAGCCCAGTTGGATATACTGTATAAAAGATATGATCTTATATCAGGCCATTTATTTTATATTTTGATGTATGTGTGTATAGGCTCGGTGGCTTTAGGGGTATGCCTTCTTAATAGAAGTCTGATCATTAATATTTATAAATAAAAAATGACACGTGCAAACAGCAAATGTAATGTAACAGTTAAAATGCTATATAACAATTAAAATCATAAACAGAAAACAGTTACTTACTAAATTAGCCTTTCCATGCCATTTTCACCATTTCACTTTCATACCAGAACAACTTCTATCTTTAAATAATTTCTCAATTAAAACGTTGTTCGTTACAAAATGTGAACCTGCTTGTGAAAACCCAGCAAATGTCCTTCATAAAATAATCCTACATAATATTCTGTGAAAATTTAACAATATCTTCAATATTGATTGAATAATACCATTATCTTAGTGAAATGAATGCTTGAAAATTTATCTTTGATGCTTGTTGTCTAATAATCAAATTTATTATGAGACTTTGGCCTGGGTTTTCGCAGGGTCACAAGTCTTTACTCATGTTGATCAATAATGCTAAATGTAGATAAAAACGTTATGGTTAATAAAATATCACAAATCTGGTTGAAAGGTTGGAGACATATAGCAAACAGTAAACAGACTGACGGATACAAATGCTTTTATATTTTCTGCATTTTGTTTACTGTTGTGTGTCCATTTACCTGCTCTGCGCGTCTGCACTACTGTTGCTACTTCACGCGGCGCGTCTTTGCCGGGAGAGAAGCAGCGCACGCGGAGCGGAAAGTGTTCAAATGAAGCGCGTTTGGCGATTCTCCGTTGGTAAGACGCGCGGCTCAATTTAAACAACCAAAATAGTCAAAAGTTTTAAATGGCTTATTAGGCTATGTCTCGCTGTCCAGATGGAGCGAAGCAAAGGTCCGGATCCAGACCGCGGTCCGCCTATTGAGGATGATACAGTACTAATGCATTTTGGCTCACACAATAACTTTATTTATCCCTTCCTTGAACTGCCACCTTACCGTGGTGGAGGGGTTTGAGTACCCGAAAGACCCTAGGAGCTATGTTGTCTGGGGCTATATGCCCCTGGTAGGGTCTCCCAAGGCAAACAGGTCCTAGGCGACGGGTCAGACTAAGAGCAGTTCAAAAATCCCTTATGATGAAAAATAATTCGAGGACCGTGACGTCGCCCGGCATGGCGCAGCCGGGGCCCCACCCTGGAGCCAGGCCTGGGGTTGGGGCTCGAATGCGAGCGCCTGGTGGCTGGGCCCCCCCCCCATGGGGTCCGGCCGGGCTTAGCCCGAAGGAGCGACGTGGGGCCACCCTCCCGTGGACCCACCACCTGCAGGAGGGACCGTAAGGGGCCGGTGCAAAGTGGATCGGGCAGCAGTCGAAGGCAGGGGCCTCGACAACCCGATCGCTGGACGCGGAATCTAGCTCTAGGGACATGGAACGTCACCTCTCTGGCGGGGAAGGAGCCTGAGATTGTGCGTGAGGTTCAGAGATTCCGACTAGAGATAGTGACCAGCTCAGCCGCCATGTGTTGGAGTTTACCCCGGTGAACGAGAGGGTCGCTTCCCTGTGCCTTCGGGTCGGAGATAGGTCTCTCACTGTCGTGTGCGCCTATGGGCCAAATGGCAGTGCAGAGTACCCGGCCTTCTTGGAGACTCTGGGAGGGGTGCTGGAAAGTGCCCCGACTGGGGACTCCATTGTTCTGCTGGGGGACTTCAACGCCCACGTGGGCAACGACAGTGACACCTGGAGGGGCGTGATTGGGAGGAACGGCCCCCCTGATCTGAACCCGAGTGGTGTTCTGTTATTGGACTTCTGTGCTAGTTACAGCTTGGCCATAACGAACACCATGTTCAAGTATAAGGGTGTCCATCAGTGCACATGGCACCAGGACACCCTTGGCCGGAGGTCGATGATCGACTTTGTGGTTGTTTCATCTGACCTACGGCCGTATGTCTTGGACACTCGGGTGAAGAGAGGGGCGGAGCTGTCAACTGATCACCACCTGGTGGTGAGTTGGATCCGATGGCGGGGGAGGAAGCTGGACAGACTCGGCAGACCCAAACGTACTGTGAGGGCCTGTTGGGAA
This sequence comes from Triplophysa siluroides, assembly GCA_006030095.1. NCBI lineage: Eukaryota > Metazoa > Chordata > Actinopteri > Cypriniformes > Nemacheilidae > Triplophysa > Triplophysa siluroides. The sequence goes on along the minus strand of VCII01000935.1, from coordinate 3,884,343 downwards.
CGTTTGGCCGAATCCCCTGTCAGAGAGATCTTCAACTTCCACCTCCGGCAGAGCTTCGACCAGATCCCGAGGGAGTCTGGAGATATTGAGTCCGAGTGGACCATGTTCTCCACCTCCATTGTCAACGCGGCCACTCGGAGCTGTGGCCGCAAGGTCTCCGGTGCCTGTCGAGGCGGCAATCCCCGAACCCGGTGGTGGACACCGGAAGTAAGGGATGTCGTCAAGCTGAAGAAGGATTCCTATCGGGCCTGGTTGGCTTGTGGGACTCCCGAGGCAGCAGACAGGTACCGACAGGCCAAGCGGACTGCAGCCCGGGTGGTTGGGGAGGCAAAAACTCGGGCCTGGGAGGAGTTCGGTGAGGCCATGGAGAAGGACTATCGGTCGGCCTCGAAGAGATTCTGGCAAACCGTCCGGCGCCTCAGGAGGGGGAAGCAGTGCCCTAACAACGCTGTTTACAGTGGAGGGGGGCAGTTGTTGACCTCGACCGGGGATATCTTCGGGCGGTGGAAGGAATACTTCGAGGATCTCCTCAATCCCACACCGTCACGTCTTCCATTGAGGAAGCAGAGGCTGAGGGCTCGGAGGCGGACTCGTCAATCACCCGGGCTGAAGTCACCGAGGTAGTCAAGAAAACTTACCTCAAGTCTCTGGATGTTGTGGGGCTGTCTTGGCTGACACGCCTCTGCAGCACCGCGTGGCGGTCGGGGACAGTGCCCTTGGACTGGCAGACCGGGGTGGTGGTCCCTCTTTTTAAGAAGGGGGACCGGAGGGTGTGCTCCAACTATCGGGGGATCACACTTCTCAGCCTACCCGGGAAAGTCTATGCCAGGGTACTGGAGAGGAGAATCCGGCCGATGGTAGAACCTCGGATTCAGGAGGAACAGTGTGGTTTTCGTCCCGGTCGTGGAACGCTGGACCAGCTCTATACCCTCTCCAGGGTGCTGGAGGGTTCATGGGAGTTTGCCCATCCAATCCACATGTGTTTTGTGGATTTGGAGAAGGCATTCGACTGTGTTCCTCGCGGCATCTTGTGGAGGGTGCTCCGGGAGTATGGGATTCGGGACCCTTTGCTAAGGGCTATACGGTCCCTGTACGACCGGAGCAGGAGCTTGGTTCGCATTGCCGGCAGTAAGTCAGACTTGTTTCCGGTGCATGTTGGACTCCGGCAGGGCTGCCCTTTGTCGCCGGTTCTGTTCCTAATTTTTATGGACAGAATTTCTAGGCGCAGCCAGGGGCCGGAGGGCGTCGGGTTTGGGGACCACATGATTTCATCTCTGCTCTTTGCGTATGATGTCGTCATGCTGGCCCCATCAGACCAGGACCTTCAGCATGCACTGGGACGGTTTGCAGCCGAGTGTGAAGCGGCTGGGATGAGAATCAGCACCTCCAAATCTGAGGCCATGGTTCTCAGTCGGAAAAGGGTGGCTTGCCCACTTCAGGTAGGTGGAGAGTTCCTGCCTCAAGTGGAGGAGTTCAAGTATCTGGGGGTCTTGTTCACGAGTGAGGGAGGATGGAGTGAGACGGATCGGTGCAGCTTCTGCAGTAATGTTCGCTGTACCGGTCTGTCGTGGTGAAGAAGGAGCTGAGCCGCAAGGCGAAGCTCTCGAATTACCAGTCAATCTACGTTCCTACTCTCACCTATGGTCATGAGCTGTGGGTCATGACCGAAAGGACAAGATCCCGGATACAGGCGGCCGAAATGAGCTTCCTCCGCAGGGTGGCTGGGCGATGCCTTAGAGATAGGGTGAGAAGCTCGGTCACTCGGGAGGAGCTCAGAGTAGATTCGCTGCTCCTCCACATCGAGAGGGGCCAGCTGAGGTGGCTCGGGCATCTTTTCCGGATGCCCCCTGGATGCCTTCCCGGGAAGGTGGAGGGACTATGTCTCCCGGCTGGCCTGGGAACGCCTCGGTGTCCCCCCGGAAGAGCTGGAGGAAGTGTCTAGGGAGAGGGAAGTCTGGGCATCCCTGCTTAGACTGCTGCCCCCGCGACCCGGCCACGGATAAAGCGGTAGAAAATGGATGAATGGATGGATGGATGGACAATAACTTTATGTATTTGGTGTAGAGTTCATTCTACAGGAGCGGTTTCCAAATCTGTCACTTATTAAGGTTTCATTTTGGTTAACATACAGTTTCCAAAGGGAAATGTTTGTGCATGAAGTAGATTTTGCTGACCTCTCTGTGCTTTTGAAACGTCTGACAAAAAAGGATTGAATGATAGATTAATGGTTAGTCTAACACACACCTGCCATGCAGCCGGGAAAGCGGTCCTCTCTAGCCTTCTGGAAATTTTCCTCGCTCATCCAGCTGCCCAGCTGGGATTTAACACCTCCATCGGGGATAGGAATAGTGTCTCTCTGATCTTTAGTGACGATTACGGTTTTACTTTCCACACGAGCCACATCTCTAGGATCAGTACGAGCCAACCAGCTGCATAGAGAAATCAAGGATTACTACAGGTGTAAATCCAAAAATAGGTTAACACAATAACCAGGTGTGATGTGATATATAGATGGAAATAACCCAATAGCTGAGACAAGTGACAAAACAATTTTGCGATTCATTTTGTACAAAAAATCTAATAAAAAATGCTTAAAGGGATAGTTCACCTAGTTCAAAAATGTTGGTAACAAAAACCCTTGGTCCCCATTGACCCGCATTGGTTTTGTGTTCATACAAAGGAAGTCAATGGGGACGAATAGTTTTTGGTTACCAACAATTTTCGAAATATCTCCTTTTGTGTAGTGCGAAGGAAAGAAAATCACAAAGGTTTAAAATGACAACAGGGTGAGTAAATTATAACAGAATTTTCATTTTAAAGGTGAACCATTCCTTTAGATAAACAGTGGTGAACCTAGGCCTGAAGCAGTCAGTACTTACCAGTTGTCATATTTGGGGAGTTTTTTCACCATTCCCTCTTTCTCCAGGTTAGCCAGAATATCTGCCGTCTCCTCAGGTGTGCCTGTGACCACACGCACTTTAGCAGGTTTACATTCAGCCGCTGCGCCTGACACAAACTCAGCCACAGACGGGGGCAGAGAGGGTATAGAGGCAAGGGCCCGGACCCCCACTGTACTGACGCCATTTCTCCTGCATTGACAAAAACACACAAAGCTGAAGATGTAACTATCCAACAACTAATGAAAACATATTTTTGTTAATTAATTTTACATGCAAGCACTTAACAAGTAGACACACACTGTAGAAAACAATACGCAAATAGTACTGAGAACAGAGTAACAATGTATGGTCTCTCATTTCTATGATGGGTGGGGACTAACATCATTTTGTCTACCTTGAAGTGAATTTCTGTTTTTGATCAATCAACCTGGTCAGTGTTGAGAGGTTTAAGGATTGTTTAGAAATTAAATAAAAATACAGAATGACCCATTCTTCCACAAAATCAAAACCATAGGTATGTTGTCTCAAATTTACTCACTCACATAACTAACAGGTCAAACCAGATATGGTGGATCATCACCATATGGTGGCTATCTATAGCCTTATTTGAAACGTTATTTCTGCATTACAAACCCCACCCCTTTTCCATAAGTATGCAAAGAAAATTTTACATTTATTGTGAAGGGCCATATATCTACTCTCGAGGCATGTAAACTGGTTTAGCCTGACATTCCACCAGATGGGAATTCAAATGAACAACACAAACCAAACATTCAAGTTAAGTTACTGTGTTATTATGTTTTAGCTAAGAGGATTCTCCATGAAAGAACGTACAAGTCACGTAGACATAATAGTTCCAGATCAGATCTCAACCCAACTCTTGAGTCACTACAGCTGTATGTAAGACAGTGTATAACATGATTATAAAAATAAGGGATAGTTCAAAAAAGAAAATTATTTCAAAAACACAAAAGATATTTTAAAGTATGTTGGGAAACGAGCATTGACTTTTGTTGTACGGACATGAAACCACCAAGACATTTCTCAAAATATCTTATTTTGTGTTCCACAGAAGAAAGTCATGCACAGCTTTTGAATGATGTAATGCTGGCATTATCTTTATTTTGGGGCGAACTATGCCTTTAACACGAATTAACTTTACAAGGAATCAGCCAAGTGCCCCACATACAAGGAAATTAACTTGATGCTGTTTATCATTCCGCTACAGAATGACCAGACACCAGAGCATGCCGAGCTGTTATACAAACTAACATTAATAACAGTTTTACATTTGTTTAACATTTTTACATAATTCACATACTTTCATTCGCATTATTTAATGTTTACGAGTTCACAATTATTTAATGCATATGTAAATATAGGTGTGTCTGTCTAAACCTTTGTCCAGGTCTAGAAATAGAAACAGAAATTCAAAGACTTGCCCCCCAAAAATGAGAGTTCTAAACAGAGTGACAGACAGACAAAGCAGACAAAATTTGCAGAGAGACAAAACAACAAAAAAGGGACACACTCCATTTGGCACTTTCTGAGCCTGCAGATGGGTCAAAAATGTATTGTCCGCGTCATTCTTTAAAAACTTTTCACCATCAGCCTTATTAATTAACAACTTGACTAAAATCAGGAGAACATCTGAGAAGCAAAATTGGGCTTTTTTCACCATTTAACCTCCTGTTCTTCTCAAACCCCCACCCCCATTTCAACACCCCTACCGGAAAACCAATGACACTTTTGTCTTCCAAAGCCATAAACCGTTTACAAACTCCAGAACAAAGACAACTCCCTCAGGCTATCACTTTTGACCCCCACGATCCCTCGCTCTCTCTAATAATTGCTGAGTTTTACACCATCAAATATAACAGGCATTTAAGCACACCCCCACATGAACGGACCAATCAGAAGGGCTCCTGTGCATTCACTCCCTATCCCTCCCCTCATAGGCTGGTTGAACTGGGTACGCCAACTATCACAAGCACTCCATGTTCGCACAAAAATGCAACAGTTTTAGAAAAAAATTACTACAAAGTGTTTTGTCTCTCTCTTAGCCATATGCATGCTTTAATGCACTTAGCTTGTATATGCAATTTCATGTTGAACACGCTCAAAATACACTCACACACACAGGCAGATTAATGATCAGTTACTGGTCTCATGCATGTGTAGGGTAAAGTTTAGCTGGACACTTTCACACTGTGCATATTTACTTGAAATCTTCAGTTGACGTCATCACTTTTTCTGGCGAGAGAGTCATTAAATAGATATTGATGCAATAAAATAAAGCTTATCACAAAGGATTTGCAAGGATATCTATCTTTACTTCAGCAGCTACACTTTCATTTTATAAAAGATATTATTCATTTCATTTCCAGAATTCCCATTGGGATGCCGTAGTGACTTCTGTTTGGATTCAGTGTGATCTTTGTCCTTGACCTTACAAAAGAAAATCCAGTTTTCTGTGACTGACATTTCTGCATTCCTTCGTATGACACATTAAATGCTCAGTGGTGACACGTAATGCGTGTCAAAAGTCAATCCCAAAAGTTCGTGCTGTATTGTAGCAAAATATTCCCAAATTACTCTAGCCCTGAATCAATAAGGGAGTTGGCAGGGTGGTGGCAGCTGTTTTACAGAAAGTACAAGCCTGTTTAACTGTCCATCAACTTTTGGAAACTATACAACAAGGATGTTTGCCTTGGAAAAGGACTAAGTGCATTAACCCAACTCCATAACCTGACAATAATAATGTATGGTATACAAACCCTTCGGTTCGACAGCTCTTTAGCCATCTAAGACCATGAGATATAGACATTTAATGTATTTACTCTGATTTAATAACATGACTGGGTGACCAACTAGTTATTCAGAAATATGAAGCATCATAGAGGTCCGTGTGCTGTAGAAGATGCATGTAGAATAGTGATCATTATGGATGTTATTACAACGTTTTAAATGTAAAAAACAAAGTAATCATTAAACTGGAAATCAACTAAGAAACACTCACCTCCTTAGTACTCCAAGCAACATGCAAGACATATTTTATTGCGAGTAGGTTTGAAGTGCAGAAAATAAGTCAAATAATGGCTTCAAGAAATAATAAACAGTAGTGTGAGAGTGATAACTTGGTCCTCTTCAATCCCGATCACCTCTCATATCAAATGGGTGGCAGTGATAAAGTCCAGCTCGTGAGGTAGTGTATAGTAGAGCGAGACCCTTGCACTTTAACACGTGTAACTCATGGCCATCTGATCCCACCCTTATCGCAGGTCCTGCTTTAATAAAGACAAATTCGCTTTCCGATAGCAAACAAGTCACCGTGTTTAATAACAAATATATCTGGTCGCGTTGGCCAACTCCCTATTCTACAAACACAGCAAGTCAAGCGTTTCAGTAACCGCGGGACTTGAATAAAACACGACAAAGCGGAAAAACTATCTCGTGAGTCGAATCCTAAAAAAAAACAAAACAAAAAAAAAAATTCATCAAAAAAGTTGCCTAAAAAAAGTGAGAAGAACAAGAAAGCAGGCAAAATAGGGCGAGCGAGCGCGCTGCTTTCTGTGTCCGATCACGCAAAGCACTCGGTGTACCGAGTCGCGCACGTCCCGCGTGCTAAACAAACACAGATGAGTAAAGGTTTCTACAGGTGAATGGTGTTTTTAAAGGTTCTTTGAGGTCCGACGTCAGGTATTGTTTGTGCCAGGTCAGCAGATGTGCATAAAGTTGACGGTGTGTACCATCAGGCGGAAGCTCATTGGCTGCGTGACGTCACTCCATTCATTATTACAGCTGTGAGCGCGGGGTCCGAGACAGCTTCAAATGTTCTTCTTCTTCGTCCAGTTTTATGGCCGATCACTCAGCTGTGAATGTTATTTTAATGATCTCATTATAACATGTGATACAATTGTTGCATTAATGTTAATAGTTAATATCAGAATAAAAATAGCATTTAACCTTAATAAGTGTGCTTGCGCACATATCTTTCTTGGTAATTCTTCAACGACATTCAGGAGCAAGAGAAAAAAAAAATAACAAACAAATGTATTGGTGCACATCAGAAAAAAAAAAAAGAAAAAAAGCAATGACTGAGAGAGAGAGAACACAGGTACACTAGGAACAGGCTAAAGATCACAGGGTTTGTGACAGAGAGGTAGATTAGAGGATAGAGATAAGGTGAAATAGCCATTGTGGAAAGACTTTAATCTGTGCGAAGTAACTGTAAATCCACTTTCAGTGATCAAATGTTTTTTTCTTTAATCACATTTTAGATGTTGTTTAAAATACTATTCCTTTAACCCTTACCAAAATCCACAACTACTGCCTCAACACACACTCACGTGTTTAGTTTCCATGTTTATGGGGACTTTCCATAGACACAATAATTTGTATACTGTACAAACTGTATATTCCATCCCCCACCCCTGAATCTAACCCTCTGAGAAATCGTTTGTACATTTTTTACATTTTCAAATAAACATAACTTAGTTTAATTTATATGTAATTTCCCTAATTTAGACCAAAAAATATCCTCACAGGGTCAAACACATTTGGTCAACACAATGTTGGGTTTACCAGGACCAGACACACACACTCACACACAACATGTTTTGATGATAAAAGAGGACTTTACCCTTTGGATTTTGCAAGACCAACCCAAAACAGTCTTGCAGATAAATGAATGAAAAAAACCTCTGTGAATGTTCAAAACCATTCTTGTGTCATTGTTTGTCTAAAATAATGGTAGCGTATTACATTGTACACATACCCACATTTCTATTTCATGAAAATAATTGAATTTAATAGTCTGACAAGATCATGTAACATATATTCTGATCAATAACCTCCTTTGATATGCAAACAAGCAGTGTGCCATTGTAAACAGCAGTATTCTGTTTAATCAGGGGCTATCATGGTGGAGAATAATAAACTTCTCAGTGGACAAGCGGAAAGTCATGACATAAACAGGGTCTTTAATCTTGTCTGTTTATAACATGATTTAATTGATTAGATCTAACTGGCCGAACATAATTGTTCTCTGGTATTCGTGCCATGGATGGGGGAACAGCACACAGTGTTCTGTTTCTATGATATGTGACCCGTGTCTTTTATTGATACCATTAAAAGCAACTTTTAGTTAATACATTTTAAATGTTAAAACCTAAAATGGTTTTGACATTTTCTATGTAGCTCTCTGGAGTTCCTGAACAAAATGCAATATATGTTTCGTGGATTTTGGATGCAAAAACTTTGAATACAATAGTTGTGTACTTCTACACACCTGTTAAATCTGTGATTATATTTTTCTGGTTTTACTCTAAAGGGACATTAAACAATTGTTACATTATTTAAATCAGTTTTTTAACCGTACTTTACTCATTTTTGTCCAATTTGATAAAAGCTCCTAGGACTTTTATTTAAATTTGTAATAATAGTAAGACTTTTATCTGAAGGACTTTTATTCTAGTTGGCAAACCCAAGCCTGCTTCCGTAACTAGACCAAAGTTGTATCGTTGTTGCCGCCCCCTTTTGGTCGCATTGAGAATTATTTATTTAACACTTAATTCACTTTCATTTTCATTCTCTCTGCTGAGTAACAGTGACATCTCGTCGTTTCGACGATCGCAACGGGATATTGTCTTCATAGTCGTACTTAGGTCCCACAATAGTGGGAGTAAGACATCAACTTTATTGCAAACAGTTTTTTTGTTTAAGTTTTGCACCAATAAGACAAATCGACACAATTATTCTGCAACAATGACTTCCTTAGACATGAGTCCCGCCTCTAAAAAACAGGTAAGCCACGAATTTAGGCCTAAAACCGCTTTAAACCGCTTTAAACCCGTTAATTCGGCGAGAATATTAAAGTTTGTGGCTACATAGGGCCTATACGTGTCAGTGTTGTCATACCTTTGTGTTTACTCGCGTCTGTGTGTTGTTGACAGCATGTGTTCAATTCTCTAACACTTCCTGTGTTTTACAGGTGGATGGATTCGCTCAGAAAATTACCAAAGAGGTAATTGTAGATTCACTCAATTTCCCAGCATCCCTTGCATAATGTCAACTATTCTCTCATTGTATTAGGGAATATTGTTCATAATTTAGTTGGAGACACATGTGTGATATATTATGAGCATGGCTCAAGTATTTTTCTGTTAATGACACATGTTTTAACCCTTACAACAGGCCGAACAATTGGTCTCAAACTTTTTCCCCAAAAAGATTGCAGAAATGGACAATATGTTGAAGGTATGAATTTATTAATACATCATGAATAGAGATCAGAAACCGAGTAAAGCTGAGAGCTGGAGCTATTGTTTAGCTTCAACGCTGTTAGTCTTTAAATGGATCTTGTTTTATTTTCTAGGCATCACTGAGCCTGAAGGATCTGTCTGTCATCAAGGCTACTTTGGATATTCCAATCCCAGACCCCGCCAAAGAGGAGCTCAAGAAAAAGAAGAAAGAGGCGGTCAGCACGACATTCTTTTATTATTGAAAAACATTTTGATATACATTCACATCTTTGTGAATGATATCATGCCTGATTTTTTAATTGTGTCTTAATACCATGGTTCGAGTTAACTTATCGATTATTTAAGACGAGTAATGGCTTATTATATACACAGAAAGCTGCAAAAGAGGGGAAGAAAGATGAAAAGAAGGATGAAGACAGCGATGAAGGTAAAAAATCCTTTTATAAGGATGAATCTAGGAAAATGAAACTGAAAATGTTACTTACCATTTTCATAGTTAAAAAATTCCCCTAAATACAAGCTCTTCGGTAATTCACAGTCTTACCGCAAGGTGGCACCATGATTTCCATTTCATGGTCGAAATATTTAAAGGAATAGTTCACCCCAAAATTATTTTCAACATTCTGTCATGAATTACTCAATCTCAAGTTGTTCCACACCTGTATAAATGTTTTTGTTTTATTGAACACAAAGATATATATTTAGAAGAAGGTTACCAAGTGAATTTTCTGGGGCACCATTGACAACCATCAAAATGCTTGCCAAATGGGCCCCAGAACTGTTTGTTTTCCTTAAGTCTTCAAAATATTATTATTTTTGAGTTTACCAGAAGAAGAAAAAATATATACATTAATCATTTCTACTATGGTAGTCAATGCTGCCCCATAAATCTCAGTTGCTAACATTCTTCCAAATATCTGTTGTTAAAACAATTGTTAATGTTAATCCATCTGTAACCTTAGAATGTAAGTTAGTAAAATGAATGATGGTACATCTAATAATTGTGGTAATTGTGTGAAAATTATGTTAATTCTAATCTTATCTGAAAGGACCTCCATGTGGTCCCGTTGCCTGCAATGAGACAGTAGAGAAACTCCTCAAACAGATTAAGCCTGAAATTCAGACTCTAAAGGAGTGTCTTAACACGGTAAATTATTCATTTGCTTGTATTGTCATTGATAGACACTAGATTTGCCTTATAGCATTTACTGTATATAGTACTGTACTTCAGTTTAGAGTTAATTCACTGTTTTTTGATTTTATAAATACCGCATTGTACATTGTGGCACTATTTGCATCTTTGTGCAGGTGTCAATGTGGTTACAGCTACTGATCCCCAGAATTGAAGATGGGAACAATTTCGGAGTTGCTGTACAGGTCTGCGACAAAACTAGAATCAATTGAATTGTCAGCTGAATAATTATTGTGTTTCCTAAAATCATTTAGATAATAAATTATTGATGCATCTAATGCATGAAATGTGTTTTTATAAGCAGAATGTTATGAGTGACTGCAAAAATGTTTACACAGGAAAAAGTTTTTGAAATGCTTACCAGTACTCGTACCAAGATTGAGGGATTCCAGACACAGATTTCCAAGTATGACGCCAGGCTGCATAATAACCACAAAATACACAATAACCCCTTCTTATAACTTAATATAGATACAGTTCCATCAAGATTATGCCATTTTTGTGCATGTGACGCACAAATAAATGTGATATATTTTGTATTATCAGGTACTACAGTGAAAGGGGAGATGCTGTAGCTAAGGCGTCCAAACAGCCACATGTGGTCAGTTTATTGAAATAAGATCCATTTCTAACTAGCTGAAAGAAATGTTGTTAAAACAGTGTTTTGTCTTGAGCTTTAATTCATTTGATTCATCAATTCATTTTTTGCCCAACTTTAGGGAGATTACAGACAACTCGTTCATGAACTGGATCAGTACCAGTATTGTGAGTTACGCATCATAGTCCTGGAGATTTGCAACACTTACGTGAGTTGACACTTCACTTATCCTATAGATAACAATTCACTGCATCCATAAGCTTTTTCTTTTAGCACTTTTTTATCATTGTGAATAAACATAATGTATATGAACGAACGTTGGCTTATTCACGATAACAAAAACACCATACAAGGGTTATGTAAGTTCAGTCTTACATATCACTTGCTGTAATTGATTTGATTCATTCTGTTTTGACCTCTAGGCTGTGTTGTATGACGTCATCATCAAGAATCTTGACAAGATTAAGAAACCCAGAGGAGATTTATCTTCAAAAGCGCTCATCTACTGAGAAACCGAGCCAATTTGCACTGAAAAGACACACAAACACACACATTTACAGAAAGTGAAACATGTCATATTCAATTTCACAGTCACAGTGCATTTACTAGATCTTTAATTTCATGCATCAAAATAATCTACTGTTTAACAGTTTTTACTCAATAAAAAGGTGATAATACGTTTAGTGTGGTGCCTGTCATGTTTTAAACATTTACATTGTCGATTGGTTAATACACCCCCAACAAACACTAACATCTAAAGTTGATTTCTGTTTTTTTTAGATCTGTATTTGAAACTTGGGGCAGTGGGAATATTTAAACTTTAAATATTTTAACTTTGACAAAACAGAAGTTCAAGACAGCTATATATAACCCTTCCACGCATAAAGGTCTAAATCCAAATGTGTTTGACATACCCTTAGAGCAATATGAACACATGATTTCTTACAAAAAAAAATACAGTTCATGCATTAAAGTGTTAAAAAAGTCTTATGTGTTTTATATTTGTTTCTGTATTTCTCAGAGCCTATAAATGTATTCCACCGTGCCCATTTTATAAAGTTTTACATGTGGTGTCCGAATGCAAAACGCCTGCTTTTCCAACACAACACCAACCTGGTTTCAAAGCACGCCAATACTTATAAAGTCCCTTCCATCCTAAATAACCCAAAGCTCCTCCAACCAGCTGGGAGTGAAACATTGGAAAATGTGCCAACAAACAGAGAATCAGAAATATCCAGAGACTCAACAACAACACACACAACAAGAAGAGAATCCTCAGCGGAGCCCCCAGAGGCCTCCCTAAAGCCATGCAGGGCTTAAAAACACAGATTTCCTCAGCAAGAATCAAACAACACAGGGATAAGATCAGAATATCATCTGATACCTCGCATCCCTGCCACTGTAGCCCTGCCTTGAGGCAGGCAGCCTTTCCCTTTTCCCCTCTCAGGAGCAACAAGGGGCCGCCGACGGATGTGTCAGAGTTCAGGGGGTCTGCTGCGCTATGTAGCGGCTCGAAACAGATTCCAGAGCCATCCACGAGAAGAGAGAGCAAACGGCGAATGAGTGACCACATCACGCCTGTCACAGCGAGTCGAGAGAGATGACCGATGGAGTGAATGATGGAGTTACTGATGCAGTATGAGAGAAGGAACACAAACGAGCCACAGAATGTCAAGGTCCAGCCCCAGCACGAATGCAGGAAAACCCTATGAGAGCGTAAGATTTATAATGAATGAGATATATTTCTGCAATATACATATAGTTAATAAAACTTTAAATCATTAAAATAATTAAGAGACCAATCAAGTTTGGTCTTTATTCCGCATTTCTGCATGTATAGTGGGAATTCCAGTCCAAACAAACCTCAGGACAAAAGTCACCCAACAGCAGTGTAAAAGACTGAGAGAATGCAGAGACGTGAGTCTAGGCCTCATAAAAAAAAGCAGGCTTATTCCATCATTTATTCATTTTTGAACTGATCTTAAAACACATGTAAACGTATTGTGTTGTTTACCATGAATGTGAACTTCCAAGTACCTCATCAAGATCTGAAACTTTTTTCATTTTTGCTATTTTGACCAGCTTTTCAATTTTTCGCAAATGAATGCAGATAAAATAGATATTTTTATTCGGAATTTGGGAGAAATATTGTCACTATAGTTCACACAATAAAACAAAAAACATAATTTTACTTAAACATTTACCTATAGTAAATTCAGAAATCAAAAATAAATTTGGTCTCTTAATTTTTTCATACAGTAGATGTTATATAGGCTATAAAGTTCACAAAAAAATGAGTTAATTTGCAAAAACAGATAACTAATCATGTTTGTTTCTAATCATGTTCTCAAAAATAATGTTTTTTTATTATGTTATCATGTTTTATTGTATTTTTTGTTAGTTAGCTGTATAAGTTGCTTTTAAATTACTTTTACTTAGTCAAAACAACCCAACTGGTTTGATTGATACTACTTGGAATGCACATCAATAAAATTCATGATTTATCTGGTTTTGCAAATTATCTCTTGATTTTAAAGTCATAATAGATCAATTTTAACAACTGAATCATATAATAATCATTCTGATCAAGTCAGTAAAACTAAGACAAAGTTCTTGCCTGTAAAGGTAATGGTTTTTGTTGGCAAATATGCTGTACTTTGAGACCCGGAGACTCAGAAGAGGACCAAACATCACCATCACAAGGACAAGAAGATGAAAATGCTGTCTGAATAACAAATGAGCAAGTAGTCCAGCTATAACATCAGTAAATGTCACCAGAGCCGAGTGCAGAAGCTTGTTGGTAGAAGAATTCAGTTTATGAATAATCTCCAGAAGCCCAGAGAGATCCATTCTGGTTTGTTTAGGGTCCTACTTACAATGCATTTTCAATAAACTGAGCATGAATACAGAACTGAGGTCTTTCTACCATGTGTCAGATGTGTGTTATGGCCACCCTTTGTTTTTACAGCTGAGCACAACCTGCTGGTTTATGTCACACAGCTCTAAACATTCCCATCTTATCAGCTTCCTCTACCCAACGCTCTCGGGTGTCTGATATAAAGCAGTACAGTAGCATTGCCTTTGACTGTGTTTATCATTGTAAGTGGTCTTTATATAATGTGATATTTTTGTAGGTAGGTTAATGTTGTGTATATTAAAACAAAGCGAGATCCCTTATTCTAAGTAATCCTGACTACTGACCTGAGAAAGACCTTAACAACTAAAATAAGTGAAATATAATAATAGTTTTTTTTTTTGAGAATTTAAACTGGCTGACCCTTGAGATGTGATGTAGACACCAAACAAGAGCCAAGTTGTGTGCTTAAGTTTAATTATTCTTTGTAAAACAATTGAGTGTTTTAGAGAATTCTAAATGCACTTAAATCATAAACAAATCCAACCTGTGTCAAAAGAAACATTTGCAAACACGCTCACATACAAAGAAATTCACTCCTGTACCTGGAAATCTATGTCTAATTCTTAAGACACGCTTTTTACACAATTCGATTTTTGACATGGTAAAGATTTCTTTCATATAGAACTACAAAATCAAATCCTGAACATTAATAGCATTAAAATATCTTACAATTTTTATTTCATATTCTTGAAATTCTTTGAAATTAGCCATTTTTTTTATTCTTGCATTGAGGACATTTGAATTATTTATAAATTTTGTATTGCTTTTTTTGGTAAAGCAAATGGTTACCATACAGCAGGTTTTCAAGCAATGTGTTTGCATTGTGCCTGTCTGAAATCATGCTAACATTTGTGAAACTCTGCACATACTGTAAGACTTTCACTTAAGCTTAAACCTGCATTTAAAAGTTCCCCTCAGAGTTTAGAGGTGAAACAGTAGCTGTAAAAATGAAATCACATCATGCCCTTTTCCCATTCACTCTGTCATTGATGTTTTAGCTTAAACTTACATATTTGTATGATAATTATTTTGTCAGTAGACGGAGCAATATGGAATCAAAAAATTCAAAATTCTCTGCACATAATTTGTTCTTTCTCTTTTTTTTTTGCTTGACTTTATTTCTCCAGCATCCCTTGACAATCCACCGTGATGTCACCAACTCTGACATCATCAAGAGCCTTTTGTCTTCACTTCTACCACTTCCACATTCTTTCTTTCTCTGTCTTTGTCCAGTGGGTGATTCTGTGTGTGTTCCCACAAACGTATGGCACCGTCCCACTGCAGGAACATGACCGAAATGTAAAAGAGATAAGAGTGCCAATAAGACATCAGTAATTCAGTGTCACCAAGCAAATTTCAACAAATAATATGCCTGAATTTCGTACAACATGAAACATTTTCTTCAATTGACAGCCTTAAATAATGAACAACAGACACAGACAGCCAACCTGAATATAATTGTTTTCTTAAGTCATGTACAGTATGTGGCTATGCGTGTACAGAAATAAAAAGCAGTTTTACTTACAGAACTGCTGACCATGTTGACGTGATATGGGTGCCAACTGACGTCCCGGACACATGCATCATGGTTGGACAATTTAGACACGACACGTCCCGTCAGCACATCATAGACTAACAGAATGAAAGTCAGGAATGAGATTAAGACAAATGACAACAAAGCCTTCAAGGTTTTTACTATAATCCCTACAAAAACAATTTTGTTAAGTTTATTAACAACAAAACTATTACTTTATATAGGCCCGGTTTCACAGACAAGGCTTAGCTTAGGCCAGAACTATGGCTTAGTTAAATAAGAATATAGAAGTCGCTTTTATTAAAATGCCTTAGAAAAAACATTACTGGTGTGCATTTTGAGACAAAACAATGGCACTGACATATTTTAAGATATTTCAGGGTTCAAGTTATTTTAATTTCAGACAGCTCAATCATTCATTTTAGTCTTGGACTAGGCTTAAAGGTGCAGCCAGTTTGTAAAAACAACAACAGCGCCGTAGCTTGATGACGCTGTGAAGGAGCGTGGAATGATGGGATCTGTTGTCTTCAACTCCCCCCCTGATGGCCATCAATCAGACGGGAACAGAAATCATGTTAGCAAATAAAGTTTTATAATTGGTCCGTCTGATTGTGGTCATAAATAAGTGACTGCTCGAAACAAGTTAGTGGCTTGCTAAACGCTAGACACTACTTCCGCATTTGTCCACGACACTGTTGTCATGCGGTTTCTACATGAGTGAAGGCGGTAACAAAGGGGAACGCGGATATGACGCCATTGCGATTGCACAGCCACGTGCCACTGTTTAGAATGGCGATTTTCTCACGATTTACAAGTAGTTGGAAACATTTGAGATATTTTAAGTACTTAGCTGAACAAGATATATAACACTAGCTTAGTTTTTGGATATTTTACTGCAAAATTGTTACAAACTGCACCTTTAAGCCTTGTCTGTGAAACCGGGCAATAATATTTAATAATGCACAAATATGTTAATAAAAGTCCTATTTTTATAAACCTGTCCACGGATCCCATGTACAACATTGACGGAGCCCTAGTAGAAATCCTTCTGAGGCACAAGACAATATGGCTCCTTCTTTAGACATCTCTTCCTTACAGAGCTAATGTAATAGATCTGAATGATTGCGCAGACGAATGACTTACTGACGATTTTGCCTGTTGAACAGCCTGTGTAAATGAACTTCTGTCCAGTGCTGAATTCAGGAGAAAAGCGACTCCGAATGAGCGTGTGCAGAACCCCGTGACCCCTGTAGGTCATCACAGAAGTGTCTCCCGTCAGCTTATGCCTCTTTAGTGCTGCAGGGCAACAAAACAGACAAAAGCCCAATAAACAATGTTCTCACGTGTACAATTTTAATAAAACCTTAACCGGTTTGTATGACAAGTGTTTTTTAATAACATATTTTCTTTATAACGACAGTTATTTTTAAGTTACACAAACACACCTCTCTGTGGAACCTGCTGCCAGCGATAATCCCAGTTCTGTTGTGTGACTGCAAGCCTGGAAGCAGCAAGACCCTCTTTTGGTGAAAACTTCCTCACGTCCCACAGCTTAATGGTCTGATCTTTGGAATTACTGATCAAATATCGAGCGTCACCCTTCAGGACAACATACAGTACAAATACAGCTTAGTGCATTACAGACCCTGGGGTAGATGCCTTGGAAATAATGCAATGCAGTGACAGGACAGTTGAGGATGTCATTTTGTCAGTTTTTTATACTGGGTGTGGTAATGGGTGTAGAAGAACTAGTGTAGATGGGAACCAGAAGAACCTGATCATTTTGAAGGGGATGACCACAGACCTTTGGTCATTTTGTTAACCTCACATAAGATATTTATTTATTATCCACAATGTTACGGCAACCATATTTTTGATAATGACCCATTATCCCATTATTACTCTATTGTTGAGGTTTTTTTTTTGTCAATGACACTTCCAATTAGTTTTGGACAGTAAATACCTTGCTGTGTATGAATGTGATTCCATCTCTGTGTCCTGCCAGATGACCCACAGGCTGTGGTCTGTCTTCTCTGAGTGTTCTTCTGTCCCATACCTTGCAGAGAGCGTCATCACTGCCTGAGAAAAGCAGCTGGGAAGAACTGTCTGCAAATGCTACGGCATTCACATCGTCCTCATGAGCTTCAATCTGAATAACAAAAGGAGAGACTTTACACAATAGTCGTTCTCATACATTACAACGATATCTTGCAGAACTTGTATTGTTCGTGTTTTCACGATCAGTCTTGTTTATCTTAATAAACGATCTCATTTAATTCAGAGCGATATACTTTTTTTACTGTGAGCAGTATGCCGTTGAGGTTAAATAAGATCACATCGCAGAAGCTTTCAAATGCTAGTTTACTCATTCAGCATGTGTGTCATACCTTTAGAGTTCTCTTGTTTTGTTCACGATCAAACACATACAGGCAACCATCATTGGCACTGTTTGATAGAAATAAATGCATTTCAGGACAAGTAAAAATTATCTTAAAACTGTATGTGAAATGCTTGTTAAACAAGAAACTATAATGTTGGAATTGTATAACTCTTAGTATGTAGATCACAAAATAATATACTGACCCGCCTAAAATCTCTTTCCCATCTGTGGAAGCGGCCAATGAGAAAACACAGAACCTTCGTTCATCTGGCCTGAAAGAATAACAGACACCGGTCAGCATTACCAATAGTTTATACAAAGGCAAATAAAGTCATGTTGAAAATATATAAAACTATAAACATATAAGCTCATTTCACAAAACTCTATATTACTTGTAGATGAACAGAGCAAGACCAAATATCTAAAAGCATTGTTACACTTTGTTATCACAATCATCACATTCATTTTATACTCCAAAGATGCAGTTTAAACCATGATGTGGATTTAATGAGATGCAGCTTGGTTGTGCAAAAAACATGTTGGCAAAGTCAACTGATCATGACATTTTGTAAAATTGTATAGCTGAGATGTGTCTTCTGTCCAACAGTAGCATTCCGATTCAGTTCATCATTAAATGTGAAAAACAGTTTTTAGCTCAGAAAAAAAACATAGAAGGACTATAAAAATAAATCAGTAATGTTTACTTTTATACAAATGTCACTTTGCCAGCATGTTCAGGATGATAGATCACAGTAATGTGATGGATGTGGTCATGAATGTTTATGGTGATCTGTTCTACTGTCTGTTATCCAAAAAAGAAAGCGTACAGATGATTACCTGAGATGTAATGCTACAATGTACTATGAGGGAAACACTAACTTGAGGTCTAGAGCGGTGTGTGTTTCATTGTCCCCATCAACACTGCACACATGAACTAAAGAGAAGGAATACACACAGATGTGCATCAGAAAATTCACGTTCAGTCTCAAACAAAACAGTAGGTTTAGATGGATTTGTTTTTTACAAAATGTCATGATCTTACTGTAGTCAGACCAGCTAGAGTAGAGCACGTTATGAGAATCAGGGGTAAAACACACATCCAGAACACTCCAGCCCACGTCTCTGGCCTTCACAGTCTTCTTCAAAACGAAACGGCCTCTACTAGTGTCATACAACCTGATGTTTTGATCTGAAACAATAGAGGCAAAAATACTCAATTACACAGATTTCAATATTCAATGATCTGGAAAATGTGGATTGGAAAATGAAACATGGTTAATACATGCTAATGACAAAGCCTTGAATGAAAGATCCAATGTGTCGTTTTTTCTATTGACAGAAATGTAATATAATATACATAACAATGTCTTTAGAGGTGTATAAAAACCTTACATGATGAAGAGTTGTGTTTTTTTAACCTTAGAATGAGCTATTTCTATCTACATACACTGCAGGTCCCCTTGCATGGAATTCACCATGTTGATTCTACAGTAGCCCTAAACGGACAAACTGCTCTACAGGGCGCGTTTCATAAATATGTTATCTCCATCAGCAAAGAAGCGAAAACGTGATAACATACTAGTTCTGTGTCAGCCACCGTCGAGCTTTGAAAGGGAGGGTTGAGGGCTGGAGTGACCGTTGATTAAATTTAGTACACTGTACCTTTAAGAAGTCAAGAGTTAAGAAATCTCTTCTTCACCTTGGCATGCAGACAAGAACATGTTTCCATCATCACTGTAGACTCCACAAAAGACTTTCTGCTGATATGTGTCCTTGTATACCACATGATTGGGTAGGAAACTGTGATAAAATGTTTATGAATTACTACAAGTATGTATAAGACTGCTCAGTTTTGGAAGCAGAAGGAAAACAATCATCTCTCAACTTCAAATGTACTGTGGGTCAGTACAGTATAATGTACTAGAATGAAAAGCAATGGCAATGCATCGGTATGTGTGCATAATACTTACTGTGAGCGAATACGGCTACATTCTCCGTGAGAGAAACTTGACCCGCGACGCCGTCCCTGTTCCCGCTTCAGGAAGCAATAAACAGTAAGTTGCAAGCAGCTCTTTCAATATGTCTTAACATAAAGTGAATAAAGAGCTCACTTAGATTATAACAGCATAGACCCGTCTTACCTCTGCCAGCATATGTGTGAAACTGCGTCTGCTCTTTAAACCGGTGGATGCAGTAGCAAGCATGATCTGAGTGTGGATTTCACTGCGGTCCACCTGCTGTGTGTCAGGCTGGGTATCCACTGAGAAAAGATAAATGAAACATGGTACATGACATTCAGAAACACGTGGCACTTGGTAATGTCTATTCCATTGTGTTTATAGGGATCACACTCACCAGGAGGGTCATATCGATGCCCCAATCGTCCATCCCAGGCTCCATCGCTGTCCTCATCTGAATCTGAATGTGATTGCACGAGTTGTAGGCCTGTCGCACCACTTCCATGGACCAGGCGCACCTGGCCCCTGTGGTTGAGAAGGATGAACACTTTACGATACTCGATTACACAAATAAAGGAACGAATAATAAAAGGTGAAACATTTTTGCATTGCCAGACATGCTTAGCTCTGGATGCACCTCATGTGGGTTTTGTTTTTATTTACCTGCGCAGTAAGTACGCCAGAACTTGCGCTAAGTCTACGTCGTCTTCAGATCCTGATGGTCTCTCTGGCTGTCTGTCGGTCTGAGTGCGGTTCGTCTGGTTGGAATTCTGGTTGGGTTCGGGTTCTGACTGGTCTGGGTTGTTGCCAGATCCCCGGCCAGACATCCCAGAACTGGACTGAGAGCCCATAGACCGATTGTCTTCTGAAACAAAATATATATTTTTGGTTACAAACTCAACACAAAAAAAGGGAAACCAAAATAATTAAAATTAAAGATACATTTGACTGAAAGCATTAACTGTTAATAAAACATTTCAACAGATATTGCGGTAATTTTCTTAATATGGATTGTTTGAGCCTTAACCTTTGAATGGTAGAATTTGCTAAAACAAAAAATATAATCTATAAAATGTTGTAGATTTTGAAATATATTTATTGTTTAATTGTTAAAAGAAATTACATCCTTCATAATATACACAATATAATAGGAAGTATGTTGCCTTATATGCAAAAATATATTTTACGACAAAAAGAAACAAAATCAACACTTAAGTCATGGATTATATTGGCATTATTAATATGTCTGATAAATGAGCTAAACAAAGCTTACAAAAGACTGTGATATAAGTTAACTGACAGCGAAATATGCAAAAATGACAGGCTAGAACGGAACACTGCAAATGACAAGCGAAGAAAACGCCACATAATTATCTTACAATTATAGACGAAACGCTTAACAACGCGAAATTCATAAAACACTCCTTATTTTTTTAATATAGGCCTAAAAAGTCCTTTGTTTATTAGTTAGCGAACGAGCTAGCAGACAGTAACGTTACGCGACCTACAAAAGAGACCTACCAATAATATGATTTCAGTGGTCTGACAACTGCTTAACTGGGTTTATTTCTTCTTGCAGACTTCGGAAAAACAAGAAAAAACGTTAAAAAAGATTTCAGTTCAGTATGTTGAACGCTTCCGTTTTCCCCGAGCTGTTGTTTTTTTAAGTCTCTCCATGTTCGTGACGCGCCATGTTGTTTACGGTTTCAAGACTCGCCTTCCTCTGGTCACGTGACTTACATAACTTACTGCACAGCAAACAAAAACAAGTATATTGACATAAGTGTGCATCTAGGTCACTAACAGTAATCCAGTTTTTATTAGTTGATCCATTGCAAGTTATTGTATGTATTGTTTATAGCAAACCATATGTTTTTCCCCATAGTATTATTGTATTCAAATAAATTATATGTTCCTTTAAAAGCTTATTTTATTTTAACACTAATCAGACTTGTATACCAAATGTAAGTGTTTGTAGGAAATACAGAGCCAGTTGCACCAAAGAGTATGTTTTTCTAGCACAGCTTGCTCTTGCACCATCTGCTGGCCAGATTTTTTGCTGTAAAATGTGATATTTAATTTATGTGCCATATTTATGCCACATGTAATGGTTTATTTATGTCTATATTCTGAACTTTTCGTAGAATCAGTGTTCAGTAGATATTGATTTGTGTTTTTATTTTGCTAAATAAATAAAAGTATCGTTCTCATATTGCCTCTTTTAACGTATGTTAATACATTTTTATAGCTCATTCTCCGTTTTGATAAGTCTTATAATGTCGTGTGTAACGTAACACCGCATAAATAAATTGTTTACTCAAAACAGTAGCTAAGAGACAGAAGGACTTTTAAACACATTTTATTGAACCGGAAGTATTTGGTTGTATCCAGTGCCCCTAGTGCTTGTGTTTCCGAAGAAACTTGTTTTATTGTTTAATATTCGTGGTAAGTGGTTGTACATTTTATATTCACAATCTACGGTTGGATGTATGATTAGCACATCCATTTAGAGAACAGAGGAGACATTTGAAATGATCTTTGTTGAAGCAGTCAGTTACTGCTGCCGTAACCTAACGTAGTGTTAGCTAACTAAGCGATTGATTGAAGAAGCCACAATAAAGTCATTTATTTGATCATGTAAAGGTTTTTTCTATTGTTTATTTTCTCGTCTGTCTCGAGTTAATTGTAACGTTACATCTGACATGCTATTTTGTGTGCCTAAAATCTAAGCTGATTTTCTGTTATAGCTAAGTTCTTGTTTCTTTTTATTTGCTGCCTCATTGAAATGTATCTCTTTAGCTGAGCAGTTCTGTAACTTAATGTTTGTTTTCTGATGTTCGCAGAAGCAAGACTGTGTCTGAGAAACAATGGGTTTGTATTTGACATTTCCTTTACAAATAGAAAATAAGAATCGATTAGCTATCATGTGCTATTTGTACCGTAAATTGCTTTTCATTCATTATAAAAACTCATTACTTTCAATATCTTCAAATTGTTATTGGTCTCAACATAGTCTGTAAACCTTTGTTAATGATAAGTTACTTTTATTTCATTAAACTTCACTGGGTGATCTGTTTCTTCTGTAAGAGTTTATGTAAAATGTCTTTGTGCAGATGTTGAAGAGAGGAGTTATGGTGGCTGTGAGGGCCCAGATGCTATGTACGTAAAGCTGATCTCTTCAGATGGTCATGAGTTTATTGTTAAGAGAGAGCATGCCTTAACCTCAGGCACTATCAAAGCTATGCTGAGTGGACCTGGTGAGTGTGTTACTGTTATGTTTTAAGTTTAGCTGTTATGAAACTGTTGTTTTTTATTGTGGAATTCAAACTTCATTGTTCAGTTATGTTGCCGCAATCTAATAGGGAAGACATTTTAATATTTTGCATATTTCAATTATTATAACTTTTATTACACGTCTGTCACATTCAAAATCACATCGCCAAGATTTTCAATATTTTTTGTTTCTTTACTCCTAGGTCAGTTTGCTGAAAATGAAACCAATGAGGTCAACTTCCGGGAGATCCCATCTCACGTTCTCTCCAAAGTGTGCATGTACTTCACCTACAAAGTTCGTTACACCAACAGCTCAACAGAAATTCCAGAATTTCCCATTGCCCCTGAGATTGCTTTGGAACTGCTCATGGCTGCAAACTTCCTAGACTGTTAAAATGTGAATCGAGCATGTGTTATTCTATGATCATCTTGCATGCCAGTTATACATGTATCTGTGTTTATGAGTATGTATTTAAGTATTGTTCTTTTGAATCTTTAGGGTTTTAAGTGAACCATGACAGTTTGTTCTACTTTGAATGGATAATTTGTTTTAGTGTTTTAAAATGTTCCACGTCTTTATTATTTTGTATTTGCTGTTGCAATTGGTTTAGTCAGCAGGAATAAACATGAATGAAACTAACATCTCGCTCTTCAAACTCTATTCCACTGTGGATACAGCACCCAGAATAACCAGCATGACCTTAAGGTAAAAGAAAGCTCTCCCTTTTCCCCCAACGTAATAATAACTGCCTTTAGGGTATGCATACCAAACTACTGTTAATTGTGTTATAATTGTGCTTATCTGCAAGTCAAATCTTCTCAACATCTAAACAAATTCGACATTTTGTCTGTGGGCCAACAATAGCATTACATTTAGAATGTATTCTAAAATAAACAAAAACTGTTCTCTTCAATTGTTTTCTTAAATGCAATGATAATGCACTAATAACAGTGATTATCAACCATACTGTACCAGGCTAGGGCATTTTGAATGACTTGTATCATTATTTTTCCTAATTTTCTAATCTAGACTATTTAGAGAAAATAGTTGTTATAGTTTAGTCGTTAATCGTATAATTATGATCTTGTGTGCAAAAAAGTATCTTTTTAAAACCCAACAGTATATTTAATTAACCAATCTCACAAATTTAAAACACAATAATGCACCAATAATGTTGATAAACAACATATATCATATTAAAACACTGAAATGGACCGTTTTTGTGAATTACATAAGTTATTTAAAGTTTTGAATGATTATATAAAAATGTCAAGCCGTTACAGGCGCGCAATATCAGGATAGCCGAGGCTGTAAAGGAAACATTCGTTCTATCTTTAAAAACCCAAGGAAATAAGGGCTGTGTCCCAATTCGTGCGCTACGTGCTTTGAAGGCTTTTGCGTGCTTTGAAGGCTGCATTTTAAGACCGATTGCGTCACAGCAGCGCGACTGAAGGCTGATAAGGTTGTCCCGATTCAAAGCCCCAAAATGCGACCTTATTTCCGCAGGTTTTTAAGGGTAGAACGAATGTCTCCTTCACATCTTTGGCTATCCCGAGATTCATTGTGCGACTGTAACAGCGTGAAATTTTTAAATAATCTGTCAAAACTTTAGTTAAATAAAAGTATGTAATTCACAAAAACGGTAAATTTCAGTGTTTTATTATTATAAATGAGATTGTAAATTATCATAATTGGCGCATTATTGTGTTTTTTTTATTTGCAAGGTTGGTTAAATTTAATACACTGTTGGGCTGTTTTAATCTACATAAACGTGTCACATTCTCGAAAATAAAATATAATTTTTCGGGCTCCGTATTTGTTTAAAAAAGTCCGAAACGTCTCTGCTGTGTCCTGCTGTCACGACGCAACAGGAGCAGCAGGTGACGCAAATCACACAATTAGGAGATCCCCGCGAGGCTGACCGTCTCGTTTCAGTTGCTTCTTGGACTCATGAGGCTGCGTGCTTTGAAAACCAAGTTAAAGTCCGTGACCTTAAAGGTTGCAGCCCCTGAATTGGGACACAGCTCATTTTGGGTCTGCATTTGAAGCGACCTTTGAATCGAGAGAGCCTTACCAGCCTTTAGTCGCGCTGCTGTGACGCAATCGGTCTTAAAAGGCAGCCTTCAAAGAACGCAGCCCCCGAATTGGGACACAGCCTTTGAGAAAAGCTGGGGTTAGATTTAGTACTGTATCATCACGGAGGCGTGTGTCACGTGACGGTGACGTTGGTCGCCCTGCGTTACTGTGCGCCACTGATGCAGGGGGATCCATCATGGCGTCGATGCAGGTAAGATCATAGCTGACATTTAATGCTGTTTCATCTATCAATCACACCTTGATCCGGTGTCGACTGTATCGTGTCTAACAGTGTATATAGTGTTTCGTTTAAACGTCTAATAAAGCGGTCGAATTGTGATGCGTTATTCAGTAAATCATAACTTGTCCTCGATGAGCTCGAGCTGTCAGGGTGAGTATGATCTTAGCTTTAAAAGCAACAGCTGGCGGGGAGGACTCGTTATAACCACAGTTTATACTCAAAACAGTCACTTTGACTATTAAAATAAACGTGTCTCTTTTAGAAATACGTACTCGATTTCTTGTATATCTTTCTCCGTTTCCACTTTTTTAATCCAACCTTACAAGGTGATCAGTTACTTGCGCAGTATCTATGAACTTATTTTCATTACCTTTACTTAAGTTTATGTATTTTAAATGTTTTCTGATCATGTGATGTTTGCATATAAATAAAAGTCGGAAGTGATGCAGTGTATACTGTATAAGTTTAAGTTGCACTCCACCTAGTGAGTTGTCTTGACAGTTATCTAAAGATGACTGATAAGTGCTTTAGATAGTAATTTCATTTTAACATAAACAAAGAAGATTGATTATTTTGATAACTTGCATGCATCTACTTTCTTTAATACATTTCGTCTTTTTCTCAACAGAAGAGGTTACAGAAGGAACTTCTAGCCTTGCAAAATGATCCGCCCCCTGGAATGACTTTAAATGAGAAGAGTGTACAGAACACTATCACACAGTAAGACGAACCTCATATCCCGCCTCTTCATTAATGTTTCATCACTCATTGTGTACTTATTGACAGGCTTTCTCATGTTTTCCTCTATCAGGGACTCTCACAAAAGAAACCCTTAATAATGAAAAGTGGCTTTTAGTCTCTTTAGTTATTCCTTTGGTGTATATTGTTTTATTGACTTGACACTTTTAGCATGACTTTTGAAGCATTCTTTCTTGGGCTGGGTTGTCTCAGAGATTTATATTTCTAGAGAATTATAAAGGCTGTGAAATTACATTTTATAACTCATTTTTTAAAGAAACTGCTTTTTTCCATTTGATGTCTTTGTAAGGCTGTCTCAGTCTATCAGCTGGCCTGCCCAATGTATTGTATGTCTGCCACGTCTAATAAAAAATTAAAGGGTTAAAGCGGTACTCCACTCCTGTATCAAAATTTCCCCATGTTTTACTTACCCTCAAGGCTAACTGAATATGGTTTTCTTCTTATAGAATAATGCAGTCGGAGTTATAATACCACGTATCATTTTACTTCTAAGCGGTAGAATGGGAGTGAATGGGTGTTGACTTTTGAAGCTCCAAAAAGTGCATCCATCGATCAACGAACTGCCGGACACAGCTCTGTGGTATTAACAAAGGCTTTCTGAAGTAAATCGATGCGTTTGTTTAAGAGAAATATCCATATTGACAGCGCTATTAACGTTGATGTCTAACTCCTGTCATCCCTCGAATGAGCGTGAACCAGAGGCTTGTTTTTCCGGCAGATGACGCAGGCGTTTCGTAAATTCCGGTGGCAAACAAATGTTTTGTTTTCTTCCAATAGGATAGCATCTACTATGGCAGGAGCTTTTGTCACCGTCATTTGCCAATGCCTCTGTTTCACGCTCATAGGAGAGATGACAGAATTTTGTAATGAGTCTGAAAAGATGAGTTATTACTAGTCTTCACGCTATGTTTTTCTTCTTTTTTAATAAATCAATAATAATAAATGATTGCCATAATTGCTCGGTTGGAGAAAGCTCAAATTAAAAGATCGGTGATAGCCATAAAGCTCAGGAACTGTCAGAAGATGGATAAATGCAATGTGTTTTTTTTTTTCTGTTTAGTATCAAATATAGCCCTGTGGCTTTTAATGATGCATATCTTGTAAAAAACACACCATATAAAGTGCTAGTTTAGCAACTTGCCAAACATGTTTGTCTGTGTTCAATGTAGTCTGTCAAGTTTTGGTAAGACTTACTTTCTGTGATGTAAATATCAGCTATGCATGAAAGAAGGGCAGTGGTGTTGAGTTGAAACCAAAGCTGTCTGTCACAGGGAATGATAGCCTCCCCAGCATCATGAACCAGAAATAAAGGTGAACAGATTATTTCATTACAGAGTAAAGCCTTCAGCATTAAAGCAAACCACCATCTGGTTGCATTTTTTTCACAACCTAACCTAAATATAAGCTCTTGAACAAAACTACATCAAGAAATAATTCATAAGTCACACATCCAAGGCAGAAATGTGAGCTTCTGTGCAGACGCAGCACTGGTGGTCTTGCAATATTTCCGCTTTGCCTCCAGGAATGTTGTCGCTCATCTGAAAATCCACTGCTGCTGTAGATATATGATAATGTTGAGGCAGGAAACTGACATTGCTGATGTCACTATCTAATTCTGGGATGTTGCAAGTCTAGCGTATTTTTGAGCAGTTGTCACATATGTACAAGTATTTTTGTCAAGAGCTGTCAGAATTACTGTGAGTGCACATAATGAAATGTGTTTCCTTTAAACAGGTAATACATATAATAAAATCATGAGTACATGTTGACAACAAAAAATATGAGAATAACCAGGAATAATTAATTTAATATGAATAATTATTGACTGAACAGCTAATTGAAATAATTTTTTTAGATCTATGTTTTTATATTTTACTCTATACAAATTTCTATTAATTTTTTTTTTATGAATGTGTTCCTTAATAGATATTTTTTTTTGACTACTGTCACTTTTATCTCATGTCACTTGATACATTTTGTTGCAGTTTGTGCAAGTCTGTTCTAAATGACTGCATTCTCTAATCTGTGTTGCGCTCTCAATGCCAAATGTTATCTCCAAAGATATCAGACATTGTATGTTTTGTAATTTCAGTCTAAACAGGCTTTAGAAGTAGCCAGAGCCATTGAGAGAGAGAGTTGCGTTAACTCCACTGACTCCAATGGAACAGTTTTTTCACAGCAATGGCGGTACATGGAGGCTCTCAATAGTTCCCGGAAGTTAATAGTAACACATGGAGCTGTGGCTAAACAGCCCGATTGTGACAAACGTTTAACCCATTTAAAGACGCAAGTCATATAATATGGCTATGTAGCCTGTTACAATAAAGAAAGTGTGTCTATTTTACATAAACGGTTTTATTTTCCAGACCCTCAACAAGCCCCAAAAAATCTGATTTTTATCTTTAAAGAAGGCTTATAGCAGGAGTCTTGAACTACTTTTCTTTGAGGGGAAGATTCCAAAAAAACATAAATTGTGTTTTATAAAGCGAATCAATCTGTGCAAGAAACTGAGTGCTATTATCGAATCTTCGGGTAAATTCCATCGCATTCATGTGCCCCACGCACTTAGAAGGGCAGATCATTTGAAGAGCAAGTTCTCGAAGGAGATGAACAGCTATTTTTCGTAAATATAGCTGTTCATACATAATGAATTCAGTAATAAAAACAACATAGTTTATCCCTTATCTGAGACAACAGTTCGCGTGGTGTAGTACTCTTCCTGCAGTTACTTTCAAGGGCTCTAGACGTATTGAATGTAGCAGCGTTTTGGACTTTCAAATATTTGACGTCTCAGGACGTGCACCATTCCTAAAGTCTCTGGACTTATTTGAAATGGTAGGGCCAGGTAAAGATGATTGGCAGGCCGCCAGTTGACTAGCCCTGGCTTATAGTGTTCAAATGTTTAGTAAAAATGGAACATTATTAATTCTGTTTTTTTATTAATTAATTTCTGTGATTATTAATTTCTCTTTATAGATGGATTGTGGATATGGAAGGAGCCTCTGGTACGCTTTACGATGGGGAAAAATTTCAGCTTCTTTTTAAATTTAGTAGTCGATATCCCTTTGACTCACCTCAGGTATGTAAAGAGTGCTTTTCATTTTTGTCGTATTAAAATAATGTACTCGCATATTCACAACAAAGTACTTGCCATTAATTATTACTGCTGTATTGTAGCATGTGGCAAGATTAACAGACTGATTTTTAGGATGACCTCTTACAAAGATTATTGTTCTCATAACCTTTTTATCCAAACTGCAGCCAAACAACACTCCACTATTACAAATTGATATTATGAACTACTAAGTGTTTTTTTATGCTCTCTTCTTTCATGGTCCCAACATCTGTATGTACTGTATAACCCTGAATCTACCTACTGAAGTTAAATACTGGGATCAGTCCACGCAAGTGCATTTTTCAGCTTGTAGAGTGCAGATTTAGAGGCCACATTTGAGGGGATTAATTTGACAGTCTTTATTTTTACTATACAAAGCAGACTGAATTAGATAAACAAGCTCACATTATATGAAAAGGCTTATTAGTGATACTAACAGCATGACTGTATTCAGAGACTGTTATAGCTGACATCCATGTCATGGATGTGTCAGTAACACAAAAGGAGCAACTGTATGCCCATGTTATTTTAAGTTTTAACTGTGATAAAAGACCACTT
Source organism: Triplophysa siluroides (assembly GCA_006030095.1). Taxonomy (NCBI): domain Eukaryota; kingdom Metazoa; phylum Chordata; class Actinopteri; order Cypriniformes; family Nemacheilidae; genus Triplophysa; species Triplophysa siluroides. The sequence continues at coordinate 3,854,578 of VCII01000935.1, read as the reverse complement.
AAGACTAAAAGTGACAGAGGATCCTTTTTGATAAGCTAAAGTGGCTCTATCAGTGTTTATGTGCAGTAAGTGCATTTAGACGGATGAAAGATATTGCTTGTGTTTTTCCTGCTGACCATGAGTGCCCAACGCTCTGTGGTTTTCCTCCTGTGAGTCCCGGTCTGGCGTCGGCTCCTCATTTATCCAGCTGTCTCCACATACTAATCTAGCTGCCTTATGCCAATTGTGAAGACTAAGCACAATTTTTATGTCTATAGTAAAGGAATAGTTGTACCTAACATCAGGGGCGGCGCTAGGGGAGGGTTAAGGGGGCTTAAGCCACGAATGTTTTCAGTAAAACCCCGAATGTTTTACAGACGCCAAGACAGCCCAGGCTCCCAGGCGCTTTGAAACAAATGATGCTTTCCACCGCAGGAACTTTCCCCCGGAACTCGGGACTTTGTGGCAGTACTCTGTGTGTTTCCATCACAGGAGCCAGGATCAAAACAAAGTTCTGTGTAAAATCCCCCCCCAGAAAGTCCCTGCTCGTGTGGTTGTACTTTTTCCCAGAGTTCTGGAAGATTCGGGGGTGGGCCTTGGTCGTCGAATATGCTGATTGGTTGAGTTCACGATTTCATTGGTTGACACTACATGCTGCATCGTGTTCCGGTAAAAACAAAACACCATTTTAAAAAGTTTGTTGCGATGCGTGTAGTTTCAGCGGTGTACTGTTTAAAATGGATAAAAAATAAGAAAGTTGGACCGATGACGTGGTCCAGGCTTTTGTAAGTGTTTTTGCAGCTGAGGAAATCCAACGGGAATTGTAAAAGACCCGCAATGAAAATGTATTCTTAAAAATATCGAGTCGGTTATACAAGCTAGGCACTGTCGCACAAAAAGAAGGACTTTTTGTATTGTGTACTTTAAGTGACGTCATCGTTGTTGGACATAACCGCCCCCTCCTGGACAGGAAGGAGCCGTCACATGCAGTCCTACGTCCCAGGACTGATTTGCCTAGTCTTGACGTTACTTTAGACCGCTATGGAAACGCAGATAGCAACAGGTCTGGGGAGAAAAATGTTCCTGGGACAAGTTGTTCCAGGTAATTTCGGTGGAAATGCGGCAAAAGAGAAAGTGGGGCAGCTCGCATTTTTTTCACCTCTCTCTGGGCTAAGCCCCGCATATCCGCTCACCCTAGAACCGCCCCTGCCCAACATACACAAAAGAAGGAACCAACAAGCACATGTTTGCATGTCTGTATAATTTTGTCCGTCCCATGTTTGTTTGAGATGTAAAGACTTCTGTGTGTGTGTTCTGTTTTACAGGTAATGTTCACAGGAGACAATATACCTGTTCATCCTCACGTTTATAGCAATGGCCACATCTGCCTGTCCATTTTAACAGAGGACTGGTCACCAGCTCTTTCAGTGCAATCTGTCTGTCTTAGCATTATTAGCATGCTGTCTAGCTGCAAAGAGAAGGTAAGCATCTCACACCATATGTATTACCTTATCTCTTTAGAATAACACATACGTGTTTTAATATGGGACGTTTCAGAGTTTTAGTTTGTTAGTTACTATAGTAGGACATTAAATGATTTACTCAGCAATTTGTGGTGCCGCTCAAAATCAATGGTTTACTGATTATAATAGGATTTACTTGGCATGTCGTAACCTTGACTTTTTTTATATGAACAGTCTTTATGTCCTTTAAGCCAGGAAAGGACATCTAACCTATGTTGTCCCTTGTGCACAATCTGTTTTCCAGAGACGGCCTCCCGATAATTCCTTTTATGTACGGACTTGTAATAAAAATCCAAAGAAGACAAAATGGTGGTACCATGGTGAGCACTAACATTTTAGTCGCCTATACGTGTACTTTTAAAACGTCTAATGTTAATGTTTACATAATGTTATTGTTTACATTACAATAATTACATTACCAAACTGCCTTCTCTTCACAGATGATACCTGTTAATATGAACTTTTTAGAACTCCAGGAGGAAGTAAGTCCTACTGACCTATAAAAGCACTTTTTTAAAACCTTATGGTCTCTGAACTTTATCTTTGGACTCCAATTATAAGCATGGACTGAGACCACAAACATGAGAGACGATCTCGGCTGTGTTTTCACTAACCAGTTGGATGCATGTTTGGGGAACAAACTGATGAAGAATGAAAATTGACCCATTGTGGGGTGTTGTGGAAAATGTTTAGATTTGCCCAAGAAGGAGGATTTTGTTTTCGGTCCTTACCACACATGTTCCTGTTAATCTTTAGCACTGGTTTGTCTTGAGGTCCCGGTCTCTTGTGCAATAACAAAGATGTGTGCATATCTGGGCCAAGAATGAGTAATCCAAATCTTTTTTAAGACCTGAAAAAGACATGGTAGTGTCACAGTTTTAATCCCTTTGCTTTTATTGTTATTATTCCTACTGAAATGATATGAGTGTGAAGTGATTTAAGAAAAGTTTATAGTTTATTGCCATTTCAAGGGGTGTCAAGGGGCTGGTGATTCCCGATTGTTCCACTGTAAATAGTTTAAGTTCAAAATGGTACTACTTTGTTATTAACCTCTACTTTTGACATGACTGGAAATTGTGGTTTAACTGTCAATCATTGTTGCATCAAAACCAAATTTAAACATCTAGGAACTAGGAGGGTCACTTCAACGTATAGTATGTTTTACCCTTTAAAGTGGTATTTAACCCATAGATAAAAATGTTGTCATTTATTCATCCTCATGCCATTTAAAACCTGTTTGTGACTCTTTCTTATGTATAAGACAAAAGAAGATATTTTGAGAAATGTCTCAGTGGTTTTATACTCATACAAAGGAAGTCAATTGGAGCCAATGTTGTTTGGTTTACAGTGTTCTTCAAAATATCTTCTCTTGTGTCAGACAGAATGACATGAGAGTGAATGATGAAAAATGATTTAGTTAATGATGAAAAAAAATCATTTTTTGGGTAAACAACGGTTACAAACTCTCTGCCACCCAACACTCATATTTGAATTATGATTCATTGGCCCAAAAAATAAATATTAATTTAAATTATAGCATTAATTGTTTATATAAAGAGCATATTGGGATAATATCCTTATTGGGATTTCTTTTGGCCATAATAACTATCACAATATCAGAAAATCTGATATTGTGACAGCCCTACTAAGAACTTGACCTCTGCAATTTTACCAAATTTAGTTTGTTGTTTAGTTTTGCCATTGGCTGATTAAAGCAGAGCTAGGTAACCTCATATATTACATGTTGGCACAAAAGTTGTGTTCCTTTTTTTTCCATATTATGTTTTGTATCGAGACTAAAATTCCTTTTAATATTACATTTTTAAAGGCTTCTTCCTATCAGTACCTCTTAGTCTTACTACTTTTTTTGATCTAAGTCACAAAAGTAAAGTTAAGAAATTGCTAAATGTTTGGAAGTTTGTCATATATCATTTTGTTTCATTTGTTTTTTTTCTGTAACCTCAACTGGTATGAGAGTCCTTGTGGTTTGTATTTTCTGCAAGGTAAGGGTGTTGATTCTCCTGGTTATATTTGTCTGGCTCAGGTAATTTTTTCCAAGGAAGGAAATCATTGTTAAATATAACTGGTATTTTCCATTTGACTATATTTTCTCTTAAAGGACTGTTACATAGTTAAGGAAAAGAATAACAATGGGAAAAAATCTATAAACTGCTTGTATGTTTAAATTGACAATTGTTTGATTCTTAAAATTGCAAGTGAAAATTGGCGGCATGGGCTATGTGTAGATGTATAATGATATTGCAGAGCACATGTTTAACAGTGTTTGGATCCTCTGTATTTTTCTCCTAATGAGTGGCACAAAGGACAAGGATTGTTTATATGTTTGTTAAGATAAAACACTAATTCAGACAGATTTTCTATCCCCCAAAATGTACGTTTAATTTACGGTATATGGTTGGTAATGTTTGTTAGGTTTATACACTCCAAAGATGTCTTTCTTAGCCATCCTTTCAAATACTTGAATGTTCCAAAGTTGGTTGGCTTTTTCCATTATCTGTGATAAAGTGTATATTCAGACTTCCATGTGAATGTGTCGATGTAAGAAAAAATGAGGATGGCCATTGCTTCCCCTGCACACAATATCAGGATACTCTATTATTATGTTGCTCATGTTTTTATCCCTACTGCTGAAAGAAAATGGGGCAGTTTCCCAGACAAGGTTTAAGACTAGTCCTAAAATAAAATAAATGTTAACGCTGTTCAAACTGAAAACGACTTGCAATGGCATATTCTAAAATACATCAGTGCCATTGAATTGTCTGAAAATGCACACAAGTAATGTTTTTCGAAATGCTTTTTTGTAAAAATTACTTAAATGGCCAATTTTAACTAAGGCCTAGTCCTGGTTTAGAAAATCCCTCTCTGGGAAACTGCCTCAATGGATGTAAATTATGCTGTGACACCTGTCACCAGATGAGAGGACATCAATAAGTTATGGTTATGTAGACTTGTTTGTCAATAGTTTTTTATGATTGTATAGTTTGGTTTGCAAGTTATAAGAGAAAAATAATCGAGGGAGATGGACGTTATTTCTTAATCAGATTTTTTTGGGTTATGTACAAATTATGTAAATTGTGCCTGTTAATTAAAAAAAATAAAATACAAGTTTTGTATTTAAGTATTTACGACTTTGACAATATGTATATCATACGACATTAAAAAATATATATTTATAAACATTTTACATATTGTTACATTATGCTAATAGTATCAACAATATGCAAAATTGAAAATATACTCACAAACAATCTGTTCAACTAAAGTACACCAAAAAGTACAGTATTAATAACTCAAAATACAACAGCCTAGCGTGTTTTTTTAACGAAATGTAATAAAGATGTAGTTTGGAGTTTAAATATACTGTACAGTGGACGAATTCATCGCAGGACCCCGGACTGCACCATCTATTCGACAGAGGAGGGGTGCGCTGTTATTGTGCTATGCCCAAATATGTCCCTACAGTATTTTCAAAACGTTTTCTTCCTTAATACACTTAGAAAACACGACATACTATTGACCTGTTTCTATAAATATAAACGTATACTTCAGGTTTTCACGTTTTCTTGAAAGAAAATCCCGTTGTTTATACGGTGGTTTGCTCCTACCATCAGTTCTCTTTAGTGTTTGCCAATGTTGGAGGTGTAACTGGGGTCTGGCCCTGGACGAAGGTAAAGAAATATCATGAACTAGGTAGTCGTGTGAAGTAGCGATGAATTCATAATAACAGTTGAAACTGCGATCTGTCGTTTGGTTGTTGAGTCGATGTGCATCGTTCAGATATAAGGGGGTTATTTAGCCGTTCAGCCATGATGTCTGTACATTCCCAGCTGAGTTCAGACCCGGTGGCCTGGTTGCTAGAAAGGAAAAGGCTGTGTTTCAAAAGCCCGGGTGCTGTCTTGCTAGAGACAGTATTTTTGGACGCCATAAACTCGGTCGGTTGTGCGATTGGGGTTTCAAATAGAGCTCTCTAGACTAGTTCATGTTACTGTTAAGGGCCGTCGCACATCACAACTCTGTGTTGTGTAGAGTTCTCTCATTGAGGCTGTACAGAAACAATAAATGGCAGAGAGAGAGATATTTACCCAGACAGCTGAAAAGAGATCGTGACCTCACTTTAGTGCCCTTGCACTGTGAGTCAGGTTACAAATAAAGCTTTCTTATCATCACCTGTTCTAGTTCTGTGTCAAGGATGAATCCTTGTGGTCATATGTCACTCCACTGGCTTGATGCTGACCTCTAGGAGCCCTCGAGATGTCTTAGTTTGGTTGTTTTAAATGTAAATATTGCCGACATATTTCTAGATATGTCAAATTCTAGAAATGTTGATAAAGCAATGAGTTTAGCTATTGATGTGGTGTATTTTGATGCTGTTATAGTGTGAAGAAGATGTGCAATCATGTCACCATTGTCATGGAAGACCTGGAAAGATTATTGTTGGGCTGGGGGGTAGTCATGGGAATTATATACATCTTATAACCTAAAGAATGAATAGATATACAATTTAGATATTTTTTCTAGTAAGCACGGTGGTATCCCTGTTATGTTATTTTGTAGTTCAAAAGGTTACATACTTTGCCTGTTGAGTAATCATGATAAGTGGACAAAAAGCAAACTGAGAACAAATAAAAAAGTACAAATATAATGTCATCATGATTCAGATGATAGTTCTTGTGTTAAGATTTATTTAGTAAGTGATGTATTAAGATTATTTTGTGTGCTTTAGAAATCCCAAATACAGTAATCTTGCACATACACTTTGTATTGAATTTTTAACCCCTATTATTTGACGTCAGCTTAGATATAATACTGACGGCTTGTCAACATTTTGAATGGTCCGATTGGGAATGAGACATCCGTTTTAAAAATAGTGTGCTTTCACAACCTTGCATCTTATTTTGTTTGGGTCCATGATATCTCCTTGACCATGCCTTCATATTCTCCTAGAAAAATACATTTTGCTTAGCCATGCTAGAGAACTCAGAGAGCACATGTGTGTATTCTGTCTTATTTACCCCTGTAGTGCTGAACTATTCCATCTAAACCAAACCAGAAATGTGTTCCTGTTAAGTCATTATTAGAATGATATTTTCGGCTTTAAACAAGTAGCCCTGGAATCTGCTAAAGTTCATCTGGGGTTTACATAGCCTACTGTACCTCGGCATACTGTAGGTGTCTAATTCTATTTTGGTGTTGAATAATAGCCTATATCGTGATACAAAATGTTACAGTATGTATAGTAAAGCTATGGCGATTTCGTTGTATGACGTGATATCTGTTTAATCATTATGGTTAAGCTTTCTTAAAGATCCCAGCTTATGAAAGTGTGCTTGTATTAAAAAAATAAAACTATAGTAAGCTTTTTCTGTTTTTGTTTAAAGGAGTAGTTGACATTCAAAATGAAAATGATGTCATCATTTACACGCCCTTTTGTCATTTCAAACCTGTATGACTTTTTTCCTTCCGCAGAACACAAAAGAAGATATTTTGAAGAATATTGTTTACAGCCCCCCATTAACTTGCTTTGGTTACAATTGAAGTGAATGGGGGGCTGTGCTGTTCTGTTCATGTTTTTTATTATGTAATCATGTTTTTACTGTGTTAGTTAGCTGTATTTTTTTAGTTATTATGGCTTAAATCAAAACAAATCAACTGCAGTTTGATTGATCTTAATTGAAGTGCCAATAAAAAACATGATTTTTGAAAAACAATAAAAACAGGGTTATCTCATTTAGGAAATAAACTCTTCAAATATTGTGATACTGAAAAATTGATCCAGTACCATGTACTATGTTAAATCGCAACCGTTAGCTTAGTGTATCATATCAGCACTCTTATTCCGGCCTACCCAGTAGTGCAATCTATAGAATTGTATTTTTTATAAATAACTTGTCAATGATGGATTTATGTCCAGTTTGTTAATTGTTAAGTATGTTGTTTTTTCGCAGTGATAGAGCATGGCTCAAGTGAAAGTGCAGACATCAGCCCCCTTGTCTGGGCCTGGCCTGTCCCCTATGGTGCCCTCTGTGGCCATGCCCAGCACAGGAGTTCTGGGTCTGCAGCCCACCATCAATGGCACAGTGCCAGCCACATCGCCCACCTGCCCCAGCCCTTCCTCTTGCTTTGTGGACTCCACTGTTCCAGCCAACCCATCAGGTACCAGCATTCTGTGTCCATGCTGATCCAGCGTAGAGCTTTTTAGACCCTTTTATTTCAATACTGCAATTTAAATCAATATTGCAGATAACTTTATCAGTATTAATAGATGTCCTGTGTCTGCAAGCCAGTGTGTGATGATTTCAGTTTGCCAAGCAATGGATTTTTGAAGAAATGTTTTCTGGAAATGTTAATGCATTTTGGGAAAAACAGTGTCTTTTGACACATTTGTATTGTGTCAGAGCCAGAGGCAGTCTTGGTTACTCCAAACAGAAGAGATCATATATTTTAGTGTAACATCTGCTTATTCAACATATGTAGTAAGCTTTTGCATAACTTGTTCATTTTAGTGTGGCCTACGTGTCCAAATCATAGGTTCAAAGGCTTACTGAAGCAGCTTGAGCTCAAATAAACGGTGTCTTTTGACAGGCCCTCCTCAAGAAAACATGGCAAACCCTAAAGAGAAAACTCCCATGTGTCTGGTGAATGAGTTAGCCCGTTTCAACCGGATTCAACCTCAATACAAACTGCTGAATGAGAAAGGACCCGCGCATGCCAAGGTATAATGATTGTGATTTTTAATGATTCAAAATATATAGCTTCATCCTAGGCCAAATCATGTTTTAGAAATATGATCAATAATATGCCAATTATTACTGCTATAAAATTGTAATAATGAATAACAGTCCCCCATACTTTTATTGCATGCTTGACCTATACAGTATGTGTTAACCATAAATATAGCAAACTGTCTTCTGCTGATTTGTCTGTATGCAGGTCTTTACAGTGCAGCTGTGTTTGGGGAACCAGGTCTGGGAGGCAGAGGGCAGCAGCATTAAAAAAGGCCCAGCACACCACAGCAACCAAGGCCCTGAGTGAAAGCAGCCTACCTCGGCCTCCACCCCGTTCACCTAAAGCAGATATCAACAGCAACCCAGGTATCGTGGTGCCTGCAACTCCTTAAGCCTTGACAATATTAATGGGATACTTTAACCAAAAATGAGTTCCAAATCTGTAGACATTTCTTTGTTCTGATGAACATGGAGATAGATATTTGGACGAATGCTTATAACCAAACAGATCTTGTATAGTAGGAAAATTACTTTTATCTTTTTTTTTTTCTGTTGAACACAAAAGAAGACATTTTGAAGAATGGAGGACAGCAAACAGTTCTGGGGAACTTTTGACTACCATTGTATTTTTTCCTACTATGGGAGTCAATGGGGGGCAAAATCTGTCTGGTTATAAGCATTGTTCCAAATGTTTTTCTCTGTGTTCATCAGAACCGTACATTTATACAGATTTAGAACAACTTGATGGTGAGTAAACGATGACAGAAGTTTCATTTTTAGGTGAAGTATCACTTTAACAATATGCAGCAGTTCTCAATGGCTAATGCTTTTATCAAGTTGGTGTTGTCATCTAGTGACCCTGAGAACCAATAAGATTCAGAAGTTGAGATTGTATATCTAGTTGATACGGTTGCGAATATGGCATTTCAACAACTCTGCTTGGATAAAACAGACTTTGTCACTGTGTAATTTATTGATATTTTATTTTTGGAGGATGATGGTAAACTAGTCATGTAAAGATTTTAAAATGCTATTTTGCAGGCAGTATTACTCCTACTGTGGAGTTGAATGGCTTGGCTATGAAGCGAGGGGAGCCAGCCATCTACAGACCCCTGGACCCCAAACCCATTCCCAACTACAGAGCCAATTACAACTTCAGAGGAATGTTCAACCAAAGGTAAGTCTTAAGAGATGTGATATCTCTGAAACATGTCAGTATTGGTTATAAATGAGTTTGAATCATTATTTAGAATTTTAAGTATTGTGTGTCTTTACTGCCATCTAGTGGTAAGTCATGTAGGGTCTAAAAAAAGTACACCTCTACCATCGAAGACAGCTGCCTTTCATGCCATGCTGTTTAGTTAGTCAGTGACTTATCAGACAGCATTAGTATTAAGTATCCTCTTTTAAGGAAACTGGTTTCAGACAGGCCCTAAATTTCTAACGATTTTCATTTGAAAAACCATTATGAACCATCAGCTGTTTAAAATAAAAACTATTACAGAATTAATTTATGTACTAGTTTGTTTTTCGCCTTATTTTCAGTAGGATTCAATGATGTTGAACTGGTTCCCATCAACCAGATAAAATCCCACCGCTAGAAGCCAAAAAATAACAGAAGAGAGCCACAGAGACAATTATAGTTTTTGTTGAAACAAATACAACAGCCATTCCAGTGTATTCATTAAATCCATTGGAATTATTGTGTTTTTATTTTTTTAGAAGTTACCTTTATGTCTGATGTTCTCAAACAAATTCAGTTGAACTTTCGAGAAAAACCTTGCATAGCAAACAGGTGTTTTTACTGCTTTTGAAATCACACACCGTAACACTTTCATGATAAAAAGCCTTGTCTGTAAATCTGTGCTGTCAGATTGTCCCCTCTTTAAAGGGATGGTTCACCCTAATATTAAAATTCTGTCATCATTTACTCACCATCAAGTTGTTCCAAACCTGAATACATTTCTTTGTTCTCTGTAACCAAACAGATCTCATCCCCCGTTTACTGCTATAGTATTTATTTTCCCTGGTATGGCAGTAAATGGGGGATGAGATCTGTTTGGTTACTGACATTCTTCCAAATATCTTCCTTTTGAGGGTGAGTAAATGATAGAATTTTCATTTTGGGTGAACTATCCCTTCAAAAGCTGGAAAAGAGCACAGACATATTTTGCATACTACCGGTAGGGGGCAGTATTGCTCCACTTTTATTGCTGTCATTGCAGGTATACATTTTACTATGAATATACAGCTTGACACTTTTGTGGCAGTAATGATTGTTAGTAATAAAAGTATTTTTTTTATCAGAACATCATAATATTTGGCTTTTTAAAATATTTGTAATTCATTATTTTGGTTACGTCTTAGATTTAAAATATTACACATCTTCAATATTTAGCAAGTGTATTATTCTTATTTATATTACGTATAGCCAGCATCTGTGTGATCGATTTGCTTTGCTACTAAGAAAATCATTTAATTCATGTTTCCACAAAAAAGTAGTTGCTCAGGAAAAAAAAGAAAATGAAAACACTGACACGGAAGTTTTCAACTTGAAGGCATTAACGTCTAAAACAGGGAACGTTGGCATTAGTTAGGCAACTACACTACATTAAAAACACATTAGCCTTTAATCCTGTTGTTATTTGAGGCTTTCATTTAGACTTTTGCTTTTGATTGTATCTCATTGGACACCGTTGGAACAAAGATGAGGTGAGAAACCCGAGTCTTATATAAGACATGATCTCAACCTGATATCAAAAAGCATTAAAGGGCCCTGAGATTTTATGGTAAAATGTATATATTTTTCTCCTCTGCCCAGCTAGAGTTTCTATGATGTAGTCTTTGAAATAATAAGACAACAAGGAGCCAAAGTAAATCGGATCCTCTGTGCGATTACATCATTTTGGTACAGAGCCTGTTCAGAGACCACCGTGGGGGACTGCTCTGGATATTGAGGAGCGCTGTAAAGATATTTTACCCCGGAGTCTTCTGCCCTCTCCGTAGTTGACATAAATCTTGTTGTAGGTGATACATATCTTGCATAATTTAACAAAGATTCACTTCATCCCAGATTCGCAGCTCTCTAACTGATGCTTCTATTAGGAATATTGACGTTGTGTCTGTCCTGTTTCATTATGGTGATGAATAATGGCGTGTGGGATTATGGGATTAAAAGCCTTGTCATATATTTCTAAATGTCTGCGTGTTAATCAAAATTGTGTCCATTAGCAAAAATGTAGTTTGATTTATGTGATGTACTTAAAGGAATAGTTCACCCAAAAATAAAAATTCTGTCATCATTGACATTTACTCACCCTCGAGTTGTTCTAAATTTGTAAACATTCCTTTTTTCTGATGAAAACAGAGAAAGATATTTGGACGAATGCTTGTAACCAAACAGTTGTTGGACCCCATTGATAGCTTTCCTACATTCTTCAAAATATCTTCTTTTGTGTTCAACAGAACAAAGAACTTTATACAAATTTACAACAACTCGAGGGTGAGTAAAGGATGACAGAACTTTCGTTTTTATGTGAACTGTCCCTTTAAAGGGGTTATATCACATGCACTGTTTTGAGATGAGATATCAATGCGCTATGTAAACATACAATTATATTTAGGATTTCCTAGTAACAAAAAGATTTATGATAACTAAGATGTAAAATGAGACTTGTTGGGAAACGAAGCCTGTGCAGTCATGTTGAGGTAGAAAGTGAAACGGATGCTGTATTCTGTATTCACCTGCCTTGGGAAGCACCCGCATTCCTTTAGAGTTAACATTTGTTTGGGTTATTTCCGGGACTACTTCACCTCCTCTTTTTTGGGCATAACTGTAACCTTATGCTGGGGCCAGCACGCTCTGTAACAATAATGCGGATAATTGCTGCCAAGCCTCCTTGGTGATATTTCCTGGTCTGATATTGACATGCGTTCACAAAAACTGTAAGAGCTCAGAGGAAGAGAGTCTGTAAGCATGAGCTGGCATGGTGGAGGTGGAAATGCGTCACCGTCCAAGCCAAATCAGCACCTCGGCTTGTTTTGTTTGCGATAAAGATATGGCATCTGATCAGCACTGAAGAGCAGAGATAAGGAGGCATATTGCCTCTTACTCTTGAGGTGTTATCGAATATTTTGTTATCTTTAGAATGAGATTGGTTGTCTATGAATGTTGGATAATGTAAAAAGGACTGTATTGAAAATTCTTTCTGTCATCATTTCCTCACCCTCATGTTGTTCCAAATTCGTATTAGATCCTTTCTGAGATGTTGTTTGGTAGAATATTAGTGATTTACAGCCTTAGTCCTGTTTTTTTACAATGAAAGTGAATGGGAACTAGGGTTGGGAATCCAAAATCAATTCCAATTTGGAATCGGAATTGAAAGGCTAGGAATCGGATCGGAATTTAAAGGAATAGGAATCGGATACTTAATATTAAAATTTGAATTCCTCTTTTGAATTATATTCTTTGTGAATGGATATTTTCAGAAAAGTGATCTGCTGATATCTCAATAAAAGCCTTTATGAAAATTAACAATATTTTTATTACAGTAAGCATAGTTGAACTATAGTATTTGCATTTAAAAGCACAGGAACCACAAATTAACCATAATTTCATTACAGTTTAACCATGATGTAGTTCAACTATGGTAATACAAGTTGTAATAAATCTGAAAAAACATGGCTCTATGTGTATACATACACAAAACGGTGCTCATAAATATATATATATATTTGCAAACAAGTCAATAAGCAGCTAAATGACCATACAGGTTGATATCTTAATGTTTTACTTCAACTATGGAATCGAAACTGGAAATCGATAAGAATCGAAATCAATAAGCAGAATCGGAAATCGGAATCGATAAAATTCAAACGATTCCCAACCCTAATGGGCACCGTGTCATGTGTTTTCTAAATAAAAAACAGTTTCAACTTTCAAACTGTTTCAAGGAAAGTAAGCTATATAGGTTTAAAACAACATGATGTTGAGTAAATTTTCTGGAGAACTATTACTTTATATTTTGTACTCTTATCATATTGATATTCAACAACCAATATATTTCTTTAATATGCTGTTTCTCTGTGTTTCTGTTGCCTTTGTTTGATACATTTTAGATGTTCTAAATATACTGGTACTTTACATCAAATTTCAATATATGTTCATAGGAAATGAAGGTGGAGAAAAGAGTCCACTACGTTTTAAATAGGATGGTGCTACTTGACAGACCTTACTACAAAAAGATCCATTGTTTAGTCACCTCACTCCTCCCGACTTTCAATATTACAGTGTTTCTCATCAACACCTATCTTTGTTCAGTTTATCTTTCCCGTAACATCCGAGTCATATTTTAGGAACGATGGCCTTCACTGTCTGACATTCTGAAGAAAATGTCTAGGTGACCATGCGGCTTCGGTTCTTTTGAGACTGGCATTGAGATAGTCATGCATAAATGCAATAATCTTTCTCAAAACATTGCAAGATGAGTCAGCTGCCTGCAGGCCTGACTGAAACACATCTGGAACATTTAGGTTTCATCATAAACGCCTTTCAGGAGAGGGGTTTTTGTGAATTAGTATCTGCAACATTCCACTTAACTCTTACTTTAGCTTGACACTTTCACCATTCAAGTACCCAAGCCAGACACATGCTGTTAAAGGAAGTGGATGCTTGTACATTATACCGCTTATTACACAGCTATTTGGCACATGAGATTAAACTGGACATAAAATGTGAATTTGAAATATTTGATTAGCTAATTTTTACCGATTGCAGACCTTCCGTGAGGAAAAGCCGTTTACTTTCGGTTTAAAGGTAAGAACGACATTCAAATGTCACAAACAGGCAATTTGGTTTATTCATTTGTAAATAAGATGTCATGTATGTTATTAAAATTATAGTCATAATTATTAAAAAAAACCTGTCCGAAGATTTGCTGTAACTGGGTTACCGTGTGTTGTTAGTTTTGAGAGGTTGTTATCTGGGAATAACGAACCTGCAAATGTCGCGACGGGCCAATCAGAATGAAGCATTCCAACGTGAACATGACCTCGGTAACCAAAGGTTTTTGGCAAGGTAATAAATGAAACTTTTTATATTTACATTTGTTTACCTAAAGAGACTTACCAGTGGCAGTTACAGTTGGAATATAGCAAGTTTGGATTTGTTCATGTTTTACAGGTTTCCAACCCCATCTTCCAGTTGACCTAGATGAACAAACTAAGACATGATCTTAAATAATATTTTGTCTGCTGCATAAGAGCAACTTCAGAAGTTTGCCTTGAAAGGGACTCCTCTCTCTTCGAGAGAATCAAGCTTCCAGATTGTCCTCGTATCAACTTGATCATGATACTCTTTGAAAAGAAACCTTATATCAGCCTGCTGCATTGCAACTCAGACATATTCCATCCATTGACAAGTGAAGAAACTAAGTCAGAAGTAGTTAAGTCAGCGCTCAGTTTGCATTGCGCGATAGGGTTGAATCCCAAGAAACGCACTAATGAAACGAATACTTTGAAAAAGCATGCAAAATACACGAACGTAAATGAATATCTTATAAAAGGCTACCAAACAGCACAATGGATTATTCATTAAGCATTCCAGCAATATGATGTCTGTCCAGACGTATATCTAGGGACGAAAGAGCTGCCAGAATCCACAGTTCATAAAGGATGTTAATAAAAAGCTGTTATTACGAGTACCGTACTTCCTCTCATATGCAGCAGCCAGAATAATCATTTATTTACCAAATATCAGTATGAAATGCATTAGGTCATATAACACAGAAATGAGCCTGGCTCCGCTTCTGTTTCAGGGGTTCAGGCAGAAAATTGTGTAAACAGAGCAAATTGCTGCTAACTCGTAAAGCAAGGGTTTTATATGCTGCCCTCCGGTTACAGGCGAACGGCTCATGAATCTGAAGCAAATTTAATTTTTATTTTCATTTTGCTTTTAATGACTTTATGGATAACTATGTGTTTTTATGATTATTATTTAGTAAATGTGTATGCTTGTTTGCCCATTTGCTGGTTTTTGTGTTTGCTAGCCCTTGCGCAAAGAAAATATATTCTTATAGTATTAATTGTCAATATATTAAATCTTTTAATATATATTTGAAAATATATAGAATGATAAACTGTCAATATTTTAAAATATATTAAATGTCAACGCTTTTCATATATTGAAACATATAAGGACTTAATTTCAATGTAAGTAAATGTATTTCATACATTGCACTTATGTTTTCCATTATCTCACCATATATTATAAGGGAGTGCATTGCTATGTTGTTGCTACGGTGTTCTGTGTGGTTACCAGGACATTGCAGTGCCGTTGCTAGGGTTCTGGGTGATGCCAAGTGGTTGCTAGGGTACTCAAGGGGTTGCTTGCCTAAGTTAAATAATGGTAAAGGTTGTTTATGGTATTCTGACTCTTAGATGGGGCTCGGGTTACTCCTTTTGTGTACGTTTTGTCTTTTTTTATCCACCAGGCTGAAATAAGAAAATAACACAATTCTATTGTGAGGTGAGTTATGCGTCAGGGTTTGTTCATGGCAACATCACTAAGTATGAGTATGAGCAATAATAACCTCCCAATTTACCTCACCATTCAAAGCGGTAGCATCTCATATTAGCGTGTTTGCGCTCAATTAAGAACTTTTTTCTGAGCGACCCAGCTGCGGATCTGCTTAACGTAATGGATCTCCAAGGTCAAATGAGGTCTTTTTGTGTAAGCTGGAGCTGTGTCAGGCTAGCTCATTGTTCTGGAGATCTCATGGTCAGCCCAGCTGTTGTGGGCCAGCCTCATATTTGTGGTTTGTTAGTGTGAATCACTCCAAAGCTCACAATCATATCAAAGGACTCAACCGGTAACTCCTCGACATAGATTCGACAGTTCCTTTTCCACTTTTATCGTTTCATTTGAGCGTCACAGCAAACAACTTCCTGTAAGGCTCGAGGTGAGGGCTGTTCGGTTGGAATGCGTGTTTTGGGGTACTCGATAATGATTCTGCAATGTCCCTCCCTGTTGTTGCTTTAGTCGTATTTCCTCCCAGCACTCGGAGGAGGAAAACGCTGTGGAAATGTTTTTTTTTATTGATGGTGGCATTGTTTTGTTTGGGCGAGTCATTAATGCTTTTGTGACCTACAGCTGCTTGTCTTTGAGTCATAAAGCTCGGTTGTTACTGTGCCTGGCACCAGGTGCTCAATGTGCCACACAGGTGTGTCTCACATGGGGTCTGTTTCAACGTCTGAACTTCTGTATGGTCTCTCGTGGCTTCCATCCAAGATGTACAGTAAATATATTAAACTCTTTTTAATAAAGATCGTAACTCTTTCTCATATACCTCCACATGACATTTATTCAGTCATTCAATTGGCAGATGCTGTTATATAATGAAAATAAGTTTGAATCCATGACCTTGACATCAGTCTAGGCATGTTTTTTATTTTAAAAGAGAGACAAAATAACGGGTTATGGATGTGACGAAAAAGGACGCACGTTTTTGAGAGACGACATAGTTTCGTCGGATTTCTGTGAATTAACATGTACAAACCAGAAGCAATAATACCCAACAAACGGAGAAGATATGTCTCTTTATAAAACATAAAGAAGTTACTCTATTTAAATTTGTATGTGCCAATTTATGAAGAATATGGACCGTTATGGATTTGACAGTTCACTCACCTGACTATGGAAAACTAAAAGAAATGATTTAAAAACTAAGAGAGACTTCACATCCGTATTCAAAACGGCAAATATTGACATCTGACCTATCAGTACGGTGAAAAAAAATTGAAACTTGTAAAAACTCGTTGACATTTTCATGGAATTGTCCAGTACAGTCTAACATCTCGGTGCCAAAGTTGTTTCATTAGCAGGAAATAGGCTGACTTCTCCTTTGCATCTATTTAAAGAGCTTTAAAGTTTTATCAGGCCCGGGCGCTGCTTCTGTCTGAAATACCCAAAGTCTCAAGATTTGCAAAAAGAGCCTCATTAAGCCTGTGTGTCAATTTGAATAAGTCGTAAAGAATCCGGGAGGGTCGGGAATTTGACTCGGCTCTGCATTTTTGAAGTGATAAAATAGAGGAAACCCGCTGATTAAGAAGCCAAGAGCTTTGTAATCTCCTGTTCGCAAGTGAAACCATAACACACTTTACAGAAGAATTTGGGTTTAGCTGACCTTTAATTAAAATTACAAAACTCTGATGTTCTGTACTGTGTCGTCCGGAGTCCAAAGGCGGATCAGGCTGTTGTCTGTAAAGGGGCTCTACAAGGGGTTTTTGGCTTGTGCTGTTCTGGCTGTACCCACGATTGTTATGGGCCATCAACCTTTGCTATAGCCCAATTAACATCGAACCATGAATCCGCTCAGATGCCTGTTACAGGCAAAACCATTTGCAGATTTATTGTGCTCACATCAAAAAAGTTTTGAAAGTGGCTTGTTACCAACTCATTTGATACCAGCCAAGTATTCCTGTAATACAGCACTTCGTTCAGTAATTCTGTTAAAAACGTCCCATGCTTGGTGCCCCTTCCTGTTCTGCTCTATGTCATCACAGAATGATTTCTAAAGACAACCCATTACTTCACGGGGGGTTTGCTTCACATGCTTGTTGCCTTTTCATATCCCCTCCTGTGACGAGTCAAACGCAGGAGGTCTTTACCCCCTGACGACAAACCTTTTGTGGTCCAGCGGGGCACTATGTGATATCGTTCTGTCACTATGTATTTTCCCTACACACATTTGTGGTGAAGTTCTGGTAATGGGATAGGATTTGACACATTGGGGGGTGGGGCGTAAACAGGGATAAAGAAAAAAGGAAGGATCCATGTTTTCCCTTCTCTCTCAGTGGGAAATCGTTGTGCGCTCTGCAGAGGTGCCAGGGCTTCAGGCCAGACAGATGCTGAGGGTAAAGTGTGCCATGGGGGCAGTGGTGAGCGAATAGTCCCGGGACTGGTCTTTAATGCGATTTGACCCCCCCAAAAAAAATTCATAAGTAAAAAGCCTGATCCTTTAGAAAGGTAACAGAATGGCCCTTAAACAAGCAAAAATGATGTGAGGTATCATTCATGTCCAGAACTCTTGGCTGTCTTGTGACAAAATATACTATATTTATATTTATATACTAATATTTATTTACGCACTAGCGTAATTCAATTTATGACTAGTATGTGTTCGTTTTAGTTTTAATTTTAATTTTAACTTTAATAAACGAAATGACAAGAGGGTTTTTAAATGATGTCAGAAATTCGTTTTTGGGTGAACTATCACTTTAATACAGTTAAATGCTATCTGGAGTGAAATGATTGGTGTGAGAAAATACATGCGTAAAATCAAAACCAAAACATACTAGTGGTAAATATAATTTAATAAATTACGATGTCATTGTAGCTAGTGACTAGTTGTTTTATATTTTGTCACAAGACAGCCAAAAGTTGGCTTTCCTGTAGCTCAGTGGTAAGAGCATTGCGCAAGGTTGTGGGTTCGATCCCAGGGGATTGCAAATACCTATGTATAGGATAATGCAATGTTAGTCGCTTTGGATAAAAGCGTCTGCCAAATGCCTAAATGTAAATGTAAAATGTAAATGAATGATACCTCACATCATTTCTGTTACCTTTCTAAAGGATCAGCCATTTTCTTGTGAAACCACAGAATGAATGAAAAAACACATGGATATAAATTGAAGGAGATCTAGAAACTCATTGAGAACAGTCCTGCAACAGCGCAGAACACAATAGCACTACAGTATACTGTAGTAGCAACGCAGCATCACAATTTGTACAGATGATCATTTTGGTCTTTTTTTTTTTAGAAGTTGTTGAAATCTAGTTGCAGTCAGTGTACACACAAACAACATAAAGATGCCACCTGGTGTTACTACAATGTATTTTTAAGCTTAAAGGTTTGTGTCGCACGCACAGTTAGTCTGAGGAACATAAATAACAATCCATTTGAGGCCCATTATGGTTCAGTCAGACATAAGTCTTATCATGCACCTGGAGAAGTCCATATCACATGTTAACATGTTTATACTCACTTCCTTTAATCCTCACAGGATTTTAGACCTTTTAAAGTCTTCCTTTAACGTAGAAATGTCAAAACCTCTTTAAACACTATTCACATAAGGGATGTTTGTCTTTGTAAAGGAATGCAGAACTGAAGCCTCGTGCAAGTGGTTGAGATGGCCAGAGATAGATGAAAGACAGCAGCGGCCCAGCATGCACTTCTAGTTGTTTCATTAGCAACACATTGATGATAGAGAGAGAGAGAGAGAGAGAGAGAGAGAGAGTATCGTCTTTGTTCTGTGTTCTGTTCAAAAGGCTTGGTTGCAATTCGCCACCTCACCACTAGAAACCACTACATTTTATACACTGAACCTTTAAGATTATATTTTAAAGTCTCTTGTTGTGTTTGGAGTCTCTTGTTTTCTATTTCAAGAGTTGTCTGGAAAGCTGCTATGGTCTGAAGCGTTGAATCTGGCCACTGAATGATGCCATTGTTGTCGATGCTATCATTTCGTTTACTTTTTGGATATTATGCATTGATAAAAACACACAGTCCCAAACGCATCATTCATCAAACCCTTATGACAACTTCTGTATCTGTTGAGAAGATTGCCAATACGTCCTCGCGGTGGTGAAACATAATCCGACATCTGGGTTAAGAAACTCGTGATTTGGGCGTGAGCCTCCTCTCAGGGGAGTTGAGGTGGATTTGCCTTGAATAACTGCAGGAAGGGAGTCTTGTCTTTTTCTTAAAGGGTACATACACAATAGTGTGTTCTGTGTGAAATCTGCAAATCTTTTTGTTTAGCGATGAAACTCATGGGAGTCACGTCGTGTATCTGTCAACATCTCCATAGGTAACAAAGTCGCGAATCAGTGCTCTTAGTTGAGTCTGTTTCAGATTAGAGCATATGAACACTTTGTCTCGTTTCTGTATCCTTTCTTTCATGTGTCTTTGAAAGTAGTTTTTATTTGTAATAATTAGATGAAGCTTGGTTTTATGAAATGCAAAGCTTAGTTACTTTGAAACCAAGCATTGTTCACCCAAAATATAGTTATAGAAAAATGCTTTTAAAAACATTTTTGCTTAAAGGTCCCGTGTATGAAATTTAGCGGCATCTGGTGGTGAGAATGCAAATTGCAACCAACGGCTCACTCCACCCTTCCCTTTCGAAGCACTACGGAGGGCGACACAGGACTAGGATGTCATCACGCTTTCGTTTATTTGCCGAAGGAGATAACGTATTTATGAAACGCACTTTGAAGAGCAGTTTGTCCGTTTAGGGCTACTGTAGAAACAACATGGCGTATTCCATGTAAGGGGAACTTAAGTGTATGTGGATAGAAATAGCTCATTTTCAGGTAATAAAAACATAACGCTTCATTATGTAAGGTCTTTATACACCTCTGAAGACTGGTTATGTACATTATATTGGATTTCCGTCAATAGATCCTCCAAATAATTACACATTGGAGCGTTAAGTTGTGTCCTTCAATATGCATCCACTATATGAAAAACAGCACCTCAAAACTTCTAATAATTTGTTTAATTCATGAAACAAGATGCAAACAGTATCAGAATTTTCATGTTTTAAGTCGAAATCCCATATCAATAAATAAAAAAAATAGAATTAGAGAACGGTGGCAATGTCTGAATACCAACATCTAAATACAGAAGCGGCGTCAGGTTGCTGTGGGCTGATATTTATCTTTTGCCATTCTTTAGAAAGTAATACACTGATGACTCATTAAATCTCGAGTCATTTAATGTCACAGCAATGTCTCCTGATAGCGTCTCAAAAGGTCTCAGTCAACGCTCCATTGAAACCACAGCTTCAAAGTCTCTTTTGATAGTCATTGTGAGTTATCATTTGATTGAGTCATTGCCCGTCTCCTTTCATTCTCTGTTTTTTCTCACTCGCTCTCATCTTTTCTTCGGTCGCACACGTTCACACGCACAAATAAAAGACCACGCTAATGTTTGCCTTTCAGTGGGTTTCTCGCACTAGGTGTTCCTATTTTGGCCAGCGTTCCTTTCTAATGCATACCAGACAGGCCTGGCTGGTGTGTGTGCTGATAGATTATTGGGTCTAATGTGGTTCAGAGTGCGTCAGGAACCACTTTCCCACGTTGTACAAAGGGCCTCCTACGAGCCACTCTCCTTGCACCTGTAACCAGAAAATCGACCGCCCCAACATCCTGGCCGAGTCCCATGTTGCACTTGGCATTTCCTCCAAGCGTCTGGGACCGTGCTTGACATGCGAGGGCAGGCTGTGCCCCCCTCCCCCTGAGGGGCTGTGGTCGGCAGAGCGAAGAACCCCATGGAATTCTGGGAGAAGTGCTGAATCACTCTTGTAGCGGACGGGTTATGTGATTGTTCAATTCATGTGCTTAAGGTTTTTCACTCCTTTAAAAAGCCTGGGTTACTTGAAGTGGGTGTTTCTCAAAAATTCTTGGTTTCTTAAAAACACTTGCATCAACACATTTTTTATTTATTTATTAAAAACTATGTATGAACAGTTTAAAAACATTAATTTAAAACTTTTACAGACAGTTTAACAGAAAGGCTTTAAAAATTCTCATTACCGTACCCATTTAAAACTGTCTATTCCATAGCACGTTTTGCAAAAAACAGAAGCCATGATGCCTATGCAAGTTTTTATTAATCATACATTTACGTTTACATTTATTCATTTGGCAGACGCTTTTTATCCAAAGCGACTTACAAGTAGGAGAGCATACACACATTTTGTCAACACGCTAAACAGTTCCGTTAGTTTACAAGGCCATGCTACTAGTAGGATTAAAGCTGTGTAAGCAAAGGAGAGAATGAACAACTTTTTTTTTGGACAGACAATCAGACAGTTATTGGTTAGTCCAGGTATGTTTTGAGCTTTTTTTGAAAGTTGTGAAGGATGCTGCAGTTAGGCTGGCAGTTCATTCCACCACAGGGGAACAGAATGAGCAAAGGTTTTTGCAAGTGATTTGGTGCCTCGCTGTGATGGAACACCCAGGCGTCGCTCATTTTCAGACCGAAGATGACCGGAGGGGATGTAGATCTGGAGCAGTGAGTTAAGGTAAATGGGCGAATTTGCCGTTTTCGTTCTGAAGGCCAGTGTCAGAGATTTAAACTTGATGCGGGCGGCAACCGGCAGCCAGTGAAGTGAGATCAGGAGGGGTGTTACATGGGCTCTTTAAGGCCGATTGAAAACTAGACGTGCAGCTGCATCCAAGGGATCAGTTGCAAGGGCTTGAGTGCATTGGTTGGAAGGCCGGCCAGTAGAGAATTGCATAAGACATTAATAAAGTATATTTGAATAGAAAATGATGTCACATTTTTTAAGTGCAGAAAACTACCTGTATTTATAATGAGCTTGAAAAACGTTGTGTACACAGCGTGAGATGAGAATATTAAGTTTTATCTACAAAACTATAAAATAATACGTCAACCTTCCCATAAAATCAAACTTAATGTTAAACGTTTTGTGTGTGTGTACACAGTCCTTTAAAAATGTTGTGGAGGATGACAATAATAGTCATGGACACTTATTTTTTCCACTATTTCTTCATTTTTATTATGCATGAATATTCTGGCATTGTTTTGCCGTTTGAGAACATCTAATAGCACATCCAATAGTTTTTGTTCAGAATAGTTTAATTTTACTCTGTTTAAATAAGCTATAATGTGTTCAGACAAATCAGGACACGTTACGGTAATGAGAATTTCATCGGAAAAAGCAATAAAATACAGAAATAATTCATTCTTATGTTAAAATTAGGCGTTGTCCAAGTTAGAGAACACTTTTATGTTTATTATGATCTTTTTTACGTTACCAAATTATGTTTTATTTTTTAAATCTTTACTGCCGTTGTGTTTTAGTGGTTTCGGAGAATGACCCAAGTAACATATTAAAACAAACCTTTTAGCAACCACACCGGCAACTATCGTACCTTCAGCACCCTAAAGCTGTGGCGGAACTGCGAACGAGAATTAAATACAAATATTATTAAGGTATCAGAGTCCCCAATGTTGATTTATGTACTTGTTATGGTTTATTTACTCCATCATCTTGGTATGATCGTGATTTGATTTTATTGGGCAGGAATATAGCTCTGTATTTCATTAGCATGCATGTTACGCTATCCCTTCCACTTTACTGGTGGTTTTGGCATGTGCTTTCATTTCAACATGTCTCAGATGGCTTCAATTGGTATCAAATCTAATATCGCAAGCACTACAATGAGATGGAAGTTCTCTATTAGCTGAAACAAAATGACTGGAACATTAAGAACAAAACGTACGTACGCACAGACCAAATAACCCTTATTTCATTATCCGTTACAACAATGCACATTGTCTGTTTTATGTTTCCCATTTCATGCTTAAACTTGAAACATTTATGGCATTCTCGCACCCGCCAATAGCACCGGCTTTTATTTCTCCATACTACATGTTTTATGCGATTAAGATGTTATGAAGGTCCAACTCGTTTTTGACCCTGTGCATGACTGTTAGATGTATTTTAATTCCCAAAAAGCTAAAACTGTGAGAGCATGATGATTTTGGAAGGCAACAGCTACTTTTTAGCACAGTTCGGACCCTAGACGCTGCAGAGGAGTGTGAATGGGTTCTCCCTGGTGAGAGGGGAACGTGAAGGGGGAGAGCTGACGCTAGGTCAGTCGGTACCGTTCCTCATAAAGGCCTTAAAGTGCAAACAGACCCTTAAATCTGCCCACTGAACAGCGGCCTGACAGCCCTGCATGGGTGAGCCAAAGTTAAGATAAAGAAAGCGGGATATATGTGAAGCGGCTTTTGTTCCGAGCCGCTTCGCTCGGAGCCAATGGGAGTCATTATTTCACCGACTCATTGTTATGTCATTGACCCCATGGAAGAAGGGCCCTTTAATTTCACCATTTATTACTCTACCAATATTGTTCGGGTTCCGCCTCAGAAATAAATCTGTCTTTTCTCTAGTTGTTTTAAAGCTTTGTCCACCACTCCCATCAGCCTTTGTGTCTTCAGACACTTACTTCATGGGAGCTCCGTGGCAGAGACGCACTCACACTAGCGAAGGGGGTAAATAATGGCGGTTAGGGCGGCGTGCATAGGGCAGGACTCGGTGGACCGGGGTCCGCGTGAGAGAAGTTCGGGCCGGTTGACAGAACTGTCGTCATTCGCTCTGTTGGGCTGCATTTACGCTGTGTGTGAAGCTGTCGTTCGGTGAGCGATAAACAAAAACCGGAATCATAACAGCCGGATGACAGCTGCTGTTGAAGCTGACGATTACATACATTTGTGCCGTGTTTATGCCACTCTGTTTTTCATTCATTTTGAAGACTCTGTACACCTCAGGTGCAAGTTTATCTTGCATAGAAATCTTAATGAATAAAAATGACTTTTGCCTCATGAAACTGTTGCAAGTAACCATCCAAACTATTGGTCCTAGCCGAAAAAACTGTTTTAGTTTCGCTGTCACAAGTCACGCTTTCCTCCTCATTTCTCCCAATTAGCAGCCATTACGTTCCATTCACCTCCTGTTTAATTCCAGCAGTTCTTCTGTATCTTTCGTTTCCAGCCTGCAGTTTGCACAGTAATAAAACTGCCAAGTTTCGATAAGCTAATCCTCTTAAAAATCAAAGGGCTTTTTTTCTTCACCTGCCTTTTTCTCTTTCACTCAACCTTTCGTTCTCTGTCTCTTGGTCCCCTTCCAAATCTAGGTACCATTACCCAGTGCCTAAGGTATTTTATGTGCAGCTGACGGTGGGGAACAAAGAGTTTATCGGAGAGGGACGTACTCGCCAAGCTGCCCGCCACAATGCAGCAATGAAAGCCCTTCAGGCCCTGAAGAACGAACCCATTCCAGAGAGACCACCTCAGGTAACTGTCACACCAGAGCGGACCACACACCGGACATATGCTGTCTGTCAATATGCAGTTTGCTTAAGTGTATTAAACGTTGGATCCCTATGTAAATGCAAACTTACTTTTAAATCATACGCCATATCTGGTTTGTAGTTGTACCTGTTTGTGCATAAATTACAATGGGTTACATATGGTGAAGAGGGACAGCTATTCTGCATCATTGTTATTCGTTGCACGCACATGGACAGTTCTGCAGTTGGTCACACATTGAAATTAACTTTAAAGCCACATATCAGATATCACATTTTTAAAAGGGGTCATATGGCTCGAATACGTGCAAAATACAGCATTTTTTTACCTTAAATCATGTATACACATTGCATTACATCTAAAACAAACGATAATATTCGTTTTAGCCGTGTCATATGAACTCTTTATGGTGACAGCTTCTGGTATGTTATTCTATTGGCGGTTTCATCGGACGCCTGGTGAATGCTTTGTCTGGTC
Source organism: Triplophysa siluroides (assembly GCA_006030095.1). Taxonomy (NCBI): domain Eukaryota; kingdom Metazoa; phylum Chordata; class Actinopteri; order Cypriniformes; family Nemacheilidae; genus Triplophysa; species Triplophysa siluroides. The sequence continues at coordinate 3,828,949 of VCII01000935.1, read as the reverse complement.
CGAAGTTAATTTGAGATCTGTGTTTGTTTGTCGATCTGGCTAATGGCTAATAATAAAACTATTTTTATTTAATTTATATCAATATTATTTTGTATTAGTATTTTGTAGTATAGTAATTGTATTACATTAACAATTTGTTTAATTTTATTGTATATTATAGTTATAAAAATGGGTCGTGTAACTTTGTCGCAATTATGTTTAGCCAAGTAACGTTTTTTCTACTGGTAACCCATAACGGTGCTGGCTAGACACAATTTTAACTTTTAAGCTAATTTACCTGTTATTTCTTTTGCTTGTTGTCTGAAATAATCTACAGGGACTCTATTCTTTGCGGATGTGTACCGGACATCAAGTTCGGGCCACAAAAGTGTGCATGCGCAGTAACGTTTGTTTATGTTGTTGCTTTAAAACTGTCTATATATATATATATAGACCGAGACCACATTCAAAACTTTTTAAATGCTGGGAAATAAGCATAAAATAGTTAAACATAAAAATCTGTACTATTTCTAGCACATTTATGACAATAATCATGTTAATTCCTTTGTACAAAAGTCAGATTTCCTTATAACATCATACATAATGAAATCTATATCTATTAGACCAGACAAATGCAAAATAGAAGCGTGTTCACTAGCCGTCTCAGACATTTAGTCCTTGCACTTGAAAACCCTTTGTGCCCTACATATTCACAACCTGTTGTCTTGTAAAGGTGATATTCAGGCTGACAATCCAAGTCCCGATATTTAAGAAGCCGCAACTCTTCTCATTTGTCAATGTTTACAGGATCTCCTCAAAGCTTTAGTTTCTGTCAGCGCCGTGTTTACCTGTAGCTTCAGGCCATCCTTCAAAATACTAATTTCTCCCACCGGAAATCATATTACATTGTGCCCCAAATGCCTGGCATTGGCAGCGGTTATTTAAACCGCAGTGGCGCCTCTCTTGTTTGGTCTTGTCCTCCTTCTGTCTCCATAATGAGGTCTTTGTCAGACGCCTCTTCCGTGTATTGCTTTACAAATTGATACACACCATGCCTGTGTACACCTCCGGGCAGAACTGTATTTGGCTGCCTGTCTCCTCACCGCTGTACCACTGACTATTACTCACACACACACAATATTATAAAACGTAAAGAACTCCTTTATTTATAAATGATTGATTGTTTGTTAGGATGCATATACTTGTTCTTGGCGTGAAGGTATGCTTCCTTCCCTGAAAAGGCAATCCCAGAATGCATTGAGCTCAAGGCAGCTGTTGGTGTAAGGCAGTACGCGCACATAATGCTGTCTCAGCATGGCTGATTTTATTGTCAAACGCGCCATGTTTTCCTTCCTCTTTACACGCTTATTAACTCACAAGCTGATCGCGAACAGCGCAGAGCGGTTCTTAATCAAAGCCAATTGTTTACCATGTGCTAACAGCCGAAGGAGCGCATGCCAGGGAGCGCTACCAGTCAGCCCGTGAATAAACAATACTGCAGTAAGTACAGTAAGCCCCATGCATGCAGACCGAGCTGTTAGTAAACACAGTTTGAAGAGACGGAATAACAGGTTCCGTCCACTTGTCGTCATGGGAACGGCGCTTGGTGACCGCATACACTGTAAGCAGGAAATGGTCCAGATAAAAAAAGTGCTGACAGACGGACGAATTCAGGGCGATATCAAAGAGCGGCAGTCGATTAATCCGACAGAAATGTTGCTTTCAGATTCGCAGCACTTTGAAATACGGCCTGTTTTACAGCTGAGCAAATAAACGGCGTTTGGTAGACATTTCATTTACGGCTGGCTACTTTAGAGAACAACTATTTTGGGCGAACTATTCCTTTTAACTGCTCAAGTTTAGAGTACTACTGTGATGTTTTATCACCAGGTCATATACACTGACCATAATGACACTCCGGAATGATGTGACGATAAATTTAACGTGTGAACGGTCAGATTCATTTTAGAAAAGCACACAAGCAAACCTTCACAGCCTCTTAACACCATCAAAGTCTTACACCACAAACCGCCTGACAGATTCTAGACATCATTACAAGGTGACAAAAGTGACCATGTCATGTGATCAGTTATGGCCGAGTAATTAATCGTGTATGAATCGTAATCGTCAATTTTGGCCTTCAACAATGACAAAAACTAAATAATGGAGGTAAAGCTCTTATTGTAACGCATTCCACTTGCAAGGATCCTCTCTTTTCTTGTGGTATAAATCCACACGCACCCCTTTCCTTTACAGTGAGCTGTGCTATTTCTTAACATTTATTTTTCAGTCGAATTCACAGATTCAAAGTTCTTTTTATTTTTCTATGTTGTTTTAAAGGTAACGAGTAATCTTGTTAAATAATCTGGATCTCAATATTGGGCAAAATAACCGTGATTATGATTTTTGTCATTATCAAGCAGCCCTATGATCAGTATAGACGTCTACAGAGAACCTCAATTTCGTAGAGAGCAAGATCACATACTCATGAGCATGAGAACTCGCTCTTCTTTTTGAAATGTCAGTGTTGTAATAGAAGTGAACAAGATAATATGTCACAGGATCATTTTAAAAGTCACCCTTTGGAGTTTGTGGGAGAGTACGATCGCAACTCCTTTCAGAATTGATAAGATATGAATCCTGGATCGGTTTGAAAGCAGTTTATTTTCCTGCTTTCAAAGAATCTCAAACCAGAAGCAGCTCTTTTCAGCGATGTCACTTGAGAAACTGCAGCCATGCGTTGAAGCGGACTCAACGTCAGATTGGGATTGAGATTGGTACAACCTGTGTTTGAGATCTTCATTTTGTGAGAAGTCGGGATTAGTTTTTATGACCTGCTTTAGAAATCTATTCATTGTGAAAAGTTATTAGTACAACTACACTGTACGTTATTTTTAACTTTATTCATGCAGCAATGCATGATGGGAGCTTGCTAACTGGTGACACTGTTCGTTATGAAATGTAGTTGTGAGATTTAAGGGAATATTGTTTGTCTAACGTGTTTGTATGAGGATGATAACTCAGAAAGCCCTGTATACTTCTTTTTACAGTGTTTGTGTGTGTTTCAGTGTTCAGATGAGAATGATGATGAGGAGAACAGTGATGCCAGCAAATCAGAGATCAGCCTGGTGTACGAGATCGCTCTGAAAAGAAACCTGCCTGTAAACTTCGAGGTAAGCTTTTTACCTTTTTTGAGGTAAGGTTTTTTAAATGACCTTTGAAACATCCTTCACGTTGACAACATACCCATGACACCTTCAAGGTAGACAAGTCGTTGGGTTTACCAACAGAGCGGGTGTCTCTCTAATAACCGTTGTGTTTTTGTTTCTCTGCCCTTCAAGTGTTCGTCCAGTTTAATAAACTTTAACCATCACAACATTAGATATCCCTTCATTGAATACATTGAAAACCGTTAGGTTGAAGCAAAGAGGATAAAGTGGGAAAGTAATTTTATAAACTGTCTGCTTTTGGTTAAGCTCTGTCAACAGCAGTTAAATCCAGTAAATGAAATTGCTGCACAACTTAGAAGCGTTTATCGTGGGGATGAGGTTGATCTGGACCACATTCAAAATCAGCACTGCATTAAAGAGCTGCGTTCCTGACACTTTAAATCAACACCGCAGCCTCTGAAAAAACTCAAGCGGATGTCTTCGGTTCTCCGTAGCCTCACCGCTGCTGCGTCTTCATTTATCTTAAATGATTTTCCACGGCCGTCTCCAACTTGCAATCTGCAATCATCTGCTTGGCTTTGGTGGTCCAGAACCTTCCTGACGTACGTTCAGCAAGAATCCTGTGTACTTGCATGCAATCCGTTACGTCTGGGACCCCAATCCAACTGCATTTGAACAAAACGTAGCGCGCTTGTTTTTCTTCTTTAAAGTTTTCGCTGTAACTGATCTGTGAGAGTCTGGACTCATTTCAGTTTTGTTTGATCTTTGAGGAATTTTCTCCCCAGCTATTTGTATGAATGGAAATGTTTTTGTTCCTGATTTAGTTATAGCATCCAAACAATATGTGAGAAAGATCCCCTGAGGAAAGATTTTCAAACATATTCTTTAAATTTGTTTTATTTATATTTTTATGTACGTGGCTTTTGCTAAAATTCACTCACATGGCAATTCCAGCGTTAATCATGGGACATGTTCAGTCAAAAATGGAAAGGCCCTTGCAAATTCTCAGAGAATGTATTTATAACCGATATATTGAATCATCTGTTTTTTATGTTTTCCCGACATCAGAAAAATATTAGTCTAAGCACAAGTTTGGATGCGGTAGAAAATGAAAGAAAAATGCGGTATGGATGTGACAAAAGAAGGACTCACATTTTTGGGAGACAACAGACTTTGTAGAATTTCTGTGAACTCAAATGTACAAACCAGAAGCAATGATACCTAACAAACAGAGAAGAAATGGCTCTTTATATACAACAAAATTGTTATTTTTTATTTTTATGTGTCCATTTATGAGGAAAATGGTGTGTCATGGATGTGACAATTCACTTACCTGACTATGGAAAACTATATTTCAAAAACAAAAAAGTGCTATAAAAACTTTGAGACATCACATGGGTATTTAAACCACCGAACATTGACATCTGACTTATCACTATGGCGAAAATCTTTGGTAAAAACCTTTCATCTTAAGCTTACATTTGCATGAAATTGCCCTCAATGCACCCAACCACCTCTCGCCCGATGACAGTCTTGTTTAAGTCACCTGAAAATGTACTCATTCGTCTTCACATCAGCATCAAACGATCCCAAAGAGATGCCATCTTCAAGGGACTAATATATTAATCACTAGATCCCTCAGTAGATGACGCCTTACTGAGGTACGAAGAGTGAAAACCCGGGCCAAGAACCACCCATCGTGTACATAAGTACCTTCCTCCAGGGCATACACATCAACAATCCATACAAAAGAGCTTTTCTTCATTATATTTGTCTCTGCCATTGTCCCACCCTGGCCTGGTATCCTCTCTTTTCACCAGGCTAAGGACACGGCGGTCTCACTAATACAGTATCTCCCCTCACATGCACACAGAGATGAAGATCTACCTCATGTTACAGTGATTCCTTCCTACAACTTGATCTCTGTTGCCAGCCGAGCGAGACTCAAGTGCAGAAAGAGGAACTGCCCTCCGTCAGAGACAAGAATCAAACGCTTTTGCTGAAACCCCATCGCTGAATGAGGATTCCGTATCATCTGTCGAGACAGCACATCCTCGTCTGCCGCCACGGAGGGAGTCGGGTCCAGGTGCCAAGACCTCCTCACAGTCCTTGTTCTCCCGATGAGACTCATTTACCCGATGGAGACGTTCCCACCTAGTTTCAGGTTCTAAACTGGAAACTGTGTCAGGTGAACAGCCATATTCAGAGTTAGGCGTCATAAGGCTTGTTCTTGTGTTCGCCAAAGTTGGCTATAGTTACCAGCAACTTATTTACATTAAATTATTTAAAACTTTAGTGTTTAGTTTAATAATTTAATATTTCAGTTCAGTACTTACTGTATTTTAATGTCCAATGTGCAATTTTCTGGAGGATCTATTGACAGAAATGCAATATAATAAGCATTACTATGTGTTTAGAGGTGTATAAAGACCTTACATAATGAAACGTTTTGTTACATTAGAATGAGCTATTTCTATCTTCATACACCGCGGGTCCTCTTGCATGGAATTTGCCATGTTGTTTCTACAGTAGCCCTAAACGGACAAACTGCTCTATAGAGCGCGTCTCTTAAATTTGTTATCTTCTTCAGCAAAGAAGCGAAAACATGACGACATCTTACTCCTGTGTCAGCCACCGTAGTGTTCTTCGAAAGGGAGGGGTGGAGTGAGCCGTTGGTTGCAGTTTGCAACTTCACCACTAGATGTCGCAAAAGTTTATACACTGGACCTTTTAAGGCTGCGCTAAAAAGATAAAACACTTGAAACTGTTTTAATCCGTCGTCATTTATTCACCCTCGTGAAACACAAAAGAAGATATTTTGAGAAAAGTCTCGATGGTTGTGTGTAATTCCATGCCTTTTCCACGTCTTTGCAAGAATGCTGAGACTACATTGTGGAGACTTTTTTAGACAAAAATGCACCAGAATTTCGTCATTTAATTAAAAAAGCAAAGAGTCATACGCGCAGAAGAATCTGAATTGTTATGTAACATGTAAGTGTGATGATCCAATGAATTCCACATCAAGGTCTAGTAAATATTGGGTCATACCGCTCCACCGAGTATGTGGGGAAATGCACAGTGCTCTCAGTGTCCATCTTCAGATGAAAGCCCTGATTGTTGGAGATCAAGAGTTACAGATGAAGATTAATGACTAGGCTTCCAGTCATTCATAAAAACTGAGTAGTTTGAGTAGTTCTTCCCCTCCAGAATGAGCTTAGTCTCATGTTGTTCGATGAGCTGATGATTTACTTTCTACCATGAAAAATTTAAAATAAAGATTGACATAGCTTTAAAGCTACAATCTGGAACTCTTTTTGGTTTAAAATAAAAATGTAAAATGAGTTGAGCAGGTATATAAAAAATGTAAAAGTCTCCTTACCTTACCCTGATTCACAACAGTCTAATACTTATAATAATGATTTATAATTTCAGTCAGTCAGTTATGATTTCATGAAGTGTCAGTTTGATGTAAGACAAGTGTGTACAGTAACCTCCAATTTTATGAGAGATGGCACTAGAAAGGCAAAAGTTACAGATTGCAGCATTAACGGTCCAGTGTATTAAAGGGGTCACATGGCGTGGATACGTGTTTTTCTGTGTCTTTGGTGTGTTATAAGTTGCCCTTGCATGTATTAGACACGTAAGATTGCAAAAATGAAAGTGTCGGAACAAAAGATGAGCGAATGCTCACACAGACCTGCTTGAAAAACACCTTGTGTAACCACACCCCCTCAAATCTACATCAGTTCCTGGTATGATTTGACTAAGACTGCCCAAATGTATCCCCAAGTAAGGTGGGCGTACATGTCAGTTCAATTGCTTTGGAACATGATGTTCCAGATATGGTAGGAGGCGTTACATTTCCGTCACACGTTTGCAGTATTCGATTAATCACTACGCACTGGTTAACTGGCCAATCATAGCGCACCTCGCTTTTCAGAGCGATGAGCATTGTAAAAAATCAGCGCGTTTCAGAGAGGCGGGGCAAAGAGGAGATACAAACGTGCACGGTATGTAAAAAATACAGCGTTTTTTTACCTTAAATACACATTGCATTACATCTAATACAAACAATAATATTTGTTTTACCCGTGTCCTATGACCCCTTTAAATGTAATGTTATCTAGTGGTGATCTAGTGGTGCAACCAGCGACTTACTTCACGCCACCCTTTCGAAGCACTACGGTGGCTGACACAGGACTAAGCGTATGTGTACACTAGAGTTTTCATTTTCAAAACGCCCTTCGTCCACACTAACGTTTTCAATCGTTTTCCAAATGCTGCCCATCCACACTGAAATGTCTGAAAACGCTCACATCCAGTACTGCGCATTTGTAAGACACGTAAGACACGTTTCTTCACTTCATTATGTAAGGTCTTTATACACTTCTAAAGACATAGTTATGTATATTATATTGCATTTATGTCAACAGATCCTCTCAAAATTATACACAGCACCTTTAACTATTATACAAAGCATTGGGTTTGAACAGGACATGATAACCTTAATTTTTGTGTGTGATGATATGTCTCTGCTCAGTTAAGCCAATTTCACTGTAGTGTCACATGTTTGTATGACTGCCAGAAAGTTGGTGTGTGTGTGAAGAGAGGATGTGAGGAGGGAGTCTCTGGAGACGGATAACTTTCAGTTCTGACTGAGCACATAGAGGCCCACCCTCAGCTGTGTGCGCGTATGTATGTGCGTCTGCGCGAAACTCAATCCCCCCGCTGTTGCTCTTAAAAAGCTCAGAGCGCCTCACCTGTTCTGTCAACCATCTTGATGATGTCACAGGAAGTAAATATAATTACACGTGCATGACATGTTTCGGTTTCTCACGACAGCGTGCGTGAGAAGTGGGTGGTAGTTGCAAAACAAAGCGAGAACAGCTAACACAAAATAAGTGACACCCAGAAAAGTTGAATATCAGAAACAGACTCTGTCTGTGGATGCAAAAGGTTGATTGCTAACCGACGTGTCACAAACCTGAATCTTGTGTATACTTGCCGTTCGTTTTTGTGTAACAAACCTCCAGTCCTCAAGGGGGCGATAGTTGCATTCAAATGTCTATGCCGTTAAACTAGAAACTGTATTTCTAGCTATACAAATAAAGTTAGCAAAACCTAGAATTAATAGAATTGTTTACTCAAATATAAAAATTCTGTCATCATTTATTCACCTTCATTTCATTCAAAACCTGTATATGACTCTTTCTTCTGTGAATCACAAAAGAAGATATTTCGAGAAATGTAGTTTTGTGTTCGTATAATGGGAGTCAATGGGGGCCAATGTTGTTCGGTAACCAACATTCTTCAAAATAACTTTTGTTAAAAGTTGTTAAAAGAGTAGAGACCGTGCAGCAGACACGGCCCGAGGGGCAGAAAAAAGAGAGCATGACTGGAATAACCGATTCTCACTTGTGCTCACGACCTGTGTGCATATGCATTTACTTGTGTAACATGTTCATTACATGACCCTCAGGTGCTGAAGGAAAGCGGACCTCCACACATGAAGAGTTTCCTCACATGTGTGACGGTGGGGGAGTTCTCCGCCGAGGGGGAGGGGAACAGCAAGAAACTCTCCAAAAAAAGAGCAGCACTGTCCATCTTACAAGAACTGAAGAAACTACCGGTTCTTCCTGTGGTGGAGAAACCCAAAGTGCATTACAAGAAACGGCCCAAGACCATATTAAAGGTGGGGCGGTTTGAGAGTGCGTTCTTATGGAGTGCTGTCTTAAAGGGATAGTTCACCCAAAAATGAAAATTCTGTCATCATTTACTCACCCTTGGGTCATTTCAAACCTGTCTGACTTTCCTTTTTTTCTGCAGAACACAAAACAAGATATTTTGAAGAATGTTGGTAACCGAACAACAGTATCCGTTCACTTCTTTTGTATGGACATAAAACCAATGCAAGTCAATGGCCAACGCTGTTGTTTCCGGTACCAACTTTCTTCAAAATATCTTCTTTTGTGTTCTGCAGAAGAAAGAAGGTCATAGAGGTTTGAAATGACACGAGGTGAGTAAATGATGTAAGAACTTTTGGGTGAACTGTCCCTTTAAGACTCCAGAAAGGTGTACTAATTTTATCTCATGCATCTTATTCATTAGCTCTCTCACTCACTCATTCATTCACACAAACACACTCACTCACTCTTTCCTCATCCTCATGACAGGGCTACCGACATGAACATTAACCAGCCGTCCATCTGTCCATCTAGTGCTTTATCTGTGTCGCTCATCCTCTCTTTCTCTTCTTTATTCACTATGTCTCTCACAGACTGGCCCAGACTACGGACAGGGCATGAACCCTATCAGCAGACTGGCTCAGATTCAACAGGCTAAAAAGGAAAAGGAACCAGAATACATGCTGCTGTCAGAGAGAGGGATGCCTCGCCGCAGAGAATTCATTATGCAGGTAAATGAATAAGAGCGAGAGACGGGTGGCGTGAAGTGAGGAAAACTATGAGACACAGCGAGACTTTGAGAAGGACAGATGAGCCGTGGATAAACACTGATAACCTCCCACAGTTCCATCTGTCTTAATCACAGAGACTGTCACCTCTTCAAGAACTGATTACAGCTGACCTTCAGCTCTTTCAAAGTCACACAAACTCTTTACACACACGCACACATTTAAATGGCGACATCTTTCAGCATTGTCTGCACTGCATTGTAAGATGTAGAAAAAAGTACCAGTAATGTAACAGTAAATACTAATAAATCTGACACATTGTTAAAGGAACAGTTCACCCAAAAACACTTCCTACCATACTAGGAAAATTTGCTTTAGAAATGTCTTTGTTCTGTCAAACACAAAAGAAGATATTTTGAAGAATGTAGGAAAGCGAACAGTTCTGGGGCACGTTTAACTACAATGGTCCTTACTCCTACTTTGGTAGTCAATGGTGGTCAAGAACTGTTTGGCTACAAGCATTCTTCCAAATATCTTTCTCTGTGTTCTACAGAACAAAGACATTGTTACAGATTTGGAAAAACTCGAGGGTGAGTAAATGATGACAGAATTTTTATTTTGGGGTGAATTGTCGCTTTAAATGGCAAGTAACCAGCAGCATCCAAATTGGAGAATCTCCTTACGCCTGTCTCCCGTCCCATAATCCCTTGCTTTGAGCACACAGTGCATCTCTGAGTGTGCGGTAATACAGCCTTTAACCGATTCTCCATGCTCCTTTCACCGTCGCATTAGACTCTGCCCGTGTGTGTTTCTGTTGTGTGGTCCAGTCGCTTCTAAAATTTCCACATTGTTCCTCTCTGGCCTGTGCGCATCAATGCATGCCTGTTTTCAGTTCCACACCATCTCTCCACCTGCTGCTTATCTCCTATTAAATGTGGAAAGTTGGTTTCCTGGGTTTAAAGTTTGATATGCATGTTTGATGCCGCTATTCGCTAGTTGCACAAGATGGCGGCGCTGAGCTTTTGGGACGCCGGAGTCGGCAGAGTAATTTCAGGTCGTATAACAATGTAGGGGAAAAAGAGGATTATTGGCCGGCAAATATGGGTGTTTTTTAGATAAAAAAGAAGAAGGTAATATATAAGCAATATGACAGATACATTGATGAGCACTTCGTTAAAGGGGTCATATGACACGGCTGAATCAAATATTTTGTTTGTTTTAGATGTAATGCAATGTGTATACACGATTTAAGGTTAAAAACCGCTGTATTTTCCACATACTGTGCATCAGAGTCCTGCACGGGTCCTATTTGGTAAACCCGCCCCGCAGCCGCAGTAATTTAAATAACACCCGACCCGTCACCCGCAGCCGCATTAAATAGACGTAGATGTATGCATGTACACAAAATTATTTATTTTCTCATGCAACAAGCAATAATTGAACAGAAAAAAGACATTTCACAAATCACATATAAAAGAAATACGTGAAATAATTTTTAAAAGAATGTCGTCAACTGTTAATGGTTTCAGCTGACTTCGTCGCAAGTTACAAATCAAACACAGGAGTCTCTCTCGCTTGCGGCGCTTGATGCGAGGTAGAGATAGCAAGAATAGAACTAGAGAAAATCTTTTTTTCAGATTTAGCTTATAAAAAATACACCAGCAATGTCACTTGCGACTCTAGATTTTTATTGAGACTCTGTTTATTACCGACCCGAACCGCAAATGACACGTGAATTATTATTCCACCCGTTACATCAAATATTAGTGGTTCACCCGACCCGCGTGCAGGACTCTGCCATGCATGTTTGTATCTCCTCTTTGGAACGCAGAGATTTTTTACAAAGCTCATCGCTCTGAAAAGCGAGGTGTGCTATGATTGGCCAGTTAACTAGTGCGTAGTGATTGATCGAATACTGCAATCGTGTGACGGAAATGTAACGCCTCTTACCATATTTGTACCATCAAGTTCCAAAGCAATTGTACTGACAGGTACGCCCACCTTACTTGCATATACATTTTTAGGCGGTCTTAGTCTAATCATAACACGAACTGACGTAGATTTGTGGGGGTGTGGTTGCACGAGGCGTTTCAGGCAGGTCTGGGTGAGCATTTGCATTTAGATAGAATGCATCTTTTTTCCCGACACTGAAATTTTGCAATTTACGTGTCTAATACATGCGTGGGCAATTTATAACACCAAAGACAAAGAAAAACAAGTATTCAGGCCATGTGACCCCTTTAAGCCAAAACAACATGACCGGAAATTAGGCTGCGGTCTCTGACGTCGCAAAAGCTCACCGGCGCCATCTTGTGCAACTAGTCCATTGTGAATTTTTGATAAATGTTTATGAAGATATCACGGATGGATTATCGGTTGTGTTTTCTCTGTTTCTGACCTGCTTTAGCTCGCTCGCTTCTTTTACTGATTAAGAAAGCTGTTTTTATAGGAAGTACAGACAATTTTGTTTACTTTTCAGACAAGCATTGATGTATTATTGTTGCCATGTTTTTAAAGGCCCTACTTTTGTTGCTGCAGGAAGAACAAAACCGTTAAATTGAATATAATCGAACTGTCATGTAGTCATCAGTTATAACTGTAATGAGTCATGCTAACACAAATACAGAATCAACTGCTTTTCTCTTTAACTCCCCAGCTTTACATTAATGGTATTAGTTCCACATGCTAAACTTCCAGACAGCCCTTAAACATCGACCTTCGTGTGTTGACAGGTGAAGGTTTGTCCCGAGGTGACCACGGGGACTGGACCCAATAAGAAAGTGGCGAAGCGTAATGCAGCAGAGGCCATGCTGCTTCAACTGGGATATAAGGCGTCTACACCATTACAGAACACTTCAGAGAAGGTCAGTTTGAAACAAATGACATATGAACTTACCTACCTAATGCCATTGAATATTACCAAACTATTTTTTGGTAGCTTTACATTAGGAAACCATTCTGTTTTGTTTAGATTGTATGTCAGCACCTTCATTTAATAAGATAATTATTCTCTCACCACATGTATGAACAGCATAGCAGGCCTTCCATCAATGAAAGACTATGTGGATGTGTACGTTTATATCAGCACGCTGCTTCCTGTTTCAATGTACATGACCCTAATCCCCAAATACCTCATCTGCTTTATGCCTTTGCAAGTTAGTGACACTTACTCCGTGATGTCTCAATTTGGTAGCGATTCTCCCTTTCTATTGGAAACAAGCGAAAGCAACACGTCTGACACGCTTGAAAAGGAGTTTGCTAAACTGTCCCTCTCTCTCTCCCTCTCTATTATCTTAACATTGGCCACAGATGGACAACAAAGGCTGGAACGGACAAAGGGCTGCTTTTCCTGAAACAACGGCCAACCGTAAGTGTTTTTCTCTCTGTGTGTGTTTCCTGGTATAGGTGATGCTGTGCCGTTTAATTTATCTGACTGATCAATGAGGACATAGTCTCGGCTCAGTCACAGACTCGCTTCTGTGGAGAGCCTGTGAATTCTTCCCATTCAGATAGACTTATGCGCTTTCCCAGGGGGTCTTTGGGACCACTGTATTGCAAACACTCATTAAGCATCCTCGCAAGCTTTACTAGGGTAAAACCAGGATATTCCATAACATCACATAACATACCTACAAAAAGCACGTTGCTTCTTTTTAAAGGAGATTTACTAATAGCTTTTAGTGTTACTTTCTGTACAGCACTGTGGTCAATTTATTTTGTTTTATTATGTGCTTGATAAATAAAATGAGAATTGGAATTGTTATGATCAGAGGTTCGAAACAGAATTGCAATAGCAATCAATGTAAAGAAATGTATACATACTATCTATAAAATGAACTAAAAATAAAAGAAGAAATTTTATAAAGAATAACATATTTTGAAAAATGTAGGATGCTAAATAAAATAAAATAATAAATGAAATAATAAAATAAAATAATAAATAAACATTTAATTTCTGACCAATTTTTAGTTTTGGGTCAAACTTGTGTCAAACGAATTTTTGTTATTTTGTAATCTTTTTACATAAATTTTCCCTCGGGTCTCTCTGACGTTAGTGGTGTCTGGTTGGAGACCAGCGGGTCTTGAGGGCCAGCTTGGAGTCAGTATTTCTGGCCTAGAACAGAGTGTAATGGAAACGCACAGATTGAATCCAAATTAAAAACTGGCTCCGGTTCTGTTGGTGGAAACGGGCAACAGATGACACTTTTCCTGTGGGTAGAGGATTACATGAAGTTGCATGTTAACAAACAATTTTCTGAAGTAAAAATCATTGTCGAATAATGAAACAGCGCTAATTGTGGACCCCTGAGATATGCCAAGCATCTCCATATGCACAACGTCCTTCAGTGAATCTGCACTGAGTCATGCAACTAGTCTGCAGTTTCAATGCGAACCTCAATTGGGTGTTCATTGTTGAGTTTGACAGCTGTTTCGGATGAATCTGGGAAAACATTCATTTCTTTAAATGATGTCTAAATCAGGTCATTGGTGTTCTCACAGTAAAGCTGTGTTCACCCAGCTCTGTAGTGCTGGAACTAACACACATGCTGACGAATGCTTTTGGCTGATAGAAACACCTTTATTACAGTGTGGCAGGCATTTCTTTGACTCATTTCTCTTCTGCATGATTTAATGTACAGATTCCATTCAGACTATGTTTTGTAGATAATTTCAGCCTTTCAGCGTACCATCTGTTTCTGATTTTGTACACTATAAATGAATAATTTATTTGAAAGAAATTGAAGAATTTATAATAGAAAGCGTCAAGACGCTTGAAGAATGCCAAGACGCATGAAAGCTGTGATTAAAAATCAGTGCTTTACAATCAGATACATAAAAAAAGTATCGTGTTGTTTAAAAATTCATATGAACTTGTTTTTTTTGCAGTATTTAAGATCTGCAAACATTGCCTTTTTTTGTCATTTTGACCAGTTTGTCCTGTTAAAATTTTCTGCAAATAAATGAAAATATTTTTTTTATTTGGAAATTGGGAGAAATGTTGTCAGCAGTTCACAGAATGAACTGAAAATTATAATTTTACCTAAACACAGCAATACATTGATTTGGGTATTTGGCACATAAACCTCATAGGTGTCCTGTGGTTAGGGTGACCACTGGCCCGCTTTGCGTTGTACCGCACAGCAATTTCACCCCTTGTCTGGCATGTCGCATATTGAGAAAATGCACCGCATTATCATCAGTCTGTTGGTTTTTAGTTGTCACTTTAAGAAACACGTTTCTTAACCTGAAACGCACGCGAGACGCTTGCTGACACTTTGCAGTGTCAAACCCGGCGCACACCAGTGTCTAACGAGCTCACACAAACGCAACGATTTTGTAAAGCCTGACATTTATCCAATGTATGAGAAGGCAGTGATTTCAGTCATAAAGAGGCTGCGACGTCTGTCAGTAGATCGGGTGGCGATCCTCCCATGTCAACTTGCCGAATAAAAACTAAAACATTGTAAAAAGTGTGGCTTTGAAACTGTGTTTAGCCTATAGGTTGTGGTAAGCGTATTAAAATAAAACTTATTTGCAAATCATGAAATGCATTTTTTAACAGCGATACAATTTAAAAGAGAAACTCTTTTTCAATATTTGTTTGTTCTTTATTCCTATAGTTTTCTCTTTTTGAGAATTTGAGACAGTGAACCTTAAATTTGAATCGCCAATAAAACAGTTTTATGTTATATAACATTTCATCTATGCCTTAATTATGTTGTAGTTGGAATGGACTAAATAACAAATTATTTTATAAGCTAAAACATTATATTAAAATGTTTTCATTCTGTTATAATATCACAGTTTTGTGCATTTTCAATGTTGCCCCACATTGTCCCACACAAACTGAATACCTGTCCCACATTTGGTTCGTTGGGTGGTGGTCACCCTACCCGTGGTGTAACGGCAAACATTTTGAACAATAAATATAAATCTCTCTTATGCCATTTTATGTTATAAATATAAATATGAATAATATAAAATAAAATAATATATTAACAACAGTTTGTTTTCTAAATTTTTGCTGTCATAGCATAGGACACATGGTACGGTTTATTTGTCAACTACCCATTTGGAAATGTGTGAACCATTGATTTTAATGTCCTAGGTAGTTTTAATGTGCATATTGTCCAAGTCTTTTGCTGGGGGGAATACCCCCCTTTTGGCCATTGCTCTGTTTTGGAGTAAATCCATTCTCCTTTACAACTTTTTCTCAATGGTGCTGTTTGTCTTCATCTATCTCCTAATTATCTTTACAAACTTTTCCAACCGAAGCCTTTTTCAATGTCAAAATAATGCTTGTAAATTTATGGTTCCTCAGGTCTGCCAGTAAGAGATTTGACGTCTCTGAGGGGCTTTAACTCAATTCAGAGCAGATGTATGTGTCAGTGACCTGGGAACAAGGTTTTTCCTTTCCAACCTCTGTGAACGCAGAACCAGGTTCTCTGAAACAGATTTACGGCCTCTCGTCCAAACCCTGGTCCTCAGATTCTTAGCTTTGCGTTCGTACCTTATTGCATCTTCTCCCTTTAGCTATTCAATGTGACACGTGGAGCTAAATGTCCAGGCTTGGATGCTTCTCAACAGACTCGAAAAGAAAATTTAGCCGAAATTATCCGGTGAGTCACGGCGGGCGCAGTCGTGCAGTCGCCCGTGTAACATTGCATATTTAAAGCAACAAGACACTTTGTCTGAGGTGATAAATCAATTTCCAGTGCCGTTATGCAGCACTTGAGCAGACAGGCTTAGGTTTGGAGGTTGAATCCCATAATGCATTCCTCAGAATGTACAAAACCACAAAGTTAGAGACACTAAGCATGTGCGCTTTGTAATCCGTGTGTGGCGTAATGATCGGATAGAGGAAATAAGAAGGGGAAGGGCTTATCGAGAGCCGTACGGGAGCCATCACGTTGCGTCCCGAAAAAGCAACACATCATCTTAATTGAGTTTTTAATCCTGTACAGACAGGACATGGAAAGCTACGAGAAGCAAAAAAAATCTCTTCCATTCAAATAAACATTTTCAGCTGCTTATTGTTAGAAAAGTGGCCATGTTTCATTTCCTGGTGTATGTTCCTGGTTTGTGTGAGTGTGAGAACGATGTAAAAGAAAGCGCCGTGTGTGTAAAGAAGGAAAGCGAGATTCCACGAGCATTGAATGTATGAGCAAGACGGAGCTGTGCTTAGGTGTGTATGAATATGTCAGTGTGTTAGTGTTTAGCGTCTTAGAGCATTGCTTCATCGTGCTGATTTACAGTTTGGGCTTGTGTGTTATCTGTTTTAAATCACAGCTCGAGCCATGAGCTGGCTAATCTCCAGTCCACCATTCTCAAATTCAACCCATTATACTGGGTGGAACCTGTTGGAACGGAGAGAGAGAGAGAGAGAGAGAGAGAGAGAGAAAGGGGGGGTGCTGGTATTGTTATTTCTTAGCATTTATGTGCATTTTGTCGTAATTTGCAAATGATGTCATATTGGCTCACACCTTTCGTTTTATACCGTTTTTTTGTATACCGGTCCGCACCGCTGATTTGTGTAACGTGAAATTCAAGTTGTCGTGTGACTTTTTGAAATATTCAGTGTCAGTTGCCTCTTTGCCAGTCAACCTTGCCGAAACGGCCGGCGGGTATTCTGAACTGCTGGTTTTCATTAAACGTTCTCACTCCATGATTTAAAGGGCTACGTCAACAGCGCGGCACTGAGTTTAGAGAAACTGTCTATTTACATCTCTCACAATTTCCTGGGATAATATTTACCAGTTTTAGGGTTTGAACACTAAGTTAAATCAGTTGTTGCTTTATGCCGGGTTGTCAGAAAGCGTGGAGCCCAGACGAAAAATCAGGGCGGCAAATGCAAACAGGAAGTAGAATTATGTTTGCTGCAGCTGCTTTCCTCTCTAGTTTCCTCTGTTGTGTCGTCTCATTTTAGTTATGTACTTTGGACAGCTTTGTGTCTGATTCTAAAGGTTCACTTACTATACTTTGTGACGCTAAGTATGAAATATGATTTTAAGGCCCCTCTGGCCAATATGACATTGGGCTTTGACTTTATGGTGACACCTGTCGGCATGGATGCAGTATCATGGAAAGGTTTTATCTATCAATCCTATTGTAGGTCACCCAAAAAAATTGTTTATCATTTACTTACCTTAATGTTGTTCAAACATATATGTTCTTCTGCAGAACACAAAAGAAGATATTTTGAAGGTTTCTTTTAACATTGGCTCCATTGAATGGACACAATATCACTGAGACATTCCCCAACATATCAGATTTTTAATGACATGAGGAAGAATAGATGACTTCAGAATTTTTTTGGGGGTGAACCAACCCATTATGAGCAAGTACTGAAATACACTAACAGATGCATGTGAATGATAGTAATGACTGAGTCATGATTTTGTGTGTTGCTCCATCCCTCTATAGCACAGAAAGGAATTCTTCACCTTTCCCCAGACGTGTATCAGGAGATGGAGGCAAGCCGGAATAAAGGCGTCCCCAGTGCCCCTGGAAACTACTTGACACCAAAAGACATTAGCCAAGGGTCCGGAGGTCCGTTCTACAGCCCCTCGGTTGGAAGCACTGCAGCCATCGCCCGAGAGCTACTGCTGAACGGGACATCGCCCACCGCAGAGGCTCTGATCCTGAAGGGCAAAGCACCTGCTCTAGCCTGTGGCTCCATCCAGCCTTCCCAGCAGCTGGAATATTTAGCCCACATTCAAGGCTTCCAGGTAAGAAAAAATAAAGTGGTTTTGCAGATCGTCATGTCGGTTTGTCTCTCTCTCTCTCTCTTGCTCCACACTCCCCTATACCAGGACCTCTTGTGCAGCTTGATCTGCTTGGTTTACGTTGTGGTACATGTGAAGGTGCAGTCTAATGACTGCTTTTGTCATTCCTGTTCCTGGGAAGTTATGCCTTGTGGTACATTTCCACTTCCTGTCTGTATTACATTGCAGAAAAAGAATAACCACTTGTCTTTTATCTTACTGCTCTTCCACAACTTGTTTGGTCTTTTGTGGGTGTGTCTTTACTATTATGATTTTAAGTAGAGATGTGCAAGATTAGACAAAATTAATCAACGAGTTTGTCGACAGGTGGTCATGGCGTGAACACTCAGTCAATGACGTCTGTACATGTAGATATAGGCCAACTTTTATAAAGGAGCATGGGCTAAAACCAAAGATGCCCTTCGAAAAGGATAAGTGAGAAATATTCAGCTAATAAACCAGTTAGATATTTACAGCAGAATATTAGTGCCAATATTTTTAGTGCCAAAATTACAAATATAAAATCAAAATGAACTCGTTTCCTTACTCATCACTCAGCTAGTCGCCTGGTGGACCACTAGTTGACCACCCTGTCCCATCCCATAATGCTCTCTGGCCTTCTTAATTTAGCAGCAGGTGCTTTTAATATTGAACAGTAAAAACATTTTATCTTAACCTGCTAAGGTTGCCTTTGAAAGGTTGCTTTTGTTTTTGCTCAGAGCCTTCCTGTAGTCTGAAACCCGATGAAGAACGCTGAAGCAGCCAATGTAAACACGAGGAAAAAAAACAGCAGGTTTCACTTAAAGGGCCAGCTGCGAGGGATGAGCCAGCCTGCCTGTGTGAATAACTCCACGTCACCCCCCCCCCCTTACAAACCTGATAAGAATCCCGGCCAGCGATCTTAATGGCTTTATCCCCTCATTTTGTGGTGTCTTCTCTCAGGAGAGATTTGACTCTGTAATAGAGACGCAGCAGGAAATACGCATTTCATTGAGACAATGTGGGTCGATAATGAAAACCCGAACGTATCGAAAACACGGTCTGTCAAGCTGTGTCTGTTGCGTGAAAGGGATTCCTTTGCTCTCATCATACTTGGATGGAATGGGAAAAAGGGACAAAACAAAGAAAAAAACGTAGAAAAAACACAAAAAGCAAAAAGAGATGAGGAAAAAGCGCAGTAGATAAAAAAAATCATCCAAAGGAAAGGTTTAAATCATACCAGGCTTGTCCTTTCAGTGATTCAATTTGTGTTTGATGGAGTTTAAAGGGACAGTTCACCCAAATTGAAAATGCTGTCTTCATTTACTTACACTCAGGTTGTTTCAAACCTGTCCACTTTTCTTAAGATATTTAGAAGAATGTTAGCAATTTTCAATTCTGTGACATCATCCACTGCCATAGTAGGAAAATAATGTTTTTTTTTGTTCTATCGAACATAAAATTTGATATTTTGAAGAATTTAGGAAAACAAATAGTTCTGGGGCACCTTTGACTACAATAAAATTGTTCATTCTATGGTAGTCAAAATGAATCACGTTCTTCCAAAAATCTTTCTCTTTGTGGATCAGAACAAAGTTAATTTATACAGGTATGAAATTACATGAGGGTGTGTAAATGATGACAGAATTTTCATTTTTGGGTGGACTATCCCTTCATACATTGTTGTTTTGAAAGCCCCTATGAGGCCCTGTTTCGTATTGGCATAGGAGCAACAGAAACACCTGCAACAGTTTGGAAAAACCAAGAACCAATGTTCAATCAGTTTCTTAAAGCGGCTGTGCTACATTACAGATGTGGTACTTATCGTGGACTCACAGACATGGTTATTCAAGCGGCTGTTTCCTGTAAAGCCAGATTTTGATCTCGAAATTTAAAACACTTAGTTTGATCGAAAAGTTAATGGACAAATAGGGCCGTGCCTTGTAGAAATAAGGACCCATTACAGTATGTATTTGGTGTTCTTGGAATTCACCTTGAGATAATTGAGATTCAGACACATGGGGCCCAGAATACTAAGTGATTTGATTGATGGAATTTGGCCAGGGGTTGAAAATTGCAGGGCATAAGTACTTTGGCTTTTTGGAAAGAGTGATTATATGGAGAAACGAAGAAAGAAATTTGTTTGCTGTTAATTTCACTGTTTAGAGGCCTGTTAGCTCAGGTCATATTTGATTGAAGTAGGGCAGAAATAATGGAATTGGTTTAGTAATGCACAACATATGCTCACTCTATTTTTCTTTCTGTCTCTTTTATCATTTCTCATTCGTTCTCTTTATCTCTGTTGTACAAGTGAAATGTTATAACTTGTTATTGTTCTAGATAAGCTTCCCATTTTGGCTTTGTTTCTGTTTACATTTTCTCTAACCTTCTTAACCTTCTCAGAGGTTCTCAGCAGTTGTCTTCATCTTGAATATAACTTTTTTTACATAAACAATTCTTAACCAATTGACTAGAACACCCCCACCCATTGTAAAGTTTGTGCCACAGCTGCCCTTAACTAACAGTATTTGGGATTACCAAAAAAAAATTATTGTAATGGTTAATCCACCAGTATGTATAAACTCTTTAGTCAAAGTAGTATTTCTAGCAATATAGAAATGCTTAAATATAAATATTATTATTTTTATCAAAAAATTTAGCAAGAAAGGCAGGAAAGATTGTGAAACACTTTATTATTATTATTATTTTTTATTCAGATGCCTCATTACAGTCAATTCCAACAGAGACTGTGGAAAACTATATAAAAAAATGCCAGCATGCCATTCAAAAAACCCATAGACTTTGGAGCGATGGAACCGGAAGTCCTAAAATGCTAACTTTCTTCTGTGTTTTGCATACAAAATACGTAATTTCCTCGGCTCCCTATTCTCGCAATTAACAAACCCTTAAATACGACTTTGGCCTCAATAAACTCATAATTTGGTGCTTATTAATAGTTAGTTTAATAGTGGTTAGGTTTAGTTATTGGGTTGGATTAGGGATGTAAAATGCTTAATATGTGCTTTATAATATATGAATATATAGTATAAATATAGCCAATATTCTAATAATATGCATCCTAATAAGCAACTTGTTAATAGTGAGAATTGGTCCATAAGTGCTACCTAATTTGGTTAGTGTGAATAAAGACTGTTTAGTTGTTTCAGTTTGTTTTTTTGCGTAATAAATTACAATAACTTTCTTAGTTTTAAGATTGTTTTTGTTAAGATTCCTAGAGCATTTGTCTTTTCTCTTTATTATGATGTAATAAAGTGTTTCTGGATCATTGTTTGCGTGTTGCAATACGCTGTATATGTACTGGACATATATTTTCTTCTGTACTAAGGTTTTAGTACAGATGTTTTTTTTTCTTTAAACAGCAGATTTTTATGATCCTCAGTTTTGTTGCCAGGTCTTGAAGTTCACTGTGGTCTTAAACACTCTCCCAAAATACTCTGATAGTGTTTCCTGCACTCCTGAAACTAAAAAAATCAGCTGAGCTTGCAGTCTGAACTAAATGTGACAAGTACAATGCTTCCTCTATCCACAAGTTCTCCCTGATCCGACGTCCCAGCTTTTTTATCCCAAACCTTGATTGATCTGCTTAAACTCTTTTGGTCATCCGGGTGACTTATTTGGCACAAGTATCATCACCCCATACAGACTCAGAGATGGATCTTTCCCTAAATCCCCTTTCGTTTGAGCAACCGGACCCCTGCCAGCGAGCGCTCGCTCCTCCGGCTGGGGACGCGGAGAGTCGGAGAGCACGAAAGAGAGAGGAGAGGTGGAGCAGCGAAGCCAATCTCTGTGGGAACGCCGCTCTTCCACCACATGTCAGGTGCACATCATAAAGGGCCTTTTGTGCTGAGCCCGTGAGCTGCAAAGCAGTATGGGTAAGCAGAGAGCTGCAGGTTGAGCTTAGGGATGAGTCGTACGTTTTCTCTTTTATGAACCCCATTCATCTCTTTGCTCTGTTGGGTGAGTGGAACAAACTGAATCTGAAGCCTCCACCCATTACATATCAACGAAATTGTTTGGCCCTGTTTCAGCTGTTTCTCTCATCTTTCATTTAAATCGTTTTCAGAATGATTCTTTCAGTATTTTCTCACTCTTGTGTCGTATGACTTTTTTTTCTGTGAAACATATAATTTGGGGAAATCTGGAATGATGTATTCGCTGTGTCATGCCATTACAATGAATAGAGACTCAAATATGATGCATCATAAAATGATATTGACGTGGCTTCATTCCAGGTCTCCTCAAGTCAAACAATAGCTGTAATGTAAGTCGTATATTAACAAAAGTCCATGTCGTATGGATGTTGTTTTATGTTCAAATTTTCAGTCCCCATTTTTTGTTATTGCCTGAAAAAGAGCCACCAGAATAATCTTTAAAAGTCACGCGGGTTAGAACGACATGAGAATGAGTAAATGTTCATTTTTAAGTGAACTATTCCTTTAAACTCACTCTTTTTTGATTCCCCACACCTCCTCCCTCATTGCCCATCTGTTTCTCTTTCTGTTTGTCTGTCTGTCACACTCAGTTTCTAACTTCGGGTGGAAATACCAGCAATACCAAGATTCACATCACAGACGCTGGGTTGTTTCTGCGAATCACGTCCATTGATGTTTTCTGACCTTTGAGTGAATCACGGCTGCTTTTGTAGATGAATGGAGTCGGGTTGATAGAAGATCTCGCACTTGGATTTCTCATCCTGCCAGTGTCGGGCATATACGTATCTCTGTGAGGTTCTGGGTGCTTTGATCACCGGCGGCGACCTTCAGCATCTATATGCCAACTGCTCGGCAGTCATGCCATAAATCACTTCATAAATCGCTTGGTAAGCAGGTGATGGAGGCATCTGTTTCATCCTTTATATCAGTGGGACCTGCCTTAATGATAACCTGAACCTGAGGCCTTACGTTAAAGCCTGAACCCGGTCTGGAAATAAGACCCTGTGACCCCACCAGATTGTTACGGTCGAAGATTAAGACGGAAGTCACACTGCCCTTACGGTTTCTGGAGGATTGATTACTATTTGTATACTCTACAAATACCATGGTTAAACTATAGTTACTGCAGCAAAGCCGTTGTTAATTTTGTTAAATATAATTATAATAACCATTGTTTTTAGTCTTATTGTAGCAAAACAATGAATATTTATCTTACTGTATGCTATAGTTGTCTCCGTATATTAAAGGGACAGCTCACCCAAAAATGAAAATTCTGTCATAATTTACTCACCCCCTTGTCATTTCAAACCTGTATGACTTTCTTTCTTCTGCAGAACACACACAAAGAAGATATTTTGAAGAATTTAACCAAACAACGGTGGTACTCATTGACTTGCATTGGTTTTGTGTCCAAACAATATAAGTCAATGGCGGCCAGTGTTGTTGGGTTACCAACATTCTTCAAAATATCTTCTTTTGTGTTCTGCAGAAGAAAGAAAGCCATACAGGTTTGAAATGACAAGAGGTAAGAAGTAAACGTTGACAGAATGTTTATATTTGTGCGAACTATCCCTTAAAGCTGACCCTGGTGAAACAGCCGTATGGTTGGGTGGTTTTAGCTGATCTTCCAGTCTTGTCAAAGCTGTTTAAGCAGGCTGGTTTTGGAGGGGCTTTAACCAGTTTTTTAGCTGGTCACGCTGGACGCGGTCAGCCACCAGTTAACCCACACTCTAAAAATGTTTGGTTTATTTTCAACCCAGCATTGGGTCAAAAATGGACAAACCCAACTGTTGGGTTATGAATTAACCTTTGTTTTGTGGGTTATTTTAACCCAACCGCTTGGTACAATTTTGACTCAACGCTGGGTTGAAATAACCCAACATTTTATAGTGCGCACCAGGTAAAACCAGCTAAACACCAGCTAGGTCAGGATGGGAGGTCCAGTTTAAACCAGAACCTTCCACCTTAAACCAACTAAGACCAGCCATACAGCTTTGGCTGTTTTTAGATGGTTTTTGTCCGCAGGGGGATAAAATATATTATTTTAATTTTGTAGTTACCCACTGTACCTTTTTCTTTCATGTTGCATACCACACATATTACATCTCTCTCTGGGGAAGCTGCACGGTCTGTAAAAAAAAGGGAAAAAATCTGAGCTTGGACCATGACAGCCAGTCAAAATCTGGAACCATCTAAATTCCGTCTATCTTTTTCCCCAGTCAGGCTGAAAAACATGATGTGGGTCTAATTTTAAGTGGCTAAGTCGGACGCAAGATTGATAACATTACTTGCAGCAGCATTATATGGCACATATTTCTAATAATAATCATATTTCATCCACTCGCCTTCAAGCTAGTATCATTACCGCCCATTCATAAATGACTTTAATTTAATCACGCTTTAATTTCCATCCTGCCCACCTGCAGCATCTTTATAACATGTAACCGTCATCTTGCCTTTAATGGCGAAGCACTGACTGATGATATGAAGTGATTTAATTTCATGAAAGAACATCTGGACCAGAATGGAGTTGTATAACTCAGCTATAGTTTCAGGTTTATCATTTCAATAACACAAGTGGATTGATGTGAGGGGACTCGCTCCATATATGGTGAATGATATGATTTATGAGATGATTTTGGCACCGGTATGTCTCAGACATCCAACCCATGACTGGCATACTTTAATAGTTGGTGAGTAATTGTTTTTGGATGACTTATAAGTCGGTAAAACATTTCTTTGTGTACTACAAAATCTGCCGTGTATGAAATTTGTTGATATTAGTGTGCGCCTTAGGGATAAAAGAAGCCATATTTGGATAGGAAAAGCGAAGTGTTATCTAACCGGCAGGACCAATAAATGGGGTGGCAAACCACTTCGTCTATATTTGTCAAAATAATTCTTACTTTTGCATGCAGAAATTACCATACAGTTTTCATAGAGAGCATTAAATACATAAAGTGGTCAGGTTAGCGCATGTTGAATCTAGACTTGCTATAAACAGACATGTTATGGCCAGCGTATTACATGCAAAACTGCGCTTTGATGTTATCAGGCTTTCTCATGTGTTTAATCCAACCAGCAATATCGTAAGAGATAAGAATCAGCTGTGAGCATGTGCTTACTTTAAAAAAGATCTATACATTTTGTTTTAGTGTTTCTCGGTATGTACCAGATCCCACTTAAATGAAAACTAAACTATCGGATGATGCATATTTTAAACATCTGCACCATAAGTTGTTCCTCAAGCCTTCGTATGACGCATTTTATTCCCTTGTGTTTTTCTTACCCCCATATTCTCATCTCTTTGTGTGAAAACCACTTCAGATGGGGCTGGCAGCGTCTTACGCTCAACTTGGCTTCAACGTCTTGGTCTTAGACACAGTCAACATCAAACGCATCTCCTGTCCAACCATCAAAGAACAGGACGGTTTGTTTCTGTCACTCCTGCCCTTCCCCTTGTTTCTAGACCTGGTGTTTATGCTGGGATTTCATTAGCAAACACATGCTGGACGTGATAATCCCTCGGGGTCTGATTTTTGCCTCGTTCTGATGGGGCCCAGCTGCGTTGCTGTGACATATTTGTGCGATCTTCAAAAACAGAGTTTGGAGATTAATCTTGGGTCTGACAGGATGCTGGCATTGATACGAATGCCTTAAAACTTGACGGTGGCCCGCAGATATTTGCTCAAAGTGAGGATGGCCGGCACAATTAGGACAAGTTTTTTTAAATCCAGCCGCAAACAGTTAACAGTATGATCCCTCTGTCGCTCTAACACATGAGAGTAAGATTAATAAATGTCATGTCAGATGTAATACTGCAGTAAGAAAATATGAAAAAATACACAATACTAAAGAAAAAGTGGACATCTGCTGTCAGTATTTCACCTTGCTGTGGGATGACTCTGTCACTACTGAGGTTTGATTTTGTTGAAATTCAACAGATACTGGACTGGAATTGCCACAATACATCTAGAAATGCGGTTTAAATGAAAATTTGGAATGGTCTCTAGCTTTTTTTACGCGGCTGTATATATTAGATATTTATGTTATTAAAGTGGTAGTTCACCCAAAAATTCTGTCATTATTTGCTCACCCTCATGTCATTTTCATTCTTGAGTGAACTATCCCTTTAAGACTAGTCCCAGACTAAAATTAACGTTTGAGATGTCTTAACTTAAAATAAATTGCCCTGCCATATCTTTAAATATGTCAAGGCCAATGTTTTGTCTCAAGTTGCACACCAGTAACGTTTTTATGCAAGTCATTTTATTAAAAGCGACATAAATATCCAAATTTAACTAAGGCATAGTTCTGGCTCAAGCTAAGCCTTGTCTGTGAAACCGGGCCATTCAACTATTCAACGTAACTAAAAATGGACTATATTACTATTTATATGTGCTATTTACATCTACACGCATGCTGCTCTCAACAGATTGTTTGTTATAATTGTTAGTTGAGTCTATTTTATGTGGAGTGCTCTTTATGTAATGTGCAGATTGCTGCCAATGTAAAGCGTTCCAATCCGTTACTCATACCTTCGAAGGCAGTAGTATGGACAGCAGGGTAGGTTTAGCAGAGAGAGAGTCACGTCAACTTCGTTGACTCCAATTAAACGTTTTTTTTCCGTAGCAGTGGCGTTTCATGGAGCCTCTCAATAGTTACCGGAAGTTACTTGTAACACGTGGAGCTGCGGCTAAACAGACCGACTGAGGTCAACTTTTAACACATTTAAAGACGTAAGTTGTTTAATGAATAAAATAATGAAAGAAATAAGGAATTTAAAGAAAAACATAACTTCCTGGAACTATCTGAAGGCTCCATGAATGAAGTGACGCTCGAAAAATTTGAACTTCTGTTGTCTCGACTCTCTTTCAACGGCTATGAGGTTTAGTGTTCTAAGCTAAATGTTTTGTTTTTGACTGAATTTTAGTATAAACCTATATTATTTATGATCTCTGTTATTGGACGTACAAGAAACAGTTAATGTCCGTGATCGTCGCACATTCTGCTTCTCGCAGTGAGTGTTGTTACCATTGTCTTTTAAACACACTTGACAATGGCATGTCTCATGCATCTCACTCTCCAGGGCTCTTGAGGACCTTACATAAACACATTCATTTAGTCAGAGATTCTATCAGTCTGTTACACTGCATCATTTTCAAGCTTAGTGTTTTTGTAGGAAAGCCATCCAAACATCTTTGAAACAAGACATATTTACTTGAAGTCAACTCAACTCACTTTTATTGTCACATCACCACGTGGGGTGAGTGAAAGTCTTGGGTACGTACTCCGTACAAAGTAGAATGCAGTTGGACAAACAACTGAATGACAAACAACTGTATGACTTTACAGACTTAAGTGACAGTATGTAGTGCAGATGAACAGCGCAAAGTATAAATAGACGGACTGTACAAAACAGACAATATACATTATACACATATGGACAGTATATACACAATATACACATTAGACGTTGAACAAACACATTAAATATGCAGGTGTACACGCATGTAATATGCATATAGTGCACATAGTACGGTATGTAAGTTTGGTAATGGATGGTTATTGCATTAGGTGCAATGCATTATGCATTATAGTCCATGAAACTGCATGTTGTCTTGTTTTAAACATAAATCATAAGATTTTCTTAGATTTAAACTTGCAGCTGCAGTTTCTTGATTTTCTCTACCTGGCATGTTGACCATCTGATGTCGCTTTATGGATCGAGTGTTAGTGTGCAGGTTTTTCCCATGAATCAGTCTAGTCACTAGGAAGATACCTTTTTTTCTATCATTCTGGTGGTCTCAATTAATCTATTCTTTGGCAAGAATGCTGTATTTGTCAGTATTTTGTAAGAAATCTTATCTGTTGCATTATCTATGTTTGTTCCTAACTACCATTAAATAGAGAATTTAGCTTGTTTCAGGCTTTCTTTTATCTTTAAAATCAGCTGGCTAGTAAAACTGGCCCGATCACGTTTAGAGTTTTGCATCTGTCATCAATGTTTTTGTGTGTCGGAAGACCTAGAGGAGCTTTGCGTGTGCAAAGTGTAGATACGATCAGCAGTTTTAGTGCTTTGAATTAGCGTGTGAGGGACAGGATTGTGTGCAGCACTGATGTGTGTGCCCGTCCACTTCAAGTTCTGCAAAGCATCTGTCTGGCAGAGTGCAGCCCTCACTGCTGTCTTAAAAAAATGAA
Organism: Triplophysa siluroides; assembly: GCA_006030095.1. NCBI lineage: Eukaryota > Metazoa > Chordata > Actinopteri > Cypriniformes > Nemacheilidae > Triplophysa > Triplophysa siluroides. The sequence continues at coordinate 3,800,490 of VCII01000935.1, read as the reverse complement.
CATAAGTCAAACCGAGACAGTTCTCCAGCTACAAAACTCTCTGGAAGCAGTCGGTCACACATTGTATCCAGCCGTCCAGACGCCCACGTGCAGTTTTCTCATGGAACAACTGTCACCTTCAAAAGCCTGTGGACACATAGATCCTAGTTTACTGAATGCATTCTGCTAGCCACACTTGTCTATAATGTGCCTCTTACAAGTCATATTTATAGAATAATTGATAAAAATGAATTTGATTTACGTTCTGCAAATCAAAAACTTGTATCAGATTTTTGTGAGCGAGTGCACAAATTGATATATCAGTTTTAAATTGATTTATTATTGTGCATTGCACAATCTACAATCTTTATGTTATTATAATAACCCATTCAAATGATTGTGGTATTGCGTAAGTGTATTCTTGCTGAAAAGCAATAGAAATTTGACTGCTTTCTATTACAAATAAACCATCAGCTGTTTTCTATTAAAACCATTACAAAATTGCTTTATGTAGTATGTTTTGGCCATATTCCAGTCATATTTAATGGTCTTCTGCTGGTTTCCACCTACCCGATAACATCCTGCCAATAAAACCCAACACATTTACAGAATGTGAATTAGGTCTGTCACCATATCAGATTTTTACCACACGGTTATTGTGGCCAAAAGATTTCACATTACCAATATTATCGTGTTATCTATTAAAATGTTTTAAAAAAGAAATAAAAAAGGCCATTTAGTCAGATTCATCTTTAATTTTGTTTATTTGTGTTTTATTTGGCCAATGAAACGCACTCAAAATAGAAGTGTGTGGAGGCAGAGAGAGAGAGAGTTTGTAGCCATTGTGACTCCCAAGGCAAAATTTTGAATGTGTGCTGAATAGTTTATGATATTATTATATTATTGTGTGTTGAATTAAAGTGATAGTTCGCCCCAAAAATCATAATTTACTGTAACTCACTCTCTTGTCATTTCAAACCTGCATGAATTTATTTCTTCCGCAGAACACACAAGAAGATATTCTGAAGAATGTTTTTAACCGATGCACATTCACTCGCATAGGTTTTGTGTCCATACAATTGAAGTGAATGGGAACCGCCGTTGTTCGGTTACCAACTTTCTTCAAAATATCTTCTTTTGTGTTCTGCAGAAGACAGTCATACAGGTTTGAAATGTCAAGAGGGAGAGAATTTTCATTTTTGGGTGAACTATCACTTTAACACGATATTGATAATCATGGTTTTCAATATCACGGTTATTGTGAATACTGGTATATTGTGACACCTCTAATGTAAATGTTTGATCCAGTCCTTCTCCCTAAAGCTTTGGTCATCATTGCCAGTGTGATGTGTATATAGGTCAAGCACAAAAGTGGCCCAGCATACAGAGTCCAAAAATCTTTACACAGTCTCCCCCCCCGCCCCTCGCAGACACAATTTAAGTGTTGCTGAGTAGAGTTTGACATGCAGAGGTGTTCTCCCAGAAATCCCAGAGAGCGAAAACTGTGCCAGATCTCGTCTCAAAATCACCATATCCATTTGCACTCACCATCAGAGCACTCAGGAAAGCAAGAACAAAGATCCAAATGCGAAACCACTGCCATTATCAACCAAAACTGAGCACAGATTACCAGCCCGTTCTTTATTACCAGTTTATACTTAAAGTTTTCTGAGGTGGGAACCACAATGAAAGACATACTTTGAAACGCATGTCATAATAAAATTCCCTTTTCTCTGTTGTTCCGTCTCATGCAGGTGCAGTACACGGATAGGCAAACCGACAAAGAGTGCATAACTTATCTCACCCTGTCACCTGTGCAGATGACTTTCCATGGCATTGGGAGCTCCATTCCAGCTAGCCATGACCAGGTAAAATAACTGCTAAGTGTTTCAGTGGGGTGAGACCATATTGAACATCTGGGACTTTGAACACCTTGGACACCTTAGGCAGAACAATCATTTGATATGATTTTGTAGTATAACTACATTTATGCTTACTCTGCTACACCTGTGTGGCATCATTTGTTTTTATCTGTTGTATTCGAAAGTATCCCAATACTTTTCGGTACCATCTGGTTAACTAGATTTAACTTATATTTAAGGCCTAGTCTACACATACACAGGTAAACACGTTTTTCCTTCGTCGTTTAAAAAGAACTGCGTCAACGCAAAAACAAGCTATAAAGCGCTGTCAAAAGCATGCCAAACCAACATGTGACGATATAACCCTAACCATAAAGGCGTGTTGGCCAATCAGAAGCCTGGAATCTGATACCAAACAAAGGAGATAGCGCCACGCATAACAACGTCATACGCTAAATTTCCGGTTTCACCTTCTGCACTACGACACTGAAACCCGAGTTTCTAAAAATGTTTGGTTTCAGTGACCGGATACTGTGTTTGCGTGTGGACGAACGGCCAAACCGCATAGAAAAAGCTGCGGTTTTGAAAATAGCCGTGTTCGTGTGGACAGGGCCTAAGAAATGATTTATTGAACAGGCTTTGATTTCGTCGCTTTTTACCATAGTTTTTCCAGCCAGCAGACAGCATTCCATGGTGATTTGTTGATTGCTTTGGAATACAAAAGCAATATTGGAAAAAGGGGTAAACCAATTGACAGAGTAGCGTTGACAAGTCCGAAAGTACCACAGAATGTGCTGTCATTAAAAGATGTTCATTATGGAAATTCATCGGGGAGAACATGTTGTCCACAGATATTTCATTGCACTGTTTGTTTGCTGAGTTTCCTTGGATATGTGCGATTCTGCACAGCTGGTGGCGTTCCTTCTCTTCGCTATCTCGCGGGCATCACCAGCATTTAACTCTTCAAGATGTTATCACCGGCAAAATTTGGGCGACCGCGCACAGCCATCACCCCTATTGTTAATGATAAGCGTGATTTTGTCACAGACCAGACCGCATTTGATTAGGTTTTCCTTTTTCATTTTTCTTGCTGTAATTATGAAACAAAAAGGACCCCAGGATCCGGGCTGGCGGGTATTCATGAGGTGGCGTATTGTGCAGCGTCATCCATGCAGAAAAGCGGTTGCTTACATTATCTAATCTAAACATAGAACTCTCTTTTGTTCTGCCCTTCAAAGCTCCACTCTCTAATAAAGGCTGTCCTATAACCAGTAATGGGGATTTCTGTTGTGGGGACAGAGCCGCCAAATCAAAATGAAGGCAATATAGGCCATGGGCTTGTTGTTGCCAAAAGCATTGGTGCATGACCAACTGTAGGGGTGCCTTCCTTTTCTTTTCTTTTTTAGGATTCTTAGTACAGTGGCGTCCAGCCACAAAGGGAGTCAGAACAATGAGACCGGAGTGGTTTTGGATTTTGACTCTTTTTGGCCCGGGTCGCTCTGTTGCTATGCAGTCTTGTGTCGTGTGTTTAGTTCTAATGCTCCATTTTAGCGGCAATAGGCTCTTTCGCAATATTCCATAGTTGTAATGTATACAGATGACACGTTGTTACACTTTAAGGCCCATTTTGAAGTCCTGTCTTACCCTGTTGTTACTAATATAAAGCCTTGGTGACAACTAGCCCCGGTCTCGCCCGTAATGATTTTCAATGATTTTGACTGCAGTGGGTTAATAGCTCATAGCAGGTGATCGTGTGTCATTAAAGTTGAGGAATTGACGTCACATGGCGTGCTGTATGGATGGGGTTTTTAATGCATGTGGGCGTGGTCACGTGGGCCAGGTTGAATTGGCTTATCTCTCTAACAAGAGCTGTGAGTGTGGCCAATGGGACTGTGATTGGGTCAATTGATAACTCTTTCCTGAAGATTACCAGTATGTTTTCATTCAAGATGAATGGGACAGGTCTGTGGGTAATAAAAGTGTTTCTGATTTGACTTGGCTTTTTATATCAGGCATTAACAAGGACAATGGTATTTTGAACCTGACTTTAGATTTTTGAGCATGTGCAATAATAATGTGAGTGAGCATGCCATTTCATAACATCATTTAATGTAAATTTATTTAAAGCACTTATCATCCCAATTTTGCATTGTTACAAAGCAGCTTTACAGTATTACTCGTGTTATAGAGATAGTTCGCCCAAAAATAAAATTGTCGTCATTTATTTGCCGTCATAAAAATCTTCCTTCTATTTAAATAAAAAAAGATAGTTTGAGAAATGTCTCAGTGGTTCCATACAATGGTAGTCAATAAAGGTCAGTGTTGTTCGGTTACCAACATTCTTCAAAATATCATCTTTTGCATTCTGCTGAAGAAAGAAAGTCATACCGGTTGGGAATGACATGAGGGTAATCATTTCAAGAATTTAAATGTTTTGGGTCAACTGGAAATGAGTAAATATGTAGAATACAACATGACAAAACCAAGAGGCATGTTTAAGAAAAACAGAGAGCACAACCCCACTATTACGTCAAGCATATCACAAAAAAATGTTTTAGATAAAAAAGAATGTAAAAATGTAACAGTATAGCAACTAAATCAAATAAAAGTAAGAATTTTGACTCCATAGTTTTAAAAAAAATGTCCATAGTTAATGTGATAACCTACACCAGTTATAGAGCATCTGGTCAACTTGAAGGCAACCGACTACCTACATCCAATTAATCCCTTGTGAAAAAAGTTATGGATGTAAAAAATGGTACAGAAATCATTAAAATGCGTTCTGATTGGCCGTAAGCCGCTCGACCAAAGCAGTGCCAGGTCACCGCTTGACACTTACTCATTGGTAGAATTGACAGAGTCCTGCAGAGAGCTGTGTAGAGTCGCTCCTGCATTTTCCTGGCTCCTGCAGAGCTTGTCAGTTCAGAAGGCCCGTGGCCCTGCTTTTTCTCACTGCCGAGGAAGGCCTCGAGCCCCCATTGCCTGACACCCCTCCTGCCCTGATCCTTGGCCCTCCATGTGCATTCCTGGAAGGCCTGGGTGGTTTAGATATACAGCTGAGTGCCCCCGCCGACCCCGTGCCAGCTACGCAATGCCATCTGCCTGACATATGTTTACATGAATGTTTCTCTGAATGCCCTACCTATAGCGTCAAACTCACTGGAAGTTTTGTCTTATCTGGATTTCATTTTCATTTGAATTAGTTATGACACTTGATACGATTGTCTATTTTTATTAGTGAGATTGAGAAGTTTGCTTTGCGTTTCTGGTTCTTTGAAGCATCATTGTTAGCGTGATTTCATTCTTTTCACGCATATCAACAGAGGGTTGAAATGATCTACTATATTGTTCCAAAAGTTTTTTTACAACTTGATTCTAGGAAAGCCGCGTCCATATTTTGGCTTGTTAGAGCCTTTAAATTGCTCGTGTTCCGCTGAGCCGAAGTAACAGGCATCGGCCCGCAGCGGCAACAAACATGTCAAAGTGAAGAGCCCGCAAAGCCACTCGCGAGGTGTTGCTTTTACAACATGGAGGCCCTAAAATCGAATGTGACAGGACGAATTTGGCTGCTGCTGTGTGTGCACGCTGTGCTCAGCTGGCTGCTCTTTTCCCATGAGCCTTTGCCTCCAGACATCAAACTGAGGCTTGGGATTACTGCAACCTCATACTTGAGGGGAGAGTTGGTTTCAGACTTGGCAGTTTCTGAAGACCTGAAATAAAGAGCTGGCCGTCGTTGGCTTCAAGTTGTCAAACCTTACCTGCTTTTTTATTCCCGGTACTCTACACAATAGAGAAAAAGTGTATGCACCATAAATAATATATCTAATTGCCAGTTGGTCTACAGCGGTTGTTGCACATCTTTGTTCTGAGAGACACATTTTCTGAGAGAATGTATTTTCACATAACTGGAAAGTCTGACAGATTCTTGTGGTATTTTTCTCATTGTAGATCTGACTTTTAACATCAACCATCCTTTTCAACATTTTTCCAACGCCTGGCTGTCAGCGTGAAAGCATACAGATTTCCCCTCTCAGACAGCTCAGACGTTATTTCCCAGCAATTAAGTGGTGTCCTTGAATCTTGTACGTTTCAATAACAGTCTTCTTTATTCTAACCGAAGGCTCGTTCGTGCCGAGAATGTGTTCCTCTTGCGGGGAAATGCCTCTTTCAAAACGAAAAGCGAGGAGAAAGTGCGACAATCCGGACACCTGTTTAGAGAACGGGCAGCTATTGACAGGCCTGATTCATGGCTGAGAGGCTGCTGCGTCCATCTTCAGAAGATCTCCTGCTGGGTGCTGGGCCGTTTGAAGTCTACTCTGGACCAGGGCTGGAGACGTTAGTACAGCAGGCCGCCCCTGTCAGGGGTCTCGGCGTGTTACTCAACTCGGCAGCTGTTCACGTCTTCTCTCTTTGACATGGACTGGCTCTTGCATAACGTCTCTGTCGCCTACGACAGCACCTGTAGGAAATCCGTTATGTAAAAACAAAACCAAAAGGGCTAATCTTCGTTATTTGGAGGAGGATTATTCTTTTAAAGAGGATTAGTTTTTGAAGATTAATTGTGTTTTGAAGGTCCACTGAGCAAAGACCTGGTAATTGAAGGTTGCTTCGGGTTATGAAATACACTGCTGAATATTGTGATTATAGTTGATCTAGGTGCATTAAGAACACACAGTTCAATATTAAAAGTGGCCAAAGTAGGTACATTTTTAAATAAGAATAGCAGATTGTAATATGGAAGAGATTTTGAGTAGTGGCATGACACACACACAGTGGAAACAATAGCGTATTGAAACCTTTTAAGACTGAAATGAGTAATATTTAATTCCAAAATCATCCCAAATGAAAATATTATGATTTATAGGATTATTTTTTGATCTGTAATCTATGCTGGTTTCATCGAGAAAAAAAATGTTTTGTAACTTTTTAATGCCGTCATGCGTAACTGTATTTTAGTGAGAATCTAGTGAAAATCAAAAATGAAAATCAGGAAAATTACAAACAAACAGAAACATTTCCAGCTCTCTTGTAATTGTGAATTTTGGGCTTGTTTGTCATTACATTGTCAAAACGTAAAAATGCCTTATCCTTTTTATACACTTACGTTTTCATTTCATATGCCAAAAAAATGTTTTTCAATGTTGGTGTGTGACCAGTACACAATTTTGCAATAGTTTTTTATCTAAGAAATGTGTAATCATTCTAAAACAGACATAAACAGACAAATATATATTTTTTGGTTGTTAGGATGTAATGTGACCAATACATGATTTTGCAAGAATTTTTAGTCTTAAAACGGCTTAAATGCATGTACAAATAAACCAGTCAGGGCTTTTCTAGGTGGACACCTACCTGTAAACCACTTTGCAATATGTAAACAAAAATTCACTTTTTAGTTAGATTTTTTTAAGCTTACTTAAATAATGAAATCATAGATATAACATTTTGATTAGGTTATAAATGTTCTTTTGCTTGTATTCTGTTCAAACGTTTGTAGTGTTCAAAAACTGAAACAGGAAGTGCTTCCGGTCCATCATTGGACCAGCGTTGTATACGTCTTCCGAAGTGGTCTATACCATGAATTAACTGTTCATATTTAATAAAAAAAAACGCTTAAGATTCCACCCATGGTAACAATGCCGACACCAAATCACGAGTAAACAAGACACTCAGTTGGAAGCTTCTGTGAATCTATTGACAGGACTTACACAACACATTCTGAAACTTTTTGGGAATGATGAAGTGTAAGTAAGATATTTCCTACAGTTTCTTGCCCAATAGAAGCAGCTGGATTCTTAAAGACCTTACACCGGTCACACCAAAAGACTCTTGTTGGAGTCACATGAGGCCGTCACGTTGGGATGGGTGCATTTTTTAGAAAAATGACTCAATGTTTTACAAGTTGATCCGGTGAGTGTTGATTTGAATGTTTCTTTGGAAGTTTCTTCTTCGTCTTGTTTCGCCACTTAATGGAGATTTTGGATCCCTCCTGATGTTTAGTGTCATTAACATCTCTCATGCGTCTTTTAGCTCCTCTGCTCTTGGACGTCCGTCATCACCGCACAGGTCAAATGTGAACCCTTATCGCTACTCAAGAAGCGTCGAGAAGGAACTAATAATGACGATCTCAGGTCGCGGTTTACTGATACCAGCTAATCTTTCCATCCCCCATGTGGAATACGAAGCCCTTCGTTTCAGAGGCGACGTCCACGTTTTGAGCCCCGGCTTTCAGCAGGAGGCAGCAAGTTGATCAACTCCCATTTGTCAAGTCGGCCCGCACTGCGCCGGACCCCATTAGGCCGTCTTTGAACGTCACTGTTTCAAACCGTCTCATCGAGACCCCCCCGGCTGCCCATCGCACCAGCAGCCGCTGGCTCTGGTGAGCAAACAAAGGCCTTCCATCGGACCATCACTCACGCTCGCACGTCTCTCGTCTGTTTTTCTTAGGAAACGACTTTCAAAGTTGGGCGCATTAGAATGCGGGGGACCTCAAACGAAGCGTCAAGAGATGATAGGCTGGAGGGGGGAGAACAGAGGAGAGAAACATCTTTTCTTCTTCTCTCATTGACCACACATCCCTCAACAAGCTTTGCCAGAGGTTGTGATTGTCGGCCCGCTAATCTAAACATGAACTTGCACATTAAGGGCAACTTGTTGATACCTTAAGAGGCCTCTCCAAACACAAAAGTCTTGATAATAGGACATTAGCACCTCAACTGACTCTCAAAAGCCAGATTCTATGGAGTTAACTGCCCGTGGTGCCACGTCTCCCACTCAATTTTTTCACGAGATTTGGATCTCAGTTTCACTTTGAGTTATGTTTCACATGTTTGCTGTGGTGTTGAGTTATGCAGTGAGCGTAATTCACTTCACTTTGGCTGTGATTCGTTGAGACTAAATGACCAGATCTGTGTTGTGTTTCACTAGGCGAGTATTTACACTTATTTCAAAGGGATAGTTCACCCAAAAATGAAAATGTTGTCATTGTTTACTCACCCTCTTGTCATTTCAAACCTGAATGACTTTCTTTCTTCCGCAGAACACAAAATAATATATTTCGAAGAATGTTGGTAACTCAACAACGGCGGTACCTATTCACTTCTATTGTAAAAACGCGAAACCAATGCAAGTCAATGGGTACCATCGTGGTTGGGTCACGGACATTCTTCATATGATCTTCTTTTGTGTTCTGCAGGTCGTGAGTAAATTATGACAGAATTTTAATCTTTAAATATTTTTGCGGCCCTGAGTTCAAATGATCCCAAAAGGGCTTTTGTTAAAATTTCTAACCTTTCTGCATTCTACATTCCATTACATTTTTAACCTTTCAAGCCATATTTATTCAAACCCACATTCATTGATTTGGATTTTGTTAGCATTATGAAAAAAATCTGCTCTTCATGCCCAAAATCGTGTGGAATGTTGTTGTCCTGGGCTTGGTGGATTTTTTCATCTCACGTCAAAACTGTTTTTCATTTACGCTTCGCTCATGTTTGTCTAAAAGGTTTTGTTTATTCTTCGAGGAGCAAAACAAAACAAGGGCTTAGTAGCGGAGTGAGAACATATGTTTGTCTTATCTGCAAGTTCATTGCATATGTGAGTGTTAGTGGTGAAATGATCACTTCTGACCAAACACCTCACTTCGCTGAGCTTTTCTGACACGACGCTGATGTTTTTTCGCACCCTTGCCCTCGTGTGCTAAGTGTTACATTCATTAGCACCTTGGTGCCAAAAGAGCTCAGTGTTTTGCCAATGGTCATTGATTAGAGCTATTGAGGGAGGTGTGTGAAGTTACTGTTTTCCCAAACTGCAGAGTAAGATGCAATTCTCAGTAAATCAATTCAAGTCAACATCAAGTTCTGTTGGATCCTTTGAAATAGATAATCGATTTAATCTCACGTAAACTTGTAAACGGACATTCTCCTAATTTATTCACATTGTCACCTAATATACATATATTGGTTACAAAATGTTGAAGCTCCAGATAGCTCCATCATAAAGGTAGTATCACTCCAGTGGGTTAATAAATGTCTTCTGAAGCTAAATAATTTTTTGAAACGACGGTTGCTGAGAAAATATATGAATATTTTGAGCTTTTTTAATGAAATTGAAACCCATAACAGCGCTTAATACAACTATGGCGACACTTTAAATCTCATCGATTAAAAACAGTAATATTACGGCAGCTTTGGAGCGTAAAACTCTAATAACATTTGTGTAAAAGTAAAATATTTTTCATGTTATTCTACACACATCTTATTTCTGTAATTTGACATTTTACAGCATAAATTCAAAACACATACATGAAAATACAAAAAAATGTGAACCTTCTGTAAAATAAAACGGTAAGTATATGACAACTAGTCATAAGACAAGCGAGAACCAATGAGATTCCAATGTTTTGACAAGTCACCCTATTTGAATTTAGTGCTTTTTTTGGTTTCAGTTTCACTACATATATATTTTAATTTTGGTAAACTAATTCTATTCCTCCAATTGCTGTTACTGTAATGAACAAAATACACATCATATCTTTATATAATAGATAGTAGGATTTGTCATTGCTGCTGTTGTTATATTGTTTTTACTGTAACACTGTAAAAATGCTTTACAGGCAAGTGTTTTAACGAAAAACACTTTTGAGTGTAATGGTAATGTCAAAATGTAAAAAAAGAGAGAGAAATAGCATGCGTAATTTTCATGAAAACAATGTCTCATTTGGAAAAAAAAACAGAAATACATTCTTTCATTTCGTAATTCAAACGAATAAAAAATAAAAGAAAGTACTTTTTTGTTGATTTTTCAACACTTTTACACTTCGTATGTAATTTCCTTTATATGGTTCCTTGTTTATGTCGACGCTTTGACGTATTGTGAAGGTGAGAGGAAGGAGAGCTTTCTTAAACAAAATTCACAAGCCCAAGGGAACGACTGGGTTTCTGACACACACAGGGCTCTCGTCCCCAGGGGTGCACCGAAAATCTCAGTCAGGAACACACCGACTTAAACAAATCCTCTTCTTCATCTGCTTTCCTAGTTACGCTTTAGTGTGAAATGCAGAGGCTGAAATCCTCCCTTAACTTGATATGTGACACGCGTCTTGTGGTTAAGAGCTCTTCTACATTAATCATCGCAGAGCGCTTCTCCCGAGAACAAACCTTTAGCGGATATTGTTGTAAGCATATATGAAACAATGAAACTCATTGTTTTGTAATAATTAACCACGAGTAGCTGCTTTTCACTGCTATGTAACACTATCCAATATGTGTTGATTTATTCATTTAAACATGTTTTTGACAACATGTAATTAAAGGATGTCCTTGCTGAAATGATAGAGTATTACTTACGCTCCGTATCTCCTGTGACAGCCGCAGAGTCACGGCTTGTTCAGAGATCCGCTGCGTTTGTGTGTGTGAGAATACGTTTGATTTTAACACACCAGGTGTGTGTGAATGTTTACTCTGCAGATCACAGGATGAGGTTGAGTCCCGGTTTATGTGGATTACATAGCAGGGGTGCATTAGTTGCCCAATCAATTATAAGCACCTCAATCAGAGCTCTCTTATGGAAATGAGAGGGCCGATGTGAGAATGTTTTTCTGTCTGTCTGGAAGGCCCTTCTCATCTTTCAGTTAACACATTCTCACGCGTCACAGACCAGACATCATGAAACGGCCGTGAACAACGAGTGCACCGGGGGTTAACGCGGATTACGACAGAGGTGTCACACACTCCTGCTGCTAAAGCAAACAACAGGCTTTTTGTGTGTGTGCGTGTCTGGTATGTCTTAGGGCGAGGAGCTTGATGAGTTGCCCTAATGTTGTCAGGAACCATATATTTGAGAAGTGATGGTAATGGACTACAAGTCATCAGATTACGAAAAGCAAGTATGTTCAGGTATGACAGTTGAAAACGTGCATAATCGGATTACAAACTCATTTTATTAACAGGGATACATTAGTTTGTGTTGTTCTGATCGGGTCTCCAAAAATGACATTTTAATGTTACAAATTCTTTTGCAAAGTCTTTGTTCCCTCTTCCTCTATTATTTAATAAATCAGACACATTTATTGTGACATTTTAATAGCATATCCAGTGTTAAAAAACAAACAAAAACAAAATCATTATCCAGTGCGATCTTTGCGTTTCGAAGGAGAGTCATATATTAACTGCAAATTTTATTTAATCGTTTTTACTACTTTTTAAAAACGATGAATGTCCTAAAAGCATAAAATGTTACAAACAATTTTATTATGTCTATTTTAAGATTTTTAGTGTTGTTATTAACAGAAAAGTTATCTTTTCTGCATTTCGTAAAATTAATTACTATATCACTTTTAAGATTATATTAGTTAGCAAAAGACATCTCATTTCAAGCATTCCACCCAATTACAGTATTCAACGTTGCTCGTTTTATTTACGAATTTCATTGTCAGTTTCCAGGGAGATTATTATTACAGATGTGGGCGGAGATGGAAGAGCCTCGGGAAGTATATGTCAGATTAATATACCCTTTGCATTTTCTGATTGGAAAAGGAAACTCATTTTGCGTGGTCCTATCACATCTTCCTCTACTCTCATGTGCATAGATTAGACAGGAGAAGAGCGCAGCAATATTGAGGATGGTATTGTCTGTATCGTAATTTGGCATGTGTTTTTACATATTTAAAAGGGAAGGTGAAGGTTGTCGTGTGCAGTTTCATTTGATTAAACGACCCAAACAGTGGAATTTTGAAACAATTTATAAAGTTATTCATATATTTGCTAATGTTGATTGAAAATATCTGACTCCAAAGGAAAATACATCCACATATGGGAGGGAATGTGGAATTTTTTGTTTATTTAAATGTAGAACGAAACAAACTTTCACAAAACAAAATTTTAATTGTCCACTCATCACTTTTTTGATATATTTGATTAAAAAAATGTGTAAACTAAAAACTAGTATTCTAGTAAACTCCACTGTATATAATAAAATGATATACTGTATTATACTTTTAATATATTTACTTAACATACTAATATAGTAGGGTTCAAGATTTTTTATTTGTCACATACATTACATGTGCTGCATTAATGTAGTGAAATATTTTTTCCTTAAGTAATATATCAAATAAATAATAAAAATGAAATGAAATTAAGAATAAAATAAATAAATAGACTTTATTTGAGAAATATAAGTGTTATAAGTAGAATGTAATATATATATATATAATTTTATTAAAAATTATATAGTATTATAGATTTCGTTCTTCGTTTTTTGTATTAATGGACCTCAAGTTGTATAATTCTGATTTCATAAATGCTTGAAAGAAATACATCCCAGAACACGGCACAAACCACCGCAACAACCTTGATGTGAAACGTGATGTAGACCTTGAATGAAATAGCTCTGCTTAACACTAAGCTTTTCAATTCAAAGCACAGCCTTTGTTTATCTGTCATCTCCTGATTACCTTTTTATGCGCTCCCCATAACCTTGGAGCTCATTCACGTAACCTTGCAAATACAACAGAGTGAAACTTTGTAATGAGTCGAGCTCCTGACTTCACAGAAGAGGCCGGAATGGCAGTGCATTGATTTATAAGAAGCCAGTGGGCAAGAAAATGTTTTCAAAAGCTGCAGAAGGCCACAAGGTCTCCCATTAGTCCCATGACCTTTGATAGAGGGAGCATAGACGAAAGAAGATAGGAGCAGAAGATCTTACGCTCTGAAGTCTGGTCTTTTGGTTTGCTGGACCCAGCTGCAGGAATGAGGCCTTCCTACTCGCCTCCTTTGTTTCAGGCGGTCTGTCTATCATGCGGTGCACCCTTTTACGACTCTTTAGTTTTACTGTCTACAATCTAATTAGCTCCATCCTAATCATGTGTTAAATTGCATTACCTGGTGTTTACTATCTGTTTACCACGTTGTAAAAGCGTGTGAGGGTGCCCGTAAACTCAAATCGCAATGAATTTGATGACTTTCCCTCCTTTTAAAGAGCTTCTGCTACAGGAGTTGCTGGTCTGCAGGGAGAAATGCAACCGGCTGAGTTGGCATATAACCGTGAGTCCTGCACAGGGAATTCTGGGATTGAATCATTTTGTACTCGTGAACTCGCTACAGTCTTTTTTATTTATTATAATATTTTTTTTAGTGTTATTTTTAGTGTTAAGATGTAGAATAAAAAAATCACACAAATCAATATTTTAAACGGTATTTACTCCCAAATTTCATTACAGTTTATAAAATTACGTTATTCTGTATTGTTTTTTTCCTCACGTTTCTAAGGCTAAAATGTATTTCCCATAAAACTGCTTTGCAAAAATTGTAAAAATGATGAAAAACACTACAGAAATAAGTTTAAATTGAATAACATGTCAGATAAATGCAATCGCTCATACAATACTGTATGTACTTCATATGACCACCTTTGGTTACTCCTTTACATTTTTAAGGTAAATCACTTTTCACCGATATTTCTAAAAAAAATACCAGTTTTTTGTTCTCTGTCAGTTATAGGACACACATACACATCCCTTTCTTTGTGTCAAAAGGAAATACACAGACATTTCTTTAATTCACTCAGCATGCTGCCGGTAACGTTATTGGATTACGAATAAAATCTCATTATTTGCACATCTTCCCTTATGCAGTCAGCGCCTCTGACATCACTGGTGAGGATTGCATTACTGAAATAACTGCCCTGTTCTCTGAAACCTTATCTGAATGCTCTGTGGAGCGCATGCCTTCCTTAAATTAATAGTCCAATCAGACTCATGTTATGCAATCTTGTAAACTGCATCACATCTATGAACAGTCAGCCCCTCTCATGCAAACAATCCAGCATGTTTATTGTAAAACAAATCTCATCCCCTGATTGTGCCGCACGTTCCCTTGACAACACGGTCAAGTTTCCCCCAACAAATGTGACTTTTTGGGGATGGAGGGGGAGCGATTTTCTGCAGGTTTGTTTTTTTATCAGCGGCGAGGTGGGAAAGGCAGATGGTGAGAAGGATTTGAGAAATGGGGATCCTTGCACGCCATCAGGGAAGGGCCCTGCTCATTACACCATTCATTTGAGCGTTTTATTATCACATCCCCTTTGGATATGGAGTGGTTAAAGCCTCCTCTGAGGCAGATATGGGGGGTGCGGAAGGTAGGGGAGGCGGGGGGTGGCGTGGAGGGACTGAGGGGTGTAAAACGCTGTCTGACTGCAGACATTCTCCAGTTACAGGATTTGGTAGTTACATGCATACACACAGACCTTTTGTACTCTACCGATGGGAAAAGTGTAAAATAAAGGATTGCATTAGAACATATGAATATGAAATATTGAAATAAAATACAAAGTAAGGCTGCATGATATTGAGGAAAAAATGGATATACGACAAGGGTGAATATGTTATGCGATGATGCTTAAAATTGATCAAATCAGTTTAATGGGATATTTCACCCAAAAATGAACATTTTGTCATCATTTGCTCACCCTCGAGTTCTTACAACCCTGTATAAATTTATTTTTTGTGCTAAACGCAAATGAAGATATTTTAATGAAAGTTTGTAACTTAGCCGTTTTGGGTCACCATTGACTCCCATAGTAGGACAAAAGACTACTACGAGAGTCAATGGTGACCCAAAATAATCATCTTTCAGATTGGTAATTTATGTACATTGTTTCGTGTAAACTGCGCTTTTATCCAAAGCGTTTTTCCTGATGTGGTCCGTTTTAGTTAGCTTACTGCTTTACAATGTCAGCTGTCTATTTAGGCAGCTCCCTTGGATTCAGAACAGAGCCAATACATCACATTCCTTCTCAAGGCCTAAACCAAACACTGAATAGCCTTGAGTAAAATGTGGGGGTTACAATCTCGCTGGTCGGTGTATTATTGATGCAAATGACAGGAAGTGATTACATGCCCACATTAAACCGAACACTTTCCTGACTGTTGAGCTTATGATATAAAGGTCTTTTCCACTGGGTATGCAGTGACATGACAGCTAACTGGCGATAAGCAAACCTCCATTTGCATTCGCTATCTTCGCAACAGGCCCGCCTGCCTCCCTATTTGCCTCTTCCCGCCTGATTTTCACAATGATGAAATCTATGGTTGGTTAGGAGAATCATGGAATGCCCACCACATCCAGCTCTCTGATAGGCTGGGTCCTAGTGTCCGCCCACAATTTTCCGTAATGCCTTGGGTAACCTGTGTGGAGCAGATTATAGTGTTTGCGTGTGAGGTAGAGGTGAAAAGAGATGCTCCAGGCTGAAAGGAAGGGAATCCTTTTCCATGGTGGCATCCCTCTACGGTACTTAGTTATGTCAGTGGAACGCTTTTTCCCCATAAGTCCTTGTTCCTACTGCAGCATCTCTACTGTGAACAACATTTAAGCCACAACATCACTGGTCCCCATTGACTTTCATTGTATGGACACAAAACCACTGAGACATTTCTCAAAATATCTTCTTTTGTTGTCCACAGAAGAAAGAGTCACATACTGGTTTTGAACATCACGAGAATGCATAAATGATGACAGAGTTTCTATTTTTGGTATGTATGATCTTTGGATTGTGGCGGTTCCAGCCTGGCTCGCTCAGATGTGAAGGTATGCGGTTTCCTGCTGCCATCTTTCCCATGTGGTTTGTGTTTTGACATGGGAGGTGCCATATACGGTGTCTGAATGACGAACAGATAAAGCAGCCCTCTCCGGCCCTAATGACGCATGACACGCTGCTGCATTTTGAGTCCTAATTTATGGCTTCCCATGTCAGCCGAGACCTTCTCTCCAGGGAGCTTGAGGCAATTATTGACCTTGCATTCTGGACGTGTTCCATGAGAAGGCAAAATCTGGAATTTTGATTATTCTGAACCTGTTTGAATGCAGATGCTTGTTTTAAACCGAGTGCAATACATTGATTGACAGGCAGGTGTGGTTTAAAGCTTTAGAGATGATTTACATTTCAAGATTTTTCTCTGAGAGTCCATCAGTTAATATTCATTTGAAATTGTTCATTCTGCTTTGTGTAGATTAACGCATTTGGTAGACGCTACCAAAGCGACTTACATTGCGTTCAAGCCAGGTATACTTTTCTTTATCAATATATGTGTTCTCTGTGAAACAACTACCTTTGTGTTGGAAATGCATTGCTCTACCAGGTGAGCACAGGAAGTGTATTACACATTGTGTAACTTGTAGTATAGGCCTGTTTGCATCAGTGTTTGATCTTATCAGTTTAATAGAGTTGTTGTATCATTTCCGTCGTGCATCTCACTTCACGTGTCTTCATGTTACCCTCACACATGTTTTTCAACATTTTATATGTACTTTCAGTATTCTAATAATTCGAGACCTAGGTAAATTTCACACCAAAACACTAGACATACATTACTGTTGAAAACTTTAGGGTGGCTAACTTATTCATATTTTCTCCATATATTAAAATGATAGTAAGCTTATCGAAAGAGTCATGCAAACTATAGACCGTTTCATCTGACCCAGAGTTAACTTCCAGTTAGTCTCGCGTAGCCAACTTATTGCCGCCTTCTTTAATATGACTGACAGGTTAAGCAACCAATCACGTTTCATTTTGACCACGTCATGTTTAGAGGCGTGGAAATCTCCCCGCAGTAACAGCCTGGTGTAAATTCACGAACGTGTCAAAAGTTAACAGCAAAAAAATGATTATAAGTTTACCTTGTGAACCTCGCATGCTTTTTAAGAATTAAGCGTTAGTCGATCATGATGAATTCTTATAGCAACCGTTGTAAACACGACAGCTTCTACTTCTTAGAAATTCAAAATATCGGAGAGACAAGTTTAGCCAAGTAGCGGTTCTTCTCGGTTTCTTTTGATTGTTATCAGAAATAATCTACAGGCTCTCTATTGTGTGTGAATGTGTACCGGAAGTTAAGGTGGGATCACAAAAGTGCGCATGCGCAGAACCGTTTGTTTATTTTGTAAAGATGAAACTGTCTAGAATTTGTAGAAATATAAATTTTATATCTATGCTTGGCTTGTATGGACTGCTTTTTCTTTTTTCATCATTCAGTTATTTCAAAAAAACATTTTTATTCAACAATTTTAGTTTGAGGTTTTTTGTGTCAGTTTGTTTTTGATATAGCTGCTATATTGTGCTGTACGTAAAATAATCAAAAAGACTGAACAAAAATAGTTTTGTAATGAAAGAAACTAATGTTTGAACAGTTTTGACGACATTATGGAACTTGTCTACAAAACTTATTTTAGACATTTAAGCATGTGCCTTTAGGACAAAAGATGTGTATGGTCAAGAAAATTTTTTTTACTCAAGTGGCCCTAAACTAAATGTGATTGTGGCATTATAATTCATTTGAGGGCTTTCCCATCTTTGGTTTTGCAATAAAATCCTTCAAATTGAATGCTTAAAAGTGCAGTTGCTCTCACCCGAGCCCAGAATCTATCAGCATAACAAAACAATTTACCTCACACCTAACGCTTGTTTAGTCACCTGTCTGATTAGATAATCCAGAATAAACAGTTGGGCTTTAGAGCATATGTTTATGTAAAGCGCAGAGGTGAAAAGAGCAAATGGGGCTTTTTTATTCTATCCTTTTCCCCATAACAGGGAGCAGGTTTCAGCCCTCCAAGTACTGAACAAATTTAACGCTTCCACCCTGCGTGGAGCGCGCCTGACGTTTTTACAATTAGCAAGGAGCCCAGCAGACGCGAGTTCAGAACGTGTTGATGAGCGGCAATAAATTACGTGCAAATGTGTGGAGTGTTTATCACTCGCCGTTTTCACCACAGACCATTATCGCTTCAATGACAAACAGAGTCGAGACTCAAAGAAAGAGAGAGGCTCTCTTTGTTCTTCTGTTGGGCTGTTTCCAGATTTGGCTTCCTTTCAGTTCACAAGTTGGAATTTGAAATTAAATTGCGACGAAAGGAAGAGGAAATGACTTGATTGCAATTCAAAGAAATTCTGCAGATTTTGTTGGTTACATAAAATGAGCATGGACAGAAAACGTTGTGGGTGTTCTGTTTATCACGTCCTTCTTTTACTCCATATGTGGCTTCCATGAACGCTTTTTGGCCATAAATCATGCTGAAAAATATAGTGTATAGTTTAAAACAGCTTTTCTTTAAATTGCATTGTATTTTATTTTTAATTCCCTGAATTTACATGCGAGTTCTGTTTCAAATTCAATTGAACTGAAAATGTTTCTACATCAAGGTCTGTGCACACATCTCTTGAAGGTTCTTCAGATGTTTCGGAAAGCGTCTGAGAGCTGGATTTGATAAGTGGCCGAAATTCCACATCTCCCTCCTATTGGTTTCTTCTTTATGTGTGATTTCACAGCTCATTGAGCCGAAGGCTCTGGTATGTCCTGCTTCCAGAGTGGCTCATTTGGAGCGGCGCTCATCTGCTCCTCGTCTGATATCCGGCCTGTTTCAGACTTTATGGATGTGAAATATAGGTGCTGTAGGCCTCTCCTCTCCGGGCGCTTCGGGTGCAGTACGGCAGCTTTCCAAACGAGAGACAGGAATGTTACTGTGAGTTGTCTCCAGAGCTTTGATGTTTGGTGAACGGTGGACTTTCTGTGAGATTCTCTTTTTACCGGCCTCTCACGTTACCGCGCCGCTCCGGAGGGGCAGTGGCAGCGTGGATTTATAGGGCCCTTTAAAAAACGAGAACAACAACTTTTCCCACTGTACAATACCATACAGCAGATCTTTCAAACTTCAGTGTTTATTCACAGTGTACTTTACGCTTTTGTTTTGTTACTCTGTTGTACCATACTGTAGCCTGCACATTTTCAGCCTCCAATTTCAGTCTTTAGTTGTTAACTTCATTTTTTATTTGACTTAATTACAGTCGTCAGTCTTTGAGTTCAATTTTGTATTTATTTATTCGACTTAGTTTCAATCTTCAGTCATTAACTTAAATTTACATTTTTTTTATTACATTTTTAGTGTTTTACTTCAATTTTAGATTTAGTATTTTTTTATTTCAATATTCAGTCTTTAGCTACTTTTTTTAACTTAATTTAAGTCGTCAATCTTTAATTTTAGATTTTTTTTTCAGTCTTTAACTAAAATTCTTACTTAATTTCAGTTGTCAGTCTTTAAGTTAAATTTTTTATTTTCTTATTTATTTTTTACACTTAATTTCAATCCTTAGGCATAATCTTCTATTTTAGACTTTATTTACATTTTCTTTATTTATTTTCAATATTCATTCAAAAAAATGTTTTATTACTTTTTAAACTTCATTTTAATCTTCAGTCATTCACTTGAATTTTATATTTTTTTATTTGTTCTTTACTAATGTTCGATCTTTGGTCTTTAACGTTTTCTTTTTTACCCAAATTGACACCTTTAATTTCATTTTAGATAATTTTTTACTTTTGGTTAAATAGGACTAATCCATGAGGCTTGTGCACTATACTCTATGCCAAGTTTTCTGAAGTCATTCTGCCATTCACTGATCTCTACATTCATTCTAGTTTTCCTTGAAGAGAAGTTGGCAATTATTCAGGCTGACTTAAGAGAAAGATTTGAACCAGTTCTTCTATTTTTGCTCCACAGAATAAAACGTCATACAGGACTATAACAACATGAGAATGAGTTAATGGCACAATTTTTAATGATCTGTTCCTATTCCTAAACCAGCGTTTTTTCTCCATTTCCCTTCCTCACAAGCTGCAAGACTTGTTTAGTCTAGGATTAGATACATCACAGCCTCACTGTCCATACATTTTCATTCTTCCTTTCGGCTCTGATCCTATGGCATTAGCAGTCTGATGAGAAAGCTACTCTGTTCCTTTTGATGTCAACAGCCTATGAAGTTGTGTAATAAATAAAACAAAGACCAGGACTTGTGTTTCCATTTTCTCACACGAGTCTGGACGGCTCAGAAACGCATCTGTTGGACTGTTCATGGAGAAAGCCCAGTGGTATTAGAGGGTGAGGCAAGAGAAAGTGTGTACACCTGCAGAGTGTTTGATTGCGTTTCAGATTGTGCTCTTGTTTATAGTGCTGCCAAAGACGCGGCGTGCGGTTCCTCATCGTCACTGCTTAATGGAGGGCTAAATGGCCTGTGTCTGCACCAGCATGTTTCATAGAGATGAGGTGGCAGAAAAAACAAATGATGAAATGGCGATCAAAGGCCAGCAGGAGGCCGGGGGTGATGCTCTTGGACTGGACTGTGGATGAGCTTCGGTGGGAAGCTGCGTTAGACCATGAGAAGAAATCGCCGGTTGACCAGATGAGCTTTATCTCCCCCCAGTAAAAACAAGAAATGATCAGGTCCAATAACGTAGGATGCTACGCCCAAATGTTCCTTCTTCCAGTACAAATGAGTGATGGTATAATTTCCCTTCGCTTCTTAGAATCAAAGACAATATGCTGTTTAAAGGAATAGTTGAGCCAAAAATGTAAATTCTCACTCTCATGTTATTTCAAATCCATTTGCTGTCCTTTTAATACATATATATATTATTTTCATATAATGAAAGCGAATGGTGATCAGAAGCTGCCAGTCTCCAAAAAATGATCATAAACATAAATCATATAATGTGTCAGATTTACGAACATCAGCTCTATTTTTCAAGGGACAGTTCACCCAAAAATAAAAACTTTGTACATTGACTCGCCCTCTTGTTATTTTAAACCGGTATGACTTTTTTCTTCTGCAGAACACAAAAGAGGATATTTTGAAGAATGTTGGTAACCAAACAACACTGGACTCCATTGACTTCCCGTGTATGGACACAAACCCACAGAGACATTTCTCAAAATATCCTCTTTTGTGTTTCCCAGAAGAAAGAGTCACGAACAAGTTTGAAGTGACATGATTATTATTTTTGGCTGAAATATCCCTTCACCACAATGGTATTATTACATATGTTAAACTGAAGTTTATTTACCATAGACTGAAATTGTGCCATTCATATTACATTCAGCCCTAATTAATGATTTGCTTAATTCCTAGTGAGTCAGCTGCCAAAACACAGCAGATAGCGCGTGCAAATAAATTCAGTGGGCGCAATTCATTCTTTGTGAATTGCCCCTCAATGTTGCTACAGGGACCCACTAAAAGGAGAGTGTTAGTTAAAGCCTTCTATCTGCTCTCCGTGAGTGATAGGCTGTCAGTTCCCCTCCACTTCAGCTCGGAGGCTTCCATGTTATCCTTGTTGGATGCCCCCCCTGTGAGAGCCAGGTCGATGGAGGTGCTTGGCCTGTCGATCCATCAACCCCCTCCAGGTCTGCAAATTGGTCTCGGAGGCATGGAGCCCGTCTCTTGGGGAAAGAGCCACTGTTTAGCCAAGGCAGTCAAGGAAATGAAAATGCAATCAGGCAAACCATTAAAAGAGCTTTGAAAAATGACTCCTCACTGTCCTTTGACAAAATCCTCCGTCCATCTTTCTCCTCTGCTTTTTAGCCCGCGTGGAGATATTTAGCCTTGACACATTCCACATTCGTTTTTCCTCTTTCGTTTGAATCCAGCAGCGAGCTGATGAATGTGAGGCGCAAAGTAGCTCTCGTCCAGATTTATCAATTTAGCCGAGCGGTGGCGTATTATCTAAAGTGTGGGGGGGAGGTCTCATCCAGGGTCCTCTTCTCATCTGATGTTCTCCGCGACAGAGATTGAGCACTTCCAGGTCAGGGGTGTAGACTAAACATATTTCACCTCTGTTGATATCAGCACATCTTGCTTCGATGGGATCGCTCTATCTCATTAGAAAAATAATGATGTAATTGACTGCTGTTACAATAGATAGTCGGGTATATCTGCTGTTTGGTGATGGGCCGCCGGGCGTTTATCGCCATCATGTCGCCTGCGGCTGATTCATTGTTGCGCAAAAGCAGATGTATGCTGCTTATTTACTCAAAGACTGTAATGGCGTACACGCACAACACCGGTAATCGCTCTTGTGATTGCAATTTATTGGCCACAGGAGAGGATGAATTATAGGCTTTGTAACGTAGACGCATCTGCATCAGATTCATCAAGAGCACAAGCTGCACGCCGATGTCTCAGACCTCATTTATAGATCCGCATGCATAGATGCTTAAGATGTAACTTGATCTTTGTGCAAATGTCAACCTTAAGGTGAAACAACAAGTTTTTATCAAAGGTTTTCAACATACTGAGGTCAGATGTCAATATTTGGTTTAGATACCCATGTGAAGTCTTAAAGTTTTGAAAGCGCATTTTGTGCATCATCAGAGAAGTGAATCGTCACATCCATAATGGTCCATATTCCTTATAAATGGGCACACGAAAATTGAAATATAATAACTATTTAATGTTCTATAAGTAGACATCTATTCTCAATTTGTTGGGTATTGTTTCTTCTAGTTTGCAAAAATGTGCATGCTTTCTTGTCACATCCATAACGCATGAATTCTTCCCTCTTTTAAAACAGAAAACTTGTGCTTAGACTGATATTTTTCTAATGTCTGACTCTATCATCAGGGGTTTAGTAAAATATAAACAGATGATTCAATATATTGGTAATAAATACATTCTCTGAGAATTTATATTTCAAGTTTTGACTAAAAATGTCACATCCGCAACTTAAGAATCGCCCAAATGTTGCATTTTTGACTTGTTGCTTTTTTTGTTTTTCCATATATATTTTTTTATACTTTTGTATTTTTTATATTCTTCCACATAAGACACTTTTACTCCTAGTGACTTGAAAACATACCTAACCATACATCTGTAAATGTGTATTGTAAGCACTATGCTCTCTTCCATTATTCCTTTTATAACATGCACAGTTGTTCCTTCATTTTTAATCACTTGTAAGTCTATTTTGTATTTTGGATTCACACATGAGCAAGGATTTGGCTCTTTTTTTCGAAATGTTTTTTAAATGTCATTTCTGTCACAGCCATTTGACCACAGAACAAGTGTAGCTTTGAAATGTGAGGGAAATGACATTTCTTCTTCTGAGGAAACAAACCATAACGTCAGAATTTCGATGATGCATGTGGTTGTTATCGGATAAACTAAATTAAGTAGTGATTCCACGAGGCTAAACGTGACCATAGAGGAACCTGCATATGTTCCGTGAAGTAAATTAAATGCATGTTGAAGTCAACGAGCAGCGCATTAAGTTTGCTAATGGATGATTTATACAGCATTCAGGAAGTCATTTTGCCGCGGCGTCTTTCATTTTAGTCCTGAGAACTGTACATTACCAGAGAAAGTCAAAATACCTTTCAATTATCGTCCGGAATTTTCAACAATTTCCTGGCTGAAAAATGTGCTCCTTATTGTGCCTTGCACACGCTTGTCATCAATCACCACAACAAATTTAATTTAAACCTGATTTATAACCAGTCCAAATGTCCCTGGGAATTTACATGCATACGCTGCCAGGCTATAAGCCGTACAATATGTTCCATTATAGATAAGAGCTCATTTTTCCAGAGATTTCACAACTTGATAATGCATTCCACACATAAAAACCTCAGAGTGCTCATTAAATGGACGATTATTTGTGGTGTAGCGTGTCTGCATGTCAGTTCAACGTGTAGGCATTGACCAGCAGAATGATGTCACTCTTCACTATTTGCAGTTGTTTGACTGTCATCCCTTCAGATTTTTTAAATAAGTGTTGTTAAGATGGAAGATTAGATGGAAGACTTTAGTACAAATGTGCTAACGTGCCTCAGTGTAATGGACCAGACTAATATCCTTTACTTTTCAGTTTTCAATAATCATGTTTTTTAATTGTGCATTCCAAATAATATTAATCAAACTGCAGTTGGGTTGTTTTGATTAAATAATAATAACAAAACTAAAAATACAGCTAAACACAATACAACACAATATAAAAAATATGACACAATAAAAAACATGATTTATGAAAATGAATAAAAACACAGTTATCTGTTTTTGCAAACCAACTCTTCATATACAGCAAAGGGGCTGGAAAGAAACCTGTAGGGTCGTTTCATTGAGTTTAGTGTCCTAAAAGTATTCCAAATATTAAAGGGACAGTTCACACAAAAATAAAACTTCTTTCTCCATGCATTCGTAAAATCATTTACTCACCTTCATGTCTTTTCAAACCGGTATGATTTTCTTTCTTCTGCAGAACGCAAAAGAAGACATTTTGAATAATGTTGATAACCAAACAACATTGGTCCCCATGACTTCCAATGATTGGACACAAAACCACAGAGACGTTTCTCAAAATATCTTACTTTGTGTTCCAAAATGGTCTCAATCGACATTTAAAGGAAAAAATGATGACAGAATTGTTATTTTGGGGAGGACTGTCCCTTTAAGTCATGCTTAACTTTTATTGACTGTCACTCAATGAAATAACGGCAAACTAAATCAAACCAGGCAGCATTTATAAAAAATTGTACGGTTCACCAAATGTAATTGCAAAAATGGCTCCAATTGAAGTTGTGAAGAAAATGTCTGATAGGATTGGTTTGAAGGCACCGCTTGCAAGGCATTCATTTTGATATCAGTTAATTGTTTTTATACACTTAAGTGTGGGTTACGTGGCCAAATACCTGCAACTAACTTTGTATGCCATTATAGAATTAGACATGATTGATCTGTGATGGTGATCATGTGATGGGTTACATTTGATGGTAATTGATTGTGATAAGTAACATTTGATGGATCTCTGATCACTTGTTAGGTAACGTGATAGATCTGTGATTGCGGTCATGTGATAGGTAGCATTTAATACACACACACACACACACACACACACGTACAGAACAAGCTGATGTTATTGTTCCAGCCAAATACTGATTAATCAGGGCGAGGAATGCACACACATCTGTGTGTGTGTGAACGAGTGGGTTTTTGGGTCTGGGGGTGGTTGGTTCAGTGGGAATAAGCTGTCAACTGTGAGAAATATGTCATGGTTCCTGCATCCCATGTTGAACATCTGGTGCTCATTGGCAGGATGCTGTAGAGAGCATCAGCCCCAATAACCAGGTGCATCTGCCAATTCTCAACCCACTGCTGTCACTGTGAGGGTCTCCCCTGAACCCCTCCACAGCAAACTCTCTTCACCAGTGCTCGGTTTCTCTTTCCGTCTCTCATGAGCCAAAACTTTCGGTCATAGTAACTTGCTTTGGAGTTGCTGAAAGGGATTTAGAAACTGAGACAGAGAGCAGGAGTCGACATGTCTACTATCATGTTCTGTCAGAATTCAGAATGCATGGTTATAAGGAGCTGCGTCTGTCTATAATCTCTGACTGCAGGCTTTAAAATATAAAAATGACATTTATGGCCTGTTTGTTTTTTAAGAAAGGTTGGACTGAAGAATGACAGGATCAGACTGGAAATAGAATTCTCTCTTTCTCGCTCTCTCTCTCTCTCTCTCTCTATGTATATATTTATATATATTATGTAATAGTTTTACAGCAGAGTTACGTATGTTTTGTATGTCCAAATTGACTCTTTTTCAGGAAAAAACCCAGACATTTTAAATGATTATATACTATGTTGTCAAAGTCGACAAGCACTTTTTAATACTTTTTATTGGTTAGATATTTGACAAACATAAAGGGTGACTAATAATATTGATTTATGGCACAAAATGAAAAAAATTGCGAAATCTGGAGATACGAGGTTTCAGAAGAACAGCAGCGATTTTTAAATGTTGCCACATTTCACCTCAAAATGATTCAAAATTTCCCAACACCTATTTTGTATAAACATGGACCTTTCTTTTGTTTAGAGAAAGTCATTTTGAAAATATAACTCAATATAACATTTCTGTTTAGATCATTTATGTGTTCAAGATGAAGTTTTGTAATAGCGGAATAAACGGTTTTATCACCTTATCTCAAGAATAGTATCGAAACAGACTTTTTGCTAATGTTTTGCTGAAGTCTCACACAACTGAATAGACTCGATGACTTTTCATAGGAAAACAGCATATCAGTTACACCTGAGTTATCAGTTATTATTTCAGCACACTTTGTCCACGCGGTTGATTTATTGCTAATTTTTTGCATATCCACCCATAACGTGGCCGAGGGGCGATGTATATCCAGCACGCCGGCCGTAGGAAATGCATGCCTGAAAACGCTGACCTAATAACGTTAGATAAACGTTAGATAAACAGAGACCTGGAGGGAGCCAAACAAAACAGAAAGAGCAGAACACGTCCTGTCAGTCTCGGGTTTCTGATAGTAAGTGTTATTTAAAAAGCAGCTGAGGTGAGTTATGTTCTCTCGCTCATAGCCATCTGTTTCCTTACCTCACACAGGCAGCCCTTAGTGCCTT
Source organism: Triplophysa siluroides (assembly GCA_006030095.1). Taxonomy (NCBI): domain Eukaryota; kingdom Metazoa; phylum Chordata; class Actinopteri; order Cypriniformes; family Nemacheilidae; genus Triplophysa; species Triplophysa siluroides. The sequence continues at coordinate 3,773,410 of VCII01000935.1, read as the reverse complement.
GAAACAGCTGTCAGAACAAGGACTGGACCCAGTGGACGGACCAATCAAGGTAGAAAATGGATCATGTGACATGTATGTTCAGACGGAGCTGTAAGTACATGCACCCCACCCGTCCGCACCTAACACCTCCATTTTAGAACCAATGGCATATGCAAATGACTCCCAGATGATGAGAAATCTGTTATGTCTCTATGACGTGTTATATAAATGACAGAAGTGTTCGGAGGCAGTGTAAACTGTTACGAGATCCTCGGGATGATTTCACGAAGTGGACATGATTTATGCTTCGTTCCTTTTAAATATTTACAAACTGTCATGTCGGGGGTCTTGAAATGCTTGCCATGTGTTGCCGCTCTTAGAATTAGATCACGTTAAACCAATATATTGCCTCGATTTGTGCATAAACCAGCAGTTGGTATCAGGTGTTAGTTATTCTATAAAGGAAGCGCTGAAAGAAATGATGAAGGCTTCACGTCTTTATCATACTTTATTTACTTTTAAATGTATAGTCTACAGGGAAGTATTGATGACTCGGTCCTTTTTGTAGTAAAAGCTATCGCCTACTTAAAGACAAGCCCTTCAAAATTTCTCCCACTTCCTGTTTCAAAAGGACGTGTGTCAACACATTTGTCCTTTAAATGTCAATGTCTGAAACCTGTCCACTCATTTCACTATACACACGTCCCGTACGTCCACTGAGCTTATCACTTGAAACACACAAACAGATGGGAATTTTCCCTAAGTGGTCCCCTCAGAATGTCCACGACAGAACCCTTTGCATGATCTTTATCCACCTCTAATCAGAGGGGTTGCTGTGGGAAATATGAATCTGTCATATCCGTGATGAGTAGGGTGCTGGAGAATGAAATAGGAGAATGGAAATGATAGACACGCCAAAGCGGAAATCATACCAACCCATTCAAGAATATTTTCATAGGAGGTGTGCCGTTGGAAAAGGTTAAAGAGATGTTTATTTACAGTGGCTTTAGCTCTTCAGTACAGCACAAAGCAAAGAGGAAAATCTGCACGTTTCAACTGCCTTTCTAGGCTGCGCTGAAAAGGGCTGATAAGAGGGAAATATATCAGTAAGAATCATTAAGACTCAACAGCACTTGTCTTTTATTTATTTGTGTTGTCATAGATTTAAAATCTTACTGTCCAAGACTCTGAATTCTGATTGGATGAACTGTAAAATGTATGTATTAAATGTATTAAAGGAATAGTTCACCCCAAAAGGAAAATTCTTTCATCATTTATTAACTCTCATGTCATTGCAAACCTGTATGGCTTTCTTTCTTCTGCAGAACACAAGAGAAGATACATTATAAGCAAAAAAACATTGACCCGCATTGACTTCCATTATATGGACACAAACCACTTAGACATTTCTCAAAATATCTTATTTTGTGTTTCACAAGGTGTTAAACGTTGTGATGGTGAATAAATGATGACAGAAAAGCTTTTTGGATGAACTATACCTTTAATACGCTAAGTACCTTTATTCGCAACCGACAACCACGTAATGTACTTTATTGCTTGGAACATGGATTGTTTACTCAGATCATTAGTAATAATAAATATATTACCTCTAAAATCTTCATTTTTGATTTGTATAGAATACATTTTAGGATAATTTATTTTTACTTTTGTCACATTCATTTTTTGGTTTTCTATTTCATTAGTTTATATTTGTAGCTTAGTCCTATATTTATTCCCGCCTGGTCGTTTTGCAGACAAACAAAACGTCTGGCCGAGAGGATGGACAGCAAACCGACTAACTCAGGCACCACTGCTCAGGACTGCAAGGATTCAAAGGCCGTCGTCTAGGAGCTGACCCCGCCCATACGCCCCTCCCCTCGAAAGCCCCCGCGACCGCCGCTGCATCCTTCTACACGTGTCAACATGCAATATGGTGGATGTGTCCAATGACAAAAAAAACGAAGAAAAAAAATGCATTCTTTGAGTCTATGTGAAGACAACACTATCTTAACACAACATTTATTTACTATAGAGTTAATTAAAAAGCAAGCAAACGTAAAGAAATGATAAAAACGTAATGCATGGTAATGTTTAAAAACGAAGGGAAATTTAAGTGATTATGTCGAATTTCCCCATTTGATAGATGTTTGAATATTACGTTCACCTTTGTCTCTAAGTCATATGGATTAAAACAGGCGTATATCATGCTATTAATGCAAACGAAACATTATTGGGGAAAACAAAGTTGTGTATGTTATTTTGGGGTGGGAGGTTATATCATTTTCCTTTTTTCTTCTCTATGAATAACAATGCTTGAGTATTTAAGGATTAACCAATGCCAGTGCTGTGAAGTCGTAGTTGTTGTCTTCATATATAGTCACCCAGCTTACCGTATATGCTGACATAAAGCATTCATCTAACTCTATGGATGTATATGTAGATTATTATACGCAGAGGAAAAGAAAAACATATTACGAGTGTGAACCAATGGATAAAACTGACGCTAGAGGTAAAGCATTGGTGATGCAACTTATCTGAGGCGACCCACTTGCCTTTTATAACATTCCTTGAGAGTAGAGTTATATTACAGATTTGAAAAGGTAATATACAGATTCAAAACAGTGTTCTTCTCTCTTCAGTTTTGTCCAGCACATCTACACCCATGTTGTTTGTTGTATTGACTCGATGCATCAACTGAGTGCTTTTAAAAGCTGCATTCTGGAGTTCTTCGAAAAGAGAGGCTGGTATTAACCGACAGACTCTCTTTTCAAAACGATTAAGTCGTCGAAATAAAGAACAGTTATTTGAAACTGTCAAAGGTAACTTGTTGGAAGAGCATTTTTCTCCCTGAAGACATACAGTGTAATAACAGACATGTGAGTTACTTAAAATGCAGTAAAATCACATCAGTTCGTGTTGAAATTTTGGTGTCTTGTCTTTTTCATGTGTTTGTTTGTATTCAGTGAGTCATATAGTCAAAATCTTTCAATAGATTTTGTTGCAAAGTATTATAGCATTGTAATGTAAAAGAAAAATGGAATTAAAAAATGTACATACATTTTAAAATGGGTAGTTGACAAATATACTGTTGCATCCTATGGTGTGATAAAGCAAAAACCACAAATGAATGATATATTATTTTGTATTATTAATATTTGTATTATAATACAAAACAGCATAAGAGAGATTTATCTTCATTTTTATTTTTTTCTCAATTTTTGATGTCACACCAAACGACACATTTACGGTTTATTTGTCAACTACCCGAATATTTTCCATTTGGTACATTCCACTTTTGCTGTAATGAAAACATATGTGGACAAAAGCGATACAATATTAAGAAATCCATGTTATCCCAGCATGATTTGAGAATGTTTTTAAAAGCATCTTGTGTTGTTCAATGGAAACAAGGAAATCTGAGCTTTTGTACTTTAAAACTGAACATATTATCTCAATGCAATGTGGAAGATTAATGAGGATCTATTGACAGAAATTCAATATAATATACATAACTATGTCTTTAGAGGTGTATAAAAATCTTACGTAATGAGGCGTTATGTTTTCATTCCCTTACAATGAGCTATTTCTATCCCCTTACATAAAATGCGCCATGTTGTTTCTACAGTAGCCCTAAACGGACAAACTGCTCTACAGAGCGTTTTTCATACATACGTTATTTCCTTCGGCAAAGAAGCGAAAACGTGGCGACATCTTTGTCCTGTGAGAGCCACTGTAGCGCTTCGAAAGGAAGGGGTGACGGGTCCAGTGAGCCATCGGTTGCAGTTCGCAACCTCGCCACTAGATGCCACAACATTGCCTACACTGGACCTTTAACTTACATTTAATAGTTGATTATTGACCTAGACCCAGATGTACACTTGTAGATCACACAGTCTGTAGTTTTATTTACTTAAAAACCTGGTAATAGACAACTATAACACATCCACCTCAAAACACAACAGGTTTCGTATTTTGCTGCCAACACATGGGTGTGAATTAAAAACCACAGGAAATTTGCTCCAGCATATGGCGTTGTGCTGTGTCATACATAAAATGGTCTTAAAGGCTCAGTAACACATGAATGATCACGAATGAGTCATTAAGATGTTGCACCGCGGCAGATTAAAAATAGATCAGTTCTATAAAAAAATGACTGCATTGTCATTCATGGATAGAAGATTTTTTGCAACACCACCGTTAAGTGTATTTAACATTAAACTCACCCCCGATGATTGAGGACATAGATGATCCTTCAAATCAGCAATTTTCTTTTTTGCTTAGCGGATCTTAAAAATGGCCAAAACATACTCATGACTTTCTTTGAAGGATAGACCTGGGCTGTCTGGAGACTTAAGGGATGGGCCACCTAGAACGCCAAAGCAACCTCATAGAAATGACCTGCTAACAACACCCAGCGCTGGTCATTTCACACAAGCGGGCGTCAGTCACTCATATTGTCTAAAGAAAAAACAAATTTTGTTTTCTTAGTTGGTTCCTATGCTGGAGAGACTGTGGGTGTGTCCTGTGGGTAATGATGGAAGCAATCACTCTACGCACATCCTGTCTCATACATCAATGAGATGTTCTTTGTAATCTTGAGCGCTTTTAAGAGTTTAAAAAAACTTGAAAAGAATTTTGATTGTTCAATGGGATTCTAAATTTATTTTATTTACACAAACTACTTTTCTGCATTTAAAAATATCGTATCAACTTTGGAAATCGAACCTGTAACCTTGGCATTGCTAGTGTCTTGCTTAACCAGGTACGCCAAAAATAATTTCACAATATGAGCCTTATGTAGAATAATAGCTCACTTACTTAAAGACAAATGCTTAAATTGTTTGTAGAAGTTTCTTTTGTTTTTGTTCCTTTTGTCGCGGCAGGCCAGAGATGTTATGGGTCATTATAGGGCCTCAGACTTTCTCTGGAACACCCATCGCTAAACCGATACGTAGCTACGCAACCTCAACAACAAACTATCCGGCGCAGCTGTAAATTGACATGAGAAACTTCCAAATGCCGTGATCTTTATTCCATAACATTGATGTTCATGAGTAAAACGTAACTGCAGATCTCTCTGATGTTTATGGTGCGAGACTTCCATCTTCAAAGTTTATGGGACGTTAAACTTCTTTTTATTGTCTGAAGATATGACCGATATCGTCACTGTCCTTCTAAAACCTCAGATGTCCAAATTAGCTGTTTTTCAGGATATGGAAAATTTGGATTAATACAGTTTTTTCAAAGTTGACAAATGTTTTTTTATACTTTTTATTGGTTAGATGAAGATGCAAAACCCAGTGAAAAGGGTGTCTAATATTAATGATTTATGAAAAAAATAAGGAAATATGGAGATACGAGATTTCAGAAGGACAGCAGCGATATGTTATTGCCTTTTAAAATGCACTGTACACAAAAGTCCAAAGAGACAGGCAGGATACACAACTCCACTTGAACCATTTAGACACTTGTTATAGCATTCTTGTATGACCCAAAATCATTACTGCTCTTTCGCAACACTAAGCTTTAAGCTGGCTTTTCTTGCTATGGGAAAACAAAGTTTATTGTTTCCCCCCTGCAGAATTAAGTGTTATTGAGCCTTTGAAGCTTTTCAAATGAGTCTTTTTGTTCTGTTGACTAACAGTAAAATGACATTTTAACAGTCTTGTTTTCATGTTATTTCAAAGCTATGAATTTCTGGTGATATGAGCCGTAATTAGTTTCTCAGCGGGCCGTTGCTTCAATAGACTGATTCTATCTGACAGTCAGCTGCAGGGGTTTGATGTGTCAATATCTCTCTCTCTCTCTCTCTCTCTCTCTCTCTCTCTCTCTCTCTGTATTAACACTAATCTTGCACCATGGCCCGTCACTCAGTCCAATTATCCAGACTAAAATGCCTCCACTGCAGGCGAACATATTGATGTCTACTTGTGGTTGTGTAACAATTGATGACCATTGGCTGTATGTCCTCAGAGACGGTTTCTATGGGTTAGTCAATAGTTTTTTTTGTTAATTAGCTTTATTCATTCGTTCAAGTAATTCTTTGCTGAATTGATGCAAATGACGTTCAGGCAGAGAAGTAATACTTAATATTTTTCTATGTCTATAGGCTATGTCTGTCAACACAATGAAATCTTATTAGACATGTGATATGAAGTTTTAACTGAATATTATCACATTGAGTTTACTCACACCATGTTCATCACACTTAAGCGCCGTGTTTATTGACACAAGCTTTGCAATGAAATCCTCCTCTCTTCCTATGATGCATTTCCCCCTCAGTGAAACGTACATCTCGGCTCACTACTACAGGCATATTGGTTACAATGGAAGATTTGAGTCATAAGATTCTACATCGTTTACTCCCCAGGATCCCACCCAAATGCTGTGATATTAGGACTTATACCCACCAGTACTGTAAATGTAGTTCCCCTTTTGTATGCATCACTCATTCCACTAGAAGTTTTTATTGATGAGCTTAGTGATCTAAAGGAATGTAAAAAATTGGCAATGTGAAATACAAAGTCTTCAAAACCTAGATCTGTGCTCTGTATCTCAAGAATTTCTGGTATTTGCTTACATTATACTGCGGTGCTGAGAGTTTTTAGATTCTTCTGTGGTCGCAAGCTCAGCTGGATTCAAGGTCGAGTCTTAATAAAGAAACCACAGTAATCTAAATCATTTTATTAATTTAAGTTAGGTAGAGACACTAAACATTGGAGTCACATCTTGTGCTCCTCTATAGAGCAGTCTTTAGGAAAGTTACAAAAAGCGTATTTATGTCATACTGTTAAACAAATGGCAAAAGTGAAGAGGTAGAGATTTAGGGTCATCGCAGTGGGTGATGCCTGTTGGAATGTAGTTTAAACTCATGTGTTTCCTCATTTTTTCTTTACATACATACAAAGTATCCAAATATATATCTGTGATGTCTTTTTCAATAATCAAATAGGTTTGCATACACAAAATGACAATTCAGACAATTTAACTGGACAATGTTGAGTGTGTTGCATTAAAATGCTTAGCATTAAAATGCAAAATAAATGTTTTTACATGAGTCATTCCCATTTCTAAACCATTCCCACCCAAATATATGCATAATTTCATCCAAGTCATTGCCGGTTGATGCAAAAGTAAAAAAATGGATCACATAAACTAAGTATAGCATTCGGTAACAGAAGATCTGGATGTTCCTTCAGAATCCCATACACAAACTAAACATGGCTTGAGTCGGTGATATCAACAATTTAGGAGATAAAATATATTGAAGAATGTGCGACAGATGCTCATCTTCAGGTCACATATCACTGAAACCTTTTCTGATACATGACATTTAACACAGTTGGAGTCAGAAATACAATTGGTCATCATAAACGGTCGCTTTTAGAACAATGGACGATAACCAGTCATCACACGGTTTATCATTGCACCATTGTCTAGCAGATGATCTTCTGTTGTCTTTATACAAACTGGGGATCTAAATGGCAAAGTACCACACTGAACTGTTTAGATAATGCTGGCAGTGTAGAAGAAAGTAAATACAGTGCATGTCTACACACAAAACAAAAAAGTGACAAGATTTTACTGTTCGTACAGTAACATACTGTATATTTTCACGAAGACACTAGATAATGCTGGTGACTACATTACGTAAATAGTTAATTACTGAATATCTCATGTATGATTTCAAAACTATTGACACAGAATATAGATGAACGGTTTCTTTAAACAAACCTTCAGAAAAACAAAAAACAACAAATAAATCCTTAGTGTAGTACACAGCTTTCTTTGTTCCAGAGGAACAATATGGTAAACCTTTGCATCTGCCAAATGCAAGTGCACCAGTCTAAACTCAGTCTTTATCCATCTCTCGCTTCAATCTCAGTGGTCTTATCCGCACGCGCCTCAAAACGCGCCCCTTCTGGAGCTAAAAAAACAGCGCCGTCTAGATCCCATTCTTAGCCTCGTTGTTGTTCATTGCTTCCTTCCTTTGAGCCAAGAAGGGGTACATGCACTTATCCGCTCCCAGGAACCGGTACATGCACACGATTGCTTCGAACGGCAAAATGCTGCAGAAAAACGTTTGAAAAAAATGTAAACGTTACTTCTTATCCCACAAGCATCAGCATTCAAGTTTGACGTTAGTATTCAACCCCTACCTTTTCATAAAGTTGACCATGTATATGATGCGAGGCGTGCAGATCATGGGCTGGTCTGTCAGGATGGCTCTCATGGCCTGCTTCACGCAGAACTCTGGCTTCAGTGGAGGGAGAAATGGCTCGATCTCTTTCCTGAACCACCCAAAACAACGATTAAGAAAGTTACATTAAAGGGCTTAGCTAGTCAGATCAAGTCTTTTTTTTACTCGAGTGGTAACAGATCCAGCATGCACCTGACAGAGGCAAGCTTCTATTCAGCTTAAGCCCTATTGTGTCCATGAAAACCCAACCTGAGAGTGACATGAGAGGCCACAAGCAAAGCTACCCTCGCTGTTGTTAAGCAATGTCTACTTGAACCAGATACCCATTGTCTGCCTCGCTCCTTCAGCGGCTACTTGAAACCCAATCGTGACATTTGGAAGCTTTCATTCGTACCTTATTCTGCAACCTTTGAACATGCCCGCGTCCACCAGGTAAGGACAAACCAGAGTCATCTTGATACCATCCTTCTCCGAAGCCTTGATCTCGTGACTCAGGGACTCGTGGAAGCCGATGGCACCAAACTTGCTAGCGCAGTAATCCTGTAACCACAAGGTAAGTCTATAATGGTGTGCTTTGAATTGCAAAGACAGCTGAACATTATCGAGCTTCCCGGGGCGGTTTTTCCTTCTCTAATGGCACGGGAAGGAAAAGCAGCTCTGTGATTTCATTAGCATTCTGGAGTACAGGTAGAGCGTTTTGATGTGGTTCGCTGTGGACATAATCTTCAGAATCAAGAGTGGGCAAACACAGATGCGTGTATGGCATAAAGGGATTTGATGTGCTCACAGCGGATTGAGTCACGCCATTAATAGTAAAGCCATAAAAACTTGCATTCAGAGGTTTTCAAGGCAACATAATAGGTTAGACACTGTGACTGGGATTCTGGGACCCTTTGAAGTGAGACTAGAGTAAAAGACGAGGGCTTGTAAAACAGAAGCGTGCGTACAGCTAACAAAACAAAACGGGTAACGTTTTCCCAAAAGCCTGCTAGGAGAAATGACAGTAGAGAAAGAAGAGGGTGTTGTTAAACTCCATGAAGTTCCTCATATCCATAGACTGGCGTAACCTATTACATTTTTTTTTTGACTATTTTAGTATTAGTAAAACTTTAATTTAAAAGAAAGTCCCAGTGTAAGAATTTAAAGTTAAAGTCCAGGGTTCTCCAACCTTTTGGTAAACAAAGGCTACCTGAAGGGAATTATATACAGCAGCCAAAAAAATGTTTACGATAATTTTTACATTTTAGAATGTACCATTTATAGGTACGTGTTTAGGTAAAAGGGTTTCATTCTTTAAACTACTAACAAAATTTCTCCCAAATCTCAAAAGATTATTTTTATTTGCATTTATTTACAGAAAATGAAAACTGTAGAAACAGGTCAAAATAACAGATAATATGCTCTGTATTTTTTCAGACCTCAAATACTTCAAAGAAAACAAGTTCATATTCACTTTTAAGCAACACAACAGTAATATTTAAACTTAGAAAAGGTATTTTTTTATGTGATAACCTGGATTTTTATCACAGCTTTCAAGTGTCTTGTCATGCTGTCAGTCTTTCCCATTGCTGTTGGAAGACTTTTTGTCACTCCTGAGCTTTGATTTTGTTGAAATTCAACAGACACTGGACTGCCACAATACATCTAGAAATGCTGAATAAATTAACATTTGGAATGGTCTCTTATTTTAAATTATGATATTCTTACATTATATACAAACGTATGTAATTTATTTAAATAGAAACAATTTATGCTATTTTTACAATCACAATATGTCAAACGAATATTGAAATATGTACTGAAATCTCTATTTTTATATTCTGGATCAGACACGAGTATTATATTTCCTGTGATGCACTAGTGATCAGTTGGGCGATCCAATAAGCATCTCTTTCAGTTGTAGCATGCTCTTTAACCACCGCCAAGTGTGCAGCGTGCTAAATTTCCATGCCACATCGAGCCAACACGATGAGCGCCTCCAAAAATACTGCAGATTAATTCCAACAGACTTATGTGATGGACGCAGTACTAACCTCCACACCAGCTGTGCTGAACAGACCCAACGAACTGGCAACTGTCACAATGTGGCCATGGTTCATCTCTAGCATCTTGGGAAGAAACGCCTTGGTGGTCTGGAAGAAGATGAGTGTGAGGGAGGGAGAGAGAGAGAGGAACAAAGACAGTTATTTTACTTATGCTGTTCATCTCTGCCAAAGCCCTTTGATCCTGCACCCCTCCACCCCCTGACTAATAATTTACCAAGACTAAACACACTGTCCCTCGTCCTGCTGGGGGAGTTTAGGAACACAGTTCCATTACAGTCTTAAAGGCCATTAACAAGGAGCTTGGTTTTCACGTGCACTTAAAGAGATTAATTTATGTACGCTTCAATTTGTTTTGCTGGTGCTAGTTTTGAGAACGTTTTCATTTGTGACGCGGAAGTTTAACTTGGATGGGAAACAAAGTGCTTTTTAAGTGGAAGCTATGCAGCGGTTTTTCTAATGCCTACCGGGCGGATTGGAATTGGCCTGTAAGTGCTTGTAAAATGGTGAACGGGCCGCTTTTAGACACACACATGAGAGTTCAAAACAAGTGGTTTGTCTGTGGTTTCCTCTTTTCCCACAACGACTCGGTCCCAGGAGCGGCATCTCAGTATCCGCAGCACAAAGCCGGAACGGCGTACCCACTCACCGCTGTCACCACAATACCGCTCGACACCAAAACAACACTCGGAGCTTCTGTGACACCACAGAAGGGGTCAACAAAGACGGGGAAACAAACACCACCTTTTCAACCACGGTCGAGCATTAGCATCCCTCTGAAACTACTTTGCGCTGGTGGATCAAGATTGTGTGCCGTATGTTTCCATGAGCAAAATATTTCAACCAACATTGTCTCACTGAACTGGCTGGCCAAAGAAAGGTCGATGGAACATGGGAACGCGCTATGAAGAGTACAAAACTATCCAAGCCAAAAACAACAGAACCCCCTCCAGATACCTTCAATGACATCACCATTCATAATGGACCTGGGCTACGTTTGAGAACGGTACCAGCTCGCACAGTTTCGTGCAACGGGCGTTTTCTTGCTCCCCTGCCAGCCATCTCATCCTGACACTTTGTTGGAATACCTACGTGCCCTTGTGTTGGCGTGGTGCGCAAATCTCTCAAATTCATTCCCTCTGACTTCACTTTAACAAGTCTGCTGTCCACATTCTACAGTTGCTGGTGCTTTTTAATCCCTGATGTTAAGACTAAACTGTGTATTTTTCCAGTGCATTAAGTGTAAAATTGCTCTTAATATTCGCCTCATTGTGTTGGGGGGTTCCTTGAGGGGAAGAGACTTGGACCCGTTTGGGGCTGTACTCGTGCCTTGCATGCCAAACTGGTGGTAAGTATGCGTGCAAATGAAGAATTAGGGTAGTGTACATATGCCAACATCTTCCAAACAATGCGATCTACAGTAATGAAATTTCATTTGGAGAGTTTCAACTATGCATTGCTGCCAATGACACGGATTAGAAAATTGCGTCCTTCTTGTGCTGAATAAAACAATAAAGCACAAAATAAGATACAAAGTCGTGAATTTTAGCTTTGTTTCGGAGATCATGGAAAGAAGATTCTTGAAACTCTCGTAAACCTACAGAATATGAAACAATTCAACTTGTCCAATGTGATCCAAGCTCCAAACTGAGTCCAAGGACACGCAGTGCCATTCAATCTACTAGCACACACTTTTCTATTCATTTAAATGTATACTGACAACTCGCCAAGTTCGGTCGTGATAAAAGCTTGTGTAACAATAAAAGGATCTCAGCAACTAGTTCATCGTTTGCCCCTATGTGTACTTAAATGGCAACATGTCCTTGAGCATTCAAACCCATGTGCCCAACGTTACCAGCAAATGACCATCGAGCCTGATCATGCCACTGCCACCACCACACGACCTGTTCAAATGTGAACAATTGTAATATTCTTTGTATAAAACCCAAAGTACGTGACGGTGGGGGCCGTCGCTGATGCGGGCGCGACCTTACCGACCTCTCGGACACGAAACGTGTGAAACGGAACAGAAGTTCATGTCTTAATTCATAGCTTCCGTAATTGCTTCTCAGCGCCCGGGTTCACGCTAAATTAACTTCCAACAGCCGAGAGCTTCCTTGGCCCTTGCAGTGGTTCTGTGCCTGTTGTGCTCTCTAATTGATACAAGCTCAAGTGCGATGCTCCTCACAAAGCTCTTCACAGCTGCGGTGTCAGCCCGCATTAGTGCTCATGTTTGACCAGTAGGAATATGTATAAATATTGTTGCACAGAAAAGCCCAGATGGCCGGTAATTGGAAGAAAGTGGACAGAGAAATGTAGCGGATTGATGTACAGCTCACGGACTTCCAGAGAATTCCAGAGAAAATGAAGGGGGGATAATTGATATACGTTCACACGCCAAAGTCTTATTAAAATGGGAAAAGGGCTTACACTAACATTATATATCATAAACGTACCCTTCATATTGAAGGTAAAATACAGAACTGGGATTCTGATTTGCTTTAATAGCCCAGTTTAAATAAAGCCATCAATGGATCTCGTTGACCTGGAACCGCGTAAATATGATCAGCTCCAAGTCAAATAACGGCTACAGGTGCATCAGCATCTAAAACTACTCAAGTACGACCCTTCTGCCTGGCTGCTCCCTTTCTCCTGGTCCAGCAGGAATGCAGGCTGGAGAACTTGGCTCCTGTCACTTGGCATCTTGTCAAGCTGATCCCCAGACAAGAAAGCAATTGTCACATAAGTGGGTCAGGCAGCAGCGCCCCATTACCAGCGAGCTTGTGTACAAGACTCTCTTTCCCTTGATGCTTTTATCTGGGGACAGAGCCGAGACCTTTCTCTGCAGCCACGCTCATCGAACCACTATGAGGCTTTCACAGATACCATTGCACCCAGCTGTGGAACGCATTGCTCACATTATGCCCATAATGAGGCTGAATCTCAAGAAACCGGTCAAGAAAAGCTTCATATTACACTTCGAAAATGTTAATGGAGATAAATATGATTATATTTGTTATGTTTGGGATGGTCCTGTTTTGTTGCATTGTGACCCTGTCTATGAAATCCACGACATAGTCTTGAGTTATATCTGTCTAAATTTCATTGTTCGGATGAACACAGATAAAGATATTTGGAAGAATGGTTGTAACCAAACAGTTCTTGGCCAACATCAACTACCATAGTTGGAAAAATGACAACGGTAGTCAAAAGCGCCCCAGAACTGTTTGCTTTCCTACATTCTTTAAAATATCTTCTTTTGTGTTCAACAGAACAAATACATTTATACAGATTTGTAACAACTAAAAAGTGATTAAACGATGACAGAATTTTAATACATCATAAACCCTTGTCATTAAATTACAATTACCATATGTGATTTTTTTTCATTTAAAATTACTTTTTCTTTTTATCCCTTATGACACACAATAACAACCAGCCATTTCTTGGCCCCTATGGGGTCAACATCACACAGAGACTCACAAACATCTGACTAGACAATAAATCTGTACATTTGCATAATTTAAGATCTCAAGTCAGTCTGAATGGACTCAGTGGAGAAGTCGCTGGTCCTGAGATTCAAACGCAGCTGTAAGAAAACCGAGCTAGAGAGAGAGAGAGAGAGAGAGAGAGAGAGAGCTAGAGAGAGAGAGAGAGAGAGAGAGAGAGAGAGAGAGCTAGAGAGAGCAGAGAGATTAGAGCAGAGAGCGAGAGAGAGAGAGAGAGAGAGAGCTGGAGCTAGAGAGAGCTAGCTAGAGAGAGAGCTGGAGCTAGAGAGAGAGAGAGAGCTAGAGAGAGAGAGAGAGAGAGAGCTAGAGAGAGAGCTAGAGCTAGAGAGAGAGAGCCCGCTCGAGAGCTAGAGAGAGAGCTGAGAGAGAGAGCTAGAGAGAGCTATAGAGAGAGAGAGAGAAGAGAGAGAGCAGAGAGAGCTAGAGAGAGAGAGAGAGAGAGAGAGAGAGAGAGAGCTAGAGAGAGAGCTGGAGCTAGAGAGAGAGCTAGAGATAGAGCTAGAGCTAGAGAGAGAGAGAGAAAGAGAGAGAGACAACCCGAGCACAGACAGTCTGGAAGAGCAGAACTCTGAGATAATGGCTTCACTTCCTGTTGGCTCCTAAGGCTTTGTTACATTCCCACCATGCAATCCAACAAAATAAAGATGATGTCCATCTGGTATTTGCCCTTTCCTGCCTTTAGAGTTTTGAAACGCAGCAGACTGTTAAAACGAAAGCCTGGAACCGGCTGCCAGGTCATGTTTATAACTGCATCATATCGTCCTCTTAATCTTAAAGACACCAAAAACTTCACTTCATCCACATTTTTAAACTATAAACATTTTAAACTATTAAACTTTGTAAACTATTCATTTATGAAAATATTTTCTGTATTAAAGACACCAACACTGAATGAATAAACATAAAACAGGAACCTTGCAGTGTTGCACAGCACATGCAGGCAACGAGCAATTAAGATGACATGTTTGTGTAAGACAGAAAGGAAAAAAGGCAGTGTTGGTGGATTTCTATTCAGCTGGCTTGTGGCTTTAATGACCACATCCTCCACTCCGCTATTCTAGCCTGTCCTTAATGATTAAGCTCGGCTTTCATCATAAACCCCCACAAGAACCGTGTGGTTTTTTTAAGCTTCATGCAGCACAACCGTAACCTTAATGAGAATCCCAACTCCGCCACTAACAAGTGCATCTGCTACACTGAATAACGTCCAAGATAAAAAATAAAACAAAAACAGATAGCGAAGAACATAGCGTTACACATTTTGTGTCCAGGCATTTTCATGCTTCATTAGAAAGACATCCAGCACTTAAAACGTGTGCGTTTGCCAATTGGAAAATATGAGGAAGTGTGGGTTATGTGGTGTCCGCAAGGTGATATCCTAACACCCCGAGGCTATCCAAAAAAACATCTCGGCTAAAAGAACTATCAATACTCGCCCAATTAACCGTGAGTGAGATCACCGCTTTATTTCCCAGGCTGTCTGCCATGAAGTCAACTCTTACTTTTCCAACAAACATTAACTGTTCTGTCTTGCCCCCCTAGACACTTGCAACTATCCCATCCACAATGTGACTTCAGCACCGCATGACTCAAAACAAACCGCCCCGCTGAAGCTCAGCCCACAAGGTGGTCTTGATAAGACAATGCAAACTACAGACATTCAGGGCTTTAACGCATTTTCTGGCAATGGGGTTAATTTGTGAGGCCAAGTGAGAATGGACTTGTCCAAATGGTACTTCCCCAGGCAGGATGTGCCCTTCAATGGGCTTTAAATTAACAAACCAAGCCAGAGCAGATTGTTCCTGGTGATCTTACTCAAACCCCCCGCTGGACTTGTCTCCCTCAGAGCTTGTTTATATTCCGGGATCAGGGAGCTTTGGAGAGTACTATGTTGAAACAGCAGGGGCGGTGTTAATAAAAGCTTCTCAAGTGCTGTTTTAAGATCAGTTTTACTGTTATACATCGCGAGGACTGAAATTGGGGGCACCGATCCTAGATCGGTTCCTGAACACCGGCCAGATTGTTAAAATCTCACAGCCTGTGGATGTCTACATCCAGACGAAGCAGTAAATATTAATTTTGGCTGCCACGAAGAAATGAAATGAAGGAAAACAGATAACAGACCAAAGGAGAGAGAGACGGGGGCTGGGGATTTTACATTGAGAAGTACGCAATGCTTATTCAACTTGTGGGATGGCCCATTTTGGGTGACAGACAAGAGACATTTGTTTGCACTCAACGACACGACTGGTGGAGCATCAAAGTGTTTTAGTACAACAGACTAAAGATGCACGCTTGCTTTTATCATATGGAAATAGACTTAAAGGGCATAACTCGGCTCATTTTTTATTAAAGTGATAGTTCAACCAATTCCGTCATTGTTTACTCGTGCTCTTATCATTTCAAATCTTTATAAGTTTATTTCTTCCAGATAACACAAAAGAAGACATTTTGAAGAATGTTGTTAACCAGCACCTTAACTTGCATTGGTTTTACACAACAGAAGTGAATGGGTGCCGACACTGTTCAATTATCAACTTTCTTCAAAATATATTTTTGTGTTTTGCAGAAGAAAGAAATTCATACAGGTTTAAAATAACAAGAGGGTGAATAAATTGTGACAGAATTTTCATTTTTAGGTGAACTGTCCCTTTAAACGAAAAACTTTAACTCCACTCTGGCAGGATTGCAAGATAATAAACAGACTCAACACGGGTCAAATGCAAAGACTTGAGTGAATAGATCCCACATCAAATCTAAACCACTTCAGCTACAAATGTGGCTATGACTCACGCTGGCTTTCAGTCACTGTAAACCCAATTGGCGTATGCAGTGTGTAAAGTTAATTAAAACTCACCCAGAAGTGAGCGTGGCAGTTCACCACCATGGTCCGTTCGATCAGCTCATCGGGACACTCGAGCAGATGGTGGCCGGACACCACACCGGCGTTGTTGATCAACAAGTTCACTTCACCAACCTCCCTGCGTACTCGCTCTGCTGTGGCGTACACACTCTCTCTCTTCCCCACATCAACCACATATGTGTACACATGTGGCTGGAAAGGAGGGACCTCTTCCACACCATCAACAGCTCCTTTGGAGAAACAGATGAAAAAATCAATTCAGGCTCACATTAGCAATTCGTTTTAAGCATGTTTTTTAAGGGGGGAAGCCCTTAAAAATTATTTAAAAAAATAATAACAGTTATTGATTATGAGTATGAACAAATGTACTTAACATTAGTTAAGGCTCTGCATTTTACATACAAATTTGGCAACCATAAATGACAACATCGCATAAAACAGTACAACAATAATTTTTCAAAATCTCCTATAAAAGTTTCGATAGTATGAATATTAAAACTCACCCTCTTTTGTCATCGCGTTATCCTGCTCTCTGTACATCTGCCGAACCACCTCCGCAGTCTCTTCATTGCTCTGGCTATTGATGTCCCACAGCACCAAAGTAGCCCGACGCCGGGCGAACTCCTTCGCGTACAGCCGCCCGAGCTCGCCGCCCGCCCCGGTGATCAGACACACCTGTCCCGCAACGCTCTTCTCCTTCGGCCGTATGAACCACTTCAGTCCGGCCATCACGATAGCCCAGAGGACTTTCAGAATGACCACGAAAAACTCCGCAACAATGTTAATCATCATGTTTACCGTCGTTTCCGTGCGCCGAAAAAGTCTGCAAATTAGTTTTAAATAAGGATGAATGCGTACGACGTCCCGTTATATTAAACAGCCTGAGTTTTTTGTTTCGTTACTAACATTTATTTTTTTCTTTCACTATCCGCCTATATAAGAAGTTTATGGGGTGAGAAATCAATTAACCCCAAATGTCATAAAATTTCAGATACACATATATACAACACTCTACACCAGTTAGCAAAATAACGCATTAAACGACAATAATACCAGCATCACAAAAAAAGCGCACCTTGCCGAGCGAACAGGTGTGGGTCTCTTAACGCTTCAGTAGACGCCCCAATTTAACGCTACAAGTCGGTTTGTCTTAGAAAAATGAAGAATCTTTGCGATAAATACAGACGAATCTTTCCGCAAGCTAATGCCCAAAAAAAAGGGGTCGTATCCCGGCACGGATGCGCGCAACAGCTGCCGGAGCGAGTGAGAGTGATAGACGGACTCCTGACGGATCTCATAAGAGCACCGCTGCGGCTGCCTCTCTATTTAAACCAGCCCCTCTCCACAGGACCCCACAGAGAGATTGGCTCAAATGCCTGATTGAAATTTACATCTGCTTTCATAAGCTGTGGACGTTTTTGTATAACAGACTGTATTAATCACGCCTTACTAATAAGTGGTTGTTTTAAGGCGTATGGGCTGTTGAAAATGCATAGACTTTATGCTCTTTTATTCCCCTGGGGGTGGACTGACATTTTTTATTCGTTAAACTGCTGGGTCACTTTTAATGTAACTTTTATATCATGCCTTTCTACGTTGTTTTCAGTGCATGCTGCTTTCCAGATGCATAGGTGTGTGTATACGAAGGCTATGAGTGGTGTAAATTGTATTAGGGTGCAAGGGTTTTGTTTAATTCTCCTGTGATGTAATCCATTGTTAGACATTGTATAAACTTTAGTGAACCATTGAAGTGAGTTTTAAGGAAGTATTTCCTATAGTCCACAGTGTCAAAAGTGTCCATTGTCGAATAGTAGAGAAATGTTATGTTTGTTTCATTTGGAGCAAGAAAAATTATTAAAGTGGCTGAATACACCATGTTTTCTATAAAAAAACGTAGAAGGCTCTGGTGGGCTTTCATGTAAACAAATCATGGCATATATTTATAATCTGTGATATGACTGATTTCTATGGTTATTTTACCATATTACTTCTAAACATTCATACAATGATTGGCATTACAGGGTTTGGCCTTTATGCTTAATTGTGAACATATTATTGTCGCTCAGTGCTTAGAGCATGGCACTAGCAAGGTCATGGGGTCGATCCCGGGGATTGCACATCAGAAACAAATGTAAAATGCAACGCAATGTAAATCACTTTGGATAAAAGCGTCTGACAAATGCATAAATGTAGTATGGCATAGAAAAAGTGGATAAATATAAGAATAAAGGGTTTGAAGCTGTTTTCATTATTGATGATAGGAGAATTGTTCTTTTTTTAAATAGATGTGTTATCCATCACTATTATATTTTCGGATTCCAAAACATACAATAATACAATAAAGATATCTGTAATGAAGCAACTCAACTAGTAGCTCAGCAGAAATTACAAATTACAGATAAACTTAAAGACATCTTAAATATTTCATTAAAGCTTTTGTCTTCATTAAAATGAATGGGCTGCAGACATTTTTTTAATTTTTCATGCGTATTAGAGCTTTAGTTTGCCATTAGCCCATTATAGCATCTGTTCAATCACATGCTACATGTCATGAATGACTTGATAAATAAACCTCAAGGCAAAGTTATTCACAGAAAAGAACTAGAAAATGTCTGTACAACGTCGCCATCTTGTGGAGTTATTCTCTCATTACACATTTTGTGATCGGACTCGAGAAGTGTGTCGTACTTGTTTAATCGAGTTTTTATAACAATTTATAATCATAATTGATCATTTATAACATAACATCGCAAGTATGTATAACAGCATTTTACATGTTTCAGTTTGTAATAATACATAGAAACCCCCCAAATCGTGTTATATTTCGGTAATTAAAACTGTTGTATCACGTGTGGCTGGTAACAGCAACTATGGCAACGTCCACGCAATGCAAGGACAGCTTACGTTTTTTCTGTTTATTTCTGTTTTGTTTACCGGTCGCAGACATAAAAATAATGATAATGGCCGTTATTATTACTAATGTTACGCTTATCAAATGGACATAAATAAACGAGGGAAGCCTATAGTTCGGTCTTGAGGTTAAGAGATGAAACCTTTTGCCAGCGCCGTTAGACCTGAGTTGACGTCACTGCCAGTCGAAGTTCCTTTATTAAGACGAGGCGCGCGAGCCAGTCAACCTTCAAAGGACTTCTCGACTTCTCCGAGGTTCGGCGGTAACACGCACGGTAAATGCAATGCTTCTTTCATCAGGATTGAAATACTCAAACAGTCCGAGTTGTGAATTATGTTTTATGTTTGAAGCGTGACACTACATTTATTTATTATATTTTTTTAAACTGTCCATTTTTTTGTTTAATATTACATCTTTAGATTCCAGTAATGTAAAGTCACACAATGTCAGCTCTATGGGGTGAGTAACATAAAGAGACACGTGCTTGCGGGACATCAATATAAAGGACATTGCTTTTGGATTGAATCTGTGATCTATACATTTAATAAATAATAATTTCTTGTGTTTTGGTCAATTCAACCACACAGGTCTATCCTTCCATTTTTAGCCAAAGACAGTTCAGCAATGACCAACTTTACCTCAGACAAAAATGTGTTCGATAATGATACTTCTGGTCGGCATTTTTTGTTTGATAAAAGATGGAGAAAGGGAGTCAACATCACAAGTGCTATTGGAGGTATTGAACCTTCTTTCCAATTAATAGATATTTACTATTCTTGACTTGCACCCTCTTTCCATTTATTATTATATTATATGAACTATTCTTGAAATTGTATATAAAGTCATTATTATTTGTATCGGTAGTTGATGAATGTACCATACATTTGTGCTATGGTATGACTGCCTTATTTGATATTCTTAATAAGAATAAAATCATAATATTATATTATATATTATCTTATACACACACACACACATATATATATATATATATACAGTATATATAGTATTTATATTTACTATAGCATTAGAGAGATTTATCTTCATTGTTAGTTTTTTTCTATTTTTTTAGCAAAGTGGTTATGTGACCATTTTTTCGTGTCTCTTTTAACTTTGTGATGTCTGCTGCTTACAACTTCTCAGCTTCATCTGACAGGATCATCTCAACATCTCAACAAGATGATGTTCTTATCAAACAAAACTCCTCAATGCCTTTACCTTATCCAGAGTTCCATGTTTATCGGTCTCACAATTTAACCAGATTTGCCCACCGCAAAGAATTTTCCTTGGGCAAACAAAAACCTCTTATTTTTGGGTGAGTTTATCAAAAGTCTATATTACTGCAATACTACAGTTATCAATATATTCAGTGATTAATACTTTCCGCATAAACTCCAGGGCTGATTATCTCACCTCATTTCCGTCAGTCCTGTTACCAGCTACCACCCCGTATGTCAGTGAGAGGCTCTGTCTATCTCAAAACTATAAAAACAGGTAAGAGCGGCATTTTGTTCACTACAACTGCAGAAGAAAAATGTCCTTATATGTGTATTTACTTTATATGTATGTTCTTTGTTGCATACTGATGGTAGACTCTTTCTATTTATGTTTATTTTAGGTCAAGGGTGAAAAACAAGGCACGTAATCTCTTCAGTGTTGAAGCTAAAAACAAGCGTAAGCATTTTATCATTTTTGTTCACACAGATGAACTGATTTATTGTCATCTACCACGTTAAACCTTCTAAATGGGCTGTTGTTAAAAGCTTATTTATGTTAATTGTCCTTAGCTTGGTTAACTTAGCTTAACTTGTTACTTCTAAGTGTTTGCTTAGTGTTTAACAGGTGAGACCCCTCACCTCAAGTCATTGATATATTTCACATGTTGTTGTGGATTTAATGTAACACTCACAAACATTACTTAGAAGCGACTAAATTCAACCCCAAACACATAAGTAAACACACACCTCACCAGACTCCTGTTAACGCCTGTCTTTTGGATAAGGTGAGCAGACTGTTAAGTGTAAACCTGTGTAAGCAAACTGTGCTCTAGTCTAACCAGCCTGTGGGCCCACAATTGTTTTTCAGTTCAGTCCTACCCCGATCCGCACCTGGGTGCCACATCCTCTTTTGTTCAGAGGCTGACGGAGATCTCCTCCATGGAGGCGGAAACCGTCCGGCAGGAGAAAATTAGGAAACTCAAAAAGATCAATATGCAGGACTCTTAGTTAGAGTTTGTTAGCCAAAGAGGAAACACGCAGCTGAATTAAGAACCGTGCCAAGGTTGTGTAAATTAAATTAGGGTTAAACAGCTGATGAATAAATCAGTGTAAATACACCAGAGATGCATTATTAATGAATATGTTACATTTTTGGTGTAACTAGCTGAAAGTGTTTTATTTTAAACCAACTTTACTTGAAAATGCGTATTTTCCATGAATAACTGCCTTGAATTACAGTGATAATGCATTTATGTGATATGTTAATAGAAAAACAAAAGAAGTATTGAAAATGGGTTATATTGGAAAGATATCGCAATTGGGAAGATTGAAAGGAATTGTTTATTTTCAAAGATTCGAAGATTGTGTACTTTTTTATTTATGTCTAGTACAGATACAGTAGTACATTTTGCAAAAACAATAAAAATGTATCAGATTATCAAACATCTGCCCTCTGCTGGTGGTTACAGAAGATCCACCCTGTGCATATTACAGTTGATCACAATGATGCTCTGCTAGTATTAGATACATGTTTTTTCTAAGAAAGGAATTGTATTGCCAGGGATTTTTCCATATTTTGTTAGACCATTAGGATCTAAATAAAATTTTTTTACACATTTATATGTATTCATAGAATTAATTTGAAATGTTTAAAATAAAGGTACTGTTTTGGTTATAAGAACACAAATTCACTTATACTTCAAAAAGAATCTTAAAGATATTAAACATTCAAAATTATGAATTTATGTCTATAAAACTTCCTTAAATGGATACTTCGCCCAAAAATGAAATGTACTCTGAAAAAAATGGTTATACACTAGACAGCTTTGCCCCCTCGATGACTACAATAGTAGGAAAAATTACTTTTTTTTTGCTCTGTTGAACACAAAAGAAGACATTTTGAAGAATGTAGGACAGCAAACAGTACTGGATCACTTTTGACTACCCTTGTATTTTTTTCCTACTATGGTAGTCAATTGGGGACAAAATATGTCTGGTTGTAAGCATTCTTCCAAATATCTTTCTCTGTGTTCATCAGAACAAAGAAATTTATTCAGATTTGGAACAACTCGATGGTGAGTAAACGATGACAGAATCTTCATCTTTAGTAAAAAATAAATAAAAAAAACAATAAAAAGACTATGTTCTGAACAGAGCTACCATCACTAAAAACATCAATATAATAATCATTTTAACCAGAATATGTAAGATATCTTCTGCTTATAAACACATAATACTTTCAGTGATTATTGTACTAAAATAAAATGAAGCCATGTTATGATAAAATAATACATTTGGGTTAAATTGTATTATAAATTGCTAAATTGTATTGAAATACAAGTTAATACACAAAAAAGCAAATAGTAGCAGTACCTTTTGCAGATGCATGGGTGCATTTCAGTTGTAAATTTACATTTATTCATTTGGCAGACGCTTTTATCCAAAGCAACTTACAAAGTAGGAGAGCATATAAACATTTTGTCAAAACGCTAAACAATACCGGACTGCAGTAAATGCCAGACCGCAGGTAATATTGCAAGTAATACACTCAAGTTCCCTGTCAACCGCTCTCTAACAGCAAATGCAACAAGTCTGCATTCTTTTCCCGACAAAATCATTACTGAAAGCAACAATCAGAAGATTGTATGTACAGCAATATAAACTACTGAAAAAAATATAATATGTTCTCTTATTTTACAAAATCTCTATCGGTTCCTTTTTACCGTTTGAAAATTCAAGAGCTGCTCAGGTTCTCCTAATGTCCTGTTTTATCATTGACTTTCCTTGGCTTTCAACTTTAGTCAATCAAATTGACCTGGAACAAACAGTAAACAAAGAGTCCTTTAATAAAAGACTGCCACAGACCTGCCCACAAGAGGTTTATCATTTCAGCTCAGCTCATTTTAATGCACCCCAACCGGCCTGACTCAAGTAGTCCGTTTCTTAGTCCTCTATAATTTAAGTTAGAGAATCACTGCTTTTCTAACTTATTGAATGAAATATATAATACAAAATACATAATTTCCAGACCATGAGCCCTCATGGCATAAACTTACTATTTACTAGAAAGAATGTCATGTTTATGTTAATGCTATTCTTCAGTAAGTTTCTTACAGAGAGGTGACAGTGTGCAATCTTCATCTTCGTGAATCTGAGAACGGTGCCAAAGCCAAAACTACACACAGCCAAATCCACAAATCAAAAGGCCCAGATTTTGGCAAGAGTTTTAAGAGAGCTCAATAGAACAGTTAGACTGAATAACAGAGGTCCAGTTCAAAGAGTGACTTTGAGATCATGTGACATCAATATGTGTCGTATCAGACAAAAACCTCTTAGTTACTTTTTTATCTGATTGGTGAGTAAAACAAAATGTCAGGGCAATGCTCAACACTGGGGTGTTTTATGTGGTTGGGTAAAATATGACCATTTTATAGATTAATTTAAACCAGAGGTACATTGTACATTTATGTACAGTTATTTCTGTTAATGTGTTACATTTCATGACTGCATTACATCAGCATTCCTTTCATAAAAAAATGATTAAACCAGGTCTGTGCCCTTCCTTAAAGCCAAATAATGAAAAAAGATACAAAGACACTAAAAGCTTGAATTCATATATCATGCATTAGGCAACCTGACAACAAATGCATTACTTTAGATAATCTTATTGATGAATAACTGTTGTGGCTTGGGGATATTGAGCTAACATCAATCATAACTTTATATCTTGATCTCCTTTGCAAACATGTGATTCCAATGAATCCAAGGCGAATATTTATGAGACGAGGGTTTGGTTTATCTTTTGAATCTCTCTTAAAGTGAAGAGAACAAAATCTTTTATGTGGTAGACAAAAATAAAACTTACGCATGTTCCGGCTGTCATAATGTAACGTATGCCACCGTGTCTCATGTTTTATATTGGCACTCTCAATACGCGCATTCTGGTTGAGATAACCAAGACAAATATCAGGTAGACACACACTCTTTGATCTCTCCGTTGACAAGAGAGCAAACAGTGAGAACACACCTGTTGGACAATGGGAAAAGGGTGTCACCCAATTGACAATTCTGAAAAAAATTGTATAAGTAATAATTGTAAAGTATAGAGAAAATACAGTGCAGTAATACAGAAATCATGCAAAGGCTCATCAGGTATGACATCACTAAATAAAGACATGCACAGTTGTTGTATTTAAACAAAACTAATACATTCATCAGACTTTGTTTCTTTGGTGTTCCATAAATGTGATAAGGAATTTTCCTAAATGTTGCTCTTTGTACTATATTGATGCACATTAAACTCCCCCAATGCAGCACGAATTGTTTGAATTTGTGTTTACTTGCAATGGTTGGTAACCACATTGACTGTCTGTATCCATGCCAGTCTTCTCATGGTCCTGTGGTATGCATAACATTGACATGACCCCACATAACTCTCCTTCAGTTATACACTGTAGAGAGTCACTCTTAAACACACACACAATGCATCTTATAATGAAACATACACAACGCAAAAATGTTTGATTAAAAATGAACGTTTATGATATACAACACACACCGTTAATGAGTAAACAACAGACCAACATCTTAAAGGGACAGTCACCCAACAAACAAATTCTGTGATCACTTTAAAATACCTTCTTTTATGTTCAACGGAATAAAGAAATGCATAAAGCAATTTTTCCTACTATTGGTTACTATTTGGTTACAAACAAACAATTAAACAATGGGAATTTAAAGACTTTATGTGTTTACCACAACTGCATGTTATGTTTGCATCACAAACAAAAGACAGATGAAGTCTGATTGTATATAGACTTGACAAAATATGTACATCATTCCTTTTTTTCTTGTATTCAACTGGTCACAACAAGTTTTTAAAAGAATTTGAGTCTCTTTAATGCAACAGTTCAGTTCACTGAAAATATGATAATAGCATAACGTCTGTTAACTTAACGGACTTGGAATAAGACAACATTTCTACACAGTAGTGAAATCTGACAAGAATAGTTTGATCTCAGAAATTTCAAAAGTGATTTAATTGAAAGTCAGTATTTCAGTTATACTGCCAGTATAACTATTTTCTTATTCATTTTTCTACAAGTGATCTATCTCGTTCTTATACTGTTTCTACTGTTACTCTTGCTTGACTTAGCTTTTCTTGTTGAAGTGAAAAATCAAAGGAATGACATGCAGACAGTCATAACAAATCTCCTACGGATTAATTCTCATGAGTATCCCATCATTCCCTTGATCCTGTTCTCTGTGCGTGAGCTGGTCTTCATTCCTCTCGTTATTACTCAGTGTTCCCTGTGAAGGGCGCAGTTTCAGTCAAGTGTGACAAAAAGTATGGAACAAAAAACAGCCATTCTACAGTGCATGTTTTTTTATTATTATTTATTTGTTTGTGTTTGGATGTGCTACGCTTTGCTACCAGATAGTCACCGTTAGCAACTACAACCACCCACAACACCCTGGCAAAGTGTACGTGAGTGTTGCCTAAACAAGCAGTCCTAAAGCTGTCTTTTCACAATAGCATTGATGCTTAATTTCATGGTAACTAATATATATTGATAAACATTAGTTTCATTGTTTTTTTGTCATCAGACTTTGAATGTATTCATCCATTTGTGTATACTTTTCTATGACTAGTAAACAGATAAGAGGATGTGTTTGTAATGCAGTTCCGGATATGTTCAATATTCCGTTATACTGCTAATGTTTGAACCTTGTGTCATTGTGTCCCTTCTTATTCAATTATGGCACCGCTGTGATTAGATTCAACAACCTAATTCTCTAAAGAGGAAATGAAGCAAACACACCGCAGCAAATAAACAACCCCAAACAATCCACAACAGCCAACAACTTGTCCTTGATAAAACGATAACTGAAACATGAAATGCATGGTGACATCTAACATTGCTTTGCGCGGCCCCAGGCTCTTTAAACTGGAGCGGGGCCAATTGTTCACATTCCTCCTACTGTTTCTCTGCTGTACAAGCTTCTGTTGTCCAGTGAAAACAGTCTGGGCACTGATCCGCGATCAGTCTGATGTGGCACGCCAGGGCACGGCAGCCAAAAGAGCGGCAGAGAGAGAGAGAAATCTCACACACACCCTTCACTCAAACAACATCTCCCCACCTCTTTTTTCCTCTCTGTCGCTCACTTTGTGCCTTGTGGACTGCAGTGAGTACAGAGACACTAGGTGAGTTTTATAGATCTGGGTTGGACATTCAATTCCTCTTACAGCGTGAGCTCTCGGTAGATGTGTTTCTCTGTGCAAACAGAGCAACCGTGCTGCCACAGGTATTCCAGGTCATTCGGATTCCTCCAGGAACAACTTCGCCTACCTGTGACTCTTTCATTTCCTATCTAGGAATGAGAGCCGCGCCGCTCTGTGTAAGAGGACCCAAACGCTGCAAGGAGAACATATTGCTGTCTCTTCCATTTTAGGGTAGTAGGGTTACGGCTTCTTTGTTCATTTTTGGGCCGTCATGGGGCTGTTAGTGGAGCAATGCCTGGCTGTTTGTGGCCCTTTTATTTGGGATTAACCACTTTGCTGAAGGGGGGTGCTCAGGAAGGTGTTGTCAAGGAGCAGATCGCACCTGTTTTACTACAGACTGGAGGATGGACCGAGTCTACGGGACATGCTATTGTGATGAGAGGTGTGTCAAAACGAAAGACTGCTGCTTTGACTACCCAACAGCGTGCCCTGGTAAGCCATATTGCCAACACATTGCGCTATTAAAAAAAGGTGTTTCACGATGCCATAGATTCTATGGCATAGAAGAACCATTTTGGCTGAATGGTTCCATAAAGAACATTTAACAAAATAAGCATTCTTTGTAATTGAAAAAAATCCTTAGATTATGAACGAATGAAATGCATATAAATGAAAATAAATTCACTAACAATGAGCAATATCATTTTTTAGAATGTATTAATCCTTGATAATGTTAATACAATTATTTATATGGTGTGTTAACTACTATTTACAGTTACAATGTTTGATTTAAAAAGGTTTAGTTGATAAAATTAACATTTACTTAATAAATACTGTAGAAGTATTGTTCATTGTTAGTTCACGTTAGTTAATGCATTAAAGGAAGAGTTCACCTTCAATAAGAAAGGTGAAAAATGTTGGTAACAGAAAACATTTGGTCCTTATTGACTTGGATTGTTTTTGTGTCCGTACAATAGAAGTCAATGGGGACCAAAGGTTTTTGGTTTCCAACATTTTTCAAAACATCTTCTTTTGTGTTTTGCATAAGAAATTTATTCAGGTTTGAAATTACAACACGGTGAGAAAATGATGACAGAATTGTCATTTTGAAGATGAACTATTTGAATTATGAACTAATCAACAAACACAACCATATTGTAAAGTGTTACCGAAATGGTTCTTTGAGAAAAATTTATTTGGGGAACTTGGATAAAATAACTTATTGTAGCACCTTTTCTAGAGAATATAAAGAATAAATGGCTGTTAGAAATTAAACAAACGAATAAACAAAATAATACATTCGGTAACATTTATGGCTAAAACATAACCAACGTGACAGGATAGGACTAAAATACTTTTTCTGTAACGAATGGCGATTTCTTTAGGAAATTGATATTTTTTCAACGTATCTTTATCGACAGGAAATCAAGATGGTGACCCTTTGTAAACTGTATAAAGAACACTGTAAAATAAAAAAGTGAATATGTGTCAAAATGAGTGGCAACATATATTTAACATTAACTCAATATGCTTCTTCTTAACTAGTCAAAATCTAAAACTTCACATTGAAATGACTTTTAAATGAATATTTGATTACACTACAAAAATGAACTTAACCAAGACTATTCTGCTGTGATAGCCCAGCCTTGTGTCATGAGCGAGTGGAGTCACTGGAGCGGATGTGCCCAGCCATGCCAGCCCTCGTTCCGTGTTCGAGGCGCAGCATTCAGATTCAACCCCACAACAGTGATCAGGTCTGTCCAATGCTGGAAGAACAGGCAGGCTGCATGGAGTATCAGGACCGTCAGGGCGGCTTTTGTGCTCAGACACAAGGTGCAGTATGAACGCATTAGGGGTGTCAAACGCAGTTCCTGGAGGGCCGCAGCTCTGCACAGTTTAGATCCAACCAGCTCTAAGCCACACCTGCTTGGAAGTTTAGAGTAATCCTGAAGATGTTGATTAGCTGAATCAAGTGTGTTTGATCAGGGTTGGAGCTAAACTGTGCAAGCTGCAGCCCTCCAGGAACTGAGTTTGACACCAGTGCATTAGGCCCTTTTCACATGACGTCACGCATCTTCCATTCTGCCGTGAAGCAGTGAATCGTTGCTTCCGCCAGCGCCTCAGAATGGAGTTTACCAAGTCCCTTGCACAGCTGCCACAAATACGGCTAGATGATGTACAACATCTTGCAGACAAATTTTCGCTTATGACAAGATCAAAGCTAGATAAAGGATATAAATACTTTGTTGAACAGAACCTGGTAAGTGTTTTGTTTTCTTTTTGTGTTAGCGAAGGTGCTATGATAAGTACTTGAATAAGTGTTCTGTCACTGTTGCTAAGTTCCAGCGCGATGGCAAAACCGAAGTACTTGTTTGTTGCAAAACGGGATTCACTGCTTTGCGAAAGGCGGAAAAACGTCATTGTGAAAAGGGCCTATACAGCGCTAAGCTCATTATACATTCTAAATGTGAACTGGAAATGACCTTTAGTGGATCGTAAACCTGCTCAGAGTTGATCATTTAGCTTTACAGGTGCATTCATTCTGTTGGATTAATTCCAGGAACAGCATTTATAACCACAATGGAGTACAGCAAAGGCAGAACACATGATTTGTATGGGGCCCCGGTGAACCCTGGGTATGTATCAGCAGATTAAACAGACACACTGTTCACGATGAGCATTTGTGATGAGAAGGCTGTTTATTAAATCCAATGAATTGTTCATTACTCTAAACCACAGACCTATCCTATTTTATCAAAGATTACTTTTTCAGAACAGTTTGATTTTTACCTACAAAGTAAAACACCCTTTTATTCACCCCCAGATACTTTTTATAAAGACCATAAATGAATAAACAACATGAACGCAGATAAACACAGCATCGCCTATTTCACAGTTTCTGTATGGAATTCAAGCTGGAGGCTCTCACAACACAGTGTATGGTAGAGAACAGACCCTATACTCGCTGGATGCAGTACTTGCGGGAAGGTTACACCATCTGTGTGGCTTGCCAACCTCCAGCCATGAGCAACCACAGCCGGTCTTGCCAAGGAGACG
The DNA here is from genome assembly GCA_006030095.1 of Triplophysa siluroides. NCBI lineage: Eukaryota > Metazoa > Chordata > Actinopteri > Cypriniformes > Nemacheilidae > Triplophysa > Triplophysa siluroides. Next base: position 3,743,409 of record VCII01000935.1, on the reverse strand, counting down.
GTACCCTAGCTGAGAGGTAGTGTAACCATACAGTCACAGTGTTGTTGAGATACCTTGACAAACAGGCATTACACTGAGTTCATGGTAAGGTCACGGTCGTTTTCATGGTAAAACAAAAAAGTAGAAACGCCCACACCTACACAGTTTTGTAGCTAATGCTCTTCTGTTCTTGACAGTAAGGAGCTTCTACACTGGCAGGCAGTAGGAAGTCCTCGCTGCAGAGGAACATGGAGAAAAGTCCACAGACTGGAGCATTGCTCCTGTCCACTAGTACACAGCTTCATTTTCATTTAAACAAACAGGTGTTTTACTAAACAAATCCTCATGGGAAAAATATGTTGCGAAACATTTTTTTAAAACCTTTATGTCTGAACAGTTTGTAAATCAACACTTTTTTCTGACAAATATCTTCACAAAATGAAATGGCAAAACAAATTTCAATTTTTCTTACATAGGCCCTCTACTGGACAAATATTTATCCTTCAAAAACAAAACGGACTGCAATTTGCTCAAGTTTATTTACAACAAAACAATGACCAAAATGTGATGCCACTGTATTGGCAAACACTGTTCTTTTAGTTTTTCTCTCAAAATAAAGCATAAGTACATACATTCTGTTAGGGACAAAGGCCTTATAAACATGACCATGCATACAGTATACATGTTCCACTCTATACATTTACTTAAACCGCACTGCTTGCAAATTAAGACAACTTTCAAGCAATGACTCCAAAGGTTCTTAAAAAAACAAACCTTGAAAAAGTAAAAAAGCAAAAAGAAATAAAGGAAAAATTCGGAAACTTAGACCATGTTCAGTTTCTTCAACGTTCTCCACCTGTCCTTTAGCATGACACTGGTACGATTCTCGAAATCAAACTCGTTCAGGATTTTGGCCCATTTCCCCACCCCATACTGCTTCACACCTGCTTTAAGGTCCGTATCTTCTTCTGAAGTCCATTTCTGTGAGAGGCGAATCGTTGATGTGGTTTAGTAAGTGCAAAATGCTACATTACACATATTTATAAATATTACATGATTACTTACCCTCTTGCTTCGGCTTGTTGTACTAATATTACTTTTTAATACTGAAGGAAAGCTACTCCTCTGGGTAACCTCTGTTAAAAAAACAGCCTTTCATGTTTACTGATTTAACGTTGTTAAGATTATTAATCAATGAGCTTTTTTAGAATTAACATCAGATATTACATCAAAATGATTCTGTATATCTATACTGCAGCAGACGAAAAACAGTTCACAAGTCAGAGTACTTACCAAAAAAAAAGCTACTCCTGAGCAGTCTTTGTTTTTTCTTTGCTGTTTCGGGTTTCCACGGGCCAACTTGTTTTGACAAAAGTTTCTTTTTATGCCTGCAAAATTTTAGATCGAATGTACAAGTATTTTTGTATAAATAAAAGACAAATCCATTTGAGAACTGTTAGGTGTTGATCATTACGGAGTCCTATTTAACATGTTCGATTACAAAGTGGGATCAACTTTTGGAATATCATGTATTTTTAAATAACCTGCAGGGCCCCACCTGTTATTTACCACCAAAGGATCCACTTGGTCGTCAGTCCTGTATGTAATGACCAACAGAAACAAAAACATGAAAACTTTCAATTGAAATGATTCACAGTAAACACACTATTGCACAATACAGTTCTACATTTTACTTTAAGTTAAGTTATGTAACATGACCAGAATAAAATGTTATTTATTGTTTAAATATGAATACATTTTATTTTATTACTTCATAATTACTAAACACTACGAGCGAGAGAGATCTTACTCTTTTGAATAGTTTGTTGACTCCTGGCTGGACAACGCCGCCTTGCCACCGCCCTGTTCACATGAAGCTTCATCCGATCTTTCTTTACGCGCCTGAACCACTTTTAATGCTGCCTAAAACAAAATCAAACAAAATGTAGTTTCTCTTCTCATCACACTGACTGAAAATTCAATATGTTGGCATCAAATAATACCTCACTTTGAAAGCAAAAAGCCCTTATCGACTTCTCTCGAGTACTCAGTATCATCTTTCTTCCTTTAATAGGTTGTTGAGTAATGAGTGCTCGGCTAATTGCTACTTTTCAAAAAACACCACAATTCTAAAGGACCATTAGGCAAACTCCCAATATATGGTAACCACATTCAAACCAATGTCAATGCGGCCCAATAGTGTTTGGAGAAAGTCAGGATAAAGCAAAATAATTCTGAGATCAGGTGAAGCAGTTCTCACATAACAAAAGTTTATACCTCAAGTAAGAAATGAGAAGCATCCTGCTGAGAGTCAAGGAACGTGTCAATTTTCTCCAGGAGCTGATTGTAAGTTAAGTTCATGAGAAGTTGGTCATATGCATCTTTCTTGTTCACAATGCTGGTCAGCTTTCCGTGTAGTTTCTATTAAGACAGACACAAAAGCTAAGCAGCTTTCAGTCAAATGCTGTATTATATGAAAAACATGTTTGACAAAACATGACGTTAAAGTGACAAAACAAAAGATTGTTTTTGGGGTTAACTTTTCCTTTTACAGCACAGATGAAAATGCACCTCTGGTATCTGAGTCTCTTTCTCCAGCCACTGCAGTGTGTCCTTTCCCATCTGTGAATCCCCGTTTCTTACACACACAGCAACGCTCTACCACACAAAACAAGAGAAAACACACATTGCCTTACATCTATTAACTGAACTCATCTACGATATGAAACGACTGCGATTCGCAAACAAAATTACCTGAACCATCAGTAGATTCCTGATCTTAGTGTGTAAAGCAGGATCAGAAACTAAATCCTCCAATAAATCCCAAACTTCCAGGGCTGACATCAAGGGAGTGATCTGATCATTCTTATCATAGTGGACATCTGTTAAACGTCACATGATCTTTGTTTACATGTGACAGAGAGCAGGCTATTCCGTTACCAGTAAATAACTAAATACACAAAGTACATGACCTCTTTTAACCAATTTTAACATACGATTTATTGACTGGCCAGAGATTTCATCCAAAAAGGACTTAAAGTTAATTCTGTATAAACATATGCGTGCTCCCTGGGAAACAAACACATCAGCAGTGCGAATGGAAAGTTAAGGCATATTAACATTATATTTTGTGTGCATTGTATTAAAGTTGGCATACTCTAAAAAAGATGTTTGTTTTAGTGAAAATTGTGAGGTTACTCAGTTCTTCGCCGTCCATCACTCTGGCAAGGAAACAACAGATGGTTCTCTGAAATGAATGATCACGACTGGCAGAACATGATTCAAGCTCATCCACTGTTGCTGTAGCGGGACAATAAACACACATTATGGCTTAAACAATACAGTTAAATCCGCACTTCAGCAGCAATTTCCTTTAGTAAACGGCACATGTAGTGATTAGTGACCCAGGAACACCTTACCCTGAAAAATATTGATAGTCTTGCGAAACTTCACCGTAGACCTGTCTCTAAAGAGCCTACACAGCGAGGTAAAGTAGTAATCAATCATCCATGACTGAACAACCCCGTCCACTGCTTGGAAATCTGTTTGTAACTCTGTAGTGCTCGAGATCATCTCATGGGACTTCTGCTCCATGGTTAAATGTTCATATGTTTGTGTTGACAGTAGAACTTCCCGCCGCGGCAACTGTGACGCGGAGAGTTTATGACACGCTCCGGACGCAGCGCCACCTGCAGGCGTGGAGTAAACAACACATCCATTTTCACTTTTAAGTGTTTATTTAACTAGACACGTTTCTGTTCGTTGGTGTAAATTTCCTCACCAATGACATTTTTCCCTTTCTGAAATTTTGTTCGTGTTTATAGTGCGAGCATTATATATGGGACGTGATTGTGTACTATATAATAGGCCTATTCTGTAGTATTAACTATATTACATTAATGATGTAGTGCACTTTTATATTCGCGACAGTAACTGTTAAAGTAAAAAATCTGTAATTACTAGAAAATGTATTTGTAAACAATGTAAATTGCGTGGTTTTTTGCAATACCTGCTCTCACTCTCAAACTGTGTGCATATAACTCACCACCAGGTGTCGCACTCGTTTACGCTATGAAAAATATTTCAGATGGACAGGAGAATTACATTTTGCTGGCTTGCATGATTTCACTGACATGTTCACAAAGTGTTTGTGACATTCACTCATATATTCAAACTAAATGTTGTTATACTTTGGGTGAAGGCTGGTGGTAATAGGGTTATTAAGACTTATGCCAGCCAATTGCACTAAAAGTAGATGATTCTGTGTATGTACAAAGTGATTAAACAAGAACACAGTTATTTTTATTGCCCTGCCATATTTGATGAGTTTAAAAAATACTACATTTTGGATGTTTGTTTACGGTTTAGATGAAACTCCATTGAATAACTGTGAACAGAAGTGATCGACAGGGCATGTTTAATAGCGGGGGTCCCAATATAGTATGCAAGGAGAATGTTTGTCATATAGCACCAGTTTTATATTAATTTTGACGAAGTTGTTGAACAAGAAAACAGCTCCTGCCTTTGGCTACAGTAACGAAAACCCATAAGATATTAGGTTCAATTACACATCACTCATGTGTCTACTGCCTATTGTTTTCTTCATTCCCAACAGGAAACACGTCCAGAAGTAGGAGATTTCTGAAGGGCAGCAAGTTGCCAAAGATGTAATTTTTCTTTGTCAACACTCGCCTTTTAGTCTCCCGTGCATGTCCCAAATGTACGTTGTGAACTTGTAATTTTTTTGCAAGCTGTCAGCTCCGATAAAAACAAAAAATGAAGAACACAAGTAAGTTATTTACACATTTATTTGTTATCCTGCATATGCTAGTAGACATAACATAGACAATGCGGTTTATTTTACAGAAATGTTGACATACATGTACCATGACAAAGTGTTCTGTGATCACATAATTGTACAGATTACTACATGCATTCAAAGATGCTGATATGTGCAGAAACTGTCTGCGGATTAAAGGCGTCTACGGACGTGGATATACAAGATAACATCGTTTAAACAATCAAAAACAAAAAAAAGAGGCAAAAAAACAAGGGAGACAATTCAGTGTAGCATGAGAGAACAGACTATGACACATGGACGACATATTATTGAGTAAATAAAACCTCGCTTTCAAACAAAATCAAATCAAATCAAACGCTTGTCATGACGATATATAACAAATGATCATGGGCAGATAAACATGCTTGTTCACAGTCCATCAGTTTATTTTAGCATTAACAAATACCATCTCGATCAAAGTCATTCGGGCCCAAATTTTCTCTCCGTTACGGCTCCCGTCAAGAGAGATGCTAGTCATACGACAACATGCTACAAATAACAAAGCAATTGATTGCCTGGTGGGATAGTTATGCAAGAGCATTGTGCCTTTTAAAAGAAGTTGTTAATGTGTGATTTTAAGCCCCTGTCTTTAGAATTGATCAACAGGTGCCTATAATCGACCTATAAAGTTCATATTTAATCGGTGCAGTTTTTAAGGAAACAAACTGAGCCTGATCCTGATCCTGACTGATAATTTATAGCAGGGTCATAATTTCTAAACACATGCAAACAACTCATGATGTGTCAACTTGCTTGTGTTTATGGCTCCTGCTGTTCTAAAACAGTTCCTGATGTGTGTAGATACTAACAACAGAATCATTTCTGCTTTAACATCATGAAACATCCACTACCATGCCAAAGGTGCCTACAGGAAGTGCAGTCAGGCACTACAAAATATAATTTATAGGTGACACTGCTTTCTCTGTATGGCATAAAAAACACGTGAGATGACATCAGAGTTAACATTATGAATAAATCTGTCAAAACATAAACAGGCAAGTGATGACACATTTTGCTTTAAGAAACATTAACAAGATTAAACAAGATGATGCTTTTTCAATAAAGAAAACATGAACATCCACCATATCAGAACATTAGTGTCGTAGAAAACCTGAGAACTTAATATTACGCATATCTATTACTTAGACCTGATTTTTTTCGCCTATAAAAAGTAGAATTTTCTGTACAGTTCTATATGAACAAAGCCAAATGATTTGTAGCCTTCCCAGAAATTCTTACGAACAAACACGCGTCATTCCAACCACCATATGGCAGGAAATTGTGGTCGTGCGCAATTTTGGTTTAGAAAAAATAGAGCCACCTTCAGCATTAATTCATAAAACATAAAATACTTTTAATGAGCCCACTGAATAATTTAAAGAGTTTGATTTTTTATAAGTTAAATGAACCTATTTGTACATTTATAAAAGACCTTCACGGTCCAATTTGTTAAGAGAATCTCATTTGAAGACTTGTGTAGTCATGTGGTATTTTTGCAAAATGTCAAAATAATTTTGAGTGGTAACACTGATATTTCAAATATTAAAGATATATAATCTGAAAAATACAATTGTAGTCTCTGCCTGTACACTTACAAATCAATTAGACTGTAAATAAAGTGCCACAATTCTTGGCCTGCATAGATTGCAGTATGCTGTATTGCACTTTCCACTGTAGCGTAACCGCGAGAGCCAGCTTCTGCATTCTTCTGTCTTTTGCGATCTTCATTAAACCTATTGAGATTGTGTGGTTTCATGTTTCACAATGTACATTTTGGAACAATCAGTCATCTGCCATGCCCAAGCAAGTAATATACATATATTTCCAGCAATCTTGGAATAAAGGCAACATAAAATGGGTATTCTCTATGGTGACAGGAAACCAAAAACAGGCTTTAGTTCAGATGATGACACAGAAAATCTGAATCTAAAATAAATATTCACAAATATTCAGTAGAATGAAATTGAGTTCCTGTTGAGAACAGACTAAAGGGTCAGGTGTCTAAATGATACAGATAGGGTGAAATATGTATATAGCAACTCATGTAAAATTGAAAACTGTAGTGCCGTTTACACCACTGTAGGATTTAATGTGTGTATGTTAATTCACTGTGTAAAACATGTTATGAATTTTGGTCCTTTTTGTAGGTAACGTGGTATTGATATGACTATTACTTGTGAGTTTTCAAGGGAAAAACGTATACAATATTTGTCAATAATAATGGCCAGAACTACTTACCTGATTCCTATTTAAAATATGCAGGTGTTTTATCTCTTGTGCTATTGTATATTTGAGCATGTAAATATCAGTTAAGACACCTTTGTATATGTTATTTATAAATTTAAAACAGCTTTTTTTCTGAAAACTCTATCAGACGTCGCTTTTGCGATACATAATAGTCTTTTGTGGTGCACATTTTTACAACTACTTTATAGAATTTGATTGCTATTTTCATGATGTATTTGGCAACTACAGGCATATGTGTAACTCTGTATATCAAGAAAACTGATGCAATCCATCATCATGAATAATAAACCTCTAGGCATTAAATCTAAGAGTTTGATAAATGTTGCTAATTGGAGTACAAAAAAAATCGAAAATGTTAGTGACATTATAGGCCATTGCTAAACCGTAACACAAAACACGTCTGCATTAGGTACACATTGCATTTCTACAGAGAGTGATATGTTTCAATACGTCGCTACTTTGCAGCTCACTTTTCACAGTCTTTGACGAGAACCCGCTCCTTAAAAACGAAATAAAAACAAATAAACGAAAAAAAGAAAACCTTTTGACATCTACTATGCTCCTTGTGGCTATGTGCATTGTCATTGCTGTAGTCTCTGTATTTACTGTGGAGTGCTCTCAGCAAACTAAGCACCATAAAACAGCTTTGTTAATATGCATGCTTTTGAAAATCTGCCCCCCCTACACTTGTGTATGTCTCTATAAAAGAAAATAAGTGAAAAGGTACAATGTACAGGTAAGTCAACGTGTCCTCATCGTTGGGTAAATACATTCTGAGCAAGTCTCTTGTTTGCACCCGCATCCTCAGGTTTCGTCTGCAAGAACCGCAGTCTGATTTTTACTATTGACAATGACACAATAACGAGGGACTTTTCATGCCATGCAGAAATATCTTTCAGACCGCATCCGTGTGCACTTCTCCAGTGTGTTCGTAGCTTCTCTCATAACCCACAGTCACATCCCGGTTTCACAGGACGGTGAAAGGTTGCCATCCCCTGGCATTAGATGGATCTCTGGTGTAAACATGTGGTTCTCCACCTTGTGTTCACTTTGGTTGGTGTCCGGCTTCTCCTCGCCTTTGTCACCGACTACACACTGAGTGCCGTTGTGTGCTGCGCGTTTGGGTGAGGAGATGAGCGCGGAAGCCACTTCCATAAGGTCCCCATGGTACTCCTGTTCCTCCAGTTCCCCAAGAAGCAGTGTTGTCTCTTGAGGATGGTATTGACCGGCTTGCCTCTTCGGAGACAGAACTACACCTTTGTTTGGAAAACTAGGTGGTTGCTCTGAATCTGAACAAAGTGGCGAGCACTCTCCTTCAGGGGAATCGTCCTCCACGAGACTGTTGTTGATATCCTGTGGCGAAGAGGTGTGGGGTGGTGTCAAAGGAGCATCCTCTGGTGTTTCGATGAAGTTGACTTTGAGGAATTTTGTTTTCACTGGATTCGAGCCACGGATGGAGCTTTTGATGTTCTCCACCACCTCTGTGAAGTTCTCTTCAGTAGGCTCTTCGTTGTCATCCGGACAGAAGGTGTCGGAAGGTGTCAGCTGGCCGAGATGAAAACATGCTTTCGATTGCCTTTGCCGAAGCTGATCTGCTGTGCAAGAAGGGGTGGACGTCTTGTCACCCTGTCCAAATTCAGCAGTGCAGCTTGCAAAGCTGTCAACGCTTGATATGCTTCTCACATCAGTGATGGTTCTTTCCTTGTGTTGTCCTTCAGTGGCGGATGGGACTTCTTTCATCTCCAGCTCCACCTCGCTTTCCTCGATCTGAGGGGCGGCGGTTGTGTTGAGATCAGAGAAAGACTGCGTCTTTGTCATCTGGTTATACATTTCCTCCAGTTTCTGAGCATTCAGATGCTGAGGACTCGGCGTTCGGACAAACTCCTGCGAGCCTCGCGGGCCACTTTCGGGAAACTTCTTTTCGAACGATCTCAGGCTGGTATCTGAAGACGTGCGTTTGGGAATATTCCACCTGCTCGGAGAGAGGTGGTTATCCATCGGCTCTTTATCGTCGCTTTTGTCCACTACGACGTCCATTAGCTCCATACTCCGAGCGAAGGCATCCTTCAGATTCATAGAGATGATACTGCCGTTCCTCTTGGCTCGTTCTAAGGCCTCTCTTCTCTTGATGGCTTTCTCCTGTCGTTTCTGCTCTTTGTAGAACTCCGAAAAGTTGTTCACAATAATTGGGATGGGTAAGGCAATGACCAGCACACCAGCTATGCAGCAAAGTCCACCAACTATTTTACCAAGCAGAGTCTGTGGGTAAATATCTCCATAGCCCACTGTTGTCATGGTAATCGTAGCCCACCAAAACGAAGCCGGGATGCTGGTAAATTTCGTAGCATCCTCGTCCTTCTCTGCGAAGAACACCAGGCTGGAGAATATCATAATTCCCATGGCTAAGAACAATATGAGTAAGCCAAGTTCATTGTAACTGCGCCTGAGGGTGAATCCAAGGGACTGAAGTCCGGTCGAATGTCTGGCCAGTTTCAGAATCCTCAATATTCTCATGATACGGAATATCTGCACCACCCTCCTCACATTTTGGAACTGCAGCACACTTTTGTTTGATTCTGTCAGGAAAATGGTGACGTAGTAGGGTAGTATAGCTAACAAGTCAATGACATTTAGTGGCCCTTTGAAGAATTTCCACTTGTTCGGCGACGACAGGAAGCGCAGGAGATACTCCATTGTAAACCATGCGATACACACGGCTTCAACGTGAGCGAGTTGAGGGTTGTCATTGGCTTGGCCAAATTCGTCTGTGACTTGCAGCTCGGGCAAGGTGTTGAGGGAGAGTGCAATTGTTGAAAGAACGATGAAGAGAATAGATATGATGGCCAGTACCTGCAAGAGAAAGAAAGAACACATTACATTAGTTATTTTGTTTTTGGATCATTATGCAAGAAACAAAGAAATCCTCAAAGTTTAAAACTTGGAACAAAATAATTTTTGTGTCTCTTACACAACCATAACATAAAAGTATTAAGCTTTTTTCAATTTCATTTTTCAATTTCATCTTTTTATTGAGTTTTCCACTTACAATTGATTTTTTTATTTAAAGATCTATTTGTCTTTCATTTATATAAGCTTGGTGCCAAGAATCTTATTAAGGTAAAAGGCAGTCTGATATATGTCTTGATATCAGCCATTACATCATCAAAAGAAATGATTTAAATAGCATTTATGAAAATGTTCTGGAGTTTCTTCTAAATGCCTGTTTACATAAGGAATGAAGGCATAGACTGTGAAAAACTAAACTGATGCTAGATCTGCAATATATATAAAAAATCTTTAATGAAAAGGCTGTACACCGTGTCACTAAATATGACTAGTATTTTATAAACATGTAAATTGACAGGACACATTCAGTTTTGGCTTTGTTTTCCATTTATGAATAAACTATCTCTAAAATGCATTACTACAAGATTGATTGACTGACAAATAAATGTAGTTTCCCATTACATGACTAATACACAGACAAAACAACATAATGTGAAACATATGACATCATGCATACCCTCAAATTAATTTTGCTTTGTGCACTGTATGAGGCCGGAACCCATAAAAATCAGGGCATAAATAAAGCAAGGGTAAAAATAGCAACCCATTTCCTTTGATTACCTGTGTTGAAGGGAGCCTCTATGAATATAAGCATTAGGTATGAATATCAAACATGAACATGAATGAAGAGACAGTGCTCTCTGCCTGCAGTTTGGGAGTACAGGCAAGAGGTCTTTTATGTGTGATCCACCCACTCATTCATTTACTGATGTCCATTTACAGGCACAGCTTTTCCATCCAGAGCTGGCTGAAGCATTATTGCATGAAGATAGTTCATGCAAATTCTTTATTCCTAGAAAGATTGTGTTTTATATTTATAGTCTGGTAAACCGGTGAAGGAGAGATTTAGTCATACTGTATATACTTCGTCATATGGATATGGGTCCTGACATACCGCTTTAATGTTGCTCGTCTATTCTCTTGCGATGCTCTCCATTTTCAGATGTTTTGCAAAATTGTGAAGATATACGGATGAAAGAAACTGAAAGATCTCGGCTACAGGGGAAATTCAGGCTCATTTTTGCATAATTCTAAAAGCTAATCAGATCGCGTGATTTATCTTTCCTTACAAGTATTGATTTTTGTTTCTTGTAATACCACATGCTAATGCTCCATTTCCTGTGGTGTACCATGAGTCTATTGCATAAGCCTCTGACTTACTTTACCAATGACACACTACATTGAAAAACAAAACGTCAAGTGTCTAATATGAATAATAATTGTATACATTGTTTATACAAAATTACAAATTATTGTCTTTGGACAGTAATTAAACAGGTCATTATTGGCTTTGAGCTGCCGCTCTAAAGGGATAGTTCATCAAAAAAACAAAACTCTATTTATTCACCCTCATGTCCTTCAAAACCTGTATACAGTATGACTCTTTCCTCTGTGTAACACTAAAGAAGATATTTTGAGAAATGTCTCAGTGGTTGACAGTGAGTAAATGAAAACAGAATTGAAAATTTTGGCTGAACTATCCATTTAATATAAATTTCAATTGACTAATGAAACATATAATTCGAACAATATGCATAATGTAAATATTTTTTTTACAAATAGTTAAATGAATACTTAAAGTATTACTTATCATTAAATACTAAAAGAAAGAAAAGTCTTATTGTGGATGGCATTTCATGTTTCCTTTTCTTTTTCGACTCTCGACACAAAACAACATTTGAGAGATTTTTAATTCATCTCTCATAAATCTCATAAATAATGAAAGGTGACTATTGCTGTTATGGAGGTTGAGAAATATGTCCAGGTAGGGACACATAATTCAAATGTTTCATGGCAGGTCTAGCCCCTTAATAAATAAGAGCTGAATTGATATTTATTATTAGGGAAGGTTTTCAATCAATGTCAGTGGGGTGCTTTTGACGTGCTCTGACCTTGGCATGTCAGAGATGTTTGAGCAGCGTCTCTTTCTCTTTTCAGGTCACTAACACAATCAACCAACAAGTTATTTTATATGCCTTTTATTTCCCTATAATGTGATGTATTTTTAAGTAAAAATGTTATCCTATAATTGGATGGATAGTGAAAAGTGGACTTTGTATGACCGTTCTATGAGGTGCTTGGTTACATCATCTGAAAAGAAATATTATAGAGGTAGAAACTGAAATTATGCACAATAGGATCACATTTATTCAGTAAATAGACAATGTTGATTTAATGTAAACATGAAAGCTTTATAGCCTAATTTGATCCATATGATGTACTGTGACATCATGTCACCATGGCATCATCCACGAGGCCAAGGATTGACTGCACAGCCAAGCACCGATATTGCCGTTATATTTATGATATAATGTATGCCAAAGACACTCAGGTACTGTCAGGTATTGTCCCATATCATGTCTGAGGCACTATAAGCAATGAAAGTGTGTTCTGCCGTGTCTATGCAGTGGCGTGTAAAGTGATTATGATGTCATAAAGGGAAAGGCTCAATTGCCCACTCGTCCAAACCACCACATCCATCCACTGTTACAAGCGGACCACACACATGGTTAACTATAATATAAAGCATGCTCGCGACTAAAGTACAGGCCATGAAATGAGCTAATGCATTTGATCTCAGTCCACACAGCTCCCATTGTTCTACACTTCGTACAGAAAGAGTGCTTGGGGTTCAGGAAGTATTATAATGAGAACTACTCAGTGAAACATATTAGCAGCATGTCTCATCAGTCAAACATGGATATCCTGAAAAATCTGTGAAGTCATGACGTTCTTATGACGCAGAGTGCTTTCTACTCGCATCAAGCCTGTCAAGCAAGTGAAATCCTCAACCGGATTACAGAACTGCCCATGAGTCCTTTATCTGTACCGCATGTGCTTTTCCGTACACAAAGTGTTTGGGATTTCATTTCTAGGAACGCTATGAGGTGTCCTGCAATAACCAAAATGAACCACATCTTCTGCGGAGCTTTGTCAAGGAACCACAATGGCTTCAGTCATCTCAATAATAACAGAGGCTAATAAGTGTGATACATGGCCTTCGGGATTTAGCTTTGGGTGCAAAGTAAATAAAGAACACTTCAGAAAGATGGTTCATGGACAGCAGAGCCAAAAAAACACTGATACGCAGTGGCCTGACACTACGGCAAATAATTAAAGGGCCTCTGGAAATATTCCCAGGAAGGCTGATGGGTCTCGGACTCGTTTGTGTCATCGGAATGTGAATAAGGGATGCAAATAAATAAAAGGAATTCCACTTCAACCTCTGCTTATGTGGACATAAATCTTGTGGACTCCTCTGACGGGCTCGAGGGCCTTTTGTCTAGCCACATTCAGCTTTGAGAAATCAAGACAGCTAAACAAATCACTTCCCTTCTTGTATAGAAGATATATGTGACCAGACTTTGTTTGTAATGTAAATGCTATAATTTGTCCTGATGCGATCCGAACAATATCAAAGAAGCACAAACTTATCTGTCGATCTGAAACAAGGTTTAAACTATATAAAGGTTGTGTGAAATAAGCATTTGATTAAAAATGTGGAAAGGCACTAGCATGCATACAAAACGACATGTAACTTGTCTAATATCAACGTTTCAAGTTCTTTTAAAGGGACAGTTCACCCGAAATAAAACATTCTGTCATCATTTATTCGTCCCCATGTCGTTCAAAATCTGTATATGACTCTTTCCTCTGTTTAAACACAACAGAAGATATTTTGTGACATCTCTCAGTGGTTTTGTGATGATGCAATGGAAGTCAATGGGGCCAGTTTCCCAACATTCTTCAAAATATCTTCTTTTGTGTTCTGCAGAAGAAAGAATATAATGCCGGTTTGGAGTGACACAAGGTAAGATAATTGTAAAATTTAGATGATTTATTTGACATTGTATGATCTTCCCATCACAATCTTATCATTGGCGGTTACAGCAAATACTTTTGTGGCACGCGTTCCACCCCTAGTTCGATCCCCCAGACAAATCTTAACACCAGGAAACAAGACCTCTGAAGCCCCAGGGAAGCAGACAACACATATTTACTTCATGGTCTCAAGGTTTAGGCACTTGCACCTCTCTCCTTCCAACCATATAGAGATACTTTCACTAGGACTGTAATGTCCTATTATCCCCTCCTGTCACCCGGGACAACCTTGCAATTTAACATCTCACCCCAATGCTCTGCGGTTGGCCCTCACCTCCACAGCATGCAAGAGTAATGACCTAGGCCACAGCATTCTGTCTGTCAACCTTAGGTAGGTTATGGATTGAGTACACATCACATTAGGGACACCGCAAAGAGCTGGCGCTGCCAAGCCACATTGATCCGCCACTTTGTACATTATCGAGTCTGATGCACCTTGAAGTGGGACAGTTTGCGATTCAACGTCACTGGGACACACCGCACACATCGACTGTTTCTAAACTCCATGATCAATTCCTGTTATTATGAGGATTAATCACACAATGTAATACTCTTATTCTATTAAAGTGATAGTTCACCCGAACATGAAAATTCTGTCATCATTTACTCTCCCTCTTGTCATTTCAAACCTGTATGACTTTCTTTTTTCCACAGAACATAAAAGAAGAAATTTTGAAAAGAGTTGGTACCATGGACGTACCCATTCGCTTCTATTGTATTGACACAAAACCAATGCAAGTGAATGGGTGCCCTGTCTGACCTGTTACCAACATTCTTCAAAATATCTTCTTTTGTGTTCTGCGGAAGAAAGAAAGTCAAGAGGGTGAGTAATTATGACGGCATCATTTTCCTTGTTGGGGGAACTATCAATTTAATAACCAAATCAGGCTATTTTGACACTTGGTGCTTGCGGTTTCAGTAGGGAGGGAGGCCAAAGAGTCATTGTGGACAGTTTTATAGAGTTATGCTTCCTTCATAGAGCCAAAAGATTAAGATCAGAAAATGATATTTGTTCAGGCAGAGTGCCAGTCTGAAAAAAATCCCACTGGCAGCAGGGGAACTGATAAAACTTGATTTGAGAGAGTTGGGATATTTGGATGCCAAATGGCTTCAGGAATCCAAGATTAGCAATCGGATTGAATTTGTAATTGAACATTTGCAGTTCTATATTTTGCATTAGAAAGTCCTCTGCAGTACGAAACTTTAGCAACAAGGCCATATTTCCCATGACCACATCTAAAGTTAGCAGTTTACGAGCATTGATTTATCGTGAATAGATCTTGGCTATCTAAAATGTAAATGAATCCTTTGATGTTGATTGGCAGTGGCTACAGAGAGCCGCCCTGCTGTCCGATCTGGGCTCATCTTCACAACGTTGATCACCTTAGACTTTATTGACTGGGCGTTGTAAATTTTGGTTGTACAACCTCCAGCACTTTTATGGACCTTGGGAATGAAGCCGATCCTATAAAATTTCAGCTTTAAGAGAAATGACCACTGATCCATAAAGCTGCGAGAAAACTTGAGTCAAGTGGCCCACAGAATATATTTCTTGCATTTCATAGTAAACTTTAGCACGGGGAGATATGCTTCGCTGGATGTTTGCTTTAAAAATGACCATGGATTTTTGACAAGCCCACTCCGGATTCTCAATCCCTCTCTGCAGTAGATGAGCTGAACTTGATTAAATTCAGTCCTTTGTGTTACGCTCTGGCCGTTTCCAATCGATGACATCTAACAAAGACAACCTTTGGCCTTCTAATTTAACTCGAACCACTCTTAATATTCAATAATAATTCGAGACATTAGTAAGCATTTCCTCAGCACCCACAGATCAAATTCGGGTCCTAAAATGCAGAAATGCAGACATCACTTCTCACTTTTAAGACATAAGGAGGCACAAGTGCAAACAAAACAATCGTTTTATAATCAATTTGACAAACGACTGTCATGTATAATTGATGGGCTCTTGTAAAAGGGTGTGGGGCAACCCTGGAGCCATAGCTTCTAGTCTAATGACTTTCAAGTGGCTAAATCTAATCAGACTAAAATGGCTGGCTATTAGCTCTCATTGACTAACCTAGCCCTTCAACCACTCGCATTGTCTTTTTCCCCTGAAACGCACGCACATGCACACACGGTTCTTTTAAAATCTTGATGTCTTTATCTTGACTCTACAATCCATCTCTCTTTGACAGATGTCAATATTATTGATATTGTCCCTTTAAATTCTTTCATCTCTGGCTTACAGATAACAGCCTTGAGCTTCGAGCTTCACAATGGAGGGGTAACTCTTTAAACGCAGCACTTATACCGCTGTAAATCCTATTGGATGTGGAATCTGTGATGGATTGATGGGTGAACAGACGAGTAAATCCATCGCGTCACGTATTGAAAGATGAGCCGGGCTTGGAGAAATCCCAAACATCTCTTTGAAAGAGCCAAAGTGACCCACAATGCTCCTGCCAATTTAAACTGTATGGAGTTTCTCAAATTGACAAACTGCTTAGTGACTTTTCCAGGCTTGTGCTCGTGCACATGCAAAGGTCAATGCAAAATGGCAAAAATAATCATGCAAAAAAGCTTGTTTATTCATTGTTGTCACCCAAAAGAAGTGTCAGGTGTAATGGGATAGTCTTTAGGAGACCTTGAGGCCAAATCGCTGTCATGATGGAGTAAACAGCTTGGGATTGAGATGCCCCTATGGCCCAGAAGCACAGCCACATTCAAAACAAAAGAAACACAACAGGCCGGATTAATCTTTCTATCCTTCTTATTTTCTTTCTTTCGTTCGTTCTTTCTTTTAGCAGCAATAGTTGTTCAGGTACGAGTCACAAGCTTCTGCATTGAGGGAAGGGATGCAAGTGTAGCTTTAACTAATTGGTGTTTCTGACACGGCAAAGCATTCTCAGAGATGGATGACTTGAGTTTTTTCCTCTCTCACATTCCACACACTCTTCTCTGGTGGTTTTCCAAGCAATGATAGCCTCTTAAATAACATCTCTTGCATTTCATTCTGCCATCTGTTCTCGGGATTTATTCAGGGTTTGCTACTGGCTTGACGGCTAATTTCTTCACAAACAAGATGGGAACACTTTGAAAGCATGGACAGTATGATGCATATTCTGCGGTTTATATGTACAATATACAAAGGTCACAGGAAACGTTAGCTATAACCTAAGAACAAATTATACAGATTTATCACTCTTGTAAATTATTCAAATAAGTAAATATCTAACAATGGAATAAATTTGGGATTAAATCTCAAAGGAATTCATAACTATTTTACGAGGTGGCTTATTTGTATGAATTTGTACGAGCCGACTCGTTCGATTTAGTAGTTACATTAGGGATGGGGTTAGGGGTTTAATACAGCTTTTTTGTAATAATTGTACGTTTTGAACAATTCAAATCATATGAATTCATACAAATTAGCAACCTCGTAAAATAGTTACGAATTCCCATGAGATCATAGGTCAGATTTACGTTAAAAAGCGCCGATGGGCGTGGAAATTTCTGCGGGTGATTTACTTACAAGACGCACATTAAAAAACACAGGTGCAATATCTCATTCCCATAATGACCAACGCAATTGACCAAGAGCGGCGAAAATTAGCGCATGGTTTAAGCTTTTTTTGCCGTTAAATACAGCCACAAATACCAGTACGATGACATACGCAAAACCTAGCAAATCGCATTGCGTGATTCATTGAAATACTCTCCTTCCATAAAGTTTGCAAGAGTCTGAAGAGAAAACTACTTCAAATGCATATGCAATCAGGTCAGTCGCAAAAACAGCTGTGTTCACACCTTTTCGGTGCTAAATTTCAAATACAGACCGTCGTTATTTTACGCAAAAAGAGCCGTTTGCGTTGCCGCAAGCTCTTAGAAAATCTGGCCCAAGTGATTAATTTAGGTAGTAATGACATCTACCAGCAGGGGCAAGCTAGGACATTCTAACCAAACATTGACCCCTTCAACAATCATTTAGAAATTGTCATTCCTTTATTCCTGGGATGTATATTTGCACATCCAATCATCATTAAAGTGGTATTAGTTTGATATGATAGGATCTATGCCATTATAAACACTGAGTACTTATACCCACTGGCCCAATATCTACCTTTATAATACAGCCAAATACAAGAAAATTAGTTAGTGTTGACTTTAATTCCAATACTGTATGTATCAGCATGTGGCTAAGGGCTGTGGGTTAATGTCATCAGTGCCCAAAAGTATCAAGAGATTTTATTGCTCAGTAATGTCATATGCAATTACGCTCAGCACCTGCTATGCTAAGAGACATAGGGGCTGTTTCTACGCCGAGCTGAATCTGCCAGGAAGAGCTCAGGGAGACTGCAAAGTAATGCAGAGTGAATCTCACATCCTTTTCTGATATGTGCCATTAAGGTGTCGACCGTTCTGAAAATGACGTGATTATCCATAATGGATTCTGGCTCTGTTTATTTCATCTCTCGTATGCAGGCCTCGGTTCTGCCATCCCACATCATCTTCTGTGCAATCACTGTCGCGAAACATCCTCGTGGTATTTATGATGTGGAGCTCGCAGGTTGAACGGTGATTAAACTGTGTCCCTTTGAATTGCCCTCTCATTTTCACTGTGTAATGCCCCATTTCCCGAAGGTACAAGACACTTCGATGTTACGCCCAGTAGCTGTAGTACATCAAACATTACAGGTCTCAGTGAAAAGCATTGATATTTCAGAAAGAAGCATGTTCTTAATTAAATGTTACATTTTCTTTGCAAGAAGTTTTAAATTCTTAAACGTGCTTTCGCTGGAAAATTATGGCATACAGTGATTTGTTTGTAATCTCCCAATCACTGTAAATGATGCTTCCGATATTTTGCTACATTCATTCATGAGAGGTGTTTTATGAAAATGTCTGTGAGCATAAATGTATTTAAGAAAAATAACATTTTAATCATCATTTTTGCATGATTAAAACATAATTATTTTCTTGACCATGTTGAACATATCTTTTCAGTTCGGGTAATACATTTTAATTGTCGTTGCTGTCCTTCTGAAACCTTTAATGTCCAAATTCCGTTTTTCAGGAAATATATATTTTTTTACTTTTTAAATGATTAAATGACAAGCGCTTATTAATACTTTTTATTGGTTAGATATTTGCTAAAACCAAGTGATAAACATAGCGGAAGACTAACAGTAATGAATATGGAGAGAAGAGGTTTCAGATGGACGGCACCCATAAAATCAAAGAACCTAAATGTATGCTTGCATCTATAATGGGCAAGTTCTCTGATCAGCAGGCTCATTGAAATGTGGTTTCATTTCAGAAGACATTCCTGCATCTTATTTACAAATTAGTATGAAGTCTCTATTGACATCCCATCACCTAATATAGGACATAGACAATTAATGTCAAAAGAATTTAGCATCTCATTCCCTTTCCAGAGGAATGAGGGACGGGGGATGAGAAATTAGTAATGAACGAGGAGAAAAATGTTCTGCGAAATTGTTCATGAATAATAATTTAAACAACCTAAAACTAAGCAGTCCCAGGAGACTGCATCAAAATCACTGGATGGCAGGAAAACACATCTCTATAACTCTATAGAAGAGAAAAATTACAAACAATATATTTTAACGTCAATTGTTTTTTCTAGACAGCACTGAAATTGCCTTTCGCTTAAGTCTCCTGTTTTTCATGATCCATGGATCAACCGAATGCTCTCTTTCCGTCTCATGTACACGGCATGAAAAAGCAACATCTAGCCACTCAACGTGTAGTTCAATAAAAGCACATTCAGTTCAAATATGAATTCCTGCTCTGACGCTGTCATCTTTAATATGAAGCCCTTTGAGCAGCTGTCCTTCAAGATGAATTATGTATGCAGGAGACTGTTTGCCCTTTGATGAAACGTCGCACGGAAGAACGACTTGTCTCATCATTTTCTATTAGTTGTTTTAGGCACGCGCATGGTTTCATTCACTGTGTTGTTCAGCGGTATCTCTGAATGTCATCAGGTTGACGTTTTTGAAATCATAACCTCAAGCGGCTCATTTCAGATTCGAGAGATTGACTCAGTTGTCAAATTGAAGTGCTGCCGTCATTTGAAAAACACACATAATCACAGGTGTCAAGTGTGAAACTGAGTTGTAAGGTGATCTCTACAAGTGAGACATCTGGCATGTGACATGAAATACATTTCAGTTCCTGAATGCTTGTTTACAGTAGCATTTTCATCACTGAAGATCATCAGGGCACTGTATCTTCCTGTGTGCCCTAATGGAATTGGAGGACTTTTGAGTGGCATGACATCAGTCGGACTCCCATCACTATCTGTCAATGAAAATTGTCACCGCAATTCAATGTCAATGTGTGATTTGGTCAATGTGCCCTCTGGTCAGTGCCCCACAGGGAGTTCTATTGAAGACAAGTTTATCTGAAACAACCAGACCAAAGATTTATCTGATGGCAAAACCTATCACTAGGGGGAGCTGTTTACACTATTGATTTGCAAGTTAAGGGGATAGTTCACCTAAAATGAAAATTATTTTATCATGTTATCATCCTAATATCATTACTAACCTGTATGACTTACTTTCTTTCGGATAACACAAAAGAAAATATTTTGAAGTATGCTGGTCTCCAAACAACATTGGCCCCCATTGACTTTCATTGTATGGACACAAAACCTCTCAAAATATCTGTTTGTGTTCCACAGAAAAAAAGAGTCAAATACCGGTTTTTCATTATTTATTTTTGGGTGAAGTATCCCTTTCATTAGAGCTATTTAATTCTCAGCTGCACTGCCTATACGCGTAACTCGCGTGTCCATCCCTTTCAATGTCTGTTACAGAAAAACAACCTCGTCTTTGTTTCACTTTGAGACAAGTTGCATTAGATGACACAAGACGACCATTGGTCCCCTGAGCAGGTAAATATTGTCTGTCCAGTGGGAGTCGAAGAGAGCAGTTCTATAAGCACTTTCAATCAGGTTTTAAACGGGACCGGTCAAATGATGTTCTCATGAATATATTTATCAGGTTGTGAAGTTATCAGTCAGTCCCAAATTAATTACCATGGAAAACAAGCCGATTCGTTTCCGGCACTAACATGCACGCACGCTCTCACTCGAGCACCTTTTCTTTAGTGAGCTGTAATAGATTTAAATTAAGCTTACAGAGGTAGAATCAGCGACTCTATAAGCCCCCGAGAGAGGACATTAGAGGTCCGGGGTCATTTACACTTGAAAGGAGTTTTTAAACACTATTTGTAGAAGTGTGCGTGTATAATGAAAAGCTCTCGGTTTGCATTAGCCTGACAGCCCGATAAGGACATGAATTCTTGAGACAATGGTGCGGCCGCATTGTGACGATGATGGTGTATGTCATCGCCATGGCAACGGACAAATGGGTCTCCCATTCATGGGTGGCATAGTGAAAGAAACGGGCAGAATGAAACGCACCAATCTGCACAGAAAAGAGAGCACATCACTTTTAGAGAGATCAATGACCTGTTCTCAGGGATTGTTTCGTTGGCAGTAAAACCTGCAGTGAGACCAGAGTGAAATGGCTTCAGTTATTATTGCTTAAAGGGACACAAAAAGGAAAATTCTGTTATTCCTGTTATGATTGCAAAATCTAACATGACAACATTTTCCTTACCTAATTTTCTTACATTTTGGTATGTTTTTAAAACAGTAGAAACTTTAATAACACCCATGCAATATAGTTGCTCATTTTCGTTTTATTCTGTGAACTACTAACAATATTTCTCCCAAATTTTGCAAATAAAAATATTGTTTCTATTTTTATTTATTTGCAAAAAAAGAAAACTGGAGAAACAGGTCAAAATAACTGAAAAGATGCTGTGTATTTTTCAGACCTCAAATACTGCAAAGAAAACAAGTTCATATTCACTTTTAAGCAATATAACAGTATCAAAGTTTTCATGTGTCTTGTCATTCTTGTCTAGTCAGTCTTTCACATTGCTGTTGGATGACTTTATGTCACTACTAAGGTTTGATTTTGTTGAAATTCAACAGGCACTAGACTGGAATGACCACAATACATCATGCTTTTAAATTATTTTCCGCGGCTGTATACATATTTAATTGCTGTATCACAATTCAAATATATTTTTTAAAATGAATACAGCATTTAAAATGTTTTATGTCATTTATGGTGGTTATATTTTGATATTTCTATCAAAAAATCTGATGGTATTCTAAGATGTCTGGGTCAGTACCACTGTTTGAAAACATTGGGTATTTTTCTAATTCGATTGGTGACTCTGATATTATACACCTCACCCTTAACTTGCAAAATAATAAAATAAAACAGAATTTAGTACCCAAAAGTTTGATAACAAGAAAAACTGCAAAGGACAATTACATTCAGAGTTTTTATACAGGTGACTGACGGAAATAAGTGACATGATGTGCGCTCTAGGCGGGGAGCGCTGTCTGTTGCCATGGCTTTATGAGGAATTGATGGGAGGCTTACCCTTGAGGGACACTAGATGCTGTGTTCACGGGAGCTTTACTTTAATTCATTTAAATGAGCATGAGCACACACAGCACTTTGGACATTTGGGAGAGAAGTCTTTATAATGGAGTGCGCTGCTCAATTTCAGCTACAGAATCTACTGCATTAAAAAGTAAACTAATGTAGAGTCACTTCGTGCCACTGCTCGTATTCCCTGAGCACTGATGCCAGCTCTGAGGAACTAAGAGGAAGTGACATCAACATTTTCCAAGGTGCTTTAAGTACAGAAGTCAGGTGAAGAAGTATCAGATTATTGACTTCCTGTTAGGAAAGAATGAGTAACCGCTTTATATCCTCACTAAAGATAGAATGGAAATCCTATTACAATTATCCTGAAACGCCCTCAGTCAGAACACACCGACTTCTTGCCTCTTCTCAGCATCTGTCACAATGGCAAATGTGACTATTTACGTATTTCGTCTTTCTTTATCTCTCAGTTCACTCACTGACACAGTTTTTTCTAAATGACACAAGTCTAGATATTGCTTAAGCATCTCACAATGTTGCACTTCAGTCAGCTTTTAACAGTATTGAAGCAGTTGTTCTGGACTTTTCTCGAATGTTTTGGTCCAAGTCAATTTCCAAAAGTTTTTTTAAATCAGATTTTAGTTTTGTAATGGAATAAATGAATGTTGCCACAATTGCACTTTCATCTACAAAACGGCTTTAAATAGTTGTATGTCTTTTTCGTACTTGATTATACATTTATGAAGCATTACAGTATGTTATTATTAGTTTAATCAAAGCGCTCTGCTTTGATCTACAGGAATGCATGCAATAAGAAAGTTCTATGGATGCACAGCCCATAGTTTCATTGGAGTTTTTCTTCAATGGGAGTTTATTGGAGATGCTTTTACCATTGATTTGAACAAAGCAAAGGTCAGCCTTGATTTAACAACAGGCCCTAAACATGTCATCTTGGGTTCTACGCTGATGCCGTGCTTTAGGAGTCTAAGATAGCTTCATGAGTGCTATTTGCATTGTAAAAAAGCCTCAGATTGTTTATTAGACATGAGGCTTTCAATCACTATATTTATGTCCTGACTAGATCCCAGCGTCTGTGGTTACCGGTTAGTGTTTATAATTTCTTGCCTTTACTCTTACTAAGTATTTCTTGTCTTGTTTTCCAGTAAAAATAATCAAACAGCCTTAAAATAAGGTTCATTTAAGGTAAACAACAGATATTAAGCCTTTTAAGAAAAGTAAAACATGTAAAATTCCTGCAAAATTGGACCCAACAGCTCAATAAACCATTATTATTTGATATTTATGTATTTGCTTAATTACTGAATTTTGTTTATTTTCTACCAAATAAATAGGCTAAATAAATACATATTCAAGCTTTAACATAAACTAAGCTTAAAATGTTACCCCTTCTTAAGCATAAACAACACAGAAGTTTGTTAGATTTCTTTAAAACAAGTTTTAACATCTTACATCAACACCATGAATCTTGTTTCTCAAATGTTTAGATATTATATTTTTACTGAATAAATACTCAAAAGGGCAGTGTACAGCCATTAGTCAATATCGTGTAAATACAATTCTAAACATGGTCATTTATTATTTTTAAGTTAATCGATTGCTTAGTAGTAGTTTGAGAAGGGCCTTTGGATAGCCACAATGCAGGTGCCAAATTACTGTAAAGATTACAGAGGGTATACGCCATATACCCGTGCATACCCTGCACTACACAAGTGGGTATATGCCAACTGATAAAGAAGTGGGTATACGCTGTATACCTGCGTATATACTCTCGACTACACCACTGGATGCAACTGTACTGTATTGTAATGTAATAAAATCAAGGATAACCGTTTGCAAGCATATGAAGCTCTTGAACTCTTACTGTGGCTCCTACCTTTAAATAATAGTTTTAGATATTTATTAAACAGTTGAGCAATTTTCTGATCCACAAATACAGCAGTGCAACACTGTTCAACAGATTCTGAATACTGGATTTAAAAAAAAGTACTTTGAAAAGATGGATAGAGGGAAAATGTCTCATTCTTTTAGTGGTTGCCACGGGAGAACCAGTGAGATGTGAGAACCAGTGACTCCACAGGGATGTTTAGTTCATATCACAGTTCAGTCTTCTAGAAAAAAGCTAATTCTTCAACAATGAGAGGTTAAAGCCTGCTTCATGAGGCATTTTAGGGGCTCCTTATAGCAGTTCCCCAGAACATTGATTCTAGCTCATAAAGCCTACAGAAAAAAACATCAAATGCATGACATTTCCAGTGTAATCATTAAATAATCTGTCTAGTATGCGAATAGTAAATGGGAGCCATTAAATGCTAAACAATGTCATTTATATTTGTATCCAGGAGCTGTTGTACCGCTTCTGCAATAACCAGGAGTCATTACATGCTCTTTTAAATTCAAGACCTTATGCTTTCTCAGGAATTTTCTCTGTACTCGGTGCCAAGCTCCTAGTAAAAATTCCCTTCTGGTTTCTTCCTCAGAGAATGCGGCGCGTTCTCACTGAATAAGCGCAACATCATAACTTTTGCTAAACACACAGCGTGGTTCATCT
Organism: Triplophysa siluroides; assembly: GCA_006030095.1. Lineage (NCBI taxonomy): Eukaryota > Metazoa > Chordata > Actinopteri > Cypriniformes > Nemacheilidae > Triplophysa > Triplophysa siluroides. Next base: position 3,718,322 of record VCII01000935.1, on the reverse strand, counting down.
TCCAGCACTGCAGCATGTGTGGTTGCTGTACTAAAGAAAAATGTGCCATTAAAATACATATTATAACTGTACAGCTTTGGTTCACAAACTTTTTACACTGGCGTACCCCCCCTCACCTCCCCCTCCCTTAAATATCATTCTGCGTACAGAATTCTTAAAGTCACAATTGTGGTCACGACATTTTTTTAATGTGCATTTTAAAGTTTGCATAAACTATCTTTTATCAAACACACCATAAGTATATAACCAATCATATGTATTTTTAATAAATGACTCACTGCTTAATGAGTTGGATGTTGTTGAAATGACTTGCATAACTCATGTTTGGCTGTATCGAAGAAACTCTGAGTCTCAAATCATTCCCTATGCAGAGTCTATGTCGATATTGTTCTTTATATGGGCAGGTTCGGAAAACCCACTCTCGCAAAGGTAGGTTGTGGAGAAGGGCAGTAATGTTTTCAAAGCGCGATGGCTCAGTTTTGTCCTGCACATTAAATATGGTTGTGGCAACTCCCTGCAATCCAATGTTCCGCTCCTTCAGAAGAGAAAAACATCACCCAGATAGGCCAGTATTGTAAGCCACTCTTCATTATGTAAGCAATTACTCAATTCAAAGGGGTGGTTGATAAAAAAAAGCTTTTAGTTCATCGCTCAATTAAAACAATCGTGTGAGGACCTGGACAGCCATCGCACATCAGTATGGAGTAACAACGTGACGTGGTCGCTGCCCATTTCATTGCACAGTGCAGAAAACAAAGGCCTTGCTTTAATAAAGTTGACAATTTTTACAGCATCTTGCAAAGCTTCCTTAAGATGTTCAGGCAGTCCTTTGGTGGCCAGCGCTTCTCTGTGGATGCTGCAATGTACCCAAACCACACAGGGTGCAACTGCTTGCACGTATCCATCACTACAGACGCCCACACAGTTTGTCTGCTGAAGTCCATGTGATGTTACAAAGCCATCTAAAACTTTTAAAATCTCCTCTCCAGTTGCTCTGCCTTCAACGGTTTGCAAAAAATATATCTTCCATAACTAAACATCATCAATATACCAGACACATGCCAGCAGCTGAGCCAAACCAGCTACATCAATTGATCCATCGATTTGTAAAGCATTGAATTCGCTGGATTTAGTAGTGGATTTAGTGGAAATAGCTGTTTTAAAAGGTGTTCTGCCATAACAGCGATGCGACGTGAAACAGTGTTGTCTGATGACGGCATCTTCCGTATTGTTTTTTGGCCTTTTCCCCGAGCATAATACCCGCAATATCAGCTGCAGCAGGAAGAATGAAGTTCTCCACAATAGTTTGGGATTTGCCCGTCTTAGCCACTCTGTAACTCACCATGTAGGATGCTTCCAGTCCTTTCTTATCAAGGTTTTCTGACGCTGTTACAAGGGCCTTACTACTCCCGAGTTGTCTTAACCGTCTTTTCGAAAAACTCTCGTGGTTTATTTTTCAAAGTAGCATGCTTTGTTTACAAATGCCTGCACAAGAACAGTGGCTTTATACAGTTATGAGAGAGTACTTTTGCACGTATAACGCACTGTGGTTTGGGATTTTCTTCCCTGCCAATATAAGTAAATCCATATGAAATGTAGTTCTCGTCATATTTATACCTTTTCGATCGTCTTTCTGTGAACTGCTGAACCAAGGTTGATGCTGTAATCTCCGATGTATCGCTATCTGCGTCGGTGTCAACAGGAGCAGGTGCTGGACTTACACCTGCGGCCGAAGTGCTGTTGGACGGACCCGAGGTGAAGTCAGAGGACTGTGGATCATCCGAGCTGCTGGCAGTCGATTTTCTTGATGTGGCTGCATCCTTTTTAATTTTCCAAGCAGTTGTTGCATCGTTCCAAGCCGCGTCCAGTCGAATTACATGCGTAAGCGTGCGTCTTTACGTACCACATGACACTTGAGTGGACGCATATTTTTTAAAAGGATGTCATGAATTTGACCTTTTATGGCACTACCTGACCACTATTTTGCTGTGTGCACACTAGAGGGAGTACGTCTTTATATTTACCTTGTGAGAAAAACATGCCTGGATGAATGTCAGGTGCGTTATAATTAAGTAAACAGTACATTTCAGCATTTTGTTCACGTACCCCCTTCATCACCTGGCGCACTACACATGGAATTGCATCATATAAACCAGATTATATGCGGCCGATGTTTACCGCTCCATAAAAAAACTCAACATGTTGCATGTGTAGCACTAAAGGGATGCAGTCAATCACCATTTCGAATGCCATTTGTTTTCCTAAAGCTCAGAACTCTGACACTGTTTATAAGGATCTTGAGAGCTGTTGGCATGAATTTTAGACAGACCACAGGAGTCCTAGAGCTCTGGGTGCCAGTATTCTACACCTCTGAGTATAACATCTTTAAATATGGCTTATATCCTGAAGCCCATCTATTCGGAAATGCTTGCATATGGTCTCTTTATATTAGTAGTGCTTTGAAAGGGAGGGGGATGTGTGGAGTTGCAATCTCACCACTAGATGCTGATACATTTCATACACTGTACCTTTAATACAGAGCATTAAAACAAGTTGAGTTTTATAGCTTCATAAATAACCATGAATACTGTAACAGTGTATTGAGTAACATTGTCTCTGTATTTTCTGGTGCGAGGAACAGGAAGACAAAACATGACATGAGAAATGTTACAGGGCTTTTAGATTATAGCCATTAGGTGGTATATAATGAAGAAAATTAGCAGGCTTGTACTTCAAAGGTGGCCTTTTTCAAACGTTGTGAATAATTTAGCAATTTATGCTACCATTAAATATAATGGAGTCTTAAAAAATGTAAACATAAAAGAAATAATAAACATTGATTCTTATTGCCTTTGTGTGATACTAATTGTTATGCTTCAACAAAAATCACATGTGAAACCTTATGGATAAACGACACCTAATGGAAAACTCTAGAAATTCATCTTTGATATTATGAATCCTACACATTGTGAGGATTCTCTGCAAATGCAGCCCTCACAAATCATAATGTCATCACCCTGTGAACCGTGCCCCCAACCATATTCCCGGTAATGATACCATTGAAACACAAATAGCACTGGCATTATCACCCTGCATGCAATGGATTGACTGGGGTATGACAGAATAAGAGCAGTTATCGGGCGATCCCATCCATTGCCCTTCACGCTTTCGAACACATAAACAATGCAATGCATGCTGGGAGCTGATGGCACCGTCCTGATGAAGAAAATGTAATCAATTGCATTACAAAGACCTATTCAGACTATTTTGGGCGACAGCCTCCCCTAAGAGACCCTCAACAATGTCTCTCTCAGATGGTAAAAGAGAGCATGTTGATATTCCAAGAACAGTAGACGTTTAACCTTGGACACCGTGTTAGTAGGAATACAAGCTTTCCTGCAACGTTCAGGCTAGACACAACAGACCAAACACGCACAGAGATGACAGATGACAAAGCCACGCATGAGGCCCACAGCACTGAAGCATGTGTCTCCATTTGAGGTAGATAAGCCATGTGCTTTTCACATGTTTATATGACAATGTGACAGCCCAGTTTGGTGAAATGGAGCGAGCTAGAGGGCGGCCATATTTGGATCGTTCTGTTCCCAGCGGGGCAACCCCCTGACACACACATAAACAAACGGATTTGCCTATGCAGTGCCAACAGCGTAAACATAACTGTGTAAATAATCCTAATTAAAATGTTTTGCTTCAAAGCTAGACTCATCCTATACAATAATGACAGATGCAGAGATCATTTATTCACAAGATCAGGTGTTGTGTTCGAACAATGATAATCTGAAGTTTTGCAACAGTTCAATTTAATGTAAACACATTTTAAACCCACTAGTTTTTCTAAAAAAAACTCTTTGATTGCCAATACCAAGATTATTTAACTCAAAGCAAGCTTTTTTTTCACTTTGGTCCAGCTACTGTGCATTCTAATGCACATTTCAACAGCCAATACTGAACTGATGCAGCCTTCTAGTTATGTCATAATGGCCGTATTTATTAAATGAGAAAAAAAAGTGTTTTTTTCTTTTTTCAATTAAAGAATTATGTTTGAAGGTATTATAATTGTAACATAAGTTTTATATGTCAATGTACAATTTCAATTGAACTCTCGTCAATTGTATTCATTTTGTGTACCATTGATAAATAAGAGTTTGCCCAAACAATCAATACTCATTTAGCCAGTTTATGAGGCTTGTGCGATGGAACTGCATATCCCATAATTCTCTGTGGCAGCGTGTGAAGGACAAAAGGCATCAATTATACACATAAAACATTTCTTTAGCTTTTCATTTTGTTGCATGACTAGAAAAAGCTTCCTGTCTTGGCCAAAAGTGAAAAAGAGAGAAAAAAATGACTTTTTTAGTAATATTTTGCTATTTCACCTATTAAGAGTGCTCTGTCCTCTCTGCTTTAAACAGTCTCTGCCTCCTACAATCGGAAGCAATGCTGATCCAACGCTGGTCCAGAAGAACTTCCTGTTTCAGTTTTTTAACACTACACAGACGTTTGAACAACAAACAACCAACAGAACCTTTATAAAGGTTTATAAAAGATTAAAATGATTCAATTATATACATAAGATTTTAAAATCAAAAAGAAACCCTAAGTGCACATAAGCAAATTTTCAACTCCCTGTTGAAAATTGTTTGTGAAAAATGCAAGACAGAGAAATGGGTTAACAGCCTTCCAACACATGGCAAACCCAAACATAAGGTAGAACGTCTGTGTTCTTGTTAGGAGAAATGAATCAAGTCATTATTCCTCTCCTCCAGCACAGGTGTGAGCCTGTGATTCTGACAGCGGGAATATCAGGTCTTTCCCAGCACTCCTGCAGACTTTCCTCCCACGGGAAAACTCAACTTCCACATTTAGATGTGCTCATGGAGGGCGTGCATGTTTTTTCCATGTTAAGCTCACAAGTGTTAGTGTGTTTTTAGCAGCGCTTGGTAAGGCATCACTATTCTGAATAGACCTTACACTCACTTAGGTTATTACTTTTCCAAGTGATCCGAGTCATCTGAATTTAAACCTTTCAGAGAATAAACAGTCCCTAAGATTTACACTGAATTCCCCAACATCCCAGCAGACGCATAATAATGTGAATGAAAACCACCTAGAACACCCTAGCAACCGCACAGCACAGACCTGACAACAACCCAGAAAACCCAGCATCGTGGCTTCGTGTTTTGCATGGGCAAACATCACTCACACCTTCCTCGGAGAATGTAAAAATTCTGTTTATTATTCACCATGTGATGAAGCGCTGTGTGTTGACTTAGTATTCAGCGGTTTCCCTCGGTAAGAGAGAAACAGTCTGTTTCAAGTCACAGGACTTGAAAACATTTCCCACTGCATCATCTATATATAATGAAAGCTCTTAGGTGTCCTCGACCACAGCAACTGGTGTCTGACAGCTGCTTTTAGTAGGGCCACTCTGAGAGGGTGAAATGTCAATGTTTTTGTTCATCCGGTGCTGTTTCCTGGCAAATATGAATCCCAACCATTTGAACTGAGAACACTTGCAAAAATGGCTGCGATGCATTTAGAGATTGAGTTACGATGCTCATCTTCAGATCTCTACAAATGCAGTTACATAAGGGAGGTTTTCTTGCGGATGGACGTTTACTGGCCTTTTTCAGAAACTGATCTGGAGCCTGTGAAAGCAGAATAGTCCAACAAGGGAACATGAACTATATTAAGCAACAATTAACATTTTTACCAGTATCATGGTACACAACACAATATCCCAGCAAAAACGTAACCATTTAATGATGTAGTTCATTTTGGCTAATTCGTACGTTCTCATTCTTACATTTGAGTGTGATTTGCTTTGGCAGCCTTGTTAGGTTTAGGGCGGGGTTAGAGGTGGGGCTTCAGTATTGCTTTTTTCTAATAATCGGATGTTTTTGTACGATTCACAACGTACAAATTTATACGAATTAGCCACCTTGTAAAACAGTTATGAATTCCCATGAGATTAGGTTGTACATTTTCAGCGCATGATGTCTTGGCAATAAATGAAGAGTTTATTTCAAAAACATTTCTTTTATTTCAGGAAACATTTTTATTATACTTTATTATATTCTGTTTTTATTGTGTTAGTTAGTTGGCTTATTTTTTGAGTAATTATTATTACATAATAATAATATGTGTAGTCCATAAATAAGATAAAAAAGCAAGATCTATGTGCAGGTTTGTGGTTTAAAGAATCTAAAAATGATTAAATATAAGAAATATAATCCATGAGTGGAAAACACGAACATGCGCAATGAATCATAACAAAAATCAAGGACACAAACATAGAACAATAGCCAGCAATGAATACAAGTATTTTAAACAGACTCCAGATTAAAAACATGTGCAACAAAACATTACATACATTACATAATAACAAAATAAAATATGCATATGACAATAGATACCAACAAAACTCATTAAAACATATTTAAATGGTTACACGTGCACTGGTAAAGAAAGTATAGGCGATTTTTGGAGAAGCTTACAATATAGCAAGCTAGCACTGAGAATAATATCAACTCCTTTCTGATCGCTCTCTAAAGCCATGCCTTCTCCAAAACACATGAACAAGATGATGATACAAGGTTGCCTACGCAGGTGTGTTGAGATATGCAAATCCAAAGCTTTACAGACAAGAAGGACATCCTATGTCAGAAAACACTTGATGGTACCACGGCTTCAAGAAAATGAGATGTAAAAAATATATTTAGACTATTTTACTTCAGACAGTAAACCGATTTTACAGTTTTATTTTACAGATTGTAAACAGACTTTCAACCAGCATAACAAGTTTCTGCAAAGAATCACCTCTCCTGCCTTGAAGTATGCCGTGTTGTTCTAGTTACAGTATAATGTATATAAAATCACTAAAATATGAATAAATACACACCTTTAAATGATAAAGAACATCATATTGATTAACAGGTTTAAGACAAATACTTTGTAAAAATGTTAAACCGGAAATTAGAACTCAAACTTTTCACAATTCAAATCTGCATATTAGATCTCACCTACATCTAAAAATAAACGTATTTTTGGACCACAGCGACTAAATAAAGCTCTAGCTGTTACTTTGATCAGAGAACAAGGCAACACGCCGTACCGCAGTGTCATATTTTAAAAATCCAAATGCAATTCTCCACACAGGCACCCCCCTCCTAGCCAAATGCGTTGCTTTATTGTCATCCCGAGTTCATAATTCATTCCAGAAGACATTTTGACTCCTCTGGGCGTTTAAGACAAATCCAGCCACAGAAACCCACGGATGCAGTTACTACAGCTGTCTGCTGCAAAACAAACACCCTACGACTGGTAATGATAGTGAATGATTACAGCTAACTCTTTGTGTTCGCCTCCAGGGAGAATCGGCAACACTGCTGTCCTCTGATAATACGGTAACACTTGACATCTGGTGCAAAGGGAGGAGTACCGCCGTCCACCCACACTTCCTTCATCTCCAACTCTTCCTCCAGTCCGTGAGCGAATCTGTTATAACATCCTCCTCTGCCGTCACATGTTTGGCCCGCTCGGCAGCGATTGCCTGAACTCAACTAAACAAATCTGCGTGTGCCGATTGGCGTGCGACGTCTAACCAGACACAATGCGTAAACGCCAAATACCTCAGGGTGGCCTAGGTGCTATTAAAAGCATATGTAAATTCGATTGTATTGGAAACGAACAGCCCCGTGCAAAAGACAGAGACAGATTGCGAGGCTTCCCTGGTCCTCGTACCTCCACCGATCTGGCCGCGTTCCTTATTCATCTTGCCAATAAAGACAAAAGACATCTGATCCAAGTTGCCCCCCATGTCTTTGCCATTCCACCTTTAGACTGAAAAACCCAACAGGCATTGTGTTCATTTGCCCGGCTTAAATGATGTAATGCCTCGACGATGAGTAGATTGCCGCTTTTCATTCGCTTTGCTTCACAGTTTCCTGGGAAGCAGTAATTAGTGTCAAGAACAAATTTGTTGTTGTTAATGAGCCTACAGGCTGAGGCGGCAGCATGGGTAAGGATTGCAGGAGGGTTTGGATAACAAAGATATACTCCATCTATTTTGCCCCTGTCACTGCTCTTCTTACAGCTTCTTTGATGGAGGGAAGCATCTTTTCATTCACAGTAAATCAGTCAAAGAGCTGAGAAAAGTCCTTATCGCTGCCACCAAGAGAACAGCTGCGCAGAGACCAATGTAAACAATCTCTAACAGAGGACTCCAGAATAAATATTATACTTTTCTTCTGAGGGTTTTCAATTATGCGTAAACAGAATGAACCGACCATACATGCTGCGATGGACATTATTCCCAAAGTTTATAGGGTCTTTAAATGTCTGACGTTGGGTTTTAATTTGTGCCTGGGCGATAGCCTGATGTAATATCCATTTTTATCTTTGGCGCAAGGCGGACGCAGTCTGTAAGAAAGATGCGTAACCTTTTTGAATCCCTCAGTGGGATAAATGTATTCAATTTCTCTCAGCAAGCATTCTCATCAACGTGTTTGTTTGCTCCTCATTTTGAGAGTTTTTTTAGGACGTGATAATAATAATAGCAATAATACAAAACAAAATACTTTTTATGAATAATGTCTTCTATTTTTGTGCGTCACAAGAGAACAACATTCCTTTTTGGTGACAGTGCACAAAGCATGAATTTATCAGTTGAATTGTTGGAAGGGATTACTGTGCCATAGGCAACTATAAAAGCATAAACCAGTGAATTCTCTTGCTGTTCTGGAAAAATGTTCATCATACCACTAGCCTTAAACACATCAAGTTATTTTGAAGAGGAAAGGCGCTCATTGCGTTTTATAATTAAAATGCATAGGCGTAATTTGCAGGTGGAACATATCCCCACCACTTTTCGGAAGGAATTAAGAAATGCGGGAAAACGTAGGATGCAAGACTTTCTCGCCATCTCCCGTTGCTCATACTCGTAAATAATTTGCGGAAAACAGAGAGCCGCAACTCCAGAAACACGGCCAGTATGAAATGCGTGCATCATCTGCGCTAGCAACGCTTGCTTGTGCATCCAGTGTCCAAGCACAAAAACGGGTAAACCAATGATCAAGTGTCATTTTTAGTCATTATAATAAATAGTTTTAAAATGTGATGCACCGCAAAAGCCGAATGACCTTCCCCAAATGACAGTTTGGGAACCATATACTGAGCTGGAGTTGAAAAGCGGAGTAGCCAATGGACGGACCGCCCACTATATATGATAAATATTATTACAGAAACAAATGATTAAAGTAATGTTTGTGTCATCTCTGTCCCCACCACTTTTCAAAACAAAGTTACGTCACTGTTAAAATGTATTCAGAAGTAGGAATACTTAGTCATAAAGGCTTGAGTATGTACTCAAAATGCACAGCTTCTCCAGAAACTCCCTTATCACTGTACATTTAGATCTAAAGAAAAGATGAAAAACTTTACAAACTGCAGCATTATTTATACATAAGTAAAAAGACCGGAAGCACAAGTTTATTTCTAGTCAAATTAAACAAAGTCCATTGTATGAAATTTAGTGGCATCTAGTGGTGAGGTTGTGAATTGCAACCAACTGGTCACTCTACCCCTCCCTAACACAGGGGAAAGGTGTCGTTCGGTTTTCGTTTCTTTGCCGATGGAGATAACTCGAGAAAACGCACTCTTTAGAGCAGTTTAGGGCTACTGTAGAAACAACATGGCGAATTCTATGTAAGAGGACCCGCGTGTCTGTAGAAATAGCTTATTATAAGATAATAAAACAACGCTTCATTATGTAAGGTCTTTATACACCTCTGATTTTGTATATTATATTGCATTTCTGCCAGTAGATCCTCCAAAAAATGACACATAGCACCTTTAAAGGAATAGCTTATCAAAATAATAAAAAATTCTCCCATTTATTCACTTTTGTCTTTAAAGTGCATTACTGTACCATCTTCTGTAAATCATAAAAGGAAATTTGGTCATATATTATATTAATCAATCTAATGTGTTCCACAGAAGGAAATTGTGAAAATAAGGATATAGACCGAACATTTAGGTGCGCTGTTCCTTTAAGGTCATGTGTATTCTGTTGTGTTCTTTATCGTCAACAGCTTGGGCTGTGTCATATCTGGTCACCTGAAAATAAACTCAAAAGCAATTTTTCAGATTGCACCCGACGTCATCCCCGATTAAGAGAACAGAGCAATCTCTATTCTTGGGTAACAGTACGCTGAAGATGGATTACAATAAAACCAGATGAACCCAGTCGGACACACAAGTCTTCTCCAAAAGTGCCGTTCCTGGCTCTTCTAGTGCACTTTATCATGGACTGACAAAGCACTTTGTAAAACCATTCAATCTGTCGTCAAATTACATTGACAAGCTGTTGCAGTCATCTGGAATGTTTGAGTTCACAAGTTTCATTCTCTACTGCAAGAATGGCTTCGAAATTTCAGACTAAAATCTATATACTTCAGTTCAGAAGCCTCCACAGGATGTTACAGCATTGCCATCTGGTCACTGTTTGCTGAGTAAGAGAAACAGAGTTAAAGAAAGAGAGAGAGAGAGAGAGAGAGAGAGAGAGAGAGAAACTCAGGGCCCTTGTAAACCAACTGACAGCTGTGTCCGTCTGTGACCTGTGTCACCATGCAGACTTGAAACATCTGGATGCAACAGAAGCACACAGATTACAAAGATTTCGGAGGAAAGACTTGATTTAAATATCAAGAAAATAAACATTGGATGTGCTGTGAAATCTGTTTCCAAGAGCTGTGCAGTGTATTCAAGTACACAAAAAACACACACACATTCTTCTATCTCAGCTTAATATGCAGAGACAACTACAAGTACGCCATTTGTCATCAATTTTTCTGAATTGTTTAGGCAATGTTGTTATAACGCTCAATAACCTCGACCAAGGCCACATATCATCACTTCTTTTATGATTCTTTAAAATCTTTCTTTGTCTTGAAGTATCGATTTCTATTCGGTGGACAGCAAGTCACATTTTCTAAATGGAAAGTGGGAAAAGCCCAGAGGGCAAACCCATACAGTACGTCTGTAAAGAGTAAAGATGATGATGAAAACTCTGAGTTGTAAAGGTGAGCTCTCAAGGAGGTCTTTGATGTCTTTCGCTTCTTTTGTGGGAAAGTGCCTTGAATACACAAAGGTCCCAAAGCAATCTATACTCATCCTGAGAGTGTGCTTTTTCCAGACGTTAAAGTTAGCTGCAAACTGGATTTGCTTCAATCAATGTACAAAACTGATGTGGTCCCTTGAAGTGTGAATAGAAAGTAATGCAGAAAGATCAATAGAAAAAGCCACAGCATCCAAAAATGTTGACGCGGCATAGGTCTTGGTGACACTTATATGGTATATTTACAGAGCACAACAAACCACACTGTATATGTCATCCTGACTGACTAACAAACAAACAGTCATTACTGACATAATGAGACTTTTAGATCAATTATATTGATTACAAGTAAGCTGAATTCTCTGAGATCTTCGGAGACCCTTGAAACACATTTTTATGTTATTGGAATACTGTGGTCACATTGGATTTTCGACATTTCAGCAAGTGGCAGTTACGTTTATCTGGTGTGTAGTAAGATAAGAGCGACCAGTCTTGAGCCCATAGTCACGATTCAATTATGTGAGCCAGTCTGTGAAAACCCACCTGGTCATTTTTTGGTGATTTCCACATAAAATTCAACCTACATAATGTAAAGAAAATTCTGTGAAAATATAATCTTAATATTTTTAATATCGACAAAGATTGAAATCCTAATGAAATTAATGGTTAAAGTCAAACTTTGATTCTCATTATCTGAGAATTTGATATTGAAACTTTAGCCTGGTTTTCACAGACTGGGTCACATAGGTTTTATGGATATAATCCAAATCCTGACCACACCTGGTGTGTTGTAAAAATAAATAAATATAAACATATTAAAATTAATATTAAAAAGATAATTATTTAAAAAAGATCTTATAAAAAGGCATATATAATTATTGTTTAAATAAATTAAACAATCAATCAATCAATCAATAAATATATACTACTACTACTAATAATAATATATAATCAATAAATATCAAAATATATATTTAGAATATTATTTTTAATGGTAAAATATTATAGAAAGGAAATATATGGGAAATATATAATTGTTGTTTTAATAAATACTTATAATACTTATAATATTATGTTTTTGTTATAAATATTTATCAATTATACAGTATTACATATTGTCCAAATTAACTGCAATTTAAGCATTTTTAAAATAATGTATATTTTTATATATGTTATAATGAATTACATTTCTAAGCAAATGGAAATATAAATAAAGTATACAAATCCCGTTAAAATATCAGGCCACATCTTGAGGTTCAGTAAAAACATGTGTAAGAACTACTGTATATGGGTTCTTCGCATGAAGAACAACACTGAAAGCAGGTCATTTTAATTTTATTAACTTATCAACATTTAAACTAAACATTGCATAAATTCAGTCATGAAAAACTAATTCAATATGAAAATATGAAGGAAGCTTGATGTGTATAGTGTCTATAAGCATAAGAGGAACCGCTTTTCTCTTTGCAGAAGCTGCTGTCTTTTACTATTTTCTTTTCAATAAGTTTAATTAACAAGGCCTCCTTGACATCAATATGTTGCTTAACATTGTGTGTAATTAAAAACCCACGCACAGGTAAGCCGGCTGGAGCCTGGTGGTTAAAGATCTGAGCTGGTAACATTAAAGATGCAGGTCTGGTTCAGGTAAGGTTGACCAATTGGAGAGTTAACCAGATCGTCTATCGCCATTATACCCCTGCTCAAGACTCTGAAGGTGAACTGTCCTGACATAATACCAGCTAAATAACCAGTTACCACTCTGCTGAAAACAACAGCTTAAACAAGCTCAGATTTCCATGTTGACCTAGGCGGGTTTATAATGGTTAGCGCCTGAATGCACTGTAAGTCACTTCGGATAAAAGTGTTGTCAAATGCATGCAATCACTTTAGGAGGATTTATTGCAATAACACACAAAGACTTTTGTGTATATTGTAATGAATCAATGTTTACAACTACCGTACAATCAAGATTGGTAGCTATAGTTGTGAGTCCATTTTGGACATATGTTGTGCATGAAGGTCTGCGTGCGCCGTGTGTTGCTGTCAATGCCCAGAAGTGTACAAAAAGGTTGCTTTACTGTGCTCTTTTCACAGTAGGTGATCCTGTGTGGCAGATCTACACTTTCAGGTGACTTAAGATTATGTTGTTCCATCTGTTCAGAAAAACCCTGAATCGCTATCATCTACAGTAGGTAAATAAGATGACAGCCAATTACATCCAAAAACAAACTGCCCTGCCCGGCCAGTGCTGCGTTTATAATTAAAGAGCCATTCTAGGGAAACAACGGCCAATTTATTTTGGGACATTTGGCAGTAGAGCAGCACGGCCAAAAGAAGAGAAATGCCTTAATCAATACTGTCACTTTTTAAGAGGAACGATACAAGGGGATGACTTACTGTATCTGGAAAGCACCCTCATTCAAATTAAATGTGCATCCAGACACAATTTTAGCTGGATGTGACATCAGTCGCCTCTTATGAAGTCAGATAAAATTGCAAAAATAAAAAGGAGAATTTACAAAACCCCGAACTCATGTTAGTCAAAGTTAGTACATATTTCAGACAGCCCAGCATCAACCATCTGAACCTTATAGGAGCGAAAGTGTGGTCCCGTATAGTGCATATTAAAGGGATTATTTGCCCCCCCAAAAATATTCTGACACCATTTACTTCTCCTGTCATTTCATACCTGTATGACTTTTTTTAAGTTTTAAGATATTTTGAAGAATGTTGGTAAGCGAAGCAGCTACCCATTCACCTCTATTGTGCAGACACAAAGAGTTAACGGGTCCCGCCGTTGTTTGGTTACCAACATCCTTCAAAATATCTTCTTTTGTGTTTTGCATTTGAGATTCGAAATGACAAGAAGGTGAGTAAATTTCATTTTGGGTAAATTTTCCCTTTAAGGTTGATGTTGGAAACAAGTGATTACAGCGTGCGAACAGGTCCGTCTTTTTATTTCTATTTGCCCAGAGTAGTTGACAAAAAGCACATTAAAATAAAATCTTCTTCATTTTCTCTGCAAAATTAATATTAAAGATTAACCTGTGATTAATCAGCATTGTAACTTATCAATTTATCTACATTTTGGGAGGTAAAAAAATCCATCCTGTATTTTATTTAATTTTGTTTAGTTTTTGATACTGAGAAGAAATGTGCTTGACAAAAAGCATCCTGGCTTTGGTATGGATTCAGGCGTCCCCTGAGGCTGAACAAAGACAAAAAAGACAGCATACAAGGGCGCTGGAAACTAATGAGAGAAGAAATGTTTGTCCTTGCACTCAACCTGTCCTGTTCTGTGTACCTTTCTGTTCTTGCCAAATCTGCCACAATCCAACCATACTCCAGCACACCTAATCCACTCCGGGTGTCTGTCTACCTGCTTTCTCTGTCCTTGCTACTGAGGTGCTTGTGTCAGTGTGCTTTGCTATCCTCAGAGACAGATTTTGGTCTCTGCGCTCAGGGCACTAATGTCAGAGTGCACGAGAAAATCACTGTAATTTTCCTGCTCAGACACAGAATCATGAAGTCTCTGCCTGCATGTCCATCCCTCCGGCTATTGCGCACTTGTTTCTGCTGGCAATAAAGCTGGCAATAATAAATAGCGGAGCCGACGCCAGGGCAGAAGCACATGGGTGCTGTGCGGCTTCTTTTATTGTAACTCGGTGTGCGAGGCACAATTGCATCTGGTGCTTATGAGAACAAAGTACTATGCACTATGCACAAAGTAAAATTACAAGCAATTGAAATGAAGGATGAACAACATGGCGCATGTCACTCCACGCAAATTGATACGCACCGCGCTGACTAACACAATCTTGAAATTCTACCCAGTCTTTGTTCAAAATACATGACAAGATGACATTTGTGACACACCCTTAACCGTCATGCAGCTGGACATCCAAACGTTGCTAAATCACGACACAGACATTCAGCACCTGTGTGTCACCGTGGAAGCCTGAGAAAAATAGGTGTCTCACTCGGGAATAACAAAATAAATAAAACAAGCTCAAGCCCGGGGGTCCCCTTGTTCTGATGTACTTTGTGTTTAACGCGACAGCTAAAGGCTGGTGGTTGTAATGAATGTATTTTTCTGTAGACCGTAACCCTGAATTCTCCCTGGGGAAGAGGGCAATCGTTTTAATGAGTATCCACTGACACTGAGAGAAGTGAGAAAACGAGATAGAGCAGATGGCGAAGGAGCGAAATAGAGATAAAGCGAGACAGACGGAGAAATCTGTGAATAACCCCCAGCAGCTTTCTGTCTTGTCCTCCGTAATACACCTAAATTCTGCCTCCGCTTCGGGGAGTGGTGGAGCGCGGCACAGAACCGCCGGTGCTGTTTCCTGCAGACCAGAATGGGGTGAATATATGGGATATCCAAAAAAATCTTTGTTTTGTAACAGACAGAGTAAATAAAGGCTGTATTGCAGTGTCATGTAATATGTAAATGAAACGATGATCACAACAGAATACAGGCTTCGGAGCGGAGCACGCTTATTTTGACAAATCCACCGGCTGGGGACTGCTCGTCGGCTCCCATGTGGGACTTTTCCAATAGCCGTGGGCCTTTCCTTACTCTCCGCTTCACTGCGTGAGTTAGATCACAAAACACATCTAGGAATATTTACTGTTGCTCTTTAAATCATGCATGCCAAATCTTAAAAAGTATAAAGATAATAGCTCCAATTCAGACATTTAACTGCATGAGTTGATAGAAGATGATTTAAATTGGTTTAATGTTGTTCGTTTTTGTTCCTATTGTATGTAGACAATGTTTCCAAAAACGGCAATTTATAGTTTTTGCACTAGCTTGGTACGCTGAAGTTTTAATCTGGCTTCCCCAACAATAAAACTGTGTCGCTTTACAATTGTAGACTATCTCCACTAAACTCTGCCCTGACTTCAACTTCGTGCTGCAATAACCTCTCTCTCTTTCTTAATAACAAGAACTTGATTTATAAAAACAGTATATATGTTTTTATAAAGGGACCAGAGACGTTCCGCCATGCCTGTCTTCTTTGGTGACATGAAATCGATGAAAGCCGATCGATGAGTGGTTGAATTTGAAACTTGGCTGACAGCAGAAGTTTCCCCAGCCATGCCGGGCACACTGTTTCCATCAAACTCTGTTCCTGCTACTTGACACTGAAGCTGTAGGAGCCAACGCAGGCCAATGTGAAGTGAGAGCAGAATGCAAGGCAGCAGAGAGGAGGACAGAGAGAGAGAGAGAGAGAGAGAGAGAGAGAGAGAGAGAGAGAGAGAGAGAGAGAGAGAGAGAGAAGAGAGAGAGAGAGAGAGAGACTCGTACCGATACGCAGGGGAAGTTTAATCTGTTGACGTAACCTTTGCTCCTTCAATAACACCTTTCACAGAACAGGAGCCTGACTTCTATGTCACCCTGTCAGATGTGGAAAGCCTCCACATCATTCATTCCTCTCATCACGGATGGGTCAAGATGTATGCCTTATGTATAAACTATAATTAGGAGACCATTCCAAATGTTATATTCATTCAGCATTACTAGATGTACTGTGGTCATTCCAGTCAAGTGTCCGTTGAATTTCAACAAAATCAAACCTCAGGAGAGACAAAGTCATCCAACAGCAACATGAAAACTGTGATGAAAATCTATTTTTGAATGTTTCCCAAATATTACTGTTGTTAATACTTGCCGTATTCAAGATCTGAAAAAATACAGAGCATCTTTTCTGTTATTTTGACATGTTTTCCTGTTTTAATTTTCTGCAAGTAAATGCAAATAATATATATATATAAAACAATATTTTTATTTGAAATTCGGGAGAAATATTGTTAGTGGTTCACAGAATGAAACAAAAATGATAATTTAACCTAAACACATACCTATAAATAGTAAATGAAAAACCTGAAAATTATTATGAAATGGTCTCTTAATTTTTTCCGCAGTTGTATATATTTTTAACCACGTTTCCAAGCACATTGCCGAGTTATGTATCACGGAATGGACAGTTCTCTACAATCTCACCTAACAGACCTGACTTCTTTGTTTAACCATTTGATACATATTTCTAATTTTATTTTGCTAAAAAGACAATTGGTGCTCACAAACAAATGTTGGCAGAAAACGGATATCTCGATAGGATGCAACAAAAGATCAAATTCAAGATACCGTACACTGTCTGGTTTACGTGTCTGAGAGTATCTTGTTCAGTCACGGTGTCACAGTAAGTATCTTTTAAAAACCTTTTAGTTAAAGGCAGAATATTTTGTACAGAGTAACATTTGAATTTAAGCAGTTTTGAGTACATTTTTGTAGGATCTATTGACAGAACTGCAATATAATATACATAACTATGTCAGCAGAGATGTATATAAGACCTTACATAATAAAGCGTTATGTATTCATGACCTTAACTTATTTCTTTCTACATACATATCTTCATTTGCTTTGCAGCTTCTTTGGGGGAATATAATCTTGTGAATCATACTTTAAGCAGCTTAAAGTATTGTTTCAATGTATCTTCCTCATTTGGTTGTGTGTTGTATGATAAGTAACCTGCACTTAAACTAATACTGTAACACAGTTTAGCGGCAAGTATTTTCAATGATGTACAATTTGATGATTTAAACTTTCGGTGGAAATTATATTCAAGCATATTCGCATATAATTGTTTTTTTGCCCCAGATGACAAAATGTATCGGCAAACATTCCATTAAAGCTTAATTTTAATGCTTGTGAAGCAACAATACTGTGTCTGGTGAGTGTATCTATGGATATGTATGCATGGCAACAGTTGCCTGGAGTTTCAAGGGCTAAGAATAACTGCGTATGGAGCAGAGGCCACCGCAAATCATTCACAAGAACCTTTGCGGCTTTCTTTAATGACTTTTTCTCAGATAGGGGGTTGTATGAAATTAATTTAATCCTCCTCAATTTACATAACGATTATTTTATGAAACAATTAATAACAAAAAGTATGATGAATGAACCGCTACTCAGGTCACATTACAACTAAAATGAGGGAATATTTTATTACCCTGCTAAATGAATTGAATCACAACAGACAGACTTTTAATTTAGTTTTCAGTGCCCTAACAGAAATCCTTTCATTTTTATCAAGTTCTTATAGATATTTACTATAGTTTTACTTATAAACCTGTTTCATAGTCCTTGTCTGCACTCGCAGTGCTACACTTTCAGCTTTAATATCTTTAGTAAGACCTCTGGGATCAATAAACCAAATACAGAATCCAAAAGTTTGTATTAAGAACATTGAAGTACAACACAGCGAGCAATATTTTTATCAGTATTCAAGCAAGATAGCTTTACTTGAGAAGTTACCAAACAGTTATTGACCACCATTGAAAAAAACCAGAACGCAAACAGAAGATATTTTGAAGAATGTACACAAGCAAACAGTTCAGAGGGACTGTTGACTGCCATTGTAATTTTTCGTCAATAGTGGGCCAGAACTGTTTGGAAAAATCATTCTTCAAAAACAAATATTTTTCTGTGTTTATCAGAACAAAGAGTTTTATACAGATTTGCAACAATTCGAGGGTGAGTAAATGATGACAGAATTTGTATTTTTGGGTTATCTGTCTCTTGAATAAATCACAGGAGACTTCCTAGGATAGAAAATCCAGCATTGCTCATACTCTATAAAGACACACGAAGTCATTAATCACGTCTTAGAAGTCAATCCAGTGCAGAGTACCGAAACACACTGTGCAGCGCTGCACTTGACTCAACAATGAAAGTTCAATTTAATTTTAAGGGTTTCTCATCCTTCCCGACACCAGGTCTTGTCCTCTCTCAATCACCCCTCTTGTGACATTCTACAGCTGAACGTGGTGGCCCTCATTTTGTCCGCTGGGCTATTTTGGACCACAGTGCAGCACTGCCTTTGGAACCCCCTTCCTCTTTAACTACCTCATCTTTCACACAGCAGGTCCGGTCGCGCGGGACGACCCGGAGCACCTGCGCTGCTATCAATAGCTTTGTCTCTTTTTCGCAAAATGTTATCGCCTGGGAGAAGCAACTAAAGGTGTATTAGTTCAGAACAATGACCCTTCAGCCTCTGATGATGTGAAAGACAAGCCAGATGAGCTTTCTTCACACCTCAAACTCCTGCTCAGGCCGTTCTGAAGATGCAGAAAAAAATCTTTGCTACGTTGGACCTTGAAACAATAAAAAGATGCCGTCTGAGGTTTGAGTTATGTTTCTGGCAAACATTTTCTTACAAAGTGTTCCTGTAGCTCAACTCGTAGAGCTTTGGACTTGTGAGGCCAAGGTTGTAGGTTTAATTCCCAGGGAACACACACACTGTACTAGCAAGTCACTTGTGTGTGCCAAATGCAGAAATGTCCATAAATAGCTATCATTCAATTTGTGTGTGTGTGTTTATTTGGAATTTATAAATCTCTTGCTGAGAATACGATTAAATGGAAAGGCAACTAGAGTGTCCATGTTCTGTTGTTTAATAAACATCTCCAGAAAGTCCAGTTACAAGGTTTGAACCATTGAAACAAGTCACAATTGAATGCTGACTACATTTAAAAATGAAAAACCCTTTTCAGGGGGAAACTTGCATGAGTGAAAACATATTGACAAAGCCGTTCATTTGGGTTTAACTGTTTCACTTCAAAGGACCAATGTGTAATTTTTGGAGGATCTATTGACAGAAATGCAATACAATATACATAAGTATGTGTTCAGAGGTGTATAAAGACCTTACATAATGAAGTGTAGTGTTTTATTACCTTAGAATGAGCTATTTCTATCTACATACACCGTGGGTCCACTTACTTAGAATTCACCATGTTGTTTCTACAGTAGCCCTAAATTGACAAGCAACTTTACAAAGCACATTTCGTAAATACGTTATCTCCTTTGGCAAAGAAGTGCCAGCCTCCGTAGTGCTTTGAAAGGGAGGGGTGGAGTGAGACATTGGTTGCAATACACCACCTCACCACTAGATGCCGCTTAATTTCATACACTTGATCTTGAACAAGGTAGGGTGGAAATCCTAAAAATAAACAATTAATACATTTCAGATTTGAATAAGGATCATCATCTTGAAAACTCCACTTCCTGTTCATCCGTCTTTCCCACAATTCCCTGCTCTCCTCCACTTTGACATCACATGTGACAGTGCAAATCCATTTAAAGCCCAAAATAACTCGCTTGTCACTTTAATTAATGACCTCATATGCAAATACAACCCTGGTAATATTAGGTGAAGACTTCATTACAGAAGCTCCAGCTCTCAGATTTGTTTATCTGAGCTTTCCCAGTCACACATCACCTCACATTGTTTACCCAAAGAGACATTTTAAAGCTATTCCTTGTATCCCTGGCAGCTTTGTGGCATGTCCACTGTTTTGTGTCCTCAGAGACCAGCCTAACAGCAGTCTTTGTGGGTTTTGTCTTAGTAGATAGCCAGAGGTTGACAATGAATCTTCATGTTTCATAATGTACGGCAGTGAGGTTGGTACGTTGTTCTGCATTGAAGGGGAGTTGGCAGAGAAACTTTACGCCAACCCACGCCCACTTTCGCCTCTTCATTTGCATGCTCTCATGTGTGGATTCTTTCACAGAGCCACAAATTATATATTCATTCTGTATAACCCGTGTTATGTAATAATAGACGTTTTACAGCAAGCAGCAAAAGTAAATACAAAAATAAAGAAAATCTCAAAAATCACCAAAGTAGCAGGCAGTTTAGTCCTCTAGCCGACAACTTCTCAAGATATTTACTGAGCCTTAAAAGAACAGTTCGCTCAAAAATAAACAATCTGTCATCTTACCCTCGAGTTGTTCCTAATCTGTATAAATGTATTTGTTCTGATGCACACAGAGAAGGATATTTGGACAGTTCTTGGCCACCATTGACTATCATAGTAGTATGAATTACAATGGTAGTCAAAAGCGCCCCAGAATTGTTTGCAGTCCTACATTCTTCATATATCTTCTTTTGTGTTCAACAGCATAAATACATTTATAAAGCAAATTTTCCTACTATGTTAGTCAATTTTTGAGCTGTAAAGTCATTTTTGCAATGTGATACTGTTGGTGGATAAACTTCCAAAGCCTGAAATAATTCCCATTTTTCCATAATACTTAAATATTGTGGCTGTACTATAGCTTATTTGTTTCTTTATGTCCAAATGTATGCATTTAGTTGACGTTTTATCCAATGCAACTTAAAAGTATATTCAAGTTTTAGATTTCTCAGTATGTGCATTGCTTGGGATTTAAACATGTGCTTCCTCTATTGGTGTTTTTAAAGCTCGTTTAAAAACGTATTTATTCTCTATGGCTTTTACTGACTGACTTGATGTTTTGGTTCGTGTGTTGCTTTTCTTTTTTTTATGTTTCTTTATATGGTTGTTTTCTAGTTCTATTTTATTTTATGTGTATTTACTGTGTACTTCCCCTTTGGTCTACTGTGTAGTGGAAAGGGCTTTATAAATAAAGTAGACTTGAGACTTCCTGAGTGGACATTTGCCTGCTTTTAGATATTAAGCTTTTTTAAGCTAAAATTGCACTGCTCAGGACCTACAATGGGTCTGTGCGGCCGCTCACGCGCACAGCTTCAGAACGAACATTGGCCTCCGTCAATTTGCAATCGCGTTCCCCCATGCATTCGCGATCGAATTCCAAAGGTTGCGGTTGGGGGGAACCGTCGCGCCCCACCTGCAGTTCCCCCATGCGCCCCCCTGGTTGAGAACCACTGATTTACACAAAAATAACCTCACATACGTCACGTACAAACGTCACATGTCTTAATGTGTACTGCTGTCAGTGTTTGGTTCCAAGTGCCCTACAGTAACTGCAGTGATTGCAAAATAAGATACAAAAACTAAACAATGCACCAAAGGCATGTGTGTAATTTCAAGTGCCATCTGTCCTGTGTGTCCAGCTGAATTTCCATATCTCCCACAGACGCAGAATGATTTGTCTATCACGTGGATCGCCATGGGAACTGGCCACACTGACATCTTGGTTTGCTCATCACAATATCCCATCACTTAACCTGTCTTCTTGAATCTGAATGAACCTGTGTTAAAGCAATTGATTGCAATATTATCTCACCGCGCTCCAATTGCAGGCCATACCGCACGAGATACAATTGATCTGACTGCATTACAAGGAAATCACTAGTACTTAATGAAGTGAGTCCTGAGCTTTCTTTCTCTTACAGGCACTTGTGCTTATCAGCAGCTCTGACCGTGATTGCTCATTAAAGATTCTCATTACCTGAACGATCGGAGAGAGAAGCTGATGTGTGAAGTTACTTCTGAGGTTCTCGTCTTTTGAATATCAAAGATGCTTGCTTATTTGGTACGCGTGAATGTAATATTGATTGACACAGGTCTAACACATCTTTGACATCTCTTTCATATCTCAGTTATTAAGGGGATAATTCACCTAAAAAAATACAAATTCTGTCATCCTTACTCACCCTCATGTCATTCCGAACCTGTTTGACTTTCTTTCTTCTGCAGAACACAAAAGAAGATATTTTTTATAATGTTGGTAACCAAACAACAATGAAGTCCAGTGACTTCCATCGTACAAAACCACTGAGACATTTCTTGAAGTATCTTCTTTTGTGTTCCACAGAAGAAAGAGCCATATACAGATTTCAAACAACATGAGGGTGAGTCTGTTTTAAAACTGTGCTCAGATCTGCCAACTCTTGATATAAACCTGATGCATAAATAACAAAGCTGATGCATAAATAAAACAAAACAAAGAGCTCCGAAAAGACCCTCAAGACCAAACAGTCCACGAAAAATGTTCGACTGCGAATTACATTGCTTAGCTGTCTAAACCAAAGAGGGTTGCATCATATTTGTAAGAAATGATTTTAAACCTTGAAGGCTTTTTGTCATTAAACAGTGACAGCTGCAGTCATATTCTGGATGTTTGATAGCGTTGACTGAATGAGATGACAGGTTTCACATGAATAACAAAAGGAACATGTCGGATTAATGTACGAGTCATAGTTGTGAGTTCAGCACACAGTGTCATTATTGGACATGCTTTGAGGGTAAACATTCATGAACATTTTCAAATAATCCTCCACGGAACACAAGATTATGGTTTTTACAAAAAGCAGAGCCCGAACACAGAGAAGCTGGATCCTATGAAAAGACATGAAAGCCATTTCTTCACCCCTGTTTTCAATGTTAATCCTCATTAAGGGCCCATGAGAAGACACAAACCGCCTTCAAGAGGCATTAGCATTGTCACAGACGTTAAGCTCGCCGGGCGTCTTTGGGTGTGTTCGTATTCAAAAGCAGAGTGAGTCGGATTTCTGCCACACTACAAACACAAAACATATCACGGAAGGCTTTTTAAGAAGGTTTTTCATTTATCTTACGCGACTAAACAGGCAGTCTTATTCTCTTATCACTGGATGAGACAATCGGATATCTTGTTGGCCTATTCCATTTTTAGATATACAGTATGTGCCCTATCGACTGATATAACGATAATATATTATACATGATAAAATACAATTTTATGATTATAAATTAAATAAAGAGCTTAATTTTAATCAACATGTACAGTATTTAAAATTCAATAAAATGATCACTAGCCATTCATACTGAGCAACATTCAGTAGTTCAGGATGAGTTATATCCTTAGTTATATTATATCCTTATGTAATAGCGCATCTTTTGCCACCAAACAGCCAAGCCAACACAACCTCACCGAATTTCATAACTACTTCATTATGTGCCTAATTTCAAAGAATTCATACGACCTTATTCGTTTGTACGATTTGCTTTAGTGTAATTGACATTATGTTTAGGGGTGGGGCTTCAGTATAGTTCATTTCTATTAATCAAACGTTATTTGTACGATTCACGTCGTACGAATTCATATGAATTACCTGCCTCGTAAAATAATAATGAATTCTACGACAAGTTACGAATTACAAGATCAGGTTGAAAGAGCAGCCTGACGCCCAGTTCACACCACCAGTGACAGTGATTATAATCTGAGCGACATCCAACGACACGAGCGACAGCAAAGACATTAATGTTAATAAGATGCGCCACTGCCGTTACAATGAATGGCGAAGAATTCAACGCTCAATATGGCCGCTCTAGCGCAGGTAATCCCGCATTCCAGTAAAACGAGCCAATCGTCAATCAATAAAGACTGATTCTCTAAACTCTCGTGAGGCGCTAGCCAGCCTGTGTGCAGGCGTGATGAGGTGACATCAGAAACATATTTTTTTGGCGCAATTTATTCTTAGGAAATCAAAGTTATCATACAGTTCATGTCATGTTAAATTACATTTTAGAAATATCTGCCTTCCACCATTCAAGTAGATATGACTGTGGACTTCCTACATAAATAGCTGCCCAGAGGCGTTGCAAACATGGCCCCAGAGTGGCACGACTTCCGTAAACAGACTTTGGTGACAGTTATCGTTGGCCTTTCAGGAGAGACTTCCAATAAGAGTAACACCGTGTCTACACCGGATGCAGCACGGCACGATACAACGCGACAAAAGATACGCATCATTTAATGCAATAGAACGCATTAAAACCGTTTTTTACATTTTGTCCACACTGGATGCGGTGTGACACGACAATCCAATAAGAACAAGCTGTGTGTCGTGTCACATCCGGTGTAGACACGGTGTAAAGCAGCAGAGCTCACGTCATCCGTCTCTCGTCAGTTGCTGAAGTGTTTGATAATAACTGTTACTAGAGCAGCCAGAGCTAGTCGCTGGCGATGTGTATGCACCTTAACACTTCCAGTCAACCCAGCCACATCAACAACATTACCTATTACATTTGTCTTATAGAAGCCAATCTCGATTCCCCACTGCAGCTGCGACTGGGACGTGCATGTGGCGCGGCTAACTCAGGGACATGGATTGACATGGCGCCTAATCAGCACATCACAGGAGGAGGACACTGTACAATTCATGTAATGACCGTATGAATTATGTATGTTCCGCAGCAGGGGAGGAGATAGAGGAAGTGCGTGTACGGTGGGGGGTGTACAGAAACGGTATCTGATTAATACGAGTTTCCTTCTTCTCCACTGTTTTTGTCTTCTTTGAATAGCTGCTCCTGTACTTTCAGTTTTAATTCTCACTCATAAGTGAAGGAAAGGACTCGTGCCAAGAGACAAGAGACTCTAAATACGACTGTTATTGTTGTGTTTTCTGAGAGGGCACTTCTCACTGCCCACGTAAAAGACTATGATGAACTTGCAAGTGGTTTATCTCAACCCATTACTACGGTATGAGATGACATTGAATCAACAATTGAACAGAGTACAACAAATGTCTCTGAAAATGTCTCTTTTTGCGTCATTTTTTTTATATATTTAGGTAAATATTTATATATTAAAATACAATTGATTTAGATCTTATGATTAAAAAGATAAGTGAAATGATTAACGCTGTTTCATGGATCAAGTTGGACTTATTACGTAGTATTTCTGCATCAAGTTGGACTTATTACGTAGTATTTCTGTGCTCGATATACTCCCCAAGGTTCTTATGGGTTCCCGAAAGTTTTTTCGAATATGAAAAACCGTTACGTAACAACTTTTCTTAGTCCCTTATTGGGCAATTCTCCCAGAAAAGCACGCCCAAGGCAAAAGAAATAGCCCGCCCACGCATCAACGGACTAGCGATAGGAAAACCATCAAGATTGGCTGCGCTGTTATATAAATGGTGGCTATAACGCTGGATTTGCAGATTGTTTGAAACTGATAGACGGAGCGGTCCTACCACTTAAAGATGCCAGACATGAACCGCAGGTGGTAAGTGAAACTGAGTCATATGTCTGCGTTTTGTTGGCAATCTGCGCAAACGTGCATAATGTAAGCAACACAAACTTACAGTGAATATACAGTTCATGCAGGGAAAATGCGATGATGTATTGTGGGGTTGTGATTTAGTTCCTCCCCCTGCACACCCCCAGGAGGTCGTCTGTTTTCGGAAATAATCGTACAGCTGTATCTATCTTTTATAAATGTGAACAAAATAAATACTCTTTGATGATATAAAGTATGCAATACTACTCTATCAAGATTAATGAGATAGGCAGAAACTGCACGTTCAAACTGACTTTTAAGTGAAATTTACTTAAATTAACATGAAAGCACAAAAGGTGCCAAAGTTTGTACAAATCCTGATGCACCCAATATGATTTTGAAAAGTTTCAAAAACTTTTTTTCTTGTGTTCCAAGACATGACTAAAGGAAAAAAAGCTATTTTTTCTTTTTGTATACTTCATAAAGACACATTTCTTTTCAGGTGATTTATTCCCTTTAGTCTGCGTTCATTGATATAATAAAATAACTTCTCTTGTCTCGCTAATGGTGTCTCTGAGACTTTAATTCATAGAGATGTTTACAGATATAACCAGTGCTCAAATCTACCATGGTCGGTTCATGATATCTAATGTTTGAAAGGTATCCAAGAATTTTGATTGTGACCGATAGTTGCAAGTAAACATAACTTATGCATGCTTTCCAAAGTAATAGTTTTATTACAGACATTGTAGTTAGGGGAGAGAGAGAGAGTTTCCTATATTTAATAACTGAATCGATCATTTATGAGCTTTGAGGGTAATTTTGCTGAATATTCCAGAACATTTCATAATATGAATTCTAAACTATCAATATTATAACTGGTCTAGCAAATTTACTGAAAGGTTACTGCTATGCATAGTTGACTAATAAATAGACCCATCCCAGCTATCAAACCGAGTTAAAAGTGAGCATGTCTCTGAGTGATTCATATCAAGCACAGATTCTCCGGCGAAAGTCAGGCTCGCGCACGGCATAAAGATGGTGAATGAAACCCATGAATCATCTACCAGCAATGGAAGCCATGCAGTAATGTCTCCTCACAGAGTCGTGACGGTTACACATGTTTAAATCTTAATCTCACTCTTCACGCATTCACATGAAACAAGAGGTTTAATTGATCTGAAAAAGGAGCAAGCGCACGCAACAGAAAGCTTTGCAGCCAGCGCCCACTCACTCCTGACAGCAATGCATTGCAGATTTGCTTTCCAGCAAACATCTCTGCTGGACTGCCCCCGTCTTTCTCCATTAGTACATAAGATGAGGGTGTAAATCATTTATAACGTTCTCAGGTTTGCTTTGTTCTGATAGCAGTAGGGCAGGAGATAATAGAAGCGGGCAAGGTGGTGCTCAGATGGCTAAATGGTAAACACTGCACATGGTATGGTGCAGGTGCGGCCATCTGCATGGATAAATAGCAGAGTCAATACTGAGATGTGTGTGTGCTCAGAGGGGTGGGACACTGGCTTTTCCATGTAAAAAAACAACCATGCTCCACTTACAGAAGAGAATTATAGATGTAGAACGCATGTGTGTTACCTGATGAAAAAGGTATACATTTTGCTGAGACATAACTAAGGAATCACATCAATCTCGCTGCCAAGTATGTCACTGGCTTGAACCACAATTCTTATTCCAGAGCAAATTTGAGTGACAAAAAACTGTGAAGCACAAGATAAGTCATTCATATTATTGGTGGTTTTGTGAAGAATGATATAAATAATGCAATATCGCTTGTGTAGGAGTGTGATATGGCTCTATATCAGCATAATCTCACAACCCTAAAATCTTGGAAGCTAACAGACATGAACTAAGAGCAAAACATGATTTAACAGGGCCTTTAGGCCTTAAAGGGATAGTTCACCCAAACATAAAAACTCTGAAAATATTTTTTAAAGCAAGTTGGTAACCGAATAGCGCATGCACCCATTCACTTTGTATGGACATAAAACCAATGCAAGTCAATGGGTGCCAGTTAACAACATTCTTCGAAATATCTTCTTTTGTGTTCTGCGGAAGAAAGTAAGTCATACAGGTTAGAAATGACATAAGGGCGAGTAAATGATGACAGAATAAACATTTTTGGGTGAACTTTCAAACAAGAATTTTTGCTGTAATCTTTTAAAAATCACTATGGTATTTGAATAACAACATTTCGTTGTTTCTGTCCGCAGTCTCGGCCCATCATGCTGTTCTTCTCAGTGAGGTAATAAAACCTCTTATACAAGCATCGCGTGCACAATAATACAGGTTACAAATTGCACTGCCCTCTTCCATGCTTCTCATAATTGCTGCCATAATCTCTTCTGCGGTTGCACCGCACATGTCACAGGGTGTGTCGACTAAGGGCTTAAAAGCCTGAATGTGCCAAGTGGGAACATTACAATGCATTGGAGGAACATGCTCTCCCGTGTGGCATGTTTTGGAAAAGACAGCAAGCATGTGGCATCTCATCTAATCAGCAGCCAAGCGTTTCCTTTTTTATCTCCTTTTTTCCGAGGAAAATCAATTAACACTGTATCACGGGCACATCAAGTCCCATAATCCCTCAGTCAGAATTTAGGCATCTGTCTGCCGATGCGACGCAAGCTGCTCGTACCAGCCATCAACTGCATAAATCAAAAGAAGCTCTGGGTATTAAGTGTCATTGGGAAAGATGTAAAAATACATAACTTGCAGCAGACACAGGTGTCTGTGTCAAATGCCAGCTTGAGCGGCGAGAAAAGAACCCGAAAGGAACCGAACACATGCTCGCTCGTATAAAACGTGCATTAATCACGAGCTGTCCTCCGTGCCCGGCTTGACAAATGGAAGCGGAAAATGATGGTTACTGCAAAAAGAAGATACGTCAGCCCGGGTTGCTCTCCCACCCGTGACCGTATGATGTCAAATTAATATTGGGCCAAAAAGAACCTGGTTCACCCATCTCCTCTTTAGCTCATTTCGGCCATTCTTAATGGATTACGGTATTAAACAGCGTCCGTGTGACGGGCGTTCGCCAACGCACCCTTGCTGTATTTCATACCGCATTGATTTTACTCCGGCAAACTAATTGGCTGAGATTATTGATTGAGACGAAACGCACCAGACAATTATTCTTGAAACCTCCCGCAACTTACACACCCGGGCACACACACCTTTCCGTGATCACGGTGTAAAACCATTACCGTAAACCCCTTTATCTCATTTCATTTAAGGCCGCGGTAATCTATCTAGCAGAGACCTCCTGCCAGCATTTAGTGCTTTAAAAAGAATAGTGGAGTCTGAAGAGGAAAAAGGTGAGCGCTCATATCTGCGGGGGTTTTTATTTTGGAATGTGACAGAACCATCACAGTCAATTGCCCTTTACGACCCTGGTCGCAATAACCAGCCCGAACCGATGCACTTAATCATTCTGCAATGTACACCGGCAGGGCATGTATTGAGAGATAGCCAGGTCAAGATTCCTGGTTTTCTCGATGGCCATTTAGTATTCTACACATCCCATGATGCACTGCCTCATCAGGAATCACCGCTGCCTGAACTCTGTTTGTTCATTACGTACGCTGGTGGCTTGGTTATAGCGCAATCTGATGTCTGAATGTTTTCTCACAGCTGAGCTTTGAAGGAGACTTTAATGTAACACCACACATTAAAGCATTGCATGAAGCCTGTGAGTCAGGAAAATGGAGCGCAGGAGTGTGGGCCGCAGCGATGACATCATAATGTAGGCAGACCATGTCCCACTCTCGTATTCACCAGAGAGAGAACATTACCTTGGCACTTAGTTCGGGGCCAATTGCTATAGCAAGACTTTTTAGGAAACATAACGGGGAAGTTTCACTGTCCTGCTAATGATAAAAGTACCACGGGAGGTGGCCGGAGAGGGATGAGTCAAGGTTAGGTCACTGCAATATGGGGAAAGCAAGAGAGGGAGCCAGGAGATGGATGTAAAGAGTAAGAAGATAAAAGGGAGATGAGAAGAAAGACGAGAGAGAATATAGAGCGAGTGAAATATTAGAGGGTGTTTGATGTATCACACAGTCTGGTCACATCACCAAAACACAGCGCGGCAAAGCTGACCGACGGCATAAACACTGTTCTGGAACACCCACAGGGAAGTCTGCAGGGAACAGATGGAAATATCTGGAATATTTGAGGGACACACTGTGTGTGTGCCGTGCTGTCCAGCATAAACCTTTTTTTAAAGCAGTGGTGGTCCGAGTATTCTATCCAGTAATGATGGTTAGAATTAGGAAGGTCAGGAATGGAATTAAGGAAACACAAAACAATAAAACTAAGTACAACTAGAAACTGCTTCTTGTAGTGACTGGTCTCATCAAAATTTTCCCAATTGGTTCAGTTAAAGGTCCAGTTTGTATATATGTTTTGTGTATATAAACCTTACATAATGAAGCGTTATGTTTTTATTACCCTAGAATGAGCCATTTCTATCATCATACACCGCGGGTCCCCTTGCATGGAATTCACCATGTTGTTTCTACATTAGCCCTAAACAGACAAACTGCTTTAAAGAGCACGTTTCCTAGATGCGTTATCTCCTTCGGCAAAGAGGCGAAAAAACGTGATGAAATCTTTGTCCTGTGTCAGCCACCGTAGTGCTTCGAAAGGGAGGGGTGGACGGAGACGTTGATTCCAATTCGTAACCTCAACGCTAAATGCTGTTTAATAACATACACTAGACTTTTAAAGGTCTAGAGTGGGACTATAGCGGCCACTAGCAATGAGTTTGAGAATTGCAACCAATCTCTCATTCCTGTCTTATTTATTACATAAATAAAGAGTCTGTGGATTTTATGAATAAAATGAAGGATAAAAGGAGATACTCATGGATATCTTTGTAATTACTTTCCAGCAGAGAGACGTTGGAGAGTAAGATCGTCAAAAATCACCCCCGATGAGGTTGCTTTGATTCGGATCAGTATGCGAGTAACATTGTTTTTTCTACTTGCTGGAACCAAGATTTGTTGTTGTTGTAATATTAGCTGTGTAACGGAGCAGTTTTGAGCGTCATTGTTTATCTGGAACAAACGATAAATCGCGGTTGATCTCATTCAGAATAAAAGTTTGAGTTTACATAATATATGTCTGTGTACTCTACTGTGCATGATAATTTTGTATTTATAAACACATTCACATACACATACACATTCACGTACACGCACACGCACACACGCACACACACACACACACATACACGTATTTATATTCAGGAAATATTTCAACGTATTATTTATATTTACCAATAATTATTTATAAACATTTATTCATTCTTATATTTGTTTTAAATATATGCATGTGTATGTGCTTATAAATACAAAATGATACATAATATGTAAACAAAAACATTTATTCTGGATGCGATTAATCACAATTAATCATCTAACAGCCCTAATTGAAAGCTCTGATTTTTTATAGCAAAATGTGGTTTCTTGGCAAATCTAAAGTGGCATTACAATCTCTTCTGATACTCAAAAGCTTAACCATATTTGTCTCTGAAAACCAGTTATGATTTTTTTAAACTATATTAGTTGCTCTAAATACTGTACCAGTAGTACTCTGCATGGTATAAACATGCTTTCATTTTAACGAATTAGATATTTTTCTAGGTAACATACTATCAAAATGGGTGTCCTCTGAATCAGACCCACAACTTTGGCATTGCAAGCATACTGCATTACTAGTTCTAAAACAGATCAACAAACATTCTAAGATCAAAATCTTTTTGTCTTCTTATGGCAGACAATGTACACAATGTATAATTTTTCAGAAAATATGTTCAAAACAACCAAGAATTATATGCTGTTAGAAAACATACAACAACAGTCGAACAAATGCCTAAAAACTAGCATAAAAGATTTGTCTTCCTCGTGGCACAAGATGATTTACATTTCCACAGCACCAATGCTGACAACACATCACTTCCAAAAACGAATGAGGAGGTTAAGGCTAAAACAGAACTTGGAAAGTGCACTCTTGTACTATAATAAGGCTGTTCAAGCACATTTAGTCACCAAAGTATTCGGCACATTTCCTTCAGTAGCAAGTGTGCTTAGGTTGAAAGCTGTCAAAGATAAAGATGTAAATGCACTCCTCTGCTTAACTTATAAAACCATCTTCCTTTTAAATAAACTGCCAGGATAGACAGAAGCCAAAGCTCAGGCCTTCTATAAAGAATCAACAGATTTTGAGAAAAGCGCTATCTGCACTATCTGCTCCAAGTAGAAAGACTGAGAATCAGCTATAATGGGCCAAGGACAAAAACTGTGAATCAAAAATTCTCTCTCAAGACTTTGTGAAAATGCAAATCCATGTAAATCCCCGCCGCAGGACACCGATTTAACAAACAGCGCCTTTCATTTCACTTTCTCTTCAGAAACTTTCTTTACCTCAAATTGAAGTTGCAATTAAGGTGATATAATGTCATTTGTGTGTAGAGCTTGTTAGCAAAGGTCAAACAAATCACGTTGAAATGATGGGAAGTTTACATCAGGCAGGACATTTACCACGTATTTCCCATTACAAGGGCCCAGGAGGACAGCCTTTGTGTCTTTGAAGCAAAATGTGAAACAGAAAAAGCCCTTGCTGTAAGGCACAACAGTCCTACGCACGACAATTTTGAGTTTCCTATTAAAATGAAAAGTTTTGGAGAAAATAAAGTGAATGCACCACCACAAATTGACTAAAACCAGCCATTAATTTGAGTTTAAAAAAACGAACAGCCATGGAAAAAATTAAGAGACCATTTCAAAATTATTTTCAGTTTTTCTGAATTTACTACAGTAGGTATGTGTTTAGGTAAAATTATGATTTTGGTTTTATTCTGTGAACTACTTACAATATTTCTCCCAAATTTCAAATAAAAATATTGTTTCTATTTGCAGTTTTTTGAAGAAAATTTAAACTTGAGAAACAGGTTAAAAAAACAGATAATATGCTCTGTATTTTTCAGACCTCAAATATGGCAAAGAAAACAAGTTCATATTCACCTTTAAGCATAAAAGTTATTTTGTTTGTGATAAACTGGATTTTTATTGTAGTTTTCATGTGTCTTGTCATGTTGTCAGTCTTTCACATTGCTGTTGTATGACTTCATGTCACTCCTGAGGTTTGATTTTGTTGAAATTCAAAAGACACTTAACTGGAATAGCCACAATACATCTAGAAATGCTGAATAAATCACGATTTGGAATGCTCTTTTAATTTTTCCGCAGCTGTACATTCATTTTATCCTAAGCAACTTACAAACGAGGAAGCACTCAACATTTTGTGTTAAGATAACATAAAGCATACAAAGCTACCTTAAGAAGTGCGAATAGAAACAAAGAGTGAGCATCATACAGAAAAAGAGATTTAAATATAATTTGTATTTTATTGCATGGGGCTGTAAACATGTTACTTCGGGATCACAGAGCAGAAACTGTGGCCAGAGATAGTAAAAAACACTGTGAAATGCGATGACAACAGGTGGATATCGATGATGTAAAGAGATGCCAGGTGACCTCTCTCATAAGGGAATTGGCATTGATCAGGGCGCTCAATAAAAGGCTAGGGGCATAAGCCTTGGCGAAGGCTGGAGTCCTGTACAGAGCTGCATGTACTTTTCTCTTCGAGAACTTTATATCCCATTCTCTATGACAAAGACGATCTGCCAGGGTTTTTTAATTAACTGTGTACTCCGAGAGTGTAATCACTCTCTAACGGTCTTATAATCACTGGACCAATGACCTGAATGCTATTGTTTTACTTTTCATTCTCCATTAGAGACAATTTTTGCAAGGCTGGTCTCCTCTCCTCTCATCCATAGCCAATAGTCAAAAACACTGCCATGTCCGGCTTAATCCAATCACACACTTCCAAACTTTAAGAAGAAGTTTACCAATGTTCCATCAGTGTTTGTTTATAACCAGCAATGTCATCTATAGTAAGAGATTGCAGTTCATTCGATCAAATATTACTTGACCGATAAGCCGTCACATGTTCATCCCTGAATTCATTCGATCAAATATTACTTGACCGATAGGACGATAGTGTTCATCCCTGAATTCATGATTGATGTAATTGCTTTTCACACAGTCATATGTCTAAGTGACAACCTAAGACACATCTTGCTGTGCTTCCATGTATAAAATGAGTTGTAATGAAAGAAAAGTGTTACTTCACTCCCTGCAAAAATATTTTCAAAGGTGATCGCATTGCCAACTGCCTACTACTGCCTGTCGATTGAATTCACGGTCGTCTTGGTTACTTCTTTTTTCCTTTCCCTGAATGTCTAAAAATAATGTCCAGCTCTCAACGAGAAGGATGCCCTTACTGTGTTCCGCAGTAATAAGTAAGCCCTTGCATCACCAGCTATGGCTTTGTTGAAAATCCTTAAATGCACCCATGAAAATGTCAGCGTAACTGAGGACGAAAAGGAAAATTCTTAGATGAAACAAATGTCCAAATGTTCAAACGAAAATATTATTTTGGGAGCATGCGGCACTAGACGGACATCTGCATTTAAACAATGTTCCACGTTATTGTAAACAGATTGTACATTAATGACTACAAAACTACAGAGGCAGCTTTTGAAACCTTTACGGCATGTTTTAGACGCAGGGAGTGCAGTAAAAACAAACCTGCATGAGGCGAGAGAAATGGTTGTAATATATTTTATTCACGGCATGTAATGTTTAAAATGAAGTACAGTGAAATTAAAAACAATAGTAAAATGTGCGTGTGCTATGTATTTTTAAGCTATTGCAGTACTGTGCCATTGGATAATAAAATTGTAAAGTTAACTTTGTTGAAATTTTGACAATACAAAGCATTCTTCTTTTCGGTACAGTTTGTTTTGTTCCGAATAAAATATAATACAGTAAACCATTGTTACCCTGCACCATACTCTCTTTTACTACTACAGAGTGCAACAACAATCACCAGTGACGGAGAAGGGCTGATCAAATCTGATTAAGCAACACATTGTTATTAAAATCCTTCCTGTCTGATGACCCGTCTGCTATTTTCTGCTCCTAAGCCTCTCGCGAATAGCTATGAGCAGCCGCAGCAGGTGATGATTCAGCTGACGCACACGCATCAGGATGCCTAGCGTGGCTCACTTTACCTTTTCATACTGATCTGAGATCACCCCTGTTAAGAACGTTTGAGTGTGCAATGGGGTTAGCTTGTCTCGTGTCCGCTTGAAAAGGCAAGTGCTGTTACGCGTGGCTTTGTTTGGCGCCAAACATTTCTGTAGACTAATGCTATGAGACTCGCTCCCTTTGTGGTGGCATGGGGGATCATGGGTAATGCCTCCCAGATTGGTTTGTGATTGAAACGCCCTGTCCTTCCTGTCGAAATGACATAGCAAGGACATTCCCGTGCAGCACCCTGGTAATGGACCATGTCCGCATGGTGCTGTACCATGAAGAACATATTAGGCGTCGTGCTGGGTAGTGAAGTAAAACTCAGGGGGAAGCCCTGCTAAGGGATAGTTCACCCAAAAATAAAAATTCTGTCATCATTTATTCAACCTCATGTCATTCCAAACCTGTATGACTCTATTTTTACTGCAGAGCACATGAGTAGATATTTTGAAGAACATAGGTAACCAAACAACATTGGACCCCATTGACTTCCATTGTATGGACACAAAACCAAAATATGTTTTTTCCACAGTACAAAATTGCATGTATCCTTTGTGAATACATTTAAAAAAAGAAGAGGACACTAGCTTATTTTTCAGGTCATGTTATCTGCTCCTCCAGCACACCTCTTAGCGGCAACTTGATAGTCATCGCTAACGTTGTGCATACTGAAATACCTGTCAGTAAGCGCTACACTACTTCCATGTGAATGAAATTATATTCATTCATATATACAAATATATTCATATACAAACTGATCTACTACGCCTACCACAGCCTTCCAATTCTGACTTATTGCAGTGGAAACAGAACTTAAAATAGAAGGATTACAGCAGGCACGCCACCTCATTTACCTAATTTCCCTAAGACGTCTTAAGTGACTTGCACTCTTGAAGAAAAAGGATGTGCTAAGAGTTCAGTGAGGTGAAGAGAGACATCTTAGGTAGTGCAACTAAATGATAGAATGGAGATTCAGCACCAAACATAACTACGTAAGGCTAATTCCTAACAATTTGTACGATCTAATTTGAACATTTTAATATGATTTGCTTTAGCGCTAGTGATGTTAGGTTTAGGGGTGGGCTTAGGGGAGGGGCTTCAATGTGACGTTTTACGTACATTTTTGTACAATTCAAATTGATTAACATTAATAGAAATTAGCCACCTCATAAAATAGTTACGAATGGATGTGAGATCAGGTGCAACTATTGTTGACTGCATTGTCCCTTTAGGTAAATAATGTTATTTTCTATTTTACACTTATTTTACATTTTTAAATGTTCTTACAATACTGAAACTCATCAAAATAAGTTAAGCAATTTCAATATACAGTATAAGTAACATATCGTTGATGTCCTTCCAAAACCTTGCATGTGCAAATTTGATGTTTTTCAGAAAATGAAAAATGTTTTTCAGTGTAAACACTTTTAAATACTTTTTCAAAGTTAGAATTGTGTAAAACCCAGTGACAAGCATAAAGGGTGAGTAATAATAATGATTTATGACAAAAAATAAAAATCACAAGAGGTTTTGGAAAGATGGCAATGATATATAAGTAACACCATCTCACCAACATGTAAAATAATGATTAGTATACACAGATTTTTCAAGTCAAATTTCAAGACAAGGCAACTTTTAAACTACATTTTTAAGTAGATTTGTTTAGTGTTATAATTTTACTTTTTGTAAAGCCAATTTGACTGTTCTTAAAAGTTCAACTTAAATTGGACATTTTTACAGTGTAACCTCTGTTGATCATCTTCCTAATTCACTATAAGATAATCAAACAATAATAAAAGAAAGTTTTACCATTTGCACATCTACTATACGTTAAGTGTAGTCAAGCTCACTTTTGACATTTTAACAGCTGTTTTAGGTGTCTTGATCATAATGGTAAAGTGAAGCTGTACAGTTAATCGCGTTTAGCGCCCTTTTTTATATATATTTTTTGAACCGAGTTCAAATAATAATTGAACCGAGTGGTTAAACAGCGCACGTCATTCTGTGTGAATGACTGTATCGAGAATCATTTCACCATGAGTTATTTGACAGGTAGGCTGCAGATTTGCTGAGAAGGAAGGACAGCTGATTTACCTGAAACAGCAAACACTGCGTACACACATCACCTACTACCATTTGATCCTTCATATTTCTATATGTACGCTTGACAGTGTGACACCACACAATATTCAGCAGTGTGTCAATACTCCTCTGAGATGCTTGGGCTTGTCACCACATTACTTTAGAGGGCAGAGCTGCAATGCTTCATGGGAAGTGGGAGATGGGTGTGTGGGCGTCACAGAAAACAGGTGGAAGGGAGTGACGCGTGGCAAGAATAACCTCATGCGGGCAGGTTTAGAAATAGAGATGTAATAACAGGCAAAGGAGTAGGAACTTTAACTTAGAAGTGACAGAAAAACAAACATCACGAAAGTATCTTAACCCATCAGATGACAACCACCAGAATTCTGTTTGAGCGGGAGAGTGCTGTTTTTTGCTCTGTCAGCAGAAGATCTATCTAGACTTTGTGGCATCCACATTGCAAGCTTAGATCTGAATCAATCAGGCCCAGGGATCAAAACCATGACCTTCAAATCCAAAGGTTCTTAAAGTTACCCCGCACAGTCTGGGAGGCTTTAAACATCCTAAATTACATCACCATTGATGACAAACAGGGCAAACCTTGGACAAATCTTAGATAACATACATACAACACTGCCAGCGATTTTTAACCCATGAGGGGTAAGATATTGAGCTGATAGTGGTCTAATATCTATTGCCGCCAATTACCTCATTACATGATTTCTCAAGGGGTTAAATATAGGCTTATGAGGATTAAACATGTCCTGAAAGCAACCCAACAGACCACTGGAGTCTTTTAAAAAGTATACTTGGAAATGTACTGTATATTTAGTAAAAAATGTTAATTAAATGTTGCTATAATATAGATTAATTGTATAGTTATACAAATGACATATTACTTGTATTTATTGCAAAACATGCAGATTTTTGTATCTACATTATATCATCTACAGTAGCTCTATTCACAACCAAACACTGTTTTTGCATTTTAAGCATTCTTGCAGAAAATACCTGCATTTTATAACTTTTTTCTGTTTTTGTACATAAACTTTAAATTCTGTCTAGCAGTGCTGTGTTTTTATGTAGTGGATGTCCTACCATCAATATTTTAGTTTAAAGTGCTCAGAGCACACCAATGCAGACAGACCCACACATTGAAGGCTTCACTGCACTTAACAAATATTGATAAGAGCGATTCCTCTGAAACAAAGAACCCTAACACAACAAGCTCTTGTGTTACATGTTTAAAGGACAAGTGTGTCGTTTTTTAGAGGATCTATTGACAGAAATGCATTATAATATACATAACTTTACATCAGAGGTTTACAAAGACCTTACACAATGAAGCGTTCCCTTTTTATTACTTTAGAATGAGCTATTTCTATTTACATACACCGCGGGTCCCCTTACATGGAATTTGCCATGTTGATTGTACAGCAAACCTAAACGGACAAACTGCTCTGCAGAGCGTGTTTCCTAAATACGTAAATGTGATGACATCTTAGGCTTGTGTTAGCCACAGTAATGCTTCGTGCAGAGAGCCGTTGGTTGCAATTCGTAACCTCACCGCTAGATGCTGCTACATTTCATACACTGGACCTTTAACTATCGCAGTTTTTGGGTAAAATAATACAAAGTCAGAGAAAAAAGGTAAAACATATACCCTAGCTGTCACTGGGGTGGTACGCTTCGCCCCTAAAGAGGACATATTACTACCTCACAGGCACATATGGGTACCAAATGTACACAAATCAGTACCTAAATGGTACATATTAGGAAACTTTTAAAGTGTAACCTCCCATTGACATCTCTCATGACATCCCATTGACCACTCCCAAACAACATTTTTTTTAAGAACCAAAAAAATTTATCCCTTGCCTCTTTTCATTTGCTATAATATTACATCACTTACAGCAATTCATTATGGGACTCCATTATTCATGTACCTTAGGAGAACTAAAACTAGACTGATGCCCACGGTTTGAGATGGACAAAAGTGCATCTATTATGCCTAAAAATATTTTTTAGGTAGGCATTGCCCTGTGCTTAGTGCCAGCATTTACCTAGCCTTTAAACCTTGCAACACAGCTGTGCTCGGGTCTTCGTGTTCCCTCTATAATTTGTCCTTAAGAAGCATCTGCTGGCGTAAAAGGCCAACTCAGGCAACCCGCAGTCAAAGTAATGCAGTCTCATTAGTCCTCTTTAAGCTTTATTTGGGACACGGAAGAGCAAAGGCAGAGGAGATAGATAGGCTGGTTCAGATGCATGAAGCTCAGTAATTGATTAACTGCCAACATCAACTCATGACCTCTGTGACAGTCTGTGGAGCTGACCAGACCTAAACAATAGGGACATTGACCTAAAAGGTCAAGCGAATTACGTGTAGTACAAGACTTTTAAATACCGCAAAAGAAGATTATTGAGCGGTGAGGGGGTTCTCCTCCCACGCAACCAGCTGGTACATCACTCCAATCCCTTACTGGCCCTCATACAGTACCTCCTCATTCATTAGGGTTAAAATCCTGCTTTGACTATTGGTGTTACTTCCTTACCCAGTGCTTGAGCTGTAAAATAGTGTATTTTGTAAACTAAAGGTGTGAAAAAAGATTTTTAAAACAACACATCAGTGCATATTAAATTAACTAGATTTTGAGTTTTGCATGTCTGTCTAGAAGTGACAGGGAGAAACCGTACATCAAGGTCATTTGCAGAACATGCCAACTGTTCAGGCTGGTTTACAGCCCAGATTGAAGGAAAATGCCATACGAAACTGACTCATGTGAATAAAAAAGCAACATGAGAGACGGTTTCTGGATATCCAAATTTAAAGCCTTTAAGCACATATCTCATTTAATATCAAACATTCGGCCTATAATTCTATAATAAACCAGTCCTATCCACATTGCCTAACCGTAACCAAATTTGTAATACCAACAAAATTCCACATACGGTCTGTTTCTCCAGCATAGGTGCAAATTTCCTATTGTTCCAAAAGGTTTGTTCATTCAAAAATGAGCATTTTTTTGTCTGTCATTCCTGTATGACCTACTTTCTTTTGCCGAAGACTAAAGAAGATATTTTGAAGAACTAGGTAATCAAACAACATTGGTCTCCATTGACTTTGAACACAAAACCCATGAAACATTTCTCAAAATATCTTCATTTGTGCTCTGCAGAAAAAAGAGTCACAGACAGCTTTTAAACGACATCACCACTTATACTGTTGGATGAACTGTCCCTTTAACATCACCCTGGAGTGTTTCCTCATCTGGAACACTAGGCATCAAACTACTGCATAAAAACCTTCAAAGCATTTCAAATTGCCTATATTATCACATTTAGTCCTTTATACACATTTTTAACGATTTCTGGATGTGATTGTATGTTTACTCTATAAATGGGCTGGTTTGGGGACCCCTGAGACGTTTGTGCCCCAGGGCCCTGCTTCATCACTATGTCAAACCACTAAGAAATGCAGTATTTTGGCAGCCGCTAAATTCAGACTAAAAGCCTAAAATGGCACCAGATCCTGTGTGGGAAAAAATAGCACCTGGAGCTCTGAGCGTGTGGGAGGAGACTCACAAAGACAAACAGGAAGGACGGAGAAAGAACAGTCAGAGTTGCACACGGACACAGCATCTGCGCCTTTTTAACTTGCCATTTGCTGTGACCCTCAGGCACACCAAAGGTATTAAATGGTCGGTTAAACTGAGGTTATGCTGTTTTGACCGTGAAGTGTCACTAGAGACGGTTGTCTCTGCCTCTATCAGGTCTATGTCATACCTTCAGCTGCACCCTGGACTTTAAGCTCATTATGGGCCAAACACATTGCAGACCGGATAAGGGAACTGTCTTTTTGGGCCCAGCATAAGTGCAGGGCTCAGGGGAGTAAGGGAAGTGTACAAAGACACTCACTAAATATACTGTGAGGACATACAGTATAATTGGCATTAGCCCACACACACTGTAGCGGCTTGTGTCTCAAAGGCTGGTAGCAGTTTGAGTGAAGCTTGCACCACACCCCACATCTGCTCTCTCGCTTCCTGAATTAATGTTCCAGGGTCAATATGAGCTGACTTTTATCAACTTTTGTGGCCTGATGCTTATTACCAATTCTTATCTGTAACTTCTTATCAAAGAAAATGGAAATGTGCTTACAGTAGTTACTGTAACATGAAACAGACGCAGTGCTCTTTGGGGGTTTAAAAAGCATTAATGTGATAGTTGAAATTCTGTTAATGTACTCCCACAGACAAATACAGCTCAAAGTTGCTCTGTCATAGCTCGGGAAGTTCTCGGGAAGTAAAATTTCTTTATGGTATTTACTTTTTCTCGTATGAGCTAAACGTTTTCATAGAACTAACATCTATGTTGACTGCATAGAGTAGCACAGAGATTACGTATTTTTGTTTGTAAACCCCGGAAGCCAGTTAGCATTTAGCACATCCGGTTCCATATTTCCCCAAAATCTATTGGTTATCTTGAATGGGTTTTTGGTAAATTGTCTGAAATAGGGTTTGTGGTTTTATTCTATGACATAAAACACGTCGTGATTTTTTAAATGCTTTATTTTTTTTATAAAATAAAAAATATTTTTTTATATACTAACAAGTTACTAAAAGCGACTACATTCTTTGGCGGGGATGTTAGACGTCATCGCGCAAATAAATCTCACAAAAAATGCAATAAAGTTAATGTCAATCTCTAAAATAGTTTATTGCATAGAAATGTTGAGTTCAGTGTTGGGTAAGTTACTCTGAAAAAGTAATGAATTAATAGTTACTAATAACATATTCAATAGTGTAATTAGATTACTGTACAAATTACTTTCTCCAAAAAGTATTTAGTTACTTATTACTAATTACTCTCTATATCCCATATATGAAGTGATTCAAGGATGGTCATGAAACAGCTTAATTAATTCATTCAAATAAATAATATTAAACTACATAAAATACTCTTATTTACTGACCAAAGTATTACATTAAATTATACATTAAAGCACAGATTTTTCCACTCAAGTCAATTCCACTATTGCACACGCATATATTACACAAAGTATTTAGTTTAATTAAATCAACTGTAACTGTAATTAGATTACAGAAAAAATAAGAGTAATCCCTTACTTTACAAGGGAAAAGAAATTAAATTACCGTAACTAATTACTTAGTAACTAGTTACACCCAACACTGGTTGAGTTTTTGTGAGTGCGAGGGGGGCCTTTGAATATTGTTGAATACAATCAAAGTCCGTTGTGCCACTCGGCGATCATGTTCGCAATGCCTCCAGGCAGCTAATTACGTCAAGACAACAGGCAGATATTTCTAAAATCACTGACACAATTTTTATAGAATTAAAAAGCATATTTCCAATTAATAATCAAACCTGACATGAACTGTTCTTTGGTTTGCCAAGCTTAAATTGCGCAAAAATCACCTTTTTCGAGCAGCCACATCGAGTGTTGCAATCTTCCTCATTCATTGTGATGACAGTGGCGCATGATATTGTTAATTTCTATTATCTTTGATACCATAAAGGGCCAATCGTGGCCCTTTATGGTGACAATCACGATTTGAAAGGCGAGTATAATGCAACTATATAACAAGGGACAGCAAATAACAAACATACACAGACTGTTTGCTCTTTACTTTCTTTCACTTTCAATATCTTCCACCCTATCGTTCCACCCATCAATCTTATCTTGTTCAACCGTTGGCACTGTTTCACCTTTCCTCACTCCTAAATTTTCCATGCGGGCCTTTTTCTCCGCCTGATAACTAATCTTCTCTTTCACTCTTCGAAATCATGTTTTATGGACTCTACACAGAAACAACAGGAATCACTTTCCCCTTATTTCCCTCAACCACTGTTGCTGGCAGATGGAGGCCTGGCTTACTGTGTGGATGGAGCCATGAAGGTGCCAGGAAAGCAAGAACAAGCGTATAAGTATGTCTGAGGCGGCTGCTGGGTATCATCATCTGTTCTCTTTCTCTCCCGTACCCGTCTGCTCTCTCGCAGAGATGATTGTGAGTAGTGATCACAAAAAACGTTCACCTTGTTTAAACCAAATCTCTATTATCAAATGGAGGGAATGATCAAACGTAATGCACGCTAAACTGCCGCCGATTTGATAGCTGCAGTAAATTTGCTCTCTTCCTAACCGACCACTATCATCTAACTTTAGAGGAAATCTAAATATTATTTTATTTTAAAGCAAAGAAAATCAAAGAGGTTTGGACTGACAACATGGTGGACTATTCCTTTAAGAGAGGAATAAGACTGCAGATCATTCCAGGTCTCCATGACAACACTGCAAACTCTAGGCTTTCTTCACGGAAGGGGGGAAAAATGTCAATTAGTATTCCTTGTTTTCCTACCCGCTCTCACTTTCAGCCGTTTCCTATTTTATTTTCCCAGCAAGGACAGAAACAACCCAAGGGGCTGTCGCCAACGTCTTTTATTAAGTCAATTAACTGGTCAATCACAGCGGGGACACCTGGACGAATCAACATCGGACTGAATCAC
This sequence comes from Triplophysa siluroides, assembly GCA_006030095.1. Classification (NCBI taxonomy): domain Eukaryota; kingdom Metazoa; phylum Chordata; class Actinopteri; order Cypriniformes; family Nemacheilidae; genus Triplophysa; species Triplophysa siluroides. The sequence continues at coordinate 3,674,611 of VCII01000935.1, read as the reverse complement.
CGACATGACTGACTACCGACCAAATATAGAAGCGCTGCATCAGGTGCCAATACGCCAGCGTGTCTTCTCATGCCTGACAGATGACAGGACGTGCAAGGTTTCATTGCTTCCCACACCTAAAGAAAAATACAGCTCAGAAGTTGGGGAATGGCGTTTGGTTGTGATGTGTTAGACCATACGAAAAGAAAATCCCTCCACCGCCAGATAACTTGTGCCTCTTGAGTATGAGGATGTTTAGGGCAGGAGAGCATGTCATGTCAAAGTAATCTTTATACCGGCAACCAGGAATGTTTTCACTGAGGCTGTTTCTTTGCTTTTAAAGCACACGTTCAATATATGCATGGTTGGAATGGTTTTCTTGATCAAAATATCCTCTCTGTGAATTTAAAACAGGAGCTTCTACCAGACCATTAGCTCTTTAAGATTTATTTTAGGCTAAACATCAATCGTGTTCTTGTATTTGAGTCCAATTCAAATTTCTTTTTGGTTCCTCTGTTTTATATGTATTATTATAATATATGTACAAATGTACAAAACTAACTTGTACAAATGTACAAAACTAACTAACATATTATAGTAACTTACACAACCTGGTAACCTGGATATATAAATGCTGGCTGAATCTGTATCCACAGTACATTTAATAAATAAAATAAATTAAACGATTCGGTATTTATTACAAATGCGTATAGATATTCTGTATAATCGATAGTTTAGAGACAGTCGATGATCAGGGCCTGTCAATCAAAAATGAACAAGAAAATGAAATTAATTTCTGCACTCTATATAGAAAATGTTAAGAAACATCACCAGTTTGATGTTCGATATTAACAGCCATTATATGCATTAATAACATTCAGGAACTATAATATAGAACATATACAGAAAATATTAAATTAATCTTCAGAATCGACATCGCCAGATATCACTCTGAATAATCTGAGATTATTTAGTATCAGTGCATCTCTAGTATTTCTAACATGTTTAATGTAGTGTTCCATAGATAAACAAACAGTTATTTAAAAAAAGGAAGCCACATGCTCACTGTGTGCTGAACATCATGTTTTTAAACCCTTGTTCACTTAAACAGTTGTTCTTAACATGTTGAGAAGCTGCAGTGAAATACAGGAGCAACAAAAAAACGTGTAGAGTTCAAGTCACGTCTCAAGTCAATTATTTCAACCTACAGTAAGTGCCTCTTAAATCCAAGACTCAAGTTTCCATTGCTGCAAGACATCACTCAACCCTTCTTTCTCTCAACCAAACACACTTCACCTGTCTAATACACTCCTTTAATCAACTTCAACAATAATTAAGAGTTTTCCTCTCTCTTATCTCCTTTGACGTGACTTCATCTTTGATCTACGTTTTTGAAAGATTTGAGATCTACATTACGTATCACAGTACTTAATAAATAAGTTATTACCCGTATTCTTCTCAGCATTAGATGCAGTAGTGTTTTTGCCGTCTGCTTCTCTTTGTGGCATCGTCAGTCTTACCATCGCATAAAATAAAGCTGTGGTATGCAATGTCGCGGCATCCCGCGGGGACGTTATGACCCTCGGCCAAAAGTCATGATGTCTCTTGCCAGTGAGCTCTCTCGCTGGGCCATTAAAACAAAGCACTGAGCGTGAAGCATATTTGTCAAGGTTGGTGTAAAAAATCTTCTTTCTTGTTCTTTCTTCTTTCATGCTTTTGTAATTACCGGGGGCCATCGATTTCTGGTTTATGTGTGAAATAATTAAAACTGCAAATCAGAAATGCCAAGGATTCCATTGGTGCAGATCAATGGTTAAAGTCAATAGGAAGAGGTGCTTCCTTGCGTTTCTTACCAAGTGATATTTCAACAATTTCTTAGCTTTAGTTGCATGCCTCATCACCCGCTGCTGAAATGAAATCGTTCTTAAAGTAACCATTTATCTAAATGATGACAGAAATTTTCATGTTTGGTGAACTGATGCTTTAACATTCACCGTTCTTTGTATTTAAATAATCTACCTGTCCTGTCATGACCAAATAGGATCACTTTGGATGACTTAATCTATTTAAAATAATCTAAGCTTGCTGAATCATATCATGTCATTTACTCTGATTCATTTGAATCTAGAGTTACTGATCTCTGTTTTGGTTAGCATTATCCTGGTACCATTTTATAATCACTACGCCATCTGTATCTTTTTGCTTATACAGCATGTAGCAATACCTCTAACATTGTAAAAATGTTGCATGTTACAATGGTGTTGCAACTCAGGTGTTTGGCTGCAAGCAGTTTGCTAAACTACAACAATTAGTAAAAGTAAAAAAAAGTCTAATATTTTTCTTTAATATTAAATGAATTCATTAGAGATAATGTTATGAATAAAAACATATCATAAGTGAGAACGACATAAACTGGATTCCCGGAGTACAAAATGTACAAGGCAATATTCAAAAGTATTATTTTATCACGTATCAAGCAAAGGGCAGCGTCTGGAACATCCCTTTCAATCGAAACGCTGTGCAGTCACTACAAAGCCAGAGGAACCAATGTTACCCATAATCCAAAGAGTTCTTATCTGATTATGAATGCGGGGCAAAGAGGATTTAGGATGTGGCACCTTAATGTTAGCCTATGCTGATGAGGTTTCTGTGGAAAGTATTATGTAACTAGACTATAGCTGTTTAAAAGAGGGGGTTTTTGCTTAGAAAATGACAGCTGAACCGGAAGGCAGGGGCGGCGTTTGCGTATGGCAGAGTATGGCAGTTGCCATACCCTAGTATTCAGACAAAACAGTGGAAACAAAGTGTGCATAATGATGCTCATTAAAGTACTTTGTTACTTTGTTTACCTTGCTGTGTCAAAAATGGAATGGAGTTTAATTTATATGGACAGAGGAAGCAGCAGCGTGGAAGTCAAGGCTGCAGTTAAAACACGTAATGGAGTTTTAATTAATTAGGCATTACTCAAGTGGAATGGATTTGACTGACAGCGCTCTGAAAAGTAACTGACATATGCCAATCAACTGGCAATTATATTTTTTATTTTAACAGCCACATAACAATCTCATCTGCCCAAGCCAGATGTATAAATATTGCAAGATTAATAATATTTGTTACGTTATCTGTAAATAATTCAAAACTGTGCCGGTGTTGCGAAGTCGCAGTTTATTGCACCAATTATGCACACGGCTTTGGGATTAGCTGTGTTTTGATTTGAATTTGTCACCTCTGTGCATGTTCATGCATTCTTTAAGTTTCGTGGGTTCTTGTACACATTTTGTTTAGATATGATGTGGTATAATTTATGGCTCCCTTACTTTGGAATGTCATTGTTGTATGGCCAGAGGAAATTTTGTCATACCCTAGGTTTTGGTGAAACACCGTTACTGCCAGAGGGGTCCTCTAAATTGAGAACTGGACAGCATTAGAAGTTATACACGAAGATGCTCTTTGAACAGCTAGTGAGTCGTAAATAGACACATAACACACAATGAAAGTGTGAAAGGGGCTCATCAACCCATTTATTCACCAATTTCTAAGACATTCACCACATGCATTTAAAATGGCCATATATAAACTTTTTTATTAAATAAAATCTTTAATTCTAACAATTTCAGCTCACGTGTGAAAAAACTATGATTGTTTGACCAGTCAGAAACCTTTAGTTGACAAGTCACTTTGGAGGTGGACCAAATAATACACAAGCTGTAATAGATAATGTACTATGGCTGACACCCACTTATCTGCCTTTCTACAAAGACTAATAATGCAAATATTACATTCATTAATATTCATGAGCCAAACTAATAGGATTTTTAATATGCATCCTCCCACCAACATTTAAGATCATCTCGATATGCCTTACCAGTATTTTGTCAGACTCTGATGAAACAAACCACATTTCACATGGATGAAAGGTGTAATTATGAACGTTGCATCCACCAGCTGATCCCACCACTAGCATTACTGAAGAACAACACTGAGTCTTTCCAAAGTGCTCTTGAAAACAGTCCAGTCACTCGTTTACACACAGTAAACAACCAGAACTCGGACAACTACACGTGTCCACTGAAGCAGAATGAGTGGAGCTATATGGACAGGCTCTCCGTGAAAATTAGAGGCGTAAAACAGCAGAATCCAATTAATCGGCTGACAGTTTTCAATGTAAAATTAGTTGATTTCATTACAAAATTCACATTTAATACATGTTTGGTAAAATGTTTCTAACATAAATCACAACCCTCTGAACATTGAACCTGAACCAAAACGTTACAAATGAAAACATAGACAAACACAAAATTACAGACCCCAAAAATTAATTTACCTTAAAATTAAACAAATTTAACATTAATATTTTTAATTACAAATTTAACTTAACATTTTTCGTCCAAAAATGAAAATTCTGTTAAAAATGTTTCATCCTTATGTCACACACACTGAGAAAAAAAGACAAAACTGTACTTTTCAAGGTACAATAGCCGTCAATGGCCTTGTAACCTTAAGCGTTCCATTTTGTTTCTCTCCAAGTACAAAACATAACATGTCGGTCCTTTTTGGATACATAATAGTACACTAAGGAACTGTGTACCTTCAAAGGTACCTTAAATTATTTTGTTCCTCTTGGAACAAAATTGTACCTCCCCAGTACCGTTTTTCACGACGAAAGATATTTTGAAAAATGTGTCTTTGGTTTAGTGTCAATACAATGGAAGTCTAAATGTTCTTAATGTTTTTCTGAGGCGAGACTTTAATTTTGAAAGACGTGGGTGAAAGCTGTTGGCAGATGCCTGAGCGAGTGGGCGCTCGCTGTCTGAATTCAATATCTGTGTTTAGGTGAGATGTTGTCAGGCTGAATGTCAGATTCATTATTATATCATTATTTGATACACAACTTGATACTAAATAAAAAGTCTTTCACCTCAGAAAAACAAACTATCATGTGACTATGCTGCCAGACGTTATACATTGCTGTACTACAGTACATGGATCAAACCAACAGTTTTATAAAAAAACTAGTGTGGGGCTGCTATTTAATAGCCTTAACCTTAATTTATAGGCTGTTAATTCATCAGTATTAGTTATATTAGTCACACTTTTTTTGTAACAAGTATTTTAGTATTAGTCACTTGTTTAAAAAAAAAAACGACATACAGTATGACATCATATATCCTAAAAAGTTGGTCGAGGCTTGATAACCATGGGAAAATGTGGGTCCCATGGCCAAACCAGTAGAGAACCACTGATCTAGCCAATCTCTTTTCCAGACACACACACACACACACACATAAAGCAGCACATTGCTTGCATTTTGAGCAGTATTTACTTCATTCTGCATAATTAAAGTTGTGTGAGGTACAGTAAGATGTGTGCATTCAGCAGGTCCACCTAATCTAAATCCATCCACACTCCATCATTACAAGATTTTCTTACTTTGTCTACATTTGAGACAGTGGCAAATAAACTATTGCTGACATTAACTGGGCCTGGACTCTCTTTTAAATCAAGCCAGTTCATTTAAACCCACCCTAAATCAGCCTGTGAGTTCAAGCTCCTGTGTGCTGGGAGATTTGTGGCATATTTTAGCCCTATAATTCTGTTTGAAACGTAGACATAAATACAAGGCAAAGGCGCATTAGACCAACATGTAAAAACGACACTTCTAGCATGAATACTCAATAAGGTCATTATCTTAACTTTGAATGAGAGAAACAATTCTGCAGCAGTCACTTACCTACAGGGCACAGCTGTAAATTTGCGATAGCAAAGACAGACTGTCATTGCAATGTATGCAAGACATATTGCAAACCTATGAAATGCAGCATGAGCCTCACTGAAGTATTTCTGTTTATTTAGAGAAAACAAGGGTTCAGTTTGGGTGTGAATACATATGATTTCATTAATGTTTATACTGCTGCGGGGGAAAAAATTTGACCATTTCACATTTTTATTTAATGAGCATTTGTAGATGTATTGTGGACATTCCAGTCCCGTGTCTGTTGAATTTCAACAAAATCCATCCAACAGCAATGTGAAAAACGGTCAGAATGACAAGACATTAAAACTGTGATAAAATCAAGGTTATCTCATAAAAGCTTATTTTTTTTACTTTTCCTTAATACATGTACAAATATTACTGTTGTATTGTTTACAGGTAAATACGAACTTGTTTTCTTTGCATTATTTGATGTCAAAGTACAGAGCATTTTTTCTCTTATTTTGACCTTTTACAGTTTTTATTGCAAATATGGGAGAAATATTGTTAGTGCAAGAATTTTGTTTCTTTGTGTGAAAAAAGACAACATAAGTCCTAATAATCAGTAATTATGTTCCAACTAGAGGCAACAAATGTCGTGTTTATAATGGGGTTTATTGTCTTTGTTGAGTCGCAACGAGACCTGGCCTAACACTGGCGTAATCACTAACAGCAAATCTTTATAACGTCGTAAATAAAAGGTTAAACCGTTAGCTATAGTTTAAAACTATTTAACACAATATTTTTTAAAGAAACCTTACAAATCCTTTACATCCTGCTCAAGTCGCGCTGGCAAAGTTGATGTATCGGCTTGATCATCTTCATTTTCCGGATCAGATTCAGGCTCGAATTGATAAGGAAAGTACCGATGACATTTTATCACCTGTCAGTACAATTGCTTGGGAACATGGTGTTCCGAATATGGTAGGAGGCGTTACATTTCTGTCACACGCTTGCAGTATTCGACCAATCACTACGCATTGGTTAGCTGGCCAATCATAGCCAGTCGCGATTTCTTTAAGACTGCAAGGGAAGCTCAGCTTCCCCTATAATTGTCAAAAAATGAATGGTCAAATATATGTACTATTATGTTAACATTTTATTGACAAAAAATGCGTTAAACACGTTCATCTCGAACGAAAACAATTTCGTTCAGAATCAGCTACTTAGGTCGGCTGACTCGATTTCCTTCTCATTCATTCCCGTAGCGTACAGTGCATTACTCTGTTGAAGCCCAGCGTCCATTGACTTCAATGGGGCTGCTTTAAACAGGTTTTTTCAGTGCTTAGAAACAAGACGGTCATTGGATAATGCTGCGATTATGTCCCGCCCACGGACGCTCAGCGTCTCTGGGATGAATGGAGGAGTGGGCTGGCCCGGACTCCGAGCGTCTGCGTGATGATTGGAGGCTCTGTCATCTCTTTTTAATCCACTTTTATGTCCTAAAACGCTCGTTTTTTGGGGTCGACAGCTTATAAAAACGTATTTCTTGTTTTTTTTTTTAGCTTGTTTGCTATACACATTGTCACATATCAGCTTTTAGACATTTTTTTGTTTTGTTTTGTTATAAATCATAAATGACAAGGAGGCGGCAGCTTCTCGCAAATGTAAAGAGACGGTTGGTGTGGGCGTGGGCGTGGTCTTCAGATTATGACACGTATCACTCTGTGTCTCCATTTCCAACTCAGTCCCATCGCGGATTTTGCATGTGTAGTCGAAAGACAAACTGCTGCAACCTTCATCGTATATTCCACACAATTTCACACCACATTCATTGTTTCAGTTTAACATAATTCCCACATTTCCTCCCGTTGAGTTAAATATATATATATATATTAGATCGTTTGTTCATTAATTCATATAGTCTGAACTAGCCAGCTAGCAAACTGCACACGTTGGACAGTGCAATGCCTCAGCTTTACAAACTGTTCTCATTAGTGGCAACAATTGGAGCTACATCTGCAGGTGTAGAAAGGAGCTTCTCCTGTTTAAAGCGGCTCAAGTCCTACACCCGTAACACAATGGGCCAAGGCCGTTTAAGCAGCCTAGCTCTGCTGGCCATTGAGAGGACACTGGTCAAGTCACTGGAAAAGACGCCTAGTTGGTACGACAGGGTTACAGAGCATTTTCTTGAAAAGGAACGTAGGGCAGAATTTACATATAAATAAATGGACAATTTTTATGATTTAGGCCGAAAATGAGCTTCCCCTCTTTAAAAGATCAGCAGCCGCCACTGATCATAGCACACCTCGCTTTTCAGAGTGATGAGCTTTGTAAAAAATCTGCGCGTTTCAGAGAGGCGGGCTATGTGGAAATAAAGCATTTTTTACCTTAAATAGTGTATACACATTGCATTACATCTAAAACAAACCATAATATTCGTTTTAGCCTTGTTATATTTCTCCTTTAAAGAAACAAGCTTATAATGTGAATGTGGTGTTTTACTCCATATGCACTAAATGTCATGCTTTATTTTTCCAACAAAGTAAAAATGTATGAATAAATTTGTTTTATAAAATGTCTCTCAGATGACATTTCCCATAATTTACGGAAAAACAAGAATTTGGATACAAGTGTCTGAATGCTAAAATCAGGCATCTGTAATGGTCTCTTTAGCCAAATATTCAGCAAAATGTTTAAACCAAAGAAAACAGCGAGTTCAAAGAGATTTGTACATCTCAAACACCTACTTGAACCTAAAAAGCGTATATTTATGTTCAGCTACAAACATGACATTTTAAAAACACATCTTGGCAGAATACGAGAAGGACTCTGTGAAATTATTCATTGACGCGTTTGCTAACAGCACCTGAAACCATGCATCTGGTAGGAATGTAATCACTTCTTAACACACTCTAGGCCTATTTACATTTTGTAAAACAACGTTTAACTCTGATCATTACAGGATGGAAGACACATGCATGTTCCCAATGGCAATCCATGTGCTTTAGCACCTGGAGGAAAATTCTGCAGATGTGCACAAACATACGCTTTAATACATGATGTATGACTACATTTAAATTCATGCAAGGCCTCCTCCGCATCAGATGAGCCACGTGTCAATACTTCAGTCGTCTCCTTGATTTATTCATTGCTTCTACAATCCTATATCATAAATAATATCCAAATAATGGAATCTTGAAGATGAATCCCTTTTACTTAGCTCAATGCGTCTTGATGTGTTTTACAAGTCTTTCTCTGGTTTGTCCTGTGAAGGACTTCCAAAAGCTTTCGTCCTTTGGTACAATTCCCTTAGCGGAAAAAGCATCGTCCCCTCACCTACGGCTAGAGTTGTATTAGCAGGCTGCCTATTTATAGGTGTAGCCAAGGTGCAACTCTCCCAAGCCTCTCTCCTCTACGAATGTTACCTCTGTAAGTCACAACATCCAGATGTGTGTGTGCTTGTTTGTGTGAATATGTGTGAAATGACCATTACATTTATTATTCATGGTAAATGTTTGAAGAAAAATCATTTGGAGTGATGCATTCAGGGGGACCACTTAGACTACCACATCCCTCTCTCTCTCATACACACACACACACATCCAAACGCATATATTCTAGCAGTCCATCATTTTATCGAAAAACATGCTGTAGTGGTCTCAACTCTGCTTTTGTTGGAACCCCAAAACAATGTGTCAATCATTTAATCCCCTTTCCATTTTTAACCTGCGTCTCCTGCAAAGGAAGTGTGCTAAATGAGTGCCCGATGCTGTAATGTTTGGACACATTAGTGGAGATTCCTCTGAGGAGATGTAATGAGATCTCTGCATGCATGCTGGGAACGGTCTCACAGTGGTGGGAGAGCGATTTGATGTACAGTAATGCTTCTTTACTGTCCGGTGGAAGACCAGACACATTTCTAATAAGGTTTGCATTTCTACTATTTCCACTCTCACACAAAAATGAAAGTATCTGTCAGTATTTGTTTACCCTTGTGTCCCCAAATGCTCTTAAATTTTCTGTGGAACATAAAAGGCTTCTTTTGAAGAATATCGTGTCTACGCCGTTCATATGAATAAAAAACACAAAACAGTATCACAATATAATTTCAAGCAAGAGGGTTGTGTGAGGAACAGACCAAAGGTTAAGACTATATTTACTTATAGTTTCTCCCTCCAGGAACAATGTGAACTCCGATCAATCACATTCTCAACCTGAGCACTCACAATTTGTAAACAAATCATTCTGAATGGTAAACCGAACCAAGATATTATTAATATTATTATTAAAATGATAAATAATAAATTAAAGGTCCAGAAATGTAGCGCATAGCGTGCAGCACAGCTGTGTAACAACACATTGTTTGGCACATCAGGCAGAGAGTGAAAGTGTAGCCCTCCCTCCTTTCCAGTAGCGTTTGTCTTAGTGTGGAGGTGAGTGGTGATGAACAGACTAGCTACCTGTGCCTCAAATTCAAAGCTAATTATCCAAAAGACAAAACGCATATATTGTTTTGCTAACATCCATCACTTATGAGCTAATGAGATAGCTAAAGTTCAGCTAAGGCAGTATATCATTGGCATAAGTTACATGCTAACTTAATGGAGTAACGACAGCTGAATACAGTAAAATTAATAACGTCATCAGAATCGCCTCATTGATATGCAAATCAGGCGTTAAGTAATTCAAATGTGCTTACTTTGCAGATGCATAGGATAAACTAAATAACTAAAACATATCACCAGTTATTAGTTAATATGACTTACATCCAGAGTCTTTTCCCTTGAAATGTTATGTTTAAATATGCAGATACATACAAAACACATTAATGTATATTTTGGAAATGTCCTTTCCATTAGAGTAAAAAGAAGACTTGAAAGCTAAATAGACCAACATCTCAAAATGTAACAGTACATTAAGGCCCGGTTTCACAGACAAGGCTTAGACTAAGCCAGGGCCATGCCTTAGGTAATTTAGGCTATAAATCGCTTTTGTTAAAATGTCTTAAAAAAACATTACTGGTGTGCATCTTGAGACAAAACAATGACATATTTTTATATATGCTAAGGCAGGTTATTTTCAGTTAAGACAGCTCAAAATTAATTTTAGTCTGGGACTAGTCTTAAGCCTTGTCTGTGAAACCGGGGCTAAGTGTCCTGCCTAAATGATAACTTGGTAAATTTGATGTCAGATTACTCATCTAATAACTATCCATTTTATATGTTGTGTATGCTGATAGATCTAAACATCCCTCCCTCAAATGTGAAACAAAGTTCTTCTCACCATCATTGTGTGTGTGCGTGCGTGGTACAGTAAATGTAATTATAACAACAACAATGATAATATTAATAATTAGTTAAGCTGCTGTATTTTGTCAATCATTTTATGCAGTGTGTTTTAATTATTTTTGCAGGTTTTTGTCCTGTAAAATAACAAATTAGCACCAACTTCCTTTTTCAGATTAGTGTGAAGGTCATTGTTGGTGTTCCAATGACACGAAAATAATTAAAACAGTTTATTGGCTTGTGCAAAATAAACAAATTATTAGGGAAAATATGTATTTTTTCTTTGTTCAGTCATTTATTCTAAATATGTACTTTAGCATAGAAAACATACACATTGTGGCTTAGTTCCTTCGTTGTTGACTGTTCTTGTGATAAAATTTGTGAATTCTAAGGAGGGATTTAAAAATATGAGAAGTGCCCTTTTTTCACTTGAGCCCCTGCCCCTCAAATTGTCTGTGCACGTCACTGCACAAGACTAAGATGTTGTCCCGTTTTCACTTCTTTGACGAATGAGGAATCATATTTACAGTTTGCCCGTTTAGGGCTACCGTAGAAACAACATGGCGAATTGCATGCAAGGGGACCCGCGGTGAACGGAGATAGATTCTAAGATGATAAAAACATAACGCTTCATTACGTAAAGTCTTTATACACCTCTGAAGGCACATTTATGTAAATTATATTGAATTTCTGTCAATAGATCCTTTAAGTGAAAAAACAAACATCGCTACTTCACTCATAATGCATCACACCAAGCAATTATACGCCCTTTGAAAACTTGGAATATAGGTCCTACAGTATTTCAAACACTTATACTTTTCTGGCATTTTTTGCTATTTTGGAACTCAACAGCAACCAGCCTCTTATTCCCTTTCATTATGTGGAAAGGAGTGGACAGAATATTTTTCATTTTGAGGCCTGCTGAACTCCTGAGATAGGCGCAGGCTCCCCGTGACCCGAGGTAGTTCGGACAAGCGGTAGAAAATGGAATGGAATGGAGGCCTGCTGAAGGAACGGCATGAGCATGAGTAAATAATGACAGAGTTTTCATTTATGGGCGAACTGTTCCTTTAAATCGCTGGCTCAGCACCCCACACGTACTTTAATTTGAGGGATTTCCTGTGAATATAAAAAGGCTTCCCTCATTCCGACTGCTTGAAATGCTAAAGAGCAATGCAGATTAAAATCTCAGTGGAAGCAGTCGGTCGTACGGCACAATTTGGCACACATACAGCACAAACAAAACAATTTGAGCATGTTATTGCCTCTCTTTGTGCCTTTGCATGCTATTTACAAAGACTTAACAGAACCTGACAAACACAAATGACTCTCCCCTCAGTTGCCTGGGAGGTAAATCAAGGCATTACCACAGCGTTCGCAGACCACACGAGTGGCTCAGCCCTTACAATCCACACCCAGTGCAGGAAACAACCCATGCCTTTCGTATTACACAATCCTCCTGCCCTTTCCATCAAGAGCCTGTATCATAAATTAAGTGGGCGGAGGCAGGCTGAAATCGAATAAGCCATGATTCCCATATAGGTGGAGGAAAAGTCCAACAAAACAGATGATGCGGTACAAAACGTATGGCGGCGCAGGACGTTTAACGGAGTTACGCTGACAACCGTATTCTTGCTTTACTATTCACATGGCCATATGCTGTTGTCGTGCTTTGAGAGCACGCTTTTACGATAGACTATCACAGACGTGAAATACAATCTTTCCCCACTCTGAACTCTATCCTGGATGCTCCTCGTATATTATCAGTGATTGAATTTCATCAGCGTCCACCCCGCCCGCCCCAGCACGCTGAACCGAGGCTACGCAGGGCATGAAACCATTTCCGCACTGTGAACAAATACAATGAGCGGTCAAATGCGTGTAATAGGATAGATGTGTGCATTGTGCCAGATGAATCATTTCAGAAGAACACGGTGTTTATGACATTCAAATTATATAAGCAAAAACTCATCAATGCAATGCAATGACTATGGAAAGTAACTGTGGAAATCAAGGACATGGTGTTAGAAATATTCAAGTTTGTGTGGCATACGCACTCTCTGTGACTCAATGAGCAGGGCTGCTCTTTCACACATTGCTCTCGACAGAACTGCCAACGGGTGCCAGCTGCCCATGATCCATGTCGGCCAAACAAGGCCTTCCAGCACAACTCAAACACCTCTCCGGCTTCTTGAAACTTCAGCAACAAACATATTTTGATCGCCTTTTAAAAGCTGTTTTTTATTACTGATCTACTCATTTCTAACACTTTGCATTCCATAGTATTTACTATTGTCACTCTTGGTTTGCTAAACAACAACTTTTCCCTATAGGCATAGATGTATTAAATTAGGAATAAATCTGGAACGTCTGTTCCCCTCGCTTAATATTAAAATATCAAAGCACAAAACAAGTCCACAAAAAGCACAGAGAAAACAGGCAGCAAAGTTTAGCGGCATGTTTTGATTCACATCAAAGTTTTTTTTACCCGAGACTCATAGTCAGTACAGTTACCCCTGTGACCTCTTGTATATTTTCTAAAATGTAACTTTCATTAAAGGGACAGTTCACCCAAAAATGAAAATTATGACATAATTGACTCACCCTCTTGTCATTTCAAACCTGCGTGACTCACTTTCTTCTGCAGAACACAAAAGAAGAGGTTTTGAAGAATGTTGGCAACCGAACAGCGACGGTACCCATTGACTAGCATTGGTTTTGTGTCCGTACAATAAAAGTCAATGGGCACCTCAGTTGTTTGGTTACCAACATTCTTCAAGATATCTTCATTTGTGTTCGGCAGAAGAGTGTGAAACAGGTTTCAATAGTAAATGATGACAGAATTTTCATTTTTGGGTGAACTGTCCCTTTAATAAGTTTAACAAACATTATTGCCGTCTACCATCTAACAGGTCTACAATGTACCACATGTACAATTGCTATAATTGTATTTTCATGTACATCCTATGTTTTATATATGGTTGAAAACCTCCTGACTTAGACAAAGAAAGGAAAGCTGTGTTGCTGTATGAAAATGGATATTGAAAATCTACGGTACCAAACGTCACTGAATGCCACAACACCTTACCTTAGCAGCAACTGAGGAACCTGGTTTCTCCAAGAGGTCCCAAAGTTTCTTCTTCTTGTCTGAGCAGCAGGTGTTATCAAATTCCCCTTCCCCTTCTCTATCTCTTAAAGTCTCTGCTTCTCTTCTGAGCTCCTCGTTCATCTGCTCCTTCTTCTGGTGGTATCGCGCCTGGCAGCACGACTCCAGGTAGATCTCATCGATGCCCCAGTAATCGAGCTCTTGGCCGAACGACAGCGCGCACATTTCCTCCATCATGTGCAGCTTTCCAGTTCTGTAAAAATTCAAGATCGACGTGAACGCGCCGGGGTGTCTGTCGAAGAAGTACTCGTTCTCGTTTAGACAGTAGTCGTCGCAGACTTCCATCAGCGACTCGTGTGTGTTACAGTCTCTGAGCTTGCCTAATCTCTGGTTCTGGGGAGTCTATCCAAGGTGCGCCATAGGACCTCATGGTTGAGACCCCCGACGTTAAGGCGGACCCTTCTGGACCGAGCCTTGGTCCGGATGATCTCGATAGGCTCCGGAGGAAGCGTCGTGGATCTACCCCCAGGTTTCGGGACCCCCAGACCGGCCTTCTCTGCCATTGTGCACAAGGAGACAGGTGGCGCTTACCAGGCAGAGGTGAAAGATAACCAGAACGGAATCGTAAAAGGATGATTATGTTGGGTCCTCCTTAGAAGAGTCCATCCATGGCTGCAAATAAAAAACGAAAGAGAAGACTGGAATATAGGTGTTTTAATTTGTCAAAACATTATTCTGACAACATACTTAGAGTCGTACTAGACACCTGTTTGTTTTCACATGAAGGAAATTAGATTTTTACTATAACTGCAAAACATTAAAGCTCAGGTAACGTCCCTCCTTTGAGATTCATTAGGAATACAACACATAGCAAGGGTTTAGCTAGGTACTTCTGGAACACAATGAAATGGCAGCGTTTAATTGGATTTACAAGTCACCAACCTGGGGACAACGAAATCAAATCAAGAACAAAGGTAAGCTTTTGTATACTCGACCTTAGTTTAATCTAGTATAATAATGTCACGTCTTGTTTAAACCAAAGGGAATAAGTAATTAACACAAGCATTATCTCCTTGCCACATTCAATATTCATCATGGGCGTTCTATTTAAGGTTAAGTTCAGGAGTCTAATGTAAGCCGATATGATGAGCTGATAAAAAGGATGTTGGAGAACATGCAATTCTCCTTTTACAGTATATTTCTTCCTAAACGCATAATATTGCTTTATTTCCAGCAACAGAAGGGATATTGCGTACTAATGCAACGCCTTGTCATTTTTGGGCAATTTAAACTGAACACATTTCATTCAATGAATGTAATTCATATGAATCGCACCGCATGTATTTTTACTGACGGTACAGTCAGTGCGCAAAGACGCAACAGTTTCAGTCACACGTCCGAACAGCACAAGTCTCTCTACCTCTAACACATATTTTACCCTATCCCATCATTTTATTTTCATTTAGAAGGTAATGCACCAAGGCAATAAAGTATAGTTTACAACTTCTCGCTGTATTCCTTTAAACATCTATCAACAGCATTAAAACTCTCCGTTGCAATAACGCGTTTGCCAAACCTTTAACTTTACAACCGCGCCAATCTAAAACGCCAATCTGTCACTTCACCTCAAGTGTTCCGCTCAAACAAGTGACGTCCGGTTATCACGACTTGTCACAACAATGTTTTGACACGACGCAACAAACTATTTCTTACCTTCCTGGTGCAAACCACCTTTTGCATATACAAACCGCTCAGTGCGCAAACGGGAGAAAAGACGGCTGCGGGTTTCTTCGCGCCCGGCGTTTAAGATTCCCAGCTCGTAACGGAAGCTTTCATTATTACTGGACACATTCTCCGCTCTTCCACATTTTGTCATCACACAGAACACCGGGGAAACGTCTGCAACTGAAAGAGCTCCTCGCGGCTGCTTAAGAGCGCTACCCCATCGATGGCTTGATATGGTGAGACTGAATGTCTGCAGATGTCGGACGCGTAAACGCGGAGGGTGCGCGCACTGTGTGTGAAGCGCACTGCAGAGTGACACTGTGCGGGCGTGTGTATGTATGTGCGTGTGTGCGCGCGTGTATATGGATCGGCTGAAGCATGAGCTGCATCACAGCCTAGAGGTGAAACCTAATTGGATTGGCCTGTACATCAGCAAGGGCACCAGCAGATCAACTTCAGTAAGGTCTCTTTCCCTCTCTCTTTCTTTCAAGAGTTTAGTGGTCCAGCCCAAGTGAACAAGAGGTAGAAATTCTGGCTTCAAAATATCCTTATAAATATTATACACTCCTAAGTAGTTTCATACATTTATGAGTATATGCACGACTTGGAAAACTTATGGATACATCAATTTCACTTTAACATGTGTAATGCACTGCCCAATTAAATCCCAATGTCATAAAAATCTAGAATAACACCTAGTCTAAACTTTATGTTCCATAAATCAGCAGTCTGTGGTTTCTGTAGCTCAAGTGTTGAAGCATTGACCCGGCAATGCCAAAGTCACTGCGGTTCAATTCCTCCACATCCTCATAAACATTGGGTTATTATGCTTCTTCCAAATAAATCAGTATGATGTAAAAGAAGAAAATAGAGTATAAATGTATATCGATAACCACCTGTAAAACGGGTCACTTGCAAGCTTATGACATAAGGTGCTGGGGCGAACACTTAAAATACACTCCAGCCCGGTTTCCCTGCTGCATTAAAGCCACTGTCAACAATATCTCGTAAATGTATTGGATTTTTACGACTGGCAGCAGTCAATACGTTATACATGAATTGGCAACCAGCCATATACACGTAGTGCATCGCTAGCAAATATTGTACAGGGTAAAAATATACACTGTAATTCCCCAGCACTGGGGTGGCAGGGGTAGCTACATTTTTATAATACTTGCCTTGAGGGACCATGTGTACAGTATGAAGTGCGATTTAAAATTTATAACCGTTCGTGAGGGTATGTAGTCACAGCAATTATTAAAGATGTAGCAGCTGTATTGAGTTTCAGTCCATGTGGAATGACCTGCCGGCGTCTGTGCTGGTAAAGTTCCCTCCATAACAGTAATGATGCCCCTCAAAGGACATCTGCTTTGTCTTTTCAGACAGTGCCAAATGAAAAACATGAAAGGAAGTAATAGTTTGGAAATCATCCATCCATACGCATGAGGTGTCACAGGATTACAGGAGACACAATGGTTGCGGAACAAATGCTGCGGGCTATAAATATACTCTTTGTGTATCAAGGGGCCGTGGTTTGATTGGAATAGACATTATGTTGCGGCTCGGTGACGCTCGTCCTTAAATGAGACTTTGAAGGAAATGAAAAAAGGGTGTAATGTACATTCATTTTAGATGATTGAGGAGTGCTGCAAACAGAAAATACAGCAAATTACATTCATTAAATGCGTTTGGTGAACCTTAATATGGGTGTCATGGACGTTACAGAAATGACGATTATCCAAATGTTAATGTCTCTCTAAGTTTGTCTTGACCACCGCATTGTTGTGAAACCAGACAGCGCATTATGTGTGTACAGTATAGTTTTGGCAGAATTTTTTTTTACAAATGTAGGGAAACATAAAAAACAGACGCGTATATTAGGTGATCCGCACTAGTGAAATAAATGCTCATAAATACACAAAATTGTGTTTTACTTTAATGTTGATGAATTTGTGTGTAGGTTAAGGGATAGTTTACCCAAAATTTTGAAATTCTCACCCTATTGTCATTTCAATCCTGTATGACTTTCTTTCTTCTGCAGAACACAAACGAAGATATTCTGAAGAAAGTAAAAGTGGTCACTCATTTACTTTTACTGTATGGACACATAACCAATGCAAGTCAATGGGTACCGTCGTTGTTCGGTTGCCAACATTCTTCAAAATATTTCTTTTATGTTCAGCAGATGAAAGGAAATCATAAAGGTTTGAAATAACAAGGGCGAGTGAATGATGACAGAATGTTCATTTTTGGGTGAACTGTGCCTTTAAGGGGTTTAATGTACATAGCCTGGGTATAAAAATCTGCAGATGTAAAATAGCCTTTTGGCTAATTCTGGCACATTTTACATTTATGTATAATTAATGTGCATTGTCCCTGTCAAATAAACCTGATTAATGTTCGTCTCTCAAATGATGGATGATCAATAGATCTGTATCGATTTCTGTGACTCCTGTGTTAGTCCAAAATACACCATAATGTGAGGGTGAAGGACAAGGTGGAAAACTATAGATGAAATTGTATCAAAGGCATGGACATCATAATTACTCGTTTTAATCTACTGCCACTGCAGTTCAATAAAAATATGCTTGTGGCTGATCATCTGCCTACACCGGTGCACTGTAATTAATCTTTCTGTTGTGTCTCTCCACTGTGTGGATCTTAACTACACAACGGGAATAGATTTGTTTGCACAGTTTCCTATTAAAAAAGTTTGGCTACTTATTGGCTACAGCACTCAACTCATTTCCTAAAACCACCATATATGCACCATATAAAAACAAAATATAAAAAATAGTTTACAAATATACAAAACCGTGTTTCCCCTAGGTTTACGGCTTTTGGGGGTCTATATTTTCTTTGCGGCGGAGGTCCGGACAATACTTTTTTTAATAAATAATATTTAATCAATTGAGCCCAGTCGATATGTATATAAAAAGTTAACTTCTACTGTTTTATCAGCCATTTATTTTAATTCAGATAGCCTCAGTATTTATGAAACAGAAAGGCCTGGTAACTGAGAAGATGTGTTGTAAGCTCTGGTGCTAAAGCAAAGTCCTAGTGGTCTATTTTAATATTTAAAAAAACTACTGACAACAAAATGTAACAACTGAAATGAATTTATCATGAGCAGAAGTATTTACAAAGAAGCCTTTCCATGCCATTCATACTAGAACTGATTCTAAATAATCTCTGATTATAACATGATTCATTATGAAATCTTAACATGCTGATTATTAATGCTATTAATATTCTTAACCGTGTTGGGAGTAACTAGTTACTAAGTAATTAGTTACTGTAATTTAATTACTTTTCCCTTGAAATTCCTTAATAACAGCTACTTCTGATGTAATTGAACAAAATACTTTGCGTAATATGTGTGTGCAATAGTGGGATTGACATCAAAATTGAAAGTCTAAGTCATGTTCCATAGGAAAGGCATCCTTAAATGACTTCTCTTGTGATCTGGCGCTATATAGAAATAAAATTAACTTGACCTTCAAGGGGGGCGGGGCACCCCTCAATGTAATGGTAGGGGAAACACTGCAAAAAATCAAAATCACAATCTTATCAGAAAAGCCATACACAATGCATTGCATGTATTGGTATGTGTTGACATCTGTATCCTCACAGTGTAAATACAACTTTTATTGTTTCAAGGCATTCTGGGACGTAGTGCGTGATGATTAAAAGATACCGAGCTCGAGCATCTTTAATTATAAACTTTATGCCAGCATTGTGTCAAAGCACTCTGCGTTACCAAGACTACCAAAACATTTTGGGAATGTAATGCATGTTTAATACTCAGTATCATGTGGGCATGTGTGTGTAGGCAGTTGCCATAGAAACACCAATCCTAGCATCATGAACAAGTAACATTTTGGCACAGCAAAAGGGTTATGCCTCAGAGCTAGAATTGCACAATGCTATCAATATATCTGATTGATTTATACTCAAAGCAACAAGGAACATTACGGCCTATAAAAGTGACGCACAAGTGCTTGCAGTTGGAGTATACTGTACATATGCAAGCACATGCTTGTGTCACACGTCTTCACGCGTGCCAATGTTGGTATGTTCATGCATGTGTGTTCGTGGGTGGGTGTTTATAGTCGGGTGCTCATGATGGGATACAAGAAAATTGTTTAAGGATGACCTTGTACAACAGGTAGTTGGCTACACTAGTCACAGTCCCAGTTTCTGAAGAGGGTCCAGTATTTTCCATTTCCCATTTGTTGTAAATCTGTCTCCCTCGGACCTCCTGTTGCCCCTCCAAATATACACAAAGCCCCCTGTTTCTATGAAACCAAAATAAACAGCATAACATAAACGCATAACTTACAGTTATCCTAACACTTCCATATGGACACGGTTAAAGCTGATTCAATAATGTGCCACTAGGTGCAATTACATGAACATATTGATGCTAGTGAGCCTCTCTGTTTATTTACTTTGTGTATGTGTGTGTGGGCATGGAATTAAGTTATCAGAGAGTTGAGAAGGGGGGGTTGTTAGTGGGGGAGGTGGACGGCTATAATTTAAGTGAACGTGTACAGGAAGGAGAGGCAGCAGGAACAGCTCGGTTAAATTATAATAATAAGCGGCCAATCGATCCAGGACCCCTTGCTAAAAATAGAAGCAGCTCTGGATTGGATTGCAATGCGTCTGTATCCATACAAGAGGGGTCCAAGCTGCACGTGTGATGGAACCTGTCTAGACCACAGCATTTTTAGATAAAAAATAGACAAAGACAAATAATTCACTAAATGAGAAGACATTTTTTCAAAAATGATTTTACCGTTGTTAAAATATTTTTTTTTAAAGATAACAAACTTACCATTAATAGATTCATTTTCAGCGGACATAATCAATATTCCGATGTGATGATTGATCAATGTAGGTTCTTCAAAGGTCAATTCTTAAACTTTATAATTCTTAAATAGTTTACATCTTTAGTGAAAGGTAATAAAAACCAATGTTGGAATAAAAGTGTGTTTTCTTTAAGGGTGTTGAACCATAATGCACATGTTAAGGCCAATGTCACAAGTCTAATTTATCTTTCATGATTTTGCTGCACAGTTTACATTCAACCGATTTTATTATTAACTTGGAAAACTAGAACAATGATTGGGTCATTCTGACAAAACCACTGGAACATCATGACAGTAAAGATTTTGGTAATATAATATATAATTCGGTTACACAAACAACGATCACAATAAACATAACTGTGTTCTCTACCTTGGACAAAGCATCATTTTAACATAAGGATGAATTATTTATGTATTTTATTGCTCTTTCTTCTGAAATGCTCATTACGGTAATCCATCCCGATTTATGAGTGAATTATATGTTGCAATTTTCTAAAGAGTAAAATTAAAATATTCTGAAAACTAACAATTGTATGCTCTACTAGATGTTCTGAAATGACAAAGAAACTTGACAGAATATTCATGTATTATAAAAAAAATGAAGCGTTCATGCGTCCACACACACACGCACACACACACGCACTGGCAGTAAAAGTTTGTAATTAATGTCCTTAAACATGTCATACCAATGTCTTTAATGAATAAAGGAATTTTTTTGATATTGAGTATGAATCTCGAAACCAAGATTTTGTGAGAATCACCCAATTTTTTTAAAATATGTATATAAAATAAATAGAAAAAAGCGGTGTCAACAGAACTGTCTACTGTCAGCCCGCTTTATAAATGAAGTGAGAGACCTGGAATGATGTACTTTTAAATTCAATGATTAATGGGTTTCTAAAGCGCAAGGCTACGGGAACACATTAATGAAGCAGCCATTGGACCAGCACCGTAGTCTTGCCAAGGGGGATGGGGGGCGGTTGAAGTCAACAGAAAAAGGCAATGGCACCCATCTCTTTTTTTGCTGGTGTATATTTAGTAACACTGTGATAAATGATATTATTCTACAAAGAAATCCTCCGCTCGGCACAACAGAACACAACCACCCGTTTGAAATAATACCTGCACATCAGGGCATAAGAGAAATACAGCAGTAATGCATCAACTACAACTGATGGGCAATATTATATATCAGATTATATTAATAATGCACTTCTGAATGGGATTCTTTATGGTTAAGCCGCAAACAAGTGCAGCCAACCAGCATTTTCAAGCATATTCATGGTTTACTGTAACATAACTACACAATACACAATCTTTCATTGTTCTCAAACATCTAACATGTCTGTCCCACACACAGACTCTTTTCTGAATACTAACAACATTTTTGTAATATCCAGTTTGTTGCATTTTTTATTTTATCATCCTAAATGTGTTGCCTCCGGGTTGGATTGTTTCTAAAACTCAGTTGCATAAATGCAGCAGTTGAATGACTTTAGGTTATCGTACTGTATAAGCAGCAAGGGATATTTTAGTGTAATGTAAACTCAGCACTTTCTCAATATTATGAAGAAATAAAACTCTGCTAATTAGACTCTAAAAAGAATTATGGTTGTGTAATGCTTATCTGTACCGCTGTATACAAACCCCCCTGAGATGTACAGTTGAACGACTAAAATATATTTTTTTCAATCTTGTACATGTGTTGCAGGGTAGCGACTGACAATAAATAATATTCAGATGTGACAGATTAATGTAGGTTTTTAAACACTTAATTTTTTTGAAAGTTTGTTTACATCTTTAGTGTAAAGTAATAAAAACATATGATGGAATGACAGTGTGTTTACATTAATGGTGTTGAAACAGAAAACACCCCAAAAGTCCAAAGGTATTCAAAGGTATAAACAAAGGGACAAAGAATGAGAATGTAGAGAGAGAGAGAAAGTCGATCCTATGAGTTTGCTGTTCATTGTCAATTTACAGTGACATATACAGTAGTAATCCCAACATTAACGTTTTTGCCTTGGATTCTCTCAGTTCTCTCTAATTTTGTCCTTTATTTTGTGCTGGTACGGATTCCTGGATTAATGTTATGTTATTTCTGTATTCAGTCCCTCACATGGTTCAGACATTTCTCTCCACTCATCAAAAACCTCAGATCAAAAAAATTTACATTCGCTTGACTGTAAACAGAAATCACCAGGGTCTAGTTTCTCATTAAAAGTCACCTGTCTGCTCAGGCCAGCGAACAAATGGAGGGCGATCTAGTTTCTGATGAACGAGAGCTTGTCATATAGGCTTTGCCAGCAGATTGGTATCATACCGCGAGGCTGAACTACTTCCCGACGTTCCACTGTGCATGTGATGCTTGCTGGCTGTCTTCATTTGTATGGACGGCCAATTGAGTCTATTATGGTCTCTGGTAAAAGGTCAGAGACAGAGAGTATTATTTCTGCCGTAATTGTGGTTGACAAAAGCTTTCTCTACAAATGGATCGAGAGAAAATAATGTCATCTAATTGTCTTTTCTAATTTAGCTGAGTGAAGTCCTCAAGTTTATATAATTGTTTACTGTCAAAATAATTTTGTCTAAATCTAATAAGGAAATGAGGGCAGAAATGGCAAGCTATCTCTCACGTGTATTCAGCCAATAAGTTCCTATTTCTGACCAACAACGGTCATTGGTGAACACTTGCAATAGTCATACATAAGGCTTATAATGACTGTCTGTAATTGCTATAAGTAAGCAGATATGATGATACATTATTCAGATTGAAGTATTGTTTAGCTTAGCTTGTTTACAGATAACAGTATCAGTACAGTACAATTTATGTGACTTTAGCGACATGGGACAGAATGTAGAAAAACACCATTCACTCATCCCTTACTATTATTTGGCAATGTCCCACACAAAATTCATGCCAACCAGATGCTGGGCCTTTAAACTTGTTAATATAAAAAATCACTCTCACTTTCTAATTCAAGTTTAAAATGAAATCATTAATACAGTACCCATAAGACTTTTCGCCTGAATGTTTTGATTATTGGTGTTTGTTAATAGAATAAGAACGTATGGGGCATTTAAAGTTGTTATTAAAAGGTCAGTGAGGTTTTACTCATTTTGTATTATTATTGTTTACAGTAAAAACCAGTCACAATTCAGATGATTCAAATGATTTGTGTTTGCTTTGGTAAACAAGGATATGGTTCAACACATACAGTATCATCACTATTATGGAGAAAAATACAATAATACACAATTAAGTTAAAAATGATGTGCACATGTGGATAAAATAATACAATAATTGACAGAGATGGTCATGAATTATTTAAATACTTTGTGTTATAACTTTTTTAACTATATTAAATATTAGTCAACTTAATTTAATTTCAATACTTGAGCATAATGAGAACTTAAATATTGCCACTGTCCTTCTATGATTTTTTGTCATAAATCATTATTAATAGTTATCCTTCATGTTTGTCACCGCGCTTAAAAAAATACAGTGTTTTCTCCATTTCCTGAAAAACAACGAATTTGGACATACAGGGGAAGGTTTCGGAAGGACAGCGACGGTGTCGAAGTTTTGGGAGACTGCATTATTTAAGTGATAAGAACACAGAGTATACACACAAAATGTATATATTGTAGGTTTTTATACAGGGATAATAGACTCCAAATATATGCGTCTTGTAGAAAATATGAACATAAAAAGGACCGTTTCCCTTTAGCATTCTAAACTCCACCAAAAAGCAACTTTGTTTGCCATCAGTATCATTAAACTTTGATGGTCCCTTATAGCCGAGTGATTGCAAGAACGACTAACGCCATTTAAAATAAACCTACAGAATACTTAAACTCATCAATACATTCATGAATCAGTCGAACGTTTACCTCATTTGCATTGATTACGTGTCTGCGCAAGTAGGTCACTCATGCAAACAGTCACGGTATCAATAGCACGCACAACACGTGATGATGCCTTTGTGCAAATGCCCTCTGAAGTCCCAGATGTCATGTTCACATATAACATCTTTTTTCTTAATACTTTGTCTATTACAAGCCGACTTGTTCCTTGTGCCCTCTCATCAATCCTATTTATATATCACCAGATGAGATCAGCCATGAGAAAATGAATTCAAACCTTGAAAAATGAGAGGTCGCTGACTAAAGTGACAAGCAGGGAAAGTTAGTTCAGCGGCCAATGTGAATTAACCTTTGGATCGAGCGATCATATCACGGCTCACTCTGTTGAAAAGATGGCAGGTTTTGAAATCGCGTGCTGTGATCTTTGAGGACATCGAGCGAGAGGTGGTACAGTCTGGAAAAGTTTCAGGGTACCACAGTCTTTGCGCCTACCTCTCTGCGTACTTGGCATAATTGTAATAGTACACCTAACAGTGTAAGCCATACCTTAAGGGATGTCAGACTCTGTCTATTTAATTAGGCGGTCGAGGGAGAGGTAATTAACCTAATACAGTTTAATTACACAGAGTGGGTGTCCCTGAATGTTTAATCAAATGTTTATTTTGGTATTTCTGCGTGCAATAGACTGCTATCATTAAACTTTAAATGCATGGAAACATTCCATGCATAATGAATATTTTCTGCTGGCAGCAAATGTTAACTGTGTCTACGGTATTCACACCCAATGTAAAGTTTGAAACGTGATACATTTCTGAGTAAATCAAGAAGAAACTGCAGAATGGGACTTTAGACATCAGGAACTGAAAAGTGGGGATCTGGACCTGAATGTATATTAATATATGAGAGGTAGTTGAAGAAGAGTGTTGATAAGTAGCAGGGATCAGTGATGGCAAATTATTTCACTTTAATGTAAGATTAATAATAAAATGAATCATCCACGGATGAATAAAGCCCAATATAAATAGGGAAAATAAAACGTATGCTTAGTATCTTGTTTTTTCATAAGAAATATCCAACGCAATGTTAGGTTTAGGGGTGGGGTTAGGGGAGGGACTTCAATATGGTATTTTTCTAATAATCGTACGTTTTTGTATGATTCACATCATACGAATTGATACCAATTAGCCTTCTTATACAAAATTCCCTCGAGTTGAGGGCGAAATATCTTTTTTTTTATAAATATACATGTATCCAAAGTTCTGTCATGAAACTCTAGATGGCAGTCCGATAAGTCTAACTACCTGACATAATGAGTTATCACATGGCAGAGCTGATTGGTTTGTCTGGAGCCAATATACCATATGTTACATGTGCAGCAGTAGTATTGCAGTATATGCTCACAGCATGTCATTGATGTATTGGCAAGTTGCGGTACTTCCTCAGCCGCAGCAGCATTCCACCAAGATCAAACACATTAACATACATCAGAACTTGAGAAGCTAAAAGACCTACAGTGTCTGCAATGTGGTGATATTAGCAGCATCTAGTGGTGAGGTTGCGAATTGCAACCAACGGTTCACTCCACCCCTCCCTTTTGAATAACAATGGCAACTGACACAGAACAAACAAGCGTGTTTTCACTTCTTCGCTGAAGGAGATAATGTATTTACGAAACACGCTCTGTAGAGCAGTTTGTCTGTTTGGGGCTCCTGTAGAAAACAACGCGGGTCCCTTTCCATGTAAAGGGACCCGCGTTGTATGTAGAAGAAATAGCTCATTCTAATGTAAAAAAAACATAACGCTTCATTATATAAGGTCTTTATACACCTCTGAACACATAGTTTTGTATATTATATTGCATAGATACTCCAAAAAATGACACACTGGACCTTTAAGACTTGTTTTCTAAATAAAAAATATTCTTTTTTTATGTTTTAAGGATTTATGCATGCTTTAAACAAGAAAAATATCCGTCAATGGTGTAAGGATTAAGCTTAAACTCTTCTTGCCACAGTTTCTTTCAGGAAACAAGACTTAATCTTATTTTAGGTCACTCGTCTTCTTAATAAAATGTATCTTGGTTTAAGAATTGGTAGATATTTGTAGTGTATGTGTCTTAAAAGAAAACTGCTATTCTGGTATCTTGACATAGAGATGTCAAAACAGATATATATATTAATCCATTGAACAAAATTCTATATTGTATATGTATGTCTGCTATGCTCCCTGTAAAAAAACGTAAAATATTCACGGCGTGCCACTTATCTGACATTGCCAGCTGGACACTCAGATAAGCATCATTTTAATGGCTCTGGTAGGCATGGCAGTTTAAATAATTACATCTAAAGGTGACTTCAGATTTTACAACAGCGCGAGCATGCATGTGCACTAAAGGAGAAAGGCCGTTTTCACTTGATCTCCAAAAGTCACTGAAACAAATAGATTAGATTGCAAATTAAGATCACAATCGGAGCATTCTCGACCAGAGATAAGGACGAATCGATAGGTCTCACGCCGGGTCACGGAACAATTTAAAGGGAACCTTTTAAAGCGAGCAGAAAGTAAGAGAAAGCACATTTCCTTTGCATCAGCATGTGCAAAAACCAGTGCGATAAGCAATGAATAAATTATTGCCGGTTTTACTGCAAGGTCAGCTGGGTGGCATGTCTTCTCCCATGATATTTCATCCTACACGAGGAAGAACATACCCCCACACAGGTCAAACTCTTCAACCTTTCTCATACAGCGCACAAACTTTATTATTTTTACTTGTTTTCACTATTTCATACGGCTCTTTAGTACATGGTTGGATAATGATTCTACACCAGGACTTAACCTTTGCATGTGGGAAGATGTTTGCTATGTATGTCAAAAAATCACTGGAATTAGACACAGGTCATGTTGTATTCCATACACCAGCAACATCTTGTATATCTAGTACATTATTAATCCAATCTTGTGTCAAGTTTTATCTTAAAAGCTTGTGATAATTTATGTCAGGACAGGACTAAGAAACTTTTGAGAGGTTGTAAATATCCCTCTAATATTACCAAATTCATTATTTACAATGTGCTGAGCTGGCATGTTTAGAGATTTATTTATGTACAGCCTCCCATGCACAAACATTTATTGGATCCATTTCAGCATCTTCAAATGAGATCTTTTACATTACGAAGGTCACGTTGTTAAGTTGGCACGTTGCATATTTTTACCAGTATTTATAGCCCATTACAGCTCTGGTTTTAATTTTGGTACACGCTTATTAAAATGTGTCAGGATTTGAGAGGTTTGTCTTGTTGCGTGTTGTTTTTTAATGCAGATGTGAAGCAATAGATCCAGCGTGTTTATGAGTTTTAAGCATTCATTTCAAAGTGCGCAGATAGAGCAGACTCTGCACTGACGAAATATTTGAAATGCAAATGTGGATTTGAATGGGTTGAAACTCTTCATAGGATCACTAATACTACATTAAGGTAAAAGTATTATTTCAATCATAGTTAAAAGAACAGTTCACCCAAAAACTTCATTTACTCGCCCTTAAGTTGTTCCAAATATAAATTCTGATCTGATGAAAACAGAGAAAGATATTTGGAAGAATGCTTGTAACCACCATTGACTATTGTAGGAAAAATTGCTTTATACATTTCTTTGTTCTATTGAACACCAAAGAAGATATTTTGTAGAATGTAAGAAACAAACAGTTCTGGGGCACTTTTGTGGATTTTTTCCTACTATGGAAGTCTATGGTGGCTGAGAACTGTTTGGTTACAGGTATTTTTCCATATATCTTTCTCTGTGTTCATCAGAACAAAGACATTTATACAGATTTGAAACTACTTAAGGTTGTAAGTAAATGACATAATTTTTATTTTGTGGTGAACTGTGCCTTTAAGACAAACTCCCCACACTGCACAAATTATTTGTTCCTAAGGTAATTAAATATACCAATTAAACAAGACTTTATACAACTTTTTTATCATTGTACCATATATTAAGTTATTTTCATTTTTTTGTAATTTTTTATAGGTTAGATCAAGTACAACACGATCTGTAAAGTAGGCTAACAACTGCATGTCACCACGTTTTACATTTCACTCTCAATTATATCTGCATAATATTTTCCAGTGTCCACAAGGTGGAGATATGCTCATTAGCTATTAGCTGTATTTTGATTGTTTGCCATCTCCAAACCAATGCAAATGACCTCATCACTCATAGCTTCAAAGGGTTAAAACAGTTAGATTTCAATCCCATTTCTGCTCGATTTCAATGCACACTGGCAAAAACACAGGGAATATCAAAGGGAATTCCTTCCTGTGGGGAAGATACAGAAAAATAGTCCAAGCTTCAATCAGTGTTGTGCAGTGCAACGATTTTGAGGACTATTTTTCTATCCAGTTGCAATCCTCTGTCACGGACGTGTTCACCAGGCGTCTTATTATGATGGCTGAAGGGTTTCATGCGTTTGATTGCACCGACGACCTCTGGTATTGACCTTCATGAGTGGCTCTGCGACACCTTTCATTATCTCACACACTTGACATCTCAAGCCGGTACATTACATCTTTCCTGCAAAAAAAGCTGAGCATCAAATGTGCAGAGGTTATATGATCAGTATGTGGTTTGCTGTCTTTATTTCTGAGCAAGTGGCCTGGGTTAGAAATAAGACAACGGCATCAAACCGAACCACAGATGGTGCCGTGCTTAAAAATAAGATTAAAGCAAGCACAGGGTGGAGGGGGCAGCTTTACAGACAGAGAAACCTGTCTCATCTCTCGTGCACAAGTACACCAATGGGCATGCATCAATGTATTAAACTTATCGGTCCTTCGTAACTTTGTAATATACTTGACCTGTTGGTACTGTATATAAAATAGTTTTTATGTACAGTATGCAAACACTTGTCATGTTTTTTACAATATGTCAATAAGTAAAGATTTTCAGATAATTAATATGACTTAAAGCACCAAGGTGAAGGCCGACATAATGAAATATCTGCTTACCGTCCCTCAGAGGTTAAAGGCCCACTGCAATGCCTTGACATAATTTCAACTGAAAAATGCAGAGAGCGCGAGATATATAGTGACCCCGCCCCCTTTTAAAATAACCAATTGCGTTTCTTTTCGGCACACAGTGAAGCTTGTTATTTATGTTGGTGAGTGACATGGGCGTTTGTCTTCTTACTCACCTAGGCTGTGATGTCCGATCTCTTCCATAGACCCTTAACATACAACATACTGTTTAGACTTGAAACGGGTCAGATACGTTTTATTTTCTCAGCGGATTTGCACAGACGATCGCGCAAAGGATCAGCTCTGTGCTATCGTGTCTCTGAACTGGTGGACAGTCACATGCAACCGCTCTCGTGACATGAACGCTAAATTAATACTGTAATGCAAATATTTACACAGTCTGGATCATCCCCCATCTAGTGCATCATGAGTCATTCACCATGTAGGACATAATAAATGTGCGAACAAGTGGCTGATAGGAGGCGCCACTTCCGCAGCTCTGCCAGTGAAGGGGGCGGGACTCTTTGGATTGTAAAGCGGATTTGATTGGACAAGAA
This sequence comes from Triplophysa siluroides, assembly GCA_006030095.1. Taxonomy (NCBI): domain Eukaryota; kingdom Metazoa; phylum Chordata; class Actinopteri; order Cypriniformes; family Nemacheilidae; genus Triplophysa; species Triplophysa siluroides. The sequence goes on along the minus strand of VCII01000935.1, from coordinate 3,644,514 downwards.
CTTTGACGAGAGGCTGAAGTGTAGCGTGATGTCATGGAATTTCTAGATTTGTTTGACACACGTGCCAGACTGTCACTTTTGAACCGTTATATCTCCTAAATGCAAATTTTGTCAGCGCTTAATAGCATATCCGTTTATTGACCTCCTTAAGGCTCACCCATTTTAAACAGAAGAAAAAAAAAACTTTCGTTTTGATTTCACTGGGTCTTTAAGGGAGGGCCAGATGCAATTTAAAGACAATAAAATATCCGGAAACTAATCCAGCGGAGTTTATGGGCCGTAGACAAAAGAGCAAAAGATGCAAGCATACATCTTTCTGGGGTTTACTACTATAAAGAAACTTTAAGAGCCTAATGCATTACTTGAGGACGGAACATCAATAACGTTTTGGAAAATTTGGTTTTATTTATACTACTTATAATTGATAAATGCAGAAAGACTCTTAAGCCATTTTTGCACTCTAATGTCAAGTAACATTATCTATGGGAATTTCTCCATAAGAACCTGATAAATAAAAAAATTAAAATGAAATTGGAGATCCGCTTCCATTCGGACACAACAGGTCAAGCAGTGATTTTGGGTCACGAGGTCTACTTTGCATTCGGCTATTCAATTCATCACAAAGGTGTTCGGTTGTGAGTTTCGATGCAAAGTTCCACACCCGACTCAGTAAATCATATCTTTATAAATCTAGGATATCATTGTGTAGAGCGTGAAGATTTATCATCACTAGAATTTAAGAGCCTTGCCAAAACCTGTTAATTAGAACGAGATGTCCACATAACCTTGGCCGTTTTTCCTCTGGGTACATGCACAGCATTTGTCCTATTTTTATATTTACTACAGTACATTATATATAAATAGATCCTCAAAAAATAAGGAGAGTCCTAAAAATATCAGGCTGATGTTTGAAGTGCCCTTTGAACACTAGACATCTCATACCAAGCTTTGCGGCTCTTTCAAATCGGAGACAAGGCACTACTATAAATTCATAAATATTTTATATACAGTAATTAATGTGGCTTCTTTTTCTGGGAAGAAGCACAAACAGACTATAGAGACGCACAATTAGCAGTCATGCTACATTGGTGGTTTTAAAACTTTCTGACCATTTGAATTGGATTTTGAATACTCAAATGAGATTACTCATGCTTGATTGTGGGCTATATGTAATATAATATACCTGTCAAGAGCAAAATAAACATGGATATACTCTTCAGTATTCACACTTCTCACAATCTATTATCTCACCCCTTTTGAGATAATACAGTTTATACATTTTGCATCATGTCATTGTAAAGCGTCTTATGTATGTATAGGTCAGCACTTGTTTTCTCTGTTTAAGTGGCTTTTTTGAAAAGTGTGAAGGTTTTTTTGCCTGCATAGACACTTAATTCAAACTGAATTGAAGTACTGACTACATTTCCCAGAGAGTATTTTGGGGTTAATGCTCAGGTATAATGAAGTTGGAACAGGATTTGACCTGTAAGTCTTGAGTTCCTTGCTCACATCTGCTTGGAAAAGAGCCTGTGACCTTTGTGCTAGCACCTTATATCCTCAACCACTAGCACACCAACAACATCTTGTGTTTATAAAAGCCTTCATCCACTACTCTTTTCAGTAACAAAATTAATATAATGATGAATGTTTTATGGTTTGTGCAGATTATATGTTAACAACCAAAATTAAGATTTATCTTGAACAAATTCAGATTAAACGTTTTTTTTAAGATTATTGTCTCTTTAATGTTTTCATGTTGAACCTATTTTTCCTAGACCAGGGGATTAAACAGACAGAAAATTTAAATGGTTGCTTAAGACACCGACTCTCAAATGTTTCTTCAGAGACATGGAAATGTCACATACATTTCAGAAGTGTTTAATCTTGAACTTCAAAAATTGCAAGCATTATGTCATATCGTATATACATATTATAAATAGAGTTAGAGTACTTTGTTTCAAGCCTATTATTTGGAATACATTTCTTCTATAGAAACAAGACTGCAAGCAGGCTACACACTTGATTTAAACTTTTCACCTCAGTCTGGTCTTGTGAAGCGGAGGATCACACATTAAGCCACAAGGAAGAAATCTGGAACGTCTAAAACTTCATCAAAGGAAAAAAATACAGTGTTTAAAAGCTTTCAACTTAAAAGTTACATCTATATCTGTCATCCACCATATCCATCACGACTGCTGCATAATGTATGTAAGTGTATGTCAGCGGTTACATTAGCTGCTGGGGTAACTTGGTTTTTTAACTCATTTTTGTACTTTATGTCTAAAACTTTTATATGTTTACTCATTTGCATAATTTAATTTAGTTTAGTAATCTACTGTTATTACAATAATATACGTACATGTGTTAGTCACTTTCACAATTGTGGCAAATTTGGCTTAATATGCACCATTCTGTGAAATCTTTGAAAGCAGATTCCGGATCTTTTAAACAATAGTTATTCTGTAGATGTGCGAGTTTGCCCATGACAATCTCTGCATTAGAGGAAAGATCAAATTTTTTGTCTCTTACAATTGTATTACATTATATCTCTTGGAGGAGTATAAAGTACAGACAACTGGGTACATTGCTAAGAGCGCTGGTAGAATCTAAATCCATTAAAATCATGGTTTTGTAAGAACTGTATACATTCTGATGGGTCACAGACAGGAGGAAAAAACTTCCAAAACGCAATTTACCAAATTAATCATGCATGGTTATGCTTATACAAAAATACATTTAAATTATCTTCTCCACCATATCGATTATGGATTTTAAAAAAGGTACAGTATGGGTTACATTAAGGGAATACATAATATTTCTGGAATGGAAACATTCACTGTTTTCAGGTTAAAAGCAATTTACACCAAAACAGCAAACCAGCTACGTCTGATCTCACAATTCGTAACTATTTTACGAGGTGGCTTATTCGAATAAATTCATACATTGTGAATCGTACAAAAACAAATGACTACTTTAAAAAAGCAATACTGAAGCCCCACCTTAACGCCACTGGCGCAAAAGTAAATCGTACTAAAATGTACGAATGAGATCATACGAATTTATACGCCAAAATTGGCCACATCGTGAAACTGCAACTGCATGTGTGAAATTATTTCCTCCCTTTTTTTGGTTGAAAAAAATACATCACTGTCTGTTTCCAATTTTACACACTATCCACAATTCACCTTCAATGAAATAGAATGGTGCCTTAGTATGTGATTTAGGTCACACCTACACCTACAATAAAAACTAGCAAAGAAAATAACATGATTTATCCACAACTATTTGTTTTGCATAGTAATATAAATGGATAGTTCATCGAATAATAAAGTCTGCCATCATTTATTCACTTTCACTTTATTCAATACCCGTATTCTGTATTTTGACTCTTGGAAAAAAAAGATATTTTGAGAAATATCTCAGAGGTTTTGTAGCCATAATGGAAGCCAATATTTTTTTGTTACCAATGTTTTTTAAAATATCTTGTGTTCTGTAGACAAAAAAAAGTCATAGATTTGGAATAAAATATGAAAGGGTGATTTTATCTTCAAGCCTATGCCATGGTACTATCTGTGTTGTCATACCTCTAATGTCATAATCTAATAGTCTCTGTCTGTTTGACCTTTGTGCCTTTTTATGGCGGCGTTTGCCATGCTATTTACTCAGTGGTGAAAATCCACGTGCAATTATGTTCTTGGAGGAAATGACTGAAATATGACCACGGAACGCAAACAATTATTCATGATTTCACACATGCAAACAGGTGTTTCCACAAAAGTGAAAAGCAGCCAATAAACTGCAAGATAAAAATCTCACACAGAACATGCACGAGTACGCCAACAAAAGTGTGTAAACATAAGTGTGTAAACATTAACATACAGGGGGGCATTTTCATAGGCACCTCTATGTCCAACGGGTTCATTTATATAACTAACAAATAACTTTTTTAAGATACCATTTGAAGTCGAATGATGGATTCAGCACAATCTGTTTATCCGCTAAAAACACAAACATGATGAGTCTGCTTCTGTGTTTAGTTTACACTTTTATGTGTATAAATAGTCATAAAGTAAGAACAGCTGGCTAAAACTCTCTTGCCCACACCTCATAAATATTTCTCTCTACTTCAGGGTATTTCATGGACCATTGATGTAATGAAAGTTTTAGATACGTTTAACAAACTTCTGAGAGCAACATCCTTGTGTTGATTAGTAGTTTCCTACTAACTCTTGATGCTTGTGAGCAACCAAATTTGTATGCATTATGCAAAATGAAAAAAACATTTTTTTTAAACTACATAAAATGTAACTGTTGAGAATGTATCAGGCAGTAAACAAGCATGTAACATCCACAGTATAAGAACATGGTAATTCTTGATATCCCCTCTGATACAGCATAATCCCTAGTTAATGATGTATTTTATCAAATAATCCTTCTTGATAAACAGTATGCCCACTTTTAATTCCACCATTTCTTTTCCCAAATGAATGATGCTTAATCCCCATGATCAACGTCCCAGGGAGTCCAGCTGAGTCCAGCGTGATTTGATCCTGTGGCAAAGCACTACTTTGTGATCAAATATTGAGAGGATTTACTGTACTTTATGACAGATTGAAGCGTGCGCTTCACCAGATCATGTGTCTTAATGTTTGAAGGATGGATATCTGAAGCCTTTAAAAATATAATAAATATTGATCTTTTAACTTATCGCAAATGCCAAAAGCATGTGACACTGTGAAAAGATTTTGTGAAAGGTAAAAGTAATAAGTATTTGCTGATTGAGCAAAAATAATATTTATTACATTTTATTATATACATATAACTTAAAAAAAAATGTAAAACCCCAACACTGATTTTTTAACTTAACTATAACATACTTTTTTTTAATACAAGTTGGAATGAAAAATCCAAAATGTCAAATTTAACATATTTTAACATATTTTTTATTCAAGTTGGAATGAACAATCCAAAATGTCAAATTTAACATATTTTCAGGCTATCATGGATAACATATGTGACCCTGTCTGTGAAATCCCAGCTAAAGTCTCACAATCTAAATTAGGAGCATCAAAGGTTGATTTCAGTCATTCATTTAACTATAATTTCAATCTTTCACATGGCCTTTCTAAGTAAACATTAAAGATATCAAGATATATTTTCTCCAAATGCTCTTTACATTATGTAGTATGATTTTATGTAGAAAACAGTAAATCACCAAAAAATTACTTTTAATTTTACCCTCCCATATTTTCAACTAAACTATCTTAGTCGTGTTTTAAATGCTTCTAATGTTCTAATTTTCCTGTTTCAACATAATAAAGGTCAAAACAAATATCCCAAATAACGATTTTAACATGCAGCTAGAGAAACAAAGAGCAATAGAAATGGGCAATTGTCCTTTTTCCAATTCTGGGAAGTAATACATTTAAAACCACAGGCCATTGTCAAGAGACAGTACTTCACATTCACTCTCAGCATTTTAAGAAGCAAATCTCATGTCAAATTAGCATGGCCGTTAATGATTACATCAGAGGAAATTACCTCTTTGTAAGAGCCACTGTAACTGGATCTCCAACCAACACAGTATATAACTCCTTTCATATTGAGAGAGAGCAAGACCACACTGTGCAACTGCTCCGCAGATACATCATCTAGGTAAGACATGGTTTCCTCTCTTTATGCCACACACAACTATTTTAATCAATTTTAAAATGATTGTTCAAGGCATGTTATCATTTACAAGCCAAATTATGGTGTATTTCATTTACATTACACTTTGCTAAATCATATGCATACATTGAAACTGAAAGCTTTTATTTGCTAAAGTATAGTACTGACGATTACTGATTTTAGCTGATTATTTAGCCTATTTAACTTAACAATCATTGTATGAGTTCCGTAAGCACAAAGTCACTTTTGTGTCTTAAAAATATTGTTTCTAGTACCAAGTGTATAATGATTAATTGACTCGTACTCAAAGTTTAGTAAAAAAAGAATTGCTTGCACACTTAATGAAATCCAATTAGATTATAGATAACCGGTACATTAAGGCAAACTGCAATCTTTTTATACTGTATGTTGTATGTTTATTTTATAATTATCATAATGCATAAAAATGATTTATTAGCAACGAAAATGTAAGAAAACAATTTGCATCTCTACACACCTGTGTGTTGAGCCATGTTCCGATAGCAAACAGCTGCATGTCCAGCAGCCCGTGTGCATCTTATTTAGCACCACTGTTTGCTCGCTGCTTGGCAACCTTTACCGCTTCATCTTAACAGCAGAAAGACTTCCTGTATTATCTGTTTCTCTATGAAAATACACAGACCGAATCCCATCAATTAACAGCACTTATTTGACAGAGGATATGATGTGTTTTCCCAGTTAATGAGATTTTTATATTACAAACTAAATTTGTATTTGGTAAAGACTTTTCCAGGAATAGCCTCATCAAAATGATGCAGACTGCGCCGTCATGTTAAAATTTTAAAGCATAGCTTTCGAGAGTGGACGTTAGTCAGCACATATCTTGATGGAAGGTTCAGTAACTTAAAACCTCAGTTTAGGACTCAATGGACAACTGTAAACACTAATAAAGGACGAAACGGATTAAAGCTTTTTCAAATAGTTCAGACAGTGTGTCTGGTGTATTTGATACCACCCCTCCCTGTTTACTGTAACCGAGCATATTTACTGGTAGAAGTGCATTATGATTAGCTGAAATGTTGTGATGGTAAATAGTTGAATAACCATGCAGTACCTGTATTCGACATCCATCAAGTACAATGGTGGACAATGTGGATATGCAAGATGTTGTGAAAAGGAAAAATCTGGAAAAAAGACAATGGCAAGATTGAAATTAGCTGCTTTCTAAAAGCGATTCAGCCCTCTCTAGAAAAGTCAGTTCTTTACATAAATGGACACATGCACTGAAGGTTCATTTCTGTGTTTTATGGATATGAGAGCCAAATGGCCTGAACATTTCTAGCAAAGTGCCACAAGATTATTGCTTTTTTAATTTTTTAAGCTGTGAAAGCTCTTGTAAACCGCATCGTACATCTTCATTACAGCTCTGGTACAATTTATATTCAATAGCTATGTTATCAAAATGACATGATATGCTGGTTAATTAAACGTGTTTCAATAACACACATCAATATTGCTGAGAAAACAATAGGAGAAGCAGAAGCAGAAGCGTAAATAATTGAATTGTCATTACAAAGGGCTTTACACAAGTCAACATTGTGTTTGGTTTTGCTCTGATATCAACTCACCTCGCACGTGTAACGTTACCAGCTCGAGAGGAGTGACAGCGCGTTCTCTATGGAAGCCGAGCAAAGTAAAGTGCGTTTTGTATTCCACCTCTTTCAAAATATCATGAAGTTGCTTTTTTGTGTAGACATCCATATATTCTCGGAATCCACTTGTACTCTGCCGAATCCACTCTGTATTTCTCAGCGACTTTATTGGTCTCTTTCAACAGTTAAAAATATCGTCAACCTTTGCAAAAACGTCGAGGTCAGAGTCGCAGGGGAAGACCACACATATGAAACATGTCCCCAAAATATGTAGATAATGTATAGCGTCTTCACTGGATTCCGTGGCGTTATTTATTCTACTGAGGATGCACTTATTATTAAACGCAGTGTGCGTGCTGGATTCTCAATGGATGGCTTGTTTAAGGCAATTGATTGACAGGTTTTAATTTGAAGTCTGAATGATTGAAATGTATTTAGTGCCACATATGAATTTCATTACAAACATTTTAATAAAAACGTTTATGAAGAGGATAACTTGGACCAAATAGTTAAGAAAAGCAGCCAGTACGTGCCCAGAATAGCTCTTTTGTTCCCCGGGTGAGAGATGGAGAAGCTGGTTGATAAAATGACCAGTTTCACAGACAAGGCTTGGCTACAACCAGATATTTATGTTTGGAACAAATGCTTTAGAAATATAACCGATGTGCAAATTGAAACAAAACAATGACACAGATATATTTTGAGATATGTTAGGGCAAGTTGTTCATTTTAGTTCATTTTAGTTTTGGACTAGCCGTAAATCTGTGAAACCAGCCACAGGAGTATTTTCTTTTTCAAATTCCTGTGTTTCAATTGATTTTGGATTTTTATAGTCCCCAAATAATTCCTTTAGTTACATTTATGTCATTGGATCATTTTGATTACTTTATTATTCTAAAATGTGGAAAAAACCTGAAGATTAGAATCTGTAAACTCACATGGTGTTTCTTTTTCACCGTGCGGTGAGGGAAATGTGCACTGACCGATCACCTGCTGTCAGTTCAACCTCACACAACAGCAGCTGCCAAAGGAAACCCCAGTGAATGTGACCAAGCATACAGTATAGTATGTCTCTTCTGCGGATAGTCAAATATTTGATCAAATTGTGTTTACAGAATAACCCCACCAAACTCACCAAATGCAGATTGGAAAAGAGTTTGTGAGGCAAAACAGCTTCTACAAGTGTGTGATAAATGATGAGGATGGAAGCCTGGATTCTGCAGATGTGTTCGAGGTGTGTGTGGTTTTGAAGAAGATTTAGACAGCACGTGTGTTTTGCTTGCATCTCTATCCATTACAATTGTTTTTGCCAATGAATGTGCTTTTCTTCCAGTCCTTAAGCTTTTCATAATCTGTTCTCTTGCCAGTTGGCTTTTAAAGGAAATGCTTCAGCCGTCGACCGGCTGAGACGGAAAAGTCGGGAACACCTGAGTACCAGGGATGAGAATGGAGCGAGCCCATTGCACTATGCTTCAGCCGGTGGAAACCTGGATGCAATTCGGCTCATGGTTTCTGTTGTGGGGCTCTGAGGGTGAGGTTTACTGATGCAGTTTTAAAACTGTGTTTCATTGCACACTCTTTGTAACCTGCATATAATGATGCTTGAGATATAATAACAAACGACACATTCACCTCTTTTAAGCCTATCGGCTTTGAACTAATTGGAGTATGTAAGTATAGATCTTTAGACCTTAGGATAGTTACCCTCTCAATCATTTTGCTATTCGGACCAGATCAATGTCTCATTATGCTCTAATGATCAGATACAATCGCATAATCTCCTCTGGGATCACACTCTTATGTTACCAGGCTGAACAAACTTCTTGTGTATAATACAACAACAAAAAAAGACAAAATTATATTCAAAGAGCATATTTTGCTCAAAATGGAAAACAGTGAAATACGATGGCTAATCTGTTCAGCCAATCAAAGTAAAGCTTACTATACGCTTTTAAGAGTTCATCAGTTATAGAAGAAAACCACAACATATATTTAATATTTTTGCTTCATAGAGCTGAATGCGCAGGATGAACAGGGCAGAACCGCTTTGCACTGGGCTGAGGAGCAGAATCAGACGCAGAGCTGTGCATTACTGCTGGAGCTGGGTGCTGACCCCAACATCCTCGACACCGCCATGATGTCTCCTCTGCATCTGGCTGTCACAAACAAATACAACCATCTGGTAGAGGTCAGTTTCATGTTATGCCACAGGGTTTCATTCAGGGCTGGCAGACAGAACTTTGCACATCAAAACCAGCGTTAGAGTAAAATGTTATAAAAGAAAATGGCAGACGGAAATGGAATCAGTGCGTAAACAAACAAAAAATAAACATAATAATAAACATACTTTTTTAATAACATTTTGATAACCGCTGGGATCAAGTCATTTACACACAATCCCGGATAGATCACTCAAAATTTTCACACCGGTTTTTATTCATTTATTATTAAAGGCGGGGTGTCCCATATCTCTTAGCCGTTGTTGATATTCAAATCACCAAAACAGACACACCCCTACCCCCATCTTACGCTTTCGTCAGTGCTCGGCTCAATTAATCCTTACTGCTGATTTGCTACAAGGTTTTTTTGGTACTCGGCCCGACTTTGTCTAAACAAGTCTAATTCGGAAATCGGACACCCCGCCTTTAACTAAAGCATAAACTTAAGTGCCAACAAAACACAGACATATGACTCCGTTTCACTGCTCCATCAATCAATTTCAAAAGATCTCCAAATCCAGCGTTATATCCACCGTTTATGTAACATTCCTCAACGACATGCAGTGAACAAACAAACACAGCTGAACTTCGCGAACGCAGTGCTCTCTCTCTCTTGCTCCAGCTGGGTGACGTGTGCGCATGCTCCTTCTCTTGCTCTCGTTGGTTGACACGTGGGCGTGCTTTTCCGGGAGAATTGTCCAATAAGGGACTAAGAAAAGTTGTTACGAAACAGATTTTTATGTTCTAATAAAACGTTCAGAAACCTATACGAATGCTGGGGGAGTGTATCGAGCACAGAAATACTACGTCACACGCCCAACACGTTTTTTGACAAGTCGACCATGTCAAGCATGAGAAGACAGCACGTTGTAAAGAAGTCAGAATGCATGAAACACCGTTGTACATCCCCTTTAAAAGATATTTATTGATGTAGGTAAATGTCTGATTTGACTAAATCATTTTGTGCCTATAGTAAATATGTAATGGCATGAACAGCTAGGCTTAAAACTTAAATAGTACTTGGACAAAGTCTGTCTGTCAGGAACAGATGCTGAACATTAAATTGATTGAGGACATTTGTACTCAACTTGAGAAGTTATTGGTTATCATTTGTTGATTTCTGGCACAGCTCCTTCTGGCCTGTGACAGAACAGATCCCAATTTGGAGGGGGATCTGGGTAACACCCCCGCGATGATGGCATGCTCCTGCAATAACTGCCAAGCTTTCCAGACTCTAGTGAGTACAGAATAGTTTCAGGTCAATACAAATCAAGTGTTTGCATGCAAACTAGGCATGCAAATCAGAATCCTCAATATTTTATTTTGTGGAATAAAACTTGTAATTTTTTTAACCTACAGTTCAAACACGGTGCAAAATTGTGCATTCAGAACAAACTGGGTCACTACGCCATTCATACGGTTGCTTTCGCAGGTGCCAAAGAGTCTATGGAAATGGCTTTAAAAATCGGTAATCAGGTTTAGTATTCATTTTCTAACAGTTCACGTTGACACATGTTTTTTTTTGCACATACACCATCATGTTTAACAATACATGGGTGGTCCTCTAGAATCACTTGTTCCAGATGTATTACAAATATTTTTGGAGACTGCTACTGAACATTCAGCAAAAAGTCAAATGACACGGTTTTTGTACAGGTTACTCTCAAACATTTGCAGATCAATGGATTTTAAAGGCAAAATAGTGAAGTAGTCAAAGCAGATCAAAGGATAGACATATCAGATATGACTGACAACGTTTATCATTATGAGATTTATTTTTTCAGCGTGTGGCACGGATGCTAAATAAACCCGTCGTGCCATCAGTGTGATTGAGGAGCGTGACGTGACAGACTCATTTGGTCATGTCTGTCTGCCTGACAATATTGTGAAGATCCAGAGTTATTTAAAATACTTTAAACTTGAATTGAAAATACAGCGGTACAGTTTAGCCTGTCATTTTAGTTTTTTAATAAATGTCATGTTATGTACACACATTTATTCATGGTGGATGAAAAGCAATAGAGTTTTATTTGATGGGTACCCCTTTTGTCATGTATACATACTGTAAAATACAAAATAAAAACTTACATTTCTCCGTCTCTCATCCACCTCAAGGAGAAGAAATGGGTATTTCCACTTTAGTTCACATTAATTATTTGGACAAGACCAAAAGCAGCCCCCTTCATCTGGCTGTACGTGGGGGGAACATAGAGGTCATCAAACTTTGCATCGCTAAAGGAGCCCGAGTGGATCAGCAACAGGTAAATGCTCAGTCAGCAGGTATAAAAATGTTCTCATAAAACGGTCAATTCTGATCCTTGAATCTGATTGGTTGAGCCCCCGTAACCCACTGCTTCTTGGGGCTTATTGCTTTATGACAGCAGAATTCAGTTACTACAATGAGTGAGTAATATAAAGACAACAGACTGTTTGTTCCTGCCAAGTTTTTGGCTTGCAGTTGCATCTTTAATGAGAACTATTACAAACTTGATCATTGTGAAAAATTATCTTTATGATGACTGGGATCATAATTATTGTAGATGGAACGCAAACCCCACCGACTATACTGTAAATGGCTAAATCATCTGGATTCAGTAATATTTACATAATGGAGAGTGTGGCTTTTGCTTGAAGTGTGAAAATTCAAGCCGAACCAACATTTTTAGTTGCAATGGATAATTATATTGTATTCTAAATTAGCAGCAGGCGATGCCACAGAAACTTGAGCCTTAATGCATTGTGGGTTTTAATCTGCGTGATAATCCGGAAATCCTGTACTTGTGGTTGTTAGTGCAAAGATCTTTAGTTCGATCACAGGGAACACACATGCTAATCAAATGTATACCTTAAATGCACTGTAAGTCGCTTATCCAAAGGCATAAATGTGAAAACGAATATGCAAATTGAAAATGGGAAAAATGTTGGGTAGGGGATCATGTAAAAAGTTCACACATTATGTATAAACGAAACCAAATTTTGATTGTAGTTTTTTTACAAGAGCTAGAGGGTGCTTAAACTTAACTGGGCAATTCTCATGGAACTTGACTTTTTAAAGAAATATTTGCATCAACAGATTTTCTTTTTAGGAATTAAACCAAGGTCTGACATGTTTAAAATCTCAATTCTGTAACAGTCTAAATACGTCAATAGCATGTTTAGCTTTTTCTAGATTTTCCCCACTTTTTTTTATTTTTATTACACATAAATGTTCTGTCAATGTTTTCTTTTTTGTCATTTGAAAACATCAAGTAGAACATTTTTTCAGAGTCATCACTGCTGTGATGTTTCAAAGGTTTTGTGAGAATGACACAACTACAGGTTTTAATAAGCTGCTTGCACAAACAACCTTTGGGTGTTTATAAGGGAGAACAGCATCTGTAATTTATTTTATATTGCTTGATAAAAGCCTTGTTGACTGTAGGCTTATTGTGTAGTGCTTTTATAATGCTTAGCACCAAAACTCAAATTGAATATATGCTTTAACTACGTTATAGTCAGCAAAATAAATCTATGCTGTAACAGCCTTTTATTTCGCATGAAAACAGTGATTGAAAGTGGAGTATTTGTACATATAACCCTATATATCAGACAACGGTGGGATGAATGTGGAATGTCTATATTTCCTCCAATAGACGGGCTAATTTCCTGATTGACTGTTGATCTCCCTCCAACTCTTCCACCACACAAGCACACACAGACTCCCCTATTTGTCGTCCTCAGTCCGCAGCAGCAGGGTTGATGCGTTCAGTAATAGCTTCAGATAGTTAAATTGATACAAATTGCACCCACTTACATCTATAACTTAGCGACGCCGTGCTGTCCATTGCCACAGCAACTCAGAGTTCTCTCTCAATATAGATTGCGCTACTGGTATACAGAGCAACTAAAAGATTGCACTCCTCTTGCATTACCTTACGCTGCCTCTTCTGCTTATGTCAGGCTAATAGCTGTTTTCCATCTCAATGTCTGTGTTTGTGGCCTTTATCTTTCTCAGTGTGACAAATCCACGGCCCTCCACTTTGCCTGCACTCAGGGTGCCATGGAGGCCGTCAAAATTATGCTTTCGTCCTATGACAGAGTGGAAGACATTATCAACATCAGGGATGGAGCCAACCAGACCCCTTTACACAGGTCAGTGTGACGCCATGCTCCTCACCAGACATCCTTAAGTGACCACAGGAGACAATGAGGTTTACTGACAATAAAGTGCACTGTGTATAGGAGCATGATGAGATCATAAGGAACAAATAATGCACTTTTAAGAAAAAAATAGTTTTATTTTTAAAATAAAATAATTCTGAAAATTTGAATGTGTTTTTCATTTTTTCATCTTACTGTATAGTCTACAAGAAAGCCCTTTTTTATTTTAATATTATTTACTAAATTATATTTATTTTAATAGTTATTAACTTTTGGTTAACTTTCAAGTTTCAAGTTTATTTATAGAGGACATTTAAAAACAGCACACAGGCTAACCAAAGTGCTGTACAAAGGTGAATAAAAATAAAGAAAAAAAACCTTAAACCTTCAGGTTCATAGGTATAGAAGTCACATTCGATACATCCGTCATTTTGTAACAGTCAAACACTTCAGTTTCTGTTGTCATTCACACTAAAAAAAAATGTTCAAGATGCCACAATATTACACTGAACATAAAAGAAGATATTTTGAAAAATGTCTATGAATATATTTCTACGCTATTGTGATATTCTTTTGTGATTCAGTTGTTCATTAATATCCATTTGTCAATGATCAACATTGTCTTTTGCTTTACGTTCTCTTTCCTATAGGGCCACACTGTTTGATCACATTGAATTGGCTGAATATCTGGTTTCAATGGTAAGAATGAGTGAAATGGTTTCACTGCTATAGAATATGCTGCGAATGCAGCTGAAATCAACCTTAATTCTGCATGCTGTATATATTCACCCTGCAAACCATTCAGCATCTCATAATTTTATAATCCCTTGATACAGCCCCTAATTCCTTCAATGTGAATGGCTTTTATTTGTTTTGGTAAAGGGAGCAGAAATTAACTGTATGGACTGCAAGGGACTGTCGCCTCTGCTGCTGGCAGCCAGCTCTGGTGCTTGGAGAACAGTGGTATTTTTACTGTCTAAAGGTAACGCAGCATATCATTAAGATTTCAAAAGAAGACATAATACCCCTGTTAGTGAATTTTTGTCTTAAAGAATCAAAGTCGTCTTATAATTAAAGGGACTGTTCACCCAAAAATGAAAATTCTGTCATTATTTACAAACCTGGATACATTTCTTTGTTCTGCTAAATACAAAGAAAGATATTTGGAAGAATGTCAGTAACCAAACAGGTCTCATTACTATGTCAGTAAATGGGGGATGAGATATGTTTGGTTATAAGCATTCTTACAAATATCTTGTGGGTGAGTAAATGATGACGGAATGTTCATTTTTGGGTGAAGTATCCCTATAAATTTGCCATTGTCTTTATTTCATCTCTGTTGAGGAAACAGTTTGGTGTTTATAGTCTAACTTAGGGTTGAGTATAGCTAAAACCAGCAACCATTTTGTTTCACAAAGAAATCATTTGCGTACTTCTGCATATTACACATTTTCAACATTTTCTTGTATTGTAAAAGGTGCCGATTTCAAAATCAAAGATAAAGGAGGACGCAACTTCCTCCACTTTGCCACTCTTCAACCCAAAGGAATGAAAAATCTACCTGACGCAATCTTACAGGTATAAACATATTCAAAAACATTATTTTCAGTTTTTCAGATTCATAACACGATTCTTCTCTGAGTTCTATTTGAAGGCAAATGCACCAAACAAATGTCCTGGTGACCCTGTTATGCTAGATTACATAATGTACCGTTTTAAACCTAGGCGTGCATAGCGTATACTGTTCTAAAAGCTCATTTCCTCCTCCAGAGTAACACAGTGAAAGAAATGTTGTCTGATGAGGATGTCGAGGGCTGCACTCCTCTTCACTACGCCTGCAAACTTGGCATCCACGACTCGGTCAAAAACATGCTGGGTCTCAATATCCCTCTGGGTCAAAAGTCACGGGAGAAGAAATCGGCCCTTCACTTTGCTGCAGAGTTAGAACTTCACTCACTTCACTTGAGAACAGTCAATGCATGCACAATATATTCACATTACCTCTTATAACAGTCTGTGTGCTTATTTTTTTATATACTTTAACTCATTATTTAAGCAGAAGCTTTTATTCATTTTGTTGTGCATTCAGGCCTTGCATTTTCTCAATGGCCCTTTTCACGTTTCCGAGTTTCTCAGCAGCCTTGGATTTAGTAGTGCCATACTCTACCTTTTTAAAGCCTGAATTTGAACAATTTAAACAAATGAACAAAGAATATCTGTTCACCAACCCTTCAAACTCAATATGGTATTTCACCTTGTCTTTAGATATGGGCGTATAAACACATGTCACAGGCTGCTGGATTCCATCACAGACTCCAAGATGCTGAACGAGGGGGATGACAAGGGTCTGACGCCCCTCCATTGTGCTTCAAAGGGAGGACACACTCAAGTTGTTGATCTGCTACTTAGAAGGGGAGCTCTTTTTCAAAGGTCAGATGGGACAGGTGTTAGGGTAACCTATTTGCTAAATATTGTCTGTTTGGGAATGAACAAAATTACAGTTTAACTAAAAGTTCATAACTTCATAGTTGTTGATGGTTCATATTTATCTTAAAAGAAACATTCCAATTTATTTGTGTGATGTTACCTAAAGGAATCTAGGGAAAATCAGTTGTTACGTTTTGACTTTAGCTGGATGCTACATTATGACGTCTGCTTTAATCTCTAGCGATTACAAAGGATGGTCTTGTTTACATCACGCTGCGGCTGAGGGATACACGCAGACAATGAAAATCCTCCTGGCTGCTAACGTTAAACTGCTGGATTTGACAAATGAAGATGGGGTAGGTTGTCCATCCATCCATTTTCTACCGCTTGTCCGAACTACCTCGGGTCACGGGGAGCCTGCGCCTATCTATGGGGTAGGTTGTGAACATTCTAAATCACATAGGACCAAAGAACACAATCACTGGAGAGAACACAATCACTAAGCCAAGAGAAAATTACGAACCCACCCCCCAAAAAAAACTTGCCATAAAAGTGTCATTTAGCAATAGAAAATTTGAATTGCTATTTTGAATGCTTGGGAGACTTAATGGACATATCTAATGTGTTTTATTAAAGGGTTAGGTTCACCTTTTTTTTTCCATTCCATTTTCTACCGCTTGTCCGAACTACCTCGGGTCACGGGGAGCCTGCGCCTATCTCAGGAGACATCGGGCATCAAGGCAGGATACACCCTGGATGGAGTGCCAACCCATCGCAGGGCGGTTAGGTTCACCTAAAAATTAAAATTCTGTTATCATTTACTCACCTTCATGTAATTTCATAACTGTATGACTTTCTTCTGCTGAACACAAAAGAAGATATTTTGAAGAATGTTGGTAACCTGCGGTATCCATTGACTTGGTTTTGTGTCTATACAATAGAAGTGAATGGGTTCCGCCATTTTCAGTTACCAATATTCTTCAAACTATCTTCTTTTGTGTTCTGCGGAAGAAAGAAAGTCATACATGTTTGAAAAAGTGGGTGAGTAAATAATGACAGAATTTTGGGTGAACTGTTTCTTTATGTGTGAACTTTGTATCAACTGTTCATTCTATGGAGAAATAGGAAAAAACATAAATGGAATAGAAATGACGTAATTGCTGTGTAGCGTGCTGCATACATAGATCGTTTAGAGTTTGTCTCAAACTGTGCTCAGATTTATCAATAATGCAAATGTTGAGATCTCTGAAATCCTGTAGAAGACATGAGGTCAGCAAGATTTATCAGGAGAACCGTCAAAGCTGAAGATTATGCAGTTGATCTTTATTTCATGTAACTGCTGTTTGGGAGATGCTATTGAAATATTTAAGAGATCTCACTTGGTTCTATAATGTGAGAGCACTCAGAATGTTATCAACACGCAAGGATTCACCAAACTGATCAAGCAAAATCCATTTCTGTCAGGTTCACGACTGGCGTTATGGTTCTGGGCAAAAAAAAGTGCAGAGATAACCCCCCTTAGGGTAAACAGAACAGAACAAGCACATGTCATTAGTTCTTAATGACATTTAAGTGTAACACATAATGTAAAGTAATCGAGACTGTGAAAAGGAATAACAGTCGAGTCCCAATTGAAAATGTGAGGTGGAACTGGGGATGGAGGAGGGTAATCTGCTCCTGAGCAACTTCAATTTCTATAGGAAGATGAGGATCAGCTGATGCGGGCTTGACTCACCTGACCCGCCAGATTTAATGCTGTTCGCTTGATTTTTGTCTATACTGTAATTCAATTGTGACAACAGATTATGGATACAGCTGTCTTTTGTGATTCAAAGTAGAATGGTTTTAAATCTCTTATCCTTCGAGTCATATCCTTTAACAGAACACAGCTCTGCACGTTGCTGCCCAAGCGGGTCATGTAGGGGCTATTATATTGTTATTGAACAGAGGAGCTGAAATGACACTCAACAATGCAGACAGCTCCTTCATGCATGAGGCTGTGCGCAGCGAAAAAAAAGATGTTGTGAATGCCGTCATCGAACATGAGAGGTAAGAAAACACTTATGTAGGTGATCATCTCTTACAGTTTCTGCTGCACATTTACTCCAAAACACATTAATGAAAATACGTTACAATGCATTTCAGTGATCTAAGAAACCTCACAAACTTTATTTTAATGTAGATTTTAAAATGTTAAGAGAGTCAGGTATTACTAAGACGTATTGTACTTTATACTTCTCTCAGTATATCAGGGGTTGATCATTATGAATTCACTTTAGGCGTTCTGAGGCACTGACGGCATTCAAAGTGGGAACATCAACGTCCCGCTGTGTTGTGATAGACCTCATAGAATTCCTCCCAGAGTCTTTCAAGGTCTGTCTGATAATTCCACATTAAGATCAGTCGGCCACAATTGATAATATCCTGTGAACTGAAACTCCTCTCTTCTCAACAGCATCTTCTAGATCTGTGCGTTGAGGAGTCAGACCATGATGCTAACAGTCCAGACTACCACGTAAGCCTTGGACAAACATTAAACTTCAATAATGACCTAAAGACATTTTAAAAAATTGCACGCATGAGGCTAAAAGGCGTCAATGCCGTTGGCAGATGATGTATGATTTCCAGTGGCTTCAGGCTCCCATACAGCTGAAGAAGTTTGCAGAAGCGGACAAAACTATGAAATTCCTTCCACTGGCAGCACTTAATGTAAGTTTCTGCGATCTTTTCTGAATCTGATGTAAATGTCTATTTTCATCTAGTTATTGATCCTTTTTTCATAGGAGACTCGCGTGTAGGTTAAACATATACATTTACATAAGACATAATATTTATGTGTGCTTTACGTAAGGATTTTAATGTACTTCGCGTCAGGTGGTTCTTGGCCTCCAAGTCGTGCATTTATAATCCTTTAAAGAGGTCATATGACACGGCTAAAACAAATATTATCATTTGTTTTAGATGTAATGTAATGTGTATACACGATTTAAGGTTATAAAACGCTGTATTTTCCTCATACCGTGCATGTTTGTACCTCCCTTTGCCCGCCTCTCTGAAACGTGTGGATTTTTTACAAAGCTCAACGCTCTGAAAAGCGAGGTGTGCTATGATTGGCCAGTTAACCAGTGTGTAGTGATTGGTTGAATACTGCAAGCGTGTGGCGGAAATGTTATGCCTCTTATCATATTCGGAACATCAGGTTCCAAAGCAATTGTAATGACAGGTACGCCCACCTTACTTGTGTTTACATTTGGGCGGTCTTAGTCAATCATACCACGAACTGAGGAAGATTTGTGGGCGTTTCAGGCAGGTCTGGGTGAGAATTCGCTTTAAGATAGAATTAATCTTTTGTTCCGACATTTTAATTTTTGCAATTTTACGTGTCTAATACATGCATGGGCAACTTATAACAACCAAAGACACAGAAAAACACCTTTTTTCATGCCATATGACCCCTTTAATGTACGACTAGCTGTGGATTATTGCGCTTATACTATGGTCATTTGCCAAGTTAAAATCAAGATAAGGCTGTTATTGATATTTACAATGCAATTTTGGATCAGACGGGTAAAAATGACGATTATTTTTGTAATTGCAAATGTTGATCAAACTGGAACTACCTGTGCATAAAACAGTTTTAATGCAGACTTTCCAGCCAATCAGAGTCCAGTATTCAAACAGATGGTATAATGCTTTGTAATGGATGACAGGGGTGTCGGTTGTTTATCATTGTCAAAGGATGCACTTATAGTGCCTTTTTGAAACGACAATGCTGATTATAAGTCAACAGCTTATTTCCATAGAGGTTACTGTGTAAAAAATTGCCATACTTCATATTGTTGTTCATCAGAACGCTTTTATAAGAGTTGTGGCTTTGCTGGCAAAATTCCACACAATATTTTACCATACTTAGCAAAGGCTGTAGGATATTGTGACTTGATAGTTAAAAGTGTAAAAATAGGTTTAATCTATTTTTTTATAATTCTAATAATAACACACGGATGCATTAAATGGATGCATTAAATAATTTTTACAGGGTTTTTTTGACAAATCAAAAAAAAATATTTTAATAACATATATGACATTATATTTACAAATGATTAAACAAAATTGCCTGTTTGTGACATTTGAACGTTGTTTCTTACCTTAAAACCGAGAGTAAACAGCTTTTCCTAGCGGAAGGTCTGCATTCGGTGAAAATGAGCGAAAAAAAAGATTTAAAATTAACATTGTCCAGTTTTTTTCTCATGTAGCAAGTTGCCATGTATTAAGCGGGATAATGTACAAGCAGCCGGCTGTTATCGCAAAATAAGCCCCTTTCGGTGTAATACATCCGCTTAGCGTCGGGTCCTGATCACACAGTCCTGGCTTATTTCTGCGATAACAACAGGCTGCCTGTACATTATCTCTTACATAGAAAATGGCATTTGGGGAGACTGCTGTGATGAATTGTGATTGAAAGCAACATGTAAAAAAGCACTAGTGGAAAAACGCACATTTGTGTCTGTGTGAGAGTTCACCCAAAAATGAAAATTCTTTCATCATTTCCTAACCCTCCAGTCTTTTCAAACCTGTATGACTTTCTTTCTTCTGCAGAACACAAAGATAGTTTGCTAAATGTTGGTAACAGAACAACCGAACAGTTACTTGCATTGGTTTTGTGTCCATTCAATGGAAATGAATGGGTACCGCCGTTGTTTGATTACCAACATTCTTCAAAATATCTTCTATTGCGTTCTGAAATGACAAGAGGGTGAGTAAAGGATGACAGAATTTTCATTTTTGGGTGAACTGTCCCTTTACGAACCTTTTAGAACCTGAAAATCTGCCCCTTGTGGTAGCCCCCTCATGTGACAACTAACCCTTACATACTGTAAATATATTCTTACATCCATTCTTAAACACGTCTGCAAAGGTCTGAGTAATTACTTGAGAATGATTCATCATAATTCTTGTGTCTGTAGGCCATGGTGCAGTACAACCGACTGGAGCTTCTGACTCACCCCTTGAGCCAAAAATACCTGGAGATGAAGTGGTATGTTATAGACGTTCACATTGACCTTACAGTCCTGCTCATAATGAACTACTCATAATGACCTGCACTGCATGACCAAAAGAATGTGGACACCCCCGTCGTATTAATTGACTTAAGTGCATTTGGTTAAAACAGCAGCTACCGTACTAGGTCTGTTGAGATTACTATTTTGTCTGGTTTACAGAGAACGTTATTGAATATTTTGTTTTACTCTGACAGGAAAGCATATGGCAGCAAGGTTCATTTGCTCAACCTGGGTATATACCTGCTTGGCTTGTTGCCCCTCACGTACCTCATTCTTAGTCTGAGACCGTGCCAGGACTTTTCAACCAACTCTACATCTGTCACCATGGTGCCTGTATCTTTCACAGAGGTACAGTAGATCAATTCTTTCCAAAACTCTCTTCAGTCTTTTAAAGGTCCAGTGTGTAATTTTTTGTAGGATCTAGTGACAGAAATGCAATAAAATATGTGTTCAGAGGTGTATAAAGACCTTACGTTTTGAAGCGTTATGTTTTCATTACCTTCGAATGAGCTATTTCTATCTTCGAACACCGCGGGTCCCCTTGCATGGACATCGCCATGTTGGTTCTACAGGAGCCCTAAACGGACAAACTGCTCTACAGAGCGTGTTTCGTAAATACGTTATCTCCTTCGGCAAAGAAACGAATGGACCTTTAAGGGATGTTTTGACTGAACCCAGTTTAGACTGTGATTTCTGAGATTTGTAGACGATACAGCTGACAAGATAAAAAACACATTTAACCCTAAAGTATTAAATTCGGCATTTGTAGCACTAACACTAAATTGTAGTGCCGAGTTTTACAGGCCTCCTCATTAAATGTCGTATTAAAAATCATATTGTGTATATTATATGGTAATGCATATCCGACAGTTTACGCAGCTGTCTTCTTAATGTGGTACTACACTTCAATGGTGTCAAAACACATGGGAGATGTTACTTTAAACACACCAGCGCTGTCATCTCTGTGCCATTATCTGCCTGCGGTCTTATTTGTCACTATGAAGTGCCTGGTCACAATGACCCATTGTTCTTGTTTCAATGTTGGCCTAATCTGTTACGCTTTGACAGGTTAATTATATGAGCTATCATTCAAATTCACTTTCATAATCGTCCTCACATGTGCAGTGCTCTGGTTATAACCTTGCACTTGTCCCTTTACTTAATTTAGTAAGTGTCATTATGAACTGAATGGCATTCATTAGATTCTCGGTTATTCATCACCTTCAAGGTCATAATGTCATGTACGCATATTACCATTTACCTGGAGAACAATGAAACGATGAGGTGTTGGCGTTAATATCACTTTGTGAAAAGAAACATGTACATATCATGTACCATGTTAAAAACATAAAAGAGATATTTGGTGTATTGATGTATTTTTGACAGGTATTATACACAACAATCAGATACAGGTTTTGTAGTAGAATAAAACATGACTAGTGTTTTGTCACGCTACACATTTGCTCATTTTAAAGACATTACTGTCATCTAATAATTATATTTAGGTTAGTAGGTTGATATTGTACTTTTAGTTACATACGCATGAATACTGAATGTGACACTTATGTAAATGTTGCCTATGATTCATTTGGTGATAATGTCTTGTATTTCTTTCTCTTCCTCCAGCAAAAATATTTAATCTCAGTCTGTATAATCATGGTGTGTGTCATGAACATATACGCCATTTGTAAAGAGCTGGTACAGTTTGCTCAGCAGGTAAGTCATGTCATCACTACCCATGATGCATCGCTACAAATACCCCAGAGACGCTCAGTAAAGGGCGATCAGACCTCACCAATCATAAATGACATAATGCATGTTTAATGTACATGCAATGGAGTAAACACATACTGAACTTAGCTCAGGGATTCCCTTACACTATGAATGCAGCACTATATGCCAAGTGATTTACTTATCAAAACATCACTCAGGTTTTGCATGCATTGTTCTGTGCTTTTGGCCCTGGGTAGGGTATTCAAATTGCACTATGTTTGGAACCCTGAGGTGACTTTATTTAACCCCTTCTGTCTTTCACATTGAAGCGAATAAATTACTTCGCCGACTATTCTAACCCTGCGGACTGGACATCCGCCATAAGCTCTCTGGTCTTCGTTATTCCCATGTGCCTCAATATAGAAAATACATGGCAATGGGAAGCTGGAGCTGTGGCAATCCTGACTTCATGGGTCAGCTTTCTGCTGTACTTCCAGAGGTATGTTTATCAGCTTTCAATTTGAATATAGACGGTTTCAATGCAACAACATCAACAAAAAAAGCTTTGTAACTCTGCATGCACACTTTAGTGATCCAAAAGAAATAGCAAAATAAATAACAAGTAAATTACATAAACTAGCAAGTTAAAAGTATGTCTAGTCTTCTATTAATAGACAATCAAATCAAATAAAAAAAATATATATATATCTTATATTTAATGTAATTATTGTACAATAAAATATCAATATTAATAAATAAATAAAATATAAATTGCAAAGGGTTGCCAGATCCTCATAACAAATCCAACCCAAAGGCGAGTCAAAACTATCTCAATGTCCAGAGCCCAAATATTCAAAATATTTTGATCAATTTCATTTAAAAAAAAAATATATATATCACTCTTTTACCTGCTATATTACAGTAACTAATGCATTACACACAATTTTAAACTGTATAGTAGTCATAAACACAGTGTGTTATTCAAAATAAATTAATCTTACATTAAGAATGATCCTGATAAACGCAATCCTTCCATCATTAACCCACTGAATTAAAAACAACCCTCAGTGACAAAAAACGTAGCGGAAGGACTTGGCAACCCTGGTTCTATTTAACAATCCCTAAATGCACTATAATAACGCTTATTTAAATTACGTCATTGAAAGCAAAGTAAACACTGTGATTACTGCTTGTGAAAAATGATAAAAATAAATGTATTTTAGACAAAAACAAGTAAACTGTTTGTATTTTTAACAGCTAAATCAGGTGTGCAATATGGCGAATTGGACGGTGTACATTACAGTGTTTTTTGCTTTTTCGCATAACGTGTACGCCTACTTGTTAGTGAATCTAAAAGCTAAAAATACAACAAACAACTAAAACGAAGCTGATAGAATGTTCGAACACATGCCACTGCTGTGTAACAGATGTAGTGACTTCTGTGTACATCCCCCCTAACACTTCAGTCATGATAGTAACTGGTTTATTCTTTCTGCATTATTATAGGATAAACATAACATCAGTCACTCTTTTTACTCCCCAGGTTTGAGCGAATAGGAATTTACGTGGTCATGTTTGGCGGGATCATTAGGACCCTGGTGTGCACCATGGTTCTATTTATCTTCCTTCTGCTGGCATTTGGCTTGGCCTTCTACGCTTTGATGCTTCACCGCGTACGTCCAAAAGAGATCATATCGCAGACGCATCAAGCTTTGGCAAATCTTTGCTGTTCGATAATGATGTTTGTTTCTTTCAACAGGCCGAGTTCAGCTCCATCAGCCTTGCTCTCGCTCAGACCTTCGTAATGACAGTGGGAGAACTGAACTACCAGAGCACATTTCTGGAAGCTTTCGAAAATGGCCGGATGGCGTTTCCAGGGACCACCTATTTAGTCTTTGTGCTTTTCGTCCTTCTAATGCCCATTCTCCTCATGAACCTAATGGTAGGACTGGCACGCTGGAAGCCAGCTATTATTGTTAATGATAGCTGTAATTTGTTCGGAAGTATTAGACTTATTTGTCTCAATCATGTTGCAGATCGGTCTGGCAGTGGGAGACATTGCGGAGGTACAGAGAAACGCAGAATTAAAAAGGATAGCCATGCAGGTGAGCATGTTACTTTGCTTTGACTGCCTTTGAATTGATGTGTAGTTTCAGTAATATTTAGGTCAATTATTTTATAATGCTGTAAAATCCCATCGCAACATCCTGTTTCAATAACAACAGTAAGAATATACTGGTATGTAAGTAACATAAACTAAATCACTTTAAAGGTGATGTGTTTTCAAATGGACAAACTGCTCTACAGAGCGCGTTTCGTAAATAAGTTATCTCCTTCGGCAAACAAGCGGAAATGTGAATCTGTCAGCCGCTGTAGTGCTTCGAAAGGGAAGGGTGCAGGTGAAGTGAGCCGTTGGTTGCAGTTCACAACTTCACCGCTAGAGGCCACTAAATTTCATGCACTGGACCTTTTATTAGAAATAAATAATATATTGTGATGCATTCTACAGACTCACTAATTTAAGATTCTTAATACAGATTGATCTTCACACAACCCTAGAAGAAAAGCTCCCATACTGGTTCCTAAAGCGAGTGGACAAACCCAGCATCACTGTCTATCCCAATAAATGCAAGGTTTGTCTATGAAATGAAAATGTTTTTCCGCATGTCACTTTTTCTTAAATACTCATGAAATTTGAACGATTATTAAAGTTTTACAATGATCATGACTTGTACAGAAAGTCTTGTTACAAGTCTTGGTTCACGGCGAGATCCAAAACACAGTTCGCACCCGTTTGAACCTCAAATCGGGTCACGGAGGACCTCTGGAGAGAGAACTGCACAAACAGAAGAGCAGGTGAGACCACCAAACAATGTTTCGGGTTTAGTCGGCTGAAGCAAATATGAGGCTGATTTCAAAATTGAGCATTGGAAAAAAATATATTATTCATGTATTATTTTACTTGACAAAACACATGACAAAAGATGCTTTATCAGCAGAAGAAGTGTGACACCAATTTCTTTGAAGGAATTTTATTCCTTGCGAAACATGGAGCATATTAATTTATAGCATTGATAAAGAAGTGTCATAACCAGTAATAAACTCTGGCGTGTCTAACCCATCTGATACAGATAAAAAAGCTGGTTTTATCATCAAGAATGCCACAGCGTAATTCAGCCTTGTGAGAGAGTGGCCTCTAGTGTTTATTAACAATAATACAACATCTACCACTCAGTCACATACTTTCTCTAACCTTCTTAATATTACAAATAAATTATATCAGTTTGAATACAGCCAGAATTTTTACTTTAGACTGTAAAATATTCCCATGCACATTATAATTGTCTATATAAGTCAGATTTTTTTGTTTTAGTTTTGAGCTCCATTTATTCTATTCTCTGTCTGAAGGTTGAAAGAAATGTCCAGTGTGCTGGATAAGCAACATAACCTGCTGAAGCTGATCATACAGAAGATGGAAATCACGTCCGAAGCTGATGAATATGACGGCCCGCAGAACCTCAGAGCTCTGAGATATCCCTCTTGCTCCTCATATCAGAAGTCAAAGTGGGTCCCTCTGATGCAAGCTCTTCGGACGAGGAAGTGACATCAGAGATGTTGGCGTCATAATTCATAAAACAAAAACTGTTTACTTTGCAGTCATTTTCCATTACTTCTTTATTATGTATTAGTGTTTAGCAGGGTTTTCTCTCCTGTTTGGTTTTTACCAATCACGTCTGGTAGTTCACTGTGCGGTTTATATCTTGTGGTTAAGTGTAATTGTGTAGACCATAAGACAACTGAGGTCATTTGAGCTTTTATTTACAGCGTGTAATGTATTTGTAAGGTTAAACTAGTATATAGATTCAGTAGTGAAGAAGTTGCACTTACAAGCTTTAATACAGCCACGTAAAGCATCAAACATACAGATTTATTACCCACATTTGCACTCGATGAGCAGAACAATTATTATGTGTATTTTATTGCCCTTGTGACCGATGAGACGCTTTCTCATACACTCATTTCAAAGTGCTTCTGCCAGAGGGGAGCGCAAGTGTGTAATCCCCCATTTTTTGTTTTATTATCTACATCAGGATGAAATTCCCATTACATAAAACCATCTTGTTTATCGCATTGTCCATGGTGATGTCACAGACTTTAACATACATCAATCATGCTGGGAGTAGATTAAGACGTGCACCTGCAAAAGCCAAAACGATGTAAAACTGAATCCGTGATTTTGCATGCAGATCATGATGTAATAAATTTGATGACAGGGATCCCAATAACCAGATGGGACGGATATGCTTTACTACTTCTCCCTTGATGCAATACTAAAATATATTTATTGCAATTTGCTTGACCAGTTGAAAACCAAAACAATCAAGTAAATGCTTTAGAAAAACACACAAAGGAGAAAAAAATCTATGTTATGGTGGAAAGTGTGCAGACCACCCATAAAATCATAATTCTCTGACATCACAACCTGATCAGCTGTTCTCAAAAGCAGGTTTTGGTGACAAATGCTTTTGAGAGTGAGAAAGAGAGATGAACGACAATTCTCATCTGTCATGTGCTCAGTGCCGTGTAGCATTAGGAGTTTATAGAGCACAAATACATCACTTCCTTTTCTTAAGGGTATATACAGCAAAACATTTCTCACACACGGCAGTACCCAGCTCTTAGCTGATCTCAGATACATTGTGTTCACGTTCACAATGTGATATCCTGATCACAGGTTAGTGACTAGTCTCATTCAATCTCTCTATTCCTTTCAATGAGTGTGCAAAGTAATCATGATGGTTTGCAGACATTTGTTTTCTCTGAAGTTGTTGTGTTGTGTTTATGTCATGAAAACATGTCTTCATTATAAACACTTTACTATGTATACGCACAAACATAAAGGTTGTTCCCTTTCTGTCGGTCTCTCGACGTTGTGTCGAGAACGACAGATGGGGCGAACCCCCATCTGTCGTTCTCGACACAACGTCTCGTTCCCTCCATCAGGGAACTGAGGTTACATACGTAACCAAGACGTTCTCGACACAACGTCTCGTTCCCTCCATCAGGGAACTGAGGTTACATACGTAACCAAGACGTTTTGGCTGCTCAATTACGACAAAAATCATAATCTAGTTTGAATCTAGTTTTTCATTTTGTTTTGGCCAATATTGAGATGATGATAAATGTTTAAGCTGTTCTGCTGTAGATCCTTGCAAAATAAAATGCTGGACGATAATAGTTTCACCTTGATTGTTTTGTTTTTGACATCGTTGAAAGGCAAAATTCATGATTATGGTTAATTATGATTAAATGCACAGTCCTGTTTTGAAATGGACATAAATTAAATGAAGTACAATAATGTAACAATTTATGTGATATAAAAGAAGATAGATTTCACTTTATAGAGATGCTTAAAGTGATTTTTATTAATGTTTTATAACACACGGACAGCTTTAAAGTTGCAATGTGGAGATTTTAGTGGCATCTAGTGGTGAGGTTGTGAATTGCAACCAACTGCTCACTCCTCCCCTCAATTTCGAAGCACTACGCCGGCTGACGAATAGAGAGATAACATATTTACGAAACGCTCTCTGTAGAGCAGTTTGTCCGTTTAGGGCTACTGTAGAAACAACATGGCAAATTCCATGCAAGAGGACACACGGTGCATGTATAGAAATAGCTCATTTTAAAAACACTTCTTTATGTATCCTTATACACCTCTGAAGACCTAGTCATGTATAATATATTGCATTTCTGTCAAGAGATCCTCCATAAAATTACACACTGGACCTTTAATGCTATTAGTCGTGCACAAAATAACTCAAAACAAAATGAAGCCAAATTCAAAGATAAATGAAAATGTGAGTTTTAAGTAAAAATTTCACAGATTTTGAACCCTGACCTTTTTGCAAAGGTTTCATCACCTCATTACTGTTCGTGCTGTGATAGGAAAAGCAGGACAGCTCCCTTTTCGGTAAGTCACATCATTCAATTAAATCCTCTAATTCAAAGCATTCAAGGCTTTACTAAAAAGGGCTATATTGATTTTCTTAATGGCCCTTTTGATGCTGTTACGTGCCATTTGTTTTACACTGCAGCTGTGAGACTGCGGTGACCATGGGAACCAAGGCGGGAGGAGAGCACACATAAGGGCTGATGTCATAGTCATGCACCTGTCTTTCTTTCTCATTCACACAAACAGTAAAAGAGAGAGAGAGAGAGAGAGGAGAGAGAGAGAGAGAGAGAGAGAGAGCGCACTGCCCACACTATAACCCTTAACTCACTTACCGACAGACAACTGCACATTTCTCATGTGAGCTGTCCTGCAGCAGTTTAGTACCACCACTGTTCCCATGTAATTAGTCATTATGTGTAAGAATGGCAATGTTATGCTTATGGTTAGTTGACACAAATTACAGAATCATGAGCTTACTCAACTTAAAAAGATTTTAAGTTGAGAGTGGGAAGTTGCATAAGGTTTCATTATTTCTTTATTTTAAATTGCCTTTTTTATCAGTATTGTAATTGGCCTTTTAGTGTGAAAGATTCATTTTTCAAGGGACAATATTGCTTATAACCTTCTATTATGAAGTATGCTTGTATAAAATTCTTGTAAATATTTTAACAAAACTGCAACTTTTTTAGACAAATTGTAGTGGGTCACACCACAGAACTATAAAACAAATGAACGTTTTGAAAAAGAAAAAAATGTTTTTTAAAGTAAAGTTTTTTTTAAAGTGCTGGTTGAAAATATGATTTGAATTAGTTTCTCCACTAACTAGAATTAATTTGTTTACATTTTTTGTAATTTACATTCTAAACAAATTATTAAGATTAATTGTAACCACATATTTTTATATTTATAGTTTTTTTGTCAACACAAGGGCAAAGTGAATTGATGCTTTCAAAGTTTAGAGCTGATATATGGAAGGATGTATGTTTTAGGATTAAGGGGCATTCCTGTCCTATGAGGGAAAGAAATGTGAGATATTCTGAACCGAGCTACTCAGTTAAAGTCACTTCCATAACTGTACCATCCACAATAAATACTATATATTATTAGGTTTATAGAAATCCACATGCAGTCTCTATTGCCAAAAGAGCAGAAAATCATGCTGTTCTTATGCTTCACCTATATTAATAGGATCCGTTTTTATAAACAATATATATTGTTTATCTTTTGGTTATAAAGATAAAGGGCTTAGTTGAATCTATACAATAATAACAAGTATTTGAGTAATCACATCAGCAAGCAACATGTTTTATGTAACATATAAACATATTTTAAATACTACTGAACAAGGATTGGTTTTTTTGTAGTAAATGCGTCCAAACTTGGCAAATACCCTCTGCCAAAATGTGGCATGCAAGTCAGCTGTGCTTTTGGATAATTGTTGGCTAAGGACCATTGTAATGTTAAATGTTAATTTCACACTCATTAGGTGGGAATGAAAACTCATAGATATCAAGTTTACTAAGGCTATAGTGAGATGCTGAGAAAAAATTAACTGTGGGAAATTGTATGTATGGCCACATGATGGTCTTATAGAGAGATCTTCAGATGCATGTCCATGAATTGCGCAAACTTATACAGATAATATATAAAGATATGGCCAAGTTATGGGTAACCATAAAAACATGAAATATTGAACAAAGGTACATCTTTAAATGAATTGTCCAAGTCCTTATTAAGTTTATGTTGACCCTTGGTAGACCACAAGTTCAGACAAGTTGCTGATAAACATTATGCAGAAGACTCAAATCACTTAAAATATCTCTTTCAAGGGAGCTTTTTGTCTCAGTTTCATGCTAAACAAGCCAACGTAAAACATTTCTAACATGAAAAGTGCTGTTTAGGTGGTCCAGACAAAAAAAGAAGAAAGATCCCTAACACATATACAGTAAACATGCATTTACACAAGATTTTTCAATGAGATTATAAAAAATAGCAATTGCAGTCTCATTTTCAGCATTTATCGGCAACTCTAAGTATGAATGGAACTGTTGACCTACATCGTTTTCCATAACAGCTGAACTGACATCTGTCAAGGGTAATTGAAAAAAAAATCATTTTAGTTTTCCATGCACATTTTAATCCTCCGTCACGCACCTTGCATGCTTATGTTTGTATATGAGAAGAGAGTGAAATGAGAACATAATATGATCTTGTAGGGAATGTCAACATGTGTATTTTTCCCCTCCACCAAAAGGGTCCCAGTCAATGCCCCCCATCCTGCCATTCTTACAGATGTAAAGTACTGACAGCTGTGGCCAATGCGTAGCAACCGTGTGAGAGAGTTCTAACCGAGCGGAAACCTAATATCTCTGTGAAATGGCCAGTGGATTAAGAGCGTTTGATAGGCCTTTCAGACGTTTCTATCTGGTTAAGAGCATGTGGGGAGAAATGGTTGCATTAGGTGTTTAGTGAGTGATCATTGAGTTAAGGTCTAAAAGACTAAGTTTTCCATCATAATTATTTATTGCTTTAAAGTTTTTATACACTCTTAAAAAAGGTTCTTGAAAATTCTATGCAGGAACCATTTTTTATATACTAGCATATTGATTTCATAAATGCTTTTTTTAAAGGGATACCACTCCACCCAAACTGAAAATTCTGTCTTCATTTACCCGCCCTCAAGTTGTTCTAAATCTGTTTAAATGTCTTTGTTCTGTTGAACACACAAAAAAGATATTTGTAAAAATGTTACACGTTGACATTTCTGGGACACCATTGACTGCCATAGTAGAACAATGATTGCATCATTTTTTTGTTCTGTTGAACAAAACATGACACGTTTTGAAGAATTTAGGAAAGCAAACAGTTCTAAGGCACCTTTGACTGCCATTTTTTCCTAGTCAATAATGTCCCAGAAATCTTAGTTGCTAACATTTTTACAAATATCTTTCTTTGTGTTCAACAGGACAAAGAAATTCATACAGGTTTGGAACAACTTGGGGGGCGAGTAATTCATGAGAGAATTTTCATTATGCCATTTTCATTAGATCTATCAGATTCAAAACTTTTTAGTTTTTATTTCCTATTTCACAGCAGATTATGTTGGTTTATAATGTGTACACTGTAAGGAAAAATCCCTTAAAAAAAATGACCAGTACATTTTCCCTTTATTTTACGAACATTTCCATTCATGCTAATATTGAATTTAAGGAAGTGCAAAATGTAAAATACAAGTAAAACAACATAAAAAAATGTAATACAGAAAATTCCTTCATGTTAAAATAGAATATTGTGCACTATTTTTACTGCTTATTTTAAGAGTGTGTGTTATCAGTGCCACTGATCTCAACCAGTCCTAACAAAAGTTTGAAGAGGAAAAGGGGAGGAGATAGTCCTGATCCACAGTGACCCTGCCAAACCCTAAAACTTAAATATGCTCTTTACACCAGAGGACAAGTTCTGAAACGTTGGGTGAGGAGATTTTTCTTTTCTGTAGATGCTGAATGACCTTGAACTTCTGTTACTTCAATAATGGCCTTAAACCACTTTAATTTGAATGTACTAATTTAAAAGTAAAGACTGCACCTGTGGCATTGAGTCTAGAGCGAGGACACTAAATTTCACACACTGTTCCACAGCAGGACATAAGTACGTTTAAAGTCAAGATTTTTTCAACGGCGATGTCCACCGGTTCCGTGAGTGATACTGAAGACCTCCAGGAGCTGTCAATCACTCGTTCTCTACAAGACTCTGAAGATGAGTACAGCATGGATGACAATCTGAAAGGACAAACCTGCAATAAGAAGCAACAAGAGAAGAGGGCAAAGGATGGCAGGAAATCTCAAAGAAACGCTGCTAATGCCAGAGAAAGGGCGAGGATGAGAGTTTTGAGCAAGGCTTTCTCACGACTGAAGACCAGCCTGCCGTGGGTTCCTGCAGACACCAAACTGTCAAAACTGGACACGCTGCGTCTGGCATCCAGCTATATATCTCACCTCAGACAGCTTTTACAAGAGGACAGATATGACAATGGCTTTGTGCATCCTGTAAATTTGGTATGAGTGAGTGTTGTCCGAGTTTATTTGAGGACTTTAATACCCATCCTTAAGTTTGTTCAGAAAGAATGTTTATTTATGACGTATATACTGTAAGACAGATCTATTAAACAATATAGCCTTAAAAGGGGTTTTCTACACAAACTGATAATTCTGTCATCATTTATTTACCCTCCTGTGGTTCAAAATCTGTATGTGACTCTTTCTTCTGTGAAACCCAAAAGAAGATATTTAGAAAAATGTCTCTGTGGTTTTGTGTCCATACAATGAACGTCTATGGGGTTGTTTGGTTACCAGCATTCATGATGATGAGTAAATGATGACAGAAATTTCAATTTTTTGGTGTGTTGTACTGTAAGTACCATGGTAAAATTGTGTTTTTTTGGAAATGTATCATGCCATAATTTGATGTACCATATATCACAAACATGTTAAAATATAACATATTGAATATTGAATACTTATGCATGAACAACACAAACTGTAGGCCTAAGAGGACACATTCAATACAAGTATATTCTATATAATTTTTTTAAATCAATGTGTTTCATGGCATTTATGCATGATTTTATTCTTTACCCACAGACTTGGCCTTTTGTGGTTTCTGCTCGATCAGAGGACACTAAAGACATTTCAGCAGCGATCAGACTATGTGGAGCTACAGCATAAACATCTGGCACCTCTCTGTCTTCTATCCCTCTCCACATTTCACGGTCTTTACTCATGCACTTCCTTTGAACTTACATGAATGGACATTACACAAGACTGTATTCAGTATGTACAAATAGTTGAAGAGTGACAACTATACGACAACTATATTGCAATGATTTTACATAGTATAGCATTGGTAACTCCTCTGTTTTCAATGCCTGCATGTGAATGTTTAAAACTGAATTGAAAAACGTGTTAAATTACATTAGGTAATTAGCTTAAAATGTCATGTGATGTTCATTTTATAGCAAACACAAGCCAATATTACTGTATGGTTGAATATCTTTTATTTTACTAATGGCTCACATCCAAGTTTAGAAAAACACACCACATAAGTGTTTTTGCTTTTTTGTTGTTTTTGTTTTTGTTTTGAAGCATGCACTTATTGAAAACGTTAATTCTGCTCTTAAACGTGTAAAGATCCTCTTAGATTAAATATGTACATACTATACACAGGTTGGACGAAATAATGTGAAATATAAAATATCTATTTATTAATACATTGTTGGGCCACCAACTGACTTCAAAACAGCTTTAAACATGCTCGCAATATACAACATTCTCCAGTGGACGGTTTGTTTACCAGAAAATCACATTTTACCAATACTGCAAAACAATACATTTGTTCTGACACGACTTTTTCAAACCTTGTTTTGGCATGCAACCATAGGCAATAAATTGTGATATGCAATAAAACATTAGAGCAACTTTTGTTTTTCACAGAAGCCTACCTAATTAAATTAACGTTGAAAAACAACAAGAATGAAAAAAAGTTGCTGTAAGATCGTTTCAGCGGACTTCCGGTCTGTGTTTGGTTATAATAGAACAACTTATATTAAATGTATATTATATTTTATTGCATATTGTATTAAATTAAAACTACTCAACAGTTACTTAAACACTTTTTAGAGGTCTACCGGAAGTTAAGTTTGGGCCACATAACGTTTATGCTGTTGCCGTTATAATGCCGCTGAAACCGTCTTAACGCTGCGGTTACCTGGCTGGTATTCAAACAGGCAAACAAACTCGCTTACCTGTCTCAAATAGGGCTGGGTAAAAAAATATTGATTCTTTTTTAATCGATCTTCAATTTAAAGAAACAATATCGATTCTGGAAATCCCCGAATCGATTCCTAATGCACGCGTCTCAGAGAATGATCTGTATTTCGCCTCTCATCCAGAGGATGGCGCCATTGTTGAATTTTGAAATATGTTTTATTTCTTAAATATGTTTCAAGTTGTTCATGAATTTCAAGTTGTTCGTGATTTCACTGTCGCACACTTACAATGTTTTTATTTTGTTTTACAGTATTTGGTTACTCAAAGTAAAAGTATTTCAAAACAATTGCAGGGACATACTATTAACGTGGATATGTATTTCATACATTTAGCTGAGGTGGGGGGTGTCAGTTATCAACATATATATTTAAATATGGATTCAATGTCTGCAAAACTAAAATATTAAATGAAATACTGATCTATAAGAATCGAATCGCCAAAATGGTCTCAAAACCCAGCCCTAGTGTCAAATAAATGTACGTGATGAGTAATGTAAATCAACTATAAGGTACCAAATTCGCAGTAATACAGTAACCAGGGGCGGTTCTAGGGGGGGCAGAGGGGGGGGGCGTGTCAGCACACTTGGCCACCCCCCTGGCCCCCCTAAATCTGGAATGATATTTCACCAAAACAGAGCAATTTTGAGCTGAACTTGTTTTAAATGAAAAATGAATGATAAATAATCATGACAACAAATGTTAGTGTGCCCCCTAAAAGCATAAGTGGCCCCTGCCTGCCCCCCCCCAGTTACAGTAGTCTAGAAACGCCACTGACAGTAACAGACTTCAAACTGTGAGAGCTTGTGGCCAAGATAAAAACGACCATGTGCGTTGCTAATGAGAATGTGCGCATTGAAGATGTGGGTCTAGGTCGGTTTTCATCGCGTTTGTTGAGGATTGCAGCTGTCCAGTCATTAGTTTCCCAGCACACTAAACCAGTCCCTTGAGAAAGTCTCACAGGAGATGAAGCTCTTTTTCAGGCAAGGACACAAACGGCTCTCACGTTCTGGACCACTGCTGTGATAAAAGCGATGGAAAGGTTGTCTGACTGCTGACATCATGACTTCATAAACTACTGAGATTTAGAATCATCGCTATTTCGGAGAGTAATAGACGAATAAGAGAGCGTCATTTACAGCGTCACACACGCAATTGAACATTTTTTTTAGACTCACCATGTCATCACATCAAAAACAAATAGTTCCATCTAGTGGTGATACAGTGCTCTGTCCAAGTTGATACAATATGTGGGGCTATTTTTTCTTTTGATGGCTTAACTAATCGAACATGTTGACAGCGTCACTGCCAGGTTCAACATTCCTTTACATTTTGGAAGAAAACGTGATGTCTCCCATTTGCTTTGATTTATAAAGGTGGATATCGTGATCAGTAATAAAATATGGAAATTGAAGGAAAAAGTAGATATATAAATAAAAAAAGAACAGAAATACTGTTTGTTGTTCAGTATAATTTCATTAAGCTCTTGACAGATCAAACTGTGATTAACTTTCCTGTAGCTCAGTGGTAAGAGCATTGCGTTAACAACGCAAGGTTGTGGTTCGATGATTGCAAATACCTATGTAAAATGTATAGGATAAAGCAATGTAAGTCGCTTTGGATAAAAGCGTCTGCCAAATGCTACGTGCTTTAGCAGTTTCGTACTTGACCAGCAGAGGTCAGTATTGGTTCACTATAAAACTCGAATTTGTTTTCGTCAACATTCTGCCAGGGCTTTTTCTAACCATGTTTTTCTAATTTACACTGAATAATGAAAAGTTATTTCAGTAAACGCTAAATTTAGCAAACTCTCTCTTTTCTTTATCTGGGTGTGTTTTTGTATTGAGAGAAAATGTCTAATACTTTTAATTAAATTCTTGAAATACTGTGTTTAACCTTCCCTTTTTCAGGTGGAACACATTTTCATTCATATGGAGCTGTGTTTTTGGGCATTAACCCATAAGGAAGTTCAGATTTTTGTGGACCAAAACACATTTCAGAGACAAACTTTCCTTGAACAGGAAGGAATTGGAGTTCCAAAGCTAACATCGCCGTTCACGAAGGCTTTCTTTGTAGTTTAACCAAAAGCACTAACTGCATACTCGCGGTGTGCCAAGATTCAGAGAACAGTCTTTGAGGTTCTGAAAGACATTCTGAGATTATTTGTTATCTAATATTCATTCAGTCAACAGCAATGTGGAAAGAAAGTTAAACTTTGATTATCAGTTTAACATCTGTTTTGTGTTCTGTAGGTCATTTCATCTCACATCTTGTAAGTTTTATCTTGGTACTGTTCGTGACAAAATCAGCCCAATTTGTAAAATAAATATATGGCTAAACATCGATGTACGGTGCAATTCTCTGCATAGATCACAACCAAAACTCTCACGATTAAAACCAGAGGTTATAATAAAATGTTGTGTACATACAATTTTGCCTTTGAAGATGCCATCCACAATCAGATCCATAATGCAGGTTTACGGTTAGTTCGGTAGTGCACGAGAAACGTGAGAAAGTTTGGTGGCGCTCTGAAGGTCACTGTGAATATTACAGGGTGTGTGATCTGCTTGGCTGGAGACATCCTGTTATGCCGGGGGGGGATGACACAGTTTTCCTTTAGACAGGTGATAGAGTTTCCACACAAGAGCGAGGCGCTCTGTCTCTCCAGAGAATGAAGCCTCTTTGTGGCTGGATGAGGAAGGTCAAACTGGGAGAGGAGGTGATGAGATTTAGCTTTGACAAGAAAACATTTCACCACAACTTCCTATCGATTCTTTTGCCTCTCTCAGTCCTCCTTTTTTCTACAGTACGTTTGAGGTGCGACTTGTGATTATTTTCAGTCAGTGTCCTGATTTTGAGATTTAGGATACTGATATTTTCTTCCAGGGCATGTGTTTTGTCTCTCCCTGATGCTGTTAAGGTGAAAGGGGTGGGAGCCACTGTCATTGTCGACCAAACAAAAAGGTTTAGGTGAGCTCCCAAAGGCCATTGTGCTTTACAACGGCACACATTTTGTTGGTCTCAAGGGGTAAGGTGTGTTTCAGAATAGTGTCACCTGTGAAAAACTTGGTGTCAGTTGTCACAACACGGAGATGATACAAATAAAACAACTTGCGCTACACACAAACAAAACCAGTTCACCTGATAGAAAGTCCAGCTTGTGTTCTAGCTGGTTTTTCAGCCTGATCTCAGAGGAATTCATATTGATTTTATTCATTCATATGAATCTGTATAAATTCCTTCATTTGTAGATAAAACCTTTTTGTTATCTTAAGAAGTACAAATAAAATCATAATTCGCTGATTTTCAGGAAATGGAAACATTTTTAAAAAAAAACTTTTTAAATGATTAAATACTGTGCAAGCCCTTTTTAATACTTTATATTGGTTAGATATTTGCAAAACCCAGTGACAAACATAAAGGGTGACTAATAATAATGATTTAAGGAAAAAACTAAAAATCATAAAATATGGAGATACGAGGTTTCAGAAGGACAGCAGTGATATGGTCAAACTGTTTTTAAACAAGCACTGTATAAAAAATATGAAAAAAAAAACATTTCTGTAAACTGGAAAAACAGAAATATACCATAAAATAGATATATATATTTCTGTAAAATGATAGGATATAAGGATATATATTAAATAGTTTTCCAAATTGTTCTTGTAAATGTGTTTTTGACCGTATTTAAATAGATAAACAGTAAAAAAATTAATCTTGTTAAAATGTAAGAAAAAAATCTGGCAGCTCTGGTGCCAGAAAAAAACTAAACTGTAAGATAACGTGTTTTCTTCTTTTACAATTTTCCTGTAAATCTGCGGTCTTTTCTGTACTTTTACATTTTTTGACCGTATTTCACAAAAATCTGTAAAAACTGTAAAATAACATCTTATTCCACAACACAAGTCAACACAACCATATGGATTTCCCAGCTGAACCAGAACTCGGTCCAAAATATTTTGTTCAGTCTTTTATAAGGTAGAGGTATGTTTAGGATGGGTGAGATAAGTGATAAACCTTGACAGAACGCTTTATAAAAAACGAACAGTTATTCATGACATTCTCTCTCTCTTCTTTTATGGGCCCAGTTTCATTTCAAATATCTCTTTGGGCTCCTTGAAAAGCTTTCATGCAGTGAGCCATTTCCCCTCCAGACACAAACTTCCCCATCCATCAAATGACGCTATAATGATGGCCACAGGTTGACAATGGGGATAATATTTTTTCTCCCACAATGGCTTTTGGTTCACCCCTTTTGGCGAAGTTCTGGTAACTATAAATACTCCCGGTTCCCATCGCTTTGGTTAACAGACGCTGCTCAGAGCAAAGATGAGACCTAGTGTGGCTTTAGGCTGGAGCTGTCAGCGCTCCACAGGGATTAGTAAGTCACAGTCCCTATATTGTTCTTCAGGCTACAATGGGCACATGGAGCTCTGGCTTTTGTCTCAAAGTCCGTTGTGAACTTCAGAGATGTTACAAAAGGTATGACACACCTGTGAATGAGGATTAAACTCTCTTTCCTTGCTCAGAGCCATAGCCTTTGGCTGTGTCCACCACATCAAACAAATGATCTTCCTGGCACCTTTCTAGTCACTGGTTACTTACTAGTCATTTTGGTAACCCACAAAAATAAGATTTTACACTCACAAAATGATAACCTTTTTCACCGTCTACTGGCATTTGTGAAGATGGGAACATAATGATTAGACAAGAAAAGAGCATATGAAGAGTTTGGTTCCAAAATGAAAATCTAAAACCATGTTTTTTTATTATGTTATCATGTTTTATTGTGTTAGCTGTACTTTTTTTGTTATTATGGCTTGTATCAAAACAAACCAACTGCAGTTTGATTGATATTAATTGGAATGCACTATAGAAAAACATGATTTTTGATAAATACAAAAAATGTAATATCTCATTTTGGAACCAAACTCTTCGTATTTTTTTATTTTTAATGGCACAGGTCTCCTCTCTAATAAATCCAGATTCCAGCCAACGGTTTTTAAAGAACTAAAGCAAATTTAAGTATTTTTCTTAATCATCACTCTTACATTGACAAGCAGAAAATGAGCTGACTTGAAAAGAACAAATACTCTGAAATAGGTTTTGATAGAATTGTCTAAACAAGGCAAAAAGCGTCATGTGTTTCTCCATGGTGAACTTTTACTGACCGCATCAGAGAGATTTCACGGATATCAGGTAAAATGTGTCGTCCAAGAAGATTGTGTTTTACCAATGAATTATAATTATTCATTTCCTTTTCTTTGAATGGTCAAACAATTGGCAGTTTTCACCATTATACTAAACAATAATGTATTAAAAAGCTATGATTGTAATCTTAAAATGAGTACTAAAGCCAAAATAAAAATATCAATATTAAGGAACTGTCAGGAAAACCATTGGCAAGAATATGTCTCAAATACAACATGATTGGTTAAAAAAACCTCTTAAAACTTCCCCAGAGGAAAAACATGCTGCTCAGATGTTGCTCTTTCATAGCTTAGAAAATTGGATGGAGATCTCAGTTGTGTTTTATTAAAGTATCAACTTAGTTTCAGATGTTTCCCCTAAAATTGAAATAGACTGGAACTTTAAAACGAATGTAGGTTTCATAGATAAAATAATCTGGATTGGCTGAATTTGAAGAGAAATGTTTGTGTTTAAATTGAAACATTTTTGAGATCTCCTTGGAATTTCTAACGGAGACATTTTGAGATGTCTGGTTATTTTTCTAAGGAGAAACATTTGAGACACAGGAGACTTAAATTTGCTCTCCATTAATCTCATTGATGTCTAGGAGAAATGTTGATGATATTAATCTCAAATGTTTCTTTTTTATGGGTCGATGTGAAAGTCATCCTGCACTGTTGGGCTATGGACCAGAGTGGCACCATGTGGCATGTTAAGGAGGTTGATGTTATTTTAGGTACAATTCACTTTTGTACGGTAGCAACAGGCAATACGGTAGCAACAGGCAAACACAACTCACCTTTTCTAAAAAAAAAAAGCTAGAATAAATTGTCAAAGTATTAATGTTAGATGAATGTTTTCCCTGCATTTAAACAATTGCTCTACCCCTCTTTTATCCATCACTAAGAGTTCAAATTGAGACCGGATACACAGTCTATATCATTGAGGTCAGTCATTGTTCTCCATTATGCATATTGTGAGTCATCAGCTGTACCCTTTGTCTCCTTTACTTTAGCTCATTAACATTTGTGTGACATGCACCAGTTTGCAGGCCATCATCTTTTATTCACACATGTCCATGAATAACTTATCACAGTCTACAGACTTTATACCTGAAAAACTGTATGAGGTGCGTTGTACATCTGCGTATGTGTGTGTACATGCGGAGGGCCTGATGGTGATGGTGTAACCCCATGTCCTTCTGGAGGTCTTTGGGGCATGGAAGAGTCACAATGGGTGTGCTTGGGACTGTTGACAGCGCAGCCAGTTAGCAACCACTGATGGATCTGCTACGTGCTTCTGAGACCAGGAGCCTCTTGGGCTGATAGTGTATCGGATGGCCTGTTAATTACACCGACTTCAAAAGAGCACGGCTGATGTCTGAGTATGTCACTGTGGGTGAGTGAGTGTTCTCATGACAGCATGCGTGAGAGCGTGTCTGCGTGTGGGCAGGTAAGGAGTCTGTCAGTGTGGATGGACCATTGATGTGTGTGTGATTTCTACCTGTGTGAGAATTCAGCCGATGGTCAATGGGGTCAGTCAAATGTGGTGACAAATAGGCCCATTGATTTTTGGTCACAAGATTTAAATGAGTTAACAGCATCAAAGGAATTAAAGAAAAAGGTTCACCCAAAAATAAACATGAACTACCATAGTAGGAAAAAAATCTTCATAAATGTATTAGTTCTGTTGAAAACAAAAGAAGATGTTTTGAAGAATTTAGTAAAGCAAACCGTTCAGGGGCACTTTTGACAACCATTGTCATTTTTCCCTCTGTGGTTGTCAATGGTGGCCAAGAACTGTTGGGTTTCAAGCCTTCTTTACAAATATATTTCTTTGTGTTCAACAGAACAAAGACATTTCAATGAAACAAATTTTATTTTTGGATGAACTGTTCCTTTCAGATGTCAAAAAATCATTTTAAATACATTTTTATTAGAATTTTCTAGGATTCAGTAGCACTTTCCTGAAATTTAATTTTTTTTTAATACAAACATTTTTATTTATTATTATTTATTTATATTATATTTTGTCACTGTTGGGTACATATCTTGTATTCCCAAATTTTGTGATTTATATAATATTTTCATAGAAAAAAAACAATGAAATGTATTACAAACTAGATGACACACTGTTTAATTATTTACAAAAAATAAATTTCCAAAGTAAAGGTTTTGAAATATCAAATAATGTATGAGTCATTGGCGTTATATTGTATAATGTTTGTGTGTTTTTGGGGGGGCGGGCAGGAACATTAGACAGATAGGAAGTGACGGGCAGGATCGGACCACGAGCCTAGTGACCCAAAAGCCGACATTTTGGAATGATTTTAAATGATCTGATGGCCTAATGTATGGATTTTGGTCTGGTCAGTGTTGTGTGTTTTGTGAGACATAATTGACACCTTGTTAGAAATATTAATATTTAATGAATTTGTCAGTCATGTTACAAGCATTACTGCACAGGAGAAATTAAATTAAAATAATGTAGAAACGGCGTTCAATAACAAACAATAATCTTAAAGTTAACCTTCATGATTATGTTTTAAAGATTTCATAAAGTACCTACAATACCATCAGCTTTTATTGGGGAATCAAAACTGATTTATAAATGTTAAAGTACGTTTTAGGTATAAAACACTTTTAACAGAATTTTCTGTAGGTATATAAAAGTATTAAACATTTTCTTTTTGGATGGACTAATAGTGCCACACAACCAGATTAGCCTGACCACTATCATTATCCCACAGTCTCTTCCTCGTATTGTCTTTGTGGTATGAGCAGTAATCTGACCAGAGGAATTTACTGACAATTCCTAACCACAACATTATTTTGTCCCTGCAGGGCTCTTACCTCTACCTGAGGCCCTGGAATATATTGTCATACGTAGATTACATTGGGCTATTATTCACAGTGAACCCCATCTGTGAGTCGACCATGAATCATTGGTGTCAACCAAAGTCATCCATCTTCATCAGCAAAGCACCTGGATTACTACAAATCAGTCAAATTCTGGGGTGTGAGCGAGAAGGTGTCCATGTTTGTGTTTCAATCTGTGTATGTTCAAATGGTGGGTGTGTACGTGAGTTTGTAAGAATGTGATGCTGAGAGTGTGTTTAACAGTAGCTGTGGTGTTGTTTGTATGGCGTAATGCGTGTAACCGTGGTGTCAAGGGCAGGATGGACAGAGGCCCCTGACCTCCTCCCTGCTTCGGGACCTCAGGGGCTCTTAGGGGTCTTCAAGGGCCAACAGATCAAAGCTCAGGCTGGGGATGAGTGAGTTGAGATGAGGGCTGACTGTTTGCTCAGCAACTAGCGCAAAGAGGCAAACAGCAAGGACCGAGGCTCCCTCAGAACCTGCGCCGGGCTAATCCAGAGAGGACCGACAAGGCCATGCATGACAAAGAGAGAGAGATTGCTTTAAGCCATAAGAACACATTTTTCTTCCATAGCTACTTCATTGACAGGGTTTTCTGACAACAAGGGCTTGACCTAGCTTTACTTTAATTCTTTGGATGATGCTTTGATTATATTTGTAAAGAGGTATGGATTTTACCCCAACACTACAATTTATTTAGGCTACCCTTACAAAAAAAGTGTGCTATTTGTAGGCCTATACTTTTTGTAAAAGAAGTACTTTCAGTTTGTGTTCTTTACTTAAAACTACACTTAAGTATACGTTCCTTATACTGACAGAAATGTCACAGGCAAGAATATTTTACTTACAGTACTTGTACTCAATATTTTAAAGGAGATGTACTTTAAGTATAAGTATTCTAAGCATACTTGGCTTAAAGTTGTGTTTACTCTTTTGATTGAGTAGTCTATTAAGTACGTTATAACATAGTTTAACAAACATTATTGTCTTATTAACATGTCCAGGCTTACAATATGGTGTATTACATGTAAAAATTAAACTACTGTATAAGCATGATGTTACATTTACTTAAAATAAACTTACAAGTGTACTCGCAGTATAATAACTACTACTACTATTGTTACACTTATAAAATACTTTAAAGTATAGGCCAATTTAGTCCCAAATAATATTACTAATACTAGTACTTTGCTACCCAAAAATGAATTTTACTAACTAAGTTGTTCCAATTCCACTGTATAAAATTCTTTGTTCTGTTGAACACAAAAGAAGATATTTTGAATAATGTGGGAAACTACACACTTTTGGGGCACCGTTGACTACCTTAGTAGTTTTATTTCCCACTTGTTGCTTAGAAACATTCTTCCAAAATATTTTTTTTGCGTTCAGCAGAACAACGAAATTTACCCAGGTTTGGAACAACTTGAGGGTGAGTAAATAAAGACAGAATTTGTATTTTTAAGTGGACCGTCCCTTTAAGTATACTTAATAAAATGAACTTAAAGTATACAATTTATTTTTTAAGGGTACTACCAAATCTTAGCTTGTAGCATATGGGTCTAGGAATAGCCAGGGTTGTGGGTTTGAATACACAAAAGCACTGTAAAGTCATAAATATGTAAAAAAAAATACTACACTATATTAATTTAAAACCAAAACACACACGCATACAATATGCATAGAAACACAACACAATCACACAATGGCCACAGTACCATGCTACAACAGCAACAGACACCACCATCAACAGGCCAATTTTAATTGAGATTGAACAGGAAAACAGTTCCAAAAATCAAAGACTGACATCTCAAGTAAGAAGCTGCATCCAACATATTCTCACCAGAATTGATGAGATGAGAAGTCTATCTTAACGTTAAAAATCTATTCAATCTCTTTTCTATCACTTGTGTGTCGTCGTCATTTGCTGGAAAAACAAGCCTCAGGTTCACGCGCAGCCGTGGGATAACGGATGCTAGACATCAACGTTAACAGCGCTGTCAATATGGATATTTCTCTTAAACAAACGCATCGATTTGCTTCAGAAGACCTCTGTTAAGACCACAGAGCCGTGTTGAACATTTCTTTGATCGATGGATGCAATTTTTGGAGCTTCAAAAAGTCGACGCCCATTCACTCCCATTCTACTGCTTGGCAGAAAAATGATACGTGATATTATAACTTTGACTCCATTATTCTTCAACAAGAAAGTC
Source organism: Triplophysa siluroides (assembly GCA_006030095.1). Lineage (NCBI taxonomy): Eukaryota > Metazoa > Chordata > Actinopteri > Cypriniformes > Nemacheilidae > Triplophysa > Triplophysa siluroides. The sequence continues at coordinate 3,599,601 of VCII01000935.1, read as the reverse complement.
ATATTCAGTCAGGATGCCTTGAGGGTGAGTAAAACATAGGGAAATGTTGTTTAGCCTGTGAAATATCCCTTTAACATCCCTTCTCAAACACTTCCCATAAAACAATGGTATTTTACCACAAGCCCTCTTCCAAACGTGCAACAGCCAAAGATTTTAATTAACAATCTGAAGCTTAAAAACAAATCTCCATCTCACAATTGATCAGTTCCCCACACCCATTGACCGGCGTGCTGCTCTATATATCAATGCTCCATTCAACTGCATCTTTTTCTCTGATGCAAACAAAAATATCCTATATTCCACCATGATTCACAACAGCTTTTCTCTCTTTACTTTATAAGGTGACAAACCTTCACCAGTATATCATTGCGGCTAGAATCTGTGCAGTTGTGTCTCCCTTTAGATCTATATGAAATGTTCATATGCTCTCCTCTGAGGTCTTCACAGTCTCTATGCCTTTTCCACATGTCCGATGTGGGCTTAATCACTCCACTCAGCTGTGCTTTACGCCCACGGCCGTCTGCGTCTGTGTGGGAAAAGAAAGCCTATGCTTCTGTGCCGAAACCTTCCGGGCTAACAGCCATGGGGCATAACTCTCCATTTCACATGGGTATGATGTGTAATTGCTGTTTATGAAATTAATATGATTGATTGTAAATCTTAGATGTCTTGTTGCTCCGTTTCACCATTATACGTATTAAACATACGCTATTTCTCATGAAAAAGTGTTGTCGGAATAATAAAAAAAAATACTGTAGACGACCCAGACGAACTCAGAGACCGCATACCTCTCTTCCAAAAAACATTCAGTGTTAACCAAAGATGAGTGAAACCTAAAGCAATCGCACCAATATATCTGTTATGCAAGGGCCAACCATAGGAAAGTCGCAAAATTAGAAATGCAACACTCTTTGTGCATCTAATACGCCAACACCGGTGCTGAAGTTTGACAGGCTCTCTCGCTTGGGATTGTGGGAGAGAGGTGAGATAAAATCGGTCCATGACCTTTTCCTTCTGATTGGACGCACACACTCCACACACACACACATGTGCCATTCTTCCTGGCACATTCAGCACTGGGTGGCACCCAAGAGCCAGGCAAAACAGATATTGGGTTGCACACGGACTGACATGGCTCACATGTTTTTGCAATTTCCTCTGCCTTCCGTGAAATTATGCAAATATTTTAGTCCCGTTTCCTTGAGTCTGGAACTGCAATTAAGACTGTCTGTTTCACTTTATGAAGTCACTCGCAGACAGCTTTCGCTGGATGTGAGGATTTATGCCAGTAATGTCACAAAGGTGAAACCTATTTCAGACTGGAGGTTCAATAGGTGAGGAATGGAGAATATACGCACTGTGATAAACTTCACAGCTCATGTAGGGTTACAAAGCAACTGACCCGTACTGATATCTTTGAGTACTTGAGTGTCTGAATAAAGAAGAATGGCAATGTGATTTTCAGCTGTTTCAATTCTGATGTAATGATTATCGGAAAGATTTAAGCACACTAAAGTTTTCAACAATACTTTAACTTAGAACTTAGAAATTAAAATTCTGTCATCATTTGCTAACCCTCAATTTGTTCCAAATATGGATACATTTCATTGTTCTGATGAACACAGAGAAAGATATTTGGAAGAATGCGCGTTATCAAACAGTTCTTGGCCACCAATGAATAGTAGGAAAAAAATCTTTATAAATGTCTTTGTTCTGTTAAAAATGAACAAAAAGTTGTTTTGAAGAATAAGCAAACAATTCTGTGGCACTTCTACTATCATTGTAATTGTTCCTACTATGGAGGTCAATGGTGGCCAAGAACTGTTAGGTTACAAGCATTCGTCCAAATATCTTTCTCTGTTCATCAGAACAAAGACATTTATACAGATTTGGAACAACTCGAGGGTGAACTGTCCTCTTAAGTCAGAGATAGCTCAAAACCTGACAATAGAACAATGTGGCAATAGTTAAAGGGATAGTTCACCCAAAAATGAAAATTCTGTCATTATTTACTTACCCTCAAATTCTATAAAAAAAAATGTATCCACTAATAAACGAAAGAAGATTTTGAAAGAATATTTGTAACCGAAGAGATCTGGGGCGCCATTGACTTCTATTGTAACTATTGCGACTACTATGGTAGTCAATGGTGCCCCAAGACGTTTTGGTTTCTAAATAAATATCTATTTTGTTAAAAAGAATAAAATAATTTATACCGATTTGAAACTTCATAAGGGTACATTATAATTTTCATTTTTGGGTGAACTATCCCTTTAAGTCCTTTGGAAAACTGCTTGGCTGCCTGGTACATCAATTAGGTCTAATCTGCTCCAGAGGTCTTTAAAGTCAATGCAATATGGGTAAAGTTGAGCTCATATATTGAATGGGTCTGAAAGGCAGGACTGTTTCCCTTTTCCACTTCTCAGGGTGCTCTTTCTTCCTATAAAGATCTATTGGCTCGGAAATATCCCATCACACAGAAACGTCAGACCTGCAAATTGTGTTGTTGTCAGAAGGGGATCTGCGGAATTTCAGAGCGAAATCGATGGAGGTCAGAGAATTAATGTATGTCTTTCAGTTCAAAGGTAGATAGAGAAGTAGCCCTCCGTTAGAAATTAATCTTGATCAGACCGAGTCCTTTTAGAAAGCAAAGCATGTAATTGGATTAGTGAGCGTAACAACTCCATTAATTATCATACAATATTGATCTAAGGAGTGGTGAAAAAAGGGGTCAACAGTGAAACATTATAATGAAATATAACCTGCGACTACAAAACTTGTGGGCACTGGGTAAGTTAAACTAAAACAATTTGTAACACATATACTGACCTCTTATTTCACTCTGTGACATTTGATCATAAGGCATGCAGGATTTTTTGGATAACGTTTTCTTTTGACACAAACTTTCACTAAATAATTCCACAATTAAACAATAAGTCACACAAAAATGCACCAGACATAGACATATTGGGCAAAAGGAAACAAAGCATTCAGACCAGAAGATTAGGCTTGTGTGGAATACCCCCTAAGCAGAAAGTTCAAAGGGGAGCCACCTATTTCTCTCTCTCTATCTCTCTCTTCTTCTCCAGGTGGTCTATAGCCACCTGTGTTTCCTTTGTGTGCTTGTCATCTGTCTTTGAAAGGCTTTGTTACGTTGCCAGAGTGAGGACAAGTCCAGTGTGGTTATGATGATGGACCTTCTGTTCCTCCGTCCTGCCCCTCACAGAGAACTATTATAACCTTGAGATCACCATGCAGTCACCCCCCAAAATCCTTATCAAAATAGCATTAGCGAGAGCCTGGGAAACTACTTTTATTTATGTGAGTGTGGGCCCTGACTTAGAGAAAAGAATGCTGGTTGTCTTACTAAATGATGATTAGGAAAAAAAATATATAGTATATTATATACCATATTCTCCTGCATTTACTAATGCAGACTTATGTACCCGCCAGATCCTTACGCTCTGCAAACGAACGACGTCTTGTGGTGCCATCCCAAAAAAGTAAAAAATCGCTCTCACGAACCTTCTCGGGATCAGTCCCACATTTGTGGAATGATCTGCCTGCTGCTACAAGATCAGCAGATTCTGTGGCCATCTTTAAGAATCGGCTGAAAACTCATCTCTTCCGTCAGCACCTGACCGATCATTTCTGATTTCTATATCTTTTGTACTCCTATAAAAAAATTAATAATTAGCTCTGTACACTGTAGTAGGCTTTGTGAGACACGTTTTTATTGCACATGCTTTTTGTTGTCCTAATGTTGACCCAATTGCTTCCATTATTTACCCAACTTGTAAGTCGCTTTAGATAAAAGCGTCTGCTAAATGACTGTTAATTTAAATATTTTAACCTACTAATGCGTTTTTTGCACCAATGTCTAACATTTCCAAACTGATGTAAATGAAGCATCCCAGCCAACAGAATATCTAGATCCTCATTCTAGAAAATTTCAGTCTAAAATTGTTCCTCTACAAAGTAAGAGTGAACGCTGAAAGTGAGCAGGTGTAATTTGTGCCACGGCTAAAAATGATGTCTCGGAGGCATGCGTTTGAACGCATATGTGCGTGACTCCACATACAGACACCAGCAAATGTGAGTGTCTGCGTGCTGGGGAGGTGTCCAAGAGTGTAACTTGACTAAGACTATTGTCTTGGCCCTTGAGAGAGTCATCACTCATACACTCACACACACTACACTGATGAGCCACTCCTCACCACGGCCATTTTAGGAGCTGGAGGTATGAACATGAAAGAGCTCATAGTGTTGATGAGCTGTTCTTGCAGGTTGCTCAGGGCAGTGTGTTTTTTTACCTTGACTAATAGAGATACCAGAATAGCAGGGTGGCAGGTTAAATATCAATGGAGAGAGAACAGGTGCATGTATGGAAGCCATTGTTAATTTGGCTGTTATTATTTAGTTAAATACAATGAACATTATATTCCATTTAAAATAGATATTTAAATAGATAAATATATTCAAATTTCCATTATGATTATTATTTCAATTTCAGATTTTAAACAATTATGTTTTTACTTTTTTAGGTGGTCTGACATTTTTTCACAAGTTATAAACATACAAAAAGGAAAAAGATGGACAATGAGGGTGGAAATATCAAAGGACCAGACAACCACCTAAATAAGGCATAAACTGAATAGCAATGCAACACCTAAGCAACCACAACATGCAACTTTTCTAAAAAATCAACCCATACAACTATTTTAGCATTGTAGTAACAATACTTTAACTAAAAAAAGTAAATGTTAATCAATTTGCCAAAAGACCATGGTTACTACTTTTACTTCAATAAAACTAGGTTCATTCTCATAAAGGCTTTTTTTACCCAGTTTGGTTCTGCATATTACACACTACCTAAAAATGAAAATTCTTCGGTCAGTCGTAGGCCTACATTAATAGTATTTATTTATTAACCATCTCTTTTAATCCCTTTCACTCACTCACATAACAAGCTAAGCTTTTATAACAATTATGTGAGTGAATATAGACAAAAGGATCAAAATTCGTCCCATCTTTCTATGCGTTGCCTCTAGTTTAAGAACGTGTAGCACCGGCGCATCCACGTACAACGCAGCGTGCAACACCGCGGGAGCGCGCAAACACACTTTCCCGCCTTTACTCAGCCGGAGAGTAGCGTTGCGAAACCGTAGCGTGTGGTAAACGCGACTAATAAGCAGTAAAGTCATTACGACCTCCGCGATATGCTCAACATCACAGGCCTCAGCAGCTACCCCCATACCCCTGCTTTTTATTTACCCTGCATCCGGAGTCGGAGCGTGTTGATAAATGACGAGTGGGCGTCCAGGGACTCTCCGTTAAGGACCGGGCCGCGCGATTTATGACGGCGCGCTCGCAGACTTCAGCATGATTAATATGGCTCCTCCGTCCACCGCAGCTGATCGGGCGCAGTCGGGCTGTTTGGACAGGCAGATAACATCAAAGCGGCCTGCTGCTAGTGTTAAGAAAATACTGCATTCTGGGTCAGCGCAAATGAATCCACAAGGAGCCCGAAACTGTTTTTAATGACAGTTCCATCTATATATTATCACTTGTGCGCAGATCGGAACGGAGAAGGTCTGTTAATGGCATTTGCAAATGTCTTTGTCCTCTGCTCACTGCCTCCCAGTTTAAACGATAATGATGTCGCTTAAGGTTTATGAATGTGGTGTGAACTCCGGGTGCAGACATGTGCTTTATTTGAAAGGCTATTTATTGACTTGTAATGGAATAATACCCCGACTAGACATCTTAATGATCATTTACTGTCCTGAAGCCACTGAATAGTACGTTTTTTGTTTGTGGGCGGGCCTACTGTTTATATAGGGGGTGTAGTATAAAATAAGAATTACGGACCCATATAGTTTACCCAGTTTATCAGATTGCAATTGATATTGCATTTATTGAGAAATAATTATGTTGGTTGGCCTACAGTATGGCCATTTATTTAAAACATCTAGCATATTATTTCAAAAAGTTTAATATATTAGACAACATTTAAAATTGCTTTATGGCCCGTTGACTGCAATGACAAAAAAGCAGGAGTGCAGGTGAGAAAGCTCTTTAGAGATCTGTCCACATTCACACCTGTTCCATTGATTACATGTGTTTTTGACAGGTCTGGCCAGAGGTGATGGAAGCTGTGTTTGATCTCGCCATGTTGGTCAGGAGAGCAACTATAGACTGAGGCCATGCTGACAGTGTTAGTGCTGGGAATGAGGTAATCTTCTCAGGTAAGAACATTGACTAGACATCTTAATGATCATTTACTGTCCTGAAGCCACTGAATAGTAAGTTTTTTGTTTGTGGGCGGGCCTACTGTTTATATAGGGGGTGTAGTATAAAATAAGAATTACAGACCCATATAGTTTACCCAATTTATCAGATTGCAATTGATATTGCATTTATTGAGAAATAATTATGTTGGTTGGCCTACAGTATGGCCATTTATTTAAAACATCTAGCATATTATTTCAAAAAGTTTAATTTAACAAACCTGTTGATAGAACAGGGGTGATAGAAGCTGTGTTTGATCTCGCCATGTTGGTCAGGAGAGCAACTATAGACTGAGGCCATGCTGACAGTGTTAGTGCTGGGAATGAGGTAATCTTCTCAGGTAAGAACATTGCCAGTCACCACAGCATCCACATCTGTCATTATATCGACCCCATGGTTGGCAAGTGTAACAGGTTTGTTAGATCCACTTCAAGCTAGATTCGAACCACATCCTACCAAGGATGCTTAATACCATGGCCTATGGTGCTAGTCACTGCTAGTGTGCCTCTTTTCCATATAATGAATAGAAAATAAGTTTGAATAGAAAATAGAAATGCTTTTAGGGTCTCATCAATAGATTTTATTTTATGTTACATTCTTTATATCATTTTTTCGACGTGCTTTTCTATGTTTGTTCATCATAGTGTGCATTGGATGGTGTTTAAGGCCAAATCATTGTAATATTAATAAATGATAACGAAAACAGTTCTGTGCAAAATTTTCCCGGAAGAAAAAATACTGCAAAATATAAATGTGTATAAGTGGCAAAAGTTTTCATTCTCTATAGTACACTAGCATTTAAATTGCCTTAAAGCTAATAGACAGAACCACAAAACTCCATTTTCACATACTTGTATAAAATAACATATTTTCATTGCTGTTAATTTTTCAGATTTGCCCTCAAAGACTAATGTGTGTTCATATTTCATACATGACCTCTGTAGTCATATTTAAAGATGTTGGATGTTTTTGAGTAAGGGTTGGGAGTCTGCATGCTTTCTCACAAGCTCTGGTATGTCACACACTTCCTAAACCCACTGATGGGCGACTTCTCTTTTTCCTTTTCCTTAGCACTACTTATAGCCTCTACTTAAGTATGCCAATTTAGCTGAATTCATGAAATCAATGGCTCACTGTTATCTGCCCATTGATGTAGAACTATGGCGGTGACTGCCCTTTCCCATGCTTCCATTCCGAGACCTCTGCTGCCCACAAACAGAGGGAACACCTGTTTCCAGCTCGCCCGGTCCCCCAGCACCTGAAATCTTAGCAATGGCTCAGGCTATTGAGAGGCATCCCCGTGATAAGCCCGCCCCAGAGATGGACGGCGGAAACTCGATAATGAAAGGGGATGCCTAATAGATGAATCTGGTGCAATTTGCCAAAACACGCCCTGCTTTTCTCAGGAAAATTATCCACACTTGTAATAGGAAGGCCATTGTCTTGGGAGAGTTTGTGCTTTATCTGGGTATTCATTATCTGTATTACAAGAGCATAATGAGCTGCAGAAGAAGGCGTGTTCATTTTATGTATAGGGGGAGGAGCTTTGACGTGAAATTAAAAGTATTTTATCTGATGGAAAACCCCAGGTTTCCCAATACTTTGGCTTGAAGTCAAAGCAGAATCGTACCACCATGGTTTTTGGAGTGACCTGTGCTTCTGTGCATACCATATAGCGACTGCTAAACACCAAAAGACAGGAAATTATTTCAGACACTGAAATCTTAAGTGTTTTGATGTATGCATTATGGCCATTTTATATGTATGGAAGTTAATTCTAATTCAAATTTTTTGTTACATGTATAAGTAACTGCCTCATAATTAATACAAACTTTTTTTTTTATAATATTAAATATAAATGTTTTTATTTTATTTTTTATTATGTTTTCTTCAAATTGTTTAATATAGGTGCAGTTTGCCCAAAATATTATTTTCTCACCTTCACATTATTCCAAACCTGTAAGGCTCTCGAACATCTGTGTTAAAACAAATGTTAGTGATTGACTACTACAGTAACCATTCAATTTCATTGTAATGAAACAATATTTTGAACTTTTTATTGTTAAAACATGTTTTAAAAATGGCAATGAGAGGAAATGAGAACTGCCTTGGACTAACACTAGTTCCTTTTCTTGTATTTGGTAGCATTACATTTAAATGCATTTGAGGTCTATGTGCTTGCAAATATTTTGAGAGAAATAACTATTATTGCTATAACTATATAGCAATGTAGTCACATATGTAAGGAAATATGCGACACGGTAACTTTACATGTACAGTAGACATTCAGTAAAAGACATTGTTTAAGCCTTGAGGCCTTGCTATTTGACAAGAAGCACACATAGTGGCTCCTTAGAGAGCCTCATATCATCTCGGCCCTCTTCTTTATTGGTCATATTTCACTTACGCCCCTCCTGAGGATGAGTAACCTTCCTCATACCTCCTTTGATGTCAACGAGATGTTGAAGCACTATTTGAAATCATCGCTGACCTATAGCCAGCCCCTACTTTTTCAAACAGGGCTAGAACGGCAAACTCAAAGTCAGATTTTGAGGGCAACCTTGACGGCATCCATTATCATAATGTCTGAATGGGAGGCGTCCTCTCTGATGCCTAAATTGCAGTTTAAAAACATTTTTGTCTTCATGATCACTCCTCTTTCCCCTTCAGTAGTGTGTATTTAGGACGAAATGGCTGCTATGGGGCTCATTACTCACTGATAAGGTCCCTTATACAGTCATACTCCACATACCGCTTAGAAGAACGTTGTGGTGATTTTGGTTACCAAATGTTGTTACAAATAGCTTTCAGTTTTATAAACAACTAGTTTCACATTTAAAAAAACTAAATTGGTGCCTATATCAATGCAAAATTGTCTACAAGTCCAGGCTTAAATCCACAAATATTATTTTTAACTAGCTAACTGCGGAGTGAGAGCCTTTATCACTGTGTTCTTTGGATGGCAGCTTAGTGCTAGACTTTAATTTATTCTCCATCTCCTTAAAGTACTATTAGTCTTATTGCTTTCTTGGGGAAATAGATTCCTGAGAGGGGATCTTGCTGAAGACATCCCGTTAAACTGTCTTCACCTTTCCACATGGTCTGTGCTCTGCGGCAGAGACTTTTGTTTCCTCTCTTGTTAGACTGACTGTGGGTCTGCTGCATGTGTCGATGTGTTGAAGGAGAGCTTTAAGGGCACATTCTGAGATGTATTGATCTAGAGAATCAATCAGAAGGAGAGAGAGACAGAGAGACATTATCTTTTAACACTGCAGACACACAGTCGAGATGGGCACTCATCAGGAGTAAGGGAACAACGTCTAATACATTAACTTGAGAAGACAGAACAGCTTCCCTCCCGTTCTCTATCTCCTTCCTCTTTCCTACCCTATTAGTCCCAGGGGCTCAGTTAAGGATGCTATCACTCTATACAGATCCCTCCATCAAACGCTACCACCCCATTTATCTCTCACACTTCTAAGCTCTTTATACCTCTCGAAGAGGACATCTAAGACACACATACCATAGATAACGTGGAATGCTTACAGTTTCTTCAGTACAAAGTACTGTGTCCACTTGGTGAACGCATTGGATTAATACTTTTTGAATGAGTTATAACTATTGGTTCTGCATGCTAGCAGCTTCATTTATTCCTAGTGTGGTGAACAGCATAGTAATGTTAGACCAGCATTTCTGTTTATATATTTAATTTCAATCTTGTATTTATATTCATTCATTCATTCATTTTATTTATTTATTTGCAGTCACCAGACCTTAGCAGAAAGCTTTGCAGCTTTCCCAACTCAGGCCATTCATAGTTTTGCAAAAAATTGCCTTTTGTGTTTTAAATGAGTATTTCGGCTAATTTGACGAAGTACTACAGTCCGATTGCTTGGTACTTTAAGCTTGGTTTCCTATATTGTCCCATAATAAATCCACTCTATGGACTACTGCAGATTTCCCCTAAAACAGGAAGTCAACAGTGAAAGAAATGCGTCTTCATGTCCAGCAAATGCCACTAGTCCAATTCAAATCTGAACAAAAGCCACTGTTCATAAGCAGACTATGAAGCACAAGTGTCTGGAGACTCTGGCTTGAGTGGGGAACCATATGCTGTCACAGAAGACCAACAGAGTCTTGTATTGAGTGCTGAGTTGAGCTGGGACTTGTGTGGGAGTCGAGGAGTGGGTGGAAGGGGAGGGATGAGGGACGGCTGGGGTGTGGGAGGGCTTGTCAAGGTTTTTCTGGAAGGTTACAAATCAAGGATTTCTGAAATATTCTCGGATTCACTCTCTGGAGCAGACGTGTGTGTGAGAGGCGACCGTGTTAACTTGGCCGGCCTGCTCTTTATTGGAGTGCCGGTTAAATCAATGACACATGTTGAGGGTGAGCTGTCAGAATCCATGCCGATCTCTTCTCAACTGGCACCAGTCCATCCAGCCACACTCCATCCACCACAACCAGCGACGGGTAAACAAACTCTCCCCCGCAAATGTCAGGGATGTCAAGGGATAAAAAGCTGTGGGCAGCTCGGCGATCGTAAGAGATTATGATTCGAGTCGCGGGCGAGGACGTATAGTGGATTTTAATTGTTTGTTGCGTGCTGTCGAACATTGAAATAGTTTGTTCTAATTATAAATCCCCTGCGATCTGTCTGTATGGGCGTAATGGAGTATTACTGCTGTTGCAACCACATAGCAAGCCAATAAATCCCATGTGGCTTTGCTGCACAACTGTGGTATTTTCATTCATTATGCAATTTTGTGAGTTTGGTAATGATGCCCTTAGTCTAAGCATTAACCTTTATCAGGCGCCGATGAATAATGCAAGATTCTGAGACATCCCGTCAGAAATGTGATGTAATCCATTTTTCCTCTGTACAGTACATGAAGCACTTACTGTAATTATGATGATTTGTACTTTTGGTTTGCCAATTTACGTCTCAATGGATTGATTATCGTTTTGGGAGATAGCCGTATGAATCTAACCGGTTTATGGAAAGACAGATTGAACGCAAATTAAATTTTTTCATTTTTCTTAGAATCGTGATTAGATCTCGGTGAAATACAGCCTTTGAATTTTTGCGAGTCATGACTGTGATTTTTAATTGCATAAAAGTAGATTTTTGTGTGTGCAGCAGGTTTGGACCCAACGGTTTTAATGTTGTTCAATTAGTTCCACAAGGTCCTTGTCGATGGATAGGCCTCCAGCCTGATTACATTGAACAGTGGGTATTTCCTGTGTTTAAACCCACATATGGATCGAGTAAGGTAGTGGCTGTGAGGCTACTGTGTTCGCTATATCTTAATTTCAGATTCAAAAGTGATTTCGCTTTTTCTGCTTCACCAGGTGCTGAGCGAGATTTCAAATGCATTGCGCAAGGCTGCAGCTTATGCAAATTTCCAAAGACAAGCGTGGCTAAATGCGGTTCATTTCCCATGGTTCCTTACTGTATGGTTTTTGGCCACGCCCACTGACCCTGTAAGCACTTATTTGTGGTCACGTTTATATTATTCTTGGAAAAAGTGCACGTGACAAATTAAAAGAATCTGTTTGAAATCATCCTCTTGCAACCAGAAGCGTCACAATCAAGTTTGTTCCACAGCGTGCACTGGTGTTGGATTTTATGACTGGACTTATTTCATCTCTATCAAGCTGAGTACAGTGTCTGTCCCATGAGTCAGTAGTCTAGGAACAGCCCACCATGAAATTATCTGGAACCAGAACTAGCCCTAATGACTAAACAGGATGGTACCTGCATACAATTTCTCGCAAAAGTGAAAATATGTGTTTTGGGCTGTAGAAGTGAACATATCGTGTATGGTAACATTTCGGCCCCAATTCACCTGAAGGTTTTGTGATTCCAGGTGTATCATATTTACATTGCTTTTCCTAAGTTGTACACACATGATGCAAATGGCCTGGCAGAGTAAAATGAGAGCTCGTGGGTGTGTGGGAGAGCCATTTTGGTCGCATGTGCATTTATAAATTCATTGGGATGTTAAAATTATTTACTGTCCTCTTGTTTTGCATACAGATATTACACAATGTGAATTTCACTGCCGGTAAAGTCAGGGTATTACTGAGCTGTCAACATTAGGCAATTTTAGTTATTTGGTATACAAAAATATAGTTATTAAACCCACAAAGTATTTCCCACTTTATCATTTTTATTATTATGCCTTAATGTTGCTTGGCAGATGTAAACTCTCTACAGTTGGAGCATGAATTATTTATTTTAATTAGCTATAGTAAATATTAATAGTAATATAATGTAAGATAAAAATAGTAATTTTGTTGAAATGGCATGTCTGTATGGTTTGAATAGGATTTCACAGTCTGTGTGGTGTCACCTGTGGGATCAAAATGAGACTCTGTTTGCAGAGGGTTGAGCCTGGGAATATTAGCAGTCAACGCCTGGCTGATTTTTTTCATCACTTTGTTGTGGTAAGCAGAAACTAAGGTGAGGGTCAAACATAGTTTACTGTTGACTTGTCAAAACGTTGTATTGTGGAGCAGAACTCATGGGTAGATTCTGGGTTTTTATATTCATGTTTTAGATTTTCTTTGATACATACAAATAATAATACATGCATTTTAATATAAAGTAAACAGTAAAACTTTTATAAAAGGAGAAAAATGTAAATGCTATTGTTAACAAAAATACATTTAAACTTTATATTGTTTTTCTTTGTTTCACAAATGATAAATTCTTCAATCATGTAAAGAGAAAGTTCACCCAACAAGGAAAAATCTGTCAACATTTACTCACCCTCATGTCATTTCAAACACGTTAAAAATTTTTCCTCTTCTGCAGAACACAAAAGAAGATATTTTGAAGAATGTTGTTAACTGGCCCTCAATGCTGTTCGGTTACCAACATTATTCAAAATATCTTCTTTTGTGTTCTGCAGAAAAGAAAGTCAAACGGGTTTGAAATGACATGAGGGTGGAAAATGATGACAGAATTTTCATTTTTTTCACTTTAATTTATTGAATTTCTTTGGTTAAGGTTTGCAGTTCATTATGCTCCAATATGACCCTTGATGAAGTCTGAACTCGGGCACATTTGCTCGCTGTTTTTCCCTTTACCTGTAAAAAGTATTTTCTTTGGCTCCCAACCCTTACACCACATCTCCAAACCCAAACTAACAGAGTATTTGGATAGGCAAAGCAGCTTATTAACATTTCTCAGTGACCTCAACCGTCCAAATGTTCTGCGGTACCTTTTTTTAGCGAATTCCTTACACAGAAATAACACGCTCAGGAAACGTGTAACTTCTAAAATGTGCTGAAATTGAGGGTAGCACAATGCTACATAACATGATTGCGACTATTTAACGTTTTTAGATAATGTTTTATCTTTTTTTAAATTTTTTGGTTTGTTTTTAGTTGCAAAGAAAGATGACAACTTGGATATTAAATATCACCTGCACTGTAAATGACAAATTGGCTTGTTTTTCTGTCTGCGTCTGCCAGTAACACACATCCAGTCTTGTAGCATAACCACAAGGTGTACAAATCTTAATATCCTTGTGTTACTTTGCCAAATGTCCTCATATAATAAATGTGCATGTTTGGAACCTAAGGATGAAATAACAAGAAGCAATGAAACGACAAACTAATTACAAAGAAGTCTATTTTTCCTTCCTTTGCTTGAAAAGTAAACATATCCTTGCCAGGTGAATGTTATTTTATATGTTCCGAAATATGATAGGACAGTAATGCAAAACGCCTGCCTTGAAAATAAAATACAGAATAAATATTACAACAGCGTTGTCTGATCGGTCATGGTAATTGCCCTATTTAGCCACAATAGCTCAGGACTCTACAGTTCAGATGCAAACAAAGTCACAAAAAACAGATGTTGCTTCAGATCCCTAAATTATAAAATGAAAAGTGCATGTGACAAAGGAAGGTATGTCCATTAGCGGCCCTGTCCGTTGAAAAAATAAAATAAACAGCCATAACGTTGTTATAGTTTTACAATTTCATATAAATCAAAAGTTATAGACATGCTGAGACTGAAAGTGTTTAGCCTGTCGAGCAGTCGTTTAAATAGCGTTCAGAGCATTGGGTGATACACAGGGACCTCCTCCTGCTAGTTGTACTTCCTGCTAGTCTCCTTCCACAGAAGTGACCTGATACAGCTGCAGGAAACTGCCAATAAGAGCCCTATCAGATCGACAAGGACGAGAAGAGACACGAGAGGACATTTTCCTCGCTTTCTTCCCCCCCTTTGACTGTTTTTGGCTTTGACACGTCTGTATATCAACATACAGCAGTAGCACATAGGAGTGTTGTAGACTCGGAGGCCCATAAGCGATTTAAACGCAGTACATCAGTCATCTAACACTAAGAGGATGGTCTGCAACTGGATCCCTGAACATCCCTGGGAACATGAAAACATGGCCAGTGATCACATCAATAACAAAGTTATTGATCACAGGGTTCAGACTAATCAAATCGAGCCCTGGTTTGTTTGAAGTTAAATACGGGCTGCAGCGCAGTTTATCTGTTCTGCTTTTGGACTTTTGCGCTGGCCTCCCACTCAAATGTACATGGAGGGAAAGTGTTATTTGTATTGTTAAATTTACATTAAGCCCATTTTAATTGCATCAGCTGCTAAACAGATCTCACAATAATGGCCCTAACCGAGAAAATTGCGATCATATGTGAAAGGGCCTGCAGTATAATGGACAAACCCAATTAATCTAATCTTGTTGTGTTCCATTATGGCTGCACTTTATCATTTCAACAGATGGAGCATGAAGAAATTAAGAATGTGCTCCTGCCAAGCGCTGCTCACTCACAGACGCATTTCTCTCTGATGGTACCGCGTTGGTGTGCGAGGCCGTCTCCGTACGCTCCTAAAGAAGTGATCCGCTTACAGATGAAGAATGCTATCTTAACTGATTCTAGACAAGAGATTAATTGAAGAAAACTTTTAGTTGGATGAGGCAAGTGGGATTGATTAACAGTTTTGAATGTGAGATCGAGATAGCTGGAATTGTGGGGGTTAATGCTGGGTCGTCCAAACAGCATCATTTCACATCTAAAAATAAACAACTTACCCAGTCCGTACCATTGACAGGAAACAAAGTGTGATCGATTTGTCTGGACGAGGTTCAACTTTTGGACTCTGGAGGATGTTTTCTTTAACAAACATTTTATTTTCAGATCGTAAAACAGACATTTGAATGAAGAGAAGACATAAAAATAGGTCAATTAAGAAATGTAGTGTGCAAAGTGTTTTTAAGCAACTTCCTCTAGGGGGCATATTACAATCAATATTAAATACAAGAAAATGCACACCAGGGGTAATCCGGCCATAATGTGCTGCTATTTCAAAGCCTGAAGGCAAGCAGTACTCCCAGCTAATATACTGTGATTTTGCAGTTATTTTACATTAACTCTTTGAGGCCATATTCAATCTCTAGAGAATTATTAAACTACATTTAGTGTATAAATAAAGGATAATTTGATACTGTAGTGAGGCGGGCAGATAGGGAGGATTACTCACGTGCAGCGCGTTGTTAATTTATCCCCAAAATAAACATGGGTCAGCATTACTGTAGGATCACAATATTAAAAAAATAAAGTGAAATACGTCACTGCAAATGTGTACAAAGTATTTAGTCATATATATTTAGGTTGCCTCTCTCAACACAGTAATGAATTAATAAGAAATAGACTTTTGGATTTAACTTAAAGGAATCGTTCACCCAAAAATGACAACTCATTTCAAACCTGTATGACTTTCCTTCGCAGAACACAAAAGACGATTTTGAAGGATGTTGCTAATTGGACAGAAAACCAATGGGTCAATGGGAACCGCCGTTGTTACCAACATTCTTCAAAATATCTTCTTTTGTGTTCTGCAGGAGAAAGAAAGGCATACAGGTTTGAAATAAGTTTGGCTTAGGTGACTAAATGACGACATGATTTTTGGGCGAGCTAATAAAAGCATAATATCTACATTACAATGCATGAATTTTTCACTTTATTAGTGTAAATAGTTTATACAGTAAATAACATAGCCAAAGTTGCATAAACTTTAAAAACAGTATATGAACATGTACTGTATGTCTTAACTGTATGATCATGAAGTTGTTGTATTGTTATTTTACATCTCTAAAAATTGTCCACTTGAAAAAACTCCAGCAGAAATATAATTAGGACTATAGTTAAACTCACTTACATTTACATCACATGTATGCATTTGGCAAACGCTTTTATCCAAAGCGACTTACATTGCATTGTACTATACATACATTTAACACCTACGAATCTAAGCACAGAACATATTACACTCACATAGTCTTTTCATAATTCTGCAACGGTTAAATCAATTGTGCAAGAATATTTGTCTTCTCTTAGACTAACATGGCATAAGAAAATGAATTTAAGCGTGGTATGAGTGTAACCAAGCATGTTTTGGCCCACTGTAACAGTGGTCATTGGGTTTGGTCTCAGTGTAGCTTGTGTGGTTGACACACTAGCCCTCTCTATGGTTAGGCACGTAACGTCATCAAGAGTATGTGGTCTCATTAGCCCGCCGGTGTCATTACATGCAGTTCAAGGTTGTGCTGCAGCAGAAGTGGATTTGTGTAATAATTCATATCCGAACGGAAGGCCTGGTTTTCTACTTGATTAAACCCAATTTATTTCTGTCATTTTACTGTTTCGGTTAAGCCGTGCAGATGACAACAGCATTTGTGGGCTTCACGCTTTCTATAGGTAAATTAGAATAACACAGTGTACATATAAAGTTTAATGCAACTATTGTAAATGAATCAATCTAATTCATGGCAAAGTGGGTGCCAACATCTGTGTCATTCAACACGTTCAAAGAATGAAAACATACCATCATTTTTTTACCCTCTTGTCATTTCAAACCTGTATTAATGTCTTTCTTCTGCTGAACACAAAAGAAGAAATCCTGAAAACTTGATAACCGAACAATGGTGGTACCCATTGACTTGCATTGATTTTGTGTCTGTACAGTAGAAGTGAATTAGTACCGTCGTCACCAATACTCTTCAATATATCTTCTGTTACATTGTTATTTAGGGTACATTTTATTAAAAGTATGATGTTATGGGTGGAGTTTTGTGTTGTGAAGCTGTTTTGCTTTAAGCGCTCTAAGTGGTAACTGCATCAATTCCAAGACCCACAAAGCATTTCATCAAATGAATTATCCTGAATCCAAATGTGTTTTGGTGCCACTTTGAAGTTTCTTCTTTTTCCGCTTTTACTGGCTCGCTGACTTTTCTCTTTCAGAGCTGTGTCCTTGGGCAGCCTTTCATGTACTGTGAAAATACCATGCTCCATTTATCTTGAATTGTCTTCACGTGTTGGCTGAGGTCTGGGCCTCCACTTTTAAAGACCTCTGCTCTGCACCGCTGTACCTCAAGTCTGTGGTTCAGCGTCAGAATCAATGTTATGAAGACACTGGTTAGCCCATTTCATCAACTTCTGTCATCAAAAACCGATGCAGTTTGGAGTTTTACAGAAATGCCGCTGATCTGAGCACATTACAACAGCAAACATGTTTGTATTGACATGATGCCCAGAGTTGTGGATTAGTCTGTTACAGTTTGTTTTTGAAATCTGTAGCTTGTGAAAGGTTTACGGCAATTTAGCCTATAATGTTTTCTGTACACGGCAAGGGAAACTTGGTATCTATTTCATGTCATGGTTTTATTCTAACACCCATGTGATCGGCTGTAATTGCTTCAAACTACTATTATGATGTTCAATAAGAAAAGAAGTGCACGGCCAACGCCAGATGTACATTTCAATATTTCATTCTCAATTCGTTGTGTTGTCCGCACAACCTTCTTACTCTGGTGTTTCCTTTCAGTCTTAAAAGTCTCTGTTGTTTCAGTGAGACTAATTTGCTGTCAGACATGCGGTGCTTTTGCAAAAGCAGGCAGACTCCAGAAATTAATTTATCCAAATAACCAAGCCCTCCTGGGCCATTGAGTCGGGGACACTGAAATGGCCTAAGAAGGCAAAGCCCCCTTTTGAAGTCTGGAATGTTTTGACTGACTTAAAACAGGCGACTGGAATGAACAGATCATTTTCCCTGACACATGGGATTTTTAACCATTTTCATACATTACGAACAAAGCAAAGAGAGAGCGCCTTGACTGATATGTGTAGAGTTAGCAATCAGAGAACAATGTGAAATTGATTTGGACTGGAGAGTTGGAAAATTTTGTGGCTTTGTTTTCTATATAAAACAGGCTTTAGGGTATATGTATGATATTCGATGTAGTTTTTTGGGGGGGATATCTTGCATTTGCTTAATTTGCCACAGGTACAGAAAATGAAATTCATTTTAAACAATTACTTTAATGGATCCAAAAGGTTAGACAACTTACAGAATGCTTCTAGGCAATTCCATGCAAATGTCAGCATTAAGATGAAAATAAATCCAGTTTTTACCAAACGTTTCACCGTACTGATCAGATGTCAATATTTGGTTGTTTTTAATATGCATGTGAATTCTTAAAGTTTTTATAGCAATTTTTGTTTTTAAAGTGTAGTTTTCCATAGTCAGGTAAGAGAATTGTCACATCCATAACGCTGGAATTGCCCTTCTGTTTTCCATTTTTATACTTCAATAAATTTTCCCTAAAAATATAATATACCAATTAGATTAAGAAGCCGGGTAGATGTACATGCATTTTAGAATTGCTTAATATTAGATGTATGTCCTTTTGTCTGTTTAATGCCACCAATAGCTGACTTGTTCAATACCGATGATCCATGTTATACAAGCACGATTTGATTATTTCATCTGTATTGACAAATATGTTTACCTGATATTTTTACCCTGATATGTAAACTAGTACAGTGTACTACAATGGATTCCAGATTGTTTTTGTGCTTACTGATATTTGGTTCAGATCTGCCCTCTGACTACTCTAAAGTACTCAAATGCTGTACTATACTATACTCTATAAGCAACCTCTTGTTGTCTGCACAGTTGCTATGGTAAAAAGGCACCTGACACAAACAGATGGAAAAATATTATTTTAAAGAATTAATCAAATGCTCATTTAACTATTTTGGGTTTTATTCGCACCCATCTCTCAATATTAATCACCTTCAGCAACATTTATGCATATTTTCAAAATGCATTCATTTGTTATTGTCGGTTAACAAAATTATTTGGCAGCGGAGAAATAGGAACGAATGTCGCGCTTATAAATCATCCTTATTAAAACTTGCAAACGTGACAATTATTGGCAGCGCAGTTTAAACAAGCCCGAGCGCGCAGAAAAACAGGCAGCCTTGAGTAAGGGGCACTTAAGTTTCCACCTTAATAAATAATTCACTACTCTACTGTCATGAGTTGCAGCGGGTTGAAATCCCTAATGACAGCTTTTTATAACCTATGACTCAGCTAGCCATTACACTCCTGACATCTCCACACAAGACCACATCCCTTCATCCAAATGCCCCTTCTCTCAGACTGCTCCTGATTCTGGAGTGCATCTATGAATTAACTAAGCGCTCCACTTTCTATGAACTGAGTGTTGCAAACGGTGTCGGCCATTAATGCAGCGAATGATTATGATGGATGTTTGCAGGTTAGAAGTGCCCTGGCTGGGGTTTCAGCTTTCTGGACCCAAACCTGGGGATTTTTACAAACTGATTGTACTATATTAAGTCACTTTTTTTAATCTGCAGCTGAGTGCCAAGCGCTTAGTCTGGAGATTAATTTTTCTAAGTGCGATGCGAAAACAAACTGAGTGCTGAAATGAACCGCTAAATTAACTCATTGTAATCAAATTGTCATCTACGGTTGTTGTCTTTGTTTCGCCTACAGGTTTGTAGGATCTCCACCCCCTACTGAAGACACTGTGAGGTAAAGCTGCTTTACATTCTTTAATAAGTTGATGCCTTCTTTTCTCAGCTTTTTTATTTGGCTGTAAATTTCTTTTTATTCCCCCACGGTCTAAATTCTATTTAAAACGTATTAACATAAATAATGAATCAGAGTGTATAGAGTTTGAAATGTGCTAACCTGATTTGGTGTATTACTGTAAGTTCTCAAATGTTGCCTGTTCAGTATGTAGTGAAATAATTGACTATAAAAAGAACAAATTACTCAAGGCTTTATTGGGTCGTTCCCATGAGTTAACCCTGGAATATAAATCTGGTGGTGGTGATTAAGGTTTTGACAATAGAGTTAGCACAGTGTAGCCGACAAGGGCAAGTTAGCCTGCGAGTTAATTTACTGTACAGTTTGCAGGTGTGGCCTCCTACTGCGCGAGAGACCACCATAGGAACTGACGAATGTATTTGCCAGCAAAACACTTGTGGGAAAAAATCTATGATCGTTATAATCACGGCTTCCGTTTATGCATTGCTATATCGCTCCTGGCAATCACAGATTTGATTCAGTTCAAAATTATTGTGAATTATTATAAAAGAGAGATTGACTGTTTTGACAACTTTATATTGTTGACCTTTTTACGTCACAGCGCGCCTCGTTCTCTCGTTCTCTCACCGCAAACTATTAATTATGAAATACTGTAGGTCTCGCTCATTTCGTTTTACAGCGCCTTCCTGTTAAACGCTGTGTGAAGGGTTGCTGTTTTTTATGGGTGTAAAGTCAATGTGGATGTAATGCCCCCAGCCTCCAATCTCTTGCCCAAATATGTCATGTGGGGGTGTTAAAAAAACATTATGCTCCTTTTGCTGTTTATTTACACTTTTACTATTTTTTCGGTTTATAATTAAAAAATGTTATAGAAGATTTAGCACATTTTCGCAACAAGTATCTTTGCTTTTATTTGATACTGTCATTTGCCAATTGCTGTTTGTTTTTTATTAACTTTTGTGATTCTCTTTTAAGTCACTTTAACAGGAAAAGCTACTTTTTTAAGCAAATAGATAGAAGAATCAGAAAAGTTTATTCTCTTTTCAGTTATATACAGTGAAGCGATACAACGTAATAAAAAAAATGCTATATTTTATTGCGAATGTGAATAGTTGTCTAACATACTTTTCCTAACAATGTAATTGATTAATTAATTAAAAATTAAGATTTAAGTCTAAGCCACTGCTGAGATGTTCTTGACTGTATACAGGTCAATACTTCACGTATAAATTAAGAAACCGTAATCATTCATATCGCTGCATGTCCTTCTAAAACCTTGTATCTCCATAATTCGTGATTTTTTTTGTGCCATTAATCATTATTATTAGTCACCCTCTATGTTTGCTCTAATATTTTGCAAATATTTAACCATTAAAAAGTATTTAAAAGGGCTTTTCAACTTTGACAACACAGCATTTAATCATTTTAAACTTACAGTGTTTTTTACATTTCCTAAAAACTGTGGACATCCGAGGTTTTGGAAGGACAGCAACGTTATATTTTTTAATATCTGTGTTTTTTCAATTATTACAAAGCAACATTTGATTCCAACTAACTATCCCATACTGGGTAATACTTCAGTTCTAAGAATATTTACAACCCTCCCAAATTTGACCTTTAAAAATCAAGATATTTAAAATCCACTTTTACCATTTGTTGACAAAAGAAAGGAAATAGTTTAAAGTCTCATAGAATCTGTATCGTACCCTATTAGTGTGTCAGAGAGCACACTGCCCCCCTCTGCCGGGTCCCGGTTCCTTTCCTCCCATGAAACAGTCAACTCTTGCGGATGAATATATATTGCTGGAGGTAGAGCAGGGATTGTTTCCCTGTATGTCGCGGGCTTATCGGCTTCTTGTTTAGGTCACATCATTTGCCATCCTGCTGAGACCTCTGGAATAACTTACGCAGCACTGATCCCCACTGTCAGCACCTCACTCAAAGTGTGAAGTGATTTCACCACCGACTCTGTCGACTGGAAACGGCCATGTTTCTCTTTACATTTAGTCTATTAAACGGGAGCTTGCCCAAAATAATACATGTCATTTCCACCTACTGAGTTGCAGAGAAAGTTTTCAGCAAACTGTGGACAAACAAGTTGCGGTACATTGAAGTCAGCAGCAGGCAAGAGTGAATTACAAAGTGTAGCACTTTCAGGTTAGAATAAAGCTGTCGTGGATATGAACCATTGCACCTCGTTTGATTTGAACTGTACTAAAATCTGTCTGTGTACCTTGTGTTGAATTTTAAGGGGTTTTGAATGTAAAAACGTGCACATGTAGACCTTTTGATAAAGTAAAGATATAAGCGGATGTTCTTAACCATGACATGAACCAGAGGAAACACACTTTACTTTGGTAAATTCATTCTGGTGCATGGCCTTAGTGGCTTATTACTTTTATAAAAACGACTGCTAAAGCAATAAGATAAAAAACCAATATATTTTTTTTAAATAGTAATTTAGCAGTAAATTATGTTTTTGTTCTCATTCACACTTAAATTAGTCATGTAGCCAAAACCTCCACCACAGCATGGTGTTGACTGACACGTTGAGCCCGTTTATCCCTTATGTAACCCCTCTGACCACATTCACCAACTTAGTGCCTGTTGCTGCTTGCTTACTCACAAATTAAGAACCAAAGAGAGTCGTTCAGACGTTCACTTTTTGGAAGGCGGCCAGAACCGCTCAAGGGTGATGACGTATCCCGTGAACAGGTGGTCAAAGTGACATAATTTTGGCCCGGCGTTTGGATCCCGAGTTGTTACACCATCATGTTGCCAGAAATGTTAACATCCTGTCAATATTAGATGTCATTAGAACAGTTGCTAATGGGGGGCTTTTAGAATGAGAGTGAACGCTCCTCTTTAGCCGGTTTATTTTGAACGCCGCACTTCCTCCATTAAAGACGCGACTCGGTCTTGAAAATGCTTTGGCCGCGAAAACTATTTATGATCTTACGCTGTTAACTACTGGCACATACACTTTGGACTGGAATGCCATTCAGAATGCAGAAAATATATTTAGTTCTCACCAACAGACAGCAAAAGGCACCAGCGGGTCTAGCTCAACACGAGAACGGTTATTTTTACCGCAGTATGGACTTTCAATTATGGTAATGTGATTTCTAGCCCCTTTAAGAACACTTGGGGCAATTAATGGGACTCCATTTGCTGAAATGAAATATGACTGAAAATATTCTAAGAGATGCGATCAAAAACGAGAGAGATCAGAGATGAAAAGGTATTTTTTAAGTAAATAGATCACACGGGATCGTAATTTGTAAAGTGTATATTAAATAAGCTCTACTGTTAATATATTCCATATTATATAAAAGTATGATGATGTGTTTACATACTGTATACTGTATAAAAATCAATATAAATTGCATCTCTAACAAGCTGTTTCATGAGAGATGTTCATTGATCATTGAGGCATGTCTGGTACTATAAATGCGATGGAAATACACTACATAGTAAAAGTGACCCACAACAGGTTGATGTGTTTGTTTACATCAGGTGCATTTACTGCCATTCACCTTAAGGTGCCAAAGTCTGATGCCAGTTTGCAGTCTAATATTATTACAGTATGTGTTATATTACGTGTAAAGAAATGTGTATTCTGTTATTATTTTTAATAAATGTGACTATTTATTGAACATTTGTATCTTTTTATCAAATTGCAGATTATGGCAAAAAGCCCTGTTAAGATTTGCATTTATTGTGATTTTTACCATGGTTGAAATGAATATTCTGTTGGATACACAACATCTTGTGAAAATTCAGCTGCCGTTTAGTCTTGTCAGGATTTGAACAAACATTATAACATATTAATAGTAAACATATATAAGTCCATTTTGTCTTGAACTTACTGGCTTGCTGCACCTGCTCCCTATACCTGGTAAGTCACTATATCACAGGGCCTCTCATGATTTATTGCTTTATTCTCATTCTGTCTGTCATTTTCTTTATCTCCCCTTTTCTTATTATTACTAGTGAATCGGCAGCATATGCATACAGCAGGAAAACAATACAGCAAATCCTCGCCTGTTTCAGGAGCACCTGTAAGAGTGTTTTGACTCGTCTGCGTCCTTTTCTCCAGCAGAGCTTAACACATCCAGCAGGTCAAACAGGGATAAAATGTGAACAATACACAGAATTAACCTGAATGACAGGAACACTAGAGCGGTTAGGTGTACCTAAGCAACTGAAATCCCTATGTTTGTATTGAGTCACACCATAGTGTTCTCTAAACGTCATTCATTCTATTTATTTGCTGTAGTAATTGCTGAAGGCTTGTCATATCGGCCTGTTTGGTTTGTGTCAGTGTAGTGAGAGGGCAAGTGGGAAACGGATTGGCTGGGCTCAGGTTAGAGGAAAAAATTGGTTTGAATGTTTTTATCACCTTAAATGAAAATTTTGTCTTTGTTTATTCACCCTTGTTGTGAAGCTCTATATGTATTGTGCACTATAGTTCAAGTATTGTAAAGCCATACAACAAGTTTGTACGAGGAACAGATTTAATTTTCTTCTTATTGTGGTCACTATTGAGTTCAATTACTTGGATTTCTTTTTGACAGCTGTCCACTGTAGTGACCTCTATGCATAAATATGTTCAATCTAAGCATTTACAAAAAGTACCACTGAGACAACATATTTTTATATGCACAACCCAGAAGCGAGTCAGCATTTTAGCACTCCGGTTCTATATTGCCCCAGTTAAATCGTTTTTTTTGAATGGGTTTTTGGTAAATTGCCTGAAATAAGATCTGTGGTTTACAAAACTTCAAAATATTTTTACGTTTTAATCTACGACATAAAAACATCAGTTATAACCTGCTCGGGATTTTTCAATGTTGCTAACAAGTTGCTAAAAGTCATTGCGTATATACTGTAAATCTCACAAATAATCCAACATAGGCACAAATCTCAAAAAAACGTGTATGGGGATTAATTTACAGAGTAATTACTTACCAGGAAACAGGTTATTTTTCAAGTTTTAAGAAGTTGTCGGAGGCTTGTGGTGGTGACGTTGACATCGACTACCGTAATGTTGTCTGTTTATAGCCTCATGGTTAGATTTTTGCTTATGCCGATTGTATTTAGGCTTCAAAAATAACAAGAGTTGTGTTAATTAGTAAAGATAATCTTGATAGACAAAACGTGTAAATATCATAAACCTTTGATAATCACGGAGCTTATTTTTGCGATCTTCCAAAAGTCTATGAGAAAAATACAGGGTTTCGTCCAAGGGAACTAGTGCGGCGCTAACTTCCGTGTTGGCCTGCAAAAACGCGTCATCTCTACAGTACTCGATTTCAGATGACTAAAAACAAATGCTTTTGGTAACTTCTGCGAGCAACAGAGGCAATGCAACACTGTCACAACATGACATAATTCAACATCCCACCAAACATGTTGCGAATTCCCATTGCCCCAAGGAGTATCAAATCAAAAAGATTCAGTTTAAATATAGTATCAGGATTCACAAAAGCTTCCTGGAACTTATATGAAATTCCTCTGATTTATTTTCAAGTTTTAATTGTCTTGGAGGAGCCTCCTTATTAGAGTTCCAAGCCCATTGAGATAATGAAACCTTTACCCTGCAGGCAGGCATCTTTTTTCCAATGACAGTAATTTACATATGATTTATTTAGAGAACAAGAGGCTCGGCTAATTTTATTTGGAGATTTTCCTTTGTTTTAAGAGTCATTAGCAGCTCAGCCTAATCTAATTTGGACAATTTCATCAGGCCATTTTGGAAAACCTCTCCGAGCTCATCAGAAAGATGCATTTATTGCTAAGTGTGCTCTATTGCATTAGCACACAATAAAGCGACCAGGGACTGCTACAGACGTTTGAGTGGAATTCAGTTAACACTCTGCCAATTCGTTTTTTATTGGGACGCAATCAATTTTTATTCATTTTAAAACCAAAAGCCCTTTTTTCATTGTATGCCATCTCCAGCTTATTATGAGGCTAAACAAATTACCCAGTTGTTTTCACAAAATGCTAATGTTTATAGGCACGATTTCCTCTTTTAAATTGAAGTCCATGCCTGAATATACATTATGCTGAAATGAGATTCAAAGGCATATTGTCCTTTGCTCATATTATTGAAGGAGGTTTGAATTGTCCATTGTTTTGTATTTGTATGAGTATGATATAACAAAGTATTTAAACTATACTTTTACAATAAAAATGCAAATCGCAGATTTAGATCTTTATAAACCATTTTTTTTAGCTGTTGAACCTCTTACCATAGAAATGTCTTTGTTTGAAGAACTAGATCTTTAAGCATTTCTTGTAATATTATACGAGTATTGTAATGCGTCACGGCGTGACATTTTCAACCAGTCATGCGTGACTCGTTCAAACATTCCCGTGCTATGCAAGCAATATGAGGTCCCGCGACTTAAACCCACGTGCAATGTGATATAATTTCATTTCGGCGAGTGTGTGAAACTTTAACACTTGATACCCGGATGACACAAAATGGCTTTAGCCGGAACATTACCTAGATGTGTATCACCGGCTCGGAGGAATTCCTGCTTCTTAAGTGCTTCTAAAGACAAGACACACAAAAAATTCACGAGCAAAGAATGCCCCCTAATGGCTCCCAAAAGACCGTGATATCATTTATTTTTGGGATCAGGTGTACGGGTTGTACCCTTCATAATTCGTACAGAGGCACATTTGACCTCAGTGGAAAAGTTGTGCTTCCACGTCAAACTTTTCATTTTTGTTACTGTCTGCATAGCTGTGCTTTTAGCCTCAATGCACAGGTGTGTCATTTCAAAGCGAGAACATTTTTGACGGACGGGTGACGTAACTCGGGGCCCCTGTGGACTTTTAGAAAATAAACTTTCTTAAAACACACAGGCAAATCCATGCAAAATTCAACCTTAACATGAAAAAATCTTTTTTCACCAAAGGTTTTCAGCATACTGATAGATCAGATATGTTTCTATAGTCGGGTAAGTTAATTGTCCCATCCATAACGGTTCATATTTCTTGTAAATGGGAACATGAAAATTAAAATGTAGTAAATTTTTTATGTTCTGTGAAGAGCCATCACTTCTCCATATGTTGGGTATCATTGCTTCTGGTTTGCACATTTTAATTCACAGAAATCATACAAAGTATGTTGTCTTTCAAAAATGGTCATGCTTTTCGGTCACATCCATAACGCATGAATTGTTTTTTTTTTTAAATAGAAAACTTGTGCATAGACTGATTAGCTTTTCTAATATCTGTAGTCCTTTTTAGGATTTAGTCAAATATAAACAGTTCAAAATATGGGTTATAAATACATTTATATTTCACATTTTGCCTGGAAATGTCACATCCATAACACTAGAATTGCCCACACGTTTCTAACAGTAGGCAAGCATGCTTTTTAGGTAGTTACATTTTTTTATTTAAACAAAAATAAAAAAATCTGCTAGTTTTAATTAAAGTCAACCCTGCAGTGTAAAACTGGTCAAAGAAGCCCCCAGCCCAGCCGATAGCTCTGAAATGCTTTTAACACATTGATAAGATGACAACTTATTATTGATTTGTCCTTATTTAGAAGAAGCCATTAAATAATGTATGTGCTTGTGTGTATAACCTCCCACTCCACTCCCAGCCCATTAGCCCACGCTGTCTCGCAGACCTCTGAGGTCCTTGGGCTTTCATTTAATTAAATTATCTCATAATGAAATCTCCTGTAATGAGATTAATTTTAATTATTCATCAACAGCTGATTTGAGTGAGAGACAACGTAAATAATTGATCGCGCTGCCAAACATTTTTCAATTCATCACCTTTTGCATTTTGTAGATAGAACAATTTATTAAACGGCAATGGCATCAAGGATCCGAGGTGGATGGTGCGGGTGCCCTCATGGTCAAACTGATCCAGGATTGGTCAATCGACATGCCGTTAAAGCAGAACCGTGTTTGCCTGTGTGTGTGACAGCTACGGCCGTGCATCGAGTTAGGCTTTGTTTTTGTGAGGTGGCACGGCTGAGTAATCTTTAATTCAGTGTTTATCATTTTGTTTTGCCATCTATCCTTTTGAGTTAGCGTCCTTTCGTCTTTTACGAAAAACAAGAAGTGTTTACTGAACATCTTTTAAAAAAATGAATAAAGTTTGTGTTTATATCTCCGCATTGTGTTGTTTACGGTATGTCATAAATATGCTGGTTCGGGCTGATCGTGTTACTCCATGCGGCAGGGAGCTTTAACTAGTTGGCATTGGCACCGATTGGGCGTGTTCCCTCAGCATGACAGATTGCACGGCGGTAACCTAATCTTGTATTTCGAATTCTGCTCTCCTAGAGGGATAAAAATAAGAAACAACATTTGCGCTCTTCTGCTTAATCAGCCCTTCATGTATTAGAGATTCTACGGTGGCCGTGGACAAGAATGTGGACTGCAGGCTGCCTCCTTGTATTAGAGCTTTTCAATATCTGATCAATTATTCAGCTCCGGAGCAGCCGTTCTGTGAGACCGAATTTCAACTAGCTTGTAATTTTGTAAATAGCATAGTCATCATGTGATGGGTCGTTCCTTGTGGCGGTACATGCAAGAACCTTGGGAGACAGGGATGAATTCATGCGAGCGCGATATTTCACAGCAAAACGGGTTTTGGTTATATTTGCCAACCGCACAATTCAGTCTAAATTCACCAATTTTCAGTCAGTATTGTTCTGTTCACAGCAAACACTTCTCCATTCTTTTGTCAAATTCCAAAGAAGTTTCCTTTCTTTGTGAATTTCTCGCTTATCAGTCTTCCAAACTTTGCGGTTTATCTGGTAAAGTTAGCGTCAAAAGATTACCACCCACAGAAAGTAGGCGGTAAACTGGATTTTATTGAAAAGAGATGTTTGTGTATATTTTTATTGATCATGTCAACAGTTACCCAACAGTTAAATGAGTTTTACTGTAGCATTAGATCATTCAATTGATAACATCCATAATCATTTTTGTCATTTTAAAGGGCCCTGCACTGTAATGAGGTGTCATTGCTTTCACTTGTTAACGTAACTATAAAATGCTCATAATTGACACAGTACTCGTTGCGAATCATGTAGGACAAGGTAGCATTCACACACAGGTATGGTCAAGCAATAGCTTCAAATATTATTAACGTCTCCAATCGAACGTTATTAATCCTTTAATCTTTCAAAATCTATGTTCCCATCTCAGATGGGCCTTACTTCACTAATCCACTATTCTGATATGCTTCTAAACACAGAAATGACAGCTGTCTACGCTGAGTACCCATTAAAGTTAAAGCTGCATGTCATTTCCATTCTTCTAGAGTCTAGCCAGGTGCGGCCGAACGAGAGAACAATTCCAGCCCCGGTAAACGAACAAACCCCCAATTACCCTGAATGTCCCTCTGGTAGCTTCCATTCAAGCAAATGGCTCCTCTAATTGGCCTGACCAGTCTTACCTGTTTCACATCCAAATCCTGGACTGTTCTTCTGCATTGTATCCACGGCAACAGGAAGTTTTTGTGGCCTATAAAAAGTTGCGAGTCGTGTAACCGAAACTTGGCAGGGAGTGTTACCATGGTACGCTTCTCTATTTATAGGTCAATCTTAGTGCGGGCGCTGAGTCGTACCCCTTGGACGTTCCACTTTGCTTTCTCAGTGTTTGTCAAAAAAACAGTTTTGCACTGTTTTGTTGTTAAGCATTAGACAATTCTAATGCAATACAGCGTTGTAAAATTGCGCAGAGAGAACAATGACACAATTTATTAAACCTTTACTGGTCTTCTTTTTATGGAATATGAAATTAATGACAAATCAATTTTCCCCATATGCCTTGAATGTCTTTTTGGTGACAGCGAGAGTATGCCGGTCTCAGCAAAAGTGCATCATATGCTAACCATCTGAGCGTAAAGTTAGTCATCCTTTTCTTAGTTTTTCTTCATTTATGAAAGCCAAACACTCGGCATGCGGACAGCCTGGTCATGTTATTGGATGCAGAGGGTTTTATAACCCTCCCTGAAGACATTCACGTTTTGACATTATGAATATACTCATTTTCTTTTCCTGTTTTTTCCCACAAAATGAAGCGTGACTCAGCGTCTCCTATAAACATTTTACTCAGAATGATTCAAATGAGTTGCAGCAGATCTGATGAATCCAAACCCGATTTTTTTGGTGTGTTGTGATGGAAGTTTGTTACAGTTTAACTCACAATAGTGTTACCATGGACGTTCATGGAAACACGTTTCATTCAGTTAGAGAAGCCTATATGATTTGCCCATCACGACTGTCATTTATTGATCATTTCCTTTTTTTTCCTTTTTCCAATGGCTGTCAATCAAGCTACGGTAGTGTTCTGCGAAAGGTCAGTAGGTCCCATGAAGAGGATGTGTCGTCAGGTGAGCTTCAAATACTGTTTTGAAACAACTTTTCCTCTCCCGCGTATCCATTACTAGGAATCCACCCCGCACATCCCATTCAGACGCTGAGATCTGATACACCCCAATGAAGTCATGGAGTAAGTACAGTACATGCAGCCGAGCAATAAAACCCCTTTCCCTGCGGTTTAGGTGCTCCGAAATAAATCTAACATGATCGTGTGTTTGTAAAGCACTTTTTGATATATATGCATCTGGACAATAAAAAAATTTCTTTGTTATAGAAGCTTTAAGCTTTACTTTTAAGTTTGTTACACCTCAGAGTATGTCCGCCGGTGTTGGGTTGGGATTCCGGCCATCTTGTCAGTTATCGGGAAGCCTGCATGTATGGTCCAACATATTTTTGAGTTCAAAGATTATTGGCCTGAAATCCCACGAGACAATTTCCATTTCCTTTTGGAGGAAATCACCTTCCGAGCACCGCTGCAGCCACTGCGAACACGTAGAAAATAAAGGAAATAAACACGGAAAGTTGGCACAGATCTTTCAAAAACTGCAACTTTGTCTCTGCTGTGTTTTGATGAGCATGTTTGGTGCACTTGCCCTTGAAACGTCTGCTGCGAATAGTACTTGCGGTGATGTTTTTTTAATTTTAACTAAAGGCAGCTGTCTTTGTGAATTTTGCCAATTAAGAAGACAAGACCCAGAGCTGTGTACAGAGAGTTAGGCCGCGCTGGGGAATGCTATTAGCATGTGTTTCAGCTCTCTCGTGCATAGTCCTAAACTGTTATTAACCTTTGGTTATTTTTGAACTTCTGGTCATGCTTCAAGTCACTTTCTATGACGCCAGCATGATGGGAGGCGACTACTGGCCAGGCAAGCTGCTAATAGTTGACACACTTCAGGGGCCACTGCAACATCTTCCTCTGTCCTATAAAGTAAATTGCATTCCATTTCCAGATAATCCAAGTGTTATTTTAAATGCACATGAGGAGAAGGTGGCAGGGAAGTTCAGCTGTTGAACGTCTAACCTAGAGTTAAAAAAGATTTGAAATCTGCCTTGCGATGGCAACACGCCCTGCCATTATATATGGTAAATTACACTGAGTGATTTAATTATACTTCCTAAATAGCTTCCTGAAGAGCAAGTGTGAAAATATATTTAGTACACATTATTTCTAGAGGGTTCCTTAAAATTGGTGGGCCTAAGATAGGCTGTACTTAAAGTGATAGTTCACGCAAAAATAAATATTCTGTAATTTACTCACCCTCATGTCAAATCTGTATGACTGTGTCTTTCCTCTGCAGAAATCAAAAGAAGATATTTTGAAGAATGTCGGTAACCGAACAATGATGGTATCCCTTCACTTCTCTTGTACAGACACTAAACCAATGTGAGTCAATGGGTGCTGCTGTTGCTCAGTTACCAACATTCTTCAAAATACCCTATTTTGCATTCTGCAGAAGAAAGTAAGTCATACAAGTTTGAAATGACAAGAGAGCGAGTAAATGATGATAGAATTTTTCTTTTTTTGGGTAACTATCATTTTAAAGACCTAAGGAAAAAATGGGAAATTGAAGAAAGTTTGCACAATAGGCCTTTCTTGGTTTCACAATGTTTGTGTTTCTTTAACAAACACCTCTAATGTGAACACGTTAATGAGGCTGCACTATTTTCTAAGTTCTGCTATCATCTAGCACATTTGCACAACCCGCGGAGACGGATCCAATTCTCTCTTACACCAAGATGCCGTATTTCCCCTTTTTCGCATTCCTTCCATGCGCCTGCCCCTTTCCCCGGAACCCGCCACCATTGTGCAGACCAGCCGTGCTCCAGTCAAAGTGGCTTTCATCTGGCCAATTTAAACAGACAACCCCAAGCAGACATTTGCCTAATGTGTTTTTGTTATGTGGGCTCCCCGCTTCACAAACGTCAGCCGGCTGGAAGGAAGCAGTGGCTCTAACCTCTGTACTTTCAGGGCTCTTCCCCCACTGGGAGTTCTGCTGGGCTGAAACTAATCCCTCAGCCTAAGAGCCAAAGTGTCCTCTCCGCAGGGGAGAACCCATTCCGGAGGCCGGGGAGCGGCGGTCTGGCCGTGGCACTTCGCTGACCTGGACCCGATTGGGGGAGGCAGCTGTGAAGGTTGGGAATGCCACATTTCTGATGTCCGGTGAGGGAAGCAGTTAGGATAGAGAGACAGTTGGGACCGCGCTGACAAATGTTCCCGCGGACGCACGGCATGCTTGAGCGGAGTCATTAGAAAGCCGGCATGAAAATTTATTACGAAACATATTGGTATTTTAGGGCGCAGCTGATTTAAATTTAGTGGAGTCCAACAGCCTTTCTCTTGAATGCAAGATTCCAGTTATGCTATACCCGGGGCTAAGGAGTTTAAACGGTTTCTTTACTGGAAAAGAAATCAATCAATTATTCACTTTTATGCCTGCTCTATGCTCGATATGTATTTTAAGGTAGTCAACAGGTTAACTAAATTCTCTATAAAAGCTTTCTGTGTTACACGTGACATTGCCATGCTTACAGTATGGCTTGCTCACCTTCTTTCAGGATTTTGGCTTGAACATACAGTAAATGTGTCCATGGGTCAATCTTTCTTGGTCATGATACAATATGGTTTCAATTATTTGTTTTGTGAAAACACTTATTTTTACAAACATTTTAAACATAAATATGTTTTATTCTTAATTCAACTTAATTTCAGCATTTACTAATATATTTTAATGCGCTTTGATTGAATACTGTAATTGTATTGACATTAAAATGAACAAGGATTTATACTGTACATGTGGAAAAACTTTATTGTTCATTTTAAATACAACCTTATTGTAAAGTGTTACCCAAAATGCTTTAGAAAATAAGAAGAACATTAGTTAATGCATTGGCTAACACGAACTAACAATAATGATTCTGCAGCACTTATAAATCATCATTTATTTTAATTAAAGCATTTACTAATACGATTTTAACTGGTACCGTTAGTAAACACAAACGATTGCATCAACATTAACAATGACTAATAAATGCTAAAAAAAGTAATTTAAAATTAGGTAATGCATTAACCAACCTTAAAATTATTGTATAATGAAGATTTTATTATTTCAGGTATTTCAAACCTGTATGACTTTCTTTCTTCAGCAAAACACAAAAGAAGATATTTAGAAAAATGTTATTAACAGAAAACCGCTGGCCCCCATTCACTTGCATTGTTTTGGTGTCAATTGTGACCAACGGTTTTTGGTTACCAACATTTTTAAATTTTTATTTTGTGTTTTGAAGAAGAACAAAGGTTTACCAGAATAAGAAATATATTTTGAATCTGTTTCCAGCAGTTGTGTTGTTGCACAGATACAATTGCACACAATGCCACTCTTTTAGTTAGCAAAGACACCGTTTGAATTCTCCACTGAGGTATAGTTGAGTTTCGTATGACTTACAACACCTGCAGCTCATTTGTTAGTTTAGTTTGTCAATATCTGCACTGCCAAAACAGTAAAAATACACCCACAAAACATGCATCTATGAATGGCCTAACTTTATTTTGTTAATGCGTTGTCTAGAACGCACAATAAATAATCCAAGAAAATCAAGGAAGTTACTTTTGACCTCAATGTTTTTTCCATCTCTTTAACAACAGCAACTGGCCCCAGTACGCTGTTTAAACAAACACCAGTAGGGAGTATGTGCTGCATATTACTGAGATCCTCTCTGATGTCTCATTTTGAGTAATAGGTCTCTGTAGTTTGCTTGTTTCGTCGAGTCCCGGAGTGCCATAAACTGTCTTGTAGAGGATCAGAGGAGCCTCGTAGCACTTCACCAGGTGTGACTGAACGCTCATAAAGCGCAGACTGTAGTGCACTCGTGAGCAGAAATGCTGCTCTTATACAAACGCTCTTATTCTGTGCTGCTTGACCAATTCCATGTGTCACAGTAGTGTGAGTCATACAGAGCTCATCACAGA
Organism: Triplophysa siluroides; assembly: GCA_006030095.1. Taxonomy (NCBI): domain Eukaryota; kingdom Metazoa; phylum Chordata; class Actinopteri; order Cypriniformes; family Nemacheilidae; genus Triplophysa; species Triplophysa siluroides. The sequence continues at coordinate 3,565,074 of VCII01000935.1, read as the reverse complement.
TGACAGAACTGTATGGCCTGGAGATTAAATTAATTCAGTCGTGTTTCATTTGGAACAGAATTAGTTTTTTGCTTAGTATGCATTACATGCATAAGAGTAGATGTATAAAATTAACGTGTTTAACATAGTGGATAACAATTTTGTGTTGGGTGACATGTTTGAGCTCCTGTTGAGACATGAGATTCCTAGGGTCATTTACTCGAGAGACACATTTGAAAACCGTCTCTATTTCATCTTCATTGATCTCTATTCCTGAGATTCATTTCTTCTGGGTTTACTGATTAGAAAATAGCAGACATTTTTTCTTAAATAAATTATGAAATCTATATGCACATCGATGTTGTACAAACTACATTTGCAAAGGAAAAACTGCAACACCCTTAACACGAAACATATGTATCATCTTTTGGGAATCTCCGTTTGTCTTGCCTGTGATTGCAAATTTTGAATTATTCGGCGTCCTTTTTGAGGTTAAGCGGCTGAATTATTCTGATGAGGAAAAATCAAGTCGCGTTTCTGAGGAACAACTATGAAAATACTTTCATCAGCCCTAATATGCAAGACCAGAGAAACCTGCCAGACAAACATGTTTGTTTATATAAAAATGGGGCTTCGCTGCAGTTTTCATTCACCACTTGAAAGCACTTCGTTTTCCTACTAATTTACCTTAGAGCCCTTTAAAATGATCCGTCTGCGCTGTCGAAATCTTTATTGTGGTAGCAACCTGTCATCATCATCAGAGATGCCCTGGAGTCAAATGAAGATGGTATTTGAATAGTGGGCATGGTGCTCTACTGAACAGATTTCATCTGATTGGCTTTCCTTTCTTCCCATGAAATTAAGCACTGCAGGTTGGATGAGCAAATGGAGTTTTGGAGATTGATGGTGCAGTCAGCGAGATCAGACGGGAGGAGAGAAAACACCCACTGGTGAGGCTGTGTAATGCGTAAACCTTTTTGTACGATGTGTTCGAATTTAGCTTCGCCCATTACTTACGAATGCAACCGTACAGGATTGAGTTTTTCGGATTATAGATTTGAATCCTTTTTATTTGTTATGTCAAGGCCTGATAGGGATATGAATTTGATACGGTTTGATATATATGCGATATGTGTCTTGATCCAAATGCGTTAATGCGCTATGAGACTTTTGTGCTTGGTAACACGGGATGCGCAGACAGGCCACAATGCATCACAAAGTGTTGTAACTGTGGTGGTAAATTGAGATGTTTTTGATCATTTTTGATAATCCATTCATGTTAGATAAAGTCACAACAAGACCAGAAGACTACTCCTAATGTACAGTATCTAAAGTGTTTGTTTATTTGGAAGTGCTGTTTTTAACCGAGGTGTCACTCGCCACGTCTGCGTGAGTTTGTCACATGAAGATTCTAGTTCAGTTTTCTCACGTTTCACCCCGTTGTCTTTCTGCCACCCACGGGAGGTGTTTGTTCCCTGGTTATTCAAAGCTGAAAATGTAAGGAGTCTTAAAAAGAAGGAAGAAAATATCAGATATCAACTGCTCGACTGCTTGAAAAAAGGCCAGTCAGCAGTGTGTCCTATCTTCTACCTGTCAATGATATGAGCAGCGTTTAGAGGCCCAGAAACTGTTTTGTTCTCTTTTGTCGAAAGAAAAATACTCCACCTGGTATTTTTGAGTTAGATGTATAAAAGTTGTTTTGATTAGACAAAGGCCGGGGTTTAAGTTTCATATCTTGAGGGTGAGGTGAAAGGGGTTTTAGTGTTATATTTTTTTACTGACTGAAGGCGTCACAAAATCTCAATGTGTGTAAACTAATAGCTTGTAAAAAATATTTTCATTTATAAAGTCACAAAACAATCACTGTATATATCTACGTTTTTAATTGTGTCCACTTTCTCCGTGCTCGTAGACAATGGTGCAATGCAATAGCTATAATGGCATTCCATCAGGGCATCCATTTATTGTCTTTCGGTTGAATTACTTTAGTGAGTAATGAGTAGCTCAACTCCAGGCAGTTGGTTTTCGTGGCTCAGCTGTGGGCCGTGCATGAATCATCGCATAATTATGCATTTGTGACATAATTTCTTGATAACCCCCGTGCAACGCAGAACAGGGTAGATCCAGCATGTGTCTAGATTTCAAGCAGGCATCTCTGCAGCCTCACAGTAAGACTGCAGGGTCCCATCAAGATAATCCTTAATAAAGAACGGCTTCACTTTTAATCTTACCCACTTCTCATATTTCTAGCTTGATATAGTTTTTGGCAAGTAATGTTTTAGCACTGATGTCAGTCTAGGGCCATCAATGCATCTTTGTTAGGTCCAGCATGGGCACGTAATAAGAACATTGCAGAGCTGATTGTCTAAATCTAGAGGGGCGTTTTGCTAAGCTTTTAAAGCTAGTGGAAAAAATAAGTCGGATAAGTCTTAGAAGTGATATAGCTGGATCAACGAGTAGTTATTAGATATATAGATACGCAACAAAAATCGAATTGTTAACCTTTGTGTTTGACACTTTTAATACTGAATATATTGATTAAAACTTAACTTCCCCAAAAAGTTGAATACAGTGTGTTTCCTTGGTTTATTTATGGCCATTCACACGTTTTAATGAGTAAATTAATCTTTTATGATTTTATTCTCGCTCCATTTTTGTGAGGAATCTTTCACCTGATTTTGTGCTATTTATAGCCGTATGGTAGAGTAATGTGAAACACACATTTTCGAAAACCTCTCCGTTGACGAAGGCGACTTGAGGGAAAATGAAAGCGTTTGCTTCGGAGACGTAAACAACTTGGGGTAATTACGCTGTGCAATTTTAAAATAACTGCAAAATTACATTGAAAGTTAATTTTATGTGATAGAGAGAGAGGGCTATAACTCGATTGGCGTATGCACCCCTCAGCTATGACGAGTAGTTACTTGAGATGCCCTCTGCATTTATTACTCTATTGAGTTATCAAGAGCCTTTTCAAAATGCAATATATTTAATTTTCAGAGGCTGAAATGTGAAACGGCGGGTTTTACCTGTAGGCACATCTAGTGTAAACGGCTCTGCATTTGCATGTCAACTGCTTTAGTAGCACAACACATCTAGGTGAGGAGAAGTCAAGCTCGGCTCTATTTATACTGTTTGCCCATGTTGACCTGCTGTCCCATATATGGGTGCTGAGCCCGCTGCGGCACACAGACACTGTTAAGGTGTGTAAGTTTGTCACAGTTGCCACAGCGTGTGCCTGCTGTTTTATTAACCACTTGCAAATATATATCATATTAAAAAATATATGTGCACACACACACACACACACACACACACATATATATACTGTTATTATACATATATATAGGGGTGTTGCAATATACCAGTATTGACAATAACTGTGATATTTAATACCACCATTATCGTCAATACTGTGTTAATTCTATATTGTATTATCGTAAATAATTAATCTCCTGGTTAAAGCTTTGCCTTAGAAATCTCAATGGTTACAACCTATCTGTGCCTCCCTTTAATGTTGAGTTTGATTCAATAGAAAAAAAACACAAAATAGAAATTAAACATGAATTTTCTTTATAGCATAATTTATTTTTAAAAACATGTATATATATACATATATATGTATGGTGTATATATTTATGTATATATACTGTATATGTGTGTTTATATACAAAATAAATACACATATTAAAGTCACCTAACATTTTAAAATGTTCAAAAACTAGTGTGTGGTGTGTGTGTGTGTTTGACTTCATTCATTCATTCATTTAATCATTTAATTCCATTCTTCATTTACATTTAGATTTTTACATTTGCAATAATGCTTACATTTTTTTTAGATTTTCCTTACATTTCCACAAAATCCACAAAACGTCCTCAATAGGAATTCCTGTCCTATAGAATGTGATAGATAGCATTTGGTAGCGTTCCATTGTGAGGGTGTAGAGAAGGTAAACTTTGAAAACAAATGAAGTAATAAGCTGGAGCAGACAGACAGCAGTCATTACCTGACAAACAGCAGTGAGCGCTCTACTTGTTGATGGAGGACTTCCACAACAACGTCGATCAGGCAGTTTGCTCCAATAAAATAAACAGCATCATTTACAAACTACATAACCTTTATACCGTACCAATCCTTTGTCAAACAAACCAGAAAGAATCAACCACAAAAAGAACTGGTTTGTGGGAAAGCGAATAAAGAAAATAAAAATAAATGGGAGAGGAAAAAAGCTTTGCCCTCGGGCTGTGTGTGTGTGTGTGTGTGTGCGCCGAGCCATGGGATCCAGCAGACTAGCAGAGATGCATGAAGGCTCTGCAGTTTCATTGTCTTAAGACCACTGATACAATCTAGCGAAGGGCTATATTGCTTAAAGCTGTGAGTGAATGACATATGGAGGACTGGTGTGAAGCAAACTCCCCTGTGCCTCCTCCAAACTAAAGTCTTCCTGTTAGAGAGAAGCAAGCAACTTACTGCGCTTTCAGTCTGCGAGCTCCCTCCCTCTCTCTCGCTCGCTCTCGACCGGCTCTCTCTCTCTCTTTTACTCTTTTTTTTTTTTTTTTCTCTTTCTCAGACACTAGCTGGTCACTGCCTGCAGCAGTAATCGGACAACTCTCGTTCTTGCTCGGAGTCTGTCTCTTGAGATCTAGCACGGGGCTCCACTGCTTTTCACCCTTAAAATGAAAAAGAAAAAAGTTGTCTTTTATCGGTAATCTGTGCGTTTCGACTCAAGTGAAGTTTGTTTTTTAACAAGTTCTTTATTGCTCTGGAACGGAGAGAAAGTCAACAGAACATTGCAAAAAAGGAGGAATACAAGAAAACGTACAAGGATTCTACTATAATTGTAGTAAGTACCGTTTTGGTCATTTGTGTCTGTTTTTGTTTTTGTTGTTAGAATTTGGCATTTTTTAGATTGTGGTGTTGTTTCACTTTTAAACTCTTTGTATCAGTTGTAAACATGGATCTTCAACAGAATACTTTTAAATAGAGACATTTTGTAAAACACTCCCTTATATTTTATTACACTTGGATCAAGTTGTTTTTAAATGTCAGAATGAAAGGGATTTTCAAACCACAACTAATCACCCCAGGCATGAAACAAATAGTTTTTGTGTTATGTCAAAAAATATATATTTTCATAAATTGTATATATGTAAGACCCCTGCAGTATGTGCTACTTTAATCTTTTAAAGATTGTTAAGTAAAAATATTGAATTTTTTTAACGACAACCCTGTTAACAAGAGAATTTCTAAAAAGCAAACCAATATTGCTGAAGTTTCATATTATTTTCGAAACAATTTGATATATAAAAATTGCTGATGTCAATATCACACAAAATATTTTAAAACAAAAAATATTTTAAAACTATCACAAATATGATACAGCATTTTGAGTTCACCTCATTCATTGCTATACATTTGTATAAAATAGATATATTCTTTTAAATGTTTTGATCCAGTATACAAAAATACAGTTTTTGAAACATTTTGTAACACAACATCAGCAACTTTAGATTTTTAAAGTTAAAGTTTGTAAGAAAGGAATCATGTCGCTGTCACCGTTTACCGCTCAAATTGAAATCCCCAGTGACTCTCTCTCACCTGAGAGCTCACGCACCTGATTCACTCCTTCCTTTCAAAATTCACCTTTTCCCCTCTCCACAACCCTCAGGTGACAAGAACCTTTTTCGAGACCTTAAAACAGGTGTAACGAAATAAGATATAACATTATAAATAATGGCCAATGTCTTGGTCTAGAATATCCTTCTGCTCAATACGTTGCTTGTAAAACGCAGCAGACTCGCCACCGAAGATCCTATTCAGCTGGCAGAATAAACAAAACCATTTCAGTTTAGCAGTTGACATCCAATGCCATCTGCTGCAGGCAGGAATGCTTAAGGATAGACAGACCGGCAGGCCGGGTGCAGATTGGCGTCTTGTAAGACATCGACACACGGCCACCAACAGAACCCTATACTTTTCGGAGAGGTTTTGTTTTTTCTTCAAGTCCGTAGTTGTTAGCAGCACAGTATACTTTATATATAAATCTTTATAAATATATTTAATATAGCATTTTCTGGTGCAATGTGTAATTTCAGTTGGCTTGTAAATATTTCTGTATGTCTCAAAGCTTTAAAAATCTATTCTTTATTTGTGTAGTTTTTGACCTCTTTTAATTCTAAAATGTTTGATAAAAATCTGCTTTTAAAATATAGTTTATTACAAAATAATCAAAAAGTCGTCCCCCGGCAGCTGTTATTTAAATCGCAGTGTTTTTGCCGGATCACGTTAATGCAGGCTTGCCTCCAGCCGCCCTTTTTGTATTCTTCACACAAAAAGCCTGTTTATCTAATTACCTCATAATGGCTTGCTTGATTTGGATTGTTTACACACGGTATTTGTTTTAATAAGTTAGACTGCATTAAGCTCTTTCTGATAAGCCCCCATGCACTCAGACCCACGACGTGCCGTCATTTGCCGAGGGCCCAATGCGTTCCGTATGTGTGCAGCCGGAGCCCGTTTCCGACTTGGAAATGGTGTGTGGTGAAAGATGCAGGGTCAATTGAAACTGCAGCGCTCTGCTGTTTATGAGATAGGGACAGCGGAAACCATTTGTGGCAATTAGCTGTTTACTAAATACAGTAGAGTGTTATTTTGTTAACATGCCACTGTTTGTCTCAGGAAAGCGTAGCCGAGGGAGCAGGAAATAAGGGCTGAGAGGCTCAATTGATCACGGCTCTTCAGCATTTAGAAAATCCTTTGTGTTTGTTTACATGTAAATCAAGGAGTTTGTTTACTTAAGAATGGTAGCAGAGGATGAGCTCAACCTGAGTATCATTTGTTTTTGTGCTTGTTGGATTTCTGCGTAAAAGCTGAATTTTTACAGTAATGTAGTGAAAGAGAAAAACAAAAAGGAATAGTTTTTATAAACTGTTATAAAATGTTATTTGATTGATCAAATTTAAAAAACGTTTTAAAGTTGCAAATTTAAACAAATCATTTATTCCGTGAGGCAGATTCGACAATCTAAAATTAAAGGCCGAAGTGAGACAATAATATCAATTGAAGTGTTTTTTTCTGTGATACTCCGTTGGGGAGAATGTGATCGGATGTGTAGCGTAAATCTCCTTTGATGGACACTGAGAGTGGATGGACTTCTGGAAATAATTTAGCGGGTTGAGAAGCTCACAATTAAAAGATTAAATGTAGCTGTCCATCGCTCAAGCTCCATGTCAGATTGAAACAAAATGAAATAGACAAATTGCCCATCAGTAAACCACCACACATGCTCAGAGTCTTTAAATTAAAATTCTACAATTTTTAGATGTGTCTTTAAATGGAAAATTTAAAAAGAGATCATATATCTGAGGGTCCGTCCTTCCGTTGAAATGCGTGTTTAGCTCTGGTTTATGTTTACGTCTTTATTATTGCCTACATAAAAACTATATATCAATATATATTGATAGTCTTACAGTAAGTGGATGCTTTTAACTTCACATTTAATAACAATTTTACGGTTTAATATCATATTTCCAGTATTTTAGTGCATGTACAATTTCAAATCCATTGTTCAGTGTAGAGAGAAAAAAGCACTAAACCTCTATACCTGTGGTACATTAATTCCCAGTGTTTCCGGCACACATTTTCTTTTTTTCTTTTTTTGTTTTGTTGGCAGTGCATTTCTTTGCTCTGTGCTCATAGAGTCAAATAAAGTGTAGCATTTTGTAAACTGTGTCTAATTCTCATGACATCTGTGTTCAATTGTTGTCTACATCGACATTCTTTGCAAGTAGATTTATTTTTCCTGGGCCACCATGTGGATTCAGCTGACCAGCTTAAATTGGGATTACTTGTTGTAAAGTTATTTTGATTAAAGCATTGTTTTATAAAACTAATAACATATAACACATGTTTTGTTATAATCTATAAAATGCAATGTAGAATATGCTTTCCTTGCCCTTGAAAATTAAACAAAGCAATGCAACAAAATGAAAGTGCTAAACTTCCATTATGAACTTCTTAATTAAAAAAATCTCATTTTATTGCAGTTTTTGAATCATCATTTTTAAAAATCAAATTTTTATCTCTGACATTATAAAAAAACTGCATTCTGTTTTCCACCCTGAAGTGCTTTCAAATGGCATTAAACAAATATTTCAGGTGAATTTCATCTGTGTCTGTGCGAGCTCAGACAGCCCGCGTGCACCACAATGATCAATGTTAAAAGCCCGGCGGTGTTTGCAGATGGAAACGCAGCGCTTGAAATAAGCAAAGCGAAACAAAAAGCCGTGCAAACAGTCATGAGTGAAGCGTGTTTGGCTTTTTGATGACACTTCCAGGAACTCTTTGTTCTGAGAGCATCAAAGGCAGCTCAGTTCAGGTTGAATTAAAAAGAACATCAAAGATGCTGAATGCAGCCCCTTTCTGTTTAAACAATAAATATTTAGCTGCACCGGAGAAAGGCTTGTTTTTGCTTTTAAACCCCCCCGGCCCCTCCTCGGCCCTTCCCGTTCACCTGGTGAAAATCACCTGTTGGATAAGGGGCTCTGCCGTGAAACCAGCATGAGTAATGCTTCGTAAACCCTGTGCGCTGGAGTCTCCATTATTTGACCGTACAGAGTCCCCCGCCTCCCCATCCCTTGTTTATTTCTTTATCTCTCATTCCCGCAATGAAAGAACTTGCGCTGCACTTTTTATACAATGTCATGCTTTGGATTATGTAAGGAATGAATTTAGATATAAACGTGTGGCTAGACGTGTTAGAAAAAGAAAGCAGGGTTGAGGAGGGAGATATTCTAAAACTTGACCATTATTCATCATGGCTCGGGCATTGTGGGAAGAAAAAGGGAGGGGGGCGAAAAACACCAAGACCAAACAGCTCAGGTTACTACATCTCATGAAAACAGTCCGCCATTAAAAATTCATGCATTTTTTAGACATTTTTGGTGGAAAGGCGCTATAACCGTGACACAGATCCATCGACAGAGAGAACAGTTCGACCCTGTCCTGCTATTGGGTAATAGCGACACAGGTATACTGATTTTCTGATGCGGACAGCAGAATGTAATTGTCAACTTAAAAGATCCATAGCATTGTTATATCATATGCAGCTCCATATGTTCATCTTATGTATTCTAGACATCGTCATTGCAACAGATGCACTCCGTACTATCTGTAGCGGTCTAGTGTCCCCCCCAAAGCCTCGGGCAAAGTCACCATCACCCCCCCTTGACCATCATTAAGAACTGTCATTGTGCCTGGAGAGGGAGTGTAGATAAATTTCAGATAGTGTCAATTGCGGATGATAGATCTTCTGAAGATGCTAGGGGTGTCATGCCTGACTAGCTTCTGTTCAACAAACTCCCATTTCTCTCAACTTCACCCCCCCCCTCCACTTCCAGAGGCAACAGCGGCAGCGACCTCAAGCAGGCGCCCCAAGCTCGCTCACCCGAAGCCCCCCCTCCTTTCCTGCTTACCTTGGCTAAGCCGCTTTGCATGTTGATTGGGGGAGGACTAATCCAGTTTGCAGCTGTCGTTGACCAATGATGAATCACCTTTCCGTCATTCGGCTGCTCTCTCTCTCTCTCTCTCTGAGGGAGGGAAGACCTGGGAGGAGGAAACAACAGTGGAGGGGTTGAGCCTACAGACAATGTGCCTCTCTGTTCCACCAGCTCCTCTCTTCCCATTCTGCGCGAGAATAACAAAAATGTTTTCTCAGACAACGTCTATTGTGTCACGGATGGCTCTTCACAGTGGAACCGAGCTGAAATAACAAGGAGTGATATTGTTTTAGGGTCCTGGCAGGTGGATAAAAATGATAGGGAGATAAAAAGAGACAGAGAGAGAGGGAAAATTAGAAAAGACGATATTTGACACAGATGGTTAAGGCCCATCCAGTTCCAGGTAAGAGGAGAGCGGATTGGCTGCCAGCAGCATCAGTGCAGAGGAGTGAGTTGTTTAGCAAAGTGCTGCGGTTTTCGAGACATAACCTTTGCAGAAATCCTTCAGAAGGAAGTGTGTGGAACTTTTTGCAAACTTCTGAACATGTGAAAGAGAGAGAGATGTGTCAGAAAACCATTATTAAATGAGATCCGCTCATGTACAGTAGGAATATGTACATTTGAAAAATGTAAATTCTGTCAATCCAGCAGTTTAGGTGATACCTTTGACAAATCGATTGTGTGTCAGAAGCAGACGTTGTTTTTCAAAGCAAGCTCAGTTTTACGTTTTACGTGGCATGGATTCCTTTTCACTTCTTTTAACTGCTTCCATCTGTAACGGATATTTTATAAGTGATCGAGAACAACTACAAAAAAGAGGTATGAGAATTTATGCTGATAAATGTTTTTGGTTTCCTCTTTGTAAGTTATCAAATTTGAAATTGTCGATAGCAGGCACACAAGCACTTGACATGACTGGAATAATAATGCACATGCAGTTTAATTAGTACATTATTTTTCTGGAAACTAATGTGTGTTTAGTATTTCACAACTGATGTAAACACACATAACATACATCCAACCACAAACACACACATACTGGCCTGACCTTCCATTTGCTTTGCATAATAAAATCCTGCGAGTGTAAAACAGAGCCAGTAGAATAATGTTTTTAATGGCGTGGCCCTCGGTATACAGTATAAACAAAGAAACAATTAAGATGCGTGCCAGAGCAAACAGCACGCTTTAGTGAACTCTTCATTCACTCGCAGTGAGGTCCTCGAAATCACACAGCTCGGCTGTGACTGTTTCAAACCAGCGAACGCCCAGGAAAACAATCGTATGAAAATTGCAGCGCGCTGTGCGGGCCAGTCGTGGTTAATTTTTAATGCTTAAAATGAGAAAGTAAATCAATCATCAGATGTCTCATTAATTGTTAAATTTGTGTCTAATGTCATTTGATGTGTCTCAGGGGAATGCCCTGGTTAAACTTATTTCTCTGGAGAACTGTTGGAATGTTTTTTTGTAAAGCCTAGTTGTTTTAAATTAAGAATGAAATTTATGGTCAATTATTATGTTTTTTTTTTAAACGTTCTCTTTTATTGTTTATCTGTTGTTTTGTAGTTGTTATTCACTAACTATAAGTTCTTGTTTTTATTTGATTTTTATTAATTATTTTGATGTTGTTGCTTGTTATGTGAATATAGTTGTAAACATGTATGCAGTGGGGTCCAAATGTTCATGTTCATGAGTTCACATTAAAAGTTAAAAATGTAATCTTAATCAGTAAATCTGTAGGCTTTTCAATGTACAGCAGTGAAACAGTATAACGTAATAAATAAGAAATATTTAAGATTTACTGGTAGATCACTAAAAAAGTGAGCAAATTTATGACAATGTTAACTCGTTTTCTTAACTGCCCTTTGCACAAAAGGTCAGATTTCTTTGCTTCCATTAGAGAACACAAGATGCCCTTTGGAACATTCTCAAATCATGCTGGGATAACATGCATCATCAGGTTTTGCACAAGCTTGTGGCGTTCATGCCAACCTGAGTGCACGCTGTGAAATGATCAAAATCATGTGCATTTCTTTTTACTCAAATTATTATGCTCATTATTATAAAAACATTTGTATTAAATGATACAATGCAAAATAAAAGTAAGTACGTTGTTTGGACCCCACATGTATAACAATATTTTTATTAATGTTCAGTATCAGTGTTTAAATAATTTAAATGACCTCCTGATCTCCATGTTAGTTTATAATGTGTGTGTGTGCGTGTGTATCAGGGCTAACGTCTGTGCGTCTCTTCTCAGGTCTATGGAAATGCAGGATCTAGCTAGTCCACACAGCCGAGTAAGTGGAAGCAGTGAGTCCCCCAACGGTCCCAACATCGACAACTCGCATATAAATAACAATTCCATGACACCAAATGGCACTGAAGGTGCGTCTCTCCTACCTCACTCGGCCCATTTACTTACATTACTGTGAATTTGTAAGTGCTGTAGCACACGGGTTTCTCTCCGGTGGTGCTTTTTTACCCAGCACAATACCATTTGTGACCTCTTAACGTACAAAGTTGATCCCTGTTCAACTTGTATATAGCGTGCCATATTATATGCTCTCTTTGTCAGGGGGATATATTTAAAACAAAATATTCATTTAAAGTGCAGTGTGTGCTCATTTAAATACTGAAATTGTCTTTTCCTATTTTTTTAAAAATTCATGAAAACATTATTTTAAATAAGTTTATTTATAAATGTAATGTCTTATCCACCAGTGCACTTCAGCAGTACATAAATGCATTTGTACTGTATGCGCAGACTATATAAATATATACCATTTACTATTTTCACGGCTCACGTTACAGCCCATAAGAACTGAATCGGCTCTGAGTAGTTTATATAATGTAATCTTATGTGGTTTTCTTCCATTTCTCCAGTGATAAGCCCAAGCCTGTGACGTTGCATATTGTCATGTGTCCTATCCCATTCTTTCTTCCTATAGGTGATAACATCACTATGCTTACCACAGCTGACTGGTTGTTAAGTTCTAGTTCACAGTCCGCTGCAGGTTTGTGCAGTTCTAGTGAATCAATGAAAGGACAATACTTGGCGTTATATCTCAAATTACAGTTTTTACACGTTCATTTAACCCTGAGGCAAACACAATTTTGTGTCGAATCCAACTTTGATCTGCTTCAACTATTGTGCCTTTCATTAGGATTGTTTGGCATTTTTGTGTTGTGTTCTGGTGAATCTGTCGAAAGCATGGTTTGAGACTTTTGGCTTTGATTCCACACTGTCAATGAACGGTAAAGCTGTGGGCACGCGTAATGTGCATTTTATTTGATGTTCCGCGGGACGGTTTTATGGTTTCGTGTGGTATGTGATAAGACTTGACTGCTCCAGTTTCTGCATGCTATTCTCCCATATCCCTTCTGAAAGGTAGGGGGGTTTAGGGGGGAGGGTATTGGTGCGCATTCAAACCGCTCCCTATCGACATATGTTCCTTTGAGAGACAACCATAGCAGCAACATGTTCGACATGACAAGCTGATGGCTACCTCAGCCATGAGGGATTTCAATGGGCATGACTCCGTACCCACATAGTGAATTTTGTTTTCATAAAAGTAAAACTCCACCCTCCTACCCCCTCCCGAGACAGAGATGAATTCATTTCAAAGATCCGGGCCTGTCTAAACGCTGTGAAATTGTCTCCCGGTTGCCCTCATTGCAGTGTGGAGCAGGCGGGTCAAACACATCTTATACGCCATGCATTGCCTTGACATATCAATTATAGTGCACGTCTATGCATTCCACAGCTTATTCGTGTCATTAAATTCCAACTTTCTTTGCCTGTTTTTAATGCAACGTAAAACCCTTCCGGTAAGAAATCAAGACACTAATAACCTTTCAAATAGAATTATACAACAGGTCACATTTGAACAATTTCTATATACAGTAAAAATTGTGTCTAAATATTTTTTTTTTCTATTTGAGCGTCTGGCCCTCAGTTTGCTTTTTTTATGCATTTAAATGAGAGCTCTGAGTATGGCCATTGTACTTAAATCAACACAAGAGTTTGTGTGTTTTGGAGGGGAAGTGTCCTCCTTTTATTTGTACTACAGATTAGCATTTAATTGTTGGCCTGTCCTGTGGGCTGGCCGGGGCTGAACTGCGGAAACCTGAAAGCTCCATTATCTCAATAGCGACTCCATTTCATTACACCAACCGCCTAATGAATGCCACGCTGCCAGCCAACAAACCGCTTGGATGTGCGCTCCGCAGTCTGTTTTCCGCCGCGTTTTAAATTCGCACATTACCCCAGATTAAGTCTATTGACTTTACGAGTGCAGAGGGTTTGTCTGTGTGATTATTAAGCGGGATAACCGGCCCGTGTCACAAACGTCCTGGTTTCCTTCTGTTTGCAGTTAAAACAGAGCCAATGAGCAGCACTGAAATCACCAACTCTGTAGCAGACGGCTCCCTAGACAGCTTCTCAGGATCAGGTATGACACGCGCGCACACACACACACACACACACACACACACACACACACACATGGTGATGTGTGAGATGATCTTAGAGATGAATGACTGATAAGAAAAGGCACAGGAAGTGTTTGACTCCTAAACGTCTAAACTTAATACCCAATTTATGCATGTGAAGTGGAATATTTTGTTAATCGTGGTTTCATTTTACCAATGGAAAAACAAATTAAGGACGGTAGATCTTAACATACGCAGAAACACGTGAAGTTTAAATTACAGAAATGAAATGCCTTTTTGTACTTAAAGTCTTACAAAGAAAAATGCAACAGATTTTTCTCAAACCACAAAAATAGCTTGCGTTGTAAACGTTACACTCTCCATGGTATATTTTGAAACGAGCGCATACAAATTTAGGTGGATCCGCTCCATGTTATAGACCGCTCACATTACTTACTAAGCAAATGCCAGTGAATGTGAGAACTCTTCATGGAGTATTACATTCCTGCTAATTTGTCTTATTTCCCTACCTATTTGACTAAGTACCTGATACTTTTATGTTAGACCTATATAAATCACAGCTCGGACTTCTATCTCTGACAATATAAATGAAATGTAGTCATTTGAGACTCTGGTTTATACTCGGGGGATGCCGCAGTGCCGTGGTTGTGTGTTTGTCCAGGCCAGGTGCTGAAGTGTGGGGAAAAGCTCCTGGTTTCAGGGTGTAGAGAATACAGTTACACAGAGCGGGATCACCCTAACTAACTTTTACTGGAGATGTCACAGCCGATTATACACACAAAGCGTAACCATCAAAATATTCGTAATGTATCGTGATAGCTCCTACACTGAAGAGAGACATCCTGCAAAAGCTAATGCACCAAAACTTGTATACATGATGATGTATATTTTGTGTGTGCGATCTTATACATGGATGTTCATTCTAATGATAACAATAAACATCAAATTCTCAATGATAATTAACATTAATTTCATTGCTGTCCTTACGAAACCTAAGATTTCCTCCAGTTTTCCTGTAAAAAAAATCCCTGTACTTTTTAAGTGATTAAATACTGTGTTGTCAAAGTTGACAAGCACTTTTAAGTTAGATATTTGCAAAATCCAGAGATAAATATAAAGGGTGACTTATAATAATGATATATGGCAAAAAAGAAAAATCGCGAAATATGGAGATACAAGGTTTCATAAGGACATCAGCGATATTCAGTAGTTGTCAAAAGTGATGTCCAGTTTTGGACAATTGACATTTTTGCTCTTTTTTCCCAAATATTTATAGTAAAGACGGATTTAAAAATTGCATTGGTGTGTTTGGGGTATAAACCAAAGTTACACATGTGCGGTTTATAAATGCATAGCATTGGAGAAAGACAACAGAATGTTCAACAAATATTCAACAAATAAGTAATAAAATTGTAGTCAAATATGCTTTATTTACAGGGAGCTTTTTGTTTTTCAATGGATTTTTTGTAAGTTTGAATGCATATTCTCTGATATGGTTTGCCTTTTTGCCAAAAAAAATTGTCCGAAAAGTACCTTAAAAGTTTTTGTCCATTTCGTACTATTCACCTGATATTTTAATGGTTTCATCTAACCGGAGGGGGCATTAAAAACAAATGAAGAGTTTGGTTCCAAAATGAGATAACCGGATATTAACCGGAATGCACAATAAAAGAGCATGAATTTACAATAAACAACATCAATTTTATTACAATTATAGTAATAAAGTTTTCTCAGTGTACCTTTAAGGGGTCTACAGTTCCAGCCTTAGAACTCCCAGACTTGAGCTTTGCATTCATTGACACATCAAAAGATCTCATGTTGCTCTTCAGTGTTTGTGTGAGTTTACTGAATGGCCCTCCATGCCGTCATTAAGGGCCGGGAACCACAGGGCCGGTGTCTTTCTGATGAAAGCTGCTTGTGTTTAGTACTTACCTGTAATCAGGCCTACTGGCTTCTTATTGTGTCGTCAACTTCAAGCCCTTCACTGACCAGTGCTATACATCATTCTCTGTTTGTGTGTGTGGACACTGGGCCCTTCCAATCTGTGTTGGTTTTTATGCGCACAGTCAGCAGAAAAGCCTCCCATTTTACCTGATTATTTTCCTTCGTTATTGCTCTTCATTTTTCAACCAAAAATAAGGTTTGCGAAATAAATAGTGCAACGCAATGTAATTACGGTTGCCTTGGATTCGAGAAGTTCTGTTGGCAAAGAATAATATTTACCTTATTTTTAATGTCGAATATGTGCTTGACTCTTCTCTCCGCAGCCATTGGAAGCAGTGGCTTCAGCCCAAGACAAACTCACCAGTTCTCTCCCCAGATTTACCCTTCCAAGTAAGGCTCCTTTTATTTTTCTTTAAAAAATAAGCAGCATCCAACTTCATTTGGACCTTTAATTAGATCCTTCTGCCAGATCTTGGACCCTGCAGCCGCTTTGTTTGCATTGATCTCAGCAGCTTGCGCGCTCCAAAATCTGTTGTAATTATTATCTTGCAACAATTTCCCCACTGATTTATTTTTCTTTCGCAATGTATATCAGCTGCTTAATGGCTGTATTTTTCTCTCTTTCACAGCTTGGCCAAATATTTATGATTAAGTAGCAGAATGTGTCTGTGAGCAAATTGTACGATGTGTGCTTTTGGGTAAAATATGTCTTTCTCCGCTCTTTTGCCCACAAACAGCAGACCTTATCCACACATTCTTCCGACTCCTTCCGCCCAAAATATGGCCGCGTACGGACAGACGCAATACACCACAGGAATGCAGCAAGCTGCTGCCTATGGCTCGTACCCTCAGCCAGGACAGCCCTATGGAATTCCAGCCTATGGTAACTGCAGTAAGAAAAAACAGCATTTCAGTTGGCTTGTTTTCTGTTCTTTAAAGCTTTGTTATCCAGGATTTAATTTGCGCTTCACTCAAACAGATTCAAACTCTCACCGTAGTAAAAAGTGTCCAATGGTAACCATAGCTAACACTACTATACCAAAGTCGATAGCTTGATTGTTGTTAGCGAAATGAACCAATATTCTTTAAAAATTATAATAACTTTGTAAAAATCGGTCTTGTATTTATGACATGTTACTTGTTAAAAGCAGATTCATTTTTGGATAAACTGTCCCTTTAATTTTTAACTCAAATTTACAAGTTTCCTAAACCACTGCAGATTCAGAGAATCATCCTCAATGTTGATTGTTTAACTGAAATTGGAGATTTCGAAACAAGTTCACAGTGCTGTTACACTTTGAGAACCCGACTTCAACTGTAAATATTCAGTCCAAGGGATTGAACGTTCGGAAACCTTTGCGAAAATATGCGCACGGATAAAGTTGTTTAGGTAGCTCAATCTTAGATGTGCTCCAGAGAGTTCCGATGTTTGTTTGAGTGGAAGCAAATCGCAAACCTGCACTGGGCCTGATTCATCCTGATACGCTGAGTTTGGCGCTTTATCTGCTGCTTTATTGCAAAGCTACCATCATTCCCTGAAGTGAAACGGTACTCACCGGTACGAAGTTCAGCCTATTCTGCGCTTATTCTGTTTACAGTATCAAAAATGATTCTTGCGTGCCGACAGCTCTTGTAAACCACCAGTAGTCTCTCTGTCTCTGCTTGTCCAGTTAGTCTCGCAAGCCAAGTTTTGACCAAAAGCATTCAATCTGTTGTCTTCTACTACAGAATGTGATGAAGCCGTCTTACCGATACACTTTGATTGATTTTACACTACGTTTACAATTGTGCATCAAGAAATTGTTTGGCAAATATAACTTTCTGTCAAAATTCCTGAATATCTTTAATACATCTTCGCAAGTTTTCTTTTTTTTTTAACAAAGAATGGGATTAAATGTTTTGATTTGCGCAGACTTTAAGGAAAGAATAAATGTTTTAAATAAGTTTTAACGGCAGGTTAAGTTATCATGTTTACTACATAAAGTACTTACATTAAGTATATATTTACATTATATATTATTCATAAAAATAGCAGGAATTTCTTTCCACTTCGTGCACTTGATTTTGCCTTTCGTACCTCAGGCGTAGCTTGAATCATGGCCCAGTGAAAAATAGCCGCCATCTTTTCTCTTTCTTGTCGTGGACGGAGTAACACTGAGAACTGTGCATCATACTGCTCTGGTGTCACTAACTGATTTAGGTCCATTGTGGGCAGGCATCAAGACAGAGAGTGGACTGAACCAGGCCCAGTCTCCAGGCCAGAGCAGCTTCCTCAGCTACAGCTCCGGTTTCTCCACACCTCAGACGGGACAAGCGCCCTACAGTTACCAGATGCAAGGTCAGAATCTCCCCTCTTTTCCTCCTCTGGTTTTGCGGGTAGAGTGGCAAAATAGAGGTTTGATTCCTTTCCGCCCCCCTTCAAAAGAGGACACAATTAATGGCAGACACAGACCGAATCATAACATCCCCGAGCAGATGCTTGTATTGGGTTGTTGTTAGACACAGTCTTTTTTGCATTAGGCCATAAGAGAAAAAGGACAGATGGAAAAAATAACTGGCTTTTTCCCCCTATTAAGACCAGTCTTTTTCTCCATGTTTTGGCTTCGTGCTCGGCCTCGTATGTTCTTATAAATGTTTGCTTAAGAGGGAACACCCGGGACTCTTGTCTTTGAGGTCAGTTCATAGAAGTCAGATTTGTAAAGGGAATTCAAAGTGCGTCAGGCAAACCATCCGCCACCCAGCGGGGACATAGCCCATGCGTCTCTCTCTCGCTTCTTTGTGCTTTTCTCCGAGTTTTCAACAGCGAGGGCTGTTCTGAGCTCTCTAATCTCCAAATAATGTGTGACGGTAGAAACATCTCCACGTTTTTTGGAAAGTGCTGCAGAGCATCTCACAATAAATAATGTGACACATGCGGTCTGTGCAAGCTTCTTTCCATGGCTCATAAGTAAAAACCGCTGATCATGCTTCAACACCAGGCCTGTAAATGTTACTCTGACCGCTGCCGTCTTAAGGCGTGTTCACACCCTCGAGATGAGACGTGGCTAATATAAATCTAAAATGTTTGCAGACAGGCCTAATTTTCTTATGCATTGAGTCTAATGCTGAATTTTCTCAAAATGCAGAATGCCATTATATTATATTATATATTATTTTCTCTTTGAAATAAAACATTAGGGCTGTCAAACGATTAATCGCATCTAGAATAAAAGTTTGTTAACATAATTATATGTCTGTGTACTGCGCATATTAATTTTATAAACACATACACACATGCATATATTTAAGTAAAATATTGACACGAATAAACATTTATAATTTTAATTGTTGTTCAATTTAAAAAAATACATGTTCATATTTTCTAAATATGTATACATGTATGTGTTTATAAATACAAAATGAATATGCCCAGTACACAGACATATATTATGTAAACACAAACTTCTATTCTGGATGCGATTAAACGCGATAAATCGTTTGACATCTCTAAAAAAAATGTATACTGAATACTGTTGTTTACCCCAAAAATGTACTCATTATTTATCCACCCCTTCATGTTAAAGACTCTTTATAAAAGTACTAGAATGAACTGTCCTTGTATGGAAACCAATTTCAAACCGCCTAAATAACAACATGTGTTTTTTTGGGTGAGCTGTTCCTTTAAGAGCACTTATTTGGTTTCATCCCACACTGACTTTTAGAATAGATCATCCACTGACACTGAGGTACCTTCAGTCTGCCATACATAGCCCACACAGCAGTAAACACATTAGCCACTAACTGCGAAAGCAGATGACAGATGACCATTAACCAGACCAGTCTGTCCCTATCGGCTTCCTCCTGATGCCTCATCGATTGGGCAGGTCTGGACTCACAGGAAGAGTCTGAACGCGGTAGCGTAGACCACCCCCCTCTATACGATACCAACTGCTGTCCTATTACCCCAGTAGAGGCCGACTGCACCCAGCTGTCAGAGGGAATACAATTAAATTAATGTTTTTACCCAGCGCTTTTATGTCTAATGGAACGGCACTGGGTTTCGAGATGAAGGTCTAGAAGTGTAACACAGAAGGATCTTTCGGGCTTCAAATGGTCAGGGAGTCATCACAGAGGGAGAGACCGGGGCTAGTTGTCACACTCCAGACTAAATTTTAAAGGTTGGTTTACTTTATAAAGTCTTGCTTTCTAAAAATGCATTGAACAGCGTATTGATCTGCTTTATAAAAATGTTAATGATTACGAAAAAAAAATGGAAAGGATAATGTACATAATTGTAAAATTATTGTTTTTCCAATTGGCTCTGGTAGGACGTTTATGAATAAAGAATGCACTTTTTCTTTACTTCACATCTGCCTCATGTTGACTTCTTTTAGAGTTTGCCAACAGTAATACGAAAGTATGATTTTTTTTATAAACATAAAAATACATTGCTTGAGAAAAAAAAAACATTTGTGTAAACAGACTTTGTTACTGAGATAAAGCCCTTACGACAACTTGTGACAACTAGCCCTGATCTCCCCACCACAGAATAAAGAGAATTATCAGAATTGTTACTGGCCCCATTTCAGAAATACCAGTCGACTATTGGTCTGTAATTTTCTCTCTGTTAGTGGAGATTTCCTACTTGCCAACACATTTTAGCACTCGACTGAATTTCCCTCAGTTCATCCAAGTTTAAATTAGGAATTAATTTGATATTTTCACACCTGTTTGAGCTTTGCTTCCCTTGCTGCGAGCTTAATAGCTATGCAGCACGAAAGTAGGACTTCACTGACCGATTTTCACCGCGACCAGAGGATAATTACGGCAACGATCGGGCCTCCCTCCATTCCGCACACAGTGTGAGAGAGGCAGCAGACTGCTTTTTAAAGAAGCCCATCTGGACTTGATCGCCAGCTCCCCAGAGAGGCCGACAAAACCTCTGCTACAAATATTGTGCACTGATGATAGACATAGCCCATGGCAAGAGGACTGATCAAGCAAAGCAAATGGACTCCCAATTGCAGAGGCCATAAGGAGAGCCAGTGTCTCGTCTTAACTGAACTAACTGGAGCAAGACAGAGAGGATGGGGGAAGGAACGGGGGGTTTTGCCCCTGGGAAAAACCAGACCTCTCCCCAGCATGGAGTCATTCTTTTGGGACCGGAGGGGGTCTTGCTGGGCTTTTATGTGGCTCCGTGCTCTCTCCGGAGTCAACTGCTATCCCATAAGTCCAGGCTTTTATGACTGTTTGAACTGTGGATTTAGCTAATTTGTTGTGCGACGGGAGTTTGATGACTCTCACTTTATGTGAGAGTCTGTGTCTGGAGAGGAAAACCAAACGTTTCTGAAGCAAATAGTGGGAGGAGAGATAGAGAAAGAGAGAGAGAGAGTATACATGAAAATGAGCAAGCAAAAAAACTATTTTCCTAACGACCAAAAGATGAATTTTGTCTTTTTCACTGAAAACGATTTCTCTTGATTTTGAAATTGATTTACATCTTGATTTTATAAAATAAAGCTCCGGAAAAAATTAATAGAGCCCTTCAGTTTTGTCTTTAATGCTGCATTTCAACAAGCATTAAAAAAGCTCACATCTTGTTTTCTTTGGAATATTCAAGAACTGAAAACATTGCATCTTTTTTATTTTTGACGACTTTGTATTCAGTTTTCTGCAAACAAATGCAAATAATAAAACAATAATTATATTCGATTTGTTTTATTTGAAATTTTGTCAGTGGTTCACAAAGAGAAACAAAAACAATCATTTTACTTAAACACCTTTGATTAATAACCTATAAATAGTAAATTCAGAACAACTGAAAATTATTTAGCGTGTGGTCTCTTTTTTTTTAGATTTTAAGTCTGTACATTTTGTGTACAGACCTCATTGGAAACGCATCAGTGCAGCTGTTCATTCGCTTAAAATCTGTTAATGTTATGAGAAAATGCTTCTGGGAAAATACTTTCAGTAAACATCACTTTGTAAGCTTTGAGAAAACTTCTGAGCCGGGGCTTGATGTGATTACAACGCAACAGAAGCAATGAAGATTTCATACCTTCAGGCCGTCCCGTTCCCTATAACTCATGTCACGTATGTTATTAAGTCATTAGATGCTATCTCTCCATAAAGAGATTTAATTACCCAGAAGGTGCTTCTTCGGGCAGCTTGAAAAGCAGACAGATATGCATATTCATTGAGGCAGGATGTCAGGTAAAAGACCACCCCACCCCTCCCGTCCCCCCCACGGAGAGGATAACACAGTGCCACTGTTTCTGTTATTGTAAGGGTAGCGATGGATGAAATAATAGACCCGACCCCCTTTCCGACCATCAGATCTGATCACAGATACAGAGAGAAGAGATAGCAAGAGAAAAAGCCACTGTTGTATCCCCCCCACACGCACACAGACTCACAATCCCTCATGCCCCTATGATACCCGCAAGGCTTTTTTTTAATGCCTTTGAGTTGGATGTTAAATCTGCCTCAATCTAATTGATAAAACAAAAGACACATTTTGTCTGCTTTTCTACCATTATACTGTTTTATGTTGATCTTTATTATGGCCTGATGTATACTGTATCTGTTTTACGAAAGTCTTGATGCCTATCACATCTGATCAGATTTTACTCTGCATATGTAGATAACTCACCGTTTTGTCTTTCACTGGTAGGAGGCAGTTTTACAACGACTTCAGGGCTTTACACTGGAAGCAATTCCCTCACAAATTCGACCGGATTCAACAGTACACAACAGGTAGCTATTTTTACATTTTCTATCTCTGACTCTGGTCCGCAGCGCATGTTGAAATTCCCTCTGTGTCCACCGTAGCCTGTAACATTTTGGCATCCGCACGCCGTATTTTCTCCGGCCTCCTGGAAGCTTTTATAGAACATGTGTACGCTTGCATATTACTCACATGATATGAATCACTCTAAATGTCCCGACCACTGTACGCGAGGATTACCTCTTGGTCTTTGTGTATGAATTATGCCACAAGCGGAGGAAAAGGAGAAAAGAAGTGAAGACAGATCACTGTCCAGATGTAGCACACGGGAGACATATGGTCACGTTTACGTTTTGGAATCTGCGCTGTGAAGTAGCAGCGTCGCTGAGCGCCTATCTCACGTTACTTCCTTGATGTCTTTTTGCAGGACTACCCCTCCTATCCCGCTTTTGGCCAGAGTCAGTACGCGCAGTATTACAACAATAGCCCGTACACCTCTCCGTACATGACCAGTAACAACACTAGCCCCACCACGCCCTCCACCACGGCTACCTACACCTTACAGGAACCTTCATCGGGCATCACCAGCCAGGCCCTTACAGAGCAACCTGCGGGTAAGAGGCTTGAGTGAATTTGTTTTGGGAAAATAGGTGGGTGGGGTGGTCCTGAAACGGCAGATTGAGATGTGATTGGCTAGTTTTGGGATATGAAATATTGTGAATTAAGAGTTAACTGTGAGTAACGGAATTAACGCACAATACCCTCCCATTGCCGTTACTTTGGACTAAATGGTCCCTAGGGCATAAACTGATCTGCTAAACTCAGATCTGCCACTGCGATGGGCACTGGAGGGGTAAATGGATCCAGCCACAATGTTCATTTGCCTTTTTTATTTTCCACCTCTGATACACGTTTTTCCTCTTTTTTTTTCTGCAGGAGAGTACAGTACAATCCACAGTCCATCAACCCCCATTAAAGATTCAGATTCGGATCGATTGCGTCGGGCCTCGGATGGAAAGTCACGTGGTAGGGGGAGAAGGAACAATAACCCATCCCCTCCTCCCGACTCTGACCTTGAGGTATTGGACCTCTGCCGGACTGTCAATTTCTCATACAAGCTGGAATAGTTGGAATAAATGATTACCATGAAACGTTTGATTATGTAGAAGTAGGTTTCGGTTTCTGGTTTAACGTAAAATAAAAGTCTGAGACGGCTAGTGAAAATAGTATTTTGCATTGCGGTACATTAATACAAATTGGAGTGCTAGCAAAAAAGTTAGCGACAAAACATTGAAATGCAAGCTTTTGATTTATCCTCTTACTTGAGCAAGTTTGTGCAAAATCTTGTAATCCATGATGTGTTAATGTTCATCTTACCGACATCTTATAAACATCTTACATGCTTCAAAGGAAGCATAGACGCACATTTGCTTACATTTGCTGCCTTGCATTAATTATACTTAAAGTATTTTCACGTCTTAACGTTAACTTTTGTTTTGTTTTTAATCCAAAAACTTCATTTATTTCCCGATTTTGATTTTGAATCCCAGATAACTAGTGTGAACTCAGACTTTTGTACTCTGCTGTATTCAAAAGAGTGCAGTAAGATTCAGAATTATTTTGCTCTATGAATATGCACTTATGACACCAAATTTAAGAAGCATTTTGCTCTTAAATTCTTTGTTTCTCAGCAGAAAATGTAGTAGTCTTCTACCTTTCTCTGCTGTACAGAACACATTCGTGATCGTTTCATTGCCATGACCTGGATCTCAGGACGGGTTTTGCCCCCATTAGCAAGCTGACATCATAGCATGTTAACAAATCTAGTTAATTAGTTTGTTGGTATTGATTGTGTTAATGCATCGGGGGAAGGAGATGGATGGTGTGGTGGTGGCTCTTCCCGCAGTTGTGGGGTGCTGTGGTGACCATGAACGGTGAACGACGTGTATAGATCCCAGGGCACATGAATCTATGCACCCTTCCTATTGACAATAAGATCATCTTGCATGCTGAGTGAGCCATTGATTTTGCTCTTTCTTTTCTCAGCGCGTGTTCATTTGGGATTTGGATGAGACAATCATCGTTTTCCATTCCTTGCTCACTGGGTCTTACGCCAACAGATTCGGAAGGGTGAGTGATGCAGCAGACACGGGCAAATATTGCCGCAGAGTTTAACAAAACACACTGAAAAGAGGGACTGTTTGGGTTTACGGTTCAGCTTCGTGGAACTCTGAGATCGCGTAATTGTTTCTTTTTTTAATAAGTTGGAAGAGGCCTCGCAGGCATTTGGCTTGGCCCGCAGCTGTCTGAGTTATGTGGCTGATACAGGCAAGGATTACAAGCCAGTTGCACTGGGAATGTCCATTGACACTTCCTACGGGTTTTCAGTATTATAAAAATCCTGCATTGTTAGTTTAATAAGTGTTTGCTTTAACTGCCATTTAAAAGAGGTAAGATTGTTATAGAATATCAAGAATAAATTGATTGTTACAGAATATCAAGAATAAATTGCTTGATGATAAACATCTGTATTTTTAGACGCTTATCTATATGAATTATATCGGTTAGGTTATAAAAAAAATGGACGTCATACCACTGAATTTAACAGGTTCAATGGGGTCGTGAATACGTAATGAAAACTAGTTTACTTCTGTGCCGTATTTGTTATTTTATTTGAATGTCATAGCTATATTTGAACCATAAAAACAAACAATTTGGGAAATATGGCAATCTCCAATTCTCAGGCTCTTTTAATGATCTCATAGCTTTATTTGACTTAGGAGACTGCTTACTGAATTCACCTTATTCTATTTTCCCATACACACACACACACATTTAATGCAGCTGTAATCTGAATTCAACTTGCACGTGTTGTTCGACTTTCTTTGTGAGAAGAATGTAAAAAGCTGCTTCCTAGTTTGAGGGAAATAAATCACAGAAGTGGCATTTTTTGGCTCTTGAAGGGTTTTCTTTGTGGTGAGTATAGATGACAGCAGCGCTCGTATGTCAGTGGAACGGGGCCCGGCGGCTGGTTTGTTCTCTTTGTTCCTTAGACAGGGTGTTTGATGGGGGTGTTGTTTTGTTTTAAGGGTGAGGGAGCTCTGGCCCTCGACCCTGCACTGTTTATTTACTTTATCTCGGCTGAGCATGCTGGGTAAAGAAGCAAAACTAGTGCCTCAACATGAAATGAGATGTGTTGGCCTCCACTCTCTCACACGCACATACACACACACACACACAACACACACACGCACGCTCGCACCTACACACACACACTCACTCATCTTAGTCATTCTTTCTTTCTTTCTTTCTTTTTCTTTTCCTTCTTTCTTTCTTTCTTTCTTTCTGTATTCCTTCCTTCCTTCCTTCTTTGCTCCCTTTCTTTCTTTCTCTCTGTCTTTGTCTTGCTCACTTTTCTCTCATAATCTGATTACGCATTGCCCTCCTACCCGAAATATACTTGTCCCCTCCACAACATCACAGACCACACAATGCTCTCTTAAACCATATCAGCATACTCATCTCAACCCGCTTACATTAAAACCCAAGGTGCTTCCCATTTCTCCGATATGAGCCTCAACATAAACAGTGTGAAACTCACTCACATTCACCAAAATGTATTTCCTCCAGGCATGCTGTTGAGGAAGAGCCCTATAAATAGAGCTATGCCGGAGAGCTCACCGCTGTGGTTATCAGTTATCCTAATTGGCATCAGAGTAGCTCTCTCCCATAAAGCTGATGGCTCGGGCCAGCTGTGTGGCCGTCAGCCTGGAGGGGAGAGCCGCGGGGTGAGGGGGATTTTAGAGGGGAGGACCTGGCGCCCTTTGCCGCGACGCTGATGTGTGGGGACAGGTGGCGACGGCAGCAGAAGACCCTCTGGCACTCCGGCCCGCTTGTATTCTTAACTCTCTTGCTGAATGATTGTTTAGATTTAATTGGAGAGGATCTGGCGGGCCGGAGAAGTGCACTTTGCATACCTCTCACCACCAAACCTGCTTTTATTAACTGTCAGATACACACGCAGGTGTTTATATTAAGCTGACTGAGTGGCAGGCTCGAAATAGACGGGAGGGGAGGAATATTCAAACGTGTTGTTTGCTTTGAGCATTACCACCCATAGTGCTATACAAAGCAATGAACTATATTAGGTTCGATATCGAAAAGTGGTTATATGAGTTATATTATGCGTGTAATAATATTGCCTATTAGTTCTTATGCATGCAGTTTTATTGCATAAAATTAAAAATAGTTTTGAATAATTCAGGTTTTTCGACACTATATAATGCGGACATTTGTTTCACCTAAAAATCAGTTTGATCATTGTTTGTGAATACACAACATTTTATTCAATGTAGTCAAGTTCACATTTGTCTTTTATCAACACAGTAATAATCCATATACAGAAGTTGGTTAACAAGTTATGCAAGATCCAAGAGTGTGTGAACCATCTGTTAATACCCATCACCAGTGACTTGGGCATTCTGTTCTACTTGTGTGGTTTCCCCTCCCAACTGTCCGCAGTTAAAACATTTTCATTGTGAGCGTGGATGTAATCAGTTAAAAGCTCAGCCGTTTCTTCAGGTGGGTTTAAGCTTTAATCCCTGCGGCACAGCTTTCTGACTCAGCACAGCCGCACAGACACCGAAATAAATCCCCTCCTTCATTTCATCTCTG
Organism: Triplophysa siluroides; assembly: GCA_006030095.1. Classification (NCBI taxonomy): domain Eukaryota; kingdom Metazoa; phylum Chordata; class Actinopteri; order Cypriniformes; family Nemacheilidae; genus Triplophysa; species Triplophysa siluroides. The sequence goes on along the minus strand of VCII01000935.1, from coordinate 3,537,821 downwards.
CTGTCCTGTCCCCTTCACGCACTCGCTCTATCCTCTTAATGAAGAACCAGAGAGCGGCCGCTGATAGAGACATAAGCCCATGTGGAATGAAGATTACGAAGATGATTTTAAACCGAATGCTTGACTAATGCATAAACACTCATTTAATAAGCCTTGTGGTCGCTTTTAGCGTGTATTATAGGGTTACTTCATCTTTAAGCTACTGGATCTATTTACTCCATGTGAAGAGTTTGGTTCCAAAATGAGATAACTCCGTATTTAACCATTTTCAAAAACCATGTTTTTTATTATGTCATCATGTTCAGTTTGTGTTAGTTGTCTGTATTTTTTGAGTTATTATGGCTTAAATCAAAACAAACCAACTGCAGTTTGATTGATATTAATGGGAATGCACAATAAAAAACTTTATTTATTTATTTTTTAAATGGAGTGATCTCATTTCGGAACCAAACTCTTCATATGCACTCCAATGAACGCTTAGCGTTGTGAATGCTTTGTGATCAAGCGCTATTGAACGTTTTGGAATATTCAACGTTCTTTAACGGATTCATAAATGTGCGCAGAGGTTCACTTTAATTAATTTTGATCTTTTTGTTTTTAAAGAAGCTTAAAGGACAGTTTAACTCTCCCAAAAAAATGTACTCACCTATGGTTTGTTTCAAATCTGTATATGCTTGTAACCAAACAGTTCTAGGACACCATTGACCACCATAGTAGGAAAAATCATAATGGTAGTCAAAAGTGCCCCAGAACTGTTCGCTTTCCTACATTCTTCAAAATATCTTCTTTTTTGTTCAATGGAACAAAAAATTTATAAAGCAGATTTTCCTACTATGGTAGTCAATGCTGGCCAGGAACTGTTTGGTTACAAGCATTCTTTCAAATATCTTTCTCTGTGTTCATCAGAACAAAGACACTGATACAGTTTTGGAAGAACTTGAGGGTGAATAAATGATGACAGAATTTTCATTTTTGGGTGAACTGTTCCTTTAATACAGTATACGTAGCAGTCACTTCCATCTACACACAGTATCAACTCTAACACAGCCACTGAGATGACCATTACTGCTGGTATTGCATTACTGTGGAAACAGAATACATTAAAAAAGAGAAGAGTCCATTATATTTGGAGTGAGTAATCCATTTTGATTACTGCCAATGCACAGGTTCATACATTACTCGGTTAAGCAGTTTTGCGAAGGAAAAATGTGCATCTTCCCGTTTCTATTAAATTCCCACCTTGAACCTTTTACAAATAGTTGGAAAAATACTTTATCTGACGTGAGATCAGATCGTGGAGGGGGAGTGGGGTGAGATGCATCAGTAGTAATGTGTGGAAAGATGATCTAGAGTCGGAGGTGTATAGACAGCTCCTGTGTATTTATGATGGCACTTTGACCTCAAGTTCCTTTCAGCACGTCTAAGATGAGTTTTAATAGCTAAATTAAGCTCAACCTCCTTTTACAGAGTGCTTTTTAACTATTTATAATAGAGCCATGCAAGTGAATTTTAGTTCTTATGTTTATCTAATGTGTATTTTATATGCACCGATACTAAATTTCTCCACCTATACAGATAGCCTATTCAGAGTAATATCTGCCGATACCAATACTGATACCGATTTTGAAGATTCAATTACCATTTCTTAACTTTCTGAATGTTATTTATTCATATAATGATCATTACAATTTAGCATCAATCTGGTGATGTTTCTAAAAAAAATTGTATATACAGAGCACAAATTCATTGCAGTTTCCTGTCTTTTGATTGACAGGATATATCAGCCCTGATCATAGGCTGTTTTTTAACTATCGTCCGATAGCCGATAATATAAAAAACTGCTTTTATCTACCAATAGCAATTATTGACCGATCAATCGGTGTATCTTTAATATTTTAATGTCTATGGCATAATTTTGCTCATCATTCAGCTTTCACTCGCAAAGGTTACGATACCATAGAAGAACCATTTTTGTTTGAAAGAACCTAAATAACCTTTAACATCTGAAGGACCTTTTCTTAAGAAAGAACTGGATGTGCTGATGCCACACACATATAAAACAAATACTACTAATAACTTATAAACACACAAGGGGTGATTCAAGATTATCTAACATTAGAGTGCTTTACATAATCGTAATTTTTGTACTAAACGAAAAATGTATTATTCTGTATGTTTTTTTTTTCAGGATCCACCAACGTCTGTTTCATTGGGACTGCGAATGGAAGAGATGATCTTCAACTTGGCCGACACGCATTTCTTCTTCAACGACTTAGAAGTAAGTCCAGCACGTTTCGTCTCCTCAGGGGTTCCCTGTTTTCTGCGCTTACTGTCGCTGGCTTCGCCCCCCGTAAAGCTCACTGCAAGATTTTCTAATACTGTGATTACTTCTCCAGCCCGCTTTCTTAGCGGCAATATTTAAAACCCAGCCCCAATGGATAAATTACAACAGAGTGTATACATTACATTACAAGCAAAAGAGCAGTCCATTAAACTTTAAGCCAAAGCATCAACAACCATTTAATAGCGGGGTGCCTATTTCTCGCTAACGTCCCTCAGTGGCGAAGTATTACCTCCGAGCCCATGGGACACTATGAATTTTACATGCGCTGTCAGTCTCCCTGGTCTGCGCCTACCGCCGCCCCCTTCCCCACCTTCCCCTGCCGCCCGGGCCAATTTGTCAGCTTCTAATATTTCTGTACGGACTCTGACTGTCTGCGTGTCATGCTGTGTACTCGGTGTCTCTGTCCGCCTGGCCGCAGTCACGGTCTGAAAACTGCTCCACGGCCCACACCGCCTGATTCATGTTGGATCAGTGTAAAATCTGCCCCCAGGGCCAGTTATTGAGAGGGTATCTAGGTGTCCTTCTGCCCCTCCTGGTGAGGGGTGAAAATGAGACTGGTGGGGTGACTTCCATGATTGGCAGTGCTCCATGTGTTCATAGCAGTCAGGTTCAGTTTGACCCGATCGGGTGTTGCTTAAGCTACCGTAGCACATTATTCCGAGTATTTGACATTTCAGCAACTGTGGTAAATTTGCATCCCTTAAAGGGACAGTTTATTACAAAAAGCATTATTTACCCTTGTTTTGTTCAAAACCCATATGACAATTTTCTACACAAAATGCAACACAACTATATGTACATGTATAGTCTTCTGTATAAAGAAAATGAGTAAAAGTCTTCTGATGTGATATAAATCATTATTTAATAAATGATTCATTTAAAAGTCTGATTCTACCAAACTCAACCGTTAACATCTCATTGAAAGTGGAGATTATTATATATAATGTTTTGGTCTTTTGTAAGGCTTTAAAGCTTTACCCCCAATTTTTTGCAAGGAAAAAGACCTAAGCTGTCTTCAGAATAAAATAAATATTGGTTTATTAATACAACATGAGGGTGAGTAAGTACACTTGTCCAACCTGATCCAGCTGAACCCGCCCCGACCTTGACTCCGCCGGCGAGCCTCCCTCCCTCTTCCCCAGAACCCCGACTCTGCTGATCCAATGATTTTCCTCGGTGTCCTGCTCGTGGTTGACCCTGCTGTGGAGGAAATGTTTTGTTTGATACTTAAGTGTGAGGAGAAGTGTTGCGAGTCTGCCAGGTTTCATTAGTCAACGTCCCGCTCTGCTATTTACTGCCACGAAAACCAGGGGGAAAGCAAATGTTTGTGCTGCCCGAGACACAAGAGTGACGGCGAGATTCCAATCGCGCTCATCTTGATCAAAGTTAATCGCCTGTTAAATATTTCCGTATGGTTGGTCAAATCGTGTGCCGCACTTTCTATAATAAGTGTGCCTTTTTGGAAATAAACGACAGTTTTGTGACAAAGCTTATATGTGGCTTTTTCACAACATCTGTACCGTATTTTGATTTCGTTTCATGTGTTTAAACTGTTCGCGTATGAATTGGCAGTTCTGGCATCTTGTAAAATGATTGGATTGTGCAATGCAAGTTTTTCCCGTCTGCTATATCTCAGCAACGGAATTATTACATTTCGTTTTGACACTTTAAAGCTGAGGACCTTCTCTTAAAACTACAATCGCATGCAATGGCACAATACTTCACTTTTTGTACTTCAGACCGCAACTGGGTGTTTTGTAGTGCATTCAAACGGGATAAAGACTGCAAATACGACAAAATTGAAGGACAAATTCCGAACTGTAAATAATACCACGGCAGATATATTCCTGGCCTTGAAGAAATGCATACGCTCTATGTAAATTGGTGGAAGTCGTAAAGGGATTTCCCCCACGGCTTTGCGCTTACGAATGCCTGATGTTGTTCGTAACACCAGTCTGTCGTCTGCTTAACTTGTACACAAGTGTGCAAATGACAGGCAGTAGTCCTTAAACACACCATCAGCCCGATTGACACCCTGAGTGTTTTTTTTACGACGGTCTTTCATTTGCTTTCTTTAGCCTTTGGTTTGTGCCACACTGCAATGCTGATTTTCAGGAGTAAAAGTTGCTAATAAATTTTGGTTTGGTTTTGTGATCCACACGGAGGATACGTTTTCTCGTGGTCACATCCTGTCTGATTAAAGCCTCGCTCTGTCTTGGCAATGCGCGGGGTCATGTTGCCTTGTGTCGTGTTACACCATTCTGCGCAGTCGATGGCTTGTGTTATTTGTTTGTTGCCTGCTTTCTTGTGCGTGATTAGTTTAATCAGTGCTGATGACAACCGAAGAGGAATGAAAAGAAGTCATATACAAAGCACACACACATGTCGCTCTGACCCAGCACAAAAGATCGAGAGCACTGAACATGAGAAACAAAGTGGCCGAGATCTTTGGGAAAAAGAGACAGTCTTGTTTTTTGGCTCACTTAATTATTGATATTGTACAATGGCAGAATATATTTCATGCTTGTCAGCAATATGATCCTTGTATTGATCGCAGTATATTGATTCAGATTGCTTCATGAGAGGATTTAAGCGGTTATTTTTTGGAACCACAGGTTTTGAACCAAAATATATTGAAGTGTGCAGGTCTGTAGAAATTTCAGCTACTAACAAAAAAGATGTAATATATTTTTTGTAACATGCAATTTATTGAATTTATATTGAATATCTTATTGTTATTTCTAAATAATAGTTAATTGTACAAATGTATATGCCTGACCTGTTTTGTTGTCAGGACACTTGACAACAAGTGTGTTTAATGGTAAACGTAAATCAATAACTAATATATAATTACATTTTTATTGTTTATTGTATGTTGTTTATTTACATTTACATTAATTCATTTAGCAGATGTTTTTTTTCCCAATTTATAGTTGAGGAATACAACAAATTGTGTTGCATTATATGCTGTAACAATAAATTGAATGGAATTACATTACATTACTTAAGTGTTAAAATGATTAATTCAATCGTTTTCTCTTAAAAAGGAAGCTTAGCTAAAATTACATTTGTCAAATTAGTGAATTTTAAATACTGTAGGAATAGTGTTTCTATACAAACGTTCCAAAATGTATTTATCAATAATAAAACTATTTTCTTAAAACCTAATTTACCAACAATGTGCACATGAGTACAGAAGTTTAACTATGTTGGCCTGAATCTCTTTGGTTATACCATAATAACCGGTTGTGCAATAACTCTTGTATGCGTCACCTTTATCTTGTGTGATATTTTGTGTTCAGTACCTGAGTGTAGGGACATCACAGGGATGAAAGCATTCTTGTGTGTTGGGTAAGAGGTGGAGTGCGGGCTGGTGTGTGGGAATGTGCGTCTCTGGAGGATCGGCCGTGCTCCCTCTCAGCGGGAAAAGGCCACGGCTCGCCGGGAGAGAAAACAACCCAGCGCCGTGTGAAGGACAGAGTTCCTCTCGCTGGCTCTGCGCTCTGCCTCTCTCCGAGGTGGGAACGGTTTCAATTAGCCTCGCCGTACCTCTGCTGATGCATACCTGAGCCAACCCGGTGACATTGCGAAGGACCCTGGGACATTTTTAACACCAAGGGATAGAGAGGCTTGGCTTATTATTTTACAGTGAGCGATTGGGCAGTGTTAGGTTCATGTGTGGTAATATGAGATAAAATTATGCAATTAAAAAGAAAAAAATATTTGAAATAACCTTTTTAGTTTTAATGTTAATTTTTAATTTTGCTCTTGGTTATTATAAGAGAGATTGTTATTTAATACACACCAATACCACAAGCAAATGTTCCATCAAAATTCCTAGATCCCTCTGGAGCAAACCAAAGTAGAGGAGTGACTCTTTTGAAAGTGAAATAAGTCATTATCATAACTTTCCCTACGCGTGTTGTGTGTTCGGGAACAGGTTTTGACTCTGCGGACTGAATGTGTTTTTTTGTCTAGACGCAGGTAGTATCTGTTGGCTGTCAGAGCTCAGCACGTCCCCGAGGCAGGGGCCCTGATGTATTTTGGAGTGACTAAAAAGAGAATGTAGAGCTTTTAAAGTTGCCCTGTCTATCCTCTCTCAGCATCTGGCCCCTTTTACCCACAGTAACCCACAGTACAGGGGTCTTAAAGCAATAGGGGTTGTGCGTCTGTGGAAAATGTAGTGTTAGAAACATTGTGATGACAAATGATGTTTACAATCAGTTCTCTCATCCTTTTAAATAAATTCAGCTGCAAACTCTCGAGTGTTTAAAGGCTGTTTGAAATCATCTATAATTCACAGAAAAATCCTAATGTGAAACGCAAAAAAACTTTCATTTGATATGTTGAACCCTCATGTTGTCAGAGGATTAATAAGAGCAAGTTTTTGCTTGTCTTCATGTTTGGACTGACTTTTGTTTTAACTGGCAACGCACCTATAAGATAGAAATGCGATAATGTGCAGTGGAACACTTGGCATTTGTACGTGTCTATCCAGTAGCCAATGACTAGATACTGTATCTTTACAAGAGCGTTTTTGAGTCTTGTATCGTTTTTGCAGCGCATTTTATAACTTTGAGACCAAGTAGTTTCTTTGACTATGCCTTTCTCTGTTTGTACCCGAGAGTGTAAAAAGCCTCCATTTTAGGAAACCTCTGTTTCCAGAGAGCTTTGTTTCACTCGGGTGTTTGAATTCCATGACTGTTCAAGCACAAACTGTGGATTGGTATGAAGTGGGTCTGAAGAACTTTCTTTGTTCTCCATATCCTGTGTCCGACCCACAGGTAAGCTGCACCCTCCCTATCTCTCGCTACCTCACTCACTCTTGCGCGGGCCAACCGTGGTGGGAAAGTGAAGGAGGGGGGAAACACCGGGGGTCATGAACCCCCCTCACAGACGGGGGGATGACAGACCCTGCCAATGGAGTGGCAGCATTGAGAACCTGCGAACCATGGATTGGGACTTTTCACATGGACTTAGCTTGTAGGCTTGGAGGAATGTTGTGATGATGGCTGTAATCACTCACACTGTGCCTTTGTTACCTGTGCTGCTCACCTGCGTAGGGAGTCGGGAGTTTAAAATCTGGCCCGAGGAAAAAGCCCATTACCTCCTGTGCTACTAGAAATAAAGAGCAGAAGCAGAGGTAGCCAGGAAGAGTAATGCAATACGGATGTTTCCAGCTTCAACAGCAGGAACGAAAGGGAAAGTGAGGTTTGTAGTTTTAAATAATCATTTTCTCTTTGACGTTGTGCAGCTCGCTCCCGAGCAGTCGGCAGCAAAGCCCTTCCTCTGGCCAACAGGAAGAATCAAGCGGTCCGGCCTGATTGCTTAATGACAGATGCCAGCGAACAAAGGAGGCTCTGATAGCTCGCATAAATGAAAAGGTTTCTCCAGGCCCGGATAGTCCGAGACGGAACTGAAAGGAAAATGAGAGCGAGAGAATGAAAGCTGATTCGAACGTGTTTATTTTGTAGTTTGCAAGGCCCCTCTTGGAGTTTCCCACAGTAGCTCTTTATGGATATTATCATCGTCATTTTTTTTTCCGACGGTTTGATGAGCATGTGAAATGATTACAATTAAACAGCGAGACAAAGTGTTTGTGTAAGACGTAATTGCGTATGAATCGCTGAGGAGGATCTTTACACAGCCTACAGTAGGAACATCTGGACTCAGTTAGTTGTGATTGTAGGTTTTGTAAGAACCACAACTACGACGAAACAAGGACAAACCTTTTTGCACCAACGTACACGGTTTCCATTCACTCCCTCGAATTCACAGCCCTCATTTAACCTACTTGCCTCTTGTAACATTTATAGTATCGCATCCTTTCAAAAGAAAGATACCTTCAGCCACCCTTAAAGATCAGCCACATGCTGTACTTAAGCACTTAAAGCTGGCCCATCCTCGGTTATTAGGCTTAACGGTGTTTACGAGTGCTTAAGAAGCTGTCCTAATGAGTCTCGTGAGTTACTGTAAGACATTAGGACCGCTCGGCTCCATTAGGGTCCGGGTGCAGCTACCAGAGTGGCAGTCAAGTGGTTTATGTGGGCTCCAGCTGTGTGCAGTAATTGCTGGAGGTTGTGCATTTTTTCTCTACCCTAACTTTCATCCTGGAGGTCCGGGAGCCTGTGATCTGTTAATTACGTTTCGTAATAACCACAGAATTAAAAGGCAATGTAAACATGCGGTGATACCGACAATGAGAAGTGCTAACTTTAAGAGACTCAAACAATACACTTATAAGGATAATTTGTTGAAAATGTTGAAATGCCCAAAGTTGAAAATGCTGTTGTCATTTACTCAACATCGTGTCATTCCAAACCTGTATGCCTTTCAACATTCTTCAAAAAAGACATTTTGAAGAATGTTGGTAGCAAACACCATTGGCCCCCATTGACTTCCGTTGTTTGGCCACAAAACCACAGAGATATTTCTCAAAATATCTTCTTTTGTGTTTCGCAGAAGAAAGAGTCATATACCGGTTTTGATCAAGGTGAATAAATAAACGATGCAAGAATAGTTTAGATATTTTCCAAAGGTTTCATGAATTTATTAGACTTTATGAGCATTTCGTCATGGCAAATGTCCTTAAAACACATTTGGTCTTTGAGTGAACCAGGGTTAAACCTTACAAGGAAGCCCCCATTTTTCTGTAACGATTTTATCCTGTTCAAAGGTTCTTTTAAGTAAAACTAAGTTGTACTTCACAAGTATTAACCATCCACTGCTGACTATCTAAAAACACATTACACAAATAGCTCAAGGTGTTCCTGAGCTCTTTTCCCAATTGGCAGTCCATCTCTTGGACCCACAACACTCCAAGTTCTCCATGTGAGGTCACCCCAAACCCCTCACTCCCACCCATCCCGCCATCCCCTTCCCCCTTATCTGAGCCTGCGGAGCCCTGGAGAGGAGGAGCAGGGCACCGGGTCAAAGTCTTTTCCTCTTTGGATCTCGAAGCTTGCTGGGAGAGGCTTGGCGAGAGAATGGCTGCATTAGAGCAGAGGTTGAGGGTCAAGATTTTAATTCTGTTAAAGAACAGCTGGTTTGAGTTTCTCTTCACGTCGCTCTGCCCTCCCTCTCCCCACAAATCCAGAGAGATGAAAAATTTGTTCAGAGGGGAACCAGTAAAATAAAAAAGGTTTACGGTCTGAAGCGCTTACCCCTGCCCTGCTGTAGCATTAGACAGGAATGCAATAACGTCAGCATTTGGCCAGGTTCAGATCCAGTTAAAACAAGGAAGTCCTTTTTGTGTTTTTGGTGTCTTAGCAGCCCGTTGAAACTTAATTAAAAGGCTTAAAGTTGTGGGAAAACTCCACCTGGACTTCTAAGTGTTAGATTGAAAACTTGACTCCTAGTATAACGAAATAATCTCTTTGTGCTTACCTCAGGGAGTAATTGAATTATCAGTGAAATACAAGAGCAAATGATATATTTTATACCAGTAGTGTACTGTATCTACTGTATACCTACCGTATAACTATGTTTAGACAGATATAGTAATGCCCAAGCCACCACCTCCGTCTTTCCATGTGAGATTTGTTTGATTTGAATGCTCAGGCGCAGCTCGCTAACATCCATGGCTCTTGCAGCGCGAGGGGGGGGGGAGTTTGACTATAAATGGAAAACTAATAACAGATTTTCAGTCTGCTTTCTCCAAAAAGCTGGCCTCAGGCTGTGTTGGTGTGTGGCTCGGCAGCAATCAGAGGTCATAATTTCATTGGCGGTTAGCATCAGGTTCAATTTTTCTAGTACGTTACATTTACCAGCAAGTCTGGTTCGTGTTACTGTGCGCACTGGCTGAATCAGCTCCGAGCTGTAGAATCGTCCAACCTCTCCAAGAAGTGGAGATCCTGAAGGGGGCTCGGACGCTCCTGTTATCCCTCAGCTATCTCTTCGTTGAGGCACAAGTCCGTTAACCTTACACGGAGAGGATGGACCTTTCCGGAGTACACAGCGACACGCTGATCCGGTCTCGATTGATTTTACGCACTGGCAAACGTGTGTATATCAAAAGATCCCCCTAGCGGTTGAGGCCAAATGGGTTGGGCCCCCGGTCCCCTGATGACGGTGTTTATTTTTATTACGATTTAGCAGGTGGGGGGTTGGGGCTGGAAGTGGTTGAGGCCTGATTTGAGCTTTCGGGACAGGGCTTAGGCTTCAAATGGGAATTCCACAGTTGTTGACATTATTCGCTCGGTGGACTCGAGCTGCCAAATCGCACCCAATTTTGCACATGAAAACCATTTATCAAATCGGCGTATTTTAATTCAGACTGGCTGACCATCCGTTGTTTTTCTTTCCGCAGGAGTGTGATCAGGTCCATATCGACGACGTGTCTTCGGACGACAACGGCCAAGATCTGAGGTACGGTTGGCGTAGCTTCTCTCAAAACTGGTTTGGATTCGTCCAAGCAGCGGGCTAACGCGCTTCCTCTCGTTTCTGTTCAGTACGTATAATTTTAGCACGGACGGATTCCACGCTGCTGCTACGAGTGCCAACCTGTGTCTGGCCACTGGCGTACGAGGAGGCGTGGACTGGATGAGAAAGCTGGCGTTCCGCTACAGAAGAGTAAAAGAAATTTACACCACCTATAAAAATAACGTCGGAGGTAATCCCCCATTAAACCGCTTTGCTGAAATTGCTAGGGAAGGGGATGGGGTGTCGACAAAAAGCGCTCTTTCAAATAACCCCTTGTGCTGAGCCACTTGGTTAGAGTACATTTCGAAATTTCTCAAAGTATTCGCAGGACGGTCCAACTCAAACAATGTTTCTGTTCATTTCAGGTCTGCTTGGCCCGGCCAAAAGGGAAGCCTGGTTGCAATTGCGAGCAGAAATTGAAGCCCTGACGGACTCCTGGTTAACACTGGCACTGAAAGCACTAACATTAATTCACTCGAGGTATGCAAATTATATAGAGCCCATCTCTGTTATATATAAATCAACTGGAGGTCTGGATTGTACAGATGGTAGAGACCCCAGTACCTCAAAACCTTATGTGGACTTTTTTGGGGGGGGTGTTTTGGTTAAGAGCGCTCATTTTCAATAATCAAAGAGATAGTTTACCCCAAAATAAAAATGTTGTCATCCTTTATGCACGTCATGTTTTTCAAAACCTGTGTATTGACTGTGTAATGAAAATTGACTTCTGTGTGGAAGTCAACGTGGCCCAATGCTCTTGGTTACCAACATTCGTCAAAATATCTTATGTGTTCTGCAGAAGAAAGAAACTCATACACGGTAGGGTTGACATAAGGGTGAATAAATAATGAAAGAATTTTCATTGTTGGGTCACTACAAGGCTGCCAAGTGCATTACGGGTGACCAATACGATGTACTTCCTGCACTTTTTTGACATCATTTGCCTTTCCATCACAGGTCAAACTGCGTAAACATCTTGGTGACCACAACACAGCTCATACCTGCGCTCGCAAAGGTTCTCCTCTACGGACTGGGGGTCGTGTTTCCAATAGAAAACATCTACAGCGCCACAAAAATAGGTACGCTTTATTTTGAGGTCGACTGCAGCTTTAGCTACCTGTGTAAGAGTGGACTCTTCATGCGGACCGTAATTACGGCGATATTACGTGTAAACAGCACGAGACACATGGCGTGTGATTGGGTTAGGCTGCAGAAGTGGCGGACACATGAGAGGGTTGATGTTCAGGAAGAGGCCTAATCAGGCTGGGATTATTTTCTTGGAGCTCAGCCTAAACCGGGCCTCTTCTTTTCAGGTCTACATATGAAAGCACTTCTGCAAATTTATGTCATTCCACTCGGCCATTTTTTTCTGCTCTGCCTCCACTTTTCCAACGCAAAATAAACACCGACCTTCACTTCTAGGCCATTGTCAAGCGGATCCGCCGCTCGCACACAGAGTCCTGCAGCCGCTAGTTCTGCGCCTCCCTCGCCGCTCGCATGTGAGGCTGATTTAGCTTGTTAAACTCCATTTGTCCCGTATTCTGGGAGGAATAAGACACACTTAATGCTTTTCAGACTGCTTTTATCTGGGCATCGATCTTATCGCATCTCCGAGCCGAGGCAAAGTGTTTACGCTGCGTAATTTTGTGTAACTTATTGCGTATTTAAAGAGCCCTCACATGGGCTGGCTCTTGGACGAGGCTCCGTTGCGTTAAACCTGTTTCTCTTCTCTTCTCAGGAAAAGAGAGCTGCTTCGAGAGAGTAATTCAGAGGTTTGGGAGGAAAGTTGTTTATGTGGTGGTGGGCGACGGCGTGGAGGAGGAACAAGGGTCGAAAAAGGTACGTTCTGTTTTTCTCTCAAACCTTTCATTTCTTTAGCCCGTTCCCAGAGAACGCCATTGAGTCTGACGTTGTCATCGGCCCAATTCATCTGACAGCTCGAATGTAAAAGGACGAGATGACATAATTACACGTCCCTTCCATGTGTAACGCTAGACAAGTCCGCTCAGGCATGTTGGGTTCATAAATTTAACATGCGTTTAAGAGGCTTAAATCATTGTTAAATACGCTTAGGATAATGACAGGCATTGAAGGATAAAGAACAGAGACGTTCGGACTGTCAAGGGGGTTTTTGATGCATTGTTTGACGTGGCCGGGCAGCCAAGCACCTGAGTGTTGTTTTTCCAGCCTCCTGTTGTTCAAACCAGAAGATTTATGTTACCTGCAGCCTGTTGACAGGACCTGTGTATTCCGAACGCCTGCCAAGTTTTCGGTAAACCCAGCGTCTCAGCCATAAACCACAAACCCGAAATTATTCATTATGTAATTAATTATCAAAGAAAGCCGGTTTGTTGTTCAGACAGGTTCCAAACACACGCCGCAGCCCGCCGAGCAGTGTTGACGTGATTCTTTATTATATTGTGCCAAGTGATTAGTTCCATGTTGTCAATTAATCATGCAAGGAATGTGAATGGAGGAAGTTAACAGAGGCCAAATCGGCTATTCAGTTTTAAATGTCAGTCCCCATTTCCTCCAAGACCAAGCCTGTAGTGTTTTGCCACGGTTTTAATAAGTCCCGGGCACTTTATAAGGTAGAATGCAGAAAGCCTGGCTGCAAATAAAATAGCACAGTTTTGTCAGATGCAAGACGAATGTTGAAGGGCGACTTTGTGCGAAGCCTTTCGGGGTTTTTTCGACGTCGTCTTGAAAGTATCCCAGAAACAATTCCCTTCTAGTTAATAACTCGAGCGAGGCAGGGGGAGATAACATCTCTGGCTTTTAAAGTTAAAAGCAAAGACAATTTACAAAACAAAAGAAAAGAGTCTTTTAAGGGTCACTGCAGGCTTCTCTAAGCGGAACATATGCCTGAGAGACGGTGCACCTTTGATAAGACTCTGTAATGGTTTGTGTGTGGAAGACTCGGAGCTGACAAGCTTTTTTCATTCTGGAAGAATCATATTTCCCTCTGGCCTCTCCCAGGAACAATGCCTCATTTGCAATGTTGTCTCCAGCTACGTTTGGTGCTGTGTGTATAGTGTGTTTAACAGCTAATTCCCATCAGGCCTTTTTATGGTATATGGAGGAATAGCAAAACACTCACCAGATTTTTTTTTGAAGAGATATTTTGAAGAATGTGGCTAATAGTACCCATTCACTTCTATTGCACTTCTATTGTACGGAAACAAAACCAATGCAAGTCAATGGGGACCGACGTTGTTCGGTGACCGACATTTTTCAAAATATCTTCTTTTGTGTTCTGCAGAAGAAAGAATTCTTTGATACGACAAGAGGGTTAGTAAATGATTTTTGGGTGAACTGTCCCTTTAAATGCACCATAAGTCACTTAATAAAAGCATCTGCCAAATGCATAAATCTAATAAAATCAAAACTTTTGTCAGGTTAATCCTCATTTTTATGAAATACTCAGTGATCTCAATGTTTTGGTGCTGCTTCAGTGATTCTGCTTTGGAAATCGTTCCTCCTTTCAAGTTCCTCGTGTGAAGTTATGGGTCACTGAGGATGTTTAGACACTCATGTGCTAGGCGTGATTGTTTTTCCAAGTCAAGTGTTCACTGGAGGCCTTGTTTTCTTTCTTTTCCATTTCTCTTCACCTTCAAACACTCTTTCTTTCTGTTTCCCCAGCACAATATGCCTTTCTGGAGGATATCTAGTCATTCTGACCTCATGGCCCTGCACCACGCTCTGGACCTGGAGTACTTGTAGCATCACCCTTTTGCTCTTCGGCCCCGCTGTTGTGTTCCATGCTGCGCACGGGCCCCGAAGACCCACACCCATCATCAGCATCGCCAGCCGGCTGCGTCGCCCAAGTGTCTGCGTTCCAATAGTAGCAGACCCCAAAAAATCCTTCACACACATAGAGAGAGCAGAACCTGAGCGACACGCTCAGCGTGTTGACACATGGCCGCAATTCGTCTTGACCCTAAACCTTTTTCGAAGCAGAGGAAAGTGAATTTATGGCGCCGCAGCTGCTGGCCCTGGTTACTGTGAATTGGCTTTTTTTTTTCAAAAGCCATCAAAATGTTTTACAGCCCTGTCTGTGCGGGGGACTCGGCAAGGGTTCACACCTGTGACGAAACTGAGCTACCGACGCCTTCAGAACATAGCAGGACTCCGATCCCACTGCAACTTGGTGTAATCTTCCTCCCCGTTTGTTTCCCCCTTCGTCGATCTCAACCAATGGTACAAAGACAATAGGGCGTGGCCTCCTCGGTTCGCCAGCCCCGATTTGTTAACCTTTGCTCTGGATGTCCTGCGCTTCTTATTTATGATCTGAAACTTTGTGGAGTGGCACTGGCCCTAAAAAAGGCGCTTTGTTTGAGTGACTCGTGCCTTTTCGCATCACGACGTACTTTGATTCCACTTCAAGAGGAAAAATGGATTTTCTAGTAATTTAAGGAAAATTTTAACAAAGCGTTATTTACATTGCAAAGACAATCGTGTACAGAAGACATTTTTTGCGTGTAAATTTGTAATCACTGGACTATTCCTTCCTATATTGATTAAGGTACATGCTGTGGAAAGGTGGCAATGTTTTTATTTTCATGGAAGTACGTAAAGGCGTTTGCCCGCAGTAACTGGCGCAAACCCTCAAAGTGTTGACGTGTTTAAGGTTTCATTCAATAAATAAATGTAGATAAGGATTTTTTTGTGATAATCGTTTTGTCATGACCAAAAGCATGGATGTCAAGTGTCAATGATTTCGTATTTCCTTCATTGATGTTTTTTTCTTTGTAAGCTTCTGCTCTTCAAAGTTGGCGAGACTTTTCTCCACAATGAAATGTGACACATTTTTTGGTTGGGATTTCATATAGGGCCGTTTTCTAGAACGTTCACAGTCTGGGAAGAATTATTTAAGTCCCTAGGGCATCTCGAACGAAACTCCAAGAAGAGCATCACGGATTGCATAAGCAGCTTATTAATAAATACTTGTTAAGAACTTAATCCTATGAATGTCAAACTGAGTGTAAATGTCTGTATTCCCACTGCTTTGGAGCTGGATGTTAAACCCCAACGTCCAGGCATTCAAAACAAGCTCAAAATAGGGTTGATTATCTTTTGTACCAGCGCTACAACGGAAACTCTTGTACAGCAAGTGTATTTTGTATGAAGTAGTCTTTTTATTTTGACTTTAAAATGTGTCTACTTGAAAATCGCTGTAGTTGGATTTTCAATATGCATATTGATAGTTCTTAGGTGACTGTGGACTGAGAAACTCTAGCTCTGGACTTTAAGAAAGCAAGCCACTACTCACTCACACGGGCACACATATGCGCACACACACACACACACACGATTGAGTTGAGAACATACATGTGCTATCGACTGTGAATTTCCCCAGCTAACTCAATCTGTTTTAAATTTTCCCTCCCAGCACATGATGTTGCTTGGCTCCTGCAGGTGAGGTCTTCTTCTGTAGCCTAGTTTTTTTTTTCTCACCACATTTACAATTTCACCCCTCTTATTGCACCCCCAACCCTGCCACCCCCCATATCGGGGAATCACATTTTGCTGCTAGATCACGGTAACAGTAGACATGGGAAATGTTTTGTAGATTCGACACAGCGAGATTTTTTTAATGTTGCAATCATAATGCAAACTGGAAATAATTTACAATATGTGGGCCTCATTGTGAAACGCAGTTTGTTGTGTCTGCAAAAAAGATGTGTACAGATGTTTTTGACATTATTATTTGATTGTGTTTAAATTAATAAAAACTGATTTGTGAACTGTTACACATATTTTTCCTTGCGCGCAAGTGATTGAAATGGTGCCTCTGCAATTTTCTGCCATGGAGTTTTTATTTATTGAGTGTTTGACCCTGTGATCAAATCCTTCTGAAATTAAGTGTTTGGAACGATGGCTATTTTGTGGCGAGGTCACTTTTATCTACAGATGCATGCACTAAGATCATTATATTAACATTTTACAAACACACATAGCGTTTTTATAGTTTATTGGATGGAAATGTATATTTTTGCGGCTTCTTCTGTAGTTAGGTGGTCTTCGATTCAGCAGTTTTCGTTATGACGGATGCTCAGACAACACGACATACGTACCACTTTTGGTTAAACCAAAGCTTTACAACTGATGTAATGCATATCTTTTCCATCTGAGTGTTTAGTTTGCTAGCCAATCTTAAACAATTCTGGATTATCTTTACCTGAGTTCTTGTGTCTAGTAAAATGTCATACTGTATAAGAAATGTGCAGTCACAGATCTTGCCTCAGTCATTAATTTTAGTGACTCACTGCCGTAAAATATGATACATGTAAAGTTAATGTAACATTAGGCTGGGGTCTGATGACATTCTTTATTAAAACACTTAAAAATCCTCTGATTCTTTTGCTTTAGGCAGACTTTTTCAATTCAGAGAAAAATAAGCCACAATCATACCATATAGCCACCAAAGGTTTGTCAGTCGGTTCGTGTTATTTTTGGGGATAGCTGAAGGTAAATCCCTTACCTAATTGTGATATTTCTTTGCAGCGTAGCCAAACGCTTCCAATAACAGCACTCCGCGCAAATGTTTCCCTCAGAGTCTGCATATTTTTCTAAAAACACAGCTTGGCCACTTACATTTGGGAGTTGAGTTGGTTTATATAACACATGAAAAATATTTATGAGACTGATTTTATGGGGTGGCCAAAATGAAGATGTAACGAGAGACTGGCAGAGGAATAGAGGCCTTTATGCAAGAAGTGCTCGGTTCTGTTCACTTGTTTAATATACAAGTCAATTAAGTTTTCAGATGGCATCTGAGCGATATTCCAGGGGACTTGGATGCAGCCAAGAGGAACAGATAGGGTTGTCGTCCCTGGAATGTAACAAAGAAAAGCATCTTTCCCATTTTTCAGCAACTGGAAGACCAAATACTGTCCTAAGCTCTGCGCCCACTCGGACAAAATGGCCTTTGTTCTCTTGGATATATACAGTATATATGTCTGCACTTGAATGAATGCACTTCAACTTTTTCTTCCTCAGTTTTCATCCATAAAAATAAAAAATTAGGGCATGTGTCACCTTCTGTAGCATTTTTGCTTCAAACGCTTTTGCAACATTTTACACTTTTCATAGAGTTACAGCTACAATATTGTTATGTGTCCCTCAGCTCCTCTTTAAATCAAAGAATAAAACATTTTAAGATTTGAAACATTGTCTTTGCGCTCACGGTACAGTAATGCTTGGACAAACAGCACTAGAGTGATTTACTGCTCGAGCCCAGACACCGATTTCATGCAGATTCACATAGAAAGAGCCACTCCTGCTTCATCGTAAGTGAACTAATATTATATTACATACATATCAAACATTAAAACTCGTTCCACATGAGTTACTTTACAACCAGAGGGTCTATTAAAACGCCCTGTTCCCCCAGATGCGGTAGCTAATGTGTTTCAAGCTGAGAGAGTTCACTTTATCTTGTAAGAGAGAGAGAATCTTTAATAAAAGAGTAAAACGTACATTCTTTCCCTTTTTTCCTCCAACAGTAACATAATGAAAGTACATAAGTCAGTTCTGCCTGTAGTTTTACTGCCATCGTCTTTAATTATGAAATTTGCCTTTGGAAGAAGAAAAACATGTTTGAAGTTATTGTT
Organism: Triplophysa siluroides; assembly: GCA_006030095.1. Taxonomy (NCBI): domain Eukaryota; kingdom Metazoa; phylum Chordata; class Actinopteri; order Cypriniformes; family Nemacheilidae; genus Triplophysa; species Triplophysa siluroides. Next base: position 3,519,440 of record VCII01000935.1, on the reverse strand, counting down.
GCTTCTTTTCAGGGTGGGTTTTGGACAGGATGATTTAATGCTTTGAGGAAAGACTAACTAGAACCGTCCCGGGGAGACACCGACCTGCCGTTGTAGTTTTAAGGCTGCTATGGGATTTGGGTTTGTTTGTTTGTTTGTTTGTTTTCAGATTCCGGATCACTCACGAGATGTGGGGGGTGGGGATTAGTCACTGTAGTCAGCATGGGACTCTGACCATGACATCATTGCAGAGTTCTATGAGAAGTTGTACAGTATAGCTGGTCTGAAAAAGCATGTTCAAAGTGTTGTTTAGAGGTCATTCAAGTTTAATATTAAAGCCGAGCGTTCAGGAGGATTCCTGTGTAGTGAGAAGTGATTTTTAGATTAAGTAAATAATGCAAAGTAATGCATTACTGTACTTTACTCTAAAAAGTCTAAAAGAACAAATGTTTCCAACTCATGGGTGGGTAAAATATGGACAAACTCAACCATTGGTGTAACCTTTTTTTATTTGGACATTTCCTAGGTTCATGTAAACCTATTATGTACTTTTTGTTAAATTATTAGAAGCTGAATTGGATTACTTTTTATCACAATTTTAAGAGACCTTGAGTGAAAAAGTGTTTTTATTTTTGTAATATTTTTTTATAATAATGGTCTTTTCCCTTCTGTGTATTTTTCTATTCTAGTCTGTTCCCTTCTGTTCCGCTCCGTTACGATCTATTCTGTTTTGTTCGTTTGTTTGTTTGACACCAATCCATTAATCTCACGTTATGCCTTATATTTCAAGGACAGGGATTCGATTAAGACAAGACTAGGCCTTAGTTAAATTTGGTAATTTATGTCGTTTTTACAAACATGCCTTACAAAAAACCTCAATTGTGTGCATTTTGAAACAAAACAATAGCAATGATGTATTTTAAGACATGTTAGTATAAACTGTTTTCAGTTTAGACAGGACTGGGTTTATGCCCTGTATAGGAAACCACCCCTAAATGTTCAGAATTACTGACAATGTATGACACTGGCGTTAAAGTGTCCCTCATTGTAAATAAGCTTTCTTACAATGGGCTCAATTCAACTATCTTTGATATATCATTGAAACCGTAACTCCACAATGGAACAGTTAAATAACACTATGAGAATACTCTTCAATGCGGCACCAAAGCGCTGCCTCGTAAGACCTGTCCTTCAAACCATCCACTGTGTAAACACCTCAGCCTATCACAGGGGCCCGTTCTGGTTTTATAGCAGCAGAGGGTTGGCTCTATTCATAGGACCTGTCATTAAGCTTCGAGTTGTTACTCATATTTGCGAGAGAGGCTTTCCATTCTCCCGTTTGCAACCTCCACCTGCACTTGCGGTCAAACTGCACACTCAGTGCTATTTTGTAGGCCCACCAACCAGTGAGCGGCAGTGAGTTATATAGACGGCTCCAGGCTCGTTTTGGCAGCATGGAGCCAATGACTCCGGCTTCCCCTGCTTTGAGATGTGAGCTTCTGGATCTCCCGGGACTTAATTTGGCCAGCGAGCCCCGTCCAGACCTCCCGGTCTGGTGTTAATTGGTCAGACTTTCTCCCGTTATGGCTCGGACTCGTTCCAAGACCTTTCTGGGCTGGCCCGCGTTCCAACCTCTCTGTGAGTTTAATAAACTTTATGTCGTCCGGTTAATAAAACAGCATTGTGTCCCTCCTTGGCTTGTTTTTCCTCGATAAGTCATGGGATTTTCCTCTCTCTCTCTTTCTCTTGCTCGTCCTCTCCATTTGCTTTTCTCTCACACGCGGACACACTCTCTCCACAGACAATTTCAGAGTAATGTCTCGGAGGCTACAATACTCTGTGTTTGAAGTGGTCCATGGATCTTTTGCCCCATAAAAATGTATCTCCTCCTGATTCTTCTGTTGTGTTATTTCCATTGTGTTGTACAGTAAAGCATAAGTTAAGTTTAGATTGGAAAAAATCTTAATTTTCTTCTTGGGATCTAGTGAGAAGGTTGGATGTTTTTTCTCGTCTGCTCTGGTTAGTAAATGAAATGTTTCAGTAGTGTTAACTCTCTTATTTTAGTGATTGATTTCATTGACAAGCAGATGACAGATGGCACACACTTGTTCTGGTTTTAATTCAAAGTATCCTTGACGACGTATGATGGTACTGCACACCTGTCGTCTTGTGTGTCATATTTTGTGGAAATGTTCTAGTTTGACATGTTGAGTCAACTATAACCAAACATTGCTTTATGTGTTTGAGATCGGCCAATAGCATGAGCTTGGGGAGGGGCTATCTTTTTGAACAGCCAATAGAAGACAGAGGTGTTCAATATTCAATATTATTATAGTGTATTTATTAAAATAAATCTTTCTTTCTTTCTTTCTTTCTTTCTTCCTTCCTTCCTTTCTTTCTTTCTTTCTTTTTCTTTTTTCTTTCTAACCTTCCTTCCTCCCTTTTGTCCGTCCATTCGTCCGCCTTTTCTTTCTTTCTTTCTTTCTTTCTTTCTTCCATCCTTCTGTCCATCCGTTCGTTCGCCTTTTTTTTTTCTTCTTTCTTTCTTTCTTTCTTTCTTTCTTTCTTTCTTTCTTCCTTCCTTCCTTCTGTCTGTCCGCCCTTCTTTCTTTCTTTACTTATTTATATTTCTTTCTTTCTTTCCTACTTTTTTCTTCAAACCTTCTGTCTATCTGTCTGCCTGTCTGCCTGCCTGTCTTTCTTTCTTTCTTTCTTTCTTTCTTTCTTTCAGAAGGTTTTTTTTTTACAGAAAACTTTTTGTTTTTAAATGTTGTTTTATTATAGTGTATTCATATAATATGTTACATTTCTTTTTTTTGTCTGTCTGTCTTTGGAATGTTAATATCGGACCAAAACTTTTTTTCCCTTTTATCCTCTTACTGAAAAAAGCAAATCAGGTTTTTCGGACAGGCAAAAATATTCAAGTTCCTCTGCGAGTCCCCTCGGCCTGGGGATTACAAAGACTTTAAACTGGCGGATGAAGGAAAGCAAAGTGGTAAGTGACATTTCTGGTCTGGGAATATGGCAATCAGCAGCATGGAGCGCTGCCAAGTCCTGGGCCAGGTCTGAAAATGCTAAAAAGGGTCCGAGAGAGTGTAAACAAACACGGTGTTGTGAGAGTGGGGGAGGGAGTCTTGGGGGACAGATCTGTTAGCCATCAGCGGGCCCTTTTCATCTGACCGCTGCTCCTCCGGTAAACTGAAGGAAGGCTTTGTATACCTGCGTACAGACAGGAGCTAAGCATTCAGAGAGCAGGAAACCACAGCCTTCCCCCCCAAACCTCCACCTCTTCTCTTCCCGCCAGTCCCTAAGGCCTTGCAACAGAGAGCGCATACAGTATGGCATTCTGCGCCAGTGGCCCCTGCCCGCCACTTCGGCAGCCTGAAGCCACAGGAAGCTGGCAGAGTCACAGGCAGGTCAGGGGGTTGTTTGGGACAAGAGCAGCAGCGACCCGGTCGTACATATTTAATCACAGAGAGGTTAGAGGCGCCCAGACGTATTTTATAATTCAGTATAATTAGCGAGAAGGCTTTAAGTTAGTAATGACTTCCTTTGGGTCAACCCAACGCTGTGCCTGTTTAAATTTTAACTTAAAAATGAATCGGCGTGAGTGCAATGCAAAGATATAAAGAGTCAATAATTGCAATATCGAAATTCGAGATCCTTTAACTGTGTAACTTTATATGCGTCTATTAATTTCACCGAAATATCCTGTGTTAAAATGTGCCTGCATTATTGTCTAATGAGTCCAGGATGAGTGCTATAATCCCTCCGGGTAACACAGGGACCATCCATTGCCCTTGTTCAATAATTCATGCGCTCTATCTCTCCATTGACCAAGCCATCACCTTAAAGCATTAACAGAGTGCACGGTGGAAATTAATACCCTCTTGGCTGCGCGAGGGGACGCTGAATTCTGGACGGCTTTATTCGTTTGATTAAGATTCCAGAGTTATCAAAGACACATATGAGATGGAGTCTTGAAGACGTATTCTACATCTGTTTCTGACATGTTTCCCAAACATTCGCCCAATTAGCTCGTTCGACAGACTCGGAACTTCATAACACTACAAGTGCAGTGGCAGAAACCGAGACTGAAACATGTAATTCTCTTTCCTGTTTACAGTTTTGCTTGATTGTGTAACTTTCACTAAATGTGCCTATGAATGGATTTGTGCGTGAAACTTTTTCGCGAATGTTTACAATTTATTTTAAATGTAGGATATGTTTACAACTAAGCCTTAAAAATATTGTTAGTGTCGTGAACATACATTCAAGCTTATTTTTAGTGGCAAACATTATATTTGTATAGATTGATCTGTGCACAATTATTAGTGAATGAGATTCGTTGTTGTAATGTTTTAACACGGTGTTTTGTTACAACATTATCATTTATATAAAAAAACATTGAGTTTCTAATAGACTTTCCATTGAGTCTAACAAGGACTCGAGATTCTTTCTTAATAGACACCACAAATTTTCTCATTTATCATGTCTTGAACTTTCCTTCACTTTCCTTCATGGCTTGAAAGTTATCTTCCCCTCCCATGCAGGTAGGTACTTGCATGTCTGTATACATGTCTTCTAAAACCACAAACTCACCCTGACTCAAGTCTCTGTGGAATTGTCAATACAAACCCTCAATGGTTGTTTAAACTCTTCATTTTACAGCAGAAAGACTCTCCTGTTGTCTCCTTCAATATTTCTAGTTAAATCCATGATTATGCATTCGAACAACACTGTGAGTTTGCCCGGTATAGAGAGTTTGCCTCTGTGTTTGAAGGGGTGAATTGTGGATGCCATGTTGGCGACGTCCCAACACCTTGTTCCCGGAAAACCAGTTTGTTAATGGACCTCAGTCAGGGCAGATGCCATATTTAATTTAAAGCGATTGCAAACAAGGCTGAGAGGAATAGAAGTATGATCTGTTCAATGGGTTGTTTTGTTGTGAATCTTGGTGTCGATTGTTCAACTGAAAAAAATCTCTTTCCGTGTGATAAATATGTTTGTGTTTCATGTTAGCTTGTGACAATTTTGCTATACTATTCAGTAGGCATATTTTAATAAAAGCAAGACAAATGTAATTAGAAGTTTCCCTTTTGTTTAGTAGTCGGGTAATGTATCAACCTTGTTACTATGACAAAAGAAGTTTAAAGTCACTTTTAAATGTAACTATTTAATACATTTTTAAGATTGTGACAATGTTTTGAAATTACTTTTTTTTTATCAGTTAAGATTTTATGATGTCAACCCTGTTACTGCATTTTATATTAAAGAATAAAAAAATCTAACTATACAAGGCTATACATGACTTTTAGTCCCCAACCTATACTATAAAAACTCTATAACAACTTATTCGTGGTGGGTTCAGTATCTAGAGTCACATAAAACATTTGTTTGTGCCCTATCTGTTTAATCATTCAGACTCTTAGACAGTTTTGACAATGAGATGATGAAAAAAGACGACAAAAGACTCGTTGTTAATACAGTCGCGTCTCCTACAATACTACTTTTAAAAAATTGCTGTAACCCAAGAAGATTAAACCCGCGATAACATCTAAAGTCAGTCTCTCACCACACCAATGACAAGAGATGTTCAGGAAGCAGCTAACACTTGCCAGATCAACAGATAATATTTGTCAGAGGGGAATAAATGAATATCTTCACCTTGAATTACACATTCACTTCGTAGCCCGGGGCCTGTTCAACTCCGCCGCAGAGGTCACGGTGAGGCGGGCTGCACAAATGTCTGTGTTTTTTTTATGTGCATGTAAGGATGGATGACTTAGAGGCTTCTTGTCTGGCTGACTGCGCGTTAGTGTGTGTGCGCGTGGAGCTGCAGCGGTCCGGGTTCCATGACAACGGAGGCCAGGTCCCATCCTCTTTCTCTAATTGTCTCTGACCTCGTAACTCGATCTGCGCTCTCAAGGCAGGAGGATTTCTTTTCACACGGCAATCACTTTTGAATTTGTCCCCTGCATCTCCTGAATGCTTCTCCGGGCCACGGGCGTGCACTTGGAGCCTGGCAAAACAAATGACCTATCCTTTTAATTTACCCTCCGAACAGCGTTGTTTGAGTGAGGATTTTTTTTCGTGGGAGGGTACGCGTGACAAACACAAGCAATTTCTCTCTCTCTCTGTGTTTTTCTTTCTTTCTCTCTTTTCTACACTTATCCTCCACCCCTCTCTTTCATTCTAGTGTACACCTACCGATTTTAGGTAATTACAGCCCTGGACAGAAAACAAAAGACATTTTTGATGGATGACGGAGAGGGTGGAATGGGATTAAAATGTTCATGCTTTTCCCCCTACACCTTTTCTTTAAGCACCGGTGTTTAACTGGAATAAAAGTTCCTTCTGATTTTCTCTCCCCCTTTATAACAACAAAAGGGGGCGTGGACCTAAATCAACCCAGTGGAAAACGACGTAATCTGGGTCACTTGGCACGGGGGGCGGTTGATAATGCCGTGTCGTAATCGCGGTAACAGTTATGACCTCACGCTCTCATTCCGTTAAACGCAATTGAGCACGGATGGGTCAGCATCACGAGGGAGATGTTGATGTCTTTGTTCATTCGAGATTTTAGTGCTTCCTGTCACACAGGGGTTTGAGAGTAAAAACTCGCCTCCCTCAGAAGGCGATGGCAGCTGTTGCCTGCCTGAATAATTTGATTTGGTGTTTTATGCCGGAAAAGAGCCTTTCTTCGCGAGCCACATTTGCGCCGGGCTTTGGCCACGTCTGCCTCCACTGAAAGACTTTACATGACATTAACACATTTTCAGAAAGCATTACCATTCTCAGGGAGATTTGTCTAGACAAAGACATGGTTTATTTGGAGTTAAAGCTTCATTTCCTGTCTGGACCTTCACTTTCTCTCTTTCTCTCTCTATCTTTTATCCACCCATGCAGTTACACCCGCACTCCTCTGCTGCCTGGCTGGCTGACAGGTAAGAGGATTTCAATTAGTTTACGCTGTGGATATGCGCACAAACGTGATAAATGAGAGCAATTAGTCTTTGTCATGTCTTCTCTCTCTGCTCGGTAAATCAGCAGTCCACCCCTCTTGCCGATGTTAAGAGCACATTACATCACCTTCAGCACTCCGTGTGGCTTTATGAGATTTCAGGCTCTTTAGAAAAGAGAGGTTAGGAAGAGAGAGCGAAAACCCACTTTGCTCTAAAACTGATTTGAAAGTTAGAGGCCCTCCATTACGTGTCAAAAGCCATAACTTGGATTACAAGGTAACAATCTGACATTTCCAGGTCATATAGGAGCCACACATTTCGATTGCTGGATGTGGTTTTGGGGTGTTTTTTATATGGGCGTGTTTGATTCGTTGCCAGGGTGTAAAACACTGTGTTTGTTATTGGACTTTTAAAACAGTGGGGTATGAACCATGTGGTGTGATTGCTCAGACTCTGTTGTACGGGACTAAATTCAACCCTAAATACGCCCACCGTACGTTTATATTGTCGTGCGTTACATTGTAGCCTGTGTTTTGAACCGAATGGAGATTTATGGCAACATTACTCTAACTGGGTATACAGGGTCGTATACAAAGGACGTCTGTAAATGACAAGAAAATAAACAACAATAGTGGTAATTTTAGCCAGATTTTGGACAACCGAGGGACTCACCGGAGGGTGATATTTGGTTGGAATTCCCCCTGAAATGTTCATATAAGGGAGAGTTTACAAATCCTCTGATATTGTTTGGCTCGCTGTAAGGAAGATGGAAGACAGCCAAACATAATCAAGCTTCAATATTACAGCGGGAACCCCTGCTGAAGCGAAATAATGCTCTTTAAACAACTCTGAGTTCTCACCCTCTCTTCAGCCTTTTATAGCAAATATGGATTGCTAAATGCCTGCGGATGATGTATCATCATTTCATATCTTGTTTATTGAGTGAATCAGTCATTTCACAGTTTGCTACTTAATTCTCCAAAAGAGACTGCGCGTCCAGTCGATACAATTACTCAAGCTTTGAAGAATGTCTGATGTAGCTATAAATCCATGAGTTCATGGATAAATAAAAACTGGCTGCAAAAATACTTCAGTGTAATCTGTGTGAATCCCTTAGGTGAGCGAAAAGATTAAAGAGAAAGTGTTGTTTTAAGATAGGCCTTCTTACATTTTGTATTTATTTAGCTTCACCTCATTTATTTTTAGCAGTTGTAGTTTAGCATGAATACGATTTTGAGTTCGATAATGCATTTTATGCAGAAATATCTACAGCGATAACTAAGATGCACTCAACATCAAACAAATGCTGCATTCCAGTTCGCCAACTTACACTGTGCTCTAAAAGAATGTATTGTACTCGAAATGGGAAAGTATATGCATTTTGGTGTGCATAAAGTGAACACTGTTGTCTAGACACACATTGTGATTATTTATAATAATAACACATCAGAACACCACTTCTTTTCATTTTTCATTCTTTCTTATCTAATCTTTACTATCCAAGTGTCAGTTATTTAGTTAAGTTAGTCATTGTAGTGTATCACTAATCTTCTCTCTGTCACACTGAGTTATGGGTAATATCAGCTATTAGAGCCCATGTAAAAGCAATGCACTAAAATACACTTTATTTGATTACACGTTAGTGCACTTTTTTCACCTTGGATGGGCACGTGCACTTTTTAAACATTAGACTTAAACTTTACATTAATCATACTCATATCAATATACTATGATTTGGGACATAATACTAATTTCAGATACGTAGTGTGGATAGTGTAGGAAATTTAAATGGTATACAGGGCATGTTTTTCTTAGGTGACTTTTTGTCCAGTGAGACCCCAGCGTCGACCAATAAGATTTGACCTTTTCCTTAGCAGTACTGCCAACTGGCCGAAAGCTGCATAAAATAACATTTAAGAATTAAATAAAAATAGCTAAATATGCACAAATATTAACACATTCCACATATAAGACTATTTCTATTAAAGTCCCAGTGAAATAAAAAATTACAATTCTTATTTTTTCATGAAATATTGCAGCGTTTATAGTAAACAGCTTATCAACGTGGGTCATTTTCTTTTTAAAATTCATGTTCCACTTATAATCTTCAGTTAAAATCTGTAATGCACTTCCACCCTGAAATGACTATCCATCTCAAATGACGTAAATTAGACGGCTTGGGCGGAGCATCCGTTAACTCCTCCCCTTCAAGTTTCAGTCTGCTGCCAGTTTTATTTAAAAATACAACAGCTGTTTTAATTCATCCAATTTGCAGTGAAAAACGCAAGCCACGTCCACTAATTTTCACCTTTGAAATTCCGGGAGTAAAAATGATCGCAACTTCTGGTTCACGGGGACTTTGACATGATTTTCAACATCTTTCACTTCACAATAAAGATGTACAGTAAATATTTCGCTATATAGTTTCTACTTTGGCAGACCAGCTGAGATATGTGTTGTTATGTATTGTACCCATGTGAATTAGATTTCTGACAAGCGCCACCTGTGTTATTGGTGTGAAATGGCTTTTCATATAGCCTGATGTATATTCGATTCACACCTGGTGTAGATAGATCACCCATCTGCGATTCGTTTCTCTTTTCGTTTCTCATTTGGTGTGAAAGAGGTCCTCACTAAACTCCATGTCTATTCCTGCCAACGCTGTTAAAAAGCATGTTGAGGGGGTAAAGACGGCATACTCGCATGTGATCCTATTTCTTCATTTCCTCTCTCACTTTTTCTCCAGTCTTCTCGTTGCTTGTCAGCACGTCAGATGGAAGATACCATTCTGACAGGCTGATTCCATGTGGAAACGACATGATTATAAGTACTTGGCATTCCCCTGTTTCTTTGTGCCGCCAAGACATTGCAGACCGTCCCCTGACAGGAAAAAGTCTATAGCAAAAAAATGATCTGAAATTCCTTATGTGGATTTGTGTGTGAAAAAGGAGAGAAAAAAGCAATATGGGGGTCCGGGTGACAGACATACTGTACTTAGAGAGAGATGGGGGCACAGAAAGGAGAAGGGAGAGAGTCCAGTCGTAATGTGCCAGAACTTGTGCGATATACTCTGGGCTTGACTTCCTGAAAGAGTAAATGGAAGATCACTTGTCAAGCTGTCATGTAGCGGGAGAGCCTACCTGAGGCTGCCGAGCCAGCGTCTTTCTGCTAAGAGCAGGCCATTCACATAACCCTGAAACAATCAAGTCGGGGCATGAAACTGGAGAAATGCTGTGGGCCAGTGTGACGTGAGGAAATAAAGGATTGTAGGGGAAAGAAATGTCTCTCTCTTTCACCTCTCTCTCTCAATTCTCTCTTGCCTCTCTGTTGTCTAAGGTTGTTTTTGTCATTGGGCCAATACCTAAGTGTTCAAAGCTCTGTCAAGCTGTAACACTTTGATATTTTTCCCAGGCTTCAAAAGAGCACGGCAACAATGGACTTGTGACTGCAGGCTATGCAGAGTTAGCCAAGACAATATTAGTTGTCTCATCTTCTGTATGTTCTTGGCATCACGCTAGGACTTTTTATTGGGTGGAGGTAGGTGTTTCGGAAGGAAGCCTGACCTGTTGGAGGTATCTCAGGCAGGTTGTTTGAGGCCTGAGGGGGTGTTCTGGTTTACACGGGTTTCGCACTTTTGATGCAGGGAAAGGTGAGGGTAACGCTGACTCACTCCGTACAGGTGGTCTTCACTAATGAGTAATGTAGGCAAAGGTCAAATTCACCATAAAATTAAATTATAAGTATGATTTTGAAGATTATAGCGAGATACATCATTTTATAATGTATTTGCACGATTGTGTTGCCCCTGATGGAGATTTTCCTGTAGAAATGTTGAATGATATATTTTTTTTCATGCATTCATGCTAATGATAGTCTTCTATAGACCACTTCACAAGATTGGTTCAGAAGCACTTCCGGTTTCAGCTATTATTACTTTTAATCTTACATTCAGTATATAATCAAATATTTAAGGTAGTTGTTTAACATTTTGATTTGGTTATAAATCGTCTGTTGGTTGCATTTTGTTCAAACATTTCTGCAGTGTTAAAAAAAACGAAACAAGATGTTTTTCTGGACCAGGCACCAGAGTTGTTTACATATTTCATAACAGTCTATAGGCTGCTACGATATCTTATAAAACACATTGTTGTTTCTTTTTTTTATTATAGTTGCAGCTTTAAAAATCTTTTCAAAGTCATGTTTTGAGAAAAAAATAATATAGGTTCAGTTGTTTACAAAAAGGAACAGTATGATGGATTACAGCGTGCATTTATGGACTGCCTTCTAATGCATATGGAAAAACATTAAATACACCTGGAAAAAATATAGAGAACACTCTTTTGCCTTAGGTCCATGAAAGATGTGAAAGTTGTGGAAAAATCTGTCTTATTCCATCATTTATTCATCTTTGAATTGATCCTAAAATACATATATATTTTATATTACAAAATCTTTATATTATGGTGTTTTAGCATGATTATGAACTTGCATTGTTTGCAGTATTCAAAATCTGCAAACATTGCATCTTGTTTGTTGTTTTGATCAGTTTATCCTGTTTAAATTTTCTGTAAATAAATGCAAATATAAAACAATAATTTTTGGGAGGGAATTTGGGAGAAACATTGTCACCAGTTCACACAATGAAACAAAAAGCACTTAACTGAAACACATGCCTATAAATGCTAAATTCAGAAAAACTGTAAATAATCTTGAGTGGTATGCTATTTCGTTCCATGGCTGGATGCACACACTTCAAAGAAAGGGTTCTCCACTTTTTGTGCGGTGAAGTATGACAACTCAGACCAAATATATTATGATGATACATTACAAAACCTCATGATAATTAGGCCTATTTCAAAGTATAAAATGTTGCACCACCATGACACTTGAATAAGCTAAACCGCACTGAATGTAATACATTATATTAGTTTTTACAGGTCACCCAGACACAAGGGAGTAATACGTGCTCGTGAAACATAACTCTAACCCAACATAGTGTAGTGTACACAGCTGTAACACTGCTACATCTAATAGGTGCAGTCCTGATCTAATTTTGCTAGCTGTTTTTTCCTCACTGTAACATGTATTGTTTGAGGGGATGTTAGCCAGTAGCAGATTAGCACCTCCTTAACAAGGCAAATATGATCTGTGAGCACCTCCACAAAAGGCGCTCAAGTTCTCTATTTATAGATGCAAAGTAAACGGACACTCATGACAGAATTCATGTGTTCTATAGGGTAGGTGAGCGAGGAAGAGTACTTGGGTTTTCTTTTCCAGAGAATATAGTGTCCAACATGTTACCTGGTTTTTCCTGAGGCTCTATTGTGAGGACTATTTAGGTTATTTCTCAGGTGTTGGTTTGCAGTTCAATTCACATGAGGGAAATCAGGGCGAGTTCATATTTCTCAGGTTAGTTTTATTTTTGAATGTTCTGTATGGGCACATAGCCTACAGTCTTGGCTCCTAAAACCATTAAACATTTATATTGTATTTGCTCAGAAAAAATTGTTAATTGAACAAAAAGGTGAGACATGTTGTCACATGGGGTAAGTTGTCACAATGAGAATTGATTTTTAAAATCAAATTTAGGAAACGAAAAAATTCTGAATAAAAAAAATACAGTATGTATATTATTACAAGAAAGGATCAACAAATATTTGTAACCGATAAAACTGAAGTCAACCGTTTGCTCCATTTCATAGCTTTGCTTTTGTTGTACTGTATTTCCAATAAAACAAAAACAATTCAAAAAAGTTTTATTTTAAGACAGTTCTGGGTGTTCACCATTCCCTTGTGAAGACATTTGACTTCAAACTTTATGAATACTCAGATATTAATAATGACAACTTCCACATGTGACATGTAACCCTGATCTCCCTGATAGCAACTGTTAAATGTGTTACTGTATATGTCAGTACGACCAACATGCAACAAAATGACTGCGATAAGATCAAAGCTGTCATTTATAATATACGCAATGTAAAAAACATACAACTTCCCATTAGCACGCAGGTCCACCCATAAATACTTAACTGGGGTTGAGGTGCACAGGTTATCTTTGTTCTTTACTTGGACATATTACAAGAATCCGAACCCCTGACTGAGTGAATCTTTTAAGACTCAGCAGTAATTTCCTCCACCATCCTTCAGATTCTCGGACCACGGGAGAAAGTCTAACAATCTGATATTTTACATTTTCAAGCTGAAACCCGCTTTGAAGAAAATCACACCTTCCTCTGGGAGGCTTGGCCTTCGGCGGCCGGCTTTAAAGTGCAGCGGAGAGCGTGCAGTAGCCGAGCTGGTTCTCTCAGCAGATGGAAATGATGGTGCTGTCATTATGGCTACAGACTGAACTCAGACACAATTAGCCACCAACAGATGGAAATCTTCACGTTGGAAACCTCTCCCACCCCCCACAGCCCTCAAGAGAGTGTCTGGGAGAAGAAAGGCCAACCATTGGCATGCAGAAGCCATGTAGGCCAGACACGCTCTGTAATTTTTATGTAGTTTGGAAACACACACAAATGCAGCCCTCTGATTATGTCCATGTTCAAGGCTGCTGAATGAAAAGAATGTGAATCATGATTTGGTTCTCAAGGCCACATCAAACATACACATATCTTGCCAAAAGAACAAGACACTTTTCGGTAAAATAGGTGAAAATTGAGTTTTGCTTGTCAGAGAAAAATTGTCATCACACTCTTAAAAAAAAACGCTGGGTTATTTTCAATCCTAGACTTGGTCAAAGGGAGACAAACACAACCGTTGGGTTATATGTACTGTAGACATGTGTTAATATGTAGATTTAAAACAAATATGTCTTTGTTCATTGGCCCAAGTCAAAAGGTGGAGAAAGAGTGTTTACAGCTGGTGAGGTGTGTTGCTATGCGGTTGCTTTGGTGTTGGTGGAAGTTGGTGCATTGCTAGACTGTTGCTAAGGTGTTGGGAGTCAGTTGCTATGGTGTTCTTTGTGGTTGCTAAGGTGTTGCTAGGGTGCTATCCCTGTTCAAGTCTTTAAGATGTTTCCAGTTGTTTATATGCCACCTGGCAAATATTGATCATTTAGAAAAGTTGTCTTCTTTAATAAGTCACAAGATTAGAGGTACAATGCATGTTGGTAGCACAGACAGTGGATAAAATACAAGTTTCCAAACATGATTAATAAAAATCAAGAAACGTGTTTTATGATGCATGGGAATATTGTGTGAATCTGTGATTTCTAAAACAACAAATAACAACTCCAATTTAGACTGAAAACATTTTTCAGGATTTAGGTGCCGTTGCACTTGAACTGAACCGAAGCGTAAAGATGTATTTTGGCGGATGATGAATTCGACGATTATATATCAAATCCACCCCGCTCTCAAAATACTGTGAGATAGTGTTTACACAATAGCCAGCATCTGATATTCATTAACATTAAATCAGGAGTACAGGAACAGGAAACAAAATCTTTCAGCATCTTCTTCCCCCTCCCGCCCCACTGTCATAACAGATTACTTTTTTGCCTGGGGGGCGGGCTACACTTACTTTAGACCTTGACAACTGGTGTAGCGCAACCTAAAATATTTTTGTTTTTATTTGTTGTACCCTCTCATTCTTTAGTCATTCCACATATTCCCTTGTTTCTGTGTCTACAACACTGTCAGACTTTTCCTGCGCTCTCAGATTTCAAAAAAAGAGGCCCGGCTTCAGTCGGTTGTGATGAGAAACTCCTACATGCTCGCCGTTTGCCTTTGATAAGCAATCAGAGCCCGTAACACACATTATGGGCTGAGACATTGCTTCATAGTAGATTCACTCACAAATCTGAAATGATGTTTTTTTTTTATTGTCGCTGGAGGCTATGTGATGCTGGCAGAGGATGCCAGGATGAGTACTGAACTCTGAACACTGTCTTCCTGCTTTCCTGTGTTTTTATAATTTGCGCCTTGCTGGCAAAAGCAAAGGTCTGCATCAGAAGCCAAGTTTGCCATTGTGTTCATAGCCTGTGTGTGTGTGTCGCGCACAGGAACATGTGCTGTCTGCTCTCTGGACAGCCAGAGGTGACACACGGTTCCTCGCCATATGCTGTCATTCCTCAGACTCGCTCATCCTTGACGCTGAATTCATTTATTAGAACTTTTTTCGCTCTGCCATCTCTACCTAAAAGGCATTCTCCTCTTCATCTGAGGCTTGTCACACAGATGCTGATATATTTTCCCTCTCTCGTTGCCAGGGTTTATGATGGAAACCGATACAACGCTGTGATAGAGTTTCGGGATAAATTATTCACGCTTTAAACGCACTCTGCCTGGCTTTCTTGGAGGACATCCATTTTACAAAAGCCTCACCCCCCACAAAACCACCCCACAATCCTTTTAATTGATCCGCTCCTCTGTGGTAAAGACGACACACATGTACGTCTTTATCTTACAGTGCGGGGATGTTTTTATTGATAGCGATGCCGTGGCAAGTTGTCACACGATCACATCTTAAAAATGACAGAAAATTACTGGTTTCTGTAACTTCTAAACTGTCTTAAATTAAAGTGATTATTTCAGAATTTTGTAATTTATATTTAAATGTTGCAAATAAATAAACAAGTAAAAACAATAAAACAACACTGATTAGGTGCACAGGTCATCTTTTTATGCATTGTACATTTTTAAATATATTTAATTAATTATTTACAGTGTTTATGGTAAAACGATTTATTTTGTGTATATTTTGGTTTTATGCTTTACATTTTGCTTAAAAATATGAAAACTTAACTGTGACAATTTGCCCCTATAGCGTGGACAATGTCACAATATATAAATATTAAATTGTTAACATTAAACGTTTTACCTGGACTGACAACTTGCCCCCGTGTCCCTCGTATCTGTGTCTGGAGACGTTATTCAGCATCGAATACACAATGACATATTCTAAGAGTGAAGAAAAAGCTGTTTATTGAGAGTTTGGCCATTTTTCATCCACAACTCTAATGCCAATACCATCTGTCTGGATGAGTCCTTAATTGAAAAGAATTTTGGCCTACACAAAGCAGTTGGACTTGCTCCCCAGGACACATAAGTAAAGAAAATAAAATAGCTTTCTTCTTCTTAATACCTGTTGAAGCTATAAAGAAAAGCATGAGGCACTGAAATAATGGACTCGGCCGTGAGCGACTTTCATATTACATTGGACATCTGCAAAGATAGTTTTGCCGTGAGGAGGCCAATTGGATTTAATGTTATTGCCAGTCTGCTATTGGCTAGCCGTTTTGATGAGCGTAAGGTGGCAGTTCATACAGCATTTTTTCTTGTCAGATGGCTTGGATGTGAAAGAGGAATTTCTGCACCACTGTCAGTCGCACCCCTCTTTGGATCCCGGGCCTAGAGTTGGATTGTTCTTTAAACAAACATTGGGGAAAAGGTACAGCAGACATTTTGGAGACGAGGGAAGATAAGTGATGCGTCTACCAGCGCTCGCAAGGAGAAATAACAGAGACCCCTTTTAATGTGGTTACACTGTAGGGAGGTTCGGCCTCCTTCCACAGAAGATTTTTGTGAACCGCACGTGAAAAAAAATCTAATTGGTGTTTTCAAGGATTAAATAAATCAAGAACTTGATTGTTGATGAATCAGGATTAATATCTGGCTCTCGGAAATGGTCTGGAAGCTGTGTAAAGCCAAACCCTGAGTATGTTGTTTTTGGTGTCGATGGTTAATGTGACATCACTTCTTGTTATAAGTGACTGTGAAAGTGATAAGTTGATTGATTATGTGAATAGGCACATTATTTTACTGTAGAAACCAATTTCTCTAGAGTAGATAATAGTCAGAGGCTTTTTATTAGCTCCCCAAACTTTTCACTAGAATCATTACATTTATCCATAGTACCTGTAACCTTGACTCGGCTGCTGTTTCTGTTCTGGTGGCTTTTTTACTTTCTATTATGTGCTAGAGTTGGCAGATACAGCATGCAAATCACGAGTTGTTATTTTTAGCTAGCCATGAAGAGACGTTTGTCTGGTTTTTCAGGTGGGACTGTTGAAGTTTGCCTCTTGGGAAACTATCACTCATTCTTGTTCCTTATTGCTTTTTTGGTATTTTAACATGTACGGTCACTGTCTGCAAAAACAAATTGTTTGCAGCTATGGTTCCCCTAGTACTACAGAAATGATAAAATTCACTTTTTTTATATATTTTAAAAATTGATTCGATTCATTTTAAAGCCACAATCTGTAACTTATATCCGTAACATCTGTAAACAAAAAGCAAGTATTGAGCAGGTACATCAAAATTTAGTGTATAAACTGTCTCCATCACCAAATTTGCAACGTAAAGCTTATGATTTAATATTTTAGTTGAATGGTGGGATTTTACATTCAATCCACAAGTACACATGAACTGATGTAGGTTTTACATCATTTGACTTCAACCCACATAAAGATGCATGTAAAGTTACCTGCAATTTTATGTTTCAAACAGAGATGGCGATAGAGAGGCAAAATATGACTTATTGAAGTAAAGAATTCTCTTCCTCATCATTAAAGTGATCTAAGCATTATTCTCTTTTAAGTTCAAATTTACAACACATTCATTGAACATGAGTTACGTTTCTCTGCACATAAGGAAGACACTGAGGTTAGATAATCGAGACAGAATCCATCTGTGGAATTAACAAAGGGACAGATCTCCCAAAACATCTCAATTCTGTCATCATTTAATTCATCTCGAGATGATTATTGTAATTTTCCCTATAGTCAATGGAGGCCAAGAACCGTTTGGTTACAAGCATTCTTCCAAATATCTTTCTCTGTGTTCATGAGAACAAAGAAATGTATACAGATTTGGAACAACTTGAGGGTGAGTAAATAAAGACAGAAACGTTCCTTTAAACATTATTACCTTTACAGAGACAACATCAGTTGAACATGAAAGCATGAATATTTTGTCTATCAAAACTTTTTAAACAATGTGATGATTTCCATGATAGATCGTGGTTGCGTGTTGCAAACGGCAGATGTTTTGAGAGCGTCCCGGGCCTCATGCTGCACATTCAGGCCTCTGCTGTATGTTTTGGCATGTGTTGCGTCTCACATGCATTGTTGCAGCACAGAAGTTCAGAGGGTGTCTGAAACCACATTCCCAATATACAGAATCTGAAGGATGGAAAATCGCTCTGCCTTTCTTTTCTCTCCACCCCGTGGCAGGGTCTTCACACCACTACTTCAGTACGAAGGCCACAAGTAATGATGCGGTTCAGCGGGAGACGAGCGGGCCAGGCAGACACAGCAATCCCAGGGCGCATTCATCACCATTCTCACTCTTATCCAAAATGTGCTGGCCTCAGTTGAAAGCCATAACCAGTCAAATTTAACTCACAAGCTGCAGATAAAAGCATTTCTTCATGTTCTCTGTCTGGATCCGTACACGACTGAACAAATAATCATTACTTTTTTGGTGGATTGCTGAAGTATTTTTCTTCGCTTTGCAAAAGTTCTTTCTCTGTTTTTTGGGTTTACAGAGTTTACAAGTTTATTGCTTATGAGTTGCTGTGTCTGGGAGTGAGTGCTTTGTGTACAATTTGTACTGACATTACAACTTGGAAAGGACATTTTCTTGAGTCATGAGTATAGTGGCTATGAACGTAAATAAATAGTCATCAAAGGTAAGGCACCACAAAGTAAGGAACGTAAAGCATATTTTATAAAAAAATTAACACTGACCAGTTCGCAAAAAAAAAAATTACTGGTCCGTAAACAGGCAGAAAGAGACAAAAGATCTGCAGGACAGCAGCATATGGAGTCCAAAGCCTAACTAAAAATAATTAATACAAAGAAATCCACAAAGACATTTTAAAAGCAAAACTTAGTAAATCAAAAAATGAATGTATATGAAAATGTTAATGTAAATGTAAAACATATATAAATTATTATTTATAAATTCAA
Organism: Triplophysa siluroides; assembly: GCA_006030095.1. Classification (NCBI taxonomy): domain Eukaryota; kingdom Metazoa; phylum Chordata; class Actinopteri; order Cypriniformes; family Nemacheilidae; genus Triplophysa; species Triplophysa siluroides. The sequence continues at coordinate 3,500,576 of VCII01000935.1, read as the reverse complement.
TTGTTTATTTTTCTATTTTTTACACATTTATTTATTTATTTATCGATACACTTTAATATGCATGTATTTTTTCTGCTATAATTTATCATCACTTTTATTTATTTATCTGTACTTTTCCTATATTGCACTTTTCCCCTTTCGTTTCAGAAACACTTCATTGGTTGAGCCAGCGTTGCCATGTTAGGTTTGTAGAAAACAAACAGAGCGATGTTTTATGTTTTATCTCTGTAAATGAATCTAGATAAAACTTTTGTTAAATAAAAAAAGTTGACATTACTTTCAATATCACTTAAAAGTTCAAGCACACTGGGTAGTAGAGTAACGTCATCATGACAGTTTGACACTAAATCCTCACAAGCGATTGAAGTGCATGTTATAGAACTTTATGGTTTGGCTCAAGTAAACAGTTCTGTTGAAATTCTAAAGCAGCATGTTCTTGACTTTCCCATGCTGTGCGCACCAATGGCGCATGCCCTGCACATCAGGATGTGATCCCTTCATAACAGCACTCTCACACCCTCCAGCACGTAAACCTCATTCAACCTCAGCCCACGTTCACCAGCCAATGCACAGCCATGATAGAATGCAGTCGCTGAAATAATCACAGAGTATATGGGGATGTTTAGGGGGGTGCTAGGGGATAATGCTTAATCTGCAGTCTCTAGTGCCCCCTGATCCAGCTGGCACTGCGCAGGGCTGGCATGACAGAATGTGACAGAGGATCCGGAGGCGAGGGACTAGGGGAATCCCGTAACAATAATGCGGATGGTGGGGCTAAGGCCCAGATTAAATCAGAGCCATCGCCCACCTGCCAATAGAAAATTACAGAGCACAGCCACACACACGCTGGCTCTCTCTCTTTTTCCATCTGGGCTGCTCAAGCCAGCTACACAGCAACTTTCAGTCCGAGGTGTTTAGTAGCGCTGGACATGCCATATGACAACATTCTTGCTTTTTTATTTGACTAGGAGTTTGTTAATTCCATGGGTGGCAATAAAGACGTCTTGAAGCAGCTGGTGTATTGTCAAGGTGGAGGGCAAAACAAATTGCAGTCTTAGATGCTGATTGGTCAAAGCTACTGTTCACCTTTATTTAGGCCAGGAACTGTATCTTCTAATAAAAGAATGTTGTGAAGGATGCACCGATACTCAATTTTTCCACCGTATGCCTTGTCTGTGAAACCAGGCCCTAATCTTTTTGAGTGTTATTAATTCATATAACGACTATTAATATTTAATATCAAACTGGTGATGTTACTGAACATTTTCTATATACAGAGAACAAATCATCTGCTGTTTTTAAAAAGTCAACCGATAGCCGATAATGCAGAAAAAAATTTATCTCGATTGTTGCCAGATATATCGGTGCATCTCTAATTTTAAAACACATTTGTTTTTTATACTATAATTATATACACTTTTAAAAAGTGATACCATGGGTACATTTTTGGCCAAATACTTTCATAAAGAACCTTTAACATCCAAAGAAGGTTCTGTGTAGTGGAAAAAGGTTGTTTAGATATTTATAAAAACGGTTCTTAGAAGAACAGGTAAATGATTCTTTGGAGAACAGAGACGGTTGCTGTTTTTGTATCCTCTTTTATAAGTGTATGTATTCGATTTTATTTAGGCGTGTATGTAGTATTTACATTATAGGACAGCCTCTCTAACTTACATTGAAATATACTGTACCTGCCATTCGTTAAAAACGAGACTTACGATATAAACGTTTCCCAACAGCTTTGCTTTTCACGGCCGTGCGCTTCTAAATGACGTGCAATCAGTCCGCGATCATAAATGTATTAACTGTGTGATTTATTTTTCTGCACACAAATCTCTTGCCAAAGGGAACGGAGCATTTGTTTTCCTGCAGCATTATGGTACTAACTCCAGAGGCATGCTACAGTCTCCCTGCATGATCTCTGATTTGCCTAAATGAGGTTTGTTGAGATTTACTGTGGGTGATTATAATGATGGTTTGTGTCATATTGCAGCAATCAGAAGGGGGAAGCCTGGCCCGGGAGTCGACGGTGTCAGAATGGGGCAGTGGATGGAGGCTGATTTTAGCCAGAGCTCGAATGCACTCACGGCGAGGCCCCTCTGTTAACTACATACAATCAAAGAGCCGGTTGCTTAAGCCAATCACTCTACCCATGAAGCTGACGGGCAGGGTCCCTTTGTTTAGATAGAGAGCAGCTATGTGAGAAGCCTAAATTAAAATTTGATATCAAATCGCCAGAGGCCGAGCTGTTTCAACACAATTGCTAAAATTCCCATGTTCTGATCCCCCATCACAATCTGTGGGCAGGTTCTTATTCAATTTTCACTATCTGTCATTACATTATATTACATCATCTTGGGTGATTTCGCGAGGAGTTATACAACTATGTAAAAGCTTATATTTTATCCAGAATTTGGAAAATTTCATGTAAAATTATGCAGGGGCTGTTTCTCGCATGGCTTCTATAGGGGTTGATGATTGTGTTGCAACGTTTTTCCTGTTTCGCCCGCTCTGTTTCCTATCTGACATGCGGTGATGACTGCAATATTTACATGTTTATGCTCATAATTTCCATCTGTTGTTTCTGTAACAATCAGACGTGCTCGGAGAGAGAGAGAAAGAAAGAGAGTATTGCTGTAACTCAGCTTGGGCTCCATGATTGGAGGCTGGTCTTGATTATCTTCAACTCGAGTGGAAAAAAAATGTTTTGCTTTTCTTCAAGGTCTTGTTGCTGTTGTGTTGGGTGCCCTGGATCTGCTGTAGCCTTCAAAGTGCTGTTTTCCACTGTCAGTGGTCTGTTTTCACTGCAGTTTTGCTCAGCAGGAAGGTATTAACAGTGAACTGTAAACACCGTGTTTCTTATACAGACACAAATAGTCATCAATTTTTTTTACACTTAAAGGGACAGTTCACCAAGAAATAAATATTCTGTACTCATGAGTTGTTCTAAATCTGCATACATTTGTTTTTTCTGATGAACGCAGAGAAAGATATTTGGAAGAATGCTTTTAATCAAACACTTCTTGCACAATTGACTACCAACGTAGGAAAAATTGCAATGGTACAAAAGTGGCTCGGTATTGTTTGCTTTCCTACATTCTTCAAAATATCTCTAACAGAACAAAGAAATCTACAAACATTTTTTTCTTACTAATGGTGGCCAAGAACTGTTTGGTCACAAGCGTTCTACAGAATTACCATTTTTGGGTGAACTGTTCTTTTAAACAGTCTTGGAAACGGTAATGCCTTCATCCTTTATTTTGCTACTTTTCGGATGCTTTAATGTTTATTTAATTTTTACCCATGTCCCAGACACATTCTTTTATATTAGTCTACTGGGTCAGAAGTGCCTACTTAAAAAAACACTGGTTACTGGTTCATATAATTCAGCAGCATGCTCATGTAAATGGATTTGCTGTTCTGTTCATTAGGGAAGGGCTTAAACACAGAATTCACCTCGTTGATCCCCCCTGGACTCTGATTAATGCAATATAAATACAGGATGTAGTAATAAGTCAAATGTTAAGAAAATGTGGAGACCAGGAGGTTGAGGGTTGAGGCAAGCAATGTTTAAATATTCCTGCAATGTGATCAGCCGCATTAGATAAACAAACTCCATCCAAATCTTCCTTTGGAACTTCTATTATTGTTCAATTGAATTGCAATATATTTTCTATAAAGGCAATATTAAGATCTAATCAAGCCATAAGGATGTTAGCTTGTTTGTTCATTTCGAATTAAAAAAATTGCCGCAATACAACTTCCAAATAGTGCAACATTTTTCAAACTTCCCCCCGGTGTTACGTTGTTCGAAAACACAGACGTTTGGCGCACAAAGGCACACGTGCATGCGGATTTTTATCTAAAGGCGCTCGTATCACACGCAAGTGTTCCTAAAAAATAACAAATGGACCCCGTCCCATTTAAGAACGGAATCAAAATATTATTTTTTTTTCTTTGGTGGAAAGTAAAGAGTAGTCTCTGGGGGCCAAATGGCTGCAGTAAGAGAGGTGATATTGATGGCTAAGAGGGGAAAGAGGCCAGATGAAAGCGCTGCCACGGTCCCTTAAGATGGAGCTCGAGACACAAACTGGAGCGGTCGGTCTGGAGTGGCTTAAGTTTCCCTCCGGGCCGGAAGTGGCGCTTTTCCCCTGGCGAGAAGCTTTTCCTGCAAAATAAAGAAATCATTACTAAGATGACAGCTCCTCTACCAGCCCGGCCCTCGGGGGACCGCAGCTCACAAAACTGCCACTACCAATTAGGTAGCTTTGCTTTGGGCCAACATCACCTCTAGCCAAAAATAAACACCATAGTATGTCTCTCTCTCTTTCTGTCTCTCTTTATATCTCATTCTCTTTTTCTCTCTTTCCTTCCTTTTTTCTCACCTCCACTACACCCTACAGTAACAACGCCGGTGAGGTGATCTAATGGAATGGGGTGCATGGCCTTACTTGGATTGACATCTGAACTTCAAATAATTAGGCAAATGATTAGGGCTCGGTGGTGTTGACCCTCTACGTTCATGGCGTGTGGCATGCTGGTGCGCCTCAGTCCTGCTGGGTGAATTCTGACTGATTTCAGGCCAGCGTCACTCTCCAACAACTCTTTCCCAAATCATCTCTGCTGTCTGCCAGATGAGCATCGCCAAAGAGCCTGTGGACTTTAGAGAGCTTTACGTCTGCTCAGAAAAACCATCAGAGATTGGCCTTGGATCACAGGTTGACCCGGGAGTAATGATTACCATGGAGAACAGACAATTTGAATCCGATCCCAGATTCTAGTCTGGGTTTAAAGGCTCCTGGTGAGATGAATTGTTGATGCCCTTCAAGACAATAATGTCACTGCTATATTTTTACTGTCTGAGAAACGGATTCTCTTCAATCAAAAAGCCCATTGTTGGAGATTGATGGCTGATATCCTAGACAAAGAAAGTTGCATGCTTTTAAATAATGCTGACTTGGGTTACAATAGCGAAGCACTTAAACGTTGCAATTATTTATCCTCACATAGTTCCTTAACTGCAAAAATATGACCACACTCAAAAAGGTGCTTCATGGCTGAATGGTTCCATAAAGATCCTTCAACATCCGGAGAACATTTCTGTTTCACAAAAGGTTTTTTGTAGTGGAAAAACATTCTTTAGACTATATAAAAAAGAAACGGTTCCTATAGCAACGTGTAAGTCTATGGTTCTTTCTCAACCATTTTTTTTCTATGGCATTGCTGTGAACCCTTTTGTACTTTTAAACAGTGCATGTAAAAATATAGTCCATTCATAATTAAAATTTTTGCCTAAAATGTAAACATTTGGACATTTTTTATTCACCTTCATGTTCACATTCATGCTCCCATCCATGTTGATTTTGTAACAATGACCACGTTTACATGGACAACAATAATACGATATTTACACGATCAAGACAAAATCACAGTGAATTTTAAGTAAAGTTTATCCTATTGTATACTATTGTGCCTTTTACTTTTGTTTACGAAAGAAAGAAGGAAAGAAAGAAAGAAAGAAAGAAAGAAAGAAAGAAAGAAAGTGAAGAGAATATACAGTAAATAGACAGAAGAGAAAGACAGGGTGACAGAGGAAGAGCCCCAGGTGTCATAGTCAGGTCCAGGTGCAGCGACTCTGTTGTCATGTGATTAGTCAGAGCAGTACTTCCCACCTGCTGCCGCTGCTTACTCACAGAGATTAATGTGGCAAACACAAATGAGCCATCAGAGGCCAGGCTGCTGTCTGCTCTAATGGAGACTGATAAAAGACAGACTACATCTTTCTCTCTCTCACACACACTCATCCAGCAGCCAGGAGGTCTCTAATGGTTTAACTGGCTCCATGTGCACATGCATTTACACGTCCACATCAATTAATGGTTGCCATCTCTACAAAACTACATTATCAGTTGCCGATCAAAGAAATAAAATAAAACAGCATACATTTTTGGGGTTGTAAAAAGTAAGTGAGTGTTACATTATCATAAATACATGTCGATAGCTATAGTCAGCATCTACCGTATATGAAACGTACTATGGTGGTTCCATAATGTTTTCAGGTGTGAACATCATGGTTGAATTGCATTTACATTGAGCCGAAGGCACTATGTAAAATACCATGGTATTACCAAGGTAATGTGTCTAAACTTTTTTCCAAATCATACGTTTATACAGAATCAGTTTAAACAATTGTGCTTTTTCTTATAACTTATCTTAAAAACATTTTGATATGACTGGATTGTGAGGAAAGTGCACAGAACCACCTTGCATTTGTTCATTTTGATTGCTTTACTGCTAAAATGAATAGACACGTTTGACTGGTGGTGTGAACCGTGCAAAAATAAGTATGCTTGAAGTTTAGTTTATTTAGTACACTATAAGTATATACTGTATAAGTAGTATCATTTTTTAATAAGTATACTTTATGTAGTAAATGTACTAATTTTTGGTTTTTACTATACTTTTAAGTATTTAATACTCTACTTTTAATGCTTGGATCTTTTAAGTATTTTAGTGTAACATTGTGAGTACACAACTGGGTTACAACTGCAATTGTACTACAAGTGAATTTATAGGTGTACTAAATGTTTACTAGTTATTTAATAATAATTTAGGTATTCATTTTAAACTTTAAAGTATACCTATAACTGTACTTTTAGTAGAGTTAAAGACTTACGAGTATAGGCCAAATAAACTTAGATTTTGTGGTCGGCATACGTCAAGTATATTTCTGAGAAGTACATTATACTGCTGAGAAGTACATAAAAAATAGACTGGAAGCATGCTTTCTTGTTTTTAGTTAAAAGAAGTCATATCTTTTGTAAGGGGACCTTTTAGGCCTATTGTTCATAGGATAAGTAATAAGGCATACATTTTGGATGACAGAGACCCAAATACTCAATCCCTCTTGAATAGACTCATCTTTTGAGTTCCTGTGTCGCCTGGTATTGTTTTGTCACTGTTTAGAGTAACTGTCAGTAGAATGAGGTTACTGGGGGAGCATGCGTGCCCCTGTCTGTTTGTGCTTGCGTGTGTTATCCGCCCTGCAAACCTGCCTAATTAAAGAGCGAAGCCCAGTGAAGTTTGTTTGGCGTGGTGCACATCATTTAAATGTCTTAAAACAACAGCCCCTGTTTGTTCACTCAGCACATTTCCATGTTCATGCCTTTACCCTTGTTCTATTTTTCTGTGGATGAGACTGATTTACAAAAACACAAATGAGATTCTCGTCTATTGGTTCAGGAAGACTCCCTGTAGCATAGTCTGGTTTGATTCTTGTATATCAATACATTTTAGACTCTTGCATAACTCTGTAATGGATAACACATTGTTGCGAGGCATTTACTTGACTGGGTCCTAATTTCCAACCATTGTACCAATTGCGAACGTCATTTTTCAAGTAACTCAAATACTGTCTGATCTGAGACATCCTGGAGCTTAGAGGAAAAACGAATGGTTTTAATTCTCTCTTATGGTTTGCGCTCATCTGTCTGTTTTTAGGCAAAGCCTGTAAAAGCCATTAAAACTGTAAGCTCTTAATGAACAGGGATGTTGAGCCGGTCCAGGTACGCTAGCACGCCGATGTCTTTTTTATTGAACGTTCTGACTCACCCGCACACCGACGTGCACGTACAGACATCTGGCCCCAATAACTTACACAATCCTGTTTATTTGCCCTATTAAAGTAAATCGTAATCTTCTCTCTTTTTTCCAATAGCTATTTATATGCACTATTAGATGGCACCCACTGTGTAGTTTGTGCTTACATGGAAGCACGCGGATGTTTACATGACTTTAAGTGATTGGACTTCAGAGGGGAAATGTCATCATTAACCTCATCTGAGCCAGAGTAGAATAAGCCGCTTTGAAAAAAATCTGATCCCCGTAAATGCATCAAGGAGACATCAAAATTCAGGCCAACATGAAGGAATCTCATCCAGAGCTTAGCCAAGAATCCAACCCTCCAAGCAATGTAAGCTTTATGAACGTTATCACATAAAGAGATGCGAGCAAACGTGATCTTTCATATCACATTGCTCAAAAATAGATATAGCCCAATTTAAGTCCAAAGAGCTAGAGAAACATTTGCAATGGAGAGGTCGATTTTAAAGAACAATATTGCACCCTTCCAAGGTTTTAATCAAAATCATGAGCGCATTCCATGTCCAACAATCGCTTTATTTCATCATCTTGCTGTTCTAAGAGCGATGATGCAATCTCATTCAAACAAAATGACAATAATAATAATAGAAACACGCTGATGACATGTTTTCTTGATTTCGTGTCACATGTAACTATAGCGCAAGTGCAATATTTACCAATACAATCAAGACGGATGATCTGTTCGTAATTATCCCACACTCGGAAACGTAATCCGAAATGACTGCTTTGTGAGCATTGTCACGTAAACGCGCTGCCACACAATGCCCTCGCTCGCCATCTTTTATCATCCAGCTATCCTCCAGGCCATACGCTTCTGCACATAATCGTCAACTCTCCTAAATATTCGCAATCCATCAGCCTGTCACCTGTACGTGCGCAAAAAAAGGCCCATGACAAAGACGAGGGTCGTATGGGCGTCCGGGGGCCACGGGTTGTATTGTATCGGCAGGCTGACAAAAGCAGGGTGTGGAAAGGCTAGCTCTGGGAAAGAGCCCCCAGGTGAAAGGTGGAGATGCAGTGGGAAACAAAGTAAAGGTAGCAGTGGAGTGTCTGTGTCACCCAAGTGAGGTGTAACCTCTGTGCTATCAATGTCACAGATGCTCCAGGCGTTAGGCCTAGTTTGCAGCTGGGACCGCAACGAGGGCATAGTGTTTATGAGGGAGACTGTGACCTTTCAAGACAATATATTGCCATAGAAAAAAGACTTATCACCACAAAGCCACAGTTGTTACACTTTATACTATGGCTTATTTATAATATTTAATGTGTTTTAAGCTGGAAAATAAGTATTTTAAGCAGTTTTGGAGTCAAAATTTACTTTAGTAAAAGTAAAATACACTTTTTAGTAAAAGCTACAAAGAATCTTCCCAGAACTGCTCTAAGCTTCATTGTTTATATGTAGCTCTTCAGCCTGATCTCACAGAAACTCTTAACTGGAAAACGTACGATTATTAGAAAAACGGCATACTGAACCTATCAAATTGCAAATTGTATGAGATTGTATAAATACATGCGAATTAGCCACCTCGTAAAAAATGAATTGCTGTTTGATTGTGTTCAGTTTTCGCTGTTTAATGGTGTGCGCTTTTTTCTTAAGACCTTTTTCGAGTTTCATTTACCCTTGAATTTCTCACATAAGCAAACTCCTTATTTATTACTACAGTTCATATTATCCAGATGCTCACCGTTTGAATGTTGACAGCTGTATAAACATAGTTTTTAAGTATTTTAAAGTTTCAAGATTTACATTTAGGCATTTCATTATTTTGATCACTTTATGTTAATATTACATCTAGTGCTATTATTGAAGAGTGTATCACAACATCAAAGATATTTTGCTTCCATGCGGCATTATCATAAAATTTCCACAGAGAAGTATTTTTATATTTTTATAGACACAAACGAAGAGTGCCATTTTTTTCAAGAATCATGTTTTTTATCGTGCTTTCCAAGTTATATCAATCACACTGCAGTTGGGTTGTTTTGATTAAGTAATAATAACTCAAAAAACGAACAGAATAATACCCAATTAAACAAGATAACGCAATAAAAAACATAATTACACATGTTTTTGTAAATTAACTCTTCATAGGTCTACTAGAAGACCTCAAAAAAATGACGAATTATGAGAAAATTCTAACTAGAGGTTTATTTTTAATTGTGTGGCATTCTCGAATATGGACAGTCTCTGTAATCAAGTGTGGTTCTGTAATCTTTCCCTACACTGTTTGTACTCGAATTACACACTCTCTCTCCCCACCCTAACTCATCCACTCGCTGCAGCCTGACAGCGCCGATGCCTAAGAAACAACCATGAGAAATTGATTCATGTAATGGCAATATTCCTTAATGAGAGTAGGCCTAATTGAGAACTGCATTACTCCAGGACTTCAGAACCGATTAGGTCTATAAGGGCTGAAGAAAGAGGGGGATATGTTTTCCATATGGCGAGAGAGTCTGCCATCTGCTATGATTCACAGGTTGAAGAATGTGTGCATTTTGAAAACAGTGATCCTCTTTTCTGTCATCTTGTATTTTACAGTGCTGCTATGAGCTTTTAGTCGGCCGATATTAGTTTCAAAGTCATGCTGTTTCAAGCGGGACAAACACAAATATTTATTTAACATGGTTGCAATTTCATTACGGTCCACATGGTACATTTACACGACGTTGTTTATTTGAATGCAAAACGATGCAGAAATCTGCCATCCACTATTGCTTCCTCAGATGAGTTTTATTACTTTAAATTGACCGATAATCATAATGGTCAATAATTTAGTTTCCTTGGAAAGGGAGCCTTTTTTTACATTAGACCCTCCATAATCACATAAAGTGGTAACCAGTGTTCAGGTCTGTGAGCTCCTGATGGTCTCATGAAACCAAATGTTCCCTGCTCAGCCAAAATGAACTGATTGACAGCTGACCTGACCTACAATCAGAGAAGGAAGGTCTTATTATAAAAGTAGTGGAAATTTCTGCGGTAAACTATAATTAGGTCCAGCACCCCAGGGCAGGTACAAAGACACAGGGCCAGAAGAAGCAAAGCATCATGGGGCGGCTTGCAACTGTCACTCAGTGAGAGATACTGTATGTGCCTGCACTCCCCACCCTTTTAAACACACACACCGTCCCAGTCCCACAGGCTGCTAAAATTGAATCTCAAGTTGTGTCCTATTTTGGTTGAAGAACAGGTGACCAACTTGGCAAGCATGCCTTCTCCTGCTGTCCGTCCCCGCTGAAGCAGTTAATAAATGTAGTGACAACATAGTTTTCCGAGAAAAGAGGTTGCGTCCAAAAATTGGAGCGCTACTTGATTAACATTGTGTTTATTGTGCATGTCTGGGTTAAACAAAAACAGCATGCTCTCCTCCACCGCCTTTTTTAAGACATTTGTGTTCACTTTTGTTCACTGGCTTACTTCATGTGATCTGGCACGGATGCAGAGAGCTGGGTAATTACAACAAAGCCTTTGTTTACGGACATTCTGTGTATAGCTGAATGAATGCAAAGCTGTCCGTCTCGGGTGATTGGTATTGTTGAAAAACGCTTGGATGGTTGGGAAATATCCACTCAAATTAGGCAAATCCCGTTCACCTCTCCCGCTTTTTCTATGGTGTTTGAAATGGAGGAATGAAGGAACATCCGGACAGGTTTGATACGAGAGCTAATAGAAATTTTAAATCGAACACTGAGTAGGACAAACTTGCACACGCACGATGACAAATACGAATGCAAAAAACAGGTATTTTTCCTATGCTTGAACAAGGCACCTGCGGGTCGTTCTGTTGTCCATGACAGAGTATTTACATGGCCACCTATTGCAATGCAAATCGTCCTGGGCCCATATGGGCACGTAAAAAAAACTCAAAGATCCCACAGTGTGTTCTTTGTACAGTCCTTCATTTGTATATTTTCTAAATGGGGCTGACGAAGACTAAACCAATGATGTTACAAACGATGTTCAAAATACTTGTATCATTAAACCTCTCTATTGATTGAGTTACTTGGATGTTTGACTAAAACATTCATGCGTGTGCTCCTGTTAAAACAAAAAAGTGCTTTTACTTTTTGCCTAAACGCTACACATATTATCCGCCAACCACAAACAAAATACTTTCCTCTTCAGTCATAAGACACAGATCAAAATATATGCTTCCCAACTGACAACATTGTTCTTATTACCTTGATGGGAAAATCCTAACAGAATACTTTCCTACAGTTTTTCAATCATTTCTATAATCACGTGAAGGTGGTGAAGACATATTTTAGTCATACAGGAGGCACTTTTTATGAAATAAGAACATGTTTGACTCTGAACAAGTCCAACTCTGAAAGACAATAATAGCTGGTGAAAGAGAGCAGAGAGGAATAGCAAAACTATGCCACTGCTTCAATTACCAGCTCATAATCACAGCAGTCCCCAGACCATCTGACCAGCACTGGACAGCTGCTAGAGCAAAAGGGAAACAGGCACTTTCGTTGAGTGGCATTCCAATATTGACCATGTGCCTGGTTTGGAAGAACGTGTCTGCACAAAACATATTTGACCTTAATTGGATCACCGACTCATCAGGTTTTCTCGTCCAACGTTGGCGTCCTTTACAATTGAAATCGTAAAAAAAAAAGCGTAAACAAAAGAATGTAAATTAAATTTCTACGTTAAATTTGTGTGCCGTAGTTTTATTTCAATAAGTCCCGATCCAAAAAAAAGGGACATTTCTCTGAGGCACTTGTGCATCCAGCAGACCAGAGTCAGCGGGCAGGATGGAATCCATGCATGCAGCCCATAACAAAGCTCTCTCTTACCTCCTTTCTCTCCAGCCCAGCGATTCCCGCAACGCTCCACAGATGTTATTGACCTGTGGGTTAACTCATGTCAGGTAAGCCTGGGAGATAATAGACAAAGAGCATTTTCTTTTACAGGTGGAATGACACGGCATATCCGCGGCCGGCCGCTCCTCCCGCATTGACAGATTTTCTAATTCACTGCAGATTCTCATAAAACTGGGTGGCCAACCACAGCCCGGGCCAACAGAGGGGCCATTCATACTGGGTGGGATGGAGGCCTGGCCAAATTAACCTGGATTAATTTAAGGGAGCAAAAGGCTCTTCACATTCAAATAAAATGAAGATCAATAAATTAAATGTTAGAGGTCAGGATGTCAACTTGCCTGGCGATGAGCGATGCCATGTGGAAAGTTTTTCTTTTTCGCAGAGGAATGAAAGGGGTTGTTAAATTGTGCTTTATTCCACAAAAACTTCCATTGCTCTCTCTTTACATGCACGAGTTGCTCTCTTATAAACACAGCCATGCCCGAGAAGAATGCTTACTACTTTTCTCATTTACTGGATTGGTTGTTTCGGAATGCATTTACCATAATTACTACCCAGTGTTTCGAACTCAATGTTTGTTTCTCCACTTCCAAAATTATTATCCCAAATGTTTGACATCTCCCCTTTGTATCGCTGGACTTTCCATTAGCGCTAACGTCGATAGTTACGTGAACAGATTATAGAGCTCTCCGAGGGCACACATTTTATAACCTCTCTGAGGTTACACGATAATTATAAACGGATTGTAAACCTAAGAAATGATTCATGATTAGAAATGCCGGTGACACTTCCAACTCAATTATTTAAGTATTCTAGAGGTTCGGCTGGTTCAAGAAAGCTCTCCATTTGGATATCGCCAAGTGACGCCATCCAAACCTAAAACCTGAACCACTTCACGTGTCATTATGTGATCAATTATCCAGAAGGGTTCTGAGGAGGCCTACTCGCCATTAATAGCATTAATTCCTAAGCAGCAGCCTGTATCCTGAAATGACATATGGCTCAATGGAGATGCTCTAAACATGGCTGATTACATATTACAGTATATTAATATACTAATGTATATTTAAATATACATTAAAGTGTATTAAAAAGGTCAATGCATAAATAATTTCAAATCAATTTGTTTATTTTTCACATTCACAGGTACACGTAACACAACTATTGTTAATTAGTTGAAAAATAAGTTGAAAAATAAAAACTAAAATATAGAGATGAAAATCTGAATAAAAATCTGAATTAAATAATACTATGAAATCTAAGTATTGACAGATGTAAACAGTATAAAACAGAATAAGTACTGTCCTGAGGTGTGCAAGGAGTGCCGCCAGATCTAAAAGTAAATTACCTGTGTAATATAAATGGCCTGGTTTTGGAGCTTGTATATAACATCTTCTTGCAAAAAATTACCATTTAATAGTTATTAAGTCTAAGCTGAGAAAGCAGTAATTTTTTAAATATAAAATATTAATTATATTGCTGCTCACCTTGTATTTACATATTTCGTGATTTTTATTTTTTGTGATAAATCATTATTATTAGTCACCCTTTATGTTTCTCACTATTTGGCAAAAATCTAACCAATAAAATTTATTAAAAAGTGCTTGTCAACTTTGAAAACACAGTATTTAATCATTTAAAAACTACAGTGTATCTTTCCATTTGGACATACAAAGTTTCAGAAGCACAGTGACGTTATATTTTATTTGAACAGATTACTAAAACAGCACTATTTTTAAGCAATCTATTTGATACAAGTTGTTTGAATCTTTCCCTCTGTCCATATTTAGACTGAATAAAGAAAGTGTCTGGTAAACAATACTTTGCAAATATGCAAACAGAATTCTACCTAAAATTAACATCAACATTTACATAGGACTCTCTTCATCTGGGCCACAAATGAAACGTGTATACAGTGCTTAATTCACAGATTGAGTTGAGCAAAAGGACAACCTTAGCAATGTCATTGACCGTGGGCAGAATAACATCCAGAGGGTTCAGAGGGAGCATGGGTAAAAAATGAACCAGTCTGTAAGGACAAGCACCTTACTCCCGCCAACACTGTCACTGCCAACATTTAGTCTTCCCTCTCCATCTGTTTTTATTACCATGGCTTTAGAGTTCTCAGGTATGATGTGCCCACAGGAAGCTATTGGTCTCAGGAAACTGCCCCTGTGACTCTTGGCGCTCTTTCAAGGTAAAAAAATCTCTCTCTCCCATGTCTCCATGTCTCAACACCCCCTCTCTCTATCCTGTACACCGACAGGAGGCAACCAGGGACCGTTTACTGAAGTCCCAAGAGCCTACAGCTGGTGAGGGAGAGCAAGTGAGAAAGAGAAATCGAGTCTGATCTAAGGTCAGTCACTAACAGCCAGGTGATCATGTCCTCTGGCCAGCTGGAGTTGCTATCCCCTCTAGACAGAGGGCTGCGAACAAAAGGCAAAGATGCTCGCCACCTGTCCATTAACAATACGCACACTCACGTACGCAAACACGCAGGACGGGACGGCTTCTCTTTGTATCATTAACAGACTTTCAACACACTTTAAAGAAATCCAAGTAGCCGCAGTTTCTCGTTTGTAATTCCCCATCTGTTCTCCGATCAGGATGTGAGGCCTGAATGCGAAACGGGTCTAAATATATTATAATTTATTTGTCAATGAAGGAATGCTGGAGAAGCAAGTGATTGGATAATCAAACAGTTGTTTGTGTTCTGTGACTCCGAACCTGGCTGAGTGTCCTTGGAACTGTGTGTTACTCTGAGCGAGACCAAAAAAAGAGAGAATAACAGGTTTGTTGTGCTGGGCTTTGGATTGGTCTATTAGCTCTACTTTGTTTCTTCCACATCTATCCAGGAACTAGACCGGCTTCCAGTGGGATTGAGCACCGGCAGCCAGTGGGACAATGAGTCTCTTTATCATTCAGGCCCTGTCTGAGAGTTCAGCTTTCACAGGCTTATCAAGATCCTCTGCAAGTGTGCTGAAAAGTCAATCACAAATGTAAAAAAAGACCCCTGGGATTCAGCAACCCCCCTTTTCTCTTTACATATAGAGCTCACTCTGTCCATTAAGGGACCCGAAGTGGAATTTTTGTGTCATTTCCCAGTGAAGAGGAAACGGATGTTGAAAAGGGTGTGAATCGGTCTCTCTCACCGATGGTCAGTCCGGCTGAAATGCAATGGAAATACCTACTGATCCCTTCTCAATTATGACAACAGGAATGAGTAAAAAACCAAGCATCTGTTTAAAGGACATAAGCTCATGTAAACATCTTCACACTCCTGACAATTGTCAACGTGGAGAATAGACTAATGCCACAGCAAGCTGTCCCACATTCTCCGTGTGGATTTCCATCACCGGGCAGGGCTGGAGAAGATGGTTCAGGGGTAAATCACTTGTGGAAAGGTGAAATGTGGCCAGCACGAGTCAACGTAATCCACTCCAGACACATGTGTAACACAAGAGAAACAGGTGCAAACAATTGAAACAGCTGTTAGTAAGCTACAGTGATCTCTTTTGATATCTTAATTGTTAGGCAATCCTGGCACAATTTTGGCAACATTGCTGTGGGCCCGACTGCCTTGTCTCCATCTGTCAGAGGTGAAATATAGTGTGTGTTTTCTGTCCTAACATAGAAGAGCATCTCTGGGATGTGTCCAGCCCTGAGCTCTTGCTTTGAGGAAAATTGGGCCTGATTGCTGCCATTTCCACCTTCTCTCTGGATCTGGTTAGGGGTGACAGTAATACCCATAATTGTAGTGTTTGGAAACTTCTACAAGGTGTCAAACGTCCCCTGTGATTCTTAGGGCTAGGGTATAAGTTATTTTTCCATACACCATTACATGTAATGCACAGTCAAGCACTCATTGACCGTAAACCGGGATAGATGCATGCGCGCTACATCTGCTTGGACCGCTCTTACACTCTCAGACAAAGTGTGTGAGTTAGCTGAACTCAAAAGCACATTTTCTCATTCTATTGACCATCAGGCCAGGTTAAAGCATCAACTCCCGTTCATTCATCTGTGTTAGTCTAACGTTTCCCTAAAGGCCAAATAACCTACGTGTGACTGTCATTACCCCTCTTGGGTCAAGAAACGACCAGCGTTTAGCCAAAAGAAACAGTCAATAAACATCACGAGAGCCATTACTAACCAATGGCAGACAGTGATGACCCTAATAATGGGAGTTTCCACAAGAGGTTGAAGCCCGTCCCATGGTGCGCTCTTACCTTTTGATTTATGTGGGTCTGACTCTGTGCTATTTGAGGGTGGGGTGAGGAATGAAAGTGTTAACGCCGGGTGTTGGGTGAAGTGAGGGTGGGAGGTTTTGGGATGGGGGGGATCTGGTGGGGCGAGAGTTATGAGTTTTCTCAGCTGAGTGCTGCGCTTAGGTTACTGCCTCTTGTTTTGATCTGGCAGCGGAGAGGGAGAGGCTGCAAGCCTGCAGGCTTGAACCCCACAGCTGAACCACTGACCCCAACATCCATCAGGGCCAGGCTGCCCTGACAGGGGAGCCAGTCGCAGAAACTTGGGGGCGGAGCCTGGAAAGTGAGTGACAGATGAGAGAGATTCCATACTTGCTTGATGGAGTACATGCCAATGATCATAACGTTGTAAAGATACGTCAGCACAAATAAATATACAGTTGAGAGAAATGTGCCGTAGAAGATGGTCACATGGTAACTGATGCTACTTGTTAGCATGTTAGCCCTCTTTCTCAACTATTCAGCCGGCCTCAATAGTAACTAGCAAACTAGCTTGTAGCTAAAGATGGCGCACCGCCAGAGGGATACTATGTGCCTCATGCTCCACTGAATCTTAGTGCTTTTGTGAATCGGACAAACAAATATTCTATTGTGCTCTTATAATTTGGTGCAGCCTGAAATTCCATCAGCTCGAGAGCTGTTTCACAAAGCTGGGAAAGTATCCTGAAGGAGACCACAAAAGTGGTTATAGGGGTGACCGTATTTGTCTGTTTGACACACTGTAAAAAGGGGTCCCAGCTTTACACGGCAAGGGGGGGATGGCGCTCCAGACATAGGCCGAGAGAGAAAGAAAGAGAGAATGAAAGAGGCAGCAGCAAATCCATGAGCAAGCGAAACCGCTGTTTTTAAATAGCAGGTATCTGGTGTCAGCCGACTGAGGCCTGCTCCATCAATATGTTACTTTGCCCTTGTCCGCTTCTGATATCTTTATCTTGTCAAGTCCTCTCCTGTATTTTCCACCTCAGAAGCTTTCGTCTGGGTTCACTGGGTCTCGCGCAGATGGGGAAGTCCTGGTTCTGGTGAGGACGTGCAAAGCAAGAGAGCCATATCAAACCAAGCCGTATGTCAATCCCTGTTCCACTGGGGCCTCATTATAAAGCAATTTTTCCAACTTTTTAAGTAGATACTCCACCCAAGAATGTACCCAAGAAAGTTTTGTCACAAATTACTTCCCCCAAGTTGTTCCAAAACTGTACAAATTTCTTTGTTCGGTTGAACACTAAGATATTTGTAGAAATGTTAACAAATTACATTTCTGGGACGTCATTGACTACCACAGTAGAATTTTTTTGAATTGCAGTCAAAGTTGCCCTAGAACTGTATCCTTTCCTAAATTGTTCAAAATATATAATTGTGTGATTAAAGTAACCAATAAATAAGATCCTACAATAGTCATTGATGTCCCAGAAATGTCAGTTGCTAACATTTTTCCAAATATTGTTTTCACCGGAAGAAAGAAATTTGTGCAGGTTTGGATAAATGTATGGGTGAGTGAATGATGACAGCATTTTGAGTATTCCTTTAAGGGTTATTTTACAATGACCATTTATTTGGCCATCATGAGATCTTCTGTACTGGTGCACTTTTATAAAATATTACTTTTGTGAAACATGTTTTCATAAAGAGGTGTTTTTGTATTTTCCTTAGGTCACAAGACTCAAGGTATAATTTCACCAACATATAATGTTTTGCTCCACAAGCAAATTCAGAAGGTTGTTTGGTGATTTCATCTTAGTGACGTCAGATGGTAATTGAAAGAAACTTAACACTTAAATCTGTGTTTGGTCAATATTATGACAAAGTTTTTGGTGCCGCCACTTTAAGAAAGTACAAGTGTGGGAGAGTAATTATAGCGGCATCTGGGTAGGCTATGTTTCCACAAGCGCCAAATGTATCACAGATGTTATGAATACTGCAATGTCACTGCTTCTTGTAAAATATTTAAATATGCCACACATTGTCATACACCTACAATCATCAACATTCACATAAACCTAAATCAAATTACAATCAGGCTTGTTAAAATCACCATTCTTTGATTAATGTAAACAGCATGCCTGCATGGGAAAAAAAGCTATGTTCGTGTAATTGAACTTGGGCTAGACGTGGGAAGCTCCAGCCCTTTCCTGTAATTTCGAGCTTTGCGCGTGATGAAAATAGGAGTTAGGATTGTGCGCTTTGCGCGTGACAGATGTGGATAAGACGGAGCTGCTGATGGGGTCACGTGTCATCGCAAGGTCAATCTTACCTTTTGACGCAGGGGGTACAAATAATCTTAACCCTAAAGTATGCTGTGAGACGCATCATCGTAAATTACCTCAAACAGACACATGTCATTCACGTCTTTGCTTTTATCAGATTTGTCTTTTGTGCAGTCGTGGCGTCTACATTAAGCCTTTTACCTGCGCAGTTCTTCTTTTAATCATGAGTGTGACTGGTGTAGTCACGAAGCAGACTGAGGTTTTAATAGCTGTCAGTTACCTGCTCACACTCGATATCCCTCCAGCCTGCTCGAACAGATGGCTATCACTTTCCAGTTGTGAAAATCAAGCTTATACAAACACAAGGACCGAGTCGCACAGCCTTTAATATCCTTTTTGATTGATTTGGTTTCTGGTGGAAGTGAGGGCAGATTTTTTTAGGCCGCCTGTCATGCTCCAGGACTTGTGTGAAAATCATTAAATATAAGCATTAGTGCGTCTCTTCCGGTGCGGGTGGCAGGTGAGAGCTTATAGTGCAGCTCGATTAAAACAAGAATTCTCTATTTTATTTAGTATATTTAGTCATATTTCTGAAATTAAATAACTTATTAGTAAAACAGTAGATCCAATATTAGAGCTTATTTTATTTAGGTTAGTGATTATTAGAAATTAGCCTATATACAACACACGATTGCAACAGCCCAAATAACTCGTTTTTCTTCAAACACATAAAAGATGCTTAGAAATTAGCAAGTCATTTCGTTATATAATTTTTTCGTACAGTTCTATTTCTGTATATATATAATTTGTATTTGTATTTGTATTATATTTTACATTTTGTGGGAATTTTGATTAAGCTCAATAAGTGTTCATAGACATTTGATATCTTTACTGGACTTGCTGTACGTTTTAGCGTAAAGCCTCCCTGATTATTGAGCCACATGCGTCGCGCGCTGAATGTGTGGTGGTGACATGAAGAGCGGCGCGGCCTCTAAACCACAATGAACCACTTCCCTGTCATATAACCCCTATATTTCTGTTGCGACAGGAATAAAGAAACACGACGATGCAACGTTTATTGGACGACATGTGTTAGACACAGAGATGTGATTTGAAGTAGTGGTTAAAGCAACGAATTCCGTCAAATCTGTGAAAATAAATCGTTTCAATTAAAACGCAAAGGATATAAACAACATATGCTAAATTATATATTTCAAAAGATCATACGGGAAAGAGTAAAATTTTCATAATGTAATTTTTGGTAGGCCTATTTTGTATGTTATAAGTTTTTCCTGCATGTACATTTGATTTGCGGAGCCTATAGGCTCACACGTGAAAACTGTAGAATGCTACACTTCCAACAATGTAATAGCACGTCAACCTACCAAAACAATAATTTAGTCTGATGGGATACGACTGAAATCCAAAATCTTAAATCTAAATCTAAATTTCTAAAATCTAATTTAGATATCAGGCTACAAAAACATTGTAATTGCTGTGAAATTTGTTAACATGAATTTTAACAAATGTAGCTTATTATTAAATCGTTTTAAAATTAGATAAATTAGATTGTAAAATTATAACATTAATTATTATTGAAAAATATATATTATTATAAGCCTATTATTATTGCAAAAACTTTAAATGTATGCAGACTTTTATCTCTTTAATTATTTTCAATACGCCTAAAATAATACAATGGTAATATTATTTTTATAAATATAAAAACACACTCATAATCCTTTAACCACAGTTAAAGCAGTTTTTTGCTTTATTTAAATTTGCCGTAAAATACTCGAAATGTTGAAAGATTTTGGCATGCCGTTCTTGGAAACCAAATGTAATTTTTATTTATATAATTGTATTATTTAAAATATATATTACACTTAAATAATGATGTCCCCGTTTGTACATTAATGCTAAACGATATTCAAATATACTCTGATGCTTTTTGTCCGTTAAAACTTTCGTTATTTCCTCATTTATTTTAATAGATTATAAAGGAACATCCGACTTCGACATAATCGAATAGGCCCAATAACTAAAAAGAAATTAAAATTATAATGAAGTCAGATCACATTGCAATGTCTTTGTAAAACAAATACTCTAGTTGTCTATAGGTTTGGGATCCGTTCCATGCTGATTCACTGACATCTTCTGGATAAGAGTGGGAAATACCTGAACTATCTTAGCCTCAATTGTTTACCAAGACATCATTTTGGGGCATCATGGAACATCTAGATTAATCTCAGAATATAACATAATCACATTCATAACGCATTTTGAGAAATAGACTGAACTGACTGTAACACAAAAATTGTTTCTTTTCTCATGACTTTAAATATACCTATTGGTGTACCTCTTAAGAAGTTCTTCCAATCTTGTAATATTGATAAGATTAAGTTTTATTGCATGACAACATTACATTCTTTAGAAACTTTTTTTCAGTAATATCCATCTCTGATTACTGATGTGTGACCAAGCTTTTATTTTTTTCTTTGACTGGCTAGCATTAAGAAAGCACTGGTCCTCGATCGGTCCATAAACAGCTAAATTTTACATTTGGCCTTAATCTACTCCCAGGCCTTAAGTAATGTGACAGGGTCCTGTAAGGCACATAAATAACCCACAGGGGTGCAGTGTAGTGTACAGGTTCTATGGGACTGTCCGTAATGACCCAACAGGCAGGAAAGGGTCCAGTTACCGCATAGACCCTGAGGTCTTGGACTCTAATATCGGGCAGCTAGGTCTTCATCTGGCCCAGAATGGACCCAGGGGTGGTATTAATGATGGTGTTCCTTCAGCAGGTCCATAAATGATAAATAATAACCATCAGTCATAGCTCAGTTGTGCTGTGGGTGTCACACGACCAGCTAATTTGTTAATGCTGGGGCCTTAGAGACAGCCTGTTGGATACCCGTGAGTGCTATATGAATAACAAGTTCTCCATCACTGTGCAACATACTCACTTTTAACATTAAATATCAATGTTGCAACTTTGGAAATTTTCAAAGCAGAAGGAATATTTCATTTAACAAATTTAGCATCAGACACAGTTCTGGATGTGGTGTTTTTTGGCCTGCTCACTGATCCTCTGTTTTCCTTGTAGTTGAGTCCAATTAGACGCCATCAATGTTTACAAACCATCATAGCGTTTTAATCATTCCTCACCTAAACAGCACCATCAGCATTTTTGCGCCGCACTTTTACAGTTTCTGTGGCTTAATGAAACCCTTCTTTCTCCTTTTCAAATTATAGTCCAGGTCCTCTTGGCAAGTGCAGCATATATGAGCAAACCCATTTAACTGAGGTGCTCTGATCGTCATTCTCCCGAGTTTTATTTTGCTTGGCTGCCGTCGCCGGCGGTCAAAGCCCGACTGCCTTCTGCGGGGGAGAGAAAACATTGTTATTCACAACGCCTGGTGCAGAATGTATGCTAATAAGAGAGCTGTTTGGATTGTTGAGGCTGGAGTGATGTCATGGTTGTGTTCCATCTCACCGTGGATCAATGCCACAACATTTCCTGTCAAAATCAGGAGAAAGACTTTATGTCCAGCCTTGGTCTGAACCCTCTGTGGACTGTTTGGGAAGATTTGAGGGCCCTTTTGTTGTATTACATTCCTGAATAGCAATGCCTCGCTGAGGTCGCACAGAGACCACACACAACCGGTCCAAAATATAGTGTGCGCTCTGAGGTTCAAAAATGTGTCAAACAGTGTTTGCTGCAGACAGCTTCCATATCTTTATTCACAAATGCTCAAAACAAGAAATATTGTTTTAGAACTGTTTTTTATTACTGTGCCATTAGATAACCTGTTGCCATGAGATCACCTAGGCCAAACTAGTTTAAATGCTTTGAATGCTTTCCATTTCAGGGATCTTCCATTCTGATTTTAACATAAATTATTTGTATATTATATACCAACTAGAGCATTGGTTTTCTTTCAATGTGTTTTATATTTTGTTTACCTACATAATAAAGTAAGAACATCATTTCACCCCAATTTGCATTCACCTAACAATATGTCAAATTCATAACAGGGCATGGACTTACTATAAAAATATGGATGTTTTTAAAAATGTCTCCTGAATTTTAATAATTTATATAGCCAAATATTTACCTTTATGGTCGGCACAAACCATGTTTATCATTGATGCCAGCGAACAGGTCGCTATTTAGACTGTATCATTATCTATAAACTTGATATCCACTGTTGTAAACAGTAGGCTATTATTTGAACTCTTGCAACCATATAAATAAAAGTTGTTTAATATGACGAACCAAAGCAACGCAGGCCCGTTCCAGTCAGACTTTGTGAAAAGCAGAGAAAGAGAAAAACAACGCCCGCTATTTACTCGTTACCTGACGCCGAAGACAGGAAATGACAGCGCTCTCTGGTCCTCCTCCTCATTTCTTTTCCTTGTGAAAGTATGCACTTTTAGGGAATGCCCACCCCCCGGCGAGACAAAACGGCTTTAGTTTTATTGCTCCGATAAAATGCAGTGAGCTCACGGGCGAGGCGCAGTCGGATGTTTCATGCATGTGCGCGGTTTGGGACGAGAGAGGATCACACATCCCATTTCTCACATTGCCCGATCCGCGGCCCTAAGCGCATTTTATGTTGCTCTCCCCTCTAGTGCAGATGGGTTAAATATGACATCAAAGGTCCTTTAATGTTTCACAGTGCCTCTCGAGTTTCGTGCCTATATCGAGTTCAAAACTAGTGCACGGTGCATTTTAACAGTAGACTTAATGGATCGCAGTCCATAATCAGATTATCACCGGCTTAATGTAGAACAAATTTTACTACAGCCGGCATCAAAAAGGAGTCGCACACTGTAAATCCACACGGCATCTTTTTTATAATTCAGTGTTTGGACAGAGGGACAGAGGGATGAGGTACAGAATGACATGATCTTGATATAAGGAAGATCTTGTAAAAAAAGAAACATCAGACTCCAAATCAGTTGCATGTGCGTGTCATGTCTTCTTCCAAATGTCTTCTTCGTGTTTTACTTTTATAGTTCCTTCACTGTCAGCGTTTATCTCGAAGTTATTTCCTTTCACTGTCACTCCACAGGGTCATCCATATTTCAACAGGTCTTCACTCAAGATGTGGCTTTTCTGTAGAGAGGGATGCTAGTAATGCCAAGGTCATGGGTTTGAATCCCATGAAGGGAGATAAAAAGCGTTATTCCACTCCAAGTCACTGTCTGCCATGTAAATGTTGCTGTAAATGAAAGCTGTTATGTATTCTGGACAGCTTAATATCAGGAGAACAGTTTATCAATGGGTTGTTTTATTAAAGTTCTACAATTTTTTAGACCTCAGTTATTATGGGAGTTATATAAAGGGATTGAAATGGTTAAAAAAGGCATTATTATTTTCTTTAGAGCCTTTCGCAAAATGTTAAGTTACAAAGCACATTACTTTATTTAAAAAATCTGCATGATTTTTTAAATAATAACAGTTTTTGTGATTTTTAAAAGCCTTTTAGCTCTAGATTTTGGACTTGGACCTCTGGTACAGTTGTGAATGTAGGCAGCAGTGCTTTAAATAAGGGAAATTGACCCCAGATTTGCACTATTTTTAGAAGAAAACTCACACATATAATCTTGCACTGGATGTTTTGTACCTTTGCATAAAAACAAATATATTCACTCTGCTCTCTCATTTAAACTTCATTATACCCCAAAATGGCCAGACTACAATATATACTAACCATCCACGGGCCCTACTACCCAAAGATCAAGCTCAGCATACACTGGAAATTCAAAGCAAAGAAAAAAACTGCAATTGATGGCATCCTCATCCAGGCTGTTTTTGTAAGTTGGGCTATGATGTAAGAGAATAAACAAGAAATCCGGATGTAGTCAAGTCTATCAAGACTGGCTTCCATTTCTATAAAAGCACCATCCTGCTGTGGACTGTACACTTTCCCTCGCCACTTCATACCTCATTCATAATTTCGAATCCTGTATAGATGTTGTTCGTATGGACGCTCATACTCAAAGGTCCGCATGCCGTCCTGGGCAAATAAACAGGCAGGGTCATGTCATCCATCTTGCTTGTGCTCCGCACGATCTTGCCCAACAAAAACACGGCTTCTGTTTTCTATCTGTGTGCGGGGTGACTGGGAAAGAGCCAGGAGACACAGGGCCCTGTCGTGTGCCGCTCAGACTGGCATCAGTCTTGAAACACTAAACCAACATTGCCTAAATTAGGATTACACAAATTGGCTTTCCTCTGACTCACTACTTCCTCTTTTAAGGTCACTCTTAGTGCTTGAGGTATGTGTAGTGGCCAGGTTATTGTTGACCTGTTTTTAGACAGCGCAAGTTGAATCAAATATATATATAAAAAAATATTTGTTTTCTCCACAAATGTATCAAATTCATAATATTTGAAACATATATGCCACTGTGCTTTCTAAAAGTTCAAGAACTGGTGGATTGGAAGCGATTTATGAGACATGACATATGGGCATATGGCACAGTCTCCCCTGTGTGTATGAATCACTCCTCTGACTCTGAACATGATTACCATCATTGATAACATAACAGATTCTTAAGACATCAAGGTTTCTTAAAACATCTTTTTACCACACAGGATTTCTCCTGATCAAGGTTATTTTAGGTTGCTAAAATTGAAACTTTGCAAACGTTTCTGTTTATTGAAATTGAATAAAATATTGACCTAAAATCACTTGGAAAAACTTAACCAAAGGAAAAATCTAAATTTTGCCTCAAGAAAAAACTGAAATGAGTTTTTAAGCAGTGAAATTATAATGATAAACAAAAAAATACAAATGAACTAATATTGTATATCATACCAACATTGCTAAAACATTAAGTAAAATTTGCAATAATGCTGACAGTGCGCTATTTCTCCTTTACATTGCTAAAACAGTAACGTTTTTAAGAATATTAAGCGATTGATATTGTGATATCATGTGCTATTAGTTTATTATGGGCTATTATGTGCATTATGTGCTATTAGTTTATAGTGATATAATATGATGAATTGTAATACTATAACGTTATATTTTGCTATTTTGACATTGTATTGTAGCCATAATATATTTATTTAAACACTTACCAATGGTCATGCCATGGTATATGAAAACAATAGTATTATTACTCCATCTGATACCTCACTATCGTACTGCCACTGTGTGTTCTTGTAAAGGACTGCAGAAGTAAAGGGCTTTCAAGTTTCAATAATCTGATCATTCAAATAACTTGTGTGAACCTCTCTTTTAAGCTCTCCCATAATTTCTTACTCCATCTGTTCCACTTTATACTCCCTTTAAATGGTATGTTGAAAAGCAAATTGATTTACAAGCTCCACAATTCCTTGGAACGTCATTGTTCCGCTTATAAAAGCCATATTCTGCCAACAGAATTAACCTGAAATAACACATTCGTAGTTTTATTTGGCCCACGAAGCAAACATCCAAAGGTAATCATCAATTAATGTGCTCATTCTAATGTAAACACTCTTGAAATTAAACATTGTTAATTACCATGAACAAATAAACCTATTTAGTGGAATGTACATTTTTATTTTTAATTTGACATTTACACAGCCAAGGGCAGACATTTGTTCTCATTTAGTCTAGCATTAGGAACATTTCGCTAGACTACATAAAAGGCCGCAATATGCTATTTATAGAACTCATTCAAATCATTTTAGTGAATTGATTTTCTAAATATTTCATCCACACTTGATTGACAGCAATGTTCCAGTGTCTAGCATAAACATATTCCCTCACAATTCTCACATTTAAAAGAATTACATAACATAGAAGTGCATGTGATCGTTTACATTTGCACGCACATGTGCAACTGCGTGTGTTCTTGCTCCTATATGTATATGATCTTTAACATCCCGTATATGAGTTCCAGGTGCGTGTATGTGTGGTTTGTGACAGCCCACCTCAGCGCAGGGGTGATGTGCTCCATCTAGAGTTTTGCCTTGTTTCTTTGGCATATGAAAACAGGCAGTGTCAGGTCTCTGGTAATGACTGACCTCACCGTAGCTTTGCTACAACACAGATTGCCTTACGATCCCCCCACTGAACGTATGCCAACTGCAGCCCTGCCTTACAAAAATGCCACTTACAGAATCCCAGCTGCCAATGTTACAAACCATTGTTTGGATCTACATAGGAGTGCTTAAAAAACAACACGTTACATCTCACCCTCTGCATGTGGACTTTATTAAAAAAAAGACCTCCGGGAGAACCGTAGTGCCACTCTGTGATCAGAAAGGATTTAATTAAACTTTTCTCTTTTGCCAATCTGTCACTGCCGAGCCTAATTTGTTAGTGTGTGTGCCGTGATTAAAGGACCCGCCGCGCCCTAGTGTACCACACCGATTTCTCCCGTCTTCCCATTCCAGTGAATTTTCCAGCTATGAGACAAACCCCCCGGTTTCCGAATCTAGACTGTATCTGTAGACATTTACAGATTGCCATTGCTGCTAATGTATCTGCGCTCGCTGCCACAAGTCAAGTCATAATAATTAAAGACACGCTGCATCTCAAGAGCACATTAATCATGCTTTATATGGACTTTGAAGCTGTAATGAAGAACAGCCACCCATACGGCTTTATTGCGCTTGTACAAATTGTGGCGAGTGTATGCCCCATTTCTGAGTGTTTTTTACAGGAAACGGCAATAAGAAAAGCAAAAATAAACTGGAGTGAATCGAGGAGACAATCAGTGGTTATGCTGACTTGACTATCTCACGTCAGACAAAGCCTGATCTGTGTGTGTATGAAACACTATATCTTCTTAAAAATTGCTTCAGATATCATGAAGATATGAAAGTTAAATTGAGTTTATCTTTAATTAAATCTACTCATTTTACGCCAGGTGTAGTAACTGGCTTTGATTAGTACACAGAAGGAATTGCGTTTTATAGCAAGTTAACCAGTAATAGGAAATAAAGGTCAATTCATTCATTTATTAAATTCAGCTCAATTGAAATAGTTTACTGGACGCAGTAATTCGTTTTATTGCAAAGTCTTAATCAAGTTTGTCGACACACTGTGATTAGCAGAAACTCAAATTTTTTTCCTTTTGTAGATTTTTAATGTTTCTAAATTATAAAGAATTAACGGTCCAGTGTGTCATTTTTTGGAGGATCTATTGACAGAAATGCAATGTAATATAAAATGTCTACAGTGGTGTATAAAGACACTATATATTGAAACGTTATGTTTTAGTTGCATTAGAATACACTGCGGGTGCACTTGCATGGGATTCACCATGTTGTTTCTACAGTAGCCCTAAACGGACAAACTGCACTAGGGCGCATGTCGTAAATACATATCTACTTCGGCAAAGAAGTGAAAACGTGATGACATCTTAGTTCTGTTTCAGCCACCGTATTGATTCGAAAGGGAGGGGTGGAGTTATAACGTTATGTTTTGCTTTATTTTGACATTGTATTGTAGCCATAATATATTTATTTAAACACTTACCAATGGTCATGCCATGGTATATGAAAACAATAATGGAGTGGAGTGAGCCGTTGGTTGCAATTCATAACCTCACCGCTAGATGCCACTACACTTCATACACTGGACCTATAATTATGCATGTAAATGTAAGCTCAGTCTATCATGTACCTTAATAGTATCCTATACATAACCTGAATCAAAGACACTGGAGCAACATTTTCAGCATGCGAGTAGACTTTTAAAATCAGTATTCTCTTCTACACTCTGGATACAGTGATCATTCACAGAAGTCACCATATCTCGCCTATAAATTGTGATTATTACTTTTGAACACAATATTAGTTGTAAAATCCTATATCCACACAGTGCATTTGTTATGAGATAAAGTATGTTGTTTGTTAACAAAAGGCATATTAATAAATTACCAATCTGATACAGCTGTAAGCGAGTCCAGATAGTGTTAGATGTACAAAAGAAAACATACATACAGTATATGTGGTTTTATGTGTATGTCTATGTATAGGCCTACATAAGAAAAATTCAGTTTTCCTTTACCTGAATCACAGACTGACAAGAATTACTTCATTACAACAAACGTAAGCAGATATATTTATGGTTAAGATCAAAATCATATCTCTAAGTCACTTGTGAAGTGCTTTTAACCTTCGTGCTCTGTTAAACGAAGTCTCGCCCAGCCAGACCTTCACACTAAAGTCTACGGTCCATGGGCGTGACTGAGGCTGAGACTAAACGTTATTTTATAAGATATTTGAGGAAACAGTGCCATCTTGTGGCATTTTTGTGGTAACAGGCGTACGTATTTAAGTGTCAAAGTAATGAACTGAATACTAAAGGCACAAGTCACAGCAACGGCTTATTCATCATTTTACAGAATCAATGAAAGGTCGAACATTTCACCTGTTCTTTCATACAGAATGTCCTTTTTAGGACCTCTTAAAACACTTTAATGGCTTAAAGACTTTATTTTTATACTTGATCAATTCCAGCACATATTGCATTCATAAATATCTGTCTATTGCACAGTTTTAATAGTCTTGTTTCCATTAGTCCACAATCCAACGTCATATTTGTAAAAAACGATCTAAACGTGTTGTTTTCGGGGGACTCAGAGGCTCTTGGTGCATTCCATCAATCTCATCAGCCACTCTGCTGACCCCACGGGGATGCAGGAGACTGTAGTAAAGTGCCAAAAAACCCAGTCCCATGAAATTAGAAAACAATATAAAAAACAAAATAGGCAAGAAGTAATCCGTTCCCTCAGATTCTGGTTTGAACAGAAACAGCAAGATGGGAGCAGCAATGTTTTGACTCAAAGTGAGGATGTAATACACTGTCATGTGAACTTTGGTGTTTTCCCCTTTTATGTTAAAGAAGGTGAAAAGTAGAATGAATCCGACAGTGGCTCGATAGAGATGTTCAAGACGCGATGAAATGCAAAAGTCAGTCTTCTCTAGATAAGCCCAGATGGTTCCCACTAGCCAGACAAAGGCCATTGCTAGAGTGCTGAAGGTGGAAATCATGATGAAGATGGTGAGGCTGAGGATTCGAGGGGTTATGGTGAATATCTTGTAGAGCAGATAGAAAGCTGTGGGCATTCCAGAGGGCATCACATTAACGTCATGTAAAGAACGCCGGAAACAGCGACGGTAATCCACTGTGGCCCAGGCGATGTTGAGGAAAGACATAGCCATGCTGATATCTAAAAAGAGATGAATAGTTATTGATCAAAAACAAAATTCTAATGTTTGTATAGTCTGATGGGCCAAAGAAATATGTGCCAAACTGAATATATGTAATCGGCATCAAACAAATTAGCATTTATTTGTTCAGAATTATCATGCTTGAAGAAGTCACATATTTTGTCTCATGCAGTAGCATTCAAAAAAATTTTGTTTGTGATTTAAGATTGCAAAATGATGGAAAAGCCGGTCAGACACACGTTTACATTTTTAAGTGTTTCACATTCCTCGTGTCAAAATTCATGACTGTCTAGATTTACGTGGAGGATGTTCATGATTTTATCTGTGTAAGACTCACATTGTAAAATGGAGCGATGGTTGTACTCCAGTATGATATAGAGTTGCAGAACAAGTTGAGGAACACTTTCAAGGAAGGTCTCGAACAAACGGAGCATGCTCAGATCTGTAGCAAGGGCGAAAATACGTAACTGCACGTCCTCTTGAGTCTGACCTAACCGCAGGGCTTTACAACTCCTTTTCAACAGATGATGATACCTGACAGCAATAGAAAGATCAAAGGATAACATTATTTGCATGACGTGACAGACATTGTTGAACTCTTTAGATAGTGTAACATGTATCAAAAACTTTCGAGAACTTCAACAGTACATTCTCATCTGCTGCCTTCTTATTTTAAATTCACACCTGCAATTCAAAACATTAGATTCAAAAGTAATGCTCTACATTAAGATGGAAATAAACGATTACATTTTCTCAGAAGTTACCTTGTGAAAATGCCAATCTGCAGTACATGTATCCCAATCAGATGTCCAGTCGACATAGGTTTGTCTTCGTCTTCATAATTCTCATTTTTCTTGTCATCTTCAAACCATGCATAACTAAATATTTGTATGCACAATGATCCGCTCAAAATAAAAACAAGAGTAAATACAGCCCAGGTATAATGTCCGCACCTGAAATATTGCACAGTTAACAAGAGATCTGAAATAATGTCTACGATATAAAAAATCAATCCGATAATGGTGCACAGCCATCGGAATTTGGTAAAACCTCCTCCAGAGGCCATGATTGTGTTTTGTGGAATGCTGAAAGCTGATTTTCCATGTAACCGCTGGAGATGTAGAAGGACATTGCAAGCAGCGAGAACAGCTAGTGGACTCACCCTGTCCATATTCTTACAAAAACACTGAAAACCTGCAAGTAATAAGCCAAAGAGACAACCATCAAAATAGTTTTACACAGTTCAAGGTGTTGATGTCAATGAATAGGTCACCCAAAAAACAATAAATCTGTCATCTTTTATTCACTCTTATGTCATTCAAAACCTGTACTGTATATGACTGGAACACAAAAGTAGAGAGGCTATTTTGAGAAATGTCACAGTGGTTTTGTGTCCATACAAAAACAGTCAAAGGTGGTCAATGTTGTTTGGTAACCAACATTCAGAATATCTTCTTTTGTGTTCCACAGAAGAAAGAAAGTCACGCAGGCTTGGAATGACATGAGAGTGAAAAATTATTAAAAAAAATTGGTGTGAACTATCACTTTAATTAACTGTATTTTGTATTAAAATGCTTTTGATTGAGAACTTCGCATACTTAATGTCTTCAGGTTACGTAAGTAGTTGTTGCTATTCAATTGCTTTTATATCTACTCCATGGACTTTGTCCAGGTCATTTATCACCACACTGTGATAATGGAATGAATTTAGTGTATCGCAAACTACATTCCTCACCCAAAGGGATTATGTAATACACAAACTGTGTAACACAGGATCACAATTGTCACATGTAGCCTATTTGTACATGTAGCCTGTTTCCGACCACAGTGCCTTTTTGAATAACGTTCCTCATTTCTTCTCACAGGTTTGTGGTATGTTATCAAAAGTGTCATCATTAAAAAAGATGTATGTGTATTTTTAGTTCTGTTTACTCTAGGTAGGGCATGTTGAATTAATATTGTGTATAACATCTGCTTTACCTTATTTGTCGGTGTGAAATTTACCTACATTTGGTGTACAGCTCCAAAGAAAACAAATTAAAAACATATTTCTGTTACATAAAGTGCATATGTTGAGACATATGACTTTGACTTTAACCTAATGACTTTAACATGCAAACAAAAGTATTTGCAAAGATAGTTAACAATCAGTTGTGATTCAAACAAGGTTTGATATTAAATCATTTCATTTGTTCACATTAGCCATATTTAAACATTAAATAAATCAGAATCTGAACTTACCAGGGCTTTCATTCTTCGGCTTGTTCACCTGTACGGCTTATTCACAATGATAACCAGAGTCTGTGGGATTTCTCATAATTCAGCTGACAGAGTTCCTGTACTACATATATGTTATTGTACCCAAAAAATGGTTAAAACTACAATCCCTCAATTTGTTCCTATTTCCCGATAGATCTTGACATTCACAGCCGCTAACCACTCTTCCTGTTACTACTGTCATACACACCCTCCTGTTATCGCCCAATGACAACAAGAATTCAATCTGTACTACCTTTTTGAATCCAGAGGAAGGCTCTGATCTCCACACTCTTCCGCTGTCTTAACCAGGAAACAGTGGTTAGAAATTATGAACACTGCTTAGATCCTCATCTGAATATGAAACTATTCATTTGTTGACAGTATGCTGTGTTTATGTTGTTATGGCTGCATTTTTTTTTCAAATGCCTGCAATGGTATGCTGCTTTACATGTTTCACAGCGTGTTAAAACTTGATTATACATTCTAAGTGTGTTTTTTGGACAAATGATTCTTTGGAAAATCAATAGGCCGTACAATAGACACAGGTGTCACAAATTATTTTCACGGGTGATGATCTGAAAAGATCCTTTCAAAGCTTTATTGCTTTTGATTTAGGAAATCTCTGAGTGACATCTACTGAACATTTTTATAAAAAGCTTGTTTTTGTTACTAAAGGTATGATTCAACCCATTTATCACTTGTAATGCAAGTATTAATAATGTCCTATATGTTACATATTGACCCCATTTCTTTAACAAACGGATATAAAACAATATTGCTGTCACATGTCAAATAGGGCTGTTAACTCTTAATCAGTAGGTGACATTTGTTTTATGTTGAACAAACATTCTTTATATGTCTTATAATGAGTCTGGGTTCTTAGGGTTAGCATTATTAGAAGCAAGCTCTCATCAAAACCTCTGGCGGTTCCTATTTTTATGTATTATATTTTTGCCATTTTAATAGTTTTTTTTGCCAGAGAGAGAGACAACACAAGCAGCTTGCATTTTTGAAAACGTGTGCATTTTGCTTTATTTTATATGTAAAAACACCAATTCATTATGAAGAACATTCTTTGAATGTGCCTGTTAGTTTCATATTATTTTTTAAAGGGGATTTGAATACAATGTCAATAAGAATGATATTGTTATTATTATCTTTATTCCGGTTTGGATAAAAGTGTACTTATATGCAAATTACAAACGTTACACATGTAATTTATTAGTAGATTCAACTCAACTTTGTGGTGTTACTGAGTAAAGTCAGAGAGTACTTGATAGTATTAGAGACTATGTATAAAAGTTATCAATAATGAGAATATTTTCTTAGCAGTTAAGTTTATGCAAACTATTTGTCCTTATATGATTTTGTTGCTTGCATTTTTGTTTGTTCACTGTAATGTTTGCTATTATAATGATTATACAAAAATAATGTAATAATTTTAATCTAAAAAAATCCTAATAACAATGTCTTCATTTTTTTGTAACAGGAAACGATTACTGTCAATGCACCACCCCAGCCCAGCAGATGGCGCTACTGCGGGTTTCGCTACTGTAAAAAGTGCCTTAAATCGAAAATTATAGTGGAAGAAGGCAGGCAGAAGTAGGCGTTAAGACTGACGTGCTTGCTAGATAACAATAGTGGAGACGTGTTCCTCACGCACACACTGAGTTTGGTAACCAAAAGTTATCTAAACATCCACCAAAATGGGCATCCGAAAAAAGACGAACAAGAATCCGCCAGTGCTCAGCCATGAGTTTGTGATCCAGAACCATGCGGATATTGTATCGTGTATTGCTATGGTGTTCCTGCTCGGTTTGATGTTTGAGGTAAGAATCGTCTCCTGCTAAATTCACTCTTCATTGCAAATATAAAACAAACCGGTAAAGAACTGAGAAACGAATATCATCTGCATGAAGGAGAAATCGTACAGATCCTTCCTGCTCTGTCACAGTTTGAATCCCCAGTCTCAAACCTTTCACTTCCTTTAACTGCATATGTCAACTGAATCGCATTACGTATTTGTAATTACATTTAATGTACGAAATAATAAACTTCAACCTCATAAAAACCGGTCTTACAGTGTAGGGGACACTTTAAACGTTGTACTAGTTGGTGTTTTGCACAGATGTGATGACCGAGAGACTGGGCTTTCGCTTGAAACGTTTTCAGTAACTTTAAAAACGTAGTAGATTAAAGGCATAACTGCGGATTGGTTACGGTTGTAGAAGTGCTGAACGCAATGACAGAATTGATTTTATTTTAATTCCTCAACGTTGTAACGTTAGCTGCATCGATACTTTTACGCGCAAATCAAGTGTTACGTGGCAATCGGAGAATGACTGAGGGGGCTGTCATCACTGCTTAACAGCAGGAGGACCTTCTCATCTTCCGTCCAGCTCCCATTTTTTTACAAACAAAACCCACCTACTGATAGTAGCCTAATGATTTTACACCACCAGCACTAGTTGGGGCATGTGAGTTTGCACATCGGTCTTATTTGAACGGTAGATTACTGAATAGCAGCGCTAGTGCTGATGCATTGTGGGATTTGAAGTTCCATTGCAGGTTGGGAGCTGTTTAAGGGCAGTTACAATGTGGTACAGTTTACACATGACATTAAGTAACCATGTCATATTAAGTGTCTTGTAATATTTCAAAAATTGTGTGTAGCTTTTAGCTGTAATATTCATTTAATATGAAAGTGTCTCTGTGTATTATCTAATCCTGTGTATTGTAGAATGACATCCCTTACGAAAATTAATTTACTACAATAATCACAAATTTACTGTGGTCTCACTATAGTAACGTAATTTTCACCATTATATTTTTAGTAAACCTATGGAAATACAAATCATAGTCAATTCTCCCAAATAAAATATGATTGCTATGCTTTATAAGACCATGGTTCATTTTCTTAAAGGGTAAGTATATAGACAATGTAAACTAAAGAGAAGTAATGTTGACTGATTGTTTTCCAGATTACTTCAAAGGTGGCAGTTTTGTTCATCACTGTGCAATACAATGTCACGATTCCAGCAAATGGTAAGCATGGGTGAAACTACCTCTTTCCTTTTCTAATTGTTCATTTCAGCTAATTATTTGTTTCAGTTCCACTGCATGCGATTTTAGCATTTAATTCAACTTTATTGTCATCATCTCTATGCTTGCATTTTATTCGTATTGGGTTTTTAGGCGGTCCGGAAGAAACGGCTGTGAATTACTTCCACTACGGTCTGAAAGATGTAGCTACTGTCTTCTTCTACATGCTGGTGGCCATAATCATGCATGCCATTATTCAGGAATATGTCCTCGACGTAAGTGTCCCATGCTGCCTTCTCTTGCGATTGAGTAAACCCCTCTGCTCACTTTTTTGCAGTTAACTTGTTTTTAACTAACCGGTAGATGTCAACTAAAAGATATAAGTGTATTTGTCGAGCCATTGTAAATAAATATTTTCCTTTGTTTTTTCCATTTACTTGATTCAGAAAATCAACAGGAAGATGCACTTCTCTAAAACCAAGCACAGCAAGTTCAATGAGTCCGGTCAGCTAAGTGGCTTATACCTCTTTTCCTGCCTGTGGGGAGCCAGCATTCTTGTCTCCGTAAGAGCTGTAGCGCTCTGTTTCACATAAATAGGAGCTTGTGTGTAGGTCCGTGTATATATCAGTGTCTGAAAGATTAATTTGATTTATGCTGTTTCACATGAAGGAGAATCTCCTGTCCAACCCCGTCAGTCTGTGGGATGGCTACCCGCACACCCTTATGCCGTAAGTACCGCAGGAATTCTGAGAAATACTGAAGTATAACATGTTAATCCTTAAATTGTTCACACAAAATTATTCTCATTGCTCTAAAAGGCCCCAAAAAAGTTTAAAGGAATAGTTCAATAGCTGGAAGTTTCAGAAGTGCCGCGGTATTTGAATTTATATTTCAAATGTATTAGGACTGTGCTTTTTGGAGCTTAGTTAAAGTTGAAGCTATAGTTTAAATTCTGTATTAACATCTAAATGGCATTATAAAAATGATTTAACATTATAGTATAAAAGTAAGCTTAAACTACTATGCAACCTAAGAAAGTAAGTCATATAAACTACTTTGTTATTAACACTATTTTTATATTACGCTAAATTAATACTGTCATGTTGTATGATGGTGAAAATCAGAATAGTGATTTATCATTGTTTATGTGAGGGTGTTACAGTTACAAAGCATGGCTTTCAGAAAGTATGAATGAGAAGATGGGGTTTAATATTAAAGGCACACATTTCATCCCCCCTCCACCGTGAGTTTTCGGATGATCCACATCACAAGGCGGCATTAGTTACATCAGCTGTAAACTGATAGGCCGAGCTGCTTCACATCAAGAAGGTTGTTCAAGAGCTAATGCGACAGTGCTGATCAAATTATGGTGCATTAGCCTACCTCTAATTCTCTCTTCTGATTTTCGTAGACCTTACTGTATGTAACACACAGCTCGCAAACGCAATTATCATTGATGTTTGATTTCCACAAGTCGCGGAGATGCTAAAGGAGTTCCTTCTCCGTTTCAGATTCCAGTTGAAGTTCTACTACATCTGTCAGCTCGGCTACTGGCTCCACGCAATTCCTGAGCTTTACTTCCAGAAGGTCAAGAAAGTGAGTCTGTCAGTAGGACTTGTGTTATGATCAAAACCTAGTGAAACCTTATATCCGGTCATTGTAACCAGACAGATTTCCCATTTCGGAGGGGTTCAGTGTTGACCAAAGATGTACTTTAAGAGAGTACAGTGAAGACATGACAATAGAGACACGCGTAGAGCAAAATAGATGGTTTGGGCTTTCAGGGATACCGTGTTTATTTGGATATTTTAATACATGCTGTAATTTCCTTTTGTTTATTTTTCAGGAAGACATTCCTCGTCAGCTTGTTTATATAAGTCTTTACCTGGCACATATCGCTGGAGCCTACATTCTAAAGTAAGCTATTCACAAACATGTGCATGCTAAACACGGTGTCGTTTTCTACATCAGTGGTTCTCAAACTGTGGTACGCTCAAAGGCTACGTTCATACAGCACCAGAATACGCTTGTCAGTCCTGTATTTGAGTTCTTAATACGGTTGTGTTCACACGCAGTTCGGTTATTTAAGGGTGTGACAACCGTATTCTATAACCAAACTCACACCTGTACATTTTCGGGACTCACAACCGCATTTGCGGAGAAGCCCTGCTGTGTGAACGGAATCGAACTGGACAGATTGTTGTCTTTCGCGTCACCCACCATTCCCTGTCACGTACAGTGAAATTAGATGTTTGCAAAATTGCCTCGTAATATTACGCGCAGCCATTCTTCTGACCTTAACAACAGTGCTATAATGCAACCGTGTAATTCGTAGACGCCACAGTGTTATGGCAGCCCTCTTATGTAAATATACTGCAGGCATATGAGCATAACTTTTTTTACTTATTTGGTGTAGCGCAATAAATAAGATCACAAGCAATAATAACCCTTTAA
The DNA here is from genome assembly GCA_006030095.1 of Triplophysa siluroides. Classification (NCBI taxonomy): domain Eukaryota; kingdom Metazoa; phylum Chordata; class Actinopteri; order Cypriniformes; family Nemacheilidae; genus Triplophysa; species Triplophysa siluroides. Next base: position 3,462,669 of record VCII01000935.1, on the reverse strand, counting down.
ATGTGATATTGAACGTTAGAAGAGAAATTGCTTCAGTTGTTTGTTTATTCTATTAATCGATAGCCGCAGCGCTTCGCGGTCATCAAACCATCCTTTTGCAGGATCTTACATGAATGAGCGAGACTGACTGCGAGGGTTTGGTTAAACATGCTACTGCCGTCACTGATGTTTTACACGCGCTGATACCGCTAAGTACATTGCATTATTTTGACAAGGAAGGCGCAATCAATGCTATTCGCGTGCGTTGCTATGGTTACAGGCGGCGCGTGCAGATAGAATAAGGGCTTGAGTTTAGGTGATCGTTCATGCAGACAGTATTCAACCTGCTATTAAGCCGCTGTGTGAACAGGACATTTCGAGACTCACACCTATAAGTAAATACGGTTGTCGATCCTGAAAAGTGACTGTATGAACGTAGCCAAAGAGACCCCTAGTGTAGTGGTACACGACATGACAGGAAATTAAAAACGATATATTCATTTCGTCTTTAAATACAATTTAAACTGTTATACATGATCGCTAAATTTAGAAAACATCTCATATATGTGCAATTTTAATATAGTTGTATTAATTATTGTTTGTTTATCATTGGTCGATGTAACTCAGGCGTGACAAGCAGCTCAAACACAGAGCGGGAGCAGCTTCCAATGAGCTGCGTGTAAATTAAGCTTCTTATGTATTTCTGAACTTGAACTGCCGTTTAAAGTTGTTTTTAAAGGGATACTCTACCCAAAAGTGAAAATTCTGTCAATATTGAATCGCCCTCAGATTGTTTCAAACCTGTGTTTTGCTGAACACACAGGAAGAAATTTAGAAGAATGTCAGATCTCGCCCCCATTGACTCCCATAGTAGGGAAAATAAATACTTTGTCAGTCAATGGGGGGCGAGATTTGACATCCTTCTAAATATCTTTCCGTGTGTTCAACAAAACAATGACATTTATACAGGTTTGAAAGAATCTGTAAATTTTCATTTTTGGGTGAAGTATCCCTTTAAAGCTGTAAAGCACTGATTCAACACGCGTCTGCCTCTTCTCGAGGTTAAATCATTGAAACACACGTTGTGATTTAGTTTTGACACGCCACTTTGACAAGAGGTGTATGGAATCATAAAGCTAGTAGAGAGTGTTTGTTAATGTGTTTTCTATGGCGGTCTTTAGGTGGTACTTGGAACAAATAATTTTATTAAAGGTGGTGCTTGATCGGAAAAGTTTGAGAACCACTGTTCTACATGATTTAAAAACATATGTTGTGCAAATCTTTGTGTACACTTTCGTTCAAAGGTTTAGGGCCTGTTACTCGGTACTTCAGCGTTTTTACCTACGTATTAGAATTAGAATAGAAAACTAACTTATGGTTTTCTATAGTATCAAGCTATAGTATAACATAACACTATACAATATTTTGTGTGTACAAAATCCTAAATGAATCAAAACTTGTTAAACATTGAGTTACATTCACAAAATAAAAGGATATCTATCAAAAATCAGCTTAAAAAGAAACCAGTTTTCATGTGTTTACATGCATAGTAACAAACCGGCTATGCAGAAAACCTCGTTTACATGAAAGTTTGTGACATGCCAGGTTTCTCGTGTGCAGTGACGTCATCGTCGATAGTCTGTTTAGTAATTAAAAATGCAGCGGGAAAACGGTCAGAAGCTGTATTTTTATATCTCTTCTAATGTCCGCCGTACCTGCATATGCAACAATAGTTCTTCATTTGACGTTTCTACATCAACTGCATGATTCGAGAGCAAACTTTTATGCGTTATTTTACTATTACTTCTGTTTGGGAATTTAACTATGGCGCCGTCAGACATGCGCACATAAACAAAACTAAGAGAAAACTTTTGAACGATAGTCTAGTCGCAACAGTTGTTCACTTTTTGTTCACAAATGTGGAACTTTGTTTGGACACCAAGTAAAGATGTGTAACTGCGTTTGACTGAATAAATCATTGCAAAAGCATGTACACTTAAAGAAATAGCCATTTTATGCTTTTCTTGTGTTTAAACATAAATGTCATGTTTTGCAGTCTGAACAGGTTGGGCCTGGTGTTGCTGGTTTTACATTACTTTGTGGAATTCCTCTTCCATGTATCCAGACTCATTTACTTCAGTAATGAAGACAGGCAGACTGGGTGAGTGCCATCCGTTGGAAGGATCACTGCAGTTAATTAACGCCTCTCATAATTTGCACTGTGCATTGGCAGACACGAAATTGCATTGTGACTGATCACATTCTGAATATCAGATCACTTCAGCCATTTAAACTGAGGAAATGATGTTTCACCATTGTGAAGCTGCTGTTTTTGTGTGTATGTTAACAGGTTTACGGTGTGGGCTGTTCTGTTTGTGCTGGGCCGGCTGTTGACTCTTTCTCTCTCTGTACTTACTGTGGGCTTTGGGCTGGCTGGAGCAGAGAAACAGGGGCTGAACATCGCAGAGGGAAACTTTAATGTGCTGTTTGTTCGGTAAGGAGGTTTATCCATGTTTTGGAAAACCAGCATGTGTGGGAGATGGAATCGTTCTAATCCAAAGCAAACTCCAAAGTTTCGTGTTAGCGAATACAGTGTTTTTTCCTGTGTAAACTACTCTGTAGATTTAGCCTTTAACTGTTTTGAAACTTTTCTACAACTTTTTAGCACCTTATTACTGTGGGCTTTGGGCTGTGTTATTTGAGATATTTGGCTTTCCATGGCGCTTTGACAAAATTCTGTGTTAAATTTAAATGGTTCGCATCTCATGGGTTCTGTGGTCTTTGAGCTACAGCGCTAGCACATTTCATCACTTTTGGCTTCCAAAATGGGTAATGATGGCACAGTTTTAAAAAATCGCATCAAATGTTATTAAATTTGCTTGCTATGCAGAAAAAAAATACAGCATGGTATGTAATTAGATTGTTTAAGTTCTACTGGGAGTGGACTCAATTCAGAGGATGGAAAGCAATGACGACCTTTTGCTTTATTATTTTTGGAGTTGGTTGTAATGGACCTCTTTGTCTCTCAGTGTGACTGTCCTGGCTGCAATCTGCACTACTCAGGCTTTCATGATGTGGAAATTTATCAACTTCCAGCTGCGACGATGGAGAGAACACGCACAGACTCAGGCCTTAAAGAAGAAACCATCCTCTTCTAAGAGCAAATCAAAGAAAGGTTAGCGTTTCATTTGTTGGTGGTTAAATGATTTTATAATTTTGTGAAAGTACTAGGGTGATAAAGATGGAAAGGTTGGACTTACTAGATCTAGAATGTAGATGTTTTAAGGGGTCATACGGCACGGCTAAAACGAATATTATCATTTGTTTAAGATGTAATGCAATGTGTATACACGATTTAAGGTTAAAAAACGCAGTAATTTCCACAAGCAATTTTACTGACAGGTACGCCCACCTTACTTGCATATACATTTGGGTGGTCTTAGTCAAATCATACCACGAACAAGGCGTTGCAGTTAGGTCTGGGTGATCATTCGCGTTTAGATTTGCATCTTTTGTTCCGATACTTGCAATTATTCCGACATATGCCATTTTATGTGTCTAATGCATGTATGGGCAACTTATAACACACCAAAGACACAGAAAAACACGTATTCGCGCCATATGACCCCTTTAAAGGTGCGGATGCGTGTCATTTTTGGAGGATCTATTCATAGAAATGCAATATAATAACTGTCTAGGTTGTATAAAGACCTTACATAATGAAGCGTTATGTTTTTATTACCTTAGATTGAGCTATTTGTATCTACATACACCAAAGGTCCCCTTACATGGAATTCGCCCTGTTTTTTCTACAGTAGCCCTAAACGGAAAAACTGCTCTACAGAGAGCGTTTCGTAAACACTTTATCGCATCTGCTAATAAGCAAAAACGTGATGGCATCTTTGTCACCGTTGGTTGCAATTTATTTCGCAACCTCACCACTAGATGCCGCTAACTTTTACACACTGGACCTTAAAGTTACAAGTGGTTCCAGTTTCTGAATTGTCATTTTGTCACAGTTCCAGACCATTATAACTTCCTATGAAATTAAGCAGTGTACATTTAAAAAAAAACTATAAATTGTGAAGTTGCCTGCCATGGTATATTGTGAAACTTAGAAATAAGTCTTAAATAGAATCGGAGACTGTTGATTTGTCTGAGATGTGCCGTTGTCGTGACATTTAGTGTATTTTTATTGTTGGAGAAGGGATTTATATAATACATTCATTTTGTATTAGTCTGGGTAGAGACAAAACTGGATCCATTTGTGTTAGTTTTGTTTTTAGAGTATACGGTTGAATTTTGGAATCTTGGAGAATGAAAAATAAATTTAATACTCATTTTTGTTTATCATAGCCAACGGTGTGAACGGATCTGTAGGTGCCAGCGGAGCAGATTCCCCCAGATCGAGGAAGGAGAAGTCATCGTAAACCACCCTCACTCCCATCTTCTGTACTCTGTCCTGGATGAAATCAGCCTGTTAATTCCTCTCTCCGATCCCTTTTTCCTTTCCCCTCTTGTTTATCTGAAAAAAAACTTTGCAATATGGCAAATTCCTCATTCTGTTCCTTGATTTTTTTTTTTGGATGTTAAGTGCTGTGGTACTATTAATCCATCCAACTGTTATGTATAATTGCAAGAAGGGCTTAAGGAAAAGTGGCATTGGGTGATTAAGAGGACACCCCCAGTCCATGACCCCTCCCACATACACACACATTCTTTTCCTGACTTTAATGGCCCAGATGCTGTTTGCTTTATTTGCTTGAAGCTAAAATCCACAATCCCCATGTCTAAACCATGATCTCTTCATGCCTACAAAGAAAACATGAACGCTGTGGAATACTCATTTACAAGTGCCTAATCATACATTATTATAACAGAACCGAGAGGGATAATCCGCTATTTTAAATTAAGTTTAAAACAAGGGTTATATTTTTCGGTTTGTGAGGCTTCACTTTAGGTTGATTTGATTCTTTGCATATGAATCTAAAGTCTCAGCTTTTTTTTTAAGAAACTCACGTTTCTTGCAACTAGTAAGCATAAAGCATTTAATGCCTTTGTATCTTATAACACAGTATAAATTCCATCAATTGCACTGCCAGATTGGTCAAGCTTAGCAAATAGTTTCAACAATAAAGTTTATTTAGCAAAGAACAACGTTAAAAAGAACAAAAGCCACGTGCTTTTGTTGTGTCAATAGATTCTGCCTTTTAATCGTGAACTTTGTACAGCCGAGTTTGCTGTTCTGTATAGATAACATGTTAAAAATGACAAATCATTTGTGTCATTCCACTGTGGTTGTGTGAGGCTATGGTCAAAATGTTAGTATAAATTCCTGAGAAATTCATTTCATAAGGTTCATAAGAGATCATGTTGTAAGAAAAACATTTATATAGAGAATGAAATTCAATAAAGAAACAATGTTATCTCAACTTTCTTTTACCCAAGTACAATCCATTTACGTAAGCAGTGAATATGTTAATAAAAATGTTGTTTTTCATGGTCATCTATATTTTTGAATGCATTATTCCCTGTAACTGAATTTGTTTTCCCGCACTGTAGTAAATGGTCAAATCATTTTCAAAATGAGAAGTATATTTTTTCAAAAAACGTGTAATTTTCTTTTTTTTTAAACGTGCCGTGAACTTCATCAAAAGAAAAAAAAATTAGACTAATAAAGACGACTTGTGGTTTGTTTTAATGTTGCAAATTATTCCCCTTGCGATGTCGATGTTTCACCGTGTAGCGGCGCTGTGTACCACAGGTTTGCTTTGACGTGACTATTTCTCAGATTCTCTAATAACTGTACTGTATTTGAGTGTCTTTTTCTTGAGAAAACATGACTTTTCTACACGTTAAAACACAATACTTTAGTCAACTCATAACATTTGATTTCTTTGGGGTCGTTTTATTGCGAAAAACAGCCCCGTGCTGTTTCACAATTGCTGTCCAGCGCGTGCCAATCTGAAAGTGTGAACAGCATTATTGCAAAAGTCACAATGTTTGCAGATTTCTCTCCCGAGAGAAGTCACATTCGTTGTGTAGACCTTTGATCGGTCGTAGCCGTAAGATCTGTCACGATTCGTCGACGCTTAATCTGAGACCCACTATTGGTTTACGTTCACGTGGAAATATGTTATACAAGGAAATAAACATGGCGTTTGGATTTTGATCGGATACGCTATTTAAAACATCTGGGGTGGATTATTACTCGGTACTGGACGGTAAGTGATGAATTTCTGTCAGATCATCGGAGGTGGTGGGAGACTATGGGCTTGTAATATAATATGACATTGCGTGGACATGTGGGGGGGTTAGATGAGCGTGAACTCCAAAACTCTGTATATACTAATGGCGTGTCCCACTAAACTACTGCATGTTTCCATACTGTAACATTTTGTAATTGTAATTTGCCAGTTTCGTTTTCAAATGTTCAGAAACGCAACAGCGGCTGAAATGTACGAGTCATGACGTAGCTACTGTATGAATTCAGTTAAGACAATAACGATAAAGTCGACTTTATTATGTTAGGGCTCCAGCAAAACAAAGATGTTCGTCTCCCAGGAAGATTTTCTGTTACGAACCAACTGTAATTGTACAGAAATCGCCCAATTCCTCTAAGACTGGTATGATGAAAAATGAAAAAAAATAATTTTAATAACAGAACTGGTTTGTATTGACAGTTACATAAAAGTTAAATCACATAACGTGTAATGTGACGCGTGTGTCCGGGCAACAGTTTCCTACAAGAGTCATCCTATTTACCATTTAATTAAGATGTTATGACTTTCATAACAAAGTGCAGATTGCTTTGGCTTTTCCAGCAATAACAACAACAGTAGCAGGCTTTCAACCTACCCACTTTGGCACACTTTTCTCCCACACCACTACTCTAAAGGTGAAAGCTTTTGTAATCTGGCGTGTAAACTCGTTGCTTGTATTGTCTTTTTAAATATTATGAAACATCTGCTTGCTGTATAAAAACAAGGAGAACCCAACCCCCTTATTGTGTTTTAAAGGGAAACATGCAATCCGACTGGTGAGCAGTGTCCTTATGTTTGCTGTATCATCATTTTGCCCGGTCGCTCACTGCAAGGTTGCTATGCAGGCTAGAGTAAACGAGTAGATACTGGTGCCCGTAGTATGTGGGGGAGGTTTTGCTGGCGAGATAAACAAGCAGCCAGCCATCGTTAGGCATACGGCAGGAGGAACATGGCGGCGGCAGTTAACTATAATGCTGTTTCACCAACCCGAAGGTCAGAGCTGGACGTAACGTACTGGATTTAAGAGTCAAGAAAACACAGTAAGTTCAACATCGTTACAAATGTTCCGTGTTTGCCGGTGAATGGCGGTTCGGGGTGGCTTTCTAACGCGATTTTTACACACTCGGTGCAGGATCCAATCACAGTTCCGCGGCGGTCTCCTGCATTAGCTTGCTAAACCAGCTACACTCGCTATTGCAGCCCGGCTACTTTGTATAGTTGGAGAGTTGTGTTTTGCTTTTTGTTGCTTAGTAAACAGTTCGCGGCGAGCGACCTTTAAGCGGATGCGCGACTGTTATTATGTAAAGATTGAAATCGTGCTGCTGATTTACTTCGTTCCCCCGCGTTGCTTGCATACGAGTGATTAAGTTGAACCAGCTCCCCCCTCTTATTTGCCTGCTTAGCTTTAGCCAGCGAGCCTCCATTTGACTACGCGAGGACAATGTCGACAGTTCTGAACGCGTTTCAACTTTATTTTATAATTGTTACGTTCAACTCTTTACAATGTAACCCACATTTGACGTCGCTTTGTTACATTTTGACGAGCAAGACGGGCCGGAGGATCAACAATGTATCAATCGCGGGTGCGTTCTGTTAAAAGTAAAACGCGCGTTATTTGACAGTCGCAGCGTTTTGTTTGTGCGAGGGCTGAGATTAGCGAGTCGGCTCTTCGCTAACTACTTGAGGGCGCTGGGAGCGAGCTTTCAAAACCCGGTTTTTCAAGAGATGGGGGAGAAAGGAAAAGTTGGGGTGCTAGTGGCGGGGGGGGGGGTGTTTGCTGATTAGCATTCGCCTCGTGATTTGCTTGAACTTCGATTTTACGCGAACGCTTTAGAGAGGAGATTGTTGCGTCGTCCATTGACGATTTGTGCGTGGTCGACGGGGTTCGTGCCCTAGTCGGACCTGCCGTGACGGTGTTTACGGTGTGTGACGTCACGCCGCCTGAGAGTTCATTGGGTCTCGGTCATGTGCGTTTTCACTCGTCTTATTAAGAACAAGAATAGACTTGCTTTATACTTATTTTTTTGCTCCATTTATTTATTTCACTCACTTTCTGGATGGCTATTTAAAAATGACACGCTTGAACGCCCGAGCTTGGATTCTGTACATCGGCAGCTGGTGTTCACCTCAGATTTGCATTAGTGCTGCTATGAGCTACTGTAGTGCGACTCAGCCTGTTGGACCAGTAGTTCAGTTCACGCTAGCTTTGTTACCAACATCTTACATCATGCTGACACATTCCACAGTAGGGCTTGTGTTGTAAGTGCTCACGCAGCCGAAAATACGAATAATATGGCCATTACTTTGATTCCTTTATTTTGAGAACAAAGCAGACTGTTGTTGTGGAGCTCCGTGTCATTTACATTTATACAGTGCATTTAAACAATACTCTGACTTGCAGTGCATTAGATGTTTGTAGTCGCTTTGGATAAAAGCGTCTGCCAAATGCATAAATGTTTGCATTTTAAATGCATTCTTGGGATTCGAACCCATGACCCTTGCGCTGCAGAAACACTACAATGTAAACTGATGTTTAGTAAAATGCAGAATAACCTTTAAAAAAAAAACAGGGCATTAAAACCGCTGCCAATATCTCACACCAGTGTCGGTTATCAGATTTTTATCATGAAGTATTAATGTACTTCCTTTGTGGTACAAGCTTGCTTGACATGCTGTTGTAGGAGCCTGATTATTCAAGGAACGTTGCAGTCAACCCTGTTCTAAAGCTATCTTGTCAAACTGCTATGATGTGGTAAGTTATTTTCCCATGCACGCAAACTGTAGTGTTTGGCTGCGCGTGTATACCATCAGGACTCCCTCGTGCGCATGCGTGCATGGCGATGGTGTCTACGGATTGGTCTCTGTGGCTTAGCTGCATTCAAGCGTGGCAATCTAAATATGGCATATCCACCAGTGGATGTCGTGGTCACGTGACCTGCCGGCGGTGGGGTAGAAAGGGGAGGGTTCGTTCACGTGCCCAGCCAGCAATCTAGAACTGTGATTTCATTCTAGATCAACTGACCTTTGACTCTTTCTATTGATTGAGGTATTCCATCACATTGTAATTGTTGAACTTTGATCTTACTGCAGAAAGGCAGCTAAAGCGCATTCCCCGTAGTTGTAAGGCTTGAGCTGGGCAGCCTGACTGTCACGCATGCTCAAAAGAAGGTTGAAAGGTAGAGAAATTTGTCACCAAGCTGTTTGATTTCACGCCACGGTGACAAGATGCAGAATGTCAGTCGGAGGGATGATCATATGAGGCACTATCAAATCAAATCAGTGTCAAGTGGGATCAGATTGACATGCTGGGGAAACAATGAGCACAAGAAAGCATTGGCTGAAATTATAGAAAGATGTGACGGACTTAAGAGCTTCATGTTTCATTACGTTATGGAACCCAAATGCGATGGTGTGGTAGGCAAATTGTTCTAGGGTACAGTAGCTCTCTGTCATTCACTGTTGAGGATTAGTGTAACTGAATTAAGGCTAATTAGAAGAAAGCTGGAAAATGATGACCTTGTCTGACTCGATTAGGTTGAACGTAGGCTGAATGTGAACATGCCTGCTTCCTTCCTGTACTTTTCATTCAGTTCTATGTTCACAGCCTTTTTTAGTGTGTCATATTACACCGGGAGCAAAGGGCAGGGAGGTAACAAGGTCTGTCGTAATGACATTGCTGCTTACATTTAACTGTAATGCACTTTAAGGAACGGTGGTTAGAAAGCTGGAGTCTTTCTGAAATGGTATAGCTAGAATGAATAAGCAGAGACGGCTATGTGATGACTTGGAGGGTTCAGTCACCAAAAAAAACAGTCTTATTTACTCACCCTCATGTCGTTCAAAACTTGTGCAACATTATATTTCCCGGAAGGCTATATGATATGTTTTGAAGAATGTTGATGCTGATTTTTCCTTCATACAGTGTTAGCCATTAACATTCAGCTTTAGGGCTGCATGATTAATCGTATTTTAATCATGATAACGATTTCTGCCTTTAAATAATTTAATTTAATAATAATCATTTAATAGTCACAATATAAATGTGTTAACAGCAAGCACAAAATATCCTCATCATCATACAATTAAAAACATTTTTGGGGTGTTTGAAATACGGTTTCACAGTTCAACAGTGGCAGATTATAACATATTCATTGTTTGATATGTATGCGAAAAATTCTGTTATAGTGACAGAATTATTGTGATAATTATAAGGAAAATAATTGTGATGATCTCTTTATCCCTTATCTATTCTGCTTAAGAGGATAGTTCACTCAAAATGAAAATTTACTCACCCTCTTGTCATCTGAAACAAATTTCCTTCTTCTGCTGAACACAAATATGTTTTGAAGAATGTTGTTAGACCGAACAGCAATGGTATTGCGTTGGTTTTGTGTCATACAATAGAAGAAGTCAAAGTACCGCTGTCGTTCGGTTACTAACATTCTTGATAATATCTTCTTTAGTGTTCTGCAGAAGCAGAAAAAAATCAAACAGGTTTGAAATGACAAGAGACTTAGTAAATGATTACAGAATTTTCATTTATCCCTTTAATATGTCCTTTTGTATTACATGTACGAAAGAAATCAGTTTTTCAAATGTGTAAACAACATAAGTAAAAGTACTAATGACTAAAATTTTATTCAGCTCTGTTTTATGCTATTTGTTTCTTCAGCCTGCTTTGATGCCTTTAAATATAATACAGTACAATAATACCAGATGGCTTTTTTGCTCTTGTGAAAGTATTTTTGTCTAAAATGCTTTGTATCATGTGATCTACTCACCTTACAATTAAAACAATAATAAGTAATTATTACTCCTGAAATGATACTGAATGAAAGTTTAGGAGTGTGTTGCCAGGGTAACAGCGGGTAGACGGGCCTGAGGCCTCACAGTGACGGATGAGCTGAGTTATAATGGCTGGGTTCATTCCACTCACCGCTTGCTCTCATAGACATAGCGTCCTTGCACAGACTCTGACCCAGGATTTCTACACACATCTCTCCCCACTCCCCACTTCTGCCTAATGAGCCCACTGTGTGTGTGTGCGGTGCGGTGCACTCGTGACTGTTCAAAATGAGCTGTCGTACTGTTGCACGTTTGCTTTGTTCAAAGGATGGTGAAATATTTAAATATTTAAAAAGATATGTGTAACATTTAAAAGAAATTAGAATATATATATATATATATGAATTATTATTTATTTAATATTTATTTGATCTTTCTTTAAATTCAAATATTTTTTTATAAAATTTGATGTTGAGGAGGGTTAGAATGAGCTTGAGAGAAATAAACGTGGCAGGCTCGAACTTGTGTGGTCCACACGACCACCACAGCTCATTGTGTCAGACCTACACGTTTGCTAAATGCATCGTCTTTCTTAATTGGCTTTTTCGATTTTCAGGATGGTAAGGGCACTCAGAAGGTGTTACTGATCAAGGTGCTGTACACTGTACACGCAAGACGCTCTTTCTTGATTTGCCTTTGGCCGGTGACATTGTTATTGCCACAGATATTTGCTGTGAAGGTGGCAATGCCCAGACTGGCTTAGGTTACGCAGGCTCCTCAAAGGGCAGGTGTGTTCATTCACCACAGTTAGATGGAACAGAAAAGGTAGTGCTACAAACAAAATAATGAATGATGTTGTATTTTACAACAAGCTTGTCACTTTTATACAAATTGAGCCACTAAATGATGTCAGATGTATGCGTCTTTCCCCAGTGGCACAGTGGATTTTGACCAGTTGGATTCCATTCATTTGGAATTTAATTGCAGTTTAAGGGAAGATAAGTAGCAAAAAAACTTAACACGGCTTTTGTTTTTCATGCAAATTCACATCTCTGTTCAAGAATGCACTGTGTTTTTCCATGTTATCGGTTGCTTTCGGTTTAACAAGTGCTATTGGCCGCTCTTAATGGGATAGTTCATCTAAAATAAAAATTCTTTCTGCATTTATTCACCGTCATGTAAACTTGTACATGACTCTTTCGTCTGTGGAACACAAAATAAGATATTTTGAGAAATGTCTTTGTGGTATTGCGTCCATATACAATGGAAGCCAATAGGGACAGTTTTGTTTGTTTACCAACGTTCTTCAAGATATCATCTTTTGTGTTCTGCAGAAGAAAGTCAAACAAGTTTGGAATGACGAGGGTGAATAAATGAAGGAATTTTCATGTTTGGGTGAACTATTCGTTTAACCCAATTAAGTGACCTGTCAAATCAAACTTAACAGAAAGATCAACATCTCTAACCTGCACTATCGGGGAAGTGCACCTCAAGGTCCCTGTGTTGTTAAGAGTGTCTCATGTTGAAAGGATATCGACTGGCACTGTGTGCGTGACTGCAGCTATGTGGCGGATAGTGTTCGTTTCACCGCTGTCTGGAGGACTCTGCACTTGGAGCCCAGCGTGTGCCTGGCAGCAGACCTAGAGTGTAATCCTTGGCACAGAGTGTGGCCTGGCACCAGCTCAAAACGCCGCAGTTAGAGTGGTGATGGGGGGGCTACTTTAAGAAATGCCAAGTCGAAGGAAGGAAACAACGATCACAGAGCAGGTTAACCCAGGGTGGCCACAAGTAGAGGTTGAGGTTAGCGCTGCCAAAAGACGCAGAGCGACTTCGCATATAGTTTATGTGAGAGATGAACGTGAGGGTTTTGATACTGGCTTTCCTTCGTTCATTGTAATACAGGGTCAGGCAGGCAGTGTGCGTACTGTATTCACACTGTTAATTTTCATTGCATATGGTGTAGCACTGTCATCATTAAGGGGATAGTTAAAAAATTCATTTAGTCACCCTCAAGTTGTTCCAAACCTGTATAAAGTTTGTTTTTCTGTTAATCACACAGAAAGAAATTTGGAAGAATGTTTGTAAGCAAAAAGTTCTGGGGCACTATGCTACTTCCACAGTAGAGGAAAATCTACTATGGTAGTCAATGGTGCCCCAGAACTGTTTGGTTTTCCACTTTCTTCAAAACCTCTTCTGTGATCAACAGAACAAAAAATCCCTTTAAAGAGACAGTTCCGAATTTTCTAATCTTTTACACTTCATCATGCTGTTCCAAACCTGTGGTTTTCTCTTTTTTTTTTTGCTTTATAATTCTGCTTTTTTCATAGATCGACAGTAGATCGTACCGGAGCTGTCGAGTTCCAAAAATGACAAAGCATAAAAAGAAGTCCAAGTCTTCTGAACCTGTTTCAGGGCTTGTGTTGGGAAGAGACTTAAATATAAAGTTTTATTCACAGAAATCTCTTTGAAATATTTTTGACAGTTGTGGTCAGCATTTGCTTTCATTACAGGAAAAGAAGCTCCTTAGAAAATCAGTTATAAATAACTGCCTTTGTTCCTCAGAAGAAAGTCATATGGGTTAGAAAAAGACAAGAGGTTGAATAAATGGAAACTTCTCCTTCAGTTTCTCAAACTGGTTGGAAGCAGTTTTATTCTGAAGACTTATTAAACCATTGGATTTGATTTGAAACCTCTGACTCTTCAAAGACTTGTTGTTGAATGATCAGGAGTGTGATGCAGTCATCAGCTGGTGACAGATAACTCAATAAACGCTTGCCATTCCTTGAGTTCCAGCGCTGAGCCACCAGTGATGAAAGTATCTGTAACTCTCTAGAACAGAAACCCTCCGGGTGAGCCTAGCACTGGTATGTTTCTTTCTTGGAAGAAGGTTCCAGAAGATCCTCCAGATGGCATAGGCCAGCTATTCCTGCAGAGTCTTTTCTGCTGTAAATTGACTGGGTCTAGTATCTGCCGGCCAGCCTCGCAAACTGGGCCACAGATCTAATTGCTCTTTCATGCAGTGCAAATTCATGGGGGAGAAAACTTCGGCGATGCAAGCCTACAGTACGCAGAAGCGAACATGGTGGCGTAGAGACGGTGTCCGCTTGCAAAAAAAAATGCAGCAGTAGCAAGAGAACACTTGTTTGCAGGGAAAGAGACGATTCGTTTTGCAAATAATTTTGATTATGTTTACAAAATGACACAGAAACAGGACTTGTGCACTTCCATCAGCTTGTTCTTTGGTATTTACATCCCCTGAGTTGCATTCCTCTCTTTGCGTGTTTTATGGTCATCACCCCTGTAATTCATAGCCTGCAGTAAACTACAGAAAGGTTTTATGTTTAAACCAATACCTTGTGCACTTATTAGTAAACGCTCTTAACCGAATCAATCGCTGCTTCAAATTAGTGTATCAGAAGCAATAAAGTTATCCATAATTCTCTTCTCTCCGCACTGGCGTTAGACAGAAGACTTGGCAGCTGCTTTCACTGGAGGTTGCTAAGCAGCTTGATTCACTCAGCAGCCAGCTCGTCTGTCGTCAAAATACATCGGATTGGCTGTCATTCGCCTGTTACAGAACACGTGCACACCTTCGTTCCTCGCTGCTATTTTCGAACCCATACGGCAAAGAATACAAAGAAGTACTTAATCTGATTGAGCGGTGATTTTCCTAAAGGGAAATTTTGGTAAACCAGGGCTCTAGACTGCGACCAAATTGTCGCATTTTGTGACAATATTTCCTGCCGGTGCGACTGCTAAACTAGTGAATATATATACAAATATTCTATATTGATAAAATTCTATATTGATGAAGCAGAAGGACTGACAAGCGCTCACTCTTACAAGTAAAACAAATCACGAATCGGAGCGCAAAATACTAAACTGAGGTTTCTTTCACGTCTTTTTACTCTGACACAAACATATAACAAAAAGTACGTCAAAATCCACTATAAGCGAGTATCTTTGTAAAAGTAGTCCGTTTCATGAACATAATCTGTTGGGAAACATATGCGTCACAGTATTTAGATTAATATATCCATACAGTTGCTCTTAAAGGTGCCGCAGCATGATAAAGATCTCCGTTTATAATGTTCACACAATGGGCCCAACACTCTCTGATATTAAAGGAATTGTTTACTCCGCATACGAGTTCCCAATAAAGGAAAAAAGTAAAGACATGCTTTAAATTTGGAAAAGTCTTGTTTATGTGTATTATGTATAAAAAAATAATGATTTGTATTCATTTGTGATTCATTTATTAATGCATTAAACACACAGGTAATGATTTTTACAAAGACTGTGATGCAAAACTGAGATCTGAGACGTGATTTTGTCACAACACGTTTACTTGAGGCACTTGGCTGTAGGCTCGGTGCTAAGGAGGTCCTCTCTAGGACTAGAGATAAATTGCTGGTCATAGGTTAAATAAAGACTCCTTAAAACCTCTGTAATCAGTGTGCGTCTGTCTGTTGCAGATATATGTGGCTTTTGCACCTGGAATTGTGGGTTGTCAAAACAAATCCTCTCATGTTACACCTGAGGAGACGATTACACACACACCCACGTAACGCAGGCTTTGGAAGCAATGGTGTATTATTTTTGCATCTTAAGTGATCAATAATTTTATGTATGTCATTTATGTTTTTGAATAGAGTAAATATGGAATTAAGTTGTCGCTGGGCTACCTACCATTGAAATCAATGACATCGCCTCGCTTTGTCGATGAGTCTCGCTGGTGATGTGAACTTAGCATAAGAAATACAAAACATTAGGGAATATCTTAGGAACACATGGATTGCTTTTCAGAAGGATTTACTACCGATCCACTTTTTCTGATGAGGAAACTAAACTTTTCCAGATAGATTTAGGTGTTTTGAAAGACTCAGAGACTTCAGTTACATTTTGCTATTGTATTGGAATGAATCTTATAGATTATACTGTTAAACATTTATTATTTTGAGTCAATATAGTAAAATGTAGAATTGCCAGTTTAAGTGTGTCATCAGGTTGTTAATCTTTTTTAGGAGCCAGTGCTGATGTTTTCTTTAACTCGAGCAGAAAACCTCTTTCATAACTAACTGTCTTTTGCAACAATGTTCGCTTAGTTTTTACAGCCCAGTAGTTGCTCTGTTTATTTTTGTTTCTAAAGTCTTCTTACAGTAAATGGCCTGGAGTTACAATCATGACATTATGGTTTATTTTGAAAGCCGTAAGCTTGAGTGGCCAAAGCACTAATTTCGGATAATCATGGTCTTTGACAACCGGAAGCTGTAACGCAATTTCACGGTATTGATGTTGACTGGCAGAATGATGAGTGACTCTGTCCACAGAGACAGGTTTCCACTGCAGCCCTTTGCTTTTCCCTGTCTCGTCCAATTACGTGTCCTCCTGGAGAATCATCAGCATTCCTGATCGGGTAATGCGTGATTTTCAAATTGGCCAGAACAACCCCTCACTTTAGGGTTGTGCTCAATGGGAATGGGTGCTATAAGTCATAGGATGCAAGGACATGTTGTGTTGTTTAAGTATAACACAGTATCAACATGTAACATTTTGTTTCTGTGTTTAGTTAACATTGATTTATCAGAAGCGTTTCTTTCCTGGGTTAAAAGGCAAATGAAACTGGAATACTTTTGTACCTTTTGCCCTTAACAAAACTGCTTTGTTCATGAAATGCTTCCATACTTGCGTAATTTGTCTCACTGCATTAAATGTGGCAATTTAGGTAAAATAGGTTTTACGCATATATTCACACAAAAGTTGGATCTGCTTGGGTTTCATGAATAAGGGCCCTTTGAGCGAGACATTGAGGAGCATTGATTTGAGGCTGTACCTAAGCAACTGACTAAAGAATGCTGCCTCATGACATCAACGCTTAATGAAAATCAACATAGCATTGTAGTAATTGCATGAAGTTTTCTAACAGCCCCCCTTTTTTGAAAAAGGGAGTTGAAAGAATCGGAAAACATTCCTGGGTTAAAAATTTTTTTACGTCACACATCACTCTTGTACTGTTTGACTTCTTTTACTTAAGGCATATAGTATGTTCAGGGTACAGAAGAGGAATTGCAGAGGATTATACACTTATTATTGATATTAGATGGTTAATGCAATGAGATTGCGATGAACTGGGATTTACTTCTTAAATAATAAACTATATAAAAAGAAAAATGAGATTGTTTTGGGAGCAAAAGCATCTTAGGTTCTGGATCACAAAAATTAAGACGTCATTCCAAATTTAATAATAATCAATATTTCTCTAGGTGTTGTGGCCAGTCCAGTCTGTTGAATTTCAACAAAATCACACCTTTGGACTGTATTAGGTGTGACATAGTCATCCAATGTGGTAGACGGATAGCATGACACTTTTCATTACACATTTTTTGTAATGACCTAAATTTTTCTCACAAACTTTTCCTAAATACATGTACAAGTATTACTGTTGTATTGCTTAAAAGTGAATATGAACTTTTTGCTGTATTTGAGGAGTAAAAAAACACAGAGCATCTCTTCTGTTATTTTGACCCGTTTCTCCAGTTTTCCTTTTCTGCAAATAAATGCCAATAGAAACAATATTTTGTATTTGAAATCTGGTAGACATATTGTTAGTAATTTACATTTTGTCATTTAGAAAAGCTTTTATCCAAAGCGACTTACAAATGAGGTAAACAATGGAAGCAATTGGAACAACATAAGGACAACAAAAAGCATAAGAGCAATAAAACTGGTCTCATATAGCCTACCGCAGTATACAAAGCTAAGTTTTTTAAAAAAAAAATAGTTCACAGAATGAAACAAATACGACCATTCTACCTACACACATACCTATAGTATAGTAAATTAAGTTGGAAAAAAACATATAAAAGTAGTAAATAAAAAACAAATATTTTGAAATGGATTCATAATTTTTTCTATGTCCGTTTATGTGTGAGGTTTTTGCTTTAATGCATACTAATACTCAAGCCTACTAAAACCTTTAAAAAACATGAAATTTTGCTATCTCTTCTAAATAATTGGACATGCTTTTTTGCTTGGTGAACAGTATCAAAGGCATACAATCAAAAGAACTAGACCAGAACTTCCTAGCAACTGTTTAGCAATGTATAAAAATAATTCGGATCACCTAAGCAATCACAGAGGAATGCCTTGGCAACTACCCACAAAACTCTAGCATCGTGGCAGTGTGTGCTTTGCATAAGCAAGCACGTTTTTGTCAGAAAATCTAATAAGTTTATAATTGGATCCAGTGGCCTCAATGCACAATGTGGTTTGCTTAGTTAGGAAATGAAGTGTTTGACACACTAACGGTACATTCACATGGGGCATCGGCGTTAACTCTTTACTTTGTATCTGTGACATCAAGCATCGCCGTACTGAATTGTGGGTCCGTCGGCATCGTGTCACTAGTGTAGCTCACTGAAGAAGTTGAACATTTCTCAACTTTGCAAGCGCCAGTCAGATCGCCTTATGCAAATAACCTAGTGTAGGTTCTAGCCATTTGCGTTCATACAAGACCGGGAACAATGTGATTGGCTGTTGTAACTATGACGATCGTGCCGGGCTGCGCTTCAGACACTCGAATCCCCATGTGAATGCAGTATAATACAATCAAGAAGCTGACAGAATGCTGTGAAAACGGCAACACGGAAGGTTATATTTGTATTTGGCCTCTGCGTCTGGCTTGTTGAGGTCAGTTTTGAGTGAGTAAAAGAATCTGTGCGACCAATCTAATCTTTAGCCTTTGAGTGGTATGATTAGCTGGCTGTTTTCTGCTGACATGAGCCTTTAGTGTCAGCCCCGCTGGGACGACTCGAACCTACTTCAGGCCAGGGAGGAACAGAGAGAATCGCGGGACAGAGAGCAAGATCACTTACCATCAAACACAGGGTTTTGACAATTTCACTCACATATATTCACATAGGCACTCTGTTAACTTGTCAGAATATATGGGTTGTCAAAAGTTTTTTTAAATTGCATGCCAACTTTTGGGTTTCTATCTGAATGAAGTGTTTAACCTGTGACTTATTTTCATCAGGATTTCCATCAACTAAACCAGAAATTTAGTGTTGTAATTGTTTTACAAAATGTAAGGTTTAGACTGTTACTGTTGTGTTGTTGAATTATTACGTATGTTAGTGGTCATTCAACAAGAGGATGTGGAATATGGTCTGCGGTGACACACACAACTTTAATACTTGACATGAACTTTTGACTGTATTTGGTTGATTAGAAAATGGTCCATGGTGTGAGGCCTGCTGTGTATGTCCACACAGTGTGATCTTCCAGGCATTTTGGTGGGCCGTCTCGGTGGACAAATAAGCCGATTTTATGGAATCAGGCGTTTTTCTGTAAGTGTGACCATTTGATTTTGGTGCATGTCTGGATAGCAGATATTTTGTGTGTTCACAAAAGCTTGTGACTTTTCGGTGTTTGATAGACATTTTCAGACGAACAAAGGGGTTCCTTTTTGAGACCGTGAAACTAAGTGATGGTTAAATCCGCTGGGTGTCTGATTTATCATGCTTGGAAGACCCCATAACTGCAGTGACCAATCAGGTTGAGATCTGCTGTGTGGCAAGAACGAGCATGTGACACGAAAAAAGAAGGGACATTTTTCTTTAACTTCCTTCTGACCAATGTAAAGATAAATTTAATATTTTAGAATTGATCAACTCTATCTTTATGATGACACATTTTTTTATACATGCCAATGGCGGCTTGTTATGTATGCATGCATACCATATTATTGTTCTGTTGGCCCATTTCAGTATTAAATCTCGGTCAACTGCTAAAGCCACAAGTCTTTTGAAACTATGGTGTAAGATTGCCTTTTTTATAGAAACACCTGCCCAGAACGGTCTTATTATTTAATGTACCCATCAGAAAAACAGTGCTTGGTCTTTTGTTTCCCCTTTGTATTGCTGTCACTGGCTCAGTGGTGTTGTAGCAGGGCAGCTGGTTACAGAACTACATGTAGCAATATCTGCTCAGCACATGACATCATGTGACGGCTTGCTGAGTGTCCTCCCCATGGGTATTTGTTCACAACATCCCGGGAGAGTTTCTGCTTCAAGTCAACAGAGCACTTTGACGGCATTTGCTCACAATGGGAAAATTCTGGCTTTTCTATGTAGGCTCTCAACTTTGTTGAATGATACTTACGGCAGCACGTAATTTTTTTCTTTCTCTCAGGCTAATTCTGGGATCGGGGAGATGATTTAAACCTTTTTTTTCCACTAATTACTTGCTGAACATAATTAAAAAGGCGTACTTCATGTTACTATCTAATAAGCTTGAAACGATTCCCTTGTGGAACCAAAGGCCCAGAAGACGTGTGTAACACTATTAAATCTTTACCAACCTGATGATGATTGTCAGTTTTCCCTTTTCTTCATGTTTTTTTATATCTCCAATTTTTCACTGTCTAATGATGTTAAACTCATTTTCTGTCCCTTAATAGTCTTCATAAAAGTTTATATGATTATTGCATTATACCGTTTACACTTTGGGGGATTCTGACTCTATACCAGTAAACCCTGGCTGTTTGGCTCTCTGAAGGTCTTGGGGTTTCTTCTTTGAACCAAGTCTCCTTGTCAGATATACTTTTTCACGAACATCTTGTGCAAAAAGTTGTTTGTATTCTGTAAGTTATGTTGTGTAATCAAGAAAGTCTTATTTTGAAGATGAAGTTTTCGCTTAATATTTGAATGTATATCCATTATATCTTCTCTCTCTCTCAAAGCAAAAAAATCCTTTTTGCCAACTTGTACACACGAATGCAACGTTTGTTTTCCAAATTAGTCCAAAAACACTGACCCTACATATCTGATGTGACCTCTGTGTCTGCTCCGTAACACCAGAGTATCAGCGCTCTTGCGGCCGGTGCTGGTAAGGTGTTGTTATTAAGAATAGCCACACTCTTCCTAACAGGTCTGGGAATGCTCAGCTGTCTCTTTCTCTCTATTGTTTGCTGATAGCTCACAGATAGAGGACAGCTCAAGTGCCGTGCTCACAGCTGAAAGGGCTCTGCTCTAGTGGGATGGACAGGGAAGTGATGTCGTACTGTGGGGCCTTTTACACGAGGCATTGTTTACTTCCACTGAGGTCAAATGAAGGCGGGGCCTAAAACATGAAGGTTTTTCCCTCAAAAGCTGTATTCAATTTGTTTTTTTTCTATAGCACTTGACAATATATAATCTTTCGCAAGCAGCTTTGGAAAATCACGTCTTTCTCATTCCCCTGTGAGATCATCAAATTGAATTCTGATATTACATCGATCCAATTTATATGTTGTACATATGTTGCAATATTAGAAGGCATGTCATTTATTAAGAACCAGGGCATTGTTTTTAATATGATGAGGTACAGACATGTAAAAAAAAATCCATCATTTACTCACTCATGTACGAACAACTTCGGTACACATTGAATTGCATTGGTTTTGTGTCCATACAAAAGAAGTGAAAGGGTACCGGCATTGTTCGGTTACCAACATTGTTATATATATTTATGCAGGTTAGAGATGGCAGGAGGGTGAGGAATTGATGCCAGAATTTTTTTTTTTTTGGTGAACTATCCCTTTAGATATAACAATCTAGGATATAACACTCCTATTAGAAATTAAGATTATTTTGTAAAATATTGAATCATAATATATAGAACTTTATATGTATATGTGTGTATATATATATATATCTTCAATTTGAGATGGAAAGTTTACAAAGTTTGGTTGATTTGGCATGGAATGAACCTACTGATATTTTTTCACTTGCTGTAGAAACTATAGATTGGGCGAATCTCCTGAATCCTGTTATGAATATTTGCAGGTGTTAAATGTAATTTTGCATAAAGGATGATTTTTCTTGAAATGTCTGTTTCAGGTGTGTTTTGGAATTAGAAGCAGTGTTGTACAACTATAAACGAATCCCATAGAGCTTCACTCTTATTGGAGCAACAGCTGTGTTCTGTTTTTAATTACCAGTAAAAACTATATTAATGACAAAGCTACAGATAAAAAAAACTTTTATTAAGGTTTTAAATATATTGCTTGTGCTTTTTGCTAAATGAATCTGATTCTAACAGTATTGTTCTCTTCTCCTCCACAGATTGAGAGAAGTAAATAATGCCCAAAGATTTCTTCAAGTCCCACTGCTGCAGAAATGCCCTGATGCCGAGTCTGGACTGAAGCCAAGGTGAGCTTAGCAACCTATCACAGAGTCTCTCTCTCGATGTCTATCTTCCCATTAATTTTCTGGGTAAATACACGCAACGAATAGAATGTCTAGTGTGTGTATGAAACTTGCTAGAGAAATGTAGAAAACATACTGCGAACCAAATGAAAGTGAGTTGATGTGGTTTGCGTGGGAGGTCCGACGTCATTTCCTCCCGGTGTTTGATTCTAACAGCAGAAAAGGAACTTCTCTTGTTTGCATCCTAGACGTTCGCTTCCATTTGTTTCTTTCTTTCACTCACTGCATTCCTTCAGGACTCCGCGGTTGATATTTCATTACACGTATTATTAGCAAACATTTGTGGAATTAAAAGTTTGAATCCGCAAAGTTCTCCAGTTGCCAGTCAGAGAAATAGCCCGCAACTGAGCATGTGTTTGGCTGCGTGTAGATGCCACAGTCACCACCTGCTCCGTCCGTACCATCGCTCCTCTGTCATGTGACTGACGAACAGCCGATTGTGTCTGTTTTAAAGACAAGCGCTCGCTCTGAGGAGTTTTCTGCATGTGTAGAGGGATGGTGGGGGTGGTGTCGGGGTTGGACTTTCCTGCACGGGGATCGCAGGGGAAGGTTGGGGGTGGGGCAACTGGAGCTGCTCAGATGAGATTTGCATTAGTAGTTTGTCAGTTGTCATTAGGAGCAGATGACGGTGAGGATAAGCCCATTTTTGCACACGGCTCTCCCTCCGCTCTTGCATAGACTGACCGTATCGTTCGTGCACCTTTGGAAAAACTGGGTCGGTGGTGCCTCGTTTCGATGCGAGTGTAATAGGTGTTGTTTGTGGTGTTAGAGAAGAGAGTCCATCCTTGTGTCACGCTCTGGTTATGCTGAGTGTTGCTGATGCATGCAGTGTCAAGTACTCGGCCGTCCATACGCAGTTCCGGCACGTCCGTGTCCTCGCGTCATCTGCTGTCTTAAAGGGACATGTCCTGTGTTTAGAAATCTGGCCCAGTTTGCCCATGTATTTGTTTTAATTTAGTTTACATACCAAACCCTTATCATAGTGCCACTACAGTAGGTATACATTTGCATAATGAATATGCAATAAACATATGAATGGGTAGTTGACAGATAAACCGTAAATGTGTCCTATGGTTAGACAGCAAACATTTTGAAAACGACTATTTCTAATATATTTTATATTAATATTTATATTTATAATACAAAATAGCATAAGAGAGATTTATCTTTATTTTTGCTGTCACACCGTTGGGCACATGTTTATTTCTCCACTACCTGAATATAATTAAATTCTATTCATGTTTATTGTATATCTAATTTTTATATGCATGCTTAAATCAACCAATAAGGAAATAAAGTCATACAAATTTAACAAAATAAAATCACACAAAAACAGCAATATCTTTTAATTCAACTTTTCATGCAAATAGGACAGGAGCTCAAAATGTGCTTGATATTTGTCAGATTTTTCATGTCAAGCAGGAAACTAGTCTTTACTGTTAAAAGCTCGCAAGCCTACCTTTGACTACATTAATGGACTGTATTATTTGATGTACGTTAAGTCATGACATTAAGCCTTCAATAGAAGAGCTCTTTAATATACCACCGTCTCATCAATTCTTTGTTTAAATAATTAAGAGTGATGGCTCAGACATACGTTAAGAATATATTTCTAGGAAATGGGAGGTGGTTTTTAAGCTCACGGAGGATCTAATTTTCCGAGCTCTGTTTGTCAGCTGGAGAACGCGGACCCTCCCACCGAGCATGCACTGGAGAGGTGTATTGATTTTTTCGCACTGCATCTGTGCCTCTTGTAACCTAAAACCCATCAATACGCATCAGACATTTAACCCCCTCTCTGTTACCCATTCGGATATAGGAATACAGTTAACCCTGCATTTCAGAATCCACAGACGGGCCTTTAGTCAGTGCCGAAGCCTGTGATGGGCAGATGAAGGGAAATCCGTTGGCCTTTCTTTGGTTTCCAGCTGCTGGCGTCCCATGGCTGCAAGCTGGTCTGGAATCTGACGTTTGCCGCTTAATGTGTTTATTATACAGTGCCGTCCCAGTGGCGGCTTGAAGTGACTGTCAGTTTAAAAGATTCATGAATGCGATTGGCTTCCGTAAATGGACGTTGGCTTTTCGTTCCTGTCTGACGCTGCCACTTTAAGACCATTACATTCTCGGTAATTGTATAGCTTATGAGCGGCGAGGACGTCTCTCTCGTTGTGTCTCTCTGTACTGAGCAATCGAGCCATCTGGGACAGTGGCTGGAGACCAGGCCTGCGGCTCTGGGGAGGAGAGAATGTCGATCTCCCCTCCTCCTACTCGTTCTCTCTCTCAATCTCAGTCATAAGCTCACCCGCCCGCTATTCCCTCACCCCCCTCTTCTCCTCCATACAGCTTGTTTTTGCATTTCCTTGGTAGATCGTTCTTCTCTATTTTCTGTCATCTCTTTGACATGGACTGTGTTTTTATCCCTCTCTCTGTATCACCATCATTCATTGCACTGATTGGCTTAATTTCCTTCACTTCCTGTCTCCTGCCATTTTCACTAGCTGACGTTTAGTTTTTGCTCTCATTATCGTCAGCTGAAGAGGCTGTAAACACCGAATCTCCTGCAAATCTCTCCCAGACACTCGCTGCTAATAAAGGCCCATCTGTTCTGCATAACCACAATCCCCATTGGCCTTAGGGATCTCTCCGCACTGTAATCAGTAATGTTGGGTAATAGCTGTGGGTTCCTCGGAACAACTCAACGCACTCTTGTGTATTTTGGCTCCGCAAGCCAACGCCTCCCCCCCACCCCGATATTTAGCTCACTTCACCTTTGTGCTGGAGTTGGGCCATGTGCCATCAGATGAGCAGGGAGGTTGAATTTACACCCAGCGGTTTAACGTATGATTATGATAAAGCAATTCTTTTTGGCCCGAGTCGTGAGCAAGATCATATAGGCAGAGCCGTCAGGGGTCAGGCCAGGATATTATTCTTGATTGAAAGGTTACTCATTACGAAAACCCTTCAAAGACCCCCGAACTTCAAAGGGGGTGAGCCGATGCAGAAGCGGGGCCGTACGAGTGCCTACGAGCACAGGGTGTGTCACCAGCTATGGTTCTTCTGAGCTTTTCAAGCCACAAGATTACAGGGATGGCACATGGAGCTTTGGTGCAAGCTGCCTCTTTGTCTGCTCCAAGAAAATGATGGATTGAGGCTCCCTCCTTTTCTTTTGCCCTCCTCTGATGAGACGTCTTCTTTGCTGGGGTTTGTTTGGCAAGTTTGACTCTGCCTCCGGTGGGCAGGATGCTAAACCAATAGAAGATGCTTTCATGGCATCCATCCCGCAGCTGGAACTGTAGACCAGACCTCTATCTTTTGCATTTTACTTGACATCTTAACAACAAGGTTGCCCGGTTATGGCTAGAAGGTATACAGCTTCGGCTAAAATCTCGCAAAATCGTCGAGATCTTGCGAGATTTTTGACGGATCTGGATCCCTTCTGGCCCAACCGATTGACCCTTCAAAAGCAGATCTTTGGTTTGATTAAATCTGCAAGCCATAGCTTTTGCCTCTGTATTGCCATCTCTTGCAATATCTCTTGTAAATTGCAGGTAGCTTTGCGTACTTATCTTGAAGGGAGTGGAAGACAAATGGCGTTAAACTGACATTTCCTGCAAAATCATTCATGACAGCAAAAAAAAACGCAGATTCCAGCTTTTAAGTTCACCCAAAAAATGAAAATTCTGTCATCGTTTTTTCACCAAACCTGTTTGACTTTCTGTCTTCTGTTGAACACAAAAGAAGATCATTTAAAGTATGTTGGCAAAAAAACCAAGGCGGTTCCCATTCACTTGCACTGGTTTTGTCCCCATACAATTGAGGTTAATGGGTACCACCATTGTTATCAACATTATTTAAAATATCTTCTTTTGTTTTGTGAAAAAAAAAAATCATACAGATTTGAAATGACAAGAGGTTGAGAAAACAATGACAGAATTTCTATTTTTGGATGAACTATCCCTTTAAAGAATCCTTAATTATGCAACTTATTATTCGCCACTTGCTGAAATCATTAGCTGTTGAATCCACATTTTTAGTTGCAGGTAAACCTAAAATTGTAATATCTGCATTTTGAAGAACCCAGACTGTCAGTCTCCTGTCAGGCAGGAGTCGTCTCTTACTGTGATATCCAACCCATCAGCGGATGTGCTCTGCACACCAAGGGCTTCTCTGACATCTTCATCAGCCAGACAAAGTCAACTGATTATTTGAGTCGTCTTTTCGTGTGGGTGTATGTACGTGTTTTCGGAGCCCCTAAAAGGCAACTTTGTACAGTCTTGTTATGTGGTGATGTAGAGGTTTGCACCACATAAACGGAAATGGGAGCTGTATGGGTTGTTGATCTGTTAAACTGTTGATCATTTTTTGTGGTCTTGGCCATTTTTAATTAACCTTCATGTCACTATGTGAGACGTTAGGGAGTTTTAAACTGTGTTAACATTTTTAAAGTTAAATATTTTTTTCCATCAAGTGACTCAAATACAAATATTTAAGTCTTTTTATTATGTTTAAAACAATTATTTGTAAATAAAAAATTGTCCTCAGGTCCAATCCTGTAGCTTGCCATTCTCCGCTGATGTGCTGTCTAGTAAGGGTGTCTCTAGAAACATTGGACATTGATGAATCATTTGCCAGTCTCATCTGTTCCCACCCTGCCTACATTCTTCTTGGCGAAAAGAATGAAGCATTCTCCTTGAATTACCCCAAGGATTTATATTATGCACAGATATTGTGGATTCTGGATGCTCCTTTATCAACACGAGAGTCTGTTGATTAAGGGACATCAAGGGGATCAAGTCCCATCATGCCTGCCTACGTCCCATTGGAAACACTCCATAACTGACGCATTGTGTATAGTTGTGAGAAAATCATCTTTTGTCTAATAGATGGATGCTAAAAAAATAGATCGTCCAGTTAGCCGGGATCTTTTGAAGTAGGTCGGGGTGTCTGTATGTATCTTGTGGGGACAAAACAGCAGGTGTGTTTGGTGATTTTCATATTCTGATTTTAGCTTTGTGGTAGTCCTTGGTACCTCACTGCACCAACGCCCCTTTAAGGAAAGTCATTACACTCGCCAGCCATATTTGCGAAGCCTCTAGGCAGCTATTTCAGCCATACAAGACCAATTGTTAAAGATGGGCTTTATTGAGCGATGCACTTTTTCCCGTTCACAGTAACCGCACCACAGCTGTTTGACAATATCTTTGTCTTAAGTCTTTATCTGTACTCAATGACGTCTGTCATTTATTAACTTAGCAGTGGGCTGTTTTGGGCATTGCTGGGTGGTCTCTTGGATGTCAGGCCCCAACAAGTAGACGGTGTTATCAAGGCTGTTATCAGGTTTTTTACTAGGAGATTTCGTGGGTATTTTAGCATGACATCAAACACAATGTAAAATCAAAGTCACCTCACCTTGTTTTCATATAATAGTACGTTCTGAGTCTAATGATAAGTTCTGAGTGTAATGATTAGGTTACACCAACCTGGAACACTTGTGTATCAGTGTGTGTGGTCGCAATTTTGTGCTCGAGAAGAATTATCGTCTTTATTTAAATAAGCGCAGAATAGCTTTGACATTTATTTGCCGTCACACCTGTTGTTCAACATCACTGTTTGGTGTATCACACACTCAGTGACTCCACATGTCCCAGTTCTGAGGGGCATTTTTGGCTGTGCAATGTTCTCATAATGATTGTAATTTCACAGTTACAAATGTGCTCCTCTTTGTTGACCTGTAATGCATACTGTTGTTATCTTTATCTCTCGATGCATTTTGGATCTTCTCCAACATTGTCATTTTGAAACATTTATGTCCTTTCGTTTTGTAATATGGCAGTCCTGCTAACTTTGTTGTCCGAGTTACCAGTGCTGATTGGAGGATGTACAGAAGAACCGGCATGACGTAAAGCTGCCACCCAAGAAGAAATCATCTGAGAATTTATGTTGTAATTAAAAACAGAGGTTTTGAAAGGAACAAATGTGCTCAGATTTCTCTAGATATAACATTTTTCATACATATATAGAATGGATATATATTAGGGCTGTCAAAAGATTAATCGCGATTAATCGCATCCAGAATAAAAGTTTGTGTTTACATAAAATATGTCTATGTTCTGTGCATATTAATTATGTTTTTATAAATACAAACACATACACATGTATACATTTACATGTGTATGTAAATGCACATGTACATTTATTTACATGTATTTATTTATATTTACCAACAATTGAAATTATATATAAATGTTTAATCATTTTTAGATTTTTCTTAAATATATGCATGGATGTGTATGTGTTAATAAATACAAAATTATTCTGCACAGCACACAGATATATATTATGTTAACACAAACTTTTATTCTGGATGCGATTAATCGCGATTAATCTTTTGACAGCCCTAATATATATATATATCATTTTGCAGATGCAGTCAAACATTTTAAATACCTCTTTCCATGGTGTTGTTGCCATAAAGCAAAGATATTAATATTAACAAGATGCGCCACTGCTGTTACAATGAATCGCGAGGAATGCAACGCTCAATATGGCTGCCTTAGCGAAGGAAGTCCCGCCTTCCAGTAAAACGAGCCAATCTTCAATCAGTAAAGACTGACGATTCTCTTGGGCGAGGCTCTCGTGAGGCGCTTGCCAGCCTGTGTGCGGGCGCAGTAAATTAGTTTTTTTTTTTGCGCAATTTAAGCTTAGCAATCCAAAGTTAAGATACAGTTCATGTCATGTTTACTTATTAATCGAAAATATGCTGTTTAATTTAGATTTTTGCCTGCAATTTATAATTATAAGCCTTCTTCCTCCTTTCAAGTAGATAGGTTTGCTTTGCAGACTTGCTTTGATGTAAATAACTGCCCAGAGGCGACGCAAACATGCCGCCGAGTGGCACGACTTCCGTAAACGGACTGTGCAGAAAGCCAGCTTTAAACTCCATGTTTATTGTTACAGGGATTGTTCAACCACAAATGAGAATTATGTCATAACTTACTCGCCCTCTTGTCATTTTAAAGCATATTTCCCTCTTAAAAATGGCACATTGTTGGAAATCTGCGTTGACTGTAAACCTTTTTGTTGCATTGTTCTAGCTGTGGCAAGGTCATGGGTCTGCTTCCCAGGGAATGCACAGACTCCTTAAACCAAATTTTTTTATTCACATTCGATACAGACATCTTCCAAATACATGTAAATTTAGCTGTCAGGGACTGACGGATCTGCTCGGCTGCAGTTCCTTTCTATTTGGACAAGTAAACCCTCCCAAACATGATCTTTAGATGTTCGTTTGGTGTCAGTGATCAAACATGGTATTTTTAGTTCTGTTGAATCACAAACAAACAAAACTCCCCATAACTCTCCGCCTGTCCCAGATAGAGAGTCTCTTCTCTGTTGTGTTAATGGTAGCGGTGGGGAGTCATCCCTGTGGACTTTAAATGGTTTCTCTGGAGGAGAGTACAAGAAGCTGTCAGCACCCGGGATGCTGAAGTTCTCTGTGCTGACTGTTATACTCTCTCCCGCTCTCTTTCTTTCTCTCTCTCTCTCTCGCTCCTACCATTATGGAGTGTTGCAGACTGTAACGGGCTGGCACGTCTGTTTACAGCACAAAATGATAGACAGAATAAAGGGCAGAGCTGCATCCCAAATGATGTACTACACGCGGCATTTAGACTATGTACCATGCACATTTCTTTACATTTTGCAGGCTTTTCGACGCTAATTCAAAATGAGGCCCAAATTTACAAAGACATTTGTAACAAGTTTTTATGTTTGCTTCACATTAAGTAGGCTAGCTACCTTCACTAAGGTGCAGTACAGAGATGGGGTTGGATTCAGGCATCAGAACCTGCCCTCACCAGATTCCAGGCACCTCATTGGTCGACCCCTCTGTCACTCATTGTCTGCATCTTCAACAAGCTGTGGAGCAGCTAATGGAAGGCAATGATCGAGAAATGTGTCAGTGATTCTCATTATCTCCCTGTGCTGATTAGTGGAGCTCTGACATGGGCTCACGTCGAGCGTGGAGCGGCAGCAGGCTGTTCTGAGTCTGCCAGGCCGACTGTTCCTCTCCCTCCCCATTGCTGTAAATAATTAATGCTCCATATCAGTGCCTCTCCGGCCCTGTCGCGGGCTACGCCGGGTTCACTCTGCCAGCTGTGACCTGCTTTAAGCACCGGGGCTTCCAGAAGCTGGTCATGCTACATTCGCGTTGAGCTGACTGTATGGCTGTAATTAAGAAGACTTAACTAGGTTAAAGCAGCTGATTGTGAACCTGCTTTATGAGTCCTCCCATAATATTAAACAAGCTTAGCCAGGTTTGTGAGTTTGATGCCGGTTTGTATTGTAGCGGATGCGTTTATATTGTTTTTACTTTTGTTTATTTTAAAACATATCGCTGCTGTCTTTCTGAAACCTGTCATCTCCATATTTTTGGTTAGGGTTAGTTTTATGCTGTGTCATATATATTTATTATTAGTCACCTTTTATGTTTGTCACTGGGTTTTGCAAATATGAAACCAATAGAAAGTATTAAAAAGAACCAAATATGTACATTTTTTTTTTCAATTTTTTTGAAAAACTGTGAATTTTTTAGGTTTTGGAAGGACAGCGAC
The DNA here is from genome assembly GCA_006030095.1 of Triplophysa siluroides. Lineage (NCBI taxonomy): Eukaryota > Metazoa > Chordata > Actinopteri > Cypriniformes > Nemacheilidae > Triplophysa > Triplophysa siluroides. The sequence goes on along the minus strand of VCII01000935.1, from coordinate 3,431,781 downwards.
GATATAGAGTATAGGTCCTGTTTGGTACAGTTTTGTAGTTCAAGCTTGTTTGTTAGGCAAATTTTTACACGTTTTTCAAACAAATTTTAAGAAAGTACTTAAAAAATGTGGTGTTCAAAATAGGGCTGTCAGACACAAATAGTCGCAAATACTTGCATCCAGAATAAAAGTTTTTGGTTACACTAAATATTTCTGTGTACTGTGCATGATGTTCATTTTGTATTTATTAACACAAAAACATGCACATACATGTGTATATATATTTAGTTATACTAACCAATAATGGAAATGATATATAAACATTTATTGATTTTATATTTTTCTTAAATATATGCATGTATGTGTTAATAAATACAAAATGTATATGCACAGTACACACTGACGTATATTATGTAAACCCAAACTTTTATTCTGGATGCAATTAATCGTGTGACAGCCCTAGTTCAAAACGGTTTTTACCTGAACCTGATTTGCAATGGTAAGATTCAACTGATGGTAAGCTAAGGTGTCGGGTACTATAGTTTCACTTTTGAGAAATACAGACTGTTTAGAAACGTAAACTGCTGTTTTAAAACCTAAATAAGATCACATTTTGCCTTCACAACTGCATGGCAACACCCTGGCAACAACCCAGAACTCACTAGCATTGTGGTGTGTTTTTGCAAGGACCAATAATTAGCGCAGTCCGCATTGTGTTTTTATATGAAGATAACACTCTGGATGACTGTAGACGGGTCATTTATTAACTGATGATCACAAATAAAAAAAGGTTTTATGAGATGTGGTCACTGTCTATAAATAGCTCTCCCTTTTGGTAACCGCAAAGGGAAGAGGTGGAGTCAACACAGGAAATTAATATAGGCAAGGAAATGAGGTCAGAAATTTAAAGAGGCAGACACGCACACATACAGTAAACACATCAGGCATACAGTAATCAGATTTTACGTACAGTAATTCCAATCTTTCTAATCTAGTCCTCAACTGCGATTCTGCAACAGTTAACCGTGTGATTGCATAATAATTATGTAGCATTTTTCAATCTAGATTCCACATATTTCTCTCTGTGTGCCCAAGTTCATCACAGACCTCTCTCACCAGTAGTTTCAAACCTTGGTCACCATTTCACTAGTCATGATACAAATTTGCCGGGGTGTATCTGAATATCATACGGCTTTGACTATCCCCCTCCCAAGCCTTAGGGGACCAGAAGCATCTCTGAGTCACTCTTGAGCGTATGTGGGTGATGCACGCAGCCTGCAGGACATCTGCTAACTGTAAACCTATCGAATGCAGCCTGGCAACAGTATCAAGACCACTGTATTTTAACTCGGTTTTATATTATTTTCATTAACATTAGCAAAGAGATTTTTGTCAACAATCCATTAAGAAAATGTAATTGCTTCTAACTTCAGGGTGGGGGGAGAAAGGGAACAAAGCGCCTGTTTCCTTTTCAAGAACGCCCACACATTAGAGATCTTATCAGTCGCCTGCAGTTTCAGAACCCTCTGCCGTCTCTACTCACGGCGGTTGGCATCTGTCTTAAAGCTCCGGTCAGATGGCTCTTAAACATTGTGGCAGCACCTCCTAATATAAACTCATAAGGATGTCTGAAAATATGTAGTGCAACATCTATCGGCAGCAGAAAAGGACTTTTGACTGTTTCGATTTTTTTTTTTTATTATTATTAATATTTGGTTCTAGATTTCATAGATCTTATATATTTGGATGGGGTGTGTGATAATGAATTGGGCTTAGGGTTTGTGTTTATCCCAGGGAAGCAAACATGACAAATGTAAAGAATAATTGCAAGTAAAAATCATGCATAGATAGAATAAAGACATACATTTTAGTTAGGGAAGCACCAATTGCCATTTTCTTCACCAATTGCGTTCTTCATTAAATTGTGACCTGCCGATACAGATTTTTGCAGATACTAATTTTCTATCCACAAACTATAATTGACTCAAAAAGCAGATATCCCAATAGTTTTCTTTAATGCACTTTTTCTCTGATTTTATTTTCATAAGAGAATTTATTGAACATTACAATTACCTCAAATTTCCCTAAATGCAGTTCTCCAAGCTGCATTAAAATACAGGATCTTCTCTCACCTAAATAACTCTGAAATTGAAGAACTCTGTGACTGACAAGAGGTAGAAATAATCAATATAACGAAACAAAATCACTAAATTTCCATTTTTTTTCTCACATATTCATCTCACAGAATCATATGACTTGCGTTCTGTGGCAGAAATTCAAACCGCTTTGAACCTTGGAGGAAGTGTAAGTGATGACAGAAGCCTTTTGCAGTTTTGCATATTGTTGGGCCTGTACAGTTCATAGTAAAATGAAAACATTGCAGTGCTGGACAAGACAGTTTTGTTTACATTTGTAAAATCTAGGACTTTAAGCAAAACATGTTGAGAACCACTATGTGAGAAGTTGATTTACTGACGTCCCCTGGTACATCTATCAGAAAGCTGCTTTATGTTCTGTCTATTGTATCATGTATTTGGTATTCTTAATCTTTCGCACTTTGGTCCTCTCCATCTGTGTTAAATCCTCTCCAGCCAATCGGATTGTGTCGGCCATTGGGGAAAGCTGATAGTTTTTCAAAGCCGCCTGTAACCCCTTCAGCTTCTGTAATCACAAGTCAGCATGTCTAACTGTCTAACCTCTTATTGCAGCCGGTGGTTTTAAAAAGAAACATGCACCTTCCTGCACCAAGTCCCTTGTAGAGAATCCGTTAACAATTCATTAAATTGTGACATGCGATAGAGAGAGCTAACTATAAATAGCGCCTCTGTTGTCCTGGTATGGAGATGTGCATGTAACGGCTAGATGTATGTGTACTTAATATATGTGGAAAGTTTTGAGTGAAGCAGATATCTCTACCATCAAACCTAATTTGCACAGTTATGTATTTTTGATGCAACAACGTCTTAGTTATTAGATTGCTTTGAAGTAAACAGTCGGGCAAGCGATGACCTTGGCTTGTTATGTTCATGAATCCGGTGTTGTCCTCTATCCAAGGGGACACGGAAAATCATCTAGGCTGTGTCACGAGAAGCCGGTCGCCACTAAGATGGGTCAGAACGGCCCTGTGATTGACAGGCGCTGTTGCATATTGTTATGATTCCGATGTCCTGCTGATCACCGTCTCTCATACTAGAACATGAACAATTGCAAAGAAACTTTCTCGCCTGTTTGTCCAGTTAGCTGGTGTTCAGTCAGCGTCCACTGTAGAGCAGCGTTGGTCACTTCCCCCGGAGACATTGCTGTGATTGACCTCAGCTCATTAGGTTTAAGTAGGGCACTGCAATCCAACAGGGATTGAATAGCAATTCTCCATTCATTCCTGCTCTGACTCCCCCAGCAGGTCTGCAGCGACGCTGCAGAGCCTTACGTAATGCAGTGTGTGTGCGCGTCAGCCTGGCTTAAATGCGGCCCAGCGTGCTGGCCTCGTGTGCTGGCCCGGGTGTCTCTCCTCCTACTCTCCAAACGCTCCGGATGAAACCCTTGTTGCTGGTTTCATTACCCTCCGCTGTTTTAAATTAGCTCTGAATTTATGCTCACAACTGGTCCCATCAACACTCTTCAAAGTGCAAGTGCTGTTGACATAACTTATTGGTTTTGCACGTCGATTTATTTTTCCCCTCTTGTCTCGCGTTTGGCTTTAAATGTGGAAATCTAGTAAATGATGCGAAAATGCTTTTGAAAACGATGAAGACCATTATGGTTATTCCAGCTTCTCAAACTGTAACAATTAGCCCATACGTGCTATTCGCATAATGTCTGTATTGGAACGCTTAAAGTGATTTTCTCCAAAGAATACAAACTTAGTTCAAAGGCTGCAGACTTTGGTAAAGGTTTATTTTTCAAATTTGAAGCTCTTCTTAAAGGGATAGTTCACCCAGAAATGTAAATTCTGTCATCGTTTACTCATCTTCAAAGTGTTCCAAATCTGTATTAATTTGTTCTGTTGAACACAGAGAAAGATATTTGGAAGAATGTTTGAAACCAAACAGTTCTGGGGCACCATTGACTAGCATAGAAGAAAATATTTCATTGGTAGTTAAAAGTGGCCCAGAACTGTCTCCTTTCATACATTCTTCAAAATATCTTCTTTTGTGTTCAACCGAACAAAGAAATGTTTATAGTAATTTCCCCTGCTATTGTAGTCAATGGTGACCAAGAACTGTGGTTACAAGCATTCTTTCAAATATCTTTCTTCGTGTTAAGCAGAACAAAGAAATTGATACAGATTTTGAACTACTTGAGGGTGAGTAAATGATGCCAATGTTTATTTTTGGTTGAACTGTTCCTTTAAGAATCCCAGAATCCAAACTGTGTGACCATTTTGCTGTGATTGTTTAGATCAACAAATAAGTCAGAGTGAGGAAAACCTATCTTGAACATTTCTCCTCAGTTTATTACAGGACTGGCACATACAGCAGACTGAAAGCGCACTGTTCCCAGCGCATGCAGCACATGCAGTTTTTGACTCCATTCCGGTCACGTGGGCAAATTTAATGCACCCTGCTATTACTAAAAGTCAGTTCTCTTTCAATAATTGATATTGGTTCATTTTCCCCTGGTAATGGGACACATTTCCCTCTTTCTTGCTCTCATCATATCGAGGGCGGTATGAAATGTACTACTTTTGTTTCTCATGGGAGTTCCCAGCATTCGAGCCAAACCAGTTTCTGTAAGACACACAAATCTGAATCGAAAGTGAGACTCCGTTTTGTACTACATGTGGGAGAGATGAACAGCTGCGCTTGTTGTGTCCACATTTGTTAGGGCTTGTTAAATAAAAACTTGCATGCTCATCTGTTTTTTTTCTGCTGTACAGTATAGTGGTGGTGTGAGAGGGACGTTATGTTCCCCTTGTCTCTCTCTCTTTATTTCTCTCCCTCGCTCGCTCTCTATCTCACTAACTTTTGTATTACTTCCCTTTTTTCTTTCATTCTCGTGCCCTGTCTTATTCTCACACTCCTTCTCAGGGGACCCTCATTGTCGCACAATATAATTGAATCTCTTTTCCGTTCCATTTTCTCCCATTTTCCTTTTACAGACCTCCTTACGCCTCCCAGCACCAACCCACATCCTCAATGTATGACCTCAGAACGCAACCCCTAAGATTTCTCGCTTTTAATTATCTCTAATTAGTAATTAAATATTCCAGGCAGTTGTAAAGAGCCGTTTAAGACGGTATAAATTGATAAGAAAATGTATTTTGGGGATTTCTGGAGTGTTTAGAGAGCTGCCAAAGCAAGCGTTTTCTGGCGCTCACAGCCAAACCAGTAAATTATAAAACTCTCCAAAATGTATAGTGTTTTATAGAGATTTTTAACCGTAAGTACCTAAATGACTAATTGATTTTACAAGCATCTCTCCCCGAAGAGCTGTTTGGCTTGTTTGCAAATCATCAGGCACGTATCGTTGTGTTTTCTTAAATTTATATGACCTTTAGGATGCCGAGCTGCAAGCTGTTTTAACTCTTAAACGGAGCCATATCTAATAGCAGCACAATTTAAAACTAATCTAAGGAAAGTCGGAGTAATGGATCCACACTTCCAAGTGAAATTCCGCAATCATTCTCAAAACTCAGGGGAAAAGTTGGCTCCAAACGTTGTCATTTAACCTGTTCAGGAGGTAATTTAATATAATGACATTTCCGCCCTTTTAAACGTTAAGCATAAGTCTAGAATGTTCATTTATCAACTCTACCTACAGTTGATTTGTCCTTAGAGTATTTTATAAATGTTGAATTCTGTCTCCAATAGGTGATATGTATTGAGGATGAGTGCTGTCGGGGAAAACTCGTCTGATCCTGCCAGGTCAGAGGCTCAGAAGCGCAAGGAATGCCCATCGGACCTTCTGGGCCCAAGGTACGTCATCTAGATACGTAATGCAAAAAAGCATAAAAAAAACGACCGTCAAGTCCACCAGCATATTTCAATGATTATATTGTTGTTTTTATTGTTACTGTAGGTGTAATTGAGCAGTCTTTAAGCTATTGCTGTTAAGTTGTTTATAGTTTAGGGATCGATTCAAGATTACTTCAATTCAACAATTTCACACAGTAGACACAAAAACACTCCAGTATATACATACACATTGGTGGAACTCAGCCTGTGTGTTTCTATATAAAGCCCTGTTCCACTGAGTCAGGAAACATCAGTCTATATAATTCATTCATAGGACAGAGCAATGCATGACCTCTTTATTAATGAAACTTTCCGTGCATGCATCAGAATAAACTGCTGAGGATGCACAGCGGCAAACTGAAAATACAACCTGCTGATGGTTCTGTAGTTTAAGCTGGAAGACATTTTCAAGGTTAAACACAATGGGGAAAAATGTAACCCAATATATATCATAAAAGCACTACGGTGGCTGACCCAGAACTAAAATGGAATCACTTTTTTGCTGAAGGAGATAACTTATTTACAAAACGCGCTCTGTGGAGCAGTTTGTCCGTTTAGGGCTTCTTGAGAAGCAACATGGTGATTTTAATGCAGGGGACCTGCAGTGTATATAGATAGAAATAACTCATTCTAAGGTAATAAAAACATAAAGCTTCCTTGTGTAAGGTCTTTATACATCTTTGAAGACTAGTTATGGATATGATATTGCATTTCGGTCAATAGATCCTCCAAAATATACACACAGTATCTTCAAAGTTAAGACTTTAATGTTATATTTTTTGGCGAGATCATAATCGGGATCCTTTCAAGTGCAACCTCATGGTACATAGTTGGTTTGCTTGCATTTACAGCAGCCACACGTTGAATCTTCTTCTCATAATGGTTTCTCTCCACAGTCCCAAACGCAGCACAGAGAAACGCAATCGAGAACATGAGAATAAATACATAGAGGAGCTGGCGGAGCTGATCTTCGCAAACTTCAATGACATTGACAACTTCAACGTCAAGCCTGACAAATGTGCAATCCTCAAGGAAACTGTGAAACAGATTCGACAAATTAAAGAGCAAGGTAAGCAAATGGGGTGAATTCTTGTAATAAACTCGCATTCGGTAATTATTCCAGAAACTGGTTTATTATTCATAACTAGTAATTGTACAACCGAAACACACAGGTGATTAATTTGTCCTGACCATTAAATATTATCAACAGCATTTTTCTTTTGCAATTAAACATTATACCAGAACCTTAAACATTATACCAGAACCTTTACGAAAATTGTTTTTATTTGACCACAGAAACCCCATTTTACTATGGTCTCACCACACTTTCCATTTTGTTTGCTATGGTAATACAAATGGTAATCAATCTGTCAATTAATACACTTGATAATAATTTTCTTTTAGCTCAAACTTTCCATCCATAATGAGAGAAATTACTTTTTGTACATTTTCCTTTATGAGCTAATGAAACAAAGAACCCAGTGTTGTTTAGTCACTTTAATTAATATGAAAGTACTTGTGTTGTTGTTTCATTAAAATACAATTAAATAAGCGTTATATAACATAATTGCTTTTGCTCACTTTCATATGATCACTGTGTTGCATTTTCCAGGCAATCGTAATTAAATTTAATTGTAATAGTTGGTTTTCTAATTCTTTGATTTTGTTATCAGAACATAAATACATGAATTCTGCAAGACTGTTTAGTGCAAATACTAGCACATTTTGTGATGTAAAATAGCTTTTCTAATAGTCGTTTTTGTTATTGAAGGACTAGGACTTTTTTATTTTTAGGTGGGTACAGTGTATAATTGAATGAATAAGTCTGTGTCGTTTATACAGGATGAGTGTGGGTGTTAGCTCACCACGCCGAGTCTCCATTGACTCTGACTTTCCTGTGATGGAGATTGTTTGTGATGTACGGAGTTCTGAGTTATGTAATGCTGAACAATGTGATGTAAACTAATAGAGCGACGGTCGCCGTCTGCCATGTCCTCCTCAACCCCTCCCTCTCCCCATTTCTGCTGCTCTCAGTTCCGCACGGCCGCAGCATCGCACCCTCCTTTACCCGTGTTTGCACAGCCTCAGAAAAGGAAAGTGGGCCTGTTTTGCTTGTAAACAAGGCCTCAAGTTTCGACTAAGAGTGTCAGTTCGCCCCTTAAAAAAAACGTTTTTCAGGCTAACAGGAAGCACTTTAAAACAGAAACTCCTCTTTGCTGAAAATACCCGTATAATTCTGACTTGCGTTGTATTCAGACCTGTAGCAACAAATGGCTCTTTAAAGACATTCGAGCTCCTAATAATTGAGTATGATGAATGATTTAAAAAGACATTTTTATTTAAAGGCAGACTTTAGTGCGTGCAGGCTAAAATATCCTTGATATGCTCTGGAATGAGTTCAAACTCCACAACCTTTACAGAAGGAAATCCTTCACTGCTTATTTAACACACCGAGTGGAAAGTTCAGTGAGTATTATGCTCACACAATTTATCTTAACAGTATAATTAACCCTTGTTCATTGCCAAGCTTCGGTAACAGCTGGCACTCCTGTGAAATAACATTTTAAAATGAGATTTTTATATTACGCTAAGAAAATGTGAGTGGTGCTTCTCTGTGATGCTCTGGGTGGTTGCCAATGTGTTGCTAATTGGTTGCTCAAGCAGTTTTAAGTGAATTGCACTGTAGTTTGTGTAGGGTGTTCCGGGTGGTTTCTAGAGTGTTACTATGGTGTTTAAGCCCACCCCAGGTCTCTATATTGTGGTCCATAGATATAAAAGCAATGTTATTAATTGTAGCAATGGACCGTTTCCATCAAATTGGTGTTGAGTTTTAGTGAATTCAAACCAGCTCTTCTGTTTCAATTACACCAGATTACTTTGCTCGGTAGTAAATTATTACTGAAAAATGTTATGCTTACACACCCCTAAGATGACATGATGTTGAATCTTTCCTTGAAGAGGAACCTAGCGTCCACAACCAGACTATGATTGGTCAAGAGCATAGTTGTGGGTGTGGCTTTGATTTCTGACTGATAGGGCAGATCACAAAAGATCCAAGCCGTGATTCAGCGTAAAATAAAACTTGTTTGGTTTTCTCTCTCCTCTTTTTGATGGGGATATGGAAACAATTTTGGAGCCGAGTTAGAAGAACGAGACAGAATAAATAATCACCATTCCTTTTGTGCAGCTGCGCTGGTTTACCAGCCCCTGCTGGGTACCGCAAAGACCTGCTGACACACAACACCCTCGCATCCACCCATCATCAGTGCACGCATGCGTATCTGTGACACACACACACAAAAGCGTACACGAAGAGGTCTGTTTAGAGCATCCTAGAATGGCCTGATGGATGGGCTTTTCTCTTTGCCATATGGCTACTCATCGTGCTGGCGCTGTGTGCCTCTCTATCGTGTTCCCCATAAGCCCCAATGCTACCACAGTTTGCTGCCCTAATGGATGGGTACAGACAGGAAGTTAGATTAGCCTAGGGAATTGTGGGATTGAGGATGTGCCACTGGTGGCAGGAAGCGGTTGTCTTATCTTTATCACACAGCACAATAAACATATAGAGCTGTAGACAAAAAAACACACAAACAAGCCATGCAGTTTATTATGGCCATTTCAGGATATACTTTAAGGCAGTTTATTACGCGGCTCGTTGGAATGCTTGATTCTGATTGGCCAGTTGCGACATTTGCAGGTTCGTTATTCCCAGATAACAACCTCTCAAAACTAATAACACATAGTAACCAGGATGCAGCAAATCATTTTGACAGTTTTTTTTTCAAATTAAATATAAATATGCCTTATATAAACATCTATGACATTATAGTTACAAATGATTAAACCAAATAGCCTGTTCGTGACATTTGAACGTAGTTCAGGAAGTAAACGGCTTTTCCTCACGGAAGGTCTGCATTCGGTAAAAATTAGCTGATCAAATATTTCAAATTCACATTTCATGTCTGTTTTTTTTCTCATGTGGCAAGTAGCCGTGTTATTAGCAGGATATTGTAGCCAGTTGTTATCGCAGAAATAAGCCCTTTCAGTCTGATACACTGATCACACTGTCGGGGCTTATTTCTGCGATAACAACCAGCTGCCTGTACATTATCCCATACATAACACAAGCAGTTTCTACCAATTTCATATTAATCTTGAGTACCTATAGAGTAGTATTGCATACTTTGTATCTTCGAAGAGTATTTGGCTTGATCACATTTATAAAAGATAGATACAGCTGTACGATTATTTCCGGAAAAATATGAACTCCTGGGGGTGTGCGGGGGGAGGAACTAAATCACGAGCACAATAGCCTACATCATCGCATTATCCCTGCATAACAATTGATTCACTTTAAGTTTGTGTTGTTTACATTATGCATGTATGCGCCGATTGCCAACAAAACACAGACATATGACTTAGTTTCACTTAGCGCATGCGGTTCATGTCTGGCATATTTTAGGACCGGGACCGCCCCATCTATCAGTTTCAAACGATCTGCAAATCCAGTGTTATATCCACAGTTCATAAAACATTCCATCACTGAAATGCCGTGAACAAAAAGACACACCTAAACTTCACTATCTTAAGGGTAACGAGCTGCAGCTGCAGGCCCACAGCGCAGCCAATCTTGATGGTAAGCGGGTCTCGCTCGTCGCTTAGCACATGGGCAGGCTATTTCTTTCACCTTGCCGTGCTTTTCGGGGAGAATTGCCCTATAAAAGGAATAGGATCCCTGTTACGAAACCCGTGTCCAGACTTATAAAAACCTTTCCAAAGCAATTTGGAGCGCTGGGGGAGTCTATCAGGCACAGAAATACTACGTCATACGTCCAACTCGTTTTTGACAAGTTCAACAGATAAGCATGAGTAGCCAGCATGTTTAACGGTGTAAAGAAGTCAGAATGCATTAAACACCGTTGCATGCACCCTTTAAAGGGATAGTTTACCCGAAACTATCGTTTACACATCCTCTTGTTGTTTCAAACCTGTATGATTTAACTTCTTCTGCAGAACACAAAAGAAGATATTTTGAAGAATGTTGGCTACCAAACAACGGCAGTACTCTTGCATTGGTTTTGTGTCCATATAAAAGATGTGAATAGGTACGGCCATTTGTTGGTTACCAGTATTCTTTAAAATATCACTTTTGTTCTGCTAAAAGAAACAAAGTCACACAGGTTTGAAAGGACAAGGGGGTGAGAAAATGATGACAGAATAAAATTTTTGGGTGAACTATCCCTTTTATTCTTTATTGTGTCTTTCTGTAGTTCAGTATTTGAAGTGTAAACTGTTTCATAGCATTGTTCAGTGTTTTGGTAAATCTTACAAATCCTGTTAGGAACAGGAACATATCCATGTTAAATTTCACTCCAAAATGAAAAGAAAATAAATATGTACTCCCCCTCATGTCACTCTCACAGTTAATAGGCACCACAGCTGTTATGCACCAAAACACACACACAAAACAAACAAAAATAGCTAGATAAATGTTTCGTCGCAAAGAAATTGAGGAAGAGTAAATGAAAATTGCCTTTTTTATTTATGGATAAGGTACCGGCTTTAAGAGTTTTTGAATTTTTATGACACGTTACACATTTTCCCTCGGACCATTTGTTGTTGCTAATTTGCATATTAGCAACAGTTTTGTGTTAAACGTGATGTAGAAACAATTTAATATATCACATATTTTTTGCTTCGTTTTGAACTCGTGCTGATTAAAATGTAAAAAAAATCTCTTCCTGAGCTCTGCTCATTTCCCTTCTCACAGATCTTGACTGCTTTGTTTTGCAGTCTTCGGAAGACACGTTGTTTACAGATCATGTCACTTTGTTGAGCAGAATGATGTTCTCCATCCTTTATGTAATGGTTTGTTTAGTGATGAATGAATGAATGAATGTGTAGAGACTGTTCCATTCATGTCCGGGCCGCTGGCTGCACGGCTGCCGTGTGAAGCGTCACATGCAACCATTTAGCCCGACAGCTTCTGCCTCACCCGTTGCTAAGGTCTCTGCGCGCACCATAACAAGACATCTCAAGCGTGCCACAGTCTGAAATAGTGAGAAATGGGTTGAAAAGGTGTGTTTATTATTAAATTAAGTGCTTTACTAAGCATAGAGTCAAGTTTAGCTTTTCAAAAAAAAATGGTTCGCACGGCTTCACTGGACTACGTGTGAAAATGTGATTTGAAAAGAAACACTTTGGCTCTGTTGGATCTACTGGGGGGTTTCTAGGTTCCTGACATTGAAATGTTAATTTTAGCCCAAATTTTTGCCAATATTAAATCGACCACCTTAGTCACTCACACACTTGGTTTATGTTAATGTTTGCATAATTGAACTGGATGGTTTAAGTTCTCAAATGGACTGCCACGCTCTCTCGTTTAACCTCACTGTTTTTCTGTGTGTCTCTCTGCAGAAAAAGCTGCTGCAGCCAATGAGGATGAAGTGCAGAAGGCTGATGTGTCATCGACAGGCCAAAGTGTTATTGACAAAGATGCCCTTGGACCAATGATGCTGGAGGTGGGTCTGTCAGGCTGTGTGTTTACTGAGTTACACCGACTCTACAGAACATGCAGGCAGACACGCATTGGGAAGAAGCATGCAGCATGTATGAGGAATATCATTATGCACCCAAGAGTTGACCAATTTGAATGCAAGATTAAACATTGTGCAAGCTAATGTTTCTTTATAATTCGGGGAAGAGTCTTTGGTCGCTTTCAGTTTGTAGTTTCCTTCCCTAAATTCCTCCATCTGGTTGCTGACCTGAAGAGAACATGTAAGACTTGAAAAAAATCTGCATTCTTGAATGACCACTAGATGATATGGAATTGAATTTATTTAAATTTGATTGATCTTTACAAACTTAAAAATGTAAAAATTCAAAAACATAACAATTGAAGAAGTCCGGTATATAATTTAAAATAGTGGTCGATTGAGATTTTCAATTACTACTACTTCTACATTCAGTTCCCCACAGTCTTATGTTGACAAAAAACAACCTTTGTGTCACTGATACCAACTATAATGTAATTTCATGGTCTATATAAATATTAACAATTATAACTATGCATGTGACATTAAATTATCTCTCAAATTAATAATAAAAAAAAGATATTATTATTATTTAGTCAATTAAGCTGTCAGTGATGAAGAATATTTTTTGTTGCTTCTTGATTGATATTAGTGAATAATAGATAGCAGCAGGTGTATTGGCTAAATTTATAATTCATTTGCAAGGCCTTATGCTCGAATCTGACGTTTCTGATTCAAATTATTTTATTCCTGTCTGTATTCACATGACATGAGAATTATCCAATTGCTGTTTTAAAGCAGCTGCATGTCAAACACCACAAAAGTATTAAAATACTTGCAATGTAAGTCGCTTTGGATAAAAGCTTCTGTCCATGCATAAATGTAAGTATAAAATGAGTCCCTAGTTCCATAACTCTTAAAAAACAGAATGCCTGCTTTTTTTTAAATCACTTTTTTGGGGTTCTCTAACTATTGACTTGGTATTGAAGTATTGGTACTTTTAATGTCTTTATTATTAAACATTCTCTTCCATCTTTGTGACGGTTTGCCATCTAACTTGCTGTGAATAGTTTCATTGCAAAAAAAACTTTGTGCAGATTAGTTTCTGTAAACAGGGTCGACTGTTTAATAGGACTCTCCAGTGCGAACGCAGAGTCTGCTGTTGCCCGAGCAGGCAGGACGCCCAGATTTGAAAGAATCCGCCCATCCAGTCCCCTCGTCTTCCTCACACCCACTTCTCCCTCTTCTCTTTGGGGTATTTATAGCCTCTGTGGTCGGCCGTCACTGAATCAACACGAAGCGGAGGCCAAATATAGCCGCTTTGCTTGCGCGCTTGATCTCCCATCTGTTTGAAACGGCCGAAGGAGGGAACGGTTCTCACCCACGCGCTATAATGCACCTAATTAAAAACCACTTGTGACAAAGGACCAGGGAAGAGAACTCGCCCGACTGCCCTTTTCCACCCGACGCCCATAAAAGCTCGCACAGTGTCGCCCGGGCGCACATGCTCACAAACAATCGAGTGCACAGACAGACTCTGTGGAAAGCTTTTTGCAGTCCTTTGCGTCCCCCCTGCCCTGTGAAAAACTTCATTGTTTCATAGTGCAAGCTAAAATGTCAGCGGCCTATAGGATCTGCTAAAGCAGCTTTGTCATTTCAGAAGCATTATGTGGTAACTTTGTGCGTCTGCCTTTATCGACCCGGCTATTTTCAGTTTCTGCACCTTGGTCCGTGACTCTGAGTTTGCAGACCAACCCAGCCTTCCCTTCGTATAGGAAGTTACGCAACCTCCCACGCTGGGACAGTCGCAGCAGAGCACTGTAAAGCCAAGGCCCACCCAGCCCCATTCTTGTCGCAATACACATACATCAGCACATTTACAGAGTTGCATAAGTTTGGCTAAATAAAGGTGGATTTGGCATTCCGCATGTTTACTTTGCGATGTTTGCTGAATATGCCCACCAGATGGCCACATCTAGAGCAATGCACAAACAGGGTCTCTCTCTCGCTCACTCATTTTTTCCAGCAACTTTCTAGAGCATGTGCTTTTGTACCATGCTGTTCTTGAGCGTTTTTTGTGACTGAGCGTTTGTGATATAATCCTCTCCGTTAGGAAGAGGCGCCGTGTTTGTTTTGCTGATAAAACGATTTAGAGCTTATTACGCTTCGCCACAGATTAAAGCATGATTTCAGAGCTGCTGCTTCACATTCTAAGACAAACAGCAGCTTTTACAGAGATTGCTGGAGGCCCTCAGGGCCCGACTGCATTCAGACCCAATTGACACCATCTTGATAGGTAATTCTTGACTCAAGGCTGTGTTCTTTCAATTAAGACTCGTCAATATCGTTCCTGTCAAGCTATCAAGCGCTGAGATTATTCCTCAAGAGCTCTTTTTTTAACCAACGTAGTGTAAGCAGACAAGAATTTTCCTGTTCGTACATGCACTCGTCGAGTCCAGAATTAGCATCAAATGCGAGTAAAAACTGGCTTTGAGTAAATGAAATGGACTTAATGTCTATTTTGCTTTTGTAAGACACTGCAGCACAGTCTGATTCAAAGTATAGGAATGATCTGTCTGATCCTTGTGATTTAATTAACATGCACAATTTAATTTCAACCGGATTGTGTATTAATTGTGTTTGACTTGTACGCCTGTTACAGCAACCTCTGGCCACACATACGTGGAAAATTCCTCACATTAAAGGGATAAATCACCCAAAAATGAAAATTCTGTCATCGTTTACTTGCCCTAAAATTGTTCCAAACCTATATACATTTTTTTTAATGTATAACACAAAAAAGATGGTTGGAAGAATGTTAGAAAGAAAACAGTTTTGGGGCACCATTGATTACCATAGTAGGTTTTTTCCTACTATAGTTGTCAATAGTGCCCCAAAACTGTTTGGTTACACACATTCTTCCAAACCTCTTTTTCATGTTCAGCAGAATAACAAAATATATACATGTTTGATGAAACTAAGGGTGAGTAAATGATGACAGAATTTTCATTTTTGGGTGTACTATGCCTTTATGAAACCGCACCAGACACTATTGTGTCTTTAGTTGGTATCTTAGTGACTTATCTTCTGACTTCTCTACTTCTCTGATAAATAAATCCATTGGCATAAGGATTAAATATTTGTAATATTATATATTAATAGTAATAAATAATGCAAAAAAGTTTTTATTTTTAAAAAAAATTAAAAGACTCGCTCCCTATTTATTTTAACATATTACAACAGATCGACAAGCGCATTCTTCTTTTGTGTTCTCTTAAAAAGAAAAGTAGGTTTAAAACAACGTTAAGATTCAGCGAACAAAGACAGATTTCAAAATTAATAGATGTATTGTGCATTTATATGTATATGGATGTGATGTGTTCCTGTTGCTTTAAACAACTCAAGATCTCGCTGCAATTAAACAATCACACATCGTGAACTACGTGTAATTAAACATATGAAACTTAAGACCCTCACTTTACGCCTCGGCGCATCAAATGCTCAACATATGCGACACGAGGATGCACTCGCGCTTTGATAGAGCCGTAGCCTGTAATCTGCATCTAAAATGAGCAAAACCAACTGCTCTTATTTCCCGCCTGTTTACCTACCAGTATTATTCAGACTTTGTAAGGAAGCCTGTTAAAATAACCTAGGATCTGTCACTTGTATGATTTTCCTGCAGCTAATAACATCATTTTGGTTAACCTGAATTGAGAAGCACACACTTTTAGGTCATTTAATCCTCCATTAATCATAAGGCCACCGATTTAGACGCTCGCTCATGTCATAATCTCCTTGACTTCACTCAATCTCTTGTTTAGAGTTTACAAGGTCTCCTGTCTTCTCTCGCCATCCTTTTTTATTTTGTTTCTGCTTGTTATCGCATCTTCCCAGCCGAACGGTTAAACTATAAGATGGAGCGCTCTGTGCCAGGATGTGTACGCTGGTTCTTATGTCCGCATGCCCTCTTCATTTAATAGTATTTGTGTGTTTGCTGGGCGTCTGTGCGGGCAGTGCTAATGTTTGGCTGTGTTTTTCTCCCTTATCTCTCCTCTAGGCCTTAGACGGGTTTTTCTTTGTTGTGAACATGGAGGGGAACATCGTGTTTGTGTCAGAGAATGTGACGCAGTACCTGAGGTATAATCAGGAGGAGCTGATGAACACCAGTGTGTACAGTATCCTGCATGTGGGAGACCACAACGAATTCATCAAAAACCTCCTGCCCAAGTCACATGGTGAGATGAGCTTTCGCTTTCTTTTCTACTTACTTCCTTTCGCTCTTTTTTTTTTTGCTCTTTCTTTCGCTCCTTTTACTTTTTCTTTCACTCTTTCTTACTTTCAAGATAGAGTTAATCGATGGAGTTAATCGCGTTGTTCCTGCCAATCTCATATTAATCTTGAGTACCTATACAGTAGTATTGCATACGTTGTATCTTGGAAGAGTATTAAGTTTGATCACATATATAAGAGAGATACAGCTGTACGATTATTTCCGGAAAAACACGAGCTGCCGGAAGCAGGCACGAGTGATGGAACTATGGCACGAGCACCCAATAACATTACATTATCGCATTAATCCCTTTGTGTTTTTTACATTTTGTACGCAACGTTACGCGCCGATTGCCAACAAAACACAGACATATGACTCAGTTTCACTTACCGCATGCGGTTCATGTCCGGCATCTTTTAGCACTGGGGCTGCGCCATCTATTAGTTTCAAACCATCTCCAAATCCAGCGTTATATCCACCGTTTATTTAACATCCATCACTGAAATGCCGTGAACAAAAAAACTACTGACTTCTCTCACTATGGCAAGAGTAACAAGGTGCAGGCCCACAGCGCAGCCAATCTTGATGGTAGGCGGGTCTTACTATCGCTCGTGCTTTGTCTTTCGCCTTGCCGAGCTTTTCCGGGAGAATTGCCCAATTAAAGGAATAGAATCTCTGTTACGAAACAGGGATCCAGACTTATAAAAAAATCCGAAACAAGTTGGAGTTCTGGGGGAGTGTATCAAGCACAGAAATACTACGTCATACGTCCAACTCGTTTTTTAACAAGTTGACCATGTTAAGCATGAGAAGACAGCATGTTTAACATTGTAAAGAAGTCAGAATGCATGAAACGTGAATGCGTTGAATCCCTCCTTTCACTCTTTCTTTCGTTCATTATTTCGTTTGTTCTTTTCTTTCTTTTCTTCTGTTCCTTGTTTAATGAGAGCTGTGACGCTTCACCTCAAACTGTCAATTCTCATCCAATTTTCCTTTTTCCTTGCAAATCAATGACTTCCTCTCCCTTTGCTACTGCGATGTGGAAAGCACTTCCGCTCTTCTTTTACTCTTTCTTACCTTCATTTCTTCTTTTCTTTGTTCCTTTCCTACTTACTTTCACTCTTTCTTTCTTTATTCTTTCTTTCTTTCGCTCTTTCTTTCACTCTTTCTTACTTTCACTCTTTCTATTCTTTATTATTTCGTTTGTTCTTCCTTTCTTTCGCTCTTTCTTTATTTCACTCTTACTTTCGCTCTTTCTTTCGCTCTTTCTTTCACTCTTTCTTTCGTTCATTATTTCGTTTGTTCTTTTCTTTCTTTTCTTCTGTTCCTTGTTTAATGAGAGCTGTGACGCTTCACCTCAAACTGTCAATTATCCTCCAATTTGCCTTTTTCCTTGAAAATCAATGACTTCCTCTCCCTTTGCTGCTGCGATGTGGAAAGCACTTTATTCAGTAAGGAAATACTGTGGGATACTGATCAAAATGAATGACAGCTAGTTATGTGTTTTCACCTCCCTCCAACAGTAAACGGGGGGCAGTGGTCCAACGAGAATCCCAGGCGGAACAGCCACACCTTTAACTGCCGCATGCTGGTGAACCCTCACAGCGAGGCTGAGGAGACGCAGGATCACGAGGTGCAGCAGAAATATGAGACCATGCAGTGTTTCGCTGTGTCTGAACCAAAGTCCATCAAAGAGGAGGGAGAGGGTGAGCCACGCTTTCTTAAAACACATTTAAGCCACATGAACTCAACTCTGCCACTCTAGATTTAACACTTTCAGACACAAGTCACTCGTCCACAAAAATGAGCAGATTTTACATGAACACTTTTATCCAGACCCTTTTATTTAAAGTGACTTACAGTGCATTGAAGGTTTACTTGATTTTTTATTTTTAATCAAACACACGACCTTTGTGTTAGCAGCGCAATGCTCTCATCTCAAAGTCATATACGTCACATACATCAATATTTACTGAGAAATAGCTGTGCATCCATACAAGTGAACCACCTCTGCGTTTAAATTTTAGTGCCTCTTAAAACATGTTAAAGCAATGCTTTGACAGTTGTTCCTGACATAAGTGAGAGAAGTGAGTGTTCCAGTTGCTAAAATTTAGTCTTAAAATTCATTCGCTCTACTCTTCCACCTCACGGAGTCACTCAGAGTTCAGGGTGCATTTGAGACCCACTTCTCCACTGGATCGTTTTGGCTTTGGTTTCGGCCCTGGCTTGGGTTTGTGTGTGTGTTTGCGTGTGTGTGGATGTGTGTAACAGTAAGCATGAGGGAACGAGAGATGTTTATGTGTTTAATGTTGTTCCTCCTCACTTTTCTCACACTTACCCTTTTTCCCTCTGTCTTTCTCTCTCTTTCTCTCACACACACACACAATGTTTAATTCTGGGTACTGTTGGTGTGTTGAGTGATAGAGAGTCTCTTTTTATGGCCTGTTTGCTGTGTGCCAGCTGCTTTTCAGCCAGACAGTTCAGCCTGGCACAGAGGAGCGAAAGAGAGGACAGGAGCAGGAATGTGTATGAGGAGAAGGGTATCGTCGTCTGTGTGTGTGAGCGAGAGAGAAAGAGAGAAAGACAGAGTTTATTACGGAGTAAAGCTTCATACAGTTCCAACTTGAGACCACCCAAGGGGCTCTTCAAACGCTGCGTTTGTACATTCAAACCCGTTAAACGTAGTTGTATTATAGTAAAAGTGTAGTAACCATTTTTTGTGGCTTGACTACAAGTTGTATAAGATTACCTTTACATTTGCATTTATGCATTTGGCAGACGCTTTTATCCGAACCTTTAATGTTACTGTTAGTTTTACTACAGATTTTAGATAGACCGTGGTTAGTTTTGCAAACCAAATTTGTGGTGACTACGCTTTTATTACAAATATAGCAAAATAAGACAGTGCTATATTTAAACCACAGTTCATTTTGTAAGGGAAGGCCCGTTCTCACCACCTGATGCAAAAGTGAATATTCAAAAATGTTTCGCCACAGAGAACCATTTCTAAATGTGTCTTTCTCTGAAACCCAACGTTTTGTAATATATCCTCAATTGTGCATTTGGAGAAGAGAATCTAAGCAATCAGACTTATAGTATTCACCTAACAGCATATAGAACAGGAATCCATATCTGAAGACCAAAATATTATAACCACATAAGCACCTTAGCAACTACATGGTAACAGCCTGAAAACCCCACGAGCAAGCGCCCACCCACATTTCAACTTGAACTGTTGACTTGGATTAGACACAGGTCTCGACTACACTGTAATATATAGTGTTACTCCGTCAATTTGATCTGGTGTCTGTCTGCTGCTCTTTATTATTATATCTGCTCATCTATATGTCAGATACGATGTGTCAGATTGGTGGAGGTTGTAGTGCTCATGTATGATCTTTTGGTGGGTGGAGGAGGGATGACTTCTCTAACTCGGTCTCCATGGGAGCAGCACAGCAGGGTCAGCCTCCACAATGACACACAACCAAAAGGTCACATTCCATCATATCACCCCACGCATCCTTTCTGCTCCGCCCCCTCAACACACACACAGAACAAATGCCTCATCATTCATACGTGTACCTAATAATCTGTCTCAATCCGATTATGTTAAGGGCTGGGCGATACATCATGCATTCACAATGCAATTGCAATGATTTTGCTGACAACATTTTTGGTTGCCCATTAAGGTTTATAAAGAGTGTATCATTATGCATTGTATCTCAAAATTAAAGTTTGTTGTGTCATTGCTCAAACTGTTCACATGCATTTTCATGTGACATTTGTCGTGTATTTAAATGTTTCCTTTGGTAAATATTGCTGTTCATTACTATGTATTGTTAAATTAGCTCAGTATGAATATTAATCCATTTAATTGATTTCAATAAAAAAGCCTTAACTGTGTGTTCTCATTCTCTCCGACTGTAGATTTCCAGTCGTGTCTGATCTGCGTAGCACGGAGAGTACCCATGAAAGAGAGACCCATGCTCCCCACGCAAGAGAGCTTCACCACCCGCCAAGACCTCCAAGGTAACCATGCCAACGCCGCCCCTCTCAGCATACTCTTCAAAGAGCGTTTACATCACAGTTAGTGTTAACTGAATGCTCAGCCCCTCATTTAAAACAACAGAGACTTAAAGCCCAAAAGACTGCTTTAGATGACATGTACTGGCTTTTACAGTTTAACCTTTTAATAGGTTTTGACACACTTTTATTCAATGAGGGAGGTGAAGCACGAGTCATTACGCAGTAAGATTTCGCAACTGGGATATTTATAGCGCCATCCAAAAAACCAGGAAGAAATAAAAAATCTAGCATTTCTTGCAATTGTACCAAAATGTTTATCCCCAGCACAAATGTGATGTTTTGAACAGCGTTGTGTTATTGTAATGGAGGTTCTTCAGTGATCTTCAGGTGATATTGATATCAAGAAGTTTTTTGTCATCCCAGCCACACCTGTTTTCACGTTCTTATGTGGCCAGTTAATGGAAACCCCCCCAGTTTTCTCTTTATTGTTATTCATGTTCTTTGAAACAGAGATGGGTCGGACATGGTTTGAGCTGTTTTTGTTACAGTTCTTTTAAGGGTGTATTGATTTTCCTCAACTTCTGCATGTAACATGTATTGCGACAGAAACCCCAAGCTTCATTTCTTTGGGTGTGTTTGTAGGTAAGATCACCTCACTGGACACCAGCCTGTTACGAGCGTCTATGAAACCAGGCTGGGAAGATTTGGTGAGAAGATGCATTCAGCGCTTTCACCTCCAGAATGATGGAGACATGTCATTCGCCAAACGCCATCAGCAAGAAGGTACCGTCCAACTGTCCGGTTAATCTACTTATGAGGCACTAGTATTCATGATTTGCTTTCAAATATACATCATTGTTGTTAAATTGCTTGGAAATGGTTTCTGTTGGTTTAGGCAGTTTTGTAGTGGTGCCATGGGCTGTCAAATGATTAATCGCATCCAGAATAAAAGTTTGTGTTTACATAATATTTGTCTGTGTATATTACATTTATATTTATAAACACAAAAGCATACACATACATGCATATATATTTAGCAAATATTAAGATGTATTTATTGTATTTTTACCAATAATTGAAATTATATATATCAACATTTTTATATTTTGTAGTTTTCTTAAATAGATGCATGTACTGTAAATACAATACATACATAAATACAACGTTAATATGCACAGTGCACAGACATTTATCATGTAGTCATAAACTTTTATTTTGAAATAATCCTGATTCTGTTTCAAAGTTTGTCATAACTATTTAATAGGCTGACAATATTCCTGTTTATTATGTCATGAATATGAATCAAACTATTGTAACAAAAAAATGAAAAAACTTTGTAATTCTTCTTGTTGTATTCTTGTCGGTTTATTGACTCTTTACTTGATAATTACATAATCTTTAAGCAATGTGTACTTGAATTGAGAAATATTTGAAAGTCACATGCCTCTATTTGAATTTATATTAATATTTAACTTTGTTTGATAGCATATAAGTTACTGTGGTATCTAAATTTGCATTCAGTGTAATATCAAATTTATGAATACAATTATTTTGATATAACTGAAATAAGGTTAGGTATCATCACACCTGTAGTTGCAATATGAATAAAACACTGGTAAAGAACATGAAATATACCACAGCTTTCAGAGTCGGTCCTGCAATTTTACCGAATTCTTTTGCTGTATGTGTGAAATTTTCCATTGTCTTAAAGGGATTGTTCACTCAAAAAGAGAACTGACTTTCTATCTTAAGAAGAACACAAAATAATATATTTTGAAGAATGTTGGTAACCAAACCACAACAGTACCCATTGACTGTCTGTATAACAGAAGTGAAAGGGTACCGCCGTTGTTCGGTAACATTCTTCAAAATATATTCTTTTGTGTTCTGCAGAAGAAAGAAAGTCATACATGTTTGAAATGACAAGAGGTGATCACAGAAGTTTCATTTCTGGGAAAACTATCTCTTTAACATGGCAAAGAATGGTCAAATGCAAAACTTGTGGATTTGTGTGTTTTGTAGTGCTAAGGCACGGGCAGGCATTCAGTCCCATCTACCGGTTTTCCCTGTCCGACGGGACCATTGTGTCGGCTCACACCAAGAGCAAACTGGTTCGCTCACCTGTCACCAACGAGCCGCAGCTCTACATGTCCCTGCACATCTTACAGAGGTACCCGCTTCCCCACCGCACAACCTACTCACGTCTGCTGTATCTTATTCTGTTTTTAACACAAATGTTTCTTTCCATGGGTGTGTGTGAACTACCTGGTTAAGTGTCGTCATTTCTAACCCTCTCACTGCTTCCTGTGCGATTTGCCTCCGTGTGTGTGAGCAGTACGTACGTGATCTAGTTCTGACAAGCCCAGATAATGACCGCACGCTGAAGTCTCACCGTCATGTGAGAACATTCAACCGTGTTTTCCCAGAGGCCGACGCTAGTCTCCAAACATTCCAGCGCAACCAAGAATAACACAACTCCCTCAAGTCACAGCTACACATTGGCAAATTTCACTTCGCCCCTGATAGTCTTTTAAATTAAATTAAGAACGATTTGTTTTGAGGAAAACTTTCCTAAAATAAAAGTCCTGACGTTATAAACGGTATTCTGCACTATTTGTTCACAAATTGAATTATAAGTGGGAAGCAAACTAAATTGCAAACCTTTTCTTGCTCAAAGCTATCGTTTGTCACAGACTGCTTGTATGATGCTTTTATGTTTTATGTTATGAAGCTTAAAAAACACATGGAAGCACGCAACCACATCAAGTCGACCCTATTGACCTACAGTTGTCCAAGTAAAGCCTAGATCCGCAGCGGGCAGTTGTGAACAGTTTCACATGTTAGTTTCTAAAAGTGTCTATCTCTCGAAGCATGCGAGGGAGGAACGCAGCCTTGGATTCTGAGACAATAGCTGCAGTGTTAGGCCGGGGTGTCGAGCACAGAAAAACATAAAACTCGGTGTGAGCTCACATCAGGGGGGCGGTTGTCTTAAAGCACAGCATTTCTCGCACAATAACACACAGTATAGCCTGGCCATTGATTCATCCTGCACACGGAACAAAAGCATCACTATGCATTTATCAGCGTAAGCCCCTCCGAGAGAGTTTTGGGACATAGTTTGTTGATAGCTTTACACCCCAAGGTTTTTTTTTTTACGTTAGAGAGCAATAAAACAGCACAACGGCACACTTTCTCTTTCACGTGGCTTGTTTTCAAGGATGAGCGATACGGTTTGTTTTTGATAACAATTCCTTCCTCTCTTTTAACTCTCTTTGACGAAACATACTTTAGTTTATGAAGCCATTCTTGAAATTCCTCTTAAGCTTATTTGTTCTCATTCCTTGTTCAGTGCTCTGGAAGAGCCGTTTGCTGTGTATGAGATTAATTTAACAAATGACTACGCTGGATTAATGTAATGAAGTAGTTTCAATGGAATTTACTCCGCGTCACGTGGAAATCAATTTTAATTACTTGAATCCCAATTAAACGACTTTGTCGACAAAAGTGTGTCCCAACCTGGCGGCCCTGACTAATATTTGTTGTTTTTTTATTCTTATTTTTGTCACTTTATTTTATCCACCAATAATAAAAGTAAAACTAGATTGTGTTATTTATTTTATGGTAAGGTGCTGACTGTAATACTAATGTGTATTGTATATTTTTTGCAGGGAGCAACCTGTCTGTGGTATGACTCCAGACCATGGAGCTAATCAGGCAATGGGCAAATCCATGAACCCCATGAGCTCTCCCAACACAGCTGGTTCCTCTGGCGCCCCCCAGGGGCAGGATTCCACCGTCAGCAGTAACACATCCACTTTCCCCTCCCCCGGTGGTCAGAAAGAGCCCGGTGCCATCGGCCCTTTGCAGGGTCACCGGTTCGGCTGCCCGGGCACCATGAACCATTCGGCGACCATGCAGGCTGCTACCCCGCAGGGCAGTGGGTATCCACTGAAGTTGAGCAGCCCATCTCAGGGCAGTCCAGGCATGCTTTCTCCACGCCACCGAGCCAGTCCTGGAGTGGCAGGTTCTCCGCGATTGCCCCCTCCTCAGTTTTCCCCAGTGGGCAGCCTCCATTCGCCTGCAGGAATGTGCACTAGCAGTACAGGTGGCAACGGTGGGGCAGGTGGTAACCATGGTTACACAAGCAGTTCCCTTAACGCACTTCAGGCACTTAGTGAGTGCCACGGCGTGAGCCTCGGCCCATCACTGGGCTCGCCAGACCGGAAGTTAGGATCTCCAGCCGCGGCGGGCGTCAATCCTCACTTGATGAACAAAATGGGCGCCTCCGATTCGTACGGAGAGCAGAACCAATTGGAACAGGGCGGTACAGGTCAGGACGACGGCATCGAACAGCCGAGAGACGAAAAAGGCAACATCAGCCAATTTAACCCAGACGGCGACCCACAAAACCGGCTACGCGACAACAAAGGCCACACTAAACTCCTACAGCTTCTCACTACTAAAACTGAACCTATTGAGTCCACCTCACCGCCTCCGATGCCCGGCGGAGATCCAGGCTGTAAGGATCCCACCGGTGGTCTAGGGAACGGTGGCATGGGGCCTCAGAGTGCGTCACACGCTACCACCCTCAAGGAGAAGCACAAGATACTACACAGACTTCTCCAGAACAGTACATCGCCTGTCGATCTGGCCAAGCTCACGGCCGAGGCCACGGGGAAGGAGATGTGTCAGGATTCTACCAGTGGGGCGACCAACGTGGCAGAATTGGCTATTAAACAAGAACCTGTTAGCCCGAAAAAGAAAGACAATGCTTTGCTGCGCTACCTACTGGATAAAGATGACAACGCACTCAAGGATAAAGGCATCAAGATGGAGCCAAGCGAGATAAAGGTGGAGGGCAGTAAGATGCCCGTAATTAAAACGGAGAAGAACGACGGAGGGTACGAGCGGGGGGAGCAGGTGAGTGATGTCATTAACTTTTTTTATATCTGGCCTTAGAAGTTTAACTCAACAGGCAGCATCTGCTTGATACTAAATTTGTGATATATTTAACAACATTCATAAAGCAAGATCAGTTTACTTAAAAACATCTTAATAGTAAATAAAACATCTTTTGAGTATAGATTTTTTAAATGAAGTTGATCTTTCATCTTTCAAGTTTTTTACACTTCTCCATCAGCAGTTCTTTTGAGTAGTTAAAGGGATACTTCACCCAAAAATGCTGTCATCGTTTACTCACCTACACCAAATCTGTATAAATTTCTTTGTTTTAAATAAATTTCTTCCACCTTTGTTCTGATGAACACAGAGAAAGACATTTTGAAAGAATGCTTATAACCAAACAGATCTTGTCCCCCCCATTGAAAAAAATCTTTAGCGTTTT
This sequence comes from Triplophysa siluroides, assembly GCA_006030095.1. Taxonomy (NCBI): domain Eukaryota; kingdom Metazoa; phylum Chordata; class Actinopteri; order Cypriniformes; family Nemacheilidae; genus Triplophysa; species Triplophysa siluroides. The sequence continues at coordinate 3,405,669 of VCII01000935.1, read as the reverse complement.
TGTCTGTTGTTGAACACAAAAGAAGATATTTTGAAGAATGTAGGACAGCAAACATTTCTGGGGCACTTTAGACTACCATTGTATTTTTTCCTACTATGGTAGTCGATAGGGGGCAAAACCTGTCTGGTTATAAGCATTCTTCCAAATATCTTTCTCTGTGTTCATCAGAACAAAGAAATGTATACAGATTTGGAACTCAAAGGGGAGTAAATGATGACAGAATTTTTGGGTGAAGTATCCTTTTAAGAGAGAGTCAAAAGATTTGAGATTTGAGAAATTTCATATTTCAAAAGTATAGTGCGATACTTTTATAGTATTCGCACAATGACGTAACCAATAAGAACACAGACACATTCAAGCGCTCTTATCTCCTGCTTGTTTGTTTCTGTACCCCGTGCACCCCTCGCGCTCTGTTCTTTTTATTCTGTTTTATTTCTCCCATTTGGGCGTGAAACTGGAGCAAACAACAGATTTATAAACCGGCCAATGAAGCCCCAGATCGAGGCAGTATGGTAACAGCGGGGATATAAATGACTCAACCAGCTGGAGAGAGAGAGAGAGCAACTTCTGCTCTACCCCTCTCTCAGAGCTCTTCTGACACAGGAAGTTGATTCTGTGGGAAACTGGCAGGACTTTCTCAGAAGCGCCTCTGTGACATTTGCAAAAAAGCGTCTCGGTTGCGCTCGTCGCATCTCATCTGGCACAGCGGTTGGCACATGCCCTGCAGAGCTGGCAACGGGCACCAATCAGACCTGGCACAGAGGCGGTAAAGTGAGAGAAATGTCTGGGCCCCGGCAAAAGAATAGAAAGATTATCCTGTATATGTGTGTGTTTGTATTCATTGGGTCTCCCGGGTCTCTTTTAAAATCTGTTGATTCAGCCACAAATTGAGTCATAGTTGTCAAATCAAAGCAGCGGTCTATGGTAGCTGTTGCAGTTAGCATAATGATCACGCCGCCCCTCGGTTACCAGGAAAAGACCAAGAGTTCTGCTGGAGAGGAACCCGTGACCTCACGGTCGCCACGACAGCGCCATTGAGAACACAAAGTGCGGTTTACAGAGCAGGATGACCACAGCGGGACAGGAAGACTGATGCGGGAGATGCTCCGGCAGAAAAACCGAGCTTTGTGAGAATGAGGCAGAATGAAATGAGGAGTGTTGAGAGAGAGAGGCTGAGCTACAACCTTAAGTGTGTTGTTTACCTAGAAACCATTTTAAGTGGCATAGGCGTATGAAAGGTGTTTCAAACAGTATGTGCAAAATGACTAGTTGTTTAGGACATTTAATTTAGAGCAGCATTATTCCCTTCATGTTTTTCATAGATGAAGCGCGTACAGAATGCATGAAATTAGTCCTCATGAAATTGAAACTGACCCCATTAACTTTTTAGTAGAGATGCGCGGATATATCGTCTAATAATCCGTATCGGTCGATAAAAGCAATTTTCAAAAGCAATCGGACGATAGTTTAAAAACAGCCGATGATCAGGGCCGATATATCCTGTCAATCAAAAGATGACAGCAATATGCACTGAACTTGTGCTCTGTGTAAAGAAAATGTTTGATGTTCAATATTAACAGTCATATGAATTAACACCATTCAGAAAGATTAGAAATATTCATTTAATCTATAGTATCTGTATCGGGAGATATCAATCTGAATAATCTGCTCTCGGTGGAGACATTTTGTATCGGTGCATCTCTACGTTTTTCTATACATTACGAGGTTGTTGGTTGACAAGTTAATACACATTTCTGGTTTTGTGTTTGTAATCATATATTTAAATATATACTTTCCATTTGGTGTGGCAATCCTGATGTCAGTTTGACGTCTTGGGCAGAATATCTGTTAACCCCTCCCCTCCTTGTTTTCTATATGTTAACCCCTCCTATATGTTATCAACTTGTAGTGGTAAAAAACAAGCGACACCCTCTATTTTTCTCATTCAATATTCCGTTTATTCAGAAGTAGGTCACAACAGAGGAGTTGATCGCCATGTTTGAAATACCAGTGTGTACTCGTGTAGATTTTTGTCTTGGTTATTTAAGCTAATGAAAAGATCCAGAAAGACCAAACTAACAGTGACCTCGCACCTCTCGTGTGATGAGTGGCAGGTTGATGTGAGAGAAGCACAGCTGAGGATGAAGAGAAACAGAGATCTGTATTAAAGGTCATGATAGAGAGAGCAGAGCTAAGGGATTCTTCAGCGACACCGCTCCAGTTTGTGACGCATGCTGACACATTTGCATTAATGGAGCCACAGGAATGATTTCATCAGTATCATTCAACGCATTATTTTAGAGGTTTACCTTTAAATTATCACTGGCTTTACTGACAGCATGGCTTTTAATAATGCAGTATTTTCATCAAGGGTGGTAGAAATGACCCAGATGCACATATCTTTGTCACCCGGGACCTGTATTTCCCAGTCTGCATCTCTAGAGCTCTAGTAAGCCGTCTACATTAACGTCATCTTAAGGCATTATTAGCACACTCACAAAGCGCTTTTAGGCCAAATTCTGCACAGCACATATCCTGTTAAAGCAATCCCACAATGCATCACAACAGATTTAGAGAAGTCCCAAATCAGCCATTTCCATTTAGTTAAAATGCTTCCCTTGTAGGCATCTCCCTATGTAGGCATCAAGGTTTTAGACACACTTCTGTACACTAAGGTGCATTTGTTGGTGGCCACACTGGTTTGTCTTCCTCGGAGTTTGCTTCTATATATTTGCTTTCTATGTGCATCTGTGTGTTTCCATGTACAGTCTGACGCTCGCAGTTTCTCTATGTGCTTGCGAAGGCACACGTGTGTCCCGGCAGCAGGAAGTGTGAGTCAGGATGTCACTCCTCTGCCCTTCCAAACCCCTCACAGAGCTCTAATCGGCACCTTTACACCATTCCTCGGTAACACACACACAGTGCAGACAGCTGTCCCCACACTGACATTGTCGCTTCATTGGTAGTTCTTCTATGTATCAATTAACCCCACAACCCCTCTTACCCTGCAGTCGTGCTCCTGTCTACACGGCTAACAACCCCCACCCCATCGACCCAGCTTTAAGCTATCTCATTTCCTCTTTGGACTAACGATTGTATTCTTAGCTTGTTTATGTGTTAAGCATTGACAGCATTTCTATAGGTTAACTTAGTTGTACTAAATCGGGAATTTGAAAGAAATTCTGTCCAACAAGTTCTTTAACATAATTTGCAAGAAAAAATTGCAATTGCAATATATCAGGTGTGGATAACTATAATGTAAATAACCGCTTTAATATTTTATTGCTAATGAGGATGGAAGTCTTAATATGACAATATTAGTGTAGTATAGTACTAGTGTGTTTATTTTTACCATTTGTTTATTTGTCAGATCTTCTTTTAATGTGCTTGCAGTTTTTTGGACAATATATGTTTTATATATTTTAATAATAAATACAACAATAAATTATTATAAGTTGTACGATTATGATCAATAATAATAATATGTTTCATTAATAATGTGTGATAATATTTATTGATTTAATAACATTCAGAAAGTTAAGAAATATGAATTTAGTCTTCAGAATCGGTTTGGCCGATTACCGTTTGAATTATCGGTATCGGTGGAGAAAAATTTGTATCTGTGCATCTCTAATTAAAATACTTTAAGCTTTGAGTTAAAAATATTTATTAAAAGCTTAATATTTATTAAAAGCTTAATGTTAAAAAAGTCCAAATGAATACGAGCAGTGTAGATTAGTGTGATATATATATATGTTTTACTGTAGGTCTTCCAGTAGCTGATGATGAGAAACGCAGGTCTCATAGATCACCACGCAGGGAGGTTTTCCACAGTTGGCTTGACAAGGCGCTGACGTCAGCTCTCCCACCGAGCAGCGAGCAAGTGATCCGTGGAGGTGCAGCTCAGTGCAATAAGAATCCATGTTAATGCACGGCCACTTTCTGGTCTGAGCGAGCGAGCACGGAGAATACACAGGAGAGAGAGGGAGGGTGATAATTGGACAGAGGAACAGAGAAAGAGGCTAAAACGAGCGGCATGTGAGATGCACAAGGACGGCGAAATAATCAGCAGCAGGTTTTCTCTGACAAAAGGGCAGCCAGGGACAGGTGGTGCTCACACAACTGTGTGTGTGTGCATGTGTGTATGTGTATGTATGAGATGAGACATGGGAGCTACACAAGGAGACTGACCTCATTAAGTAGTCCCTCCTCTCCCGCTCACTTCCTGTTTGTGTGGCCCTTTTCCTCCACGGTGCAGTCGCAAATCAATGGCAGGAGAGACATGGCTTCATTAGGCTTTGGAGATTCGTGTCAAGTAAACTTTCCATCTATCTGCATGATAATGTACAGCATTTGAACTTTGACCCCTAGCGGCAGCCACCTTCCACATCGTACTTCTAAACGCACACATACATGAACCCGTGGCCACTTCTTCTCTTCAGGCGTCTGTTGTTGTCATTTACATTATGAACACGTCTCTCTCTCCAATAAAGGAAACTGATTTATATTGGATATTATTGGAATTCTGTAATATATGTTTTATTTATTGAGATCTTGCTTTTTTTATAAAGACTTCTGCTTGTAGAAGATTCTAAATGATTTATCAATCTGTGGCTTGCACTTCTATTGTGTCTCTGATATAGAGACGTCACGTTTGCTGCTCCCTTGTGGTGGAGTGAAGAAATGAAGGCACGTTTATCAAAAGTTCCAAATGCTGGCTTTCATTAGGATTTGTGTTTAAGGATAAATGTTTACATGCATGTAGCGCACTTGTTGATTGAGCTTTTATTTGCTGTCATTTTATTGAACGGTTTGTTATTTCCCCCCATGGCAAAAACAAAGTTGCTTGATTTTGAGTTGTAGGTGTTTATCTGCAATGCAGTGCAGCAGGAAACTTTCTTTACTGTCTGTTCTGGTTGATCTATCAGACAAAGTCCATCTCAGCCAGTTGAGATAAAGATGTGATGCATCAGGACAGATATTTTAATGCATACGTACTTTAACGGGACGGTGCACTCATAGCCAAGCGTGCATTTTGATTTCTAGATTAATAAATATGTTTAAATGCATATGAAGGAAATGAAAGCATTTAGAATAAGATCGATTGTGTGTTTAAAATCAAGCTGCACACCGAACCATGTGATGTGTGCGTGCGCATTTAGAAGATCTTTCTCTGATAATGCAGTAGTCTAGGATTTAAAGATGGTAACCATGGTATGGCAAACAGAGAAGTGATCAGCTAGCCTCCTTTAACTCGATGTGAAATGTGTCCTAGATTCCTGCCGGCGTTGTGCGTGTCTTCATGCAGAGAGGGAGAGAGAGAGAGAGAGAGAGAGAGAGAGAGGAGGGCGTGTTTCGGCAGACAGATATTTTTTCCCCTTCTGAAGTGTAAACCTACAAGACTTTCATTGACATTTCGTGCCGATTCGTGGAAATGAATGCTCAATTAAATCACAATATTCATTATTTTTTTAATTTCTTTATTGCAAAGCACAAGCAAAAAAAACTGTCAATATTTGAAATCTCACCCAGTTTGGCCGGTATATTTGTAAAATGCAGAATGCAAAATTATTTATGTGAACAGCAAAAACATGGAGTGTATGTATAAAGACATTCTTGGTGCTTATAAATAAATCTTGCAGTAAAAGGAAATCTGACCTTAACAGATTCTTTGATTTATCTTGTTACATTGCAGACGGCTGACAGGCGCTTCATTATTTCAACACGTATCTCTATATTTATAAATAGCTGAATTAAATGCTTTCCTTGTGTGTTTTTGTGTAGTCGAGTGAATTAGATGATATCCTGGATGATCTACAGAACAGTCAGCCAGGACTGTTCTCTGAGCCTCGGCCTGTGTCTCTGCCTGCTGCCGTGGATAAGCAGTCAATCATCAACGACATCCTGCAGATGACTGGAGAGGGCGGAGCCAGCATGGGCACCCAGCAACAGAGAGCACTACAGGCCATGGGCCAACAGAGTGAGTAGCCGAGGATGCAATAATACATGCACGGAAAAATGACACGGGCCCTGTTCAGAATAGCACACTACTGTTACTTTTGTTGCAGCACATGGAAATAATCAGATTCCCTGTTTCATTTGCCAAAATGTGCAGTTTTGAACTGAGCATACAGTATGGAATCCCACAATGCCCTGCACTTGACCTTTCATTTTTTGTATGACAAATAACATCAGCCACAACTTTAAAGATTTCTTTGAATGTGGTTAAAGATTTCTTTGAATGTTGTTTAAGACATGAAGATGTTTTTTGTACACCAATCACTAACTGAAACTTTAAAATCCCCCTGTGTGAAAATCACCTTTTTAATGTTGTTATGTTTATATGTCTGTGTGGTGGTTTTAATGTGCATTAAAGGAACACTCCACTTTTTTTGGAAATAGGCTCATTCTCCAACTCCCCCAGAGTTAATAAATTGAGTTTTACGAATCTATTCAGCCGATGTCCGGGTCTGCAGATAGCACCTTTAGCATAGCTTAGCATAGATCATTGAATCCAATTAGACCAGTAGCATTGCGTTACAAAATGACCAAAGAGTTTCGATATTTTACCTTTTTAAAACTTGACTCTTCTGTACTTATATCGTGTACTAAGACCGGCGGGAAATGAAAAGTTGCGATTTTCTAGCCCGATATGATTAGGAACTATACTCGTATTCCGGCGTAATAATCAGCAGGCGCAGCGATATCACGCTCCTTGTGCAAGCAGTTGATCACGTTGAATATGTTGACAGAAGTTAGCTTATTTCTACATGGGCTGCGTGATATCACTGCGCCTGCTGCGGCCATGTTACGGCAGCAAACTTCCTTGATTGACAATATAATAGATATCCAGCAAACTCCAGCTGGTGCAGTATTTTTGTTTTATAAGAGGGAGTTTTAAGTAATTTGACCCATCTCTTACTATACCTCATACCTCAAAGCAACAGTTATGATAAGAGGGTAAAGAAAAGAGGACAGGATAATTTGAACATCATTGCAATGTTCAATAATTGTTTATTAAACACTAATGGCACTTTTTTTCCAAGTCTTCATTTGCCTTTTTAAATATCGCAAAAAATATTGTACCGCAGACATTACACCGAGGCGTTACCATACCGTGAGATTGTGATATCATTACATGCCTATTAAAGATTAGTTTTAAGTGATACTATTATTGAATGCAGTGGGACTTTAAATGTGATCAGGTCAAATGTGATCATGTGACAAACATTTTGCACATTACTGTCTAAAACATTAATTTTGTATAATGGTTACTGTTTCACTTACTGTTTCTGAACAACTCTTTCATCTTTAGTCCATGGGACAGAACGATAAATTGTTTCAAAAATATGCAATTACACTGCAAATACAGTAATACCCATGCAGGGATAGTTCACACATCCCCCCCAAAAAAGAAATCTGTCATAATTTTTTTCACCTGCAGGTCTTTCAGAACCTCTGTGGAACACAAAAGAAGATATTTTGACAAATGTCTTTGTGGTTTTGTGTCTGTACAATCAAAGGTCACTGGTGGTCAGTGTTGTTTGGTTACCCACATTCTTCAAAATATCTTCTTTTGTTCTGCAGAGGAAAGTTTAGAATGATATGTTAAATGATGAAAAAATTTATATTTTGGGGTTAACTGTCCTTTTAACACAGTTATTAATCAAGTTCACGAATAATAATAATAAACTGCGACAATTCTTACTCTAGCTTGTATACAAATAGTGCTGTAAGTATCTTATCGGTTACATTTACGTACACGCACACCACTGAGGTAAGAAGATTAGACTCAATGTAACGCAATAAGTTTGAGCTTTTTCCCGTGTGCATGCGTCCTACGTAATAAACTACGTTTAGAACAACTTCACGTCATCTTTATCTCTGACGCCATAATCCTACCTGATCACACCTGATAGTAACTGTGCGTTTGTGTGTTTACACAGTGTGTATTATGATATGTACAGTCAAATCAAATAAATCTTATCCACAAAAATGCTTTCCGTGATGTTCGGGTTTAAAATGAATTTTGCCCGTCAGTATATTATTTTTCATATAAATTTTGTTATATACTGCATATTTAATGTGTTTATGTGTTTGTGCAGATTTCGGTGGTCCAAGGCCTGGTCAGCCCGGCAGAGCACCGCCCGTACGAAGCGTATCTTTGGACATGAACATGACTGCTAAAGGCGCTCACGGTCAGTACACTGTGATGAGGAGCAACGGCCAGTATTCACTCATGCAGCAGCAAGGCATGATGGGAAACCACAGTGGCATGCCAAATCAGCCAAACATGGTCAATGCAGGTGAGTTTGGGAGCAAAACTGGAATGTCCCTATTCCACTAATGTTGAAGCAATACATCTGAGTGTGCAATAACAAAAACCATTGGGCAAAAATATAATTTGTCCATTAGCGGTTGACTACCTGCCAGGGCTGGTTTAGATGGCATTCAGATCATTGAACGCTTCGGCTTTTGATATCTCATTACAATGTCGTGATGAAATAAGTTGGCTATATTTACATTTGCCATAGCCATTAGAGGGATTTATTCACCTCAACTGCAACATTAAGTCATGCTTGTGCTATGCCTCCAATGACAGGGTGTCCAAACACATGAACACTTAATTTAGTGTTCATTCGGGATGGGCGTTCCTGCCAACTGGTGTGTTAAAGAAAGAGATGGCTTCAGTGTTCGGAGTTGTTTGTGCATGGGTTGTGCAGGGCTTTCCCGACCCTTAACGCCTGTTACAAGCGAAATGTTCCAAACCCACCCTGACCATTGTAAAGGAAAGTCTTAGTGCGACTAGCACAGTTGAGCGTGATGGTGTTAGCCAAAAGGAAGACCAGGGGCAAAGTGCTGAATCATATCAAAAGTATGCGTGTTTGATAGTGGTGGGTTGCGCTTGTTTGCATGCAGTTGCTTGAATGCGGCGAGGCTGTGAATTAGGTATATGAATGACTCATAACTTTAGGAAAGAATTGTGGGGGCTTTGGTTGAGCATTTGCCTGAGTTACAAAAAACTTGTCCTTTTGACTGTCAGCAATAACGGACAGTAATTTCATGTTTTGTTTTGTTTTTTATGCATGTTATTCTTAAGAAAAAAACGGTATCTTTATTCTAAAATAAAACTTCTCTCAGCATAGCAAACCACTTTGTTGACTAGATCACGGCCATGTGGAAATCCTACCCTGCGTTATTTCCTGCTTGAATAATTTTTTTTACAGAGAACTTAAATGCATTGCAATTGCATTTGTGTATTACTATTTGTTATAAAGTTTACTCTACAATTTACAGTCTTTCTGTGTGTTTCATCATCTTTCAGGAGTTATGGGTAATAATGGTCCTCGTGTAGGTATGCAGCAGGACGGTTGGGGTGCGCAGGGACAGGGTCCCGTAAGTAATGCCGCTTCGCCCGCCACGGCCCCTCCCACTGTTCAGCACTCCCTCCAGCAGGGAGCGCTCCACGCTCGTATGGTGTCTGCCGCTGGTATGGCGATGAGACCCAACAGCCAGCCGGGACCCAGACAGATGCTTCAGTCTCAGATGATGCCCAATGGTAAGCGATGTGAAAACCAAGCAGATGTTTTGGTATTTTATGAGCGGTGTTGTTAACAAAATCTAGAAAAAACATTGTAGTTAAAGGACTATTGAAACATTGTTTAAGCATTATACAAAAAGCAAAAATATGAAATACCATTAACCGAAGAACTAACTGAAAACAAAATACCCAGTCACAGAGTAGCACCTAACAATAACCGAGCAAAATTAAAAAGACTTAAAAATGCAGATCAAAACTACATTTAAAACATCAGATAAAGTGTAGAAAAAGAAAAACATATTTTACATCTCGACAAAGGTTTTTGACGAAGTTTTAATAGTGTTTTGTTATGTGCCATCCTTTCCTCAGCCCAATCAAACATGGACATGGGCATGGCTGGCCACCAGTTTCCCCAGCAACAGGCACCGCCCAATCAGACGGCTCCATGGCCAGACAGCGTGATGCCTATAGAGCCGGTGCCATTTGGGAGCCAGAACAGGTAAACAGCATTTATTATTGTCACTATTGTTAGACTCTCCACTTTATTGCTGCACAAACTAGGCATGTGCTGTGTGCATGTGTTGATGTTGTCCTTCCATAACAAAATAGCTGCAAATGTCCAAAACGGAGGTGTGATCACGTGATGGATGCTGCTGATTCACGTGTCAGTTTGACAAGAGCCTAAACAGAGTCTCTGGTCTTTGTCAGTTCCATGTATAGCGGTTCTCAAGAGGACGTGTTGTTACCCGCGGGTCCCGAGGGTCAGGCCGATGAGCGGGCTCTTCTCAATCAACTCTACTCCGCCCTCAAAGATTTTGATGGCTTGGAGGAGATCGACCGTGCACTTGGCATCCCTGCACTAGTAGGACAGGTAGGTCATGTTAGCATTTCAATTTGACAAATGGAGGAAGTGTTTTATAGAGTAATTCATTAAGAGTAGTTAATAAAAAGGTTTGTGCATCATCACCTGTGTTTGACCAGGCCCAGCCGGTGGAGCAGGATCAGTTTCCCGGTCAGGACCCCAGCATGATGATGGATCAGAAACCTCCCATGTACAGTCAGCAGCAGTACGCCGCATCCCAAGCCCACATGCAGCAGGCCGGATACGCGCCCATGCAGGATCCCAGCTTCCACGGCATGACAGGGCAAATGGGGCAGAGGCCCAGTTACCCCATGCTCCGCATGCAGGTCAGACCGGGACTCAGGGCCGCCGCGGTTGTTCCCACCCAACCCAATGCTCTCAGATTGCAACTTCAACACAGGCTACAAGCACAGCAGGTAGAGTTTTGAAAAGTGTGGAAAAACATAAGTCTTGAAAAATTTGATATTGAATCATTGCAACGGTTTTTTGTTTAAGTGGCGACATTAATGCATATTTTTTTTTGCCAAAATGTTTGATTTCACTAAAGACATTCTCATAATTGCCTTGGGTTTTGTGCCTCCTACTGGACATTTAAGGAATTGTTTCTTGACCTCATTTGGGGTTTATTTAGGGGTCATTTGCAGGAGCTGTTGAAATTCTTATTAAATAGTTGAGTATTTAATTCAAAATTGAATATTTAGATCTGTGGTATTGTATTTAAATGCATTTTTAAGGGAATTTTTTTTCCGGGGGGCTGTCAAACAATTAATCATGATTAACCACATCCAGAATAAAAGTTTGCGTTTACATAATACACGTCTGTGTACTGCGCATATTCAATTTGTATTTATAAAAACACACATGCATATATTTAAGAAAATATTTTAATATACAATATAATAAACATTTATATAAAATTTCAATTATTGGTAAATAAAAATAAATACATATACACATTTCCTAGATAAATATATACATGTATGTGTATGTTTTCGTGTTTACAAATACAAAATTTATATGCGTACATAAATATGTCATGCAAACACAAACTTTTATTCTGGATGCGATTATTCAGTTAACAGCCCTCATTTTTTTTATTACTTACTGTAGTAATTAAAAGTATTTTATTTACTGTTCCAACAATTTCATTGTTCAAGCATTGACATTAACAACAATGCAATATTTTGCCTTTTTAATCACATAAACCTAATGTTGCACTTAACATTTTAATTATCTTATAAATATAAATTTACAATTTAAGTCTACTATTTCAGTTCCTTGAGACATAAATGGTGTGAAGAACTGTATTAAAAATGAATCACTTTTTTGTATAGGTTTTGTGTAGCATAACGCTTTTGTAAATGAGTAATGTGAAACATGGCATAATCGTGTTTGTTTTTCCTTCCAGAATCGACAGCCCATAATGAATCAGATGACTGGAGTGTCAAATATGAACCTACCTCTAAGACCTAACGTTCCGAATCAGGTACGTAAGGCCGCACCTTACATCCTCCTTCCCTGCGCCGCAACGTCAACTTTTCATTCGTCTGAAACGTGTAACTTTGTCTCGCAGGGGACGATCAACGCTCAGATGCTCGCCCAGCGGCAGAGAGAGTTGCTGAGTAACCACTTACGACAGCGTCAGATGGGACATCAGCTGGACCAACAGCGTCAGCAGCAGCAGCAGCAACAACAACAACAACAACAACAACAACAACAGCAGCAACAGCAGCAGCAGCGTAGCATGGCCATGCGAGCGCAAGGCCTCAGCATGCCACCCAACATGGCCGCCGCCGCAGCTGCGGGCATGCCCGGAGCCATGAACAACCCTCGGATCCCCCAGGCCAACCCCCAGCAGTTCCCCTATCCGCCCAACTACGGTACAGGACTGGCCTCGCCGCCCCCTTCCACCAGCCCCTTCTCCCCCGGTTCCCCCAACCTCCCTGCCCCCCAGCTCCTCACCCACAGCGCCATGCATGGCTCTCAGATGAGTCTAGCTAACCAGGGGATGCTGGGCAGTCTGAGCGGACAGTTTGGGGCTGTTATGAGCCCTCAAATGCAGCACAGTGCCTTTCAGTTCCCCAGCTCAGGTACTGCCTGCTCTTTCACTCTGTCTGTGTGTCACGCGCTTCCACACGCACACGCGCAAACACCTGAAGCCGCAAACACGCTACAAGCTTAACTTGTGTGATTTGACCATGCAGTGAAGAATTGACCGTATCCTCAAATAGTTGAAATGGTTTAAGTAATGCAATAGCTTAGAGGTGGCAGGTGCGTTGAACATACTTTATCATGTCAGAGTTTAATTTAGCTTATTAGGGTCTTAACTCTAGTAGTTCTTCTAAAAAATCATATTCTGTGTAAATAATGAGATTTAAGAAATTTGTATTTGCAACAAAATGTATTACGTTAAACGTGTAAGGCTAAAAGGAAAACACTAGATTTTGTAGTTATAAGCAACATTTTTAGTCAGTATTGGAAAAAAAAATAATATTTATATTAGGGATACTTCACCTAAAAAAAAAGAAAAAGATTTAGTCACTCTTATTTCGCTCCAAACCGGTATATGACTTTTTCTTCTGTGGAACACACGGGAAGATATTTCGAGAAAAGTCTCAGTGGATTTGTATCCATACAACGCAAGTCAATGAGGATCAATGTTGTTTGGTTACCAGCATTCTTTAAAATAGCTTTTGTGTTCTGCAGAAAAAAGTCATACATTTTTTGAAATGATCAAACCTAAAAAAAATAATGCTCTAATATGTAAGGTAGTGCCATTGAAAGGTAATAGTGGTTAGGCCAGACTGTGCCACTAGAGGGCAGAAAAGAGCTTTACAGCCACACCACACCACATGAACTTAACTACCTGTAATGAAAAAATATTAAAGAATATTCTGGGTTATTCTCCACACTTACAGTTTATGCGTATTATCAAGGACCACACCTTTATTAGCAATGCAACCCTATTGTACTTTCATAGTATTTTCCACTTCAAAATATTGTGTGACCGTAGTAATTGACATGTGTCACAGGTCCAGTGCATAGAAATTGAACCTAACCCAGAATATTACATCAAGGTTGTATCAAACTACTAATGTTATCGAAGTCGTTATATCAATAATACAACGCTTACGTCCTGTTAAGTGCCATGTCTGTGCTGTCATGTGTCGGTGTCTGTGTCCTAGACTAATTGGCTGATGGTGATCAGTGGAAGCGGAGCAGTTGATTAATAAAAGATCAATTATGCGGTGAACCAGACCTCTCACCCAATCTCGCCCCTAATCCCGCCCATTTCCCCACCCAAACCTTCTCTCTGGCTGTTTAAGCCACTAACACTAACCTGCATGTGTAACTCTGCCCTAATGCCTGCTTATAACACCTCAAACCCCTTGATTATGACACTGGACGTCCGTCCCTCCTGATTTCTCACTTTTGATAAAGGAGATGAGATGAATTTTTTCTCAATATGATTTCTGCTTTGAAATGTATGATGATCAGCTAATTAGTTTGACCAACTGAAAGATACGAAACGTGTGTGGGAGAATTTGATTTTTGTCATTGATTACATCTCGTATTTGTATTTTAAATAGGGCTGTCAATCAATTAAATATTGTTGAATAGTATTGAATGTTACATGCTGTGGCGACTAAACTGATCACAGTTAATCTTGCACGGCATATCAATATTCGCTCAGAACATAACCCAAATGAATAATGTTTTCACCAAAAAAAAACATTTGAAAAGAGATTATAAAAATTGCTTTAGAAGTCAATATGTAGTTTTTATATCCTGATTTATGTTTATATATAAACATAATTTGTCGCTGCTTTATAATCCCCATAAATCCCATTTAGAATAAGGGCCTGTTCCCTTGTATTCTATCTGCGATTTTTCTGTTAATTTGACAGCCCTAATTTATTTGGCAAAACTGTCAAACGTTAATAGATTATAAATAATTTCTGTGTGTAAGAGGTTAATGGGGGTATTAAGAGAGTTTTTGTATGTGTCTGTGCATGTTACATAGTAGTAATAATTTGTTGAAGTGTTTTGTTATTTCAAGTTCAGTCCGTTAATGTCTGTGTGTGTATGTGCGCATCAGGTATGAGTCAGCAGTCGGATGGTGGGTTTGGTGGGGCCGCCACCCCTCAGAGCCCCCTCATGTCTCCCAGGTTGGGCCATGCCCAAAGTCCCATGATGCAACAGGCGCAGGGCAACACCTCTTTCCAGTCCTCCCCTGACATGAATGGCTGGACGCAGGGCAACATGAATGCCAACAGGTACAAGACAAGATCAGCACCAAGTATTTGTTTAAGAGATGCTGTAGTGTACTGTTCATTTTGAATTATTATGACATATTTGCTCAACTAAGTTTAATAAGTTTAATTTTATACATTATTTTTTTCTAATAATTTTTCCTTTAATTTTCAGCATATTTATTTTTACTCTTATTTGTTTTTTATTTGTATTTTAACTTTTAACTCTTTTTAACATTTACAGAAAATATTTTTTGCTTTATTTTTATTTTATTTACAATTATTTTTTTATACAAAATAATAGTTTTTTTCTGTTTTTATAGAGAATTTTTGTTTATCCAAGTATGGTAATGTCTTTAGCTCATTTGCAGCAATAATATTAAAAGATTTATAATGACATAAAAAATTTACTATATTGACACACAAAACATTTTTATTTACATCAATTCACATCTTAATTATTAAAAAACAGTTTAATAATGTGTTGTTACTAATACTGGCTGAACGTATCTCATATATTTATCTGCTTCCCTCTGCAGTATGTTCACTCAGCAGTCACCACCTCAGTTCCCCCAACAGGCCAACAACAACATGTACAACGGTAACGGCATGAACCTCAATGTGTCTATGGCCACCAACTCGAGCAACATGGGCCAAATTGGCAACCAGATGACCATGAGCTCTATGAACTCTGGACCGGCGGGGGGTATGACCAACATGGGCCCTGAACAGGTTAGACTGATACACACTCGCCACTTATCTTTACTACAGGAGAATTAGATACGCCTTGTGGCATTTTGCATGTGTGGCCCTTTTTGGTTTTTCAGAAATAATGTATTTATATAGCGGAAATGTTTACGCCTGAAATGCTATAACGTGAGTGAGGAAACACCTGACATCATTTTTATTTGGGAGTCATGTGACACCTTTGACGTAATACCATACTGACCTCATCGTTTTATGTAACGTCACATGTGAATGTTTATTGTCTTTTAGGAAACCGTACGAGTGCCACACACTCAGCTGAATTAGATGGTTTGAAAGCTCAGATTAGTTTTTTTAAGACACATCTTTAAAACTACTTTGCAGCGCTCGTCAAACTGGAACTTTTTCAGCGCTAACTCCCCAATGTTCCACATAGGAATTCAGTGAAAGCGAAACGCTGTAGATTTATTGGATGCATTTATTTACTTGAACCATTAGACGTAGATTGTCTAATGGTCAGACCTTAAGTGTCTGAGGTCACCAAATAGCATAGACGACTGCAACTAGCTCTTGAATAATTTACTGTAATTAGCCGCGGTAAGTTTGCAGTTGAGAGAGATGATGCAAAACTAGACATAACGGACCAGTGATATAATTAGTCTCTGACAATTAGTGCCTGTTTGAGGTTGATAAAGAGCTCATATCTGCAGACATGACAGACTTAAAGTGCTCGTGTCAGAATGCTTTGATATTTGGACCTCAAGCCAGGACTTGAACTCATGTCACCCATGATGCAATTTTATCTCAGTGAGCTGACCACTAGGCTACAGCTTAAAAAACAGATATTTTATTATTTAAAGGAATGTTTTGCTGTAAGTTACCTCAGAAAATAGAGTTGTGTGCCTTAGTGGATTGTAAAAAAAAGTTGCATACAATTTAACTGAATAGGCCATGTTGGACTACTTCGAAAACAAAAATAAATTCACAGTTACTCAATATCAAAAGCCAGTTTTCCATTCGTTTTACCATTATTTTGCTTAATTTTCCATTAAAGCATTTTTAACACATTCTTAAAGTAATTCACCCAAAAACGCAAAATTTAAGAACTCAAAATAAAATATTTTGAAAAATGTTGGTAAAACTTAACTGTTGGTCCCCATTGTAGTCCCCATTTAGTGCCATACCATAGAAATCAATGGGGACCGACGGTTTTTGGTTACCAACATTCTTCAAAATATCTTAATTTGTGTTCTGCAGAGGAAAGAAAGTCATACAGGCTTGAATTGACAAGGGGATGAGTAAATGATGACAGAATTTTCATTTTTGGGTGAACTGTCCCTTTAATTCATGTTCTCTCTCACCAGTTACACAGTAAAGATTTTTTACATAGACCTTCACAGCTTTTACGAATCATTAAATTGTATGAATATTTAACCAAGCTACGTTGGTTTATTTGTGTGCACTTTATGTTGCTATAAGCCCTCGAAATCTTAGTCCACTGATTTATTCCCAGGCTGTGTGTATAGTCACTAGTCTTTGAATAATTCAGCATTTTCCCATTAGCTAAGGTTTAACAAATTATTGCTCTGTTTCTTAGCTGTAATTATCTCTTCATGGCAACACAAAGTTTGGCATTACAACACATTTTAGCGAGCGATACATGAATCCCGGATATAAGAGCTTGTAAAAAGTACTTAACCTTTGATTTATTGCATGCGTGTAGCTTTCGCTATGCCATACCTTTCTTGTACTACATTTAATACCATACTGTGTATTTACCGGACAATTGTGAATAGCCGTGACTAAACCAGAAAGAAATGCAGATTTGTATTCATTTTGATGTTTTTTTTTCATAGCTTTAATTGATGTAGACCTCAGTCTGACTAAATTTGTCTTCTCCCTTTCACCCAGCAGAAGTATTGTTGACCAGAGGCGGACGACATCCCAATGCAGTAAACAGAGTGCGATGAAGATGTTTATGAGTGAATTTCTGCTACAGCGTGATGGAGGAGATTTTGGAGTAATGCTGTGCTATTTAAGCTGCTATTGGGGGCCAGACGGGTGTTT
Organism: Triplophysa siluroides; assembly: GCA_006030095.1. NCBI lineage: Eukaryota > Metazoa > Chordata > Actinopteri > Cypriniformes > Nemacheilidae > Triplophysa > Triplophysa siluroides. The sequence continues at coordinate 3,388,241 of VCII01000935.1, read as the reverse complement.
AGAGATCCTGTTTACTGCCCCCTACTGGACATCTATAGAAGATGCAACAGGGGTACTGGAGCTCAGAGGGGTTGGACTCTCTCTCCCACACACACACATTGACACTTTGATCTGGACCTAGAGCTCCCCCCCTCAGTCGAGCACGGCCTTCTCTCATACACACACACACACAGCGAGCCCTTTTCGCGAGTCTGCTCTGTTGCATTCACCGTAGTGTGACTTAGGTCTCCCCGGAAAAAAGACTCGGCAACTGTGGAATCAGAATCCTTGTCTCCCATGAATGTAATCCACCCTTTTCTTCTCCTGGTCTTCAGGCTCTCTTAAAAGACTTGATCTCCCTCGTCTTTTCCCCCTGTCTGACTTTGCAAACGGGCAAGAAGACTGCATTTGAAACACGCGCTCAATTCAGCCGTTTTGCCTTTTTTATTTTCTTTTCAGAGTGCAAATAAAGTTAGAATGATGTTGAAATGGCATAGAATTCAGATGATGGTTTGTAAAATTAGAAGTAATTTAGAGGTTTATTGTGTATTAAATTAAGTTCTATTCTAATGTATAGATTTTTTAAACAATGTAGATTTCTTTATGATCCATCAATTTGCGTGAAAAATCACACGGAGAACGCGTGCGAATGCCTCCGCGTAAGAAATTCTTAAACACACCTATGGGTTTTATTTGCTTCGGTCCAGTAGTTTCAGGTAAATGTGATTTTTAAACTTGTGGTAAGTAAAATGGAATTCTGGTAGATTGTAAATACCAATATTGGGGGAAACAAATCTGTTTCGTATGATATTTATTTTTTGATTTTCAATACGTTTCTTTCTTCCCCCAAAGTCTGGGTTTCGCGAACGACTGCGGCGTTTCTCATGTGTGTAGACCGGGAAGACAAGAAAGGCGGGTTTTCTATGGTACTAAGGAAAGTGAGCTGGGCTGCGGTGGTCCTTCTTTCCTGGGTGGGGTCTGGGAGGGCGCTGTGTGTACAGTGTACAGATACTTGCTTGCTTCTGAGCCTTTAGCTGGGAGCCCCGCCAGAGGAGCCCAACACAGCCATAAACTCGACACTGAAGCTTGCTTTCTTTGTTGCGTGGAGTAATGTGCTTAATGCCAGATGCTATTTACAACCAGAATCCGGTGTGTGTAAGAAAATACAACAAGCAATAAATATTACTTGAGATTTTTTTCTTTTGTTTTGTAAGTTTTGTACAGGACTTTTCAGGAGACACCTTTTTGCTCCCCGGTTGAAACTCAGTATTAAAGACAGATACTTTTTTATTGTGGTTTATATTTTGAGAAAAACTACAAATGAAAGATGTCGGAATCTATGTGTTTCTCAGTGAAAAGCAGGTTTTAGTTCGGGTGTAGCCAAAAAAAGAAAGCAGCGTTTGTTTTAGGTGGCTATTCCTAAACAGGTAAAACTGGGAATCTACAGCCAGACTGTTTGCTTTGACCCCCAGTACACATGAATCAGACATATCCACTTGTAATGCATATGTCTGAATTCCATCACTACGAGACATGTCAACTCTACAATCGTAAAGCTGTAACATACGCAATACAGTTCCTCGTGTTTTATATTAGAAGACGAAGCCAAATTTTTAATTGATCAGTAGACTTACACATGCCACTTTCATTTAGTTTCGTCTCATGTCTGCGCACAGGTCGTATTGGGGAAAGATCCTCAGCTTTTGCAGTTTCGCTGAAAATATCGCCATGTCATCTGTGTTTAAGCTGGTGTATTAAAAAACTACATGTTTTTGAGTATATACTGTATTTACCAGCAGCAACTGAAGTTTGCAATGTCCCAGCTCTGTCATTATTCGCTAAAGGTGCCGTGGTTGTGTACGAATATACCTGGTGTTTTGGTATAGCTTTAGCTTTTCCTTTCGAACACTGTAAATACAAGTTTGATTTCACATCAATTGGGGTGAAACGTTCACTGCCCACCAACGTTTCTGTGAATTCTCAGAAACACACCTGCAAAGATGCAACAAAACCTTGATTTGATGACCATTCTTAATGAATCTGCTGACATTTGTCATCCGTTTGGCGTCTGAGAAGGACAAAAATTCTATTTGGCATTCATTTATTCCACAAGCTTTTGAATGTCGAATGCCTTGAACAAGGACAGACATCCAGAGACCAATATTGGAGAATAGCCAGTTTCGAAGTCGCACATGTACAACTACCCTCTGCAAAGTCCAAAGATTGTCAAGATTTTGAAATAAATATAAGCCATGATGTGAAGGTGGTGCAGAGTTGTTTTTTAGTGTTTTTATCAGTACTAGTGCAAAAGAGCCATTTGTCCTAAAATGAAGAAATAAATACATGGAATTGTAAGGGCAGTGACTGAATTTCCTGAAATGATTTGTCTTTACCTTACCTTTGGTTTTTCTGAGTCTTTTGTATAGTCTGCCAATTTCTTAGAGCTAAATGCAAGAACCTTGAAATGCTAAAACGTAGCATATTGCCTTAGATCTGTTTTACTGTCTTGTATATTACAAAACCTGTCTGTATTATATTTGTATAGTGAATCATTGACCAGATTGACCCAATTCACCCATCATCTACCTTACTTAGACATTTACATGTCTTTCTATCTATTTCTCTCCTTTCCCACTCGCTCCTCCTCCTCTCAATATTGCTCATTTTCCATATTTGTGATCATTTGTGGGTTTTATTATTTGTACAGTCCTGATTTTACCCTCTGTTATGTGTGAAAATGGAGATGATGCAATGGGAAATCGAAGCAATATGTAATTTATAAGAACTTTTTGGAGAAAGCTTACAGTGTTGCGCGCTCCTGAGATGTATTTTTCTTTCAAGTTGGTCACATGAAACATCTGTTCATCCGCATCGATGTGTGTAATCTTAGCGTGAGCCTTTTATGCAAAGTTAGATATACCGAGAGAAATTTAAATACAGTTATGCAAGTTGTCAACTATGGCTTTGCTGATGCTATTTGATGTTGAATCAAATTGAATTGTAAATAAAGAATTCTGTTATTGCAACATTTAAAATGCTGTGGGTGCTGTTTTTTGAATCTTTGCTTGAAATAATTGGGGTTATAAGTACGCGATGAGCTTTAAATAACTGGAAAAAAAACTGGGGGTATGGATGGCACAAAGTTTTTTAGTTGAATCATATTTTTATGAAATTGCCAATAGGCAATAAATTAAACGGCGTAAATGCGTTTTTTCGCGCGAGTGCTTAAAGAAAATGATTAAAGCGTAATAATACAAATACAAAACCACGTTCATAATTTTTTGTCATATTTAATTAAAATAATTTAGGAAAAGTTTGAACACTCGTCTTGTCTGAAAATAAATGTATAATGTCAACATTGTGTCAATAATGTCATTTTTTTCAAAATCCATTCGAATAAAATTTGAAAAGATAAATATCCTAACAAAACCTTTTGAATTCCGCTTGTTCGTTATTATAAAACTAAAAATGATACAAATAATATGTCTACAGTTTGAACATCGAATCTTATTTGTGGTATAGACAAATCATTTGTTTAATTGTTTATATATTTTATTGTGAAAACAAACAGGCTGGACAACAAAACCATTTATGACTATTGCGCTAAAATAACAATGTATTAATTACAATTATTCATTTCAATTACGATTATGGTGATTATTAGCCTAATTTGTTTGCTTGACTCAAAATAATTGTAGGCCTGTTTAAAGCATGACGTTTCATATTTTAAATCAAGCCGTGCGCTTCTTTCTACATTTTAAAGAAACATGATCAAAGTTCATTCTCAACCTTAAATGCACCTTTCTTCGCGTTTCTTTACGTTTTAACTTTCATTTTCAGAAACAGCCACTGATGTGCTCGTGCCTTTATCGTATTCTCCATGTTAGGTCCCGTTAATAGTCCGCCTCTAGTTAACACATTAGAGAACTTGTGATGCATATGAAAGGAAGGTATGAGTGGAGGGTCGGGTGGTGCTAAGAGCGTGTTAAAGTGCAATTCCCTGAGGATGAACCTCAAGACTGACCAATGACAGCGCAGATACGGGAAAGGCATCCCATCTCTCCTAGGTTCTGTACGCAGAACCATATGTCTTCAGACCTATGTAAAGCTTCACACATACAGGACCGCATTTCATCGCTCTTGAATCGTCTGTACCCTTGTAAACCGAAGTCAACGTTTATTTTTAACAGAAGAGGACAGAACTCGGGATTGACAAAACGTTGCTATTTGGTAAGAACGATTTTAATACAACTACCAACTTTAACAGAGTTTCGTTTCTTCTGCAATAGTTCATTTGGGGTGTAATCTGTTCAATCTGAATTTAGGATTAATCTTTGTATGCAAAAAACAGCTGAGGGAATATATGGAGCGTGACACCCTCAATGCGTTTTAAAAGAGCTGGAAAGGCTTCATTAACGGTGACCTTTCTTACTGACCCTGTGTGTTCTTAAATTGTAGTGTCACGACCCTCATTAGTCTCTGGTAATGTGTGCCAGTGCGCGCTCTCACCTCTGTTTATCTTGGTGATCGAGAAGTGCGTTACAATTATAAAAAAGCGAGATTAAAAACTGTTGAGTAAAATTTCTGAAATAATATTAATTTAGTACAAGCCTTTTGTCGTCATTCGAGGCTTTTTAACTTTATTTGCTGAGATTCTATAATATCTACACTGTAAAAAAACTGTATTGAGAAGCTATCGCTGAGCTAACCGTTACAACTTTTGTTTCTGTGTTAAAATAGGCCTGCATTGAAAAATAACCTGCCACGTTAATTTATTTTTACCCCTTAAAAACATTTTGAGGGATCTTTCCAAAAACATTCTGTACAAAAACGTTTGTTTAGAATGTCACACGGCTTGTGTCAGGTTGAATTGTCATAGACTGAACAGACATTCATGAGTATGCGTAATATTCTATATGCTTCTTCCATTTTATAGCTGTGTTTGGTCTAAACGGGACAATATATGAGACTGAATACAGAAAGACTCCAAGGCTACTGAATTCTCCTCAGATCGCCCCTCATCGGCTGTGGTGATGTCGGTGTCTCTCTCCACTCACCCGGCAGTGAGAGACAGGAGTCTTCCGCTCTATCCGTCTATCCCTGGCGCGCACTACTCGGACATCCTGAAGAGCGCGCACAGCATCTTCCATCCGCTCAAGTCTCTGGGCCGCATGGTGACCGACACACAAACAATCATGCCGTTTAATTTTACAGGGACTCCGCATTTTTTCACCCACAACAGCCATCAGACTGCGGTATTCCATGAACAAATCATCAATATGTCCAGCACGCCGTATTTTCAGCATGTCCAGCCTTCACAAACCGCGTTCTCCAAACATGAGGATCGCAGCACTGGCTCGTTGTCATTGTTCAGCAGTCCGTCCAGTGAAAAGTCTTCCTCGGCTTCATCTTCCCCGTCTAAAGACAGTTTAATCTACCTGCAGGCCACAGATCTGCTACCTGAACACCCTCGCACCTACAGTTTTACAGAAGAAGACCTCTTCACGGTCCTGTATGGATATTCCAAAAACCAGGGTCAAAGTTTTGGGCACGCGATCTCTGGATTATCATTTCCTCCCGGTACAGGTAACATTTCGGTTTTGCTTTTTAAATTGTATTTATAATCTAAAATTACGCAGATGCGTTAGGCAGACCTACTATCTAGCTCAAATTTAAAAATGTTCTCAGATGGCGGCTTTTATTTTCATTTTTTTAATTAATTTTATATTGAGTTGTTCATCAATATTGGGATTTTTAACTTATTTCTTTAATTGTTCCTCAGCTGGTCGACATCCTCTTCCCAGTGATGCTGAGGCGCATGGACTCCCAGAAGGTATTTCTTTCTTTCTTTCTTTCTTTCTTACTTACTTTCTTTCTTTCTTCCTTCCTTTCGTCTTCCGGAGTTCTAAATGTCCCTTCTGCCAATTTAACGAAGTGTCTTGAATTTTTCAGGGTTATCGATTCTCCAAACGAATTGTGGAAGCCTTTCCCATTATGGTGTATTTGCTGATAAAAGCATAATCCCAAAAGGCACAAGGTTTGGACCATTTCAGGGGAAACAAGTGAACACGAGTGAGATCAAAACCTACGATGACAACACGCTAATGTGGGAGGTAAATATCAATGCTCATTGTTCAAAATGTAAAAATGTAATACACCCAACTCAGGTTTATATTAAATATTTATTACATGAATATTTTCTCTTTCTGTGTTAAGATTTTTGAGAATGGGCGCTTGAGTCACTTTGTGGATGGAAGAGGCGCTCCAGGGAATTGGATGTCCTTGGTGAAGTGTGCGCGCTTTCCAGAAGAGCAGAACCTGATTGCTGTGCAATGTGAAGGACAGATATACTACGAGGCCTGCAAAGAGATCCAACCCGGCCAGGAACTGCTGGTGTGGTACGGAGACTGTTATGTGCAGTTTTTGGGCATTCCCCTCACCCTCAAAGTGTTTATTGATGATAACGAGCAGTTCTCAACTGAAGGTGTGTATGAAATACAATGCGCTTTAATCACCCCTATTTGAATTATTCTCCTAATAATGTTTTTAGATAGATAGATAGATAGATAGATAGATAGATAGATAGATAGATAGATAGATAGATAGATAGTCAGTGTTTAAATGTTTTTTACTTATGTCCCCATTGTCTTTTCTCAGATTCCGGAGAGGGTTTCAAGTGTGATCGCTGTGGTAAAGTCTTCGCTTATAAGTACTACAGGGACAAGCACTTGAAATACACGCGCTGCGTGGATCAGGGCGACAGGAAATTTCCCTGCCACCTCTGCAACAGGTCTTTCGAGAAGAGAGACCGTCTCCGAATTCACATTCTCCACGTACACGAGAAACACAGACCACATAAGGTACAAATTATAGTACAACTTTTTTTACTTTAAACGATGGTGCTGAAAGAACAGCTCAGTTAAAAACGCTTCACAAACCACATGCCCTATAGAAAATAAGGCTGTAAGTTATATGTGCATGAAGTATTTTATTTTTCAAATACGTAAAAGCCCAAAAGCCTAAAAACTTAAATTACTTGAAAAACATAAATGCCATTTAAGCACCTTTTAGATGCATGCACATGGTTATAATTTGATTTGACATGCCAAAAAATTCTTGAGTTTTATATATAGCACATTGTAATGCTATATATTTGATTTCATGATAACCTTGCGATATGTGACTTTTCTTAGTGCTCCGTGTGCGGCAAAAGTTTCTCGCAGTCCTCCAGTTTGAACAAACACATGCGCGTGCACTCAGGAGAGCGGCCTTACAAATGTGTTTACTGTAACAAGGTGAGTGAAACGAATCCTCTATAGGTGTGAAGTAAAGTAGAGCTTTAAGGATTCGGCTATTTTCATGGTGAATGTGTGCGCCCGTTAGCCTGCGTCCAAGCGTTGGTCTACTCTAGGAAGACACTTACATGCTAATTAATGCCAGATGCACCTTAATTCTATTGTGCATGCGGATTATGCTTTAATTTATGACTCTCAAAGAGACAAATGTTCGTCTGTCGCTTTGTTTCAAATTCGCCGCCTTCCTTTCTGAAAGAGTGACTTAACGCGTGCGATGAGAGCCCTCTTTCAATGGCCATATCACTCCCTTTGGACTGTTTGTGGACTCACGGTTTTGAACTGACAATACATCATATTCGTGTGTGTTTGTATCTTTGTATCTATGTGCATGCTTTGCGGCAAATTGCTGTAAAATGAAAAAACATATTTGTCCCCTTTAGGGGTGAATTCAGACACAATCTTAGTCCAAAATTATGAAACAATGGGAAGATCTCGGTTAGATATTGTTAGATAGTGTTTATATGCGTCTATGACGAGTAATACTATTATCAGCCATATAAACGTTAATGAAATTTGTGTCGCAGGCTTTCACGGCGTCCAGCATTCTCCGCACACACATCAGGCAGCACTCCGGTGAGCGGCCGTTCAAGTGTAAACACTGCGGGAAAGCGTTCGCATCTCACGCCGCCCACGACAGCCACGTACGGCGAACACACACCAAAGACAAACCCTTATCCTGTGATGTGTGTGGCATTACTTTCCAAGACGCCCAAGAGCTGAAACATCACATGAAGACCCATAAAAGTAAGTGTTAAACATTTTGGGGGTAGCCTACACTGGTTAATACAACATTTAGTTTGTTTTCATCCCTCGGTTAATTTTAAAAGAAAAATAGAGAGCCGCACAATTTTTTTACAGTAAAATAAAAAGAGAAATTTTGAACGGATCGACAGTTATTGAAATCCACATGTAAAATCTGCAAAGGGATGTGTGGAAAGAATGGAAATACATATTTTGGGTATTTTTTATAATGAGTCCATCAAATGTGGCATATGCACTCGCGTTTTTTGGCGTAAATAATACAATTTCTCTTTCCTCCAGAGCGGCCAGTTTTGGAAAACACTGTTCTTCCCGGAGACGAGAGCAAGTTTTTCCCCACGACTAAAGATCCGTCACACCTAGAGAAACAAATCGGTGATTCTTTCTCTTTTTCCGGAATGACCACCATCTCCTCCGAGTACAGACCCTGGAATTAATACCGTCAAACTGCATCTAAATGTCACTGTTGCGTTAATAAGACTTTTCACCAAAGAGACTTGCTTGATGTTGTTTGGTATTGTGTATTTTATTTAATGTTAACTGTCCCCTAAAATATTTTGCTTTAATTATATTATTTTTATGTTGTTGCTATTTATTAAAGTGTTTATTCAAATGTGTTTGGCTGTAGAAGTAAACATTTTTGTACTTTTAAAGTTAGCTCCAAGCAAATATCTGCGTGTTATTATTTTGAGCCGCACAACCAAGCCAGACATTTTAAGGACAAATCTATTATTTCATTTTTACTTGTATTATTATTTGTATTAATTTGTATATTGCTGTCATGTCCATCGTCAGAACGTTTGCATTTGCACAGACTTTATCATAAGCTGTAACTCTTATAATACTGTATATGTCAGTGTATGTCGAATTGTTTGTTAACTAATTAAAATTATTCAAAGTTAAATGTTAATACATCGAGCATCGAGTTCGTGTGAAAGATTTTTCTAATGTGTTTCTCCATATTATGTGTCTGCTTAAATGCGTTTCGCAAATTAATTTTTAATGCAATAGTCTAAATAATGTCAAATTCGTTTCTTATATTCAATTCAACGAAAATTCAATAATTGATCTTACGAAACGATTGAATATAATTTATTTCACTTGAAGTTTAAGGAATCTCTGACTGCGCAGAACAATTCATGCTACAGTCCAATGCTCAAGAATGATCGAGAACAGATTAAAGTTGTATACATTTTATTTATGACATTACAGAAAAAAAAACATTTAAATTGTTTAATGTTTTAAATAGTCCCCCCCCCCACACACACGCACACACATAGTTGCACAAAAATACTAGTAAAGCACTGCTGATAGTATGGATCACATTCATGTACAAATAATAGATCTGACTTTGTGCAGTGTGATAAATAAGGCTAAAAAAGTTAGATGCATAAAAACCGATTTAACCATTTCAGTTTGTTTGTCAAGAACTTGTAAGGAATTTAGCAAGGCAAACAGCAGCCAAAAAGAGACTTAATAGCCCCTCCCCAACTAGACAGAGACTTTGGTGCATTTACTGTGCTTTGCTAAATGATGGTCGGGGACAGCAGAGGAGGAGAGTGAACATCCCCCAACAGCAAATTAATGACAATGGACTACTGCAATGAGGTGGTCCAGTATGGAGAGAATGGAAACAAAGGCGGTCTCTCTGACATCTGCTGCCCCCTGATTGTGTCTTCATGGTACCAACTGTCTGTGATGGAGAGGAAAAGAGAGAAAAGGCCTTTCTGACAGATAACTCCTTCCATGATCTTCCAGCATTCCTTTCTCAAAACACACAACAACAACAAAAGGTCAAAGGGCATTTTTCCTTTATTTTCAAAGCATTTTACTAAACATAAGCTTTGCATAAGTGTGGCTGAGCATCTTTAAGTTATTTTTAGGATTTTTTTATATGTGCACGTTTTTATTCTTTATTTATGTGGGCGTCCACTTAACTGGTCATGGCAGCTGACCTCACCAAAACTGTGAGATTGAAACTCACGGATTGGTGGCTTTATGTAAGCTGGTTTAGAGATCATTTGAAATGTTGATCTCATATCTAGTCTTTGTTTTGAAGGATTCCCCGGATAGCTCTCTTTGACACAGATCCAGATTCACCCAGCACTGGCACAGGGAGCTGCCATAGATTCCTATTATTAATTTCACCCTCACTGGTTACATACAAAACTGGATGGGTCATAGGTCAAGCTTCAAAAGACAATTCAATTACCCTCTCATACTTGCTCAGCTGAGAGATGCTGGAAAACCAACCCTCACCGGGCTTTACCATTCTGTCTCCAGCTTTTGAAGTTCCCCAGGGCTTCTGGTAGTACATATGTACAGCAGAGCTCATGTTGAGTTAACAGAGCTTCCAGGCACAATACATTCACAAAGAAGCCCTCAGGGCTGACAATAAAAAGCATATTCCTTGTAGACAATCTTGTCGTCTAGATGATGATATCACTACTGGCATTGTTCTCCATGCCGGTAGGTCTGTCGAATGATGCTGTAATGTACATATGATTCCATCAGAGCCCATAATGAGCATGGTAAAAGTTGCTGTCTTGAAGCACTATGTAAAAGCTCTATGTTAAGAGCATTGCTGCACAATCGTGGCTCTGTGTCTTTTTCTCCCGTATTTCACTCCAATGAATATGTATACGATCATTTATAGACATTGATTTCACACTTAACCTTTGGTGCTTTTAAATGCTGCCCGGTCCACCGTGGACATCCATAATTTAGTTTGATGTCTTTATTAATATGAGATTAATGACCTCCCCCCTGTGGCATTTGGATGGTTGTGTTATGATGCAGCTATACCTCAAGGTCAACATCTTATAATGGCTGTGCTGCAATTCATATTAAATGAGGGATGTAGTGCATAACTCAGATCTCAGAATCATGTCCCCAATCAATATATTAAAGGGACAGTTCACCCAAAAAAAATCTGTCATCATTTACTCACCCGCAAGTTGTTACAAATCTGTATACATATATTTGTTCTGTTGAACACCGAGAAAGATATTAGGAAGAATGCTTGTTACCATTGACTACCATAGCAGGAAAAATTTCAATGGTAGTCTATGGTGGCCAAGAACTGTTTGGTTACAAGCATACTTCCAAATATCTTTCTCCGTGTTCATCAGTACAAAGAAATTGAATCAATCATATTTGTCAGGTGACTCCTGAGATAGGCGCAGGCTCCCCGTGACCCGAGGTAGTTCGGACAAGCTGTAGAAAATGGAATGGAATGGAATTTGTCAGGTTTCTTTTATTACAATACCACAATTGAGTGAAATTTTATTAATTTTTTATTTTGGTTTAGGAAAGTTGCCGTTTTTGCTTTGTGCTTTGCATTAACGTCTTAAATGACAAACTAACAATTTATTGTTGCAATAATCAAGCAAATTTGAAAGAATATTCTTGCAAATATTGTTCAAATTGGTCAAGTAAATGTATTCTTAACATCATCCTTCAGGAAGTGACATCGTTGTTGGTGGGAGAAAACAGTGCAAATATAAATATTGACATCATGATAAATGATTCCACCATGTTTGATACAATTACAGAAATGTATTAACATTTCTTAAAATATGATCAAATAAGAAAATAAACTTCAAGCTGACACGTTCAAATTATTCAACTCTGAATCCTGAACAAGCAATGAGTAACTTTAGCTATTTTTGTCCTGTTTAGTTTATTTATTTCAGAGTCTAAAGTGTATTCAGAAAATATCCTTTAACAGTAATATTTACTTTGATTGCAACACAGGCATTCGTTTTCACAAGTGACAGAGCTTAAAAGAAATATCTCAGCTGTTCTTTAAAGGGGAAAAGGTTGTGTTTACATGTGCGTTTGTTTAAGAGAAAAGGTGGACCACTTATATAACTGTGATACTAGTGACTAGCTTCACTCCAAGTCTAAACACACACACACGCACGCACACATACGGTCCTTGTGTTTAGCCCACACTGTCTCTCTTTAAGTGGTTACCTGTCAGTTCCTATTTCAGCTCTACCTCTAGCCTCCACCAACAGTTGAGCTAAACCACAATCTGATCAATTAGCCCTATTGATTCCCTAATAGCAGTCAGCACACATCACTAGACTTGTCTAAAACTAGCCGTGGGCTCTTTGCTCAGTGAAACCATAAACTCGGTTCTAAACTGCCCTCTCGTCTCTCAAGCATCCATTTGAACTCTCCACCAAATAGTAATATGTTAATACACATAACGCTCTGTTGTGTGGGCTTATTAGTGGAATTTTAACTCAGATTTGTTAAACACTTGAAAAAACGATCCCTGGTCAGGTGCTTGGGTCTTTTGAGCAGCTTGGAAGCAGAAGGTTACAGGCTGGGGTATGTTGTCATTGTGCTGGGAGGTTCCTCTGGGACAGTAGGTAATCCTTAGCAAAGTCCAGCTAAAGGATCTGCATGCTGCTCGCTGGATGAATGAGAGATCAAACACTGTAAATCTGCTCTATACTGGTAGTGATAGAAAAAGGCTTAGACTGAAAGAGAGAGAGAGAGAGATAGAGGGTGAAAGACGAAAGGAAGAGAGAGAGTGTCCAGATGACCAGTAGTGGTTGGGCAGATGGCTCTGGTTGCTTGGCTGAAGCTTCAGTGAGCCTTCAGTGATGGTCAGTCTCATGGGACAACACACACACCACTCTCTATATAGATGTCTTAAGCAATACTGTGCCTTTATTACATAGATGACCAACCGGTAATGACCGACTTATTAAGCAATATTACAAAATAACAAATGCAGACAAATTATGCCAAACGCTCAATTTAACTCTGCTTGTCCAATCAAAATAATAACTTGGACTGTTTTATAAGTTTGGATATGACTTGATTTATTGATAAAGACTTGTAAAGAAGTATTTCTTTGTATTACAGTAAGTACAGTATAACACATTTTAAAAAATAAAAACAGAAAATGCACTGGTCATTTTCTGCCAGGACATTATCCATTAATTTATATGCCATATTTCCATTAATCCAAAAACACCACATCACGCAGTGCACAATTCAAAATGAGCACGAAACAGACCAATCAAAAACAAAAATCAATATGGAAAATTCCTTCATATTAATGCAGTATTGTGTGCCTTACTTTTACGGATTTCTTTAACAGTGTACTGTATATTTCAGAATTCCCAATGGAATTAAATAAAATTATTGATGTAATATTTCTCATTTGAATACATCTTTAAATAATTATTTAGAGTCAGATCTTGTGACCTAGAGGCCTGAAACGGAATCTGTCATTTACATGTGATTGTGCTGAACATCCCTCACCATACATTATGTTAAACAATGGCCCAGGAGGAGTGCTTGTATGCATATGCGTGTGTGTTTGATGTGCTTTTGTCTCGTTTTCACAGTTATTTCTCATGACTCTAACGGAGCAGCAGGAGACCAAAAAGAGAAAGAGAGGCGAGCAATGGATGAATGAGTGAAAGAGAAAGAGATAGTGAAATAGTTAGAGACAGAGACACATTTGAGGTGTTCCTGGGGTGACACATTGTAATGGGAGATGATCTTTCAGCTTTTACTCGTACCTTATTACTGGATGTACAGGTTTTGCTTGGCACAGTCCTCCAGGATTTAGTCAAACATGAACAAAAGTGACATTACCACGGTCCTAACTAATAAAAAAGGCTCATGAATTGAGAAACAAATCTAGATGACATACGTGTAAGTCTTCAATGACAACTTAAGAGAATATTTGAGAAGTTTGTTTTATTAAGTTTATTTAAAGGTCCAGTGTACTAGATTTAGCGGCATCTAGCGGCAAGGTTGCTGCTACAGCGGATCACTCCACCCCTCCCTTTCAAACATTACAGTGGCTCTCACAGGACTAGGAAGTCATTGTGTTTTTGCTTCTTTGTTGAAGGAGATAACGTACTTACAAAATACTTTGTTGAGCAGTTTGTTCGTTTAGGGCTACTGTAGAAACAACATGACAAATTCCATGCAAGGGAACCCAACTGTGTACAGAATTATGTCAGGTCTTTATACACCTCTGAAGACATAGTTATGTATATTATGTTGGATTTCTGTCAATAGATCCTCTTAAAATTGCACAACACCTTTTTAAGTATATTTTTGATTGTGTGTATTAAGTACTTATTAGACCTGCAAATTAAGACTAAACTGGCCCACTTACAATTTCCCTTACAAATTTAACCATGTTTTTTTTTGTGTAAAAGTGGATCACCCATGTTTTTTGTGTGTATTGTTTACCATTGACAAAATGATGGTTTTACTACAATAACCGTGCACTGTAAAAACAGATTTTTCCGATTTTTGGGTGTAATTTTACACAATTTTACTGTTTTATTTACATATTTTTCACGTATTTTTTCACGTATGAGAAAACATGTAATTTTATGGGTAAAATGTAATTTTCACAGTATATTTCTGACGCCCCAATTGCCAGAAACTGGCAATTATGAGATACTGTCAAAAAGGTCAAATTACCAGAAAAACAGACAAAACTGTGAAATTTTACAGAATATTTGTGACGCCTCAGCTGCAAGAAAATTTCATTTTTACGGATTTATTTCACAGTGTGGTTTTAAAATAAAAAATATATATTAACCATGGTTTTACCACAGTAACCATGTTTTTGGAAACCTTGGTAAACTTCCCTAAAAAAAAAAAAAGTACTTTAAGGCATAATCAAAATGTAATTTAAACTACTCAACTATACAACTACGTTTTCACAAAGTACACAAAGTATATTTCTGAGTAAGAAAATAATAAGTAGTACCTCTTTTAGGGTTCATTTAAATTTAGAGTTTATCAGTTGTTTGTTAGAGAAGAATGGTTAATTATTTCAGTGTTTTTTCTTATTGGACTAAATTGGAACTGGAAACTTTGATTATTAAGACACAAATGTCAGTTTAAATGTCAGTTTTCTTTATCCTGGTGTTTTCTTTTCTGGTAAATTGTTTACCCAAAGGATTTGAGGACTGGAAAAGTGTATGGTGATGCGTATGCATGTCCTGTGTCCTGTGCCTCTGTGTTTACTGTTATCCTTTCTAATCCCCTTTGACTCACTATAACACATCAGGATACTATGTGTGTGTGTGTGTGTGTGTGTGTAATATGGCTGGGTCTTCAGTGAGTTAAAAGATGAGTGCTCAGTGTTTACTATACATTTATCATTACCGATCGATAAACCTCACTGTGCATCGTGGTATCATACACAGACAGACGACTTGGGACATAAAACTTTAAACATTTGATGGTTTGCATGAACATATTTGATGTAATACGCATTTAGTCAATTTAAACCGACATGGTAACATTTTCAAAGACACTATATTTTCTTCTAACCTACACGTGCCCAGCTAACACATACATTTGTTTAGCATTTTTATTTTGCAACAAGACATAATATGAAGCTTTATTCCTCATGGGGACTCTGTGCTGTAGGTTTATTCAGGTATTACTTTACAACCGGGCCCCCCCATACACACACGTATTCAGTCCTGATGGACGACTAGATGACCAGTCAGCAAGCCTGCTGTCAATATCTGCCTTTTACATTTAACAAAGCTAACAGCACAGGAGCTCTGAGTGTGTGTAAAAGTGCCTAGATAGTTTCTTCAGTGGTTAAGAGTTAGTCTCCCATCTACATCATGACATGATTTACATATGCATGTGCACATGACTTTAAATGTGTGTGTTTGTGTTTATATGTATATGTGTAATGATGACCTTGTCTTTCCCAGGACAGTCTATTAATCTGTATAATGAAATAATCTGTGACACTTGCTCTCTCTCTCTCAAAAGCAATGTACTGCCCTCTCTTTTGTGCATAGGACAATTGGCAGTGACCCCTTCCAGCTCCCAAAGGTACTCAAAGGTCAGGAGGAGTAACAGCAAAGATAAATACACACTCAAACACTGGCTAAGGTGGGCTGTTCTGGAGGCTTGAATGTTGTCATCCTTCAATTGGCGTAGGAAATAAGGCAGAATTTTTGAAAACTGTATATTTAAATTAATTGCTTTGTATTAAAAATAGTTGAATTAACCATATCCAGTAAATAGGAGCTTATGGATGTTTAAAGTCATATTTAGTATTAATTTTCAAATACTAATGACAAGTGCTGTGGTCGGTGGAGATACCA
Source organism: Triplophysa siluroides (assembly GCA_006030095.1). Taxonomy (NCBI): domain Eukaryota; kingdom Metazoa; phylum Chordata; class Actinopteri; order Cypriniformes; family Nemacheilidae; genus Triplophysa; species Triplophysa siluroides. The sequence continues at coordinate 3,372,019 of VCII01000935.1, read as the reverse complement.
AAGAAAGTTACATTTCTACACAGCAAAATCGCAAGTGTTAAAAAATATCAAATAAACACTCACAGTGTATATATAATAGACACTTTGAGAATGTGGATTATATACACTGTGAGTGTTCACTTGATAGAACTTGAGAGAAATGAGCATAAATCCAGAACTTTCTAAAATGGATGCTACCACCATATTAATGTATGTTAATATAAGACTTGTTAATCACAAAACAGGGGTTACAGTCAGTCAGATATACAACTAACACCACAATAATAACTGTAAAAAAATATAATAATAATTAAAAATAATAATTCAGGAATTACGCAAAATTAAAGAAACAAAGAATTGAACAAAACCTATACTTTTGACAATGCACACATGTTTTTTTTGTCACCATAGAGAATACAAGCATGCAATATTTTATGATTTATTGGTTAGTAAAATTAATTTCAGCTGTTGCAATGTAGGGACAGAAAGACCCACTAGCAGAATGAGAGATGATAGGGAAAAAACACTTTTTATTGAAACAGCCTAACAAAGCATCATTTTAAACAAAACACCAACTGCAGTTACAGAAAACTGTGGTTTGTTTTTTCACCCTAATACCAAACCAATGCATAGCAGACACACAGGTGAAAAGTATAAAATCTTTCACAAAGAAACATGCATGATGCACACAAACAGCATGAGGAGACTGCAGTGACTGCTTGTTAAGCAACAGATCTCTCCCGTAGAGAGCAGCCACAGGACATAGTCCCTGAGTATCTCTGAAACATTTATGAAGTCTTATAATCCCCTCTCTGCCTAATGTACCCTAACAAGCCTTTACTGCCTCTCTAGCCTGCTATAGTGTTCCCGGCATCTAACTTCTTTAACACCCTAGTTTCAACACTTTTACATGGTTTCTGCACATTTCAAAAACACACAGCATGTGTTTTATTAATGCACAGAACGTAAAGGGAAATGTGTATTCATATCTACTAGTATATATATACATTGTATTCATATTTAGGCCAACTTGTAGGCTACTTGTACTTAATATAAATTATAATATAAATATGAATATATTCCTGAATCCCTTTATATCCCAAATCCATTTTGTTTAGGCCAAATCTGAACATACAGAAAATACAATTTAAGTGTCTGTGGCAACATAAAAAATCTAGAAATAAGTAAATGTAATGGCAGGTTTTAAACAATAACCAAAAAAGAAGTATTTGACACAATGACACATGTTTGATATTCTTTAAAATTGTAGGTTTCTAATAAAAGTATTGTAACATTTGTCATGTTAACTCTTATACAAAATGTCCATTAAATCACTCTGGACGTTTTCTGAAGTATTCTTAAATCATGATGGGGGGAATATGACTCAACGGGGCTTGTACACATTTCTGAAGTCCGTATTGTAAGTGTGACGTGAAATAACACAGGTAATTTTAAGTATCAAAAGGTCAAATATAAAAGAGAGCGAGGTGTGTGCCTACCGAGTGATGTGACCTCGGATTGTCATTGTGCTGTAAGGGGTCTGACTGGACATTGGGAAACCTCCATTACAGTGTGTGCTGTGTGTGTTAAAAACGGGCTCTTTGGGGACCTGATCCCAGGGGACTGTTTTACTGCAGCCTCTGCCCTGTGCCTGTGTTTACATGTTGAGAATGCCATATGCTAAATGGCTAGTATTACTGCTCAGATTTCCCTTAGCAGCACTTCTACACTCACAGCTAAATGAGGAGTTATCAGAGAGTGGCCGCAACTTAAAGCAAAGTGATATTGAGCTGTTGGTGTTATTGATAAAGAACTTTACACCTGCGAGTTCTCATGAGCATTTTGTTTGTATCGACATTGTAAAGTATAGAAAACGGTCATCATTTAATCACCCTAATACCATTCCCAATTCACGTTACTTTTTGTGTTTTGCGTAACACAAGAGGAGAAATTTAGCCAGTCATTCACATTTTGCTTAACATCTCATTTTGTGCATCACTTAAAAAGCATGTTTTAGGGTCTAATCCTATCCCTTCAATTTAACAGTAGAAATTCATCGGTCTAGAACCACCATGTTTTATAGGAACATAGGTGATGTTTATTATGTAAATCAGCGGTAATTGGTGTGTTAATCATAAAGTTATAAACGCCTTAAAAAGTTTGAAAACCTTAAAAAGGTGAGGTCAGGGAGGTCTGCTGGAATTAGCAATGTTTCTTTGGATCAATGCAGCTGCAATGGAGAATGCTTTTCATTCACAGTAGTCAAGCTAATGGTTTAGAACATCATCCTAAGACATCCCATCAACTACTGCACAGTCATAACACACACACACACACACACATGAGGGGAAGGAGACACAGAGGTCAATACGGCCAGTCGTGAGGAAGCTCGTGGTGTCCATTACACGCAATCTTCATTAGTAGCATGTTGAATACAAGAGCACTGTAAACCTTTACGGAAAGTGGCCTCATCCGATACAACGTCTGTGCCCAGAAAGCAGCTTTTTGCGTAAAAATACACCCCATGACATCTTTCAGACTCCCCTGTGTGAGATAGCTGGACTTTTCCTACATCCGTGTTGCCACTTCCTGACACAAAATATTCTGTCGGGTTGATATCAAAATCAGTGGAATCAATGAAGGGAAAAGCATATTTAATTCGCTAAAACATGTGTTATGTTCGGTATTGTTGGCTTTTGTGGTTACGCTGGAATATTCGGTTTTGAAGGAGGGGACGAAAGGGGATGAGTGACATTTGGCCGAACTGAGCACAGATAAGCTTTAGAAGACTCTCTCATGGGACGTGAGATGTTTCGCACAGGGAGGTCATACATGGGGAGATCATTCTGAGCCCACCCACATGCAGTGTGTGTGTGTTCTTGCCTTAGAAGTGTCATTAGCTTACTATGTTGTGAGACATAAAATGTCCAATATTTGCATAATTGTTGACATTTTTTAATGATTAGTAATCAGATCTTACTTTGTAAACATTTCTCCGGTTTAAATCCAATGTATATCTATATAGGCTAACACATATTAAAACAACAGTGTTGACCACAGCCATACAACATAATAAGTATACAAATATTATAAGAATAATGTATAAAATAATAAATACATCACAAAACAGTAATTGCAGACATGATTTACCCGTCAAACATATAAATAAATAGTTGCATTACTGCATTCAGTTGCAATCCACCAATGAAAAATCCCCCTATCAATAGCTCCTCACAAGGGTTGTGCTAATTTAGCCTAATAATTGTGTTGGTTTGATGAGCTTTTCTCAGTGTGTAGTGGAAAGCATTTTTTCTTTTGTTCTTGCAATGTTCAGCACCGGTGATTTATTGATCAGAATAAGTCAGTAAATAAGCTTGAGAGCGATTCATCACGGAGCTAGAGACTGGAACAGCAAAGCCTAGCTTAATAAACTCATCAAAGCTCTTCGCGCATGAAGACAGTAATTAAAGGCAGAGAGGAATGTGTGTTAGATAGATAGTTACAGGGGTCTAGGCCGAGCAAGACTAAGATAGAGAACTTTCATTCGCTTTCAGTCTCTTCGGCCTGGTCGCTGTGTGTAAATCTGATTCGGCTCAACGGACATGGGCCAAACAAGGCCTTTTGGATGATTATAAAGTCCCAATAGATAACAGAAGAGATGCTAGAACACTTATCACATACAGTAGTGTTTTGATACATAAGTGTTTGATTAAAAAAATTGCTTTATAGACAGGGAAAGCATATTGTTCCTTTCTTTCCTTTAATCCAGAGTTTTTACTGTGGTTTTTCAACTTTTGGTAGTTCAGCCAAAAGTCAAAATTCTGATATTATTTACTCACCCTCTTGTCATTTCAAACCATGACTTTACTTCCTCTGCAGACACAAAATAATATATATTTAAGAATGTTGGTTACCAAACAACGTCAGTACCCATTGACTTGCATTGATTTGTGTCCATACAATAGAAGTGATTGGGTCCCGTCGCTGTTCGGTTAACAACATTCTTCAAAATATCTTCTTTTGTGTTCTGCGGAGGAAGTAAAGTCATACAGGTTTGAAATGACAAGAGGATGGGTAAAATGATGACAGAATTTTCATATTTGCCTTTACTATCCCTTTAAAACCTAAATTAGTGATAAAACGTACAAATGGGATTATACAAATTCACACAAATAGCCACATCACACCGTAAAATAAGAATGTGTTGGTATTTTTGCATTAGTGACCTTCCAATATTTTTGCATTAGTATCAGAGGTGTGGACTTACCTTTTGTGACCTGTGAAAACAGTTTAGACAGTGAATCTGCTCACTGCTCTACAGACAGATCGGTTGTCTTTCCTCAGATAGAAGATGACGCAAGACTACCTGATGACAGATAGGGTCTAAGAAAATCACCAATAATTACCTCCATAACCATCCTCAATATTTCACTCCGCCCTGCAGAGCAGCTATCGAGAGCGGTGTGCACAGAGAGCGATGACCTCATTTGAACAAGAAGACAAATGGTTCACGAAACCCAAATATACAGCGTGACAAAAAGTAGTGGCTGCTCTCCCAGTACAATAACTTCTCTCCTAACAGGGAAGGAGAAGAAAAACAATTCAATTTAAAAACAATGTTTTGAACCTGGTTGAGAACATTGTGAGTAATGTTAACAGAAAAAAAGGCCATGTATGGAATGCATTAATAATCCATAATGAAACACTTGATGGCTTTTGAAATGCATTAAAATGTATCCTAATAAAAAAATCCTGATGCAGTCATTACAAGGTTGTAAAAGGATCACTTTTAATAAAAAAATTGCAATTTAATAAACAAATTCTGAGTACAGTTTTTGGATCTGCCAGTTATTTAATTAATTATACAATGCATTGTGCAGTTGGATATTAACTTGTATACGCTCGCTCTCTAAAACTTTGGGCCTTTTTGTCTTTCCATCACTTAAACTGATTGCAATTTGTGCATTCATCAGCCCTTGTCATAATCGCATCTGTCTCCATAACCTTTAACCGCAATAATAAGCTCCCCAGATGGGCCCATGTCCACCTAAAGACAGCAGAGACATTATTAAAATGTCTTTCTGTGTTCTTTTAAACCTTTGCGAGCAACAGGTTTCCTGTGAACTGTCCGTGATGACCGTCCTCTCACACAGGTGATATACCCCGGTGACCTATTAGATGATGTACTGTTCATTGAAGTACCTGTTCTCAATGCCCAACTCAATAACACCCTAATGAAGGACGCCCGAGGGGTAATTGCTCCTGTTGTTGCATTTGAAGCCTTTCTCAAGGTGTGACACATGTTGCCAAATGAGGTTGCAGATCAGGGTTAGTTAGCGCTGGTGTGAGGCTTTAGCCTTCTGTGGTGAGGGACACTGACAGGGGACATTATCATCAGCAATGGTCAGTAGGTGTGAAATGAGACGGCCTTAGGACAGTCATTTCACAACTGGGATCAGACATGCATTGGTATAAAACATGTTGGCATACATTCCAGATACATATTGGTTAAATCATGACATTTTTGTCATCATTTTATTTAAAGCATCAGAAATATACTTATTTAAACTATATTTAAAACTAACGGTGTTTAGTGCATTGAAATATTAAGCGAATTGAAGTTACAGAGGGAGTTAACAAATTTCCCCTTAACTAAGTTCCACGTAGATATTCCTCATTCAGATTTTTTGACACCTTTGTCAGCACGTCTTTGTTTCATAGAATTGTGGCCCTGGTGATGATCAGCTATTGATTAGAATGAGGGTTAAACCTAAACTGTATCCGCCCACTAATCATGAGCTGACCCAGTGGATTTTAGCCCCTTCTCCCCCGAGACCCACCAAGGTCTTGCAATCCTGCTATTCTGACAAATCCGCGTCATTAAGGCGTGAATCATGGATGGATCAGGTTTATCCATCACGGCTTTATTTACTCTATTGGATTAGCCTTATTTGACATTTTTATACATTTTCTTCTACTGTTTTTTTTTTCTTTAGTCTTCTTTGAACAGTTCACTTAAAAATAAAAACCGTCCAATTTTTCATAATCCCTTGTTTTCATGAATTGTTGATATGCTTATTCTTTCAATGAGCCACAAATAAAGAAAATATGAAAAATCTTTATTCTCAACTTTCCACAAAACGTTTTGTCTGTTGAACTCCAAAAACAGCTGTGGTCACCATGGACTCCAATTTTATGGGAAAAATGAAATAAAATGTATATAAAAAATCAAATGAACTGTTCCTTATTATTAACACTAAATTACAATATCTTCCCTCATAGCCTTGATGACTGCAGACTGTAGAAAAAAATATTTTTAAAAACCTTTTTAGAAAATGTTCTTCATTTGTGTAAAGAGTAATATGCCTAAATAAACAATCCTGTATAATGCATTCAATGAATGGAAAAGGCAAATGAGAGCAGAGTGGATGTTCCTGCATAACCAGAGAGACTGATCAGAGCTCAGGTACACAGCACAGCTCAATCCATTACCTCTCATAGATCTGTTAGTTCGGCCGATGGCCTCATCGCTCGATCAATACCACATAAACTCAGAGGATTTACTTACGTATCCCGTCCGGGTATTAGCAATATAAACAGGGAGCAAAAAAGAAACCTGTTGATTTGTTTTATTACAGATCAGAAGCAGATGCAGAGAGAGCTAATCATTGGGCCATTGGGTCACCACAGGGTGGAAGCACAATCCCCACATGGGCCTTTTACACGCCCAAAGCCAGACATCAGATCTGATCGATAAAATTCTTCTCTGTCTCTCTCTCTGTTTGTGTTTGCAAAACGCACACACAACTAAAGTTCATTGAATTCTTCCAGTGTTTGGAAAACAGATACTACAGCGCTGTAAATATAGCCTTATACATGATGAGATATCAATAACACATTGAGTTCAGATGTCACTGAAAAGATGAATGAGACAATTAGAAACTCTTAATAGTGTGTCGACCTGAAAAACCTAGCAAACCAAGTTTCATGCTGATCACACGAGTGACATACATTGTGGAATCTAGACAAAATGCAAGCTGTTTTGTTTTTAGATGCATTTTACATAAGAACATTTTATTCTTATTTTTGTACGCAGGCAGTGGAAAGTAGCATTACAAAAAAATGTACTTCATATTTTTTTACTTGTTTTGCGACACATATCTAATAGTCTAAGACTAACTAAGATATTAAGTCTTGTTTTCTGAAAAAATTTAATCAAAAGTGTGTGTTTTTATGCATAAACAAGCAAAATTCAATTCAATTTTATTTATAGCCTAGCACTTTTACTTCCTCTTTTGGTCAATAAATTTTTCTTATTGGCAGATATTTTGTCTGTTTTTAGTTTTAACTTACTTAATTTTTTTATTTACTTTCATAAAACAAGACTTAGATCTTAGGTCATTTTGCTTCTCAAGGAAATTCATTGTTAGATATTTAAACTGCAAAACAACACAAAAATACTAATTTTAAACTATTTTTTGATTATCCTGTGAATCTTTTTTTTTTAAAGTAAAATAGTTTTAAAGTTTATTGCATCACCTTTGGGTTCGAGTACATTTGATTTCATGTATAAAATGGATTTTAAACTATTTTGATATCTCTTCACGGTTCACTTCAAACTGGCCCTTATACATTATTCCATGATCAGCTTTTCATCTATTTATAAGCCATAGACATATGAATTCAAATGTATTATAATTAATCTAATACAAAACTGTTATTTGATCAATAATAAGGACTGATCTGAATTCAGCTGTTTGAGGTCATTTAATGAATCACTAACCACACCTCACACAGAACTTTTTCCTTCAGAAGACTGCTTGAGACAAACTTTTCTTTCGGTTCTTCTGGGTTTGATTGATTTGTCCAGTGAGGATACATTTTATTTGTCTGTCTATCTTTGGTGTGGCCCGTTATTCATTTGTCTACCAACTGTGTCTCCACATTGATCCTCATACAATCATTGACAGAGCTCGGAGCACTCCATCAAGACCTGCGTCCGAATGACACTTTAACTTCTCTACACGCATTTGTTAAGCAGCATTTCCAGCTAATAATACTTGTGCCACTCACATCATTGGCAAAGTGTGCCCCTCAACACCCGAATGACAATAGCCAGTTGTCACAATAGCTGCGAATGAGAGTGGATGTGTCCGGCCGGCACATGGCACTGTGGGTTTTTCCGAGTGCCGTATAGGAGTCGAAGCCATTGTGCTGGGGATTCTCACACTGGCTGTCAGCCTGCTAATTGTGTCTCTTTCAGCTCTTTGTAGATCAGCACACTTCTGGACCCGAGTGGGAAAAGAAGAAGGGGTTGGTTGGGGGGTGAGGGGAGGCCGAGGTCGGGTAGCTCGGGCACGTGCGCTCCACAATGCAGCCTCCAGATTAAGGGGTAAACAAAGGCCGGGTGAACTGTAATTACACAGCTAACAGGTCTGTGGGTGAATAGGAGGCTGAAACTGCTCCATTGGCAGCTGTGCTTCAAGCAGCCACTTACTGTAAGCAGGGGAGGAGAGGAGGTGGAGTGGACACACGCCGATGAGAGCCGATGCTCCATATGCCTCCCCTCCCCCTGCACAAACACACACGCTTGTGAGTAAACACACTCAGAGATGCACACGCACACATATAGTGGGGTCCAATAGTCTGGGGCCGCTTTTAAAAATACTTTTTTGTTTGTTACAAATAATCAGCATAAAAATCTGAATGAAAATTCTACCAAATTAAAATCTTTCATGTTGTTCATTCTCTTCCTTGCTTATCTTTAATCCTCCTCGTAACATGGCATTGTCAACTATCGGTACTGTTAGTGTTGACAAAATGTTTTATGCTCTCTTTTTTGTAAGTCACTTTGGATAAAAGCGTTTGCACATGAATACATTTAGATATCGAAAACTTTTGTGCAAAGTTCATTTTATGTTTAGAGTGTTCTAAAGAGCTTATTGTGTGATTATTCTCATCATTTTTTTTACCTCCAATTAAAAAAAATTTACTTCCACATTTCAACAGAAACTCACAGATTTTCAATGTGTTAGACTTTTGGACGTAAATAATGCTGGTCCAACGCTGGTCCAGTGTTGGTCCAGAATAACTTCCTGTTTCCGTTTTTTAACAAACACAAAACACAAAACCGTTTGAACAAAATACAACCAACACAACATTTCGAACCAAATCAAAATGTCAAACGAATATATTTAAGATTTCACATGTTATGTAAAATGATCAAATAATATAAAATATGTCAATACATTTATGTGAAGTGGTCTATGGAGAGTTTCAACAAACGTTATGTTTCAACAAACTCAACTTCCATTAGTCCCCGCAAAGAATCTATAACTGCTGAGTGGTTTTAATTTAATTTCATACAATAAATATACAATCAAATGTGAATAAAAACTAATATTATTATAAATTATATATTAAATAAGTAGTCAATATAACCAAACACAGACCAGAAGTTAACTTCTGGCCAGGCAAGTGCATCCAATGAAACCCAATGAATGAAATCCAATGTCTATAAATAGATGAAAAATATAAATCTTCAAATCAGGTGTCATATCTTATTTTACCAACCAATGTAAATTTGATCCTTCCTGTTGAGCACTAAATGTATGTTAATGTATAAACATGCAGTGGAAGCTTTCTGTAACAGATTGTGCTCTCCACTTTTAATCGGTGTGACTAATGTCGGTCTGATATTTCCTCCTCAGCGCTAATTTGTGGAGGGGTCTTAAGCCAGCACTAGAATCTGCTTAAGCTAGTGAAAAAGGGGATGAAGTTGCACCGAGGTTAAAGACTAGAGATGAGGCAGCATGTCGGTTATAGACGGCACAGAAGCACACTAGGGGAGCTATTGAAATGCAGTGGGACTGGCCAAGACTAATTAACAGTACGGTTCAATTTACAGTATACAGGTGGAGCAATTACAGAGATGAGGCCTGTAAGCACATCTACAGTGGCTTTAGGGTTTACAATAAGACAGTATGGGGCAAATAAAACTGTGGGCACAGGCCAGTGTCATTGGTTATGCTGGTTTCAGCACAGGGGCTGTAGACACCGTAAACCAAATGAGCAGCCAATGGCTGAAGTGATTTCGGGAGAGAATCAGGGGTCAAAATAAATTCAAAGGCTGTTAAGGGATTTTAGCGCTTGGAGAGCCTAAGAGTAATACATTTAATAGAACATCTGCTAAGACACGCTGAACTCAAATGCTTTAGCCACTTTTGGTTAAGGTTTTACAATAGATGAGATGTGCAGTTATAAAAGAGTTGAATGGGGTCCTTCTGGGACCAAACTAAAAGTCTGGAATAAATATAAAGTTTAAGGATTTTTACATTGGCTGCTGTCCTTCTGAAACCTCATATCTCCATATTTTGACCCTTTATGTTTGTAACTGGGTTTTAAAAATATCTAACCAATAAATAAAAAAGTTATTTTATTGTATTTTAATTTTCATCATTTAAAAAGAACATTGTTTTTTCCATCTCCTGAAAAAAGCACATTTGGACATCCAAGCTTTTGGAAGTACAGTGATGATATGCAAAACAGAGGATTTCTTTATTATTTGTTAAGGTGAGATTTTCTTGCACATAAAAATGTTTGGAACATTTTCAGATCATGCTTGGATAATAAGATCATCGGGTTTTGCACATTTTTACACAATTTTATCAGCAAAAGTGTCACTAAGCAATAATAAGCATTTTTTTAAAACTTTCAAACTAATATTTTAATAATACTTTGTAATATAAAAAAGTTATTAAATCAGAAAAGAATGCACTAGTAATGTTTTGGTTATTGCATTTGTAGATTTTTTACATGTGCACATTTAGATGACACCAAAGCGCCAAACAGTGAATTCAATAGATTCATTTATTTGTAAGCGTGTTCACTAGAAGTTAATAACGGATTAATGATAGATTTAGATTCATAGTTTTACAATTAGATCCACTACACTCAATGTATGGACGGATCATCTAAGCAGTTATCAGCATTTAGTTTGGTCGTGTTAAACTTACTGTTATTTCCTAATAGAGTGACAAGGGAAGTCCCTCATTCATTTACATTAAGCTCAGCTTTGGGTTTGACGATCAAATCAACACACACCCTCTTCCACATTGTCCCACAGTTCCTCAGGAGATGAACTTAAAGCCTGGCCATCCCCAACTGATCCTGATCACCGTGGCCTGAGGGCTTCATTGAAATAACTGGGCTTTAAAGACTCGCTACTTTAAGCTCCTATGCAGTAATTATGCATTCATGTGCGTAATTGGCATCCACGAATATGAAATGTTTGGTGGGCCCTTAAACACTGCATCTTTGGATGTCGCCCTTGTCGGACAAAGCCTGGAGGTGTTACCCCATTTCCATCAATTGAGAATGCTGGGAAGAGGTTGAAACGGCCTTGTGTTTACAGTAAACTTAGGGGAAAAATGCTGAGTGCTACTGAATTGCTCTTCACCCACGTATTAGTATCTGCCCCCCCAACTCCACATCCAGCCATCAATAGCTGGAGTCTTAATTAAACAAGCAGATGCAGGAGTGTCAATCATATACCCAGACAAGATTGTAGCAGCGTAATATATAATGTTCTGGCATTTTGTTCCCCTGACATCACTGTAAGTTCTGGAAATCACGTGAAAGAAATGCAGGCACAACAAATCGTCCACAACATAATACAACATGTTAATCCAAAACATGATACCTAAGAAGGCCATTTTGATGTCTTCTTGTATGTATTTTACTCAATTCTAATATTAACTCAAATCTATGCATTTCACTTTTTACTTCTATGACTTTACCTGCTGGTTTTATTTGTTGATATATACTAATATATCTATCCTTAAGTAACAGGTCAAAAAAAATGTAAATGTCAGAGCTGAAAAGATTATGTTTAATGCGACACGCAAAAAAAATTTAATTGCTTTTCATATAAATGATGAACATGTTTAAATACACACATGAAAAGTGAAGTATTGTAAAAATCTGATTTATATGTGAGAAACAGCAACAAAAAAGCAAAGACATTTATTTACTTCTGATCTGATTGCGTAACGTTTCGGCGAAATAACAAACAAATATTAACTCTCTCTTCTTTATCATTGATATGGGAAAAGGCCAGAATTATGCATGAATTTCAGCCCTAAATCAAAAGCCTCTTGTGGAAAAAAACAGAACTCAATTCCCACATCTCCACAGGATTTGCTTTGCCTGCATGGTGCCTTTGTCAAAAGCAGTATGTTATCTGAGTAACAGAAACAGCCCTGTAATCCTTTATGTGGCGGCACGCATAACTGTTAAAAGTCCCCTGATAGCCAGTGTGGGGGTGTTCTGTGTGCCATTGTCATTGAGCAGGAGCTCACATGGTGTTACCGTTGGGCTCTTTGTAATGTGGCCCGGGTTTTTTTGCATAAGCATGAGGCCAATCTGCTTGGATTGCTGCGCTTGGTAAGGGGCCTATAGGTTTTCAATGAGGTCTGTATTTCACTCACTTTCAACTGTTATGCTCCCAGCCTACATCTTTGAGCTCAGTATTAATGTTTTAAGGGAAGCTAGAGGTGTTGTGTTATTTTATGTAGGGTCGGCCTATTTAGACACCATCTTAAAGATGAAAAGTTGGGTTTCACCCAGCAATAGGGCTAATTTAAGTGAGTGCACAGAGAGGGAAGCTCTTTAATGGCTCTTTACTGGTAAAAATAGCCTTTTTATTGCATTTCCCTTTAAGCCAGGAGAATATGAACAAACATGCATTTAGTGGGTGTCATAGAGAGAGATAAAAATAATAGCAATGTCATTTGATGTTTTGTGCAGACAAAAAAGGGGGGGGGGGGTAGTTACAGCAGTCACAACAGACAAAACACTTACTTCTGCATCAGTGGCGATATCAGGGGAGAGTGTGTTCGGGAAAGGCTTTGTCAAACGTAGACTATGTATGATTTCCTTTAATAGATTGAGAGGACCAGACACAAATTCATTAGTGATTCCTGTAAGGGCCATCATGTCAGAAGGTTAACAGGAAGAGCGTCGGCCCTTGGTTCAGCGGTGACTGCCCAAGGCCACACAGAGAGTTTTCGCTCACAGTGAAACACATCTGTCTCTATCTGTTCTCACTTTGAATCCCTCTCTCTATTTCTTTACTTCTCTCGGTCTGTTTGTTCTCTCATATCACTATCAATACTTTATGTTATTATATAAATGTTGTTATTGTACATTCCAGTTAGACCATCACCAAACCAGCAATAACCACATCATCTAGCTTGGACCAGAATGGAAATAAGTGGAAGTTCTATTTTTACTTTCATTAGCGAAATACTTATCTGATGTACCTGATATCTTCTGGAATCTACTTGACATCCTCTGGATATGCCATCAATAATAATTTGATCAACATATTTACTTGATGATAATACTGTAATATTGACCTTAATATATAAATAATTGAAAAGCACCGCGTTACAAATAAGAGCAAAGGTCCATCAGTGTGTTCACAAAGAAACAGTTTCTTTCTTGTTCCTTAATTGAAACTTAAAAAAGTTTTTTTTGTCAGCAGTGATGTGTGTTGAAAGCGTTACAATTATTACCGTACAAATTCCTCACACTTCCCTCTTTGATGCCGAAATGTAACATGGAGTCATGCGCCATCTTCTGGTCAAATTGAAAACTGCAGAGAGTTGACGTTTACAGAATGTAACCATTTTGACCAAATGCCGTATTTGACGTCTTGATTCAATTATTGTTACTACTGTAAAGTACAACAGTACATTTATTAGTGATCTATTATTTGCTACATTGCATAGCATTTTTCATTTATTTTGGTGTTGGGGTTTAATAGGCTAACAGGTTAGTGATCATGTGATGTCTGATCACGTAAATAAATAAAAAAGTATTATATTTTATGTAAGAAAAGCTTGGAAAATGTTTCGTACCGCTTAACAAATAAATTAACTTTTAAAATGTAATCGCTCTTTTGAAATGCATTTTAAAATTAAATAAACCATACGTAAAATATTATAAAATAATTTGATTTAAAAATTGACTGAGCAAATATAGTGCACGGTATTTAATGATTGAACATATGATACTCATTGCAAGACTTTTATTTGAATATTTATTCTGAGTTTTGTCCCTATGCCCCATCCGTATTAAGTTGGCGAATTCAAGATGGCGGCCACCGTAGTTGGAAACGTGAGTTGTTCTGTACTTACAAAGAAAATAGTATTTTCTTGGTTTAGACGTAGAAATATCAAAACGCGAAAAGATGTTACCGTGTGCTGTTAAATTGTATGTGTTTTGGAAGCAAATACAAAAAGCACAACCGATACATTTGCACATGGGCTACCATGTAAGCTGCTCTGCTACATTATGTATATTTTCTGCCAAACATTTACCCGGCGTATTCATACTTTGTAGGATCTTATTGACAGTGACCTTCCTACTGCAGTGCGTCTACTAAACAGTCTCACAGAACAGGTTTGTACATTTACAGACCCGGAAAATGTCCTTGATGTCATCTAATGGATAGTGTCTATAAGTACCACGGTTGCATACTGTACAAAGATAAGAATGGGAATGTGTGTGTGTGTTGTCATGTTGATAGATATGATTTTATTTCAGGTGGCATCTGTAACTAGTCATGTCCGGGAGCTGATAACAAAAGTCCGAGAGAAGGGGTTTCAAACATCTAAGGTATTTTCCTATAATAATTAAAAAACAGGTACAGCTGAAAATAAAGACTTGAATGTGACAATTGTTTGTCTTTTTCCTCTAGGGTTTGTCTTTTCTGGACGTGAGATATCATCTTTTACTGTTTTACCTGCAAGATGTGACTCATTTGATCAGTTTAAAAACAGAGGGAGAAAGTCTAAAGGACAACAGCCCCATTCACAGGCTGGTCACCATTAGGACGGTAAGAATAGAAGCCCATCATGAGCAAATAAATACATCTGTGGGACATTAGACTGTCTGGAATGCTAAATGCTACATGCAGAAGTATTATTCGCGCACTCTCTTTCTCTCTGTTTTGTGTAGGTACTGGAAAAAATGCGTCCCTTGGATCAAAAGCTGAAATATCAGATTGATAAATTAGTGCGGACAGCTGTGACAGGCAGCCTCTGTAAGTGTTTTTACTCTGACATCGCAGTACTGGACTGAAGTTTTTGTCATCGCCAGATGTATTCAGAATTCAGATCCACAATCTCTGACATGTGATGGTGTTTTTTGTTCCAGCTGAGAATGACCCTCTACACCTCCGTCCTAATCCTCAGAATATGCTCAGCAAGGTAAAGCTCTTATGCCTATAAACAGGTAATCTGCTTGAATGAAAATGCTGAACTAAACCTGAATGCCAATTATGTACTGCTTATCCAGCTTAGTGAATCTGAGGAATCATTTGATGAGGATGGAGAAGGAAAAACAAAGGATTCTGGGAAAAATGAACCTCCAGCCAAGAAATACGTTCCTCCTCGAATTGCTCCAATGCATTATGGTGTGTTGTTCAATTTGATACTGCTTCATTACAACACATAGTTACACACAAAGGTTTTTAGGCTGCATTCACAAAAATATATATTTTCCAGCTGTTAAAGTGACTGTCCACACTTTCATTTTCTAAATGATGATTTTAGAATGTTCAGACAGTCAGTAAAATACTTTCTCATACAATATTTGAGAGTTGCTGACAAAAATGTAAAATATAGCCAATACTCATGTTTTTAAGGACGAGATGAATCCGATTTTCATCTGGATAAATTTGTAATAATATCTAAATTCTTGTGTTTTTGGTGTTGTAAAAAACACCTAATCTGAGTCACAGATACACTGGAGAAAAACTTACTGTCTTCCCGAAATGAATAATCGCACATAAAAATCTAATTGGGATTTGTTTCTTTGTTTCACTTAGTAAAATGTCATGCCATTAAGTTACAAATTACATGTGGAAATTATGACCCATTAAAATACATATCATTTTATTAATGGTTAATGTTCTTTCCCGAACTCTCCCTACGGCACTTAGAAGGGGATATGACGGAAGCAGACAGGCAAAAGGATCTGGTAGATAAACGGAGGAAAGCAGCACTCCGCAGCTCTGTCATCCAGGAGCTCAGGCAGCAATACAGCGACGCTCCTGAAGAGATCAGAGACCGCAGAGACTTCCAGACAGACCGGGAGCTTAAGGAAGATCAATACAGGTATAAACTGTAAAGCGTCATGTAAGACATAGACTTGCATGTATGAGCTGACAAGTTTAATTGTCTTCTATTCCTGTGTCCACTTTTAAGGGCAGCTCTTGTTGTTTTGTGCCTAGTATGATCAATTAGATATACATCAGATATGAGTACCTTGCAGACTACAGTAAATAGCATCAAATACTCAGTAAATATGCACTTAAAATCTTATGTGGCACTGACTTATTGCCTTTTGAAAATGTATCTCAAAAGGAAAAACTATGAGGAGTCCATGATGATCCGTCTGAGTATGACACGTGAGCAGAAGCAAAGGAAGAGGAGGTTGATGGGAATGTCATCACAGCTGAATAACATTGCACAATTTGGTGACATCACAGCTCTGACAGGTGGAGAACCACTGGTGAGCTGGACTGGCATCATTCTGCATGTCTTTTGAGAATTCTATGTTATTGTGACAATTTATACTTGCATTTCTATAGTGGAGGAAACGTATATGGGTCATTCCTACAATGAGGGAACTTTGGCTTTGAAACTCAAAATACATTTTTCTTTGCTTCATCATAAAACCTGTATGTTGAAGGTTTCGAAATGAATACAGGTCAAGCTTGAGCACTTAAACTGCATCATTTGTCGAAACATTTTAAACAAATTACTGACATGAAATGCTACCGTTATTGATAGACACATAGTCAAGTAATGATTATCATTTTTGTGATAACTTATTGAAATTTAAGACTGAAACAAACAAAAACAGACATTATACAGCCTATTGCAAAATGTTTTGTTTATACCCAGGTAAGTTCGAGTTTAGTTTGAGCATACTCTGAGTTTTGGCCTCAAGAAGATGGATTTGGAGCGGGTTTCATCTCCATGTTAACTTATGCTACACAGCTAACCTGCTCTGGAGCAGGTTTTATTCTGGGTTAGGGATCGCAAATTAAAACTGGACAAATCAGCTTCAGCAAAGTGACATATCTGTTATATATATATTTCTCACCCCAAAAAAATGGGGTTGCACTTGAGTTTACCATTTATTCTTAAAACATGAAAGGGACATCAGAAAACTAAACAATCACAAAAATAAATGTAAAATTAGCCAATTTTGACTTATTTCTGAGAGCACGTGACAGTAGCATTAAATTCACATAAGACTTCAAAACAGTTAAGGTATGTGGTGGTCGCATCATCCAGATGGATGCTGCACACTGGTGGTGGTTGAGGAGATTACCCCTTCCATGTAAAGCGCTTTGAGTACCAAGAAAAGCAGTATATAAATCTAATAATAGTTATCTCATTCATACAATTCTAGAACTTTCCCTACTTTAAAAGAGCAGTGTTCCATAAAGGATTTCCAGGTTGAAGTGGAAATGATTGAATTCCCGAGAGCATGTGAAGGCAGCCTTAAATGCAGACATGACCAACCTCACTGACTGCTTTCAATTTCGTTTTTGTAGGACGTTGATCGTCCTAAATCCAAGAAAAAGAAAATGAGTAAGAAAGCTAAAAAGAAAGGTACGTATAATTTTGTATTTAAATGTGCTTTCAAAAAAGAAACACTGCTTACACCTTTTTTTTCTACAGTTTTCAGGAAACACAAGTAGGATACCTGATATCAAGGAACTAAGTCGGAGATGAAGAAAATTATTTGTAACTTTCTCAAATAAATTTGACATCTTTGTTATTTTATCTATGGAGTCTTTCATTTCTGCTTTACACAGCTTCTGTACTTACCAGAACAATGAGCATTTGAGTTTTGCAATATTTTATTTTTGTAGTAATTTATGGCAAATCCTTTTAAAGTTTTGTTAAATCATTATGCACTTAACAAAAATGCTCTAGTCCAGAACGGTGAAAAAATTAAGTAAAAACCCCAGATCTCATTAAAGGAAACAATATGCAATTGAGTTTTTCCTTCTATCATAATGTAGTATGCAAACTATAACGACGTGTAGGGATTTTCCTCTAACTTGTGTTTCATAGGTTTAACCGCCAGTGATGAATGTACGTTCACTGTCACTTTTAGAATGAAAGACAATGTTCCATAAATGATTTCAAGGTTGAAGTGAAAATTATTGATTTCCGAGAGCATGTGAAGGCAGCCTTAAAGGCTCGTTTGGTGCCACAGAAATCAGACACTGCAGTTTTAAGTCCTAGCACAGTGCACACAATCCCCCAAAAATACAAGACACTTCCAAGAAATTTTTACACAATGTCTTTTATTTTTTTTCTAATTACAGACTCATGGGTTAAAAATAAAATAAAAAAGGAAAACATCTTTTCTCTTTTCTTCCACACCCCACTTCCCCCATCTGAAAAAAGGAAAACAAGAAACACACAAAACCTCTCCGCACAAATCCCCCTCCCTCCCCTGAAAAGCTCTGAACCCCTCCGTAAGTAACCGATACCTGCAGCCCACGCATTAGTGCTCCAACGGGCCCTAACTGCACCGTGCACTGAGAAAGACAAGGCCCTAGAAGAACCCTCCCCTTCAATGTCTTTCTGGTCCTGCCTCTCACTCACTCGCAATTTAAGCGGACACTGCTCTATCACGGCTCTGCCTTCATGACATAAATTTGTGTTCTGAATGTGTGCGGTGTATGCGCTGTGTGTGTGTCTGTGTTAACATGGGCCTGGTGCATCAGTATAATCATGTTATGAAAGCTCAGCGCTTGTTATTGTAATAAATGCCTCCCGCTGTGGGCCGGTGGTCACCCTGTCCCCCCCACACGGAGAGGATCGGGTGAGTGTGCATAGCGGGAGCAGATAGAGACAGAGACGCCGCCGAGACAGTAGGGGGTGCTGCGGCCACGGGAGGAGGGGTAGTCAGCCTCCACTGGTCTTGAAACCTGAAACGACAAGAAGTGGTCTAATACAAAGAGAGAGCAAGAGAGAGGGGGTGGGGGGAGCATAAGGAACAGAGGAAGAAAAAGATGATCGGGAATGGCGTATGGCAACATGAGATGGAAAAAGTTTAGAAAGAAATAAAAAAAAAACAGACCTCAAAAGAGCTCAGGCCATGCTATAGTACAATAGTCGTATGATGTGGAGATGGTTCAAGAACAATACAACTTAAAAACCATGGTGAACTATAAACCACTGTCGGAATACCGCAGGTAAAGGTGGTAATCCGAATGAGGGATGAACGGGAAAGAAACCAGTGCTTGGGGAAAGGGATTCCAGAGAGCACAGACAAATAATAGAAAATGATTCTCAAATAGCACAACTTAGTGAAAACAACAACATTCTTGCTACTGGAACTTTTACATTTTCACGGTACAATCATTAAAAAAAAAGTTAACATTGTTTTTTCAGTTGGCATATGTTGAGTGCAAACATGAAGGGGGCTGTTTGGTGAGAGAAATCACAGCCAGACAAAAGGACACACATCTGCAGCCTGAGATTACATCATCATCATCATCTCAAATTTAAACAAATGCCATCAAATCTCCCCAACGGCCATATTGTACCTTACCAGGGTGATCGCACCACCTCCACACGCACGCGCACACACAATCGCACACTGCGGCCAGTCAGTCTGTCTTTCCAGGAGATGCTCTTTTTTCGTTTTGTTTTATTTTTTCTTTTTTTCTTCTTTTTTTCCTTCCTTTTTTGACAGGGATCTTTATTCTTTTCTATGGGGACATGAGGTGATAATAAAGGGGGTTCATAGGGGGTAGGGAGGTATTAGTAAGGGGAGTACCACGATGTTGTTCGCCCTCGGCCCCTGGAAAAGAGAGAGAAAAAGAGGGTGAGTTCTTTTTTTGTGGTTGGTTTAAGACGACGGACACCAATTTTTGGGTATGGTGTGTGTTTGCAACTATGTATGATATACATTTTGACGTTATTTAACGGGCCTTACAACTTGGGAGGACAGAATGAAGGGTTATGCATAAAAGAATTTTCACTCATGTTTCAGGTATACACATATTCAAAGTACGAAACGCAATGTATACCCCCTGACTGAAAAGAGTGATTAATGCAACAATATATATAAATCCAGTGCAGTATACAATTTAATATAAAGGGAAGCTGAGGAAGATTATCCAACAGCAAAATGTGTGTGCGTTAATTCTATTCAAGCTTTATGTGGTCTAGTGTCCAGTGTAGGGGATAGTGAAAGCAGTCTCTCCCTCTTTCTCTCTTTCTCTGTAAGGGCGTCTCCTGAGGTCTCTGTAAGGGAGAGATTGTGGGGACATAAACACTCAAACACACACATACAATAACAATCACAGAACACACCAATCAGACACACACCGATATACATGTACATTCATTCAGACAGCCAGTGGCGCTCCATCACTGCACATCATTCTCACACAACCTACTCCAAGAAAAGCCTGTGTACTTTATGGCACAGAAACTTTGTTACTGGTTAGATACTAATATGGTCAATATCAGGCTGCAGGAATGAACCCTCCATTCTGGAAGTGAATACATTGTTATTCATGCAAGAGGAGTGAAAATGAAATAAAATGGCCTTTTAGAACCATACTTTCCTACTAAATAAAACAAACTTGCCTGTTTTCAAATTATTCTGAGCTGTGCTTGACATCAGTACCATGTATTAAAACGGCAGGCTTATTATCATGATCAAAACAACCTAGCATCAAATCTAGCCCTAACTCTAGACAACGTGTTTGGGATCAAAATAATTTGTAAATTAATTTGAAAGCCTTCGGTCACTAAAACAAGGCTGTTAATAAAAGAAAAAAAAGGTAGTTATTACCACAGTGCTTTAACTATTTGACTTATTTTTTGCCTAAAAATCTTACTAACAACCTAAAAATGTAAAAACCTACATCAAATTAGGCTGTTGATTATGATCAAGGTCTCTTCTATGATTCCATCCAGAGAACAACAGGCTGTCTGGCAAAAAAAAACTTATTTGGAATCCAAGTTGTATCAAAACCTTGTAAGGTGCCTATATAGTAAGAAACCAGCAGTGACCTGGCAGTATGTTATTGTCAATTCAGTCATGATGACATCGTTTTAATCCATGTTAACTTGAGTCCTAAATTGTCTGCATAATACTCAATTTACCCCAACCCCTTATTACCTACATATTTCTAAAAAATATGTTTTGAGATACTACATTGGAGAGGTGCTTACTGACTTCCAAACCTATTAAGGACGAGGGATCATGTCATGCTCATAATCCTACACCGCAGGACGATCAACTGATGAGATGATGACCATGACCGGACATGTGTTTAATGGTTTTGGTAATTCTTCCTCAGTTTCCCTTGTAACATTATGACACACAGGAGTTTGTACAGAGAGTGCACATTACAAAGTAGTCCCTCTCATCACATTAAAGTTCAGGCATAAAAGATAAAGGCGGCAGTAGGGGTCGGAGAAAAACGTTACTAAATATAACAACGTGATGTCTTTGGAGCAAATAAGGCGGAAGTCCACTGTAAGAATGGTGTAGCACCCGGACCTTTAACAGATGGCAAACCCCACACGAGAAAGAGAGAAAACCAAATACATTCAGCCCTGTAGGACTTAACTGCAAGATAAATGGAATACATTTTTAGGACGGTCTTTCTCTGCATCTGCTCTGTACAGCAAATGAGTGGCAGGGAGAAACAGTGCTTTCAATTTACTATCCCGCAGTGGTTCCCAGAACCCGTCACGGTTTACACTTAAGAACATGTACATACTTCTGTAAATATGCACAGTTTGTTAGCCAGACGGACGCGCTTGATGCTTTGCACGGGACTCATACACGAATATTGGTAAAATAACCGCTCTTTTAATGTTTGTGTTGGATGATTTTGTCAAATGATGTGGCAATGCGTTTAACATACAGCACCAATGAGTCATGTTTAATTGCTAGTATGTACTTATTTTAATGTCTGACAGCAGAATACATCAATGAGATTGGCTTTACTGGACACTCAGAACTGTCACATATTGTATTTGAATACTACTAAGAGTAGAAGCCAAAGTACCAACACTAGTCTGACTCGGAGCGCAAACATGTTGCGATGACATCTTAAATATGCTAACTGGTACATCAAGAATCGATTCTGAATCGGATCGTGAGGGAACAAACGATTCCCACCCCTAGAAGGCAGACTTTCATACGCTTTAACTATAAAGTGTACTTTAAGAGAATCAAAAATGCTTTAAAGGTAACAAGCAAGAACAAAAAGAAAACTAAAATCCTTTAAAGAGAGCTTTTTTCCTATTGTTTTGTTCATGTTTTTAAAGTAATTGCATGCTGTTATAACACAGTCCTGATGTTAACACAATTATAAAACATGGCACAATACTTTCAAAATGAAACTCAAGGTTAAGAGACAGGACAAACCAAGGACAACATTTTGAAAAAAATCAACGAACAAAAAAATGTGTCTTAACATTTAAACTCGAAAGCCCACATTTGTTCACGTAAGCGCCACCAACTCTTTTTGTCAGGCATTGTCATGCGTAATGTTGATGTGTACAGAGAAATCTACTTTCTGGATGATCTACATGACCACTCTCTCTTCGAAAAACTTGTTTTAATAAAATCACAAAATATGAGGGCCTTGTGAATACTGGTCAACTACTACCAACCATAAAATCATATTCTGTCTCCCCCTCACCGTTTCACATAAGCACTCTCTGTCAAAATAAAACCTGTGTGTCAGTAAGTGTAAAGTGTGTGGGATGGCGTGGCACTCACCTGAAGGCCCGTCCTCTGCCTCTGGGGGGTGTGTACCCACTGTAGTAGCGTGCTCGGGACGAGAAGTTTCCTCCCCTTGAGCGGAAACGAGCACGTGGAAAACCGCGGTCTGTGGTGCTAATGCCAGGACGATTCGTTCTCTTGGCGCCAACCTATAAAAAAAAAGTATATAGAAATGTATATAGAAAGTTGTAAATAATCTCCCCTACACTATCCCTCCAATATTAACTACTTGAGCCAATAGTTTTTTCAGACTTTTGACAAGATTTCGCCTATTAAAACACCATTCTCGACCATTGGGAATGGACATGTACGCAGACGTGTTTCATTGCTATTAGCAAATAAGCATGTAATGTCGTCGTCTCACCTTAATCTGCCTTCCTCTGAATAAAGACTCATCCAGTGCCATTGCCGTCCTAACAGATTCCTTGTCTGCAAACTCTATATATGCAAACCTGAAAAATATAGAGATTTGTTTAATCAATGCAAAAGGACCAAAAAAAGTCGCTTACTATAAAAATACTATGACGTAAATATCTAGAAACATGCATCAAAATTGAGACACCTATAGATTAGATTGTACTGTAAAAGACTCTCAGTTCAAAAGCAGCTGTGATTAAAGCATTACATCAAGTGTTACACCACGCAATTAAAACGCTAGCAAATTATTAATAGGAACAGTATGGAAGTATGGTGAACCAGATTAACGCAGCACCAGAGAACAGTCTTACACCTACTATATACCGTATGCTTAGCTGCCATATTTATATATACAAGTGAAAAGACTATACAAAATCACTGCCAACACTGCACAACCATATTTCCAAACTATCCATTTGTCACAACTACAGTTCAGTCTGTAGAAACAAGTGATGCATCACCGCATTAAAATCTGTAGCAGCCAGTCCACTGCACAGAAAGAACCTGAAGTTCATTTTGTTCATGCATTATATTAGTTACCCTTTAGGGTGTCCGGTAAATTTGTCACACAAGATGGTGACTCTGTTTACAGAGCCACAGCCATGGAAATGTGCCTCTAGCTCTTCTGCTGTTGCACCGTAATCCACCTGCAACCAAGACATTACCATCATTCATGTAAAACAAAGGAAATTATTTTAAGATAAATATATGAATGCGACTTGTGACTGATTAACAGCTATGTGAATAAAGAAACGTACATTCCCGACGTAAATAGACCTCCCATCAGCTTCCATCTTTTCTTCAATAGACATGATGACAGGGCCGGCTGTAAATAGAGAAATCAATGTTCAACAATGTTATTTTTACGCAGAAATGTTCAACTAAAACATTGCACAGTTAAATGGCCGAAATCTGGGTTATTTTCTTTCCTAGACAAAATATGTCTGTTGACCTCATAATCCTGTACATAAGGTTATTCTTTCCCCTTTAATGCAGTCCCCATTGATCAGAACTGTCTGTTCTGCAATGTGCTCTCATTTACTTTTCTTGTGCCTTAATCTCCCTCATTCATCCTGTCACACTTACCAGGTGGAGGACTGAGGTTCATTTGTTTTTCCACCTCGTTCTGTAGCTCCTTCAGTTTCTCTGCCTCCTCCTCCATCTCTCTCACCCTGGCTTTTATTGCCTCCAGCTCCTGAAAAGCCAAATATAAAAAACAATATCATCCAGATGTATAATAAACATTTAATGAATACTTTAATTTGTAAATACTAGGCGTCAAATAAAATCCATAGGTTTGCTATGCATAAAAGACTTATTTCCCAGAATGCCCAAGTATTCATTTTTATCAGGATCATGGACATAGCACGTGATACACCCGGAGCTCTTTTAAACAGCCATTTATTGCTTTTCAACACAGACTGTCCATTCAGCAAGACGCCACTGCAACACATTTGTGGATGTTAAAGTCGGGCCACCCCCTATGCATGATGCCATCAATGTACACATGACAAAGCAAACACACTTTCACGCGCACGCACACAGATTCGGCAGTGCTGCATTGCAGGGCAGTGGGCAGATTCGCTCTCGAGCCCGTCTAAATGAACACTGCACGCATGTGACGGCCCCTTTTACGCAGTTTGATCCAATTTAACGATATTAGTACATGTCATCAATACTACAGTCAACCGTATGCAAACAATCGTATGATTAAAACACCCACTAATATAGCATCAATTTCCGATTAAATAAACGAGACGTGCATGCAGCATGAAAATTCATGACCTACTCTTGCTCCAGTAATGTCAGTGTGTATTGGAAAAGAGATGGACCAGCCCAACCTCATTGCACCGCACCCATGGAAACCAGCACACCGTCTCCATCCCAAAACCGCCAAATTAGCAAAGCATTTCCGCACATTTATCATAAATCATAGTATCGCGGTATAAACACTTGCGAGTTAAAACTCCAGTAGATACTGTTCACCGAAACCTCAGCGGTTTACGTTTGTTAGCATATCAAAGCTGTTCAAAAGCTAATAATTAAGTGCATTTTTATAAACGATACATTTCGAATTAAGAGCTTATTCTATATCATAGGCCAAAACCGACCCGCGTCTGAACACGCAGTCACCAACACGACTTACTTTTGCGCACCAAAAACGCACTTGCTGTCAACGTCTAACATCACCGATAAAAAAAGAGGCGTGTTTACCGTGAGCAGTCTGCTTTTCTGCGGATGGACCCACACTGCTGCGGCTAATGGCGGCCGGTCCTACCCTCGCCCCTGTATCTTACATCTTCCGTCTCGCATTTTTTGCGATAAAGATTTCCCCCCGCTAGGTCGACAGATCTGGCGCAGAGGAACCCAAACCGATGTTGCGCCAACATGGCGGCCACCACCACGCATGTCACTCACTAATTCTACTGCACTGCGTGAGCCACAATGGCGGACAAACCGACCTGGCGAAACTGGTTTCGCGTTCACATTTCTATTGGGGTCTCTGTTTGGAATGTACATATTTCTTTCAAATTACGGTTTGGGGCAAAAGTAAAATGTAATGTTTAGTTTTCATTCGGCGCTAGGCACAAAACCGAAACTGAATGTTTTAAGTATACTACGTCCTTCACTTACCGGATCTTCAATAGCGGCCTCACCCTCGTCTAATCCTGGTTCCTCCTCGACGCCTGGGTCTTCAAGTTCTGAGTGACCCGGGTCAGAGTCCAGAAGAGACTCTTCTGCCAGTCCGTTACCGAACTCCGCCATCGCCTAGTTTACGATGGTCCGACGCGCCTCGTGGCTCTACTACAGGCCGCGACTCTCACGGGGGGAGCGCGAGAGAGGGACAGGGGAGGGAGTAAAAACGGCGGAAAACGCCGCTCACTTAAGTTAAAATAGGAATAAAAGCCCGCCTCGTTCCGTCTGGTGCTACGTGTCCTATAGCGAAGAAAACTCACTCTCTTCCCGAAAGTAAATAGATGTCGGATAGTCAACACCTTGCAACCGTCTTACAACTCTATTTACAATTGACGACAATTTCAAAAAACCAACTGGGTATTCTTCACGAGAGCTCGTGTGTTCCAGAACAGAAATGGAAGCCGTAGGCGGGAATTCAGGGCACTGCAGGCGCACTTCCTAGAGGTGATTGGACGATTTCGTCGTTTAGCCACGCCTTCTAAACATATCGATGTTTGCGATTGGAGTTTTATTCAGGGCATTTCCCTGCACTCACTACGTAGACTTTACAACAGCGACGGTGATTCGACGAAATTAATGTCAATCGCAGCTCACGCACCACCTTGAATTGCAACGGCATGGAACTACTATGAATGCACGCTGGAGATCTGTAAAACCACATCAGGCCACCAAATAGTGGATGTGTAGAAAAATTAATATTAATATTAAATAAAAAAAGCACTTGGTTATTTTTAGTCGCACGCCCATTACACAACACAAATATTTTTTGACAAGATGTTGGACAAAGGGTAAAACATATTGCTGCTCGTGCTATGGTCTCTTGTATCAGTTTTATAGCTGAGCTGAAAATGCAAGTGAACAGTAGGCCCTGTATGGATTCACACATGTAAATTATGAACCAAAATTCATGAGGTTATCTATAAAAGGAATGGAAGCATTCATTCATGAATTTAAGTTTATTTATTTTCTGCATAAGAAAAAATGAGAACCAACACAAAATGAAGGTACAAATGAGGGGAAAACAAGCTTCATCAGTATTCTAATTTTTCATAACAAGACTGCCACCATTATCGTTCAATATTCATATCAATAACATCTCTAAATTTGAGATGCCATTAAAATCGTTATCAATAGTAATCAAAACAGTGATGAGAGTACTGAAAAAAAAATAGTAAGTACAGTTATATAACGAGTGATAATCAAGTGTCAATGGAAAAAGTGAAAAGATAATATAAAAAGCATTTCTCCATGTTCTACCTTTATACTCTGAACAGTGCAACACTGTGTGATCCCACATCCTGCACTGCACTACAACCCAGTCCATGTTCATTTATGAGCTACAACTTGACACTAAAATGTAACAAAAGTAACTTGTATTTGCTGAGATATACTGAAAGAAAAACTTCAAGTGTTCCAAGTTGACTTGTCTAAAATGTAATTACATGTAGCTCATGGTTAAACCATGGACTAGTTCAAAGTGTCAAGGCAAGGGAGTTCCGTTATGGTTTGCATTATGAACGCTTCCAATCCAATGCTTTTTGGTTTCTTTAATGAGACAAAGCAAGAGAAAGAATAACTTTGGAATATCATTTTCTTTATATAGTTCATTAAAAAAAATCTTTTTTTAGTTTAGCATTTTGTTAAAGTATTAATAGTATCAATAACAGTAAAATACAAAAGAAAACCAAAAAAGAAAATCATCTTTAGTATTTCGTGTCCTTAAAATCACACCTCCTGTTGACCTGATGAATAGTTTACAGGTCCACTAAGGAACCTTTCCTCCTCTCCTGGCAGGTTTTGAAGAAAATAATTTCATCCAGCTCAGTACGAGCATGCAGTTTGCAACACAAAATGCTTAAAGAACATGAAAAAATGACAACTCTCTCCCATACCTCTAAATGATTTTGCTTTTACCATAAATAAATGAACTTTGTGTTTTTCTATTGACAATATGGGGTTATTCTCTAACAAATTTAAACGATCAGAGGGTATAAAGTATATAATTTCGTTGTTCCACAAATTCATATAAAATTGGGAAAGTACAGACTTTGGCTTCGTGCACAGCGGCTAGGTCTGATTCATTTTTGTCCATGTGCTATGCTAATCCTTTAAAAATAACATGAAATGCTGATTAATACTTCATTTTAATTAGATGAAGAATCATAAATTCGCCATACAACAAAATCGTTTTTATGTGGAACAAGAAAACTTTAAAAACATGTTTGAGATTTTAAAAGCGTCAAAGTGCTGTATAATGACCATCTGACATCTTTACCTCTCAACTAGAGTTCTGCTGATGAATATAGGATTGTCATGATGGTTTGGTTTAAAAAATAGCATCATTGTTAACTTCCTCGTTTTGTGTGTCTGAATTATGAGACTCTCCCAAAATCTTCATATTCCACAATTCTCAGCCATATTTGTCATCCTTATTATTTCATTACCATTAACTGTTAGTACAGTCTAGACATTTCGTCCAACATAACCTGAACGTTTAATGAAAAATTCTGTTTACAGAATAAATTGCTTTGAATTAACAGGATGACTTAAAATAAATCAGCTTAGAAACGCCGCCTCTACATAAGCTTTAAAACAGGTTTAAGACCACCCTGGCTGAAGCAAAAACAGTACCAGATAATTGACAACCTAGAGCACTTTGGTTGAGTTTTTGGGTGTGTCATTACAACAGAGTCTCCCAATCAAATAAAGTGTTTTGTGTAAATGCCAGTACATTATTACCCAACATTATAGGATCTTAAACTGAGATGATGTTGTGAAAGATGGACCATAGTCACATAAGCATTAGCATGTCCATGATTATCATTTCAGTAGATTATTTATAGTAAAATTATGCTGTGGCACAGGTCATTAAAAGGAGCCCTGTATGCAAAGACTCTACATAACAATGTCTTGCTGATATCCAAGGAGAGAGCGAAGATGGCCAGAGCAATCTGGGCCCACTTCAATCTTAGAGCCTTGAAAAACATAGCTTAAAAGTCCAGCACCCATCTTCTGTCTACTGAAAGCCAACAAGTCTAGTGGGTCCGCAAACTGCACCAGCTTTAATTCATTCTTTAGCTGGAGTTTCTAGCTGGTGATGGAGAAGAAGACTGGATTGCAAGACCAGTAGACCCAGTACCAGATCCATTGCTGACCAACGATGCAAGCTGACCAAAGTTAGTGGTTTTCAAGGTGGCAAGATGCCGCGGCGAGAAGACGTGGTCACGTGCTGCAGCCCTGGATTCAAATTCAACCCCGCAGGCCTCGCACTTGCCTCTCAAAGTCTCACGGCCTGTTGACTGGTTGACAGTATATGATGAAGGTTCCATAACTGTCAGTTGTACAGGTTTGGGAAGGATGGGACGGTTGGCTCGAAGGGCATTGTATTGTAGGTAGCTGCTCGAGCTTACGTCTATCTTCTTAGAGGGGTCACTTGGATTAGGGGACTGTAAAGGAGGTAAAGCAAAAATATAATGTAAATTTTGTTTTTTTCTTACAGAAGAACTAAGAAAATGTTATCGACTTCAGTAAAACAAAGTGTACAAAGCCTAAATGTAAAAAGATATTTTAAAGAATGTTGGTAACCGTACATTCACTTCTATTATACAGACACAAAACCATGTGAATGGATACCGCCGTTGTTTGGTTACCAACATTCTTCATTATATTTTCTTTTGTGTTCTGCATAAGAAAGTCATACAGTTTGAAATGACAAGAGGATGAGTAAATCATGACAGAATTTTCATTTTTTAATTTCCATATCCCTTTCATCCAATTAAAACGTATTAATGAAATTAAAAACTAAATCAAATCACTAGAACTAATACTAATAACCATTCATTCCATCTTATTTTGTCTATTATACATAATACTTTTGACTTCTTTAAAAAAATGCCATGATGGCAAATAAAATGGACACTATGATCAAAGTTTTGCACAGAGACAATGTTCTCACCATCTTTTCTTGTTGAAGCCGCCAGCGTTTCTCCTTGGCACGTGTGTTTTGGAACCAGATTTGCACAACCTTTAGTGGAAGCCCAAGCTCTGTCCCTACCGCCTCACACTCCAGTGCATTAGGATGAGCGCACGTCTCATAACATGACTGGAGAATGGACAGCTGAAGACCATTCAGGTGAGTTCTGGGTCGCCTTGGGGTGAAGTTCTGCTGTATGTAACTCGTTTCTTTTTGGCTTGGAGCAGAAGGCGGTGTAACCGCCACGGGGGATGGCATGGTGGTGATGGTGGGTGTTGGCCGCGGGGCGCTTAGGCCTAATTGTTCTCTTGAAAGTGTGTTTATCTTGAACGGACCTTTTTGGGACCAGTATTTGAGCCCATTGTGTTTCTGAGATGCCAGGGCAGAAGATTTGTTAATTGGCGTAGTGGATGATTTTGGCACCGTGCGGTTGGTAGACTTAACTTCTACTTGGTAATCAGGATCGTCTTCATCTGTATGATCAGACTCCACCTTCCTTTTCTGAGCAGATCGAGATGCGGGAGTCCCACTGACCAAGAGAGGAACTGCAACTGGTGTAGCTACCGCCTTGGGAGCTATTTTAACCATCGTAACCGGGGTTGCTTCTGCTTTGATCTTGTGTGCTATTAAAGAACTGGCGGACACAACAGTGAAGGAGGGCATCTCATTTAGTCTACTTGTACCTTGAGTAGGGGTTTTCACAGGTTCCTTGACTTCCTCTTTCACTATTTTTGGCAGTACATTTCCGGTTTGGGTTTTTCCAGAGGCCCAACCAGTAGAGGGGCTTGGGTTTGGTTTAGGTGGAGATGAGAATATGGGTTTAGTGAGTGGCCAAGTGAACTTTATTAGTGGTTTCCCAACAGCCGCCAAAGTGCCATCGCTGATAAACCGAACTTCTCCCTTTCGCTCCCTGGCCCTCATATTTTGGAACCAGATCTGAACCACTTTCTTCGGAAGGTTAACCCACTCGGATATTTGTTCAAATTCATGTTTTCCTGGATTTGGATCTTTAAAATAACATCCGTAGAGAATATCCAGCTGGTCGGCATGGATGATGGTCCTGGACCGTCTCATGTCCCTGAAGCGTCGTACTTTTTGCCTCTTTTGATCTTGCTCCTTTTCTTGCTCCTTCTCTTTTTCTCTTTCCATGAGTGTACTAACTTTCTCTGCCGCCCTCATGTACACAGTGCTAGTCTTAGCCAAATTATTGCGATTAGTACTGTTATTGGAAGATGGGATTGCGGTGGCAGAATCTGGCTTTACCTGAACAACAATAAGACCTCCATCTCCAGTAACACCAACATTTGCTGGTCTCAGACCCAGACCATCAAGCAAATTACTTTTCTGTACAGACCGGTTGTTGGTTGTAGATACAGGTGAAATAGTAGAGCTGTGGTTTTTCCCAATGCTTAGGTCCAAAGCGGCCTCACAATCATTACCATTAGATAAGTACGAGCTGGTGGCAGATGCATTAAGGGGTTCAGAAAGTACTGCTGAATTTCTGGTAACTACTCGAGTTTTTGAAAAGGCTGTCACTTTAGCCCGATCTCCCTCTGAAACACCAACCCCAATAACTGAGGAAGGAAGCGAAAGTACATACGGGCTGTATAATTGGGTAGAAAGTGGCGCCAATGAAAGAGACAGGGGCAGTGGTTGCAAGATCCCAGTTGGAACCCCCTGATGATCAACTGCAACTGAAAGAGGAGTTGGAGGGTCTGTTTGTTCCTCCAACTGAAGATCTAAATCAATGTCTTGTTTCTCCTGCTTGACCTCTACCTCTTTGTCAATCTCACTCTCTCTCTTTCTTCTCTTTGCACTCGTTTCATCATCATACTCATCCTCTGCATCCGAGAGAAAGACTGTGGTTGAACGAAGAACCTTTCCACCACCACTGGATTTTTCACCCGCCATCTCTACCTGTAAAGGTTGTTTGACCGGGCTACCCGATTCTTCCTTTACAGAACTACTTTGACTCTCTTCATCAGTCACGATGACAGAGGTGTAAAACTCTTCATTTTCAGAATCAGATGTCAACAGCAACTCTCTGGGGCTTGCCTTACCAATCCTGTCCCTGTGTCTTTCTGCACTATTGGATAAGTCAATCGCATGACTGCCTGAAGCTGGTGGGCTATGTCCGTCTTCACTCTCGTCGATCATTAAATTACCTTCTTCATCCTCCAGACTTCTGTCTCTCTCATCATCAAAGCTGTCTAATCTCTCTTTATCTTTGACATGCCAGGCATCTAAGAACCATCTGCGTACCTCCTCCCCAGTTAGACCCACCTCCCTGCCGAGGGCTTCGCAATCCTCCCGCTGTGGACTTGATGTGTCAGCATCATCTCGTGACTCTAGGAAGGCCCACAGAACCTGAGACTGGAACTCAGTGAGCAAAGGACGTCCTGAAGACAAGAGGGGGTATGCTTTAGCCATCCTATAGCCTGAAGATCGTAAGGCAAGGTTAGTGTTACGAAAGGAGCAGTTAACAGGACCAGAGCTGTTAACAGTATGCTTATGGCTGAGATCATGGCTTGGATCAGAAAGCACTGGAGATCCAGATGCCTCGATTACTTTTGAGCTTGAATCTTCCTCTTCACTTCGCTTTTCACCTTTTGTCTCAACTTCCTTATCACTTTTTATTTGCTCTTTTTCGTCACACATCGTGCCATCGTCAACCATTTCTTGTTTGTTGTCACCATTATTACAGAACTCTGTTTTCACACCATCACTTTTCAAGTCCTCTTCAGATTTCAGTGACATCGCCAGATCACAAGGCTCAACTTTCATCTTGCTTGTTACTCTCAAGTCTGCACCGTTATTGGGCTCCTCTGAATTCTGTGGAGTAGTAGTTGTTGGGATGCCAAAAGCAGCCCACTGACTTTGTAAGCCACTGAGTCTTTGGGCCAAAAGAGCCTGTTGTGCGGCACTCAGACCCAGCACTGGCACAGCCTGCTGCAAAAGCTGATTTGGAGAGTCTGAATTCTGACCCTGGATTTGGGTTTGCAGCCCATTCAACACTAGGGGCATAAGCATCTGAGGCTGGGGTATAAGCTGCGGGGTTGCAGCCCCCGGCGTTGCAGATGCCCCAGTTGTAAAAAGAGAAGGAAGAATGGAGTGTGGAACAGAATTTGGGCTGGAAGTCAAGAGAGTGAGAATAGCAGACATCGCTTGTGCAGAGGCCACAGGAGAAGAAAGTAATGAAGGAGCTAACTGAGGCTGCACCTGCTCTCCGTCTTTGGTCGTTACTGCTGATGTAGTCAGGTTTGCTTGGGTGACACAATTGCTGGTGGAGGCGTTAACTAACTGTGCAGTGCTTCCAACGGTAGTCACAGCCAAGTTTGTAACCATGGTTCCATTTCCTGTATTCGCAGTGGAACTTGGAGTAGCGTTCCCGGCACTCCTGCTGCGACTCTGGTGCAACACAGATTTTAAATGACTTTCCAGGGTGATGGCATGATTGTAAGAGACACGACAGACAGCACACTGGTATGGTTTGTTGGAGACATAAGGTCGAGCGAGGAAAGGGGTTGAGTCATTTTCTTTCACTGTCCCTGTTCTCATTCTCTGAATATGGGTGGTTGAATTATAATGAACACTTAAAGCCGTTCTTGTGGGAAATGACTCCAAACATGCATTACACTTGAATGGACGGTTATCACGTTTGGAGGGGACGCGGTTTGTATTACTGCCACTGCTTACAGAAGCCTCTGGTGTTTTTGCAGATTGATCCACATTTTCCTGATTTGATTCCAGGCCCCCTGCATCAGTCTCCTGATTTTTCAAACCCTCCAGCTCTTCATCCAGCTCCATGTCCTGAGAAGAACCATCATTGTCACCTGCATCTGTAGATTCACTCTTATTTAGGGCAGCCATTGAGGGGGACTCTGTGTTCTCTAAATTCATCTGCGGTGATGTGACATCTGATAAATTGATGGGGAAAAAAAATCACGTTAGTAAGCTTTTCGCTTAAAATGTAAGTTGCAAATAAAGAAGAATAAACATTTAGCTGCTAATAATATGAGGGATAGTTCACCCCAAAATGAAAATTCAGTCACCATTTACTTACCCTCTTTGTATTTAGAACCTTTATGACTTACTTTCTTCCGCAGAACACAAAATATATTTTGAACAATGTTGATAACCGAACGGGGGCACCCATTGACTTCTATTGTATGGACACAAAACCAATGCAAGTGAATGGCTGCCATCGCTGGTCGGTCAACAACATATCAGATCAAAATATCTTCTTTTGTGTTCTGCGGAAGAAAGAAAGTCACACATGTCTGAAATGACAAAAGGGTAGGTAAAATATGATAGAATAATCATTTTTGAGTGAACCACCACCTTAATACATAAAAATGGAACTATGCATGCTATTGCAAAGCTTAAAATGCAGGAGACATCGTGTCAGTTTTATGCATTAGATAAAGGGGTTGAAAATCTTTTGATGTACAACTTTATTAATTAAAGGGATACTTCACCCAAAAATGAAAAGTCTGTCATCATTTATTCGCCCTCAGATTGTTCAGAGTCTGTATAAATGTATTTGTTCTGCTGAACACAAGACATTTAGAAGAATGTCAGTAACTAAACAGATCTCATGCCCCATTGACTCCCATAGTGGTTATTTTCCCTACTATGGCAGTAAATGGGGGATGAGATCTGTTTGGTTACTGACGTTCTTCCAAATATCTTCCTTTGTGTTCAGCAGAAAAAAAATGTATACAGACTTGGAACAATCTGAGGGTGAGTAAATGATGACACAATTTTCATTTTTGGGTGAACTTTCCCTTTAATAACATGGGACTCTTTTCAACCATCACTTCAGTCAGTAGGAAGACGTCATATTTACAGGGGACAACAGTCTTTCTCTTGCAGTAAACCACAGGTGCTTCATTGCCATGGAAACTACTGAAGCAAGGTGGTCACCAACAGTCAACTGTGAGTCCGGTGGTGCATAACCTAAGCTTAGTATCACATTGGACAATGTCACATATATAACAATGGAACTTTGGATCTTAGTGGTGGGATACAATGTTGAACTACTTTGACAAAAATGCAAAAACACATTTTTTGTATTATAATACTTACCTGCATCATTAAGGGCTTTGGGTTCTTCATCTTCAGCAACGGAAGGGTGTTTGAGAGCAGCCTTGAGAGTGTAAAGGGGTAACCAATTATTTTAATTCATTAACAAAACATTATTGTGAAACTGTTTCACAATAACTTGTCCACGAGTCAACAAATGTTACTACTTTGTTAATATCTTAAAGAGGCAGTGCCACTTAACTTGCATAACAATTGTGTCATGTTATTGTTTCATATTTTTGATGCTGTTATTTTATTTTAGTTTACTTGACTATTGTTTCATGCAGTTATGTGTGTTTTATTGGAACTAACCAGAACTGTGCTGCAACAAACAGACAGTACATCATAAACATGAATTTTGAATATTGACAACCTTACAATATCACAGTATAATTATATAAAATATAATTTACCAAATATAAATTTGGAAAAAGTGGAATCCACCTTTGTAAATATACTCACAATATCCAGTAACTTATCAAGGCAAGCAGGGAGGACACTGTGTTTGTCCGTAAGGTGAAATGAGAGATTTGCGCGGTCTGGTTGACTTTCTTGGCATAGAGGACATAGCCACATTGACCCCCTGTTGCTGTCACCCCCCAGCGTTTCTCCTGGCTCCTCCTGAAACCAAAGTGGTATTATTATGCACAGTAATATTTTATCATCATCTATAAATCATATGTACAATACAATAAATAATGTATTTTATTATTTATTTTTATTTTAAGTACATAAAACCAATACAACATTTTTAATTGCTATCTAAAAACTTAAATTATTAACACCTTATAACAGACGATATCCTTTTTTAACTATTTTTTGTATTTTATATTTTGCAGTCCAAAGTACAATGTACAGTTGATATCCAGTAGCGATGTAACAATACACTCAGCTCACTATTAGATTCAATACACAATACTGGGTTCATATCACAATATTTTGAACAAAATTTACAGTTAAACTGAAATTCAAGTAAAAGATTTCCAATCATAACGACGATTCACAATAACATTTTTGCGGGCATCCTTATGGAACTAATAACATTCTCAGTTAACTGAAAATAAAACAACAACAAAAAAAAAAAGAGTTAAGAGGCTTAACCCTAAGAGAGAACTTCCTAAAGCAGTTAAGTACAACTTGACGCATGTCACATGCTGTGGCAGCTCAACCAATAGAATTAAATGACAAATATCACCGTGGCTCTACAATACATATCAACATATCTTTGCACTTCAATATCAGATCATATATTTGATCATCCAATAACAAAAAATAAATAAATTATCCTATTAATCCACCACACTGCTTTAAATAAAAAAATGCAAGACAGTATCTGGATATCTTTTAACTTCACATCCCATTCATCTATTTAAATATGTTCTTAATAAAGTTTGACACCGAGACTAGTTATTTATATAGGCCACACAATCTGTGCTACGCACTTAAAATTGTACTCCATGCAAGGCATAAAATCTGATTCAGTGTTGCAGTTCTGTTCTTTCTGCTTTAAGGAGGAACCATCTAGACACAACAAATCTAGACCACTGTTACCGTGGCCTGTTTATAATTTTCTGCTTTTAACTGCATCTCGCAATACTTTGGTTGTTATCATCTTTGATTAACATGGGACACCTCAGGAACACCACGAGTACGCATTCATTTATCAATTCTGCAATATCTGGGCTATTTACCGTCAGTGGAGGCCTGTATGTTGACCTTGACTGGTCTAAAAATATGCTGATGTGTGTAAAACAATAATGTGCTCTTTGTCAACATGTTGTTGCCCCTTGTGAATGATATGACATGGGCTGTAAATAACAGATAATGGGTGCAAACCCCCAGGGAGATGCTCGTTCCAGTAATGTCTCTTTAAAACAATAACCCAAATAAATAAATCACAGATTCGTCGACAGCAGGTTGAATTAAGCATCTTAATTTCGAACCAGACGACTTCGTTTTGCTTATGCATGCAAAAGAATGATAGTCATACTGTTTTCGCAGTCCACTGTCAAGTAATGTAACGTTACACACATCAAATGCCAACAGTGCTTCAATGCCACGCCAATTAGCTTCCCTGCTAGACAGAAAACATGCACTGAATTCACAACACAAGTAATATCAACTTGTCCTGAAAGTCAAAGACAGACAAACCCACACACCGCGGGACGCAGTCGTTTAGTTGCAAGCTAATTCGTCTTCATATAGCCGCCATAACACTTGATTATTTCGTTAATTAATCCACATCCTAATTAGCAAGACCCGTGTGCAGTTGTATCAATTGGAAACGGAGAGAGCTTTAGCCTGCCTCGCTAACGCGCACACTCATACACACTCCAGTCTAATCATGACAAATACCCCATTAAAGTGTATAGCACCGCAGTCTGGTGCCCTAATTACACCCTGTTCCAACTTTGATCTGGGCAACGAGGGTGATTTTCGCGTTCCCTTACTTAAATGCAGACGTTAAAACAAAAGGACACTTTTTCCCCCGTTAAACATTCGTGGCACTTCACATGGCTAACCAAGCTAACAACACTCAACAAATTGGTCAACTAATTATGCATCGCGTATCAAGCCGTAAATCGCACACAAACTTCTCAAAAACGCGCATTTACAACTTCAAAGGATATAATACAGGCGAAAACAATCGTACCGTTCGAGACAACGCAGCCCAAGTCCGGTTTAATACACTAATTGAATTGTGTAAATAGGCTTTTAGCTCTCCGATGCAAAACCTCGGGCTTGATTAGTTTCTCGCCCCCCTGATTGTGGCCTGTTGGTCGGGCATTGAGACATTCGCCGCCCGCTGCACAGCGGAAATTGAGGCCTACATCGACTAAGCTATTTAATTAATGAATTTGGGTTGCTTCGTACAGATGTGTAAAAAAACAAGCCACCCACGGTCCCCTCTCGGCGCTCGACTTACCCGATACCTCGCGTTTCCCAATATAACTTCGTCATTCACTATAAAATGTAGTTATTAAGTGTGTTTTAATAACTGCGGAACGCAGTAATTAACACGGATGAAGCGCAGTGCTGCCTGAAAAGAGCGACGTGCAACACAACGAGCTGCGAGAGGGGGTGGTGGGGCCATAATGAGACCGAGGCAGAAAAGTTTGGAATTTAACACTCGAAATGCAACAAAATATACACATTAAAACGCCATGCATCAAATTATCTATCGTGTTAGAAACGTGATTAGGTCCGCATCGCCCCCTCGATCGCAACTTCTTGATCAAGTCATCGTCATCGTCGTTTAATTAACACTAAAGCAATTAGCTAATGTTTTACCTGCATGGTTGGGACTCCAGCACACGCTTCCTCTCGCTCTTTAAAACTGAAAAGTTTTCTCTCTCACCCGCTCGCTCCCTCCCTCGATCACTCGCCCTCCCTCCTCTCTCTCTTTCTCTCTCTCTCTCGTTCACTCTTGCATTGCTATCCACTAGTAAACACACGACAGCTCCCCCAAAAGCTGACTGCTCACTCTCTCCAAGAATGTTCTTCCTCCCAGTAACGGTTTATTAAATGATTCAACACACCTAAAAGCATGTTGGAACCTATGATCCGCCCCCGTAACGTTTTATTAAATGATATCAAACAACCTAACAGCATGCTATTGGAACAATGTTGGTTCTGCAATAATTACACATATGGGTTTTACATACAGAAAGCTTGAATTCGGGACTCTAAGAGGAAATCCACATACTTTAAACAACCGAAAAAGGCTGTTTATACAAAAGTATTTAAGATAGCGAAATGTATGGTGAAAGCAATATTCGGTGGGTGGTCGTGGATATTGCATTAGTTTGCTTTTTGCTTTATTGCAAATAAAACCGTAATAATAAAAAATATATAGAATTAAAGATTATTAAAATAACTGCTCATCATCGAGTAAATTTTGTGGTTGGTGTGTGAAATGTGATCCACGTATAACTACACAAATATAAACATACAGAACAATATCAATTAGAGTATGGTAGAATAGAAAACTGTAATAATTGTATATAACTAAAGAAATCGTGGAAGGCAGCCTACAGCGTGATAAGCCGACACTAAATAACATAAATAAACATAAATGCATATAATTACTTTTGTTGCGTATGCAGTGCGTGTGATGACGAGCAGCACTCGGGGTGTCCGTAAATAACCTGATTGAAAACGACCCCAGGACCCTCATGTGGGTGTGCCCCGGGGGCTGTTCGGGGTTCTTTTAGTAATTATCGATGGGTACGTTTAGGTTTATATGTCGTTTCTGATTGTCTCCTATTGTGTTCATGACTGGAGATAGGGGTAATGACACATACCAGTGATGGGTCAAAGATCACAGTCCACTGGTACATTACCACACAAGGACCGTATAACAACCCTATTTTAAATGCAGGATAATCAGACGATATTATGGATGACAGGCCGGGGGTGTAAAAACAAACCTTCCAATGTAGGACTTCCTGTCTAAACAGCACATTTGTTTATCAAGGATGCGTTTGAAAGAGCAAAAATGCTGTCTAGCTAGGTGGTTCGTATTGGTTTAGTAGTCATCGACCATGAAGTATTCCGACTGTATATAGGTTGACGTAGAGACTTTCCAGATTAGGGGACTTTGGGTAATTACTCCAATCTAAGCCAGTATGTCCAGTAAGATGTGAAGTTGTTTTTTAACTTTTAAGGAGGACGTTCACTATTCTTGGTTCTGGGGGTTTTGTTAGGACAAATGGCCAAATGACTGTAGATGGGTGGAGACAGAAAATTTGTAATGCAAGGCAGATTTATGGGGAGAACTAAAGTGATATTTGGTGGAGTGGTGGTGATTCAGAACTTTTAGCTCCTTAATACATACAAGTGAATACATGGAAAATAGGCTACAATTGTGTCAACTGGTAATCCATTTGTTGTATTTTTGTTTGTTTGTTGACATTATAACATTATTCATGTTTCGTTAAATTTTATAAATTTTATTTCGTCTACCAGAACGTCAATGCGTAAGGGTCAAACGACAGTTTCACAAGTGCCGTATTTGCCTTGCTCCTTATTTCATCTGGACTTCTAAAAGATTTCTGGCTGAGATGTCGAGGTGGATAAATTGGGAATGGAGCTGAAATGCCTCTGTTTTAGGGAGTAAACAATTGAATTACAACCGTGAGACCATGGTGTGGGCACACGATACAAGGAGATAACCAGTTTCCCTCTGGTTCAGTCAGAGGTCAGGAGGATAATAAAAGAGCACACTGCAGAAGGGAGTGAATCAAATTCCTCACAAAGTGGAAAAAGTAGTGACAAACGTTAAAAGACAACGAGACCAGATGCTGTCATGCAGAAACAAAGAAGTGGCTGACCTGCACCTGAAAAATAAAATGGTCTGTGGGGTTTGCTGAGTTTTCAAATAACAGACAGTTGGATCTACGTATACAATACTGGAGAGTGAGAATGAAGTACAGTGCGGGTGGATCTGGATAAGGCTGATTTTGACTATTGTGTGGGAGGTGCTAAATTTCAAGGTACTGGTGCCTGAAGTTGTGACAGTAATGACATGTAACCGTGCAGGCTGGTACAAACATTGACACAACACCAGGTGTTGGCTGCATAATTAGTTGAGTCTGTGTTTAGGTGTGGAAAACTGTCATGTAGTTACACATTATGTATACTATTCGAGTTTTCTGGAAAAAAAATGATTGATGGGACGAGCGAAATGACACATTAAAGAAATAATATACATTCAACCATTTGCGTCTTAAGTGTTCAATCATTTCTCGGATGGGCGAAAGTTAGAGCTGTGAACACAAAGAGTAGCAGGGAAAATTGATGGTGCTACCGTAGCAAGATAATCGCCGGTGAACCCTATACCAAACTTCTTATGCTCATAGTTTATATGAGAAACATTCAACAAAAGTATATCATTGAAATTCCTACTTAAAATATAAGGAAAATGACTGACAACATATATCATGTATAATTGTAATTCTTTTTAGACCTATTACCAGATACATTGTGTACAGGGAAACCAAGGGTAAAGGAAATGTTTTCCATAAAACCTGAATAAAATGGCTATAAAAAGTCTTAGTCATTTATTTTGACAAGAGACATTTATGCAAACTTTTAGTGCATTTTAGTAAATTATCAATTAAGAATCATTATTTTGTGTTTGAATTATATGATACTGCATACTGCACATTTTATTGACACGTTTATTTATATATTCTCTAATTTAAAACTTCTGTGACCTAATGAATTAGTTTTTATGGTGTGATTAAATACAATGTGGGGGTCAGTATAGGAAACAGCACGTGTATTGTCACACTTATAATATGTTATATACATGTTCCTCAGCTCCCAGTAGTGGGCACAGTGTTTCGTTGGAACTGACTGGACAAAAAGTGTGCGTTAAAAGTGAACTACAGGAGAGACGCTTGGTAAGTTCATATTAAACAAAAACAGCCACTTTTCCAACTAAATGTGAGGTGTAATTCATGGCAACAAGGGCTTAAGTCAATGCAGGTTGGATAAAGTGGGCAATCATAAAAATATATCACTGTTACAAATAAATAGTTGAGACACGAACCGATCATCAACAGTAAAACAATACATTCATTTTAGTTTCGTAAATATATTAATGATTGTCACACCATTAAATAAAGCAACGAAGTGCCTTATAAATCCCAGGATAGATCAGTGATAAACGTAACACCATTTCTGACGAGTGGTGATAAAAACCCAAATCTGAGCATAGAATACACGCTACACCTATATATAGAATTTTCCTATAGACACCTATTAACATGCATGAAAGGGACGAGAACACACAATCAACCAAAGGATATGTCCACCACGTACATTGGACAAGGTCAATAAAACGTACCATGCTCAAGAAAGTCAGCAGTCTCCACAGACAGGAAGAGCTAGATGATGGTAGGAGGATGCAAAAGATACAATAGGTATATT
The DNA here is from genome assembly GCA_006030095.1 of Triplophysa siluroides. Classification (NCBI taxonomy): domain Eukaryota; kingdom Metazoa; phylum Chordata; class Actinopteri; order Cypriniformes; family Nemacheilidae; genus Triplophysa; species Triplophysa siluroides. Next base: position 3,330,075 of record VCII01000935.1, on the reverse strand, counting down.
CATTCAAGACTTTACCTGTATAGTGGCAGACGGAAGACTTTATAGTGTATGGAAGAGATATTAGGAGAGGGATAAGAACATAATGGATGCTTGGGAGCGGTCAGAACACTGATTTTAGTCAGGTTATGGTGTGGGGCTAGATCTCTTCTATATATCCCACAGACAAGCAATTTACCAAACATATTGTTTTATAGAAAAGAATATAAAGTTTTTAGAAAGATGTGTCCATACATAGAGAATTATCTCCCAGCTTCCTGCACTGATGTCTGTATTTTGATGTGATATAGACAATGCCATACCAGTGATGCAGAGATTATAGAAATAAAAGACGACTCATACACAGTAAAGTGCCGTTGTTTGGACAGGGGAGAGAGAGGTGGTGTGAACGTTTCAGATCGTAAACAACTGGATTCCGTGTATGAATTTTTGCTAAGAAAACTGTTATGCTGTCAGATGTTCTAACACTGCTCTACAATTGCGCGGACAGATTTCATAATTTTTCAGTTCTACACCAACACCTCCTCAGTCCAATATAAGATCCAGCACGGGACCCACTCGGAAGGTCTCTCGTCCTTGCACAACAAGTCAGCCGTTCCTCCCCTCATCTTAAACACTTACACAGGTGATCAAATGAAGCCACTTGGCGTTGTTGCTTTGAAAGTTCTCACATTTTGAGGCATCCAAACACACTCATGAATAGTTACACTATGTTTGTGTTGGGAAGGGGGGGCTTTGGGGGGCAGTGGTCTGTACACACTGCCCCTCTTTAACCACATACCACAATCAAACACCGGTCCTCCCGTGACATGACCGCTGCTAAGACCTGGAATCCTCGCCCTGTGTATATTAGAAATGGAAAAACCATAGAAAATAGAATATCAGTCAAATATGTGGCAAGTGTCGATAAAGAGCGTTTATGGACAATTGAGAGAATATAGAAATAAACAGAATTTTCTATTTTCCAGGTCAAAGATATTATCCCTTTAATCATTTCATAGGGTTTCGGATAAGTTCACAAGATCCACAAGACGGAGACACATAGGGGATCATGAAAGGAAGATGCTTCGAGATTGGCATTAGAGGACTCACCCTTTTCAAATCTTGATGGTAATGTACATGTCACAGAAATAAAGCATCCAAGTGAAAGCATATTAGAGTGAATGTGTGAACCAAGCCCCTCTCAAAAAAATCTGTAAAAATATGGCACATATAGCTGAATTATATGAGGAAGGACATTATTCCCCGATATTAAATAAATAATTTACGGGTTTTGTAAAACATGTATATTTTAAACAAGTGTGTAAGCACTGCATTACATTTGGGGAGCTTAACGGAAGGCTGGTCCGTAAATAAAGGCAATGTACATGTTGGGTGCAATTTCTGCCAGTACCTAATGTATGATGAGAATTGTAATACATTACTTTTTGTTGCAGTAGCGTAGTACGCTCAAAGCAAGAAGTCAACTTGTTCATAATGTACACTTCATCATACACAATCCGGTCTAGTATCCTAAAGATCCAGATCTGAGCTTCCTAAGTCAGACAGGTTTCGGTTCAGTTTGGGGTTCATTTAATCTAGCAATCTACAACCGTTCATAATTGGAAACAAAGTGACCCAAAGGGGTCGTATACAGGGTTTTGTTATTATTCATGCCTCATAAGTGAAATTCAAAGCAAGAAGGAATTAGAGACGGCCATATAGTAAAGTTCATACTAACAAAAACCTATTTCTCAATCCCCATTATTTTCACAAGCGACAAATGATGTAATGACAGTACAAAGTACATTACGCGTGTAATACATAATTACAAACATAACAGTAACAAAATTTAGACGAAAAAACAGTTTAAGTCGTTAATGCATTACAGAAAGTGTCACAGTAAGAAACTCTGCACAATAGTGAAGGGCGGCGTATTTAGGTGCATAATAATTTTTTTATGGGTGGAAATCTTAAATTTAACATTTTTATATGAACAAAATCACATACCAAGACATGTTTATTGAAATTTTACATACTTTTGTTGACTATAGTTGAACTTACAAACGCAGGGGATGAAGTTTATGGGTCTAACTTGCGGCAAAATAGTCTACTACTTTGATGTCCTATGTCAAAACGAAAAAATTGGGCCCGGAAATAATAAAGAGCCATTAAGCAGCCACTGTTGACAAGAACAAGACCTGCAATCGATTACAAGTAAGAGGCATCCATACATGTTGCAGTCTGGAATTCATAAGCCAGAATTCCTTTGGTCGTTTATGATTTTGTAAACTATGGAGAAGATAAACTTATTTTAATTGTAATAAAAATGTGAATACTTATTTTCTATTCTGACAGTTGTTTGTATCAGGAAAGCAGAAACTAAGTTTGTTTAAACTTCCAGTACATTTGCCAAGTACAATGGACTAAGACTTTTAGTGCTTACAAAAGGAACAAGAGCAAATTGCTACATATAATTCATTGTATTATAATAAACATGACAACATGAAGATTTAACATATGCAAAAATACGAATGCTTAGACGAGTGATTTTTAAAAAAACCATAAATAAGATTCACAAGGTGATATCAAATAATGGTGCTGATGATACAAAGTTAAATAGGGAAAGATGGCGATACTGATGTCTTATCAACTCCGTTTTAAGAAAACGCACAGCCGGTCGTATCCATTCGCTGTTTACTAACCTTAATTTAATCCCAGCAAGACGGTACATTCGGTTTTTAGAAAGTGGATGAGCTTTGGCCTCTGAAGACGTTTAAGATTACACATGTGAAACTGAGTCTTTAGCACGGCTTGATGGTCACGCCATGCCTGCCTACTTTTAGCCATGCAAAACTGAAACGCTGAAAGTATTTTACATGGCTGGGGTATTCATAGCAACATGGACTGTACTATAGTACAATATTCTACATAATAAATGCATGCGTATACAAAATGCATATAAATGAATGCATGGGGATACAGGGTGCTGTTTTAGAGGGAACAATAAACAGTGTGTCGGAAAGTTTCACAAAACATTTTGCTAGTGTCTGCACTTTCCAAAAGTCAAATTGCACATTCTGTTAATCATTGTTCAATGTAATGCACTATTGCAGTGATTGGTAAATGCACAGTTTGCATTGAGGAATACATAACATAACCAGAAAAGTTCATTATGATGAAATTGAAACTTCTTTGATAAAGAAACAGTTAAGAGCAGTTTATGTGCTAAATACAGCAAAAGAATAATAATAACGTGAAACATCATGGACTCTTTGATTTGCTGATTCAGAATCCATTTTAGATAACAAGATCTTCAGCACTGTACTTGGTTAACAGAAATGTTTTTGTAGCATAATAAAAAAATAAATAAACACACAAAACCATGATAAGAACAGACAAGTCAACATTTTATTGTACAGATAAATACCATAATATTTCAAATGACAGAAATATGTGGGGCTCTGTGGGCTCAAATGTCCAAATGTCCACATTTCAAATGATTCGTGTCTTAATTTCGATGTGTGAGAAACAATGCTTGATATAAAGGATTCAAACTGCTGTTGACAAAATACACTTGTGGATTTCCATAGAAAAATATAATAGAATTCAATAGTGTAAAGGCTGTGTTCTGTAAAAATGCTTACAAATACAATAAACCTTTAATATATAAATGCTTTCTTGATTCTGCAACATTTGTTTTAGAAAAATAATTCCTTGTCCTGCACTGTTAGCTTTCAGAAAATATAAAAAAAGGGCCCATTGCGCTGCAAAGTATTTTTTGACGAATGCCCAATAAATCTAAACTAAAATATTTTCTTAAATTCCCCTGCACAAATTTAATTTTATAATAACAGGCATTAATGCATTTCACCCCAGACCCCATGCAAACCAAAACTAAAAGCAATTGAGGGTGAGAAACTGAGTTTTCCAAAGCCCTTGTAAACTCACCAAACACTGGAAACAATATCTATAATTCTATATATAATAAATACATTTTCTTTAATTAAAGAGGGAAAATTCACATAAATATAAACAAATATAAGTTATTTCATTAGGACAAAAACACTTACAATATAGTGGCACATTTAAAACCAATTCCCAATGATTCCATCAGTCAGAATTTGCATATAACAGATTTAAGACGAAGACGTCATCTCTAATGAGGCTTTTCCTTTTTTCTGATTTCTTTTGAGGTAAACAGAAGCACTGTTAAAGACTTTTAAAGGCAACATCCTACTTCCTCAAGCACCACCCCGACAGTGGCACTACCTGAATGCATTTAGTCTTTTGATATCCAAAGTATTCACGGTCACAAGCATGCAAGCAAGCCCTTAGCCTTGTTTTTTTTTTCTTCAGTTACACATCAAAATTCTCACCTGCTGTCACATGTCATATATGACATTTGAAGCACAATAACTCTTCCACAACATGGCATGCACAATGGCATATAACATACACACGACAAGTAGTCAATTCCCAGAATTCAATAAATAACACACTTCATAAGACTTTTTCAGTTTTGCCATGATCAGGGTGGGCAAGCGCACTGCATTGTGGGAAATCGCATATCCAACACAATTTCATGGCAATTTGTAACTATTTACGAAGTGGCTAATTCATATCAATCTCATTGGTACATTTAGTTTGATTTGGTTTCGCCCCAGTCATGTTAGGTTTGGGGCTTCATTTTTACTATTTTTTTTAAATAATCAATAGTTTTTCACATAGTAGGAATTCAAACAAAATTGCCATCTTGGGAAATAGTTACATTTTCCTGTGAGATCAGGTTGGAATATGTCTCTTATTCTGACGTTTCATTTCTATTTTTTCATCTATTGAATGCGTGAATAAATTGGACAAAACTACAACGCCCCTGATTGGTAAAATATTACAATTTTGTAATTGTACCAAATAAATCATATTGCACATTATAAATAAATATAATCTTTTTCCTCATCAAATTTTTTTAACACTACCGTGATACCAAAAACTCACAAAAGAGTGGGACTCGTGAAAAGTATACTTTGATTTTGCTTGGTATATAACGCAAACATATTGGAATATGGGGTGGTGGTTTTTTTTTGATTGATGTTCACAAACATAAAAGGAAAGAAAAAAGTATACAAAACAACAGGTGTGACCATTAGACAAAGGAGCTGGGTGAGGCACGAGACTTCCATCAAAACGCACGATGCTATCACAAAATCGTCTAGATCGGGGTCAGAAAGAGATGAAGTGGGTGTCGAAAAGATGGGAGAACGCAATGTTGAAGAGAGTCGCGTTGGTGTTGTGTCCAACTCTCAGCGAACCAAGACCCAAGATCAAGAAACTTGTGGCCCTCCCACTGAACACCTCAAAGTCCCTGACACCATGTCCCGTGCATAGGCACTAAGGGGCGCGTGGAAAAGCATTTCCCCACTTACACGTCAGACGGTAAATGAGAAGATGGCAGCTGTGTTCTTGCCACAATCATGCAAAATAAATTCCATCATACAACATTTCATAAAGATCTCTAGCACAAGAAAAGAGACCCTGTGGAGTGCATATTAGATCAGTAAAGGCTTTCCAACATCAGACAGGAGCATGATACAAAGCAAAGTGTACAAGACAAAGATTAATTTTCGATTTTTTTTAACAAGTGTTTTTCCTTCACCTATAATATATTTTTCCCTTTTTTAAGCTTTTTCAGAGCCAATCATTGACACCTAGTTACCGGGGTCATTTTCAAGGATGATAGCCAAACGTGATTATTATACGAACTCCTTCAGCTCCCTCTGAACCATAAATACATGGCGGATGTCCATTGGGGCCACGAATTGTGGGTAAGTTTCATACAGGTCAATTATGACACAGGGGGGGAGGAACTGGGTGTGGGATTGCCAGCCACATCACTAAAGTAATTTAATAGGCAAGGAGGTTAAATTATGTGACAATTCACGAGAGAATGGAAAAAGTGGCAAGGCAGAATCAGATGATAGATACACTCATAGCTGTGGGACTAAAGGAAGAGTGCTTCAACATTGAACATGTGTGAGAATTTCTCAAAGCGAGGCATTATCTGAGTGCCAGCCCGAGGGCCCCCTGCGACTTCAAGATATCTAAGAAGCTTTTGCTTTACATAAGTAATATTAAAAAAAACTGTTGGGTTTGGGGTTTTTAAAATCCAAGTATTAATAAATATCAAAATAATCAACTTTATCCTAGTTGATAATGTTTAGATTATACTTTGTGATAACTAATTGTGATTATGGTGATTAATTGTCTGTTTTATGGCTTTGACATTTACGATTAACTGTCATCCAATTGTCAATTACAATGTTTATGTGCTTCCTACATTAAATAAAGATGCCACAAATGTAAGGAATTATTAATGTAAAATGCACTTGCAGTATAACATTAACACACTTTACATCTTTAAATATTAAATTCATATTCTAAATTTCAGTTTAATTGTGAGCAACATAAGGATTAATGCTAACCAAGCCTATCTTAACATCTCTGTGTCTCCCATAGTTTTAATCTCCTCGGACAGGGTGAAGGCAAGGGATGCAGAGATAAAAATATATCTTACCGAGAAAATACTCTTTCATGTGAGGAAATGGACACAAGGAGAAAAAAGGGGGGGAGGGGGTGATTGTGCCAAACTAATATTCAAGAATCGCCAGTGAAAAATACAACCAAAAACCGCAGTTAGGACGCCTGTGCAAAAGATCAAAAGTATGCAGAAATAGTATTGTACTGTATTGTATGTTGATAATATAAAAATATAAAAGCGCTTAACGGTTGTCGCCTCCTCATAATGCCTGTGGCAAAAAATATCCATAGCTGGCTAATCTCGTGACATTTAAGCTAAAGCTCTGTGGTTGTACAATAGAGTTCTTGGTTTCCCTGCTCTTGGGATAGGATGAAGTTCACATGACCAAAAGTTTAGACGAGTGGACAGTGTTCTCAGGGGACTTGGCCATTGTAATTGTAATCACAAGTCTGGCTCTCATCCTCTGGTCCTCCGTCTGAGAAGGATCTTGTACCAACCGGTTTTACATAGTAACAGAATGATAAGGCAGTGTGTAGCCTGGTCCCATTACGGCATATTGGGGCAATTTGGGACTCAGGTTCCTGTGGGGCTAATTATAAATGGGGTGTGATGGTCCTGGTCTAGTTTGATGGCTGGTACAGGTGGCAAAGACAAGACGTTCTAAATTTGTTGATCTACTTCGCAACAATTGAAGCCCTCTCTTCTTTGCTTATCTTGCGACCTACACTGCTATGGGGGGGAAGGAAAAAGTTCAATTTGCTTATCTTCCGCGTTACGCCACTGTTGTCTTTGCTTATCTTCCGTGTGATGCTGGAGTTGGCTGCTTGGCTCTTTTGAGGAGGCGATGGGGTTTGGCTCCGGGCGGGAGAGTGAGTGGGAGTCGTGCCGCGCCGATATAAGGGCATAAGCCGCAAGTATTCTTCTCAACGTACAATTCTTCTTCCGTGGGCTGGTTCCAACATGCCTAATCTCGCTCCACCGGCTCACAACTGAGTTTTTTGGCTTGATGGAGTCAAACCTGTATAGAAGACGATTTGGGTAAAGTTATGGGAAGAAATTCAAACAGGTCAACGCTAAGTAAAGTAAAGATAATTTGTGTGTAAAGGTGTAACATAATCTATAAAATAACATACACCAATATTAATTACATACATACATATTGGATTATTCTAAACATTTATGAGGCATTCAAAAATCTCGGAAGTAAAATCTAAGGAAGTAAAACATTTCATCTTGACAGGTGATGGTCAAACTTTCAGATCAGTAAACTTGTGAATCTGCGAATGACGCAAACATGACTTAGCATATAATACAGCTTACTTAGAAACAATTTAACCGCCGGTTTCATCATTCATTTGACATTTGCGGTATGCGAGCTGACCAACTTCAAAACGACAGAGGACATTCTTAATGTTGAGGGGCTTAAAGTATCTTCTGGAAATTAGGTTTGGCTATAACGTGATAAGAGCTTCATGGTGCTTCTAAAATGTTTCGAACTGCCTGAACAAAACTTCTGTTACAAAATCCCAGCATTGTCTGTATGGTTTAGTGATCTGACGGGAGCATGGTAAGGTCACTCAAAGATTAATTTACAGCCCAGCAGACAAGCCTGTCCTTTAAACATTTATAAAAAAACACTGGTTTAGCAAACTGAAGTTCTTAAATTTCATCATTTTTAGCATAACAAATATGCATCTATAAACATCTTTGAATTTACTTTGATGATACAACGTGTCATGTTACAAACCCTGGCGTGGAGTAGTATTATCTAACCAACACCAAGAACTGTTAATCATGGAGCTGTGTTGCACATAATGCTCTAAGATTGCTTTTATCTCTCTTTAATCCTCAAGAATTACTTTGAAAGTGAAAGACCGCTACAAGAGTAAGACATTAGCATAAACAAAACAATACATAAAATGATGTTTAATAGTTAAATCTTCTTAATATATATCACAAATTATTATAAAATTAACAACACTTCACTTCAATAAAAATTATGAAAACAAGAACGTTTTTTGGGGGAATCTATTGATAGAAGTGCAATATAATATACATAACCATGTCTTCAGAAGTGTATAAAGACCTTACGTTTTGAAGCGTTATGGATCTATTACCTTAGAATGAGCTATTTCTATCTACATACACCGCAGGTCCCCTTGCGTGGAATTCATGTTGTTTCTACAGTAGCCCTAAACGTTTAATAGTCCTGTATCAGCCTTCCGTTGTGCTTCAACAGGGAGGAGGGATGGGTGGAGTGAGTCGTCGGTTGCAATTCACATCCTCACCACTAGATTCGGCTAAAATGCATACACTGGACCTTTAAGAAAGCAACATTGTGTGAAATGCAAAAGACTTTCAGTTTACTTTTTCTTTAAGTATATGTCACCATTTGTCAGGTAGGAAACAACCCAAGATTCCAATGTAAATTTGCTTTAAGCTTTTTTATAGCTACTTGACATTTTTTTTACTGGAAAGTAAAAAAAAAATTTCATTGAAAAACATTAGTAACCCAAGCAAAACTACAACAACAGCAGAAAAAGATGGCAATAGACGTAACTCAAGCAATGGTTATGGAATTATATAACCAGAATGTCTATCTGGACTGTCTGCTAAAATCCTTTGGAACGTTGCACCCTCGCCAAACTTAAATTAGACCAAGTGTCAAAAATGAGAGGTATTCATTTGATACTCAAAGCAACAAAAAGCTGCCGTCTCTTGAGGTCGTATAATGCACTAATGAGTGATAGACTGCAAAAATCACTTTGTGGTATAAATATATTAAATATATAAATATATATAAAATGTGATCAGTTTACTTGCACAAAATTGTGTGAGCCAATGCGACTCGTTTAACAAATAAACAAATGTATTTCCCCCATTGGCAAATCGTTCATCTTATGGCATTAGCCAAACAAAATTAATATTTTTATTCTGAAATGTCTTAAAAAGTTGTTTAGACAATTGTTTTCTTAAAAGAAAATACTGATAAAAGAAATTGTTATTATTATTATGAAAACCTACACGACTACTAATTAAATAACAAGATCCTCAGCCCTACTTGTTACCTTAAAAGAAGACATGATGAGGCTTCAAAATGTATAATGAGAACTGCCATGTTGTCATGTGAAATTTAACTCCCAAAATAAGTGATGGCAATAGAACCTCACGGGCACAAGGCATTTGACAAAGATCCAGAGGCCTCTCTTATGACATGAGGAGGATTATGAAATCTTTTCACCCGCACAATTCAATTACCCCTGACATAGGGCCGGTTGCTAATGTAGCTGTACCATTGTTTGCACTTGTAACAGAATAAAGAGATCCAAGAAGCAGTATAAACAAACCATCTGGAGATATAGATTAAATGTATGCTATTACCCATAAGTTTTTGATAATTGTTTAATTATTGAAGAATATTAAAAGGCCCTATAACCAAATGTACAGTTACTCTTGATTGATCTTTACTAGGCACTTCATAAAGTCATAGCAGTGGTGTCTCTTGTGTATTTAAGAGACATGATGACACAATATATTTCATAATGACAGGCATCTGATGGAATAATATATTACAGACAAGCTATTTAAAGCGGCAGTCAGTAGGATTGACCTCTTTGTCGCCATCTCAGTTTGTAATTGCTACTGCAGGTGATGTGCGGAGGTCTTTCTTTACGTGAGTTGTGATCCGGCACTGCTCAACTGCGCGGATGAGTCTGATGTGGCATGTGCAGAGGTGAGAATCTTCACTGTACATCAGTAGCGCATAATAAACACAGATAACATGGCAGATGATATAACACGAAACAAATAAGAACATAAACAGACACAAATAGCGCAAATGGAGGCTGTGTTGAAGTCTTTTGATATTGTTTCGGGTGCTGGGTCATTTTGTTCTAGCAGCCGGATCCTCTTCATTCTGTGTACGAATGTGACGAAATGACGCATAGACGAAAGACATCATATACGGATCTCCGGGAAATGACGACCCGACAGGGCAAATTACCGCCAGCAAGGGTAATGACACAGTTTTAAACACCGTTCTTTCATGTACTTGCTCAATAATTGGTTTTAGCTCATTTTTACTCAAAAGAACTTGGGGGACTGCCTCTTTAAAGTTGATCTGTGTGTCTTTACCCTTGTCTTTACCATATAATGAAGATATTAGCTTTTTAAATACATGTTCCTGCTAAATGCACGTTATTCACAGATCCGTTGAGAGAGAGTCGCGACAACAGAAGTTCAAAATTTTCACGTCACGTGATTCATGGAGCCTTCAGATAGTTCCAGGGAGTTATGATTTCTCTTTAAATGCTTTATTTCTTTCATTTTTTATTCATTCATTGACTTACGTCTTTATATGGGTTAAAAGTCCGTCACAAATCGTCTGTTTTGCTGCAGCTCCATGCATTACTAGTAACTTCCGAGAACTATTGAGAGGCTCCATAAAACTGTTCCATTGCAGTCACCGGAGATGACGCAACTCTCTCTCTCTCAATGGCTCTGGTGATTCCAAAAGAAAAAATGTTTTTGTAATATTTTATCAAAAATAGCTCCACATCCGAAAGGACTTTTTATTTGATTTCATTTCCTTCACGTTCTCGTCTGAAGTCATAGTGTTCAGTGCTTTGCCTCCAACTATCTGACCCAATGCCGTTATGTAACAACTACATTTGACAACTTAATTCCCGATAATCAAATTCCCTTTAGATATACTGAATATTTTATTTGCTCAAAAATATAATGCTGACTTTATGGGAACATAAGCTAACATAACTTTCTTTTAACTGTCTATTCAAAACAAATCTTCTAATATAAAGCAAGACTTTTCTTGTAGAAGCTTTACATATACAGACCAACTTCCTATCAAACTTCATCAATTCCAGAACCTAAGCCATCCAGTTTGCACTGACATGTCATATGACAGAATGAAAGAAAGAGAGAGAGAGTGAGATTGTTGAAGGTCATGGGGTCAGGGTAGCACCTGGCCTCTGTGCACCTTGCATTGAGAGGGTGTGTGGTGATGGAGTGATTTAGAGTGACGTGGGTTGAGGAGGTGCAGTCAGGGTTCAAGCATCTAACTGAAGGAATGGACAGCTGCTTTCAAAGCCGCTCCTGACCATTCAATATCCAACTATCCCTCCGTTAGCTCCACGTAAAACAGGACACGCTCGCTGCAAATATAGCGAAATTAACGTCACGCTATAAACCTCAATGTGTGGCTCATTTCAGATGGGCCCCAAAGACAAGGGACAACGCAGAGTGTGTTCCTGATGTGTTACAAAGGCATACTTAACCTCTGCTCCAATCTGCTACAAGCCAGAAGTGTCAATTACGAGTGCTAGTGGTATTCTGGGTGCCATGTTTGAGAGCTGGCGGGAGAACCAGGCAAAGCTGGGGATCGGGCTGATCATGACACATCATTTTTAAAGGACACATGAGATTGGAGTGGGTTTGCTTACACTAGGAAAACATTATATCACTAAATGACAGCTGCTTACATTAAACAATGTTGGTGAGGTATGAAAATCACCTGTTTCAAATATCACATCAAAAGGCAGGATAGGCGATTCTTTTCAGAAACATTTTATGCTAGTTGAAAGTCTCTTTACGTCCTAGGAATCAGGTCTCAGCAAAGTGGTATAAATATATTTATTTCACGGCTCATTTGAATGCTTGATACCGGGATGCTGCAAATCATTTTCAGAGGGGCAGTTTAATATTACACAAAAATGTATGTCTTTTAATAACATATATGACATTATATTTACAAATGATTAAACCAATTTGCCTGTTTGTTCCCGACGGAAGGTCTGCATTCGGTAAAAATGACCTAATAAAATTTCTAATTGACATTTTATGTCCAGTTTTTTTCTCATGTGGCAAGTAGCCGTGTAATAAGCAGGATAATGTACAAGCAGCCGGCTGTTATCGTGAAATAAGCCCCTTTAGTGTGATACAAGATGAGTAAAAAAAAAACTATACATCTAGAAACTCTAAGATTTTACATCTAAGATTTTTGAAATTTTCCTGTGGCTGTATAAATAACTTCTGTTGTAGATCCAGGACCATTAAATGTCCATCCGATCATTCCATTCAGTCCGAACGCAATGATAGGATGTCCTTCTCGTCTGTCAAACTATGTATTTGCATACCGCTGCACACATAACCTATTTATTCATTAAATATTGCAGCGTTTATGGTAAATTGTTTATCAATGTGGGTCATTCTCTTTTTTAAATTCGTGTGCCCTCATAAGTTAAAATCTGAAAATGCACTTCCTTCCTGTAATGACTATCCGTCACAAATGACGTACGTTAGACGGCTTGGAAGAAGCATCCGTTAACTCCTCCCCTTCAACTGTCAGTGTGCCGCTATTTACATAAAAAAATGCAATGGCTGTTTTTATACATCCAATCAAATCGCAGGGAAAGACGAAAGCCACGCCCACTATTTTTCTTACTAGAAATTCTGTTTCACTGGGAAATGCATCAAAATAAGGAAGTCAAAACGAAAGCAACTTCCGGTTCATGGGGACTTTAAGTGTTTTGGAGGAGGCATGGCTTTAGAGAGCACACTGAAGGTGGGATCTTATGCTCAATGCTAGCTCGCTATATTGTTAGCCTGAAAACCACCTACTCTTCCTTTAATGATCAAACAGTTACTTAAGTAAACCATTTTGCCCACAAATTTGACCAGGATAGATACATTAAAATAAAACACACATACATACATTTACAAACAGGAATGCTAACAGAATGCAACCATGGCTGATCTGTAGTTATAGTAGGCGGGGCATTTGTTGAAAGCTAATCAGCCTTAATAAACACATGGCTGTTCTGTTCTCAACAAGTGTGTTAGGCATGGAAACTAGTTTCACATATTCCAGGATCATTAACAAATGATATCCTTCAGTGGATTCAACTGAACTTCAGGTAATGCTGTCTGAAAATAAACAGAATGTATTTTTATAATTACCCTGCCTGCCCTCCCTCTGCATGAAATCATCATACATAATGTAAAGAACATTGTGTGAAAATATAACCTTGATATCTTGTATTGACCTAGCAAGGTCATGTCAAAGACTGAAATCAGTGAAATGAATGGTTGAAATCAATCTTTGAAATCTCACTTATACCTTATATATTTCATGCATCTTTATGGCTAAGGGTGCTTCATATAATGCAAGCCATCAATGGATAAAGTATTACGTTACAAATTCTTACAAAACCAGTTTTGATTCCCTTGTGAACAAGCTGGAATTATGTAGTGTGCTTAAACACAATCTGGTATTAGATTTCACAAACAATAGATTACAGTTTAATGATAGGGTGGTAGATCAAGTCACTAAGAGAATCAAATAAATGGTACAACAAAAAGGATCTCATCATAACACGGGGGCAGATCGGAGCAATATATACCGTATACACATAAAAAGATGCTGAAATTCCTCTAAACCTACGATAATATCTCCCTGTCAGGTACCTGTGAAATCTGATTCATTTGCAGTCACATCCTGTCTAATCCTGTCTCTCTCTTTTTTCTAGAATGTGAAATCCAGTTATAGATCAGCAGAAGGTTATGTAGCAGACCCTTGTGAGTTTGACCTTTCTCCCCTGACCTCCCTCTGTTCTGTTGGCAGGAGTTTTGTGTCGGTTTGGGTGGGGCTTGCTTCTGAAAACCGAGAAGTGTTTCTGGGATCCTTTCCATAAGAGGGGACCTTCACAATAGAGCTGTAACTTGACATACCCACTTCTTATCTGAATGCACTTACTGATAGCCGATGTGCTGTGTGCACGACACACTTGACAAGCCTAAAATTTTTTTCCAGAGTACATTCTCTCTTTGATATGGCACCCAAACATTTGTGGGCTCCTGTCTGAAATAATTTCAAAGAAACTGTAGATAAACCATTGAGGATCTGGCGATGATTATATGACGGGTGGCACTGCTAGTGAGCAAAAGGAACACAATGATATTTAAATGTTATGCTTAAAGAGGACATATCATGAAAGCCAGCATATTTCATGCTTGTTTGAAATATATTACGCAGACAAATATTTAGATCACAAAGCTCTCAGTCTTTCTAAACCATTTATGGAAAATCTGAACAAAAAAACTTCAACTAAAATGGTTTCATCAGAAATTACTACAGTATTTACGTAATCACATTAACATATGATGTATGGCTGTGCGATATTGAAGAAAAATGTGATGTACGATAAGTTGCTAAATAATACGATACGCTAGGGGTGGGCGGAATGACCAAAAATCTATTTCGCAGAATGAGTAATTTTTTTCACGGCAACAATATATTTCACGGTAACAATCTCCCATTATAATTCTATATCAAATTTTTCTTAGATTTACTTAATTTATTTATTTATTACAGTTCATTTGAATGCTCACCATAGTTATTCTAAATGCAAAAAAATCTTCTGGCTATATCATATGTATACAGTAGGAAGATAGACAACAAGTATAACAATGAAGTATGAATATATGCAGAAACAATGAGATGACTGGTGTTATAAACTGGTGTTCATGGGGTCTGTACTTCAGGTCTTCATCTCTGTTTACTCTCTATTAGATGCGCATTTTTAGTATGTTGCGACACTCTGTCTTTAGGTTTGATTATTCTTGCGCTTGTCTTTCCACTGCGAGTCTCCGGTGACTCCACACGCGTTTCCTAAAACGGGGGTTTGCGGTGCATCACGAAACTACAGACTAAAAGAAGGTCAAAAGAGTATTTGATTTGTTACTTTATTATGGGTGCATTATTTCACATGTTTTTTGATCATAACTCCCAACTTGCAGAGCACCGAGTTAACCACGCCTACTTATTTACATTCCGTGGAATACAAAAATCTCTTACGGTTGACATTTTATTCCCAAGTATATTCTGTCATTCCGCCAAATACAATAATTCTTTAAAAACCAATTTAAACTATATCAAGACATTTAAAAACTGACAATTACATGTTTCACATTCGTTCTAATTATTGATCATCTTCCACACACCAGGCACAGTCGCTCTGCTATCTGCATCAACTTGAACCTTTGATAAACAACTTTTGGAGTTTTTAAAAGTTATTTAGTTATTGCAAACCATTGCGATATGTATATTGCGATATGCACATGATTTGTGATATTTCGATAATTACGATATATTTTACAGCGCTAATAAGATGCCAAAATTTTATCATGAGACACGCAAGAAGCAATGAGACTAGTTCAAAGTTATCCATGCGGTGCCATATTTGATTGAAGGTTCAATGTTTTTGGTTTCACTAAATAAGCTTAAAATATTCTCACACACACCAGTTCCATTCAGAAGACATTTACTAAGCAATAAGAGACATTTATCAAACAAACAGTTCACCCAAAAATGAAAATTCTGTCATCATTTACCCACCCTAGTTGTTCCAAACCTGTATTAATGACTTTGTTCTGCTGAACACAAAGGAAGATATTTGGAAGAATGTTACCAATTTTCAGTTCTGGGGCACCTACTATGGTAGTCAATAATGTCCCAGAACTGAAAATTGGTAACATTGTTTCAAATATCTTTCTTTATGTTCAACAGAACAAAGAAATTTAAACAGGTTTGAAACAACTCAAGAGTGAGTAAATGGTGACAGAATTTTAATTTTAGGGTGAACTATCCCTTTAAGTTCTGGTGTAAACTGGAGACTTTCATCTAGGTCTTTGACCTTTTCATCTAGGTCTTTCTTATTTTGAGTGTGTTGGGTATTTGTTGTACTGTACCTGGTTGATAGAAGCCGGGAGATAATTCTCGGGCCACGGCTCTGGCTAAGTCCGAATCTTGACAGGCTGCAAGTGCGGCTTGGTCTGCTGATTCACTCTTAGTTCTGGCGTGGGCAGTCCTACACACATGCAAACACACAGTATAAAAGTTAACGTTACAGTATTTACAGTATTCTATTACACCAAATCAAAAGTTATTTTGGACAATGAGCATAATGTATGAATTACATTGTACCACCATACCAAATAGCATCTTCTAACAAGTAATTCGAGACTCAGAAATAACTTCAAAGCCATTTGTGTCTTTTAACCAGCTGGTCTCATGGTCATTTTCAGTGGAGGTATGAGGTCAGTTGACCTCAAGTCCACACAAGATCTAAGCACAGATGTTGTCCATCACATTAACAAAAGACTTATCTTGATCATTCTTAAAAGTAAAACGTTGCTTTGATATTTGCGCTAAGACATATAATATAATAGTAAATGTAAATATAGTGAATTTATTACATTAACATACATGTTGTTAATAGTTTTTCCTCGTATACTGCATATGTGTGTGAGCGTGTGTAGCTAGGCATTTATTTGAACGAGTGTTTCGCTGAATGCTCATGTTTGGGTGACTGAAACGCATTCATTTGTGTATTGATGTGACCTGCCTTTATATAGGGAGGGAGACAGAGGGAACTGCGTGTGTATGTGCAAGTGTGCTTGTACGCATTTGTGCAGTTGTGTGTGTGTACGCTGGAGGATTCCGCTGCCGGTAAAGCACTAAAGAAGCATGCTGACCCCCAAATCTAAATCCTGCTCTTACAAATCGGGGACAAAGCACTAAATCCTGTCAGAGGGTGGAGACCACAACTTTCTCACTCAACAAACAACATGCATGAGTACTGCAGCTGGTTTAATATGCATTACAATAATATCTCCTATGCAATCTTATATGCAGAGTCAGCCAATGAGTAAGCCGTTTATGGGACAATTTGTAAACACGGCGGAGCTATAAACAACAAACTAATCCTTGTGATTTCAATATGTGACTGGCATGGCTAAGATATAGTTTTGTCTGGGAAGAATATGATGAGAACTGTTTGAGTTCATATTGATATCTATAGCTTTTGGATGCTTTGTTGTGTCGTTGTTGAGTGCTTTTCTGAATTTCAGTACGATTATTTCTCAGAAAGAAAAAAAAATCTTTATAAAAATCTGAGAAAAAAAGCGACTTCTGAGAAGAAAGTTTCCAATTGCTCTCTATTTAAAGGAGTACTTTACCTTCAAAATGAAAATTCTGTCATCATTTACTCTCTTGTCATTTTAAACCTGTATGACTTTCTTTCTTTCTTCCGCGGAACACAAAAGAAGATATTTTGAAGAATGTTGTTCAACGCCGCCCATTCACAGGCATTGTTTAAAATATAAGTGAATGGGGGGCTGTTCTGTTACCAACATTTTTCGAAAAAACTTATTTTGTGTTCTGCAGAAGAAATAAAGTCATACAGGTATGAAATGACAAGACAACGTGTAAATTCAATCTACTTTAGATGATCTGATCTAGCACTGTATAATCCATTTCATTAAAGAGAGTTGTCGTTTCTTATTGTTTTTATAACTATTAAAACTAAAAAGTTACTAACAAATCAAAAATAAACAAATAAATTAAGTTTGATGATGGGTTTGGTCGGACGGCTTTAATGAAGCACGCATTATGCTGCAACACAAGCTTATGGACGGAAATCAAGAGATGACCTGCTTCTCAAATCCCTTCATAACCCCGACACGCTGTTTTTATCTCTTCACAGTACGGACAGATTGGGCCTGTGCAGCTTATGCATTAAGCATTAGTTGTTTTTTCCTTCGTTTCAAGGCTATTGCTATAACTATTACGCAATCCAGCATCAAATGCACAAAATAAATGCTCTAAACCACAGAGGATTAATGCAACCTGGTGCTCTTGGCAACAGCCAGTAAAAATGAGTAAAAAACAAAGTCAAAAGAGGCGTGAGGCAGAATAGCCCATCTAAAAAAATCCTTGCTTGCTTTGCACAGAAACACTATACAGTACCCTATATAGTACTGATCTCTCTTTCTTCTTGTGATCATGATGGATTGAGATCTGAATGAATAGCATCTTTACAGCCTTACTGGACAAAGTGGTGGACTGTTTTAATCATTTAGCATGATCTTAAAATATTTAAAATGCAAGAGGCCAGATGCTTTGAGATAGTCTGGCTGCTAGTTCAAAAAAAGCTTAGCATTGGGGGACAAAGTGGTGCATTCTGCCGAAACTCAGATTTGGACACATGTGCATATTCCTGACAGTTGCATAATAACAATCATTGTCTTGTTCTCATGCAGACAGTGATGAAATGTCATAGAGCTCCAGACGACTCAATTTGCCATTTTGGGGGTTTTAGGAGCAAGTTTTAGCGGTTCATTGATAAGAGTATACATATAACAACCATCTGTAAGGCCTAATAAGCATGTTTAAATGCAAAGTATGTAAGTCAATACATTTTTTGAATATTTACAGTAAAACCACAATATGCAATATATATGTGCAGTCAGCTTCAAAAGTCTAAGACCACTAACACATTTTTTTTTATATATATAAGGTCACACGTTATTTTAACCCATTAACTATGACTTTTGCCTCAATAAACTCCTAATTTGGTGCTTATTAATAGTTAGTATGATAGTTGTAAGGTTTAGGTATTGGGTAGGATTAGGGATGTAGAATATGGTCATGCAGAATATGTGCTTTATAAGTACTAATAAACAGCCAACATGCTAATAATTGGCATGTTATTAAGCAACCAGTTAATAGCGAGAATTGGTCCCTATACTAACGTGTTATTATATATAAAATTAAATATTAAATTATATAAAAAGTGTTAATAAATGTATTATTAAGCAAAAAATATTTTTCACATTTTTTTATTTTCTGTTTAGATTTATGTTCCGTCATGGCTTGGCTATTTACATCCGTAGTAAAAAAATATAAATCATTATTGCAATAAACAAATAAATATTCTCCATTTCTTCCAAATGTTTTGGTTTCTGTGTGTACAATAACACCCCTGGATATTTAAAACCAAGGTATGCATTTCTGCACCACTCTAATTTTTTGGAGCACTTGAATTTCATCCCCTCAACTCGACCTCCTTTCAGGCCACAGCCGGCACAGGCGAGTGTCTATCTGTCCTCAGGATTGGATGGTCTCCCTCAGGCCATGGGCATAGTTTGTTAAGAGATGACATATATTACTGAAATCAGCTTTTGTAAGTTTTTTTTTTCCTGTAGTGGTTAAAATGATGATTCTAAATGCAAAGGCTGCTTTCAGATCAAGGCAGGAAAAAGGTCAATTTAAACCCAGAGCTTTTGCTGAATTTCTGCTACATCTGCTGACACTGTGTTCTCTTTCCCCCTCTCTGATATTCTCCTTCCCACATTTCCTTAGTTTTACTAACGAAAGGCCAAAATCTGCCTCCTAAGATGCTACGACAGAGAAAACTAGAAGGTATAGACATCAATCAAACTCTGGCTTTTAGTCATGAATCATTACCCTCAGTGACCCATAGACCTCAGTGTTGTGTTGGTAAGCCCATTTGAATACTGCGACATATAAAATTGAATGTTTGGGTTGTATCAGTTTGAATAACAAATCTCTTGGGGGTATGACAAGGGTTGATTATGCAATGGATAGAGACTATCCTAACTGAATCTTATATGATATACTGTATATATATATAGATATTTTATTACATTGCACCAAGTATACAAAAATGCACTAGTCATAAAAGTAGTCAAAAGTTTTTCTTTCATTCTGTATATACTAGTGGAACACACCTCAAATAATCATTCAGATTATTAAACGTAGCGTTTAGCATACCTAAAATTGTATTCCATTAGCACAATGCTTAAATTATGAATGTACACGAGTGATGCTGGACCGAGAGCAGGTGAGAATGTGACATTATGCTGACATTATAAATGGCGTGCTAAAAAAAAGCGCATTCATTCACTTGCAAATGAGTTTGAGGCAAAGTGGTATGAGTGACATAGAGCAACCGACATAACCAATGACAATCCTGTCAGCCATTGTAAGCATGTGGGTGATATATCTACTTACATTATATAGACTAGAAAGGAGCTACAAACAAAACAAACAGATCAGAAAAGCACAAAAATAGACAAAATATACAACAAAACTAGACACAAATAGACATCATTAAACACTTCAAGATGTTTATAGTGCATTGTCTTTGTAATGGAATGTTCATTAATACATCAACTATGGTTAATCGCTGTTCTTTAGGCTGGCAGAACGTAAAGTGAAAGTGTTATCATGGCCTGAAGAATCACATGTTCTGTCTCACCCAACTTGTCACTCAATTTTGATACGCGGGAGGAATAAACATGCACATTTCTGATTTTCCCACAGTGTTTACGTGGGAACTGAGGCCTGTGTTTTCTGTAATAGATACATTTATGCTTAGGATCGTGATCTGCTTACAATGTACATATGCCAGTTTAGGTTTAAAGAGGTAACATCTTTTCAGTGTCCATTACCAAAACATAGACATATGCTTGGTTGGAGCGCAAAGTTAAAATCAGCTTTGATTTAATGAAAAATACCCGGTGAATGGACATTTCTGCCTGGATTAGCTTCTTAATCTGTTTTTGACATACTTTGAGTGGCGGTCGCTGACATTGTAAGTACACTAGATATGATCTGCCGACAGTCAACTCTATAGACGGTTTCATCTAAACAACATAAACAAATGTTACTGCGTATGCACGCTTTTATGACCCCAACTGAACTTCCGGTACACATTCGCAAACAATTCGCTAGTTGCACAAGATGGCGCCAGTGAGCTTTTAGGAAGCCAGTTTCGGCAGAGTAATTTCCGGTCGTATAACACTGTATTGGAAAAGGATTTTTTAGCAAATAATTTTGGCCAGCAAATCTGGGTGTTTTTGAGATAAAAAGAAGAAAGTAATAAGCGATATGAGAGATCCTCTTTACATTGCAAAACGACTCGATAGTGTTATACGACTGGAAATTAGTCTGCGGATTCTGGCGTAACAGATCACCGGCGCCATCTTGTGTACAATGAAAAGAAACAATGAAAAGAAACCATGAAGAACCGTTACTTGGCTAAACTCGGCTCTCCAATATTTTGAATTTAGACTCCAATACCAAGCTCAACCGCTAGATGTCAATGTACCATATGGTTTGTTTAAATGTGTCCAAACTACAGGACCCATTCAAGAAATTGTTTATTGACTAAAATGAACATACAAAAAACAATCAAATCGTTTATTTAGTACAATTATTATATAAAATAATAATACAAACTAATATTAACATAAATTAATTTAATTATAAATAGTTATATTATTAGACACTAGCCAAACACAAACCGAAAGTTAACTGGGGGACAGGCGCGCACGCGTCCGATAAAACGGTCTATATAACTTTCCTGCATCACAAATGGCACCAATGTTACTTCATTCATAGCAAAATACTGTAGTAATAGTGTTCTTGACGCTCATAGAGATTTATACACCATTTGACTTCATAGCCGTGTTGTGTTTAGATGACACAACAAACTGTAATATTTTGGGGTAATATTGGAGAAAGCCATTGCATTTATTAGTTTGCATCATGTCAATGAGATCTGCATCCTATGCTTCATCCTGTGATCAACATAGTGTAATCACATTGCCCTCGCTTTCTAATTTTCGCTCTTTATTTAATAAAATAAATAAATAAACAAACAGGAAGTAGAAGCGAACCATCTGCCTGGCTCGCAGTAACACTTCTATTGCGGAAAAGCCGTGCGTGGGTAATAGGATGACTGGATGCGATCACCATGGCAACTCTACAGCACTCTGGCAGGTGCTTCTACACATCATCTGTCCCTGTGTTAACAAATAGCAAGACCATTTACAAACCAAGCAGAAAAAGCACCAAGCTCATGATCACAAATACTTACTTGACACACAAATGCAAACACATATCTGAGGCAGACATTTCACCTTGCCCATTGGAGCGATGGCTTGTGAGCTTTTACACACGCGCTCACGGATGTTGTACTTGATGTCTCTCATACAATGTTCCTAACACCCTGTTAGAGAAAAGGTCAGACTGCCTGGCAACACAACACATCGAGCTCCATTTTAATTAGGGCAGGACCATTTCCTGCTCTTCCAAACCCTTTCCTCACTTTCCATTCACTTCAGTCGATACACACAGGTGATGTCTTCCCCTTCGCCGGCTTAATTCACGAGCCAACAAATCCATTCCTTTCAAAACCCTTTCATTACAATCCAGGTTAAAGGGGAACATCAGACAGTTTATAAATTAATCCGTATATCAAGCTGTTCCCTTATGTAATGGAGCAAAAAAGGACACTGTTAAAAATTCTTAAAGCAACACATAGTTATTACATTTAGTTTACATTTAGTTATGGCATCAGAAGACTTACAAGTCTATACATCTACAGTATATAGACTTTTATAACATTAAGTCCTCATTCACTTTCATTACTGTATATGAAATAAAACAGAAGAAAAAGCCATACAGTTTTAGAACGACATGAGATTTAGTAAATGTTGACAGGATTTAAATTAAGCATGCTAATTCCAAGACACATCAATTAAAAACATGATGGCTGTAGTCTTTTTATGTGTTGCTCATATTAAGCTCTAGTCAGGGGACCATAGAAGAGTTCGACATCAGCACGTTTAATTTTAGTGGTCGGGGTGTGCTCGGGGGTACGGTGGCTCTCACGTGGGCCCGCGTTGAGCTTGATGTGGACAGGCTACTCACTCATAACCTGTCAGCATGAACTAATCCCTCACAGAAGATCAGCCACTGTGAAAAACAGAGCAACCGGATTGGGCGACTCAAGTGATGAATGGCCTCTTGAACCAATAAAAGTTTGATCTTTTCTGTACATCTCTACTTTCTTTTGTTTTCGTAGCATTACCTGTTGAGAACGACTGATATTGTTTTGCAAATTATAAACAAAGATAATACCTTGTATTACAGAATACAATCAAATAAAAAAACTTTTTTAGTATGAATGTATATTTATTAATATTTAGAAATTATTCATGATTTATATTCAATTATTTTTTGTTTATTTGTTTTAAATATATTATTATAATATATATTTTTAATAATGTTAATTGTCTCATTGTATGAGTGTGTTTACATCTGTGCACATGTGAGTAGAGAACAAAGGCAGATGAAGTCATTGTTGCCATTGATGATAAACATTTGTGAACTCGATTGGCATGCAGGGCAGATGACAGGCAGGCAGTAATGGGCTACTGTATCAACTGCTGCTGGCTTATGTATTTCTGTCCAGAGCTGATAAGTTGACTCCATCCTCGCCTTATTTGGTCAGTTAAAGGTCTGTGCTGCTGACACAACAGTGCATGAGAGAGAGAGAGAGAGAGAGAGAGAGAGAGAGAGGGAGACTAGGTGCACATGGTAGGGTTGTATGTTCAATGAGCATTTGAACACTTCTCTGCCCCCTCAGGTTTTTGGTGAATGACGAATATCAAATGGAGCTGTGTATGTATGATGGGGGAAGAGAGTGTGAATAAGGTGTGAAAATCAAATGCTCTCTCAGTCTATTATGCATAGTCGCCAACAGCCAGGGATACTACTGTAACTACGTTATTGAAAGGGAAGGGGTGGGGGGTTCATTAAAGGAACAGTTCACCCAAAAAAAGAAATTTCTGTCATCATTTATTCACCCTCAAGTTGTTCCAAATCTGTAAAAATGTCTATGTTTTGATGAACAGAGAGAAAGATATTTGGAAGAATGCTTGTAACCGAACAGTTCTTGGCCCCCATTGACCATAGTAGGAAAATTTGCTCTATAAATGTCTGTTCTGTCGAACACAAAATATATTTTGAAGAATGTAGGAAAGCAATAGGTTCTGGGGCACCGTTGTAATTTCCTACTTTGAAAGGTTAAGTAACTGATGACCGAATTTTTATATTTGGGTGAACAGTCCCTTTAATATCTGTGCCTTACTGTCATATTCCTTTCTTAATCAAAACAAAGAAATAAGGGATTTTATGTTTTAGGAAAATGAATAAAGAATAATGAAGAATATTTTAGGACTTTTTTTAAGAAATGTTTACATAACAGACAAACACAGTTCTTTCATTGCATCATTTTCATTACTGTAATGCAAAAAAAATAAACAAGCAAACTTTAATAATCATGTTCATAAGCTTTAACATTGGTGTAAATGGTTAGTACGTAGACACATAAACTGTCCTATGTGTCCTATTGTGTGACAGCAAACATTTAGAAAACAAATTGTAATAATATTAATATGCATAATATTATATGGTACTATAAATGTTATATTTGTAATATAAAATGGCATAAGAGCGATTCATCCTTTATTGTTAGTTTTTTTTCTACATTTATGTCACACAATAGGACAAATGTCGGGTTTATTTGTCAACTACCCAAATGCATCTGTTCATTAGTATGTGTCACAAGTTTGACTAAACACAAGAATCGGTCAAAGTACAATTTTGTTTACATTGGCAAACCCAAAGTGCACACCCAAGTGAATTGCCAACACCCCTTCTCATGGTGTCTTATCCTGACGTGAACCTGTTATATTCTGTAGCCATCTTAACATCAAATTATCACAATTCTAGTCACAAAGAGCTCCACGCTAGTTAACCTTCAATGCTTGATGTGAATTATGTTGTTGGAATTTTATTTATGAGAGGAGTACAGTGAAGTAAAAGATATCTGCTTTACTCATAAGACAACAACTGTATAAATCTTTAAAGCAATGCTAGCCAGCCAAGAGCGCAAACAAGCTCAGCTCAGCTGAAACCGAATGCATGTTGTAATGCATGGTAAAAACGGCTTTACTTTCATTTTACAGCACCTTTAATGACCCTGGTGTATGAATCCTCTAACCCCCGAGCCACTGCTTACGGGAGGGGGTGTAACCACAGAAGATAAGCCACACTCAGAGGGACAAATGCCAGATATACAATACTCTTCACAGGCCACCCAGTACATGCACACAAAAACTTTGCTCTGAGTTGTATCATTCCTTTAGACGCCATAGAATATACAGAGTTCACAAAAGTAAGGTAAACTGCCAGTGATCTGAATGTGGCCCTCAATCTTGCTGAAATGACCAGGCGTTGTTTTGAATGGTCCTTAGCCACTAGCCATGGTTAGCACACTATGACCCCTTTGAACACTGGGAACACGAGTGCTGCCTTTATTCTGCATCAAGTTCTTTATATTCATGATCACTAATATGACATCAGAACATCAGGGTCACAAAGCACACAAGCATTTACAGTACATGTATGGGCACGTGCATTACGATGCGTGCAACTGTAGCTCAGTTGGTTAAGGTTTGTGTTAGCAGCGCAAAGGTCATTCATTCGATTCCCAAGTAGCCCATCTCCATATTTATAAATAGTATAGTAGTACCTTCAATGCAATGAGTTACATTGAATAAATGTCCATACCATCACTCACATGCTCCACTCAGTGGTCTCTATCTCTTAAAATCAATACCTGAAAAAAGTGTATGGCTCTCATCTATAGATAGTTTCATCAGGCGCACGTGCACGGCCCGATGTCAACTTTGTTTGGTTATAATAACAACTTATTTATTTCATTTATATGAATAATAATTTATTTTAATAATTTCTGTAAAACTAGAGCTTCTCAACAGTTACAGATCCTTTGCGGAGGTCTTCCGGAAGTTAAGTTTGGGCCAGGTAGCGTATGTTTATGTTGTTGCTGCTGAAACCATCTATAAAAATCTGGTCTGGTTAAGTATTAAAGCCGCTGCTTACACAATGGTAATGCATATTCAGCCAAGAGTAAAAGTGACCCAGCTATTGCAATTGCTGTGATCACAATCCTGCTTTATCCACAAGAGATCTTGTGTCCCATAAGTCATTTCAGATAAAACACATCTGCTAAATACAGTTCACCTCATTTCGTGGCAATATTAACCTGGATATGATCTATTACAATGGAATTTACACCTACAAAACTTCACAAAAAGATTGACAGATTTCTGCAGGATTTCAACGCTTGTCAATCCTAAAATTCCTCCTATCACGTGCCCTTTCGCTGGTTGCATATTTTGGCAGTATTTTGTGGTAATCACAACTCTAACACACTTTACAACACAACAGTCTATTCTGCAAAACCAATTCTGCAAAAATCTGAAATCTTTTTTCTCTGTAGAAGGTTTCATCATTTCAGTGGGAGAAGACAAGAACAACTTTCACATTATTCCAGACATGGATAATCCTTTCCATTGACTCACTAATGGAACATGATGACTGCAGGTAACCGTAAATGCACTGGTTGTGTGCTGGTAAAATGGGTTTGCTGTTATTGCAGTGTATACAAGTTCCACACCACCTTACTTTTCGAACTACATCAGCGTGGTTTATTGAGGACTGAAAGATGACGCCTAAATAGAAATGTTCTAGTCAGTCAAGGAAGGAACATGACCGTGTGTGTTCCCCAAGACCTGTTCAGGATGCTAAGAATTTGTGTGCCTTGAATAAATGGTTTACCCAGTACAGCCATTAATACGTCTGTCTAGTGTAGCTTTTGGCAGAAGAACAAACATCATAATAGTCTCTATGAGATACATGATCCCATGACTTCTCTCTGTGCATTTGAGCTATGGACAAATAATAGAAACCAATCCTCCTAAAAGGTTGCGCAACGTATGAACTCTGCAATAGACTCCAAACCACTTAAGAAGATGACCTAAAACACAGAACCTGGTGTGTGAAAGTAAAAATCTAAAAATAGGGCTACGACATATGGTTAATGAATTACTGTTTGTCTGAATTGTTTCGCCTGATGCAGCCATACGCCTGAACCATGCAGACATTACAACTTAATAAAGTGACAATCTTAGGAATGTGGTGAATGTCTTGAAGACACCTGGTACATTTGGAAATGACTAATGAAATAGTCAAAGGGATTTTCCAGTTGGTTGACATGATGTTGGTTCAGTCCACATTTGACAAATAAGCCCCCACTCATTTTAACTGTAAGTAACACTAAACAAATAATTTAAACCAAAGTTTATCAAGAAGAAGATGCCCTACCTTGAAACAGCTATTTCCACTTTAGTCCTGGCAATAGCTGCTGCCCTTCGTGCGCCTTCCACAGCTCTGTCCACTTTTTCTTTTGTTTTGTGGTTTTTAAGAGGAATAAGTTGCTTCCTTATCCCGCGCACCAATACATTATTTTTGTACTTCCCCTCCTCTTTGGTTCCATCCGGGAATATTGTGCATCCATATCCATGCCTCTTGTTGTTCAACCATTCTCCTTCATACTTCAACCCGTTGGATCGCTCACTGACCCCAAAACCATTGCGTTTGTCATTCTTCCACTCGCCCATGTAGGACTCAACGGTGGTGGCATCCACGTGGTCCTCCATGGGCGTGTACTCATCGGGCATCTCTCCATCTCCATAGCTGATGGTGGAGTTGGCGTCGCTGGAGCTGATGCGGCTCATGGTGGCATCGCTACGCGCAGAACTCCGTTTGCTAGAGATGGAGGTCTTGGAGTCAGATTTACGGAGCTGACGGAGGCTACCGAACAGGGACCCGCGGCGGAACAGACCCTTCTTCTTGCCCGTGACGACTTCGGTATCACTGTGAAAGTTCAGCACGAAACCACCACGGCTGCCAACCGGAGTGTCTGGTACAGCATCCTGCAGAACGGTGCCATTGCTATGCACACTTCTTAAGGAGGCCAGTGAGGTGCGAAGAGGAGAGCGGATAACTGTTGCAATACCGTAAGGCACGCTTTGGCGCACACCATAGCCGTGCCTCATGCCCCCCATCCACTGGCCTTGATAGGTGCCTGAAACAAACAAAAAAAACATTGAGGTTCTATACATTAAATGGATTAACAACACACCGTTGATGTGTGTTGATGATGTTTCATACTTTTTGTTGTTCTAAGGTAGGCATGTGCCCAAATAAAAATGTGTATGTTACGATAATTCTTTATCATGGTATTGAAGTCTTTTATCGCAGTATACACTATTATCAATAGTTTTTATTACGTATTCTTGTTGTTTTTTCAACAGCAATTGATATAAAAACTAATGTTAAATTTTAAACATTTCTTTAGCATTTAAGAAACTATATAAATATTTAAATTGTTTTACAACTAATTTATGATTTATATGTAATTAAATAATGATAGCTGAAGTTAAAAGTATTCTACTTTCTACTATGTAAGCTACTGTGATTTTACAGAAATGTAAACAATTATGCTAATATCATAATTCTATAATAATATAGAATTACATATCAATATAATTATTCACCGCATTTTAAATTGCCCACAGTAAGAATATTGTGTATATTTATTATCATTTTAATGGTATTACTGAATACTTGCACTGTTGCACAAGTCTAGTTTAAAGCATAGTATATTTTGTTCCAAAAAGAATAATGATAAATGATGATGTTTTTTTAATTTTATAATTATAATCTGAATAGCCACCAAAGTATGTCAATGTTGGTGTAGACGGTGGAGATGAAAGAGGGAGGCGGCGGCCTGACACGTCTCTACTACACAACAAAATTGCAACTGCAATTAGCTATTAGAATATGAAGATAATATTAAATCTATCATATATCTCTTTTATTTCTTTTCTTTTTGTGGTTTATTTAGCCAAGTTGTGCAAGCACTGTCAAGCTTGTAGAGATGCAGCAGTAGTGCCAGAGGAGAACTGGTTCCTCAGGCTGGGCCTGGGTTCTACCGAGTATATTTTTTCTACACTGGCGTTGTGGGTTCCCTGCCACTGTTTGCACACTGGCTGCACTTGTTTTGCTCGCCGGGGGGCTGCTGACATCAGCTTTAGAATTTTGTTTATATATAGAATATTATTAAATGTAACATTTTGCGTGAATTATTATTACCCCATATATGAATTGATAGTCTGCATAATTTATTACCTGTGTTTCTCTTCTTTTATCTTCTCTCTCTCTCTCTCTCTCTCTGTGTGCGTGTCAGTGCGTATATATTTAATGTATTGCTTATAGTTATCATGTTTTCATGCAAAGCTGCTTTGTAACAATGATAATAGTATAAAACGCTATATAAATTAAAGTTGTTGCAATGTAGTACAACTAGTTTAGGATGAACTTGCCAATACTTAGTAATAAGAATATACACATAATGCTACATTAAATGTTAATGTATCACTGTAATCTTACCTTACATGTACACACCCCAATAAATTATGAAATAATTACTAGCATCTGATGATAAATTACCATGTTCTTATAAATGATACATACTGCACTGTCAGCTGTCAGTATAAATGTGTAAATAATTCCTTTAGATTTACAATACGTCATGGTCAACTTCGGATTTGAAGTGAAAGGCTGATATGTTTTTTGTTCTAATCAATTCTAATGGGCGTTCAATTGTTTTTAACCTCTCTGCAGATAGATGTTAGCACCTCTCAGGGATTGACTCAAATCCATAACCGAGATCTGACATCAAATGTTTAAGAATGTGTAGTGCCACTATAAATTGTTAAGTGATGCAGGAAAGATTTGCTTTAGGATTACATTGCTCAACAATGTCAGCAAGATCAGACTATTCAACCACATAGACATTTGACACAGATCACTAAATCAATGTGGACCTGTGGGAAATCTATTGTGGCTCCAAGATGCAAAATGTAGGTAAATGTTGGATCACATTGCAGTGCCTTTACACACAGAGTAGACGAGTTTATTACACAATCTTATTAGACACCTCTCATCACCAGCATCATTTCAGTGTATTTTGAAAGCATGAATTTTATTTAGACCCACTGGCAATGGCCTGTGACCTGCCAGTTCAAACACAAATCCCAAATTTGTAAACAACACTTACCACCATCCCCATAGGTTTCGACTCCATACCCATCCTGCAGTCCATTACTCCAGGTCCCATCGTATCTGGCAGGTGTATTAGTGCTCTGCCGAACCCCATATCGACCCTTGAACCCGTGACTCCACTCCCCACGATACACCCATTTCCCCTTGGTCTCAACACCCAACCCGTGCCGTTTGCCCTGCGACCAGTAGCCCTGGTACGTATTCCCGCTGGGCCAGGTGTAAACCCCGACTATCTCAAAGCCGTGGGACCAGGACCCCGAGTACTCGCCCTGACCCTTGGGTCCCGTGCAGATGCCGTGTCCGTGGGCTTTCCCGTCCTCCCACCCGCCGCAATAAGAGCCACCATCGTCGAAGTCGAACCGTCCGCCCGTCATTCAGAATGGGATGTAAATAAAAACAGTCGTGAGGTTGCCGTGCGCTTCTTTTCTTTCTCGTTCATTAAACCCGGAGTTGAGCAGCAACGGTGAAAACACGGTGAAATACTCGCCACGGGGATGTTGATGGGTGTTTTTGGTTGGGCTGTGAGAGTATGAATGAGGAGGCAGGCTTAGAGCATCATTCCCGGAGCCGCACACGCCGAAACAGCCGCTGCGTTGCACCGACTCCCTCCGCTCGCAGGCGCTGCGCAGAGCTGACACAGCGGCGCAGCTTTGAGAGACTCTGCCAATGCTCTTGCGTCATTTAGTGACTCCGCCCACCGCAACCCCGCTGAAGGCGCAGACTCCGACCCTTTGAAATGCTTCTAGCGCATAGTTTAAATGGCAGTGCAACTTGATTCAGAAAGCGCGCTGTGTCACGGACAGGTGAATTTCTTTGGAAGGTTGTCGAAAAAGAGGCATTTTATCTGTAATAACCGAAGTGTATTTTATATTTCTGTCTACAAATACCTATTTTTAACAAAGGTTGATACTCGATGGTTATGTTTGTACTGGCTACCATACACGTTACATAACGTTAAATAGTATTTTCCCCTTTTACAAGGTATAGGAGATTAATTGCAATTGAATGAAATAGGAAATGTACTGGTCTGCAAGATCACAACTTCAATTTACGTCTATTACACAGGCTAATAATAAGGGTCATACGCGATAAATGATGAAAATAGTACACTCTTTATGATGTGAAATGGATTAAAACTATCCATTTGTATTATTAGTCTTTTCTATTTTTTCAATATAAACAGGAAAATCTCCACATATTATATAATTCTTTGTAAACAATTAAAGGAGTCACGCCCAAGTTAATATACAGAGAAATCAACTCTTCAGAGACACCTGTTGGTTCATTCAAAAAGTGCACTTATGCTAAGCACTCAACAGTATTTATGAGGAATGCTGCATTATTCCACATTTTTTAAATAGTTTCCAATTATTATTAGTATTATAATAAGTAGTGATAATATGTGTGTGTAATTATTTTTCCAATACCTAAAAAATAGATACACGATAATGTGATTGATTTGCCATTTATTGTAAGCTGCAAATTTATCTTGGTTATATTTACATAATAAAGCCTTTCAGAGTGACTGCGAACTGCGAATGTGGTTGTGTGTTCTTTAAGACGTTGGGTACCACACCTGGAGGCTGGACTGTTGAACACATGGCTGTGTCTTAAAACCCAGTGAGCTTTCTATCTAGACAGCATTCGGTCACCAGCAGTATTGAGCATATAGGTGCAATAGAATAACCGGTTATGCGCTTGTGAAACAACGTCACGCTACTGACTCTGAACGTCCCATGATGCCCCAAAAGAGCTGCTGACGCCTTGATGTCGAAAGATGCTGTCGTAGGCACGCAGGTTTTGAAACGCGACCACTGATGGAGAAGATGGCGGTGGAAAACATCGGAGTATTACAGGAAGCCCTTATAAAAAAGGACGCAGGGTCAAAATACAGCGGCAAGGTTATAGAAAGCACACAAAACAAAGATAACAAATTGATATTATACCACTGGACACAATCTTTTAGCTCACAGAAGGTAAGGAATCTCATAATATTACATCACATCACTGTGTGGAGAGCTCAAGGATAACATGGTGGGTGTTTGTGACGGTAACATCCGCATCCGCATTCTTTTATCTTTGTTTTCCTTCACCTGTGTCAATTATTCCTAATGCTACACTGTTAATGCTGCATGATATTGTTATTATAGGCAATTACATATTGTGATATATTTTTCTTGTGAGGAGAAAAAATGGCATACTGTTGTATTGCAATAGATGAATGCAAGCCTGGACTATCAATAAAGATCACCCAAACAATCCAACATTGTGTTTCTTTCATAGGTGAGATTGGCAATAGCTGAGAAAGGTCTTAAGTGTGGGGAATATGATGTGAGTCTGCCTCTGAGTGAACATAATGAGCCGTGGTTCATGCGTCTGAACCCCTCTGGAGAAGTTCCTGTACTCGTTCACAATGACAGTGTCATCTGTGATCCCACACAAATCATGGACTACTTGGAGCAGAACTTCTGTGATGGTAAACACATAGCCTACGACTATATGTCCATAACAGGTTGCATGAATGGATAGAGCAGATTGCAATTGATCCATAAAGGTCATGGTTTAATAAAAAATAATTGGTTTACCTAAATGTAATTAATGAATGCATGAAAAACTCAGTTTTTTTGTCCATCCTGTTTTTACTGTACTGTATTACGTGCTTTCTTTCATTTGACTGGATTTATGTTTGCAATGTGCTGTGTTAAGCTCAGCATGCATGTGGAGAAATGTAGTTAACGTGAGATACAATGGAGGGTGAGTTAAAGTGTTTATTCTGAAGGCTAGCTTCTCTTTCACATAGATAGATTAATGTGATTTCCCCATTGCATTATTTCATTCATGCTCATCCAGGGTCAATTGTTTGTGAGGATTTTTTGACACCTTTTTTATGTGGTCTTTGCATTTATCTTATAGAGAAAACCCCAAAATTGATCCCGGAGGAGGGGAGCATATACTACCTAAGAGTTCAGCATTACAGGGAGTTGCTGGACTCCCTGCAGATGGATGCCTACACCCATGGGTGCATCCTCCATCCAGAGATCACCGTGGACTCCCACATGCCGGCTTATGCCACCACTCACATACGCAGTAAGGAACAGGAACGAGTATACTACCTGCACTAATATGTTATTTTGTCTAAGCCCAAAATAGAATATTGTATTATTTTCCCTGATGCAATTTGTAATGGTTTTCTGAATTGGGGTTGTAAGATTAGTTCTGTCTCTTATAGCACAGATCAGAAACACGGAATCAGAGCTAAAGAAACTAGCAGAGCAGAATCCTGACCTAAAAGACGCTTACATCGCAAAACAGAGACGCCTGAAAGTAAGTAAACCTGAATGCCATAATGATGTTTAAATTATTCGCATGATTATCCGCTCTGGGCATCTCTGCAGCAGAGGACACTGAATGTTGCCAAAGACCTCAGATGGTATCAATGATTTTCTTCTGTGAGCATGTGCGATTCATTTTCGTTTTAGCCAAAAAAACTGATTGCTGAATTTCATGAAGAGAATCATATGAATGAAACAGTCATTTTGTATTTCTCTAGAGTAAATTGTTTGACCATGACAATATGAAATATCTGAAGAAACTCTTGGATGAGCTTGAGAATGTTCTGGATCAAGTCGAGACAGAGCTTCAGAGGAGGATTGAGGAGACACCAGGTAAGAGAACAGTTTATACACTATACAAAAGTTTTGACAGTTATTGTTTTATTTACAATAAAGTGCTATTTATTTGGAGAAATAACAGCATATCATTTAAAAATGACATTAGTAACCATATAACTCGATCTTTGTCTGTCTAGAAGAGGGAAATCAACAGGCTTGGCTCTGTGGGGAGTTCTTCAGTATTGCTGACGTCTCTCTCGCTGTCACTCTTCACCGACTTAAGTTCCTGGGCCT
Source organism: Triplophysa siluroides (assembly GCA_006030095.1). Taxonomy (NCBI): domain Eukaryota; kingdom Metazoa; phylum Chordata; class Actinopteri; order Cypriniformes; family Nemacheilidae; genus Triplophysa; species Triplophysa siluroides. The sequence goes on along the minus strand of VCII01000935.1, from coordinate 3,295,931 downwards.
GTCCCGTCGGTACTGGGGCAATGGGATCCGGGTCAACCTTGAGACGTATTACGAGCGTGTCCTGAACCGGCCCACGTTCCGCAGAGTGCTCGGACAAGTCAATAACATCCTCATATCCGCCGTGCTGCCCACTGCGTTCAGGGTGGCAAAGAAAAAAGTTCCAACATTTGTTGGTGCTACTCTATTGATTGGATTGATAGGGGGCGCCACTTACTTTGCTTTACATTTCTTCAAAAAGAGACTTTTTGTGCCTTGATAGATTGATATTGGGACTCAGTGGTTTGTCTTGACTGGTGCATATTATATTTGGCTTATAGGTAACATTTGCATAATTGTTGCACAAAAGCACTTTTCTGTTGAAGTGAGAAAAAAACTGTTTGGAAACAAAGTTAATACATATTTATCAAATTGTGGGTCGGATTAAACCTAGTTGCAATTCATGGCTTCACATCACGCTGTTGGATCTTTAACGGCCAATATATAATATGCAGCAGTTTTGCATAACCCAACATTTCTCATATCTGTGATAATGTGTAATTTTGTTTGTTCTGCATTGGTAAAATGTATGGATTCATGCTTTTCATCTGATTAATTAAAACAATATATAATATTTCATGCACCAACAAACAACAAAGAGTATGTATTCAAACGTTTATTTCTTATGCAGATGTCTGGTTTACAATATTTACAATATTTGTTTTGTTTGATATCAGCAGCTGCAAATTATACGAAGCTTAACAGACCCTTTTCAATTGGTCAACAAATAACCTTTAGACTTTGATCTAGAATATTTCAATGTTAAATAAAATGCTTGCTTATTGTTTTTTTTTTATTGTCTGAATACATCCATATGCAATATTAAATGAAAATATAAAAATACTTGAAACAATCAATGTTTTCTGATCATAAGTATCTGCACGAACCGTACTAAATGACGAAGAATGGCATATAAAGATGAGTTCTAAAAATATCTAGTAATAATACTACTACAAATAAATAAATAAATAATAATTTACGATCTGTATATATTTTTAAACTTTGTCGGTTTATATTCATTCACAAGAAGTTGTAGAAACAGTCATTAGGTGGCAGTATTATCCTGCTTTGTTTATACTGCTATTCTAAAAGCTGTTTTAGTTGTGTGCGTTTCGAATGAAGTATTTATCTCATTGTGTTTCGTGTGGACTAAGATAATGTGCAATAGATCCTGCGTCCAATAACCGAGCCTGCTGACTAAATAAATCACGTGGCAACCATCAACAGCCGCATATTTCTCAGTCGATTGGATTTGACATCTTGTTATTTCGTTTTTAAATCTCAGCATGTGTTTTTAGGAATTGGATGAGGTTTTTCCCCGTCTTGCAAAATGTAACAGGCGTGATATTCTATTGCAGTCCATGAGGTATCCAAATCCTTTCACTGGAGTGGAGGGCAAATATTGCAAAGGCATACTAAAGTGTACCTGTCAAATGTAAGATATCTGTCTGTATGATTCACACTTCATAGAGTTCACATTTACACTATGGCCCATTAGGCTGACATAAGATAAATATAAATGAATACACAAAATGTCTTAGAGTATTTTATAAGCTCTGTATTCTAAAATTAGCTTTATTTCAACAAAAGCAAAACATTAAAATCCCACATCACGTCATAAATGTCCCAACAGACTGGACTTACTGACCATCATTTGTATGAACTATTTTATAAGTTGTAATGGTTTAGCTCTAAAGTAGCCACGTTGTTTAAAAACTGCTGTTAAAAAGTGTAAACCAGGCTTTATTTAGTTCCCTTGAGTCAAAATCACGTGCGTGGAGCTGGCCACGTGTTCTGTTTATATCCACATCAGCCTGATAAACTCACAATCAAAGCTAACTTTTGGCAAACGTGAATGTGATTAAGCGTTGGCAACCTAAAAACCCTGGCCTAAATGTGGCCTAAATTTGGCGGGGTGTGTTTGAGAAATCCATCTTGCTTACCTTTGGGAGGCAATGCCCCACCCTCAAAGAGAGAACACTAGAAACTCTGATCAGACAGTTATAAGTAAAAGTGAACAGAAAAGAAGAAAACCCCGCAGAGTAGAAAAAGGTAAATATCGTCCCACACAGCTCAATGTGGAGTGGCAGTGGTCCCGGTCTCCGAGAGGGTGGGGTGCATGGAAACTTCCAGGATGCTTTTTTGCGCCAGTCCATCTTCCCAGTCCGTGCGCAGGAGACAAAGACAAACGCTAGGAGTGGGCAGAGAATCCAGTTTCCATGGACACGAGTGATATACACTACTGAGTGCTTCACAAGATCCCCAGAAAAACTGCTGCATGTGGCTCTGTCTGTTGTCTGTCATTGGCACATAAATATATATACACTTGATGTTCTTACTATAGACTCATCATTCACCAGCCTTCCCCGTTTGCTATTTTCAGGATGTGATGTCAGGTGTTTAAGTTAGGGTTTTCCTAGCTTAACTGTGAAATCTGTCTATAAGCCAAAGCGCTACACTGACACAATGCCCAAGCAGTTCTGCAAATATATCAAGACCAAAGCGTGATTAGTATCACTTACTACATAAAGTAACACTGATGTCATTGTGTTGACCTTGCCACCACTTGGCTCTCAGGCATCCTTTTCTCGTAATCCTCGCTCTGTTGCTGGCTACCGGTGCCATGGTTACCGTGGCATTAATCTACTAAGCACTATTGAGTAATACCCCGTGATACTGTAGCGGGTGACGTCAAATCATCTAAAGTCCAAAAAACTGTTTTTCAGTTTGTCACATTTGGCGTAATCACCCCGGTGAAAAACGATTTCGCTCAAATGTGTTGGCCCGTCAAAAGGCATTCTCAGAAATAGGTGTCTGCCTTCGAGAAAGCAAGCTTTACGGTATTTACCGATCGGGCCGCTTGGATTCTGGCTTGTTGACACGAGTGTTAGAATGGCCCCCCTGCAAGTTTGAACATCGTAACTTTTTGATGAAACCTGCTGCTATCATTCATCGTACATGTGCTCCTCAAATGTTTAAACAAGGTTGCATAAACACAAGCATGCAGACACAAGAAAAGAGCCAAGTTTCTGGGCCCGTGCACTTTAAAGCCTGCTTGATGGGATTGTTTCGGCCAAGCTAAGCATACCGACTTGTTTTACATCCTTAATTAATTTTCTGAATGTGCAGAAATGAACTTGTTGCCTCGTACGCAGAGAGGCACTGCTTTGTTTTTGGAATGCATGATGCCAGCCGATCGTTTTAAAAATATCACTTTTTTATTGAAAACAGAAAAATGAAACATTTTTATTCTAATACGTATTGTTTTATAAAACTAAAGGAAAATATTACCATTTAAAGGTAAGAATAAAACCATATTTAGTTGGTTAAAAGGATAGTTCGTCCAAAAATGAAAAATCTGTCATCACTTACTCACCCTCTTGTCAATTCAAACCTGTATGACTTTCTTTCTTCTCCAAAACACAAAAGTAGATATTTTGAAGAATGTTGTTACCGGCACCCATTCACTTGCATTGGTTTTGTGTCCATGCAACAGAATGGGGGCTGGCACTGTTCAGTTACCAACTTTCTTCAAAATATCTTGGTTTGTGTTCTGCGGAAGGTTTTAAATGACAAGAGGGTGAGTCAATGATGACAGAATTTTCCTTTTTGGATGGACCATCACTTTAAGTGTACATTTAAAGATAAAGAGTAATCAGTTATATATATATTTTTCAACCTATTGTCACGTGTAGCCTATAGCCTATAACTTAAGGGCCTATATAATGCTCACAACAACGCCGTATAATCCAAAAAGGGTGTCGTTTAATGAATCCAAAGACCACCACAAAGCACACGTAACCATAAGCAATAACCGACAACGAACTGAGGATAACACAGTGTTTAAACACAGATGGCAAACAAAGGGAACTAATGAACTAATGGAACAGAGTTGAAACGGATGAAATAATGACAAATAATGAACACATCAATGAACAGACACGAAAACCAGAACTAAAACATAACAGAACCGTGACACCTATAGACGGTTTCATCTTAACAACATAAACACACATTACTGCGCATGTGCACTTTTGTGACCCCAACTTAACTTCCGCTACACATTCACAAACAATGCCTGTAGATTATTTCTGATAACGATCAAAAGAAACCGAGAAGAACCGTTACTTGGCTACACTTGTCTCTCCAATATTTTGAATTTACACTCCCATACCAAGCTTGTCAATGTATCCTACCCTACGGTTTCTTAAAATGCGTCAAAACTACAGGACCCATTCAACAAGTAGTTTATTTATAAAAATGAACATACAACAAAATTCAACAAGTCGTTAATATAATACAATTATTATACAGTAAAATATTAATACAAATAAATATTAACATAAATTAAATTAAATATAAATAGTTATATTTAGGGCTGTCAAAAGATTAATCGTGATTAATCGCATCCAGAATAAAAGTTTGTTTTTACATAATATATATCTGTGTGCTGTGCATAATAATTTTGTATTTATTAACACATACACATCCATACATATCTTTAAGAAAAATCTAAAAATTATGAAACATTTATATATCATTTCAATTGTTGGTGAATATAAATAAATACATGTAAATATTTCCTAAATATGTATACATGTGTAAGTGACTGTATTTATAAAAACATAATTAATATGCACAGCACATACACATATATTATGTAAACACAAACATTTATTCTGGATGCGATTAATCGCGATTAATCTTTTGACAGCCCTAGTTATATTATTAGATTATTACTAGTCAAACACAAACCGGAAGCTAACTGGAGGACATGCGAACGCGCGTCCGATAACAGTCTATAGTTTTAAATATTCTGATGTCTTTTTTGACAAACTCATCAGTGTTTTCTTTGGGTCGAGTAATGGACATCTCAGCCCTCTCCTCAAATGCTTGTCTTTGTATTTTGAAGCTGCTTTGAGCTACGCCAGTGTTTTTGGTCTCATGCTGTGGTTGGGTCTCTGTGTCTCCTCTCACCGGCCTGTGAATACGCATGTGTTTGCTACACAAATATGCCAAGACCATCAGTGTCCAACAGCTTTGATCTATAGGGGATCAGGCCATGTATGGGCTTTGGGTAGATACTTAAACATGCAAATGTGAACTCCACCTTTTAAATGCAAGGGCTAAGAGAAATTTGCATAAAATATATGAAGAATACATGATTTATAAAAGAGTACATTCTGCACATACAGTGTCAATGTCACACTTTTACTTCCTGTTACATTCTCTGACCTTCAGGTTCATAGGCCGAACCTTTGAGGGGTACAGTAGCAGGGAAGGAGTAGAGCAACCAAAGGAAAATTCTTAAAAAACAAGACCCTCATGATACCCATTTTTGCCTTTTCAGACCGCATTGCATTACTGATCCAAGACAACCATGAATGCAAGAAGGCCATTAACTACAAAAATACTCATGTTTAAAATCTCTCCCAAAGATGTCTGAAGAATAATTCTCTCACGTCTGAAGTATACATACAACAGTCATGCAGCGGTGAGCCACTGCACAGCTGGAATCAAGTGTAAACATCCATACATTGGTCATTGGTCCACTTTTTACGCAAAGCTCAATGTGTCATAAATGGAGTGTGTGACATAATATAACAGTATGGTGTATCCCCAGACAAATATCCTGAGCACAAGGGTCATTTCAAATATGGCAAAAATGACTATAGAGTTGTGTTTTGTGTGTGTATAGCTGTGCAATGTGAAGATGTTAAAGACATACAGACAAAACATTTTTAAGAGTTTAAAGGTCCAGTGTGTAATTTTTGGAGGATCTATTTGCAATATAATACACATAACTATGTCTTCAGAAGTGTATAAGACCTTACATAATGAAGCGTTATGTTTTCATAACCTTAGAATGAGCTATTTCTATCTACATACACCGTGGAGGGATGGAAGAAACATTTGCAATGTTGTTTCTACAGTAGCCCTAAACGGACAAACTGCTCTACAGAGAATGTTTCTTTCTCCTTCGGCAAAGAAGTGAAAACGTGATGACATCTTAGTCCTGTGCCACCATAGTGCTCCGAAAGGGAGGGTTGGAATGAGCCGTTGGTTGCAATTCGCAACCTCGCCGCTAGATGTCGCTAAATATCACTAGACTAATTTAATTCCAAACTTTGTTGTTGTCCGACAATGTTAACAAATGAGTGTGCTTGGATGTATCCAGTTGCACTGGAGTAAAAGTGAGCTTCCTGCCAAAATCTTTATACAAACACATTTTAATTAATTACTACAGCCAAAGGATTTTTGCTAATTGCTGATTTTTCTTTCCATTTAAAGAGCTTGTGGTTTTAGAAGACAGTTGGAGTTTGATCGGGCCAAAGATAACAGCATCCATGGTTTTTTGGCTAACCTGTGCTTGGCTCAACACTGCATTTGGCAGCAGAACTCCGGCTTTCATGGGACTATTAATTTGATCCTTATCAACCACTAATAATGGTAATGCCTATGAGGAGACCAGCATCAGGGATGGATGTGTTTGAATAGATTGGACTGTGATCTATCAAGCTTATGGCAAAGGTTTTGCTGAGCATGCAGTATATACACACATGTGGTCTATTTAACAAAGGATCATAGCCTAATTTTATAATGAAGATACATTCCCTGTCAAAAATATATAAAAAAGTAAATTATGTGAAAATGGTCATTCAAAGAATGTTGATCAATTAGTTTTTGTAAGGATAAAAAAATGAACACTGTTATAGTGTGCTATTGTTTGTACTGGGCAACTTGGACATAAATGAATGCAAAGCAAAAAGTTTGGTGTTATTGTAAATCCAATTAAATGTACTGTAACACAGTTTGATAGGTCCCATTGCAAACATTGACAATTATTCATTATACTTTATGTGCATTGGACGAGATGGCAGTAAAGTTTATTGACGTAATATTTTCAATAAAGATCTCTGTTTTCGCAGAAAGGCAAAAACCGTTGCTTTGGCAAACTCAAAACCAGCCATTTTCCACTGTTTAATTTTCAGTGTTTAATTCTTAAACTAAACTCCAACAAGCCTCATTCGACAGTTCCAGATCTACTTGACACAAACTTCTCACTGTCCTCCTCACGTAAAAAGTGTTTCATTTATTTTCTTGGCAGTCGCTTTCGCACCGAAGCAGATTACGAGAAAGCACATATTTTGTTTTATGATTACTTTAGTAGCATGCGATAAATACAAAATAAGTAGAAATTCACTGAGAATAATAACAACGAATAAATGTAATGGCCAACAGAACTACAAAAACTCTTCTTACTTCTAGTTCAGATTGATTTCAGAAAAAATGGTGAAAAGTTTCGAAATTTAAAATCGATTTCTCAGCAAATTTTCACATTATTTACTCATGTTCACATCATCCCAAACCTGAATGACATCCTTTAATCTGCAGAACACAAAAGAAGATATTTTAAAGAACATTGATAACCAAACAACAATGGCCCCATTGCCTTCTGTTGTGTACACACAAAACCACTGAGACATTTCTCAAAATATATAGATTCTGAATGACATGATGGCAAAGTAAAAATGGCTCCATAATAGCCAGGATGCATTTAGCTATATTGATACATGTAAGACATAAGAAATGACAAAATGCAATTAGTTTTGCCAACAAAATTTGTTTAGGATTTATTGGCTTATTCAGGAGATCTGAAGAAACACATTGTAAATCTGACGAGGATAAAGGACTGCAGACATCTCAGGTGTGCATGTGTATTTAAATCACAATGACAGGAAGTAGTCCATCTGAAAAGAAATATAGATCTCAAAATCGCTCCAAATACATCAGCTTTATGTGTGACTGTAGAAAATGGAAATTTAACAAAGGTGTTTAATAGATGTTTGGCCTGACAGCGGTTTGTCCTATACTGTTAATAAGATAATGCAGATAAGTGGAGTTCTGGCACTGCTGTTGATATCTCTCACTCCCGAAGCTCAAGTTTTTATGTAATGAGGATACAAGTCTGGTCAAAGATGTGAACGGTCACTGTGTCGTAAAAGCCCGGTTTTGCGTTATATTCCTGGATACAGACATAAATGTTCATTGTCTCGAGTCTGATAAGCCACTTGAGTCATATGTTTCTTCAGAATGAAATGTCCGGAGTCGTGACCTCTTTCCAGAAAATCTTGCAAATCTAGGAAAGTCCTTTCCTAATTTATGTCGGCATGGTAAAAGTTGAGCATAACTCCTAATTTATTAGTGTCCATGTCATTCTTTTTCTCCTACCCTTTCGTTCTGCAGGCTGAAATCTCCAGAAAATAATATTTTAGATTGGATGTTGTCCACACTCTTCATTCTGGCATAGAGTGGTTTGGGACTCAGGGATTCTTGAGCAAATAATATGACAAGACGCAAAGGACTAAATGAATTTCAGACTCGCTGATCATGCATTTGTCCAGACACACTGCGGCTATGTGCTCTTAAGTAAACCAAATAAACTGTCCCCGTATACCATAAAACGACACATTTCGCACCATAATACGCATCATCCGCCAATCCGGTTGGATACGGAGCGTGGAATTTGCCTCGGGTGGTGTACGAGTTGTTAACATTGGGATATTTTCAGTTTTGTGTCCTTCTTCTCTTGCCAATAAAAAAGCAATTGCTGCAAGTAGAAACCCTTTGCTGTATCATGGAGGATTGAAAAATAATATGAAAATAAATAAAAAATAGTTTATATTAATAATACATAAATGTGCGTATTATCAAAAATATTTCAATAATTGCACTAATTGGGAAACTTTATTTTACCTTATAAATTTACTTTATATTAAAGTCTTACAAACACTTATTCGTTCATCCATTTCTGCAATAATTCTTAATATTATTTGTTTCTGTATTTATTATATTTTACATCTATTGCACATTCTGATCTGGGCACAGCTTTGGATATTTTGCACACTTTGCTTGGCATTACACATGCACCCATATTTGATCATTCAGACAAATCAATTCCAAACAGGCTGATTTTAACTGGATTTCAAACCACATGGATGTGGTTTGTAAATGTCAGATTGCACGTGATTTTTGCCCTTCAGACAATATAAATATCAAAATGGATTCAAGTCACAAAAGCTAAGCCAAAAAAAACAGCTCTCTGCTGCCTGTCTAATCCCAAATCTGTTGCTCAAATGACAATAAGCTTCTGCAGTGCAAAAGCAGACGGATTCCAGAACACTTCAGCTCTCTTTGGGGTCAATACAGAGCAGATAACTATCTCATGGCATATGTTCTCATTTTCTGACTAGTTTCTACAGATGCACCGCTGAAATCGTTCTGGCTTTATCAGTGGATTGTGTGGGTGCTGCAGACAGTACTGCACAACCCAGTGTGGTGATCTAGCTCATCAACCAATTGGCCAATATTTATTTTCACTAAGACTTTTTCTTAAACTATAAGGAAGCAAAGCTATGTTAAAGCCACGTCTCCTCATTTTCATAGACAGTATGATAAAGAAATACAAAATACTGTAGATGTCAAGGGATGAATGTGAAAATTAATCAGTAAATGCTTTTTAAATTGCAGACCATCTAGTTAAAATCATTGAAAAAAAAAACTTTAGTCTACAATGAACAAATCCATTCACTCTTATTTCCCATGGCTATAAAAAAACACACACAAACACACAGATTAGAAATTTCTCTTCCACTCAAATAGCCAAACACTCTCACGCCAGAGCATGTGACACTTGGATGGAAAATATTATTGTGTTCATTTAATTCACAGTGGGAAAATACATGAACTCAGTACCCTCTTGTTTATTTACTGCTTGAAGGTTTTGGTGTTTACACTTCCCTTTACTAATAAACAAGAGGGACCACTGCCATGCTGCCATGCTGCCATGCTGCCATGCTTTTGGCACAAGACCTTCTGACCAAAGCCAAAAATTAGCTTTGAGTTTGTGAATAGCCTCCTCGTTCTCTTCACTGTGCCTGGTCGAGATTTTCTATTAAGAATGAGTATATCTGACCTGAAAGTAGTATCCATCATGCAATCTTAGTAGAAATATAATAATATCACAAATCAATGTTAATGTGAATCTTTCGAATTAAATAATGATTAAACGGAGGTAACAAATGCAGTTTCTGCCAATCTCCTAATCTTAAATACATACTGCATACTTTGTATCTTCAAAGAGTATTTAGTTGGATCAAATTTATATAAGGGGGGCTGGCGTTGGTTGGAACTACAGCACAAGTACACATCATCGCATTATCCCTGCATAACTGTTGATTCACTATAAGTTTGTGTTCTTAACATAATGCAAGTACACGGCAATTGGCAACAAAACACAGAAATTTGACGCAGTTTCATTTAACGCGTGCAGTTCATGTCTGGCTTCTTTTAGCGCTGGGACCGCTCCATCTATCAGTTTCAAACAATCTCCAAATCCAGCGTTATATCCACCATTTATATAACATTAACATTATAACAATAAGGAACTAAGAAAAGTTGTTACATAAGAGAATTTCACGTTCGAAAAAAACGTTCCGAAACCTATACGAACCCTGTGATACTACGTGATGTTTTTTGACAAGTTGACCATGTTAAGCGTGAGAAACCAGCATGTTTAACAGTGTAAAGAAGTCTGAATGCATGAAACACTGTTGCAACACCCCTTTAAAATAAGTTGTCTTTACTAATACAATAACTGGAGGATCATCAAAGATGAGACCAACAGTCTTATATTACATTCATTTTTGCTGGTAGAATTGTGGCAGGTCACATGACAGGAAGCATGTTACTCACACTTTTTAGATGACTCAGACACAAAGTCAAGGCTTTCCTTTGGTGACCACTGAAATCATAACCAGTAGATTATGTCCTTGGAAATAGACAAAATATGGACGATAAAATAAACTTCTACTACCCAAAGGAACAGCTCATACATAATAAGGTCTACTGAAAATTGCATGGCTATGATTTTAGGTTACTAGACTGTTATTGTCTGAAAGGCATGTGGACTATTAAGTATGAACTACTATTTGAAAGTTGTGACACTATTTGCTGTAAAAGACATATTCTTTAATTCAGACGTTTCATGTGTGCAAATCTGAAAAACAAAGAAAAAATAAAATTTGAGGCGTGAAGGGCCAGTTCTTTAAACAGTCGACTTAATGGGTCCAAAGGGGGATACTTACAAAAAAAATCACAAAAATGTATGTTATTTTTTTTTTTTTTTCAGGTTTCCCTTGTTTAACTGGACACTTCATTTGATAGTATAAAACCATTCAGCCAAAGAAATATGTCATAAAAATGATTTTCACTGCACTGTACTGTATTTTCATAAACAGTAGAGGGAAATATCTGAATATCGGTTTGGAAAGGGATTTTACCGGGGCTTGTTAAAGACATCCATGAAGCAAAACAAATTGCTATAAACTTTGCTTGGTTCATGTCATGATGAACACAAGTTGAAAATCTGCACCCTTTCCACTGAGAAAGTTTTACGTTTGATCTCATCTCACAGAACCATATTTCAAACTAAAAAAGCCTGTCAGACATTAGAAACATGCTCAGGTCAAGTTATACTCATCTGTTGAAGAAGTTGTAAAAATACTGTGACGTTATCCAGACAACAGAGATGAATTTACTGCAGCGGAGTGCATATTTGGCTTTGTTTAAAAGCCAGATTAAATCGTAACGCTTATTTTTCACATCGTGTGATTAAACACCATCCATTTATCATTGAAACACTTGCAACCCTCCCCAAACATCAACATTGAAATGAATGTCACCGTGACACCGTGTATTTCAATCAAACTTTTTAACTGGCCTTTAGAATCGTGTGCATTGCTTTTGCGCTGTATTTTCATCACTATGAACCGCTTCATGCTGTGTTGGCTGAGAGCATGTGTATTTGTGTATCTGCATGAATGAAACCAAAATTTTATGCTTCAGCCATTTTAGAGCAAGTCTTTGTGGCCGGTTGCGTCACTGCACCACCGGTTCCCCTAGAATAACAGTTGTGTTGCATTCTGGGATTGATGTCAATCAGTACCACTAGGAACTAGTAAATGTTTCCTTCATGAACTGATCTAAAATCAACTTTATGTGTCAAAAGCCTGTCCGTTACCACTAATAGTGGGTTTTGGTTTGTTATTTTCTATGCTCTATGGACTACTGTATGTGTCTGGGCTTCCCATCCATTGCCGGTACAGTATCTGTGCCAGATGCCAATCGCCTTGACAGTCTTAAACCTAATGCTATGACATTCAGACATTTTTAAGAATTGCTAAGAGCCCGAATTAATTTGGAGCAAAAGGATTTGGATACTAGTGAAATTGTATATTTCTTCTGCTTAATCGTAGGTTGGTTTGTAAAGGAACATACCTGACACATAAACCGTAAAGACTGCACAGATCCACCGCCATATTATCCTTTGGCTACTCCTTTGGGAGAACAACTGGTTTTCTCATCATCATTAACTACAGAGACTCCCCATTGGGTGAGAGTATGACTTATAAGCAAGACCCGGAGAAAAAAGCTTTCATTCAATGACTGTACCGTAGAAAAATGTCCATTAAGCACATTTGCGCTTTTTTTATTCAAAGAAATGTACAATGCATTCAAGGTATACATTCTCTCAGTCTGTGTACCTTTGCACTGCTACTCTGATGCTTTACCAACTGAGCTACAGGAAAGTAAAAAAGGCAAATGGCTTTTATTTATAATAGAAAATATTTCACATAAGTGCTGTCATTATTGTATACTTTAATCGAATAATCAATTAAAAGCCATTGATCATGAAGCTGATGTCAGTAATGTTCACTTCTGTCTGTGATGCCTCTAAATAAGACATTGGTCTTAGAATGAATGGAATGTTTTTTTGGGAGGTTAATAGAACGTTCTTCCAGTGGGTTTTACGTCACTACCACCCACAGTTTTCCTCAACATATGGATGGGGAACATGAGTGTGTTTCCCTGACCGTCTCTCGATGACAAGGGTCAATTCATTGACACTCACTTCTTAAAAAGCACATGACCAAATTCTCAACAGTGGTGAAAAAACAATACCGGACAAGATAAATGCATGGTTGCTGAGTTAATGCCTGATAAAATGACAATAAATTGTATTTGATGTGCAAAGGTGAAGTTTGGACAAGAAGGGAAATTAATTGTACATTTGTAAGAATACGTGTGTTTTACTGTAAAGGCTCCAGTAAAAAAATTTGACATCTTTGACGAAACAAATTGACCTTTCTATACGGCATATGGCCCCATCATTCTTTCCATGCTCATTTCTATAAAAGTAGAATAATGATTGTGAGTTCAATGCACAATAAAATAACGGATTCTACTGTATACGAACACTTCGCACATTAACCCTCCCCATCACTTAATGTTAGTTGTTAAAGTGTGGGAAAAAGAGTTAGCCTTGCTGGATAATCTGTTGGACATATGATAGCCTTTGCTGTTAGACATACAGCAGTCCAACTGAGCAGATCTTCAAACAGGCACCTATTCTTCATCCCCAGTTGCCAGTAAAAGTAAAGACTTTTCAGGCAGTATACTCTAAGTTAAATGCCACTTGGACTGTAGAATCACAAAAAAATAATTTATTCAAAGCTGCAATCTGTAACCTTTTAATTTACTTTTTGTATAAAGTAAACAACAATAGGTCATATGTCCATTTAGTTCCAGGTCACCATTTGTAGGCTAAATTACAGGTCATTGGGTCTGTGGCGGTATAGTTTCATTGCATAATGTTTCCCCTTAAGAAATTAAGAGAGTTTACTGCAATTGTTGCCCTAATCCATGTAAAATGTGTTATTTGCCCTGTGGCAGTCATTTAAAACAAGGCATGTTATCAAAACAAAGCCAAAAATCACATCACCATTATGAATTCAGATGATTTAAGCAGCTATTTTTAAAAGGAAATTCTTCACACTCAAAAGAAAACTATGCACAAGATTACAGTTTTCCAATGTACAGTATATGCCAATGTCATGTGCCATTTTCAACAAAACATGTTTTATAGTGGAATCAGAGGTATATCTGATATATTGCATTCCAGTAAAGGACAACAAAAATTGTTTCTTCATGATGAATTTATATGTTTGGAAGAGAACCTAGAAAAATATATCTGCAAAGACAAATATCAAAGGTGCCATTACTATGCAGTACACTGGGTTGTTTTTAACCCACGGCTGGGTAAAGCACGGATAAACCCAACCTGGGTATGAATTGCATTATAAATTAACATATCACTGCCGTCCTTCTGAAACCTTGTATCTCCATATTTCGTGATTTTTTGTTGTTGTTGCCATAAATCAATATTATTAGTCACCCTTTATGTTTGTCACTGGGCTTTGCAAATATCTAACCAATAAAAACTATTAAAAAGTGCTTGTCGCCTTTGACAACACAGGGTGTAATCACCCAAAAAGTACAGTGATTTTCCATTTTCTGAAAAACAGCTAATTTGATAGGTTCAGAAGGACAGTGACAATATGCTGGATGATTTCAGCCCAAAATGTTGGGTCAAATGTAGACATCAAGACTAATTTTAGCTAAAGGATGGCTTTGCCCATATTTGAGCCAACAATGGGTTGAAAGAAATGCAACTTTAATAGAGTCAAGTATTGCAAGCATTCATTGCATACTATATTACACAAGCTAACAAACTAGAATAGTGTACTTTAGAATTTACACTATAACAGTGACTAGTGCTTTTGACAAAAAGACTTGGATGCTAGATTTGGATGCTACACTCTAAAAGAGAGAGTTGTCTTGTCTTATTCCAACCGATTGTCGAAAACCAACCGCTGGGTTATACTCAAGTTGACTCAACTTTTGATCTGTCCATCATGTTACACAACAATGGCTGCTTTTATTTTCAAAAATAAATACACAAGTACACTTATAAATACGTTTTTTCACACCTGAATAACCTGTTTGATATAGTTGAACTTGGGTGTCATACTGTATTTGATATTGTGAAAACAAACACATCCTTTTAAATCAGTTTACCGATGTTAAAACAGCCATACTTGTTGCAAGAATCGCAGAATCTTTGCTGGTTCGGTTCAAGCGTAGCTGAGGCTGTTTATCTAATGACTAAGGGTTTCAAAGAACAAATCTGTTCGTCATTAAAGCCAAAGGTCACCACCAAACGTCATCTTAAAGCTCTTACAATAAATCAGAGCCAGAAACTGTTGTGTCACAGCTAGTACAGGTTTCCCAAACTCTGACGGGGTTCTCTTATCTTTGTTAACTGATGAAATATTTTGGTGAACTACCATTTTTACCATGTTTGGAGTTCTGGGGTCTGCTTATACTGGCTCTAAATCCAGATTACAACAGAAAGTGCAGTTCAGTTGATAATGGGAAAAAGTTCAGAGAGATTTCTTCTAACACGGTTCCCTTTCTGGTAATGTGATTGAGGGAAATGGCTGTGATGTTTTTTAGGTCCCTTTGCCAATCAAGGTCCTTAATGTTTAGGTGTTGGGATTCAAATGTATAAAGGTGGATTATGTTTCTCATCACAAAGGGTCTACCACCGGACAAAACAAGACATTAACTGTGACCTACTGTGTGCATTTAGTGTTACCATCTGGATATACTCTGCTACTGTGTGATGTCCAAGGTCACAGGTCAGTTAAAGGTTTGTCATTCTAACAGCACAAAGGAACACTTCAGGGTCTCAAAGACCTCCAAAACCACACATCTGGGGTAAAAGGTGACCAAATGGATACAACCACAGAGTGAGTGTACAACCATTTAACCTAATGACACACATATCTCATCATTTAGTCCTTTTGTGTGAGACTAATAGTTGTTAAAATTATTTTACTAATATGATCAAATTAAATAAACTTACAAATTTGTCACAGAAGAGGTAAAGCTCTAAGGTATATAGAGTCTCTGGGTAGAATCAATTTAAAATGTTGTCATTCTTGGATTTATTGCAAAGTATTCTGGGATTGGCTTCTTGACAACAGATACATTCCTGCCTTAGTATTTGACCAAGAGGGTTTTTTAGTAAGCAGCACGGTCTCCAAACTTTCCAAACAGCTTTGCATCTTGGTTCCTCCTATCATGATCAACATCTTTCATCTAAGCACGTTACAAGATGACATATGTATTCTACAGTAATACGGTTGGAGTTACACATTAAACAATACGTAAATTTTGTAATGTAATTCCGTTGGGATGAATAATTGTGATGGAATTATTGACTGTCTGTAAAACGACTGTATGATATGATTGTCAGACCCACAATATCTGGAAGGTGCAGAAGAAATATAATTTGAGGTTTGCACCAGTGGCCACATGGTTATTGTTAGCGGAAAACCACATGACGAGATTGAACGTTGAAAAGATGAGCCAAGCAAGTCATTGAAAGCTGACTGGCAGCGTGACATGTTTTTCAGCACCGTGACGCACTATCGATTTTCAGTCGAATGTAATGAAAGATAATTCTTCTGCTAAAGTGCTTCGGCAAGACCCAAACGCCATGCAGATGTGGTTTAATGTGATGTCATGCTTGGGACGTTGGAAGCCTAAACTTATCTGGGACTGTAACCGCCAGACACACCTCGAAATACACGTGCGTAAGTTCATAAACAGAGCTAAAATTAATTTACATTTTCCATCCACTTTATTCCAGGAATAAAGCCTATATTTTTTTTTTGGCATTTCTGCCCACTATAGGACAAGAGCCAAAATGGAGGAGGAAAGTGACCAATGGTGGAGCTGCAGTCAAAACAAAGACTGAGGTGATGCAGATTTGTGCGTCTGACGGTCTGTAAGCTTTGTCCAAAAATAAAACTTTGGATTACAAAAGCACTGTCTAACCAAGGGTGCCTGGTGACGTATTTTGCACCTGGAGTGGCTAAGTTTGTTTGGTCTGCTCAACACAGTGTCTTTGAAATAGCGGATTAGAAAACACGGTGAAATAAAAATGAGTCCAGCAACATCAAAGAGTAATTCTACAACATTAAGCAGAAATTATAATATTGAATTTGGAAGTGGTAATTGCAATAAATCAGATAGTGTTTAAAAAACATGCATGGCTGTTTAAATTAAGATTTAGCATGAAAGCACGACTGGTCGTTTATGAGTTCATTTGTGATTAAATAGATAATAGCATCAATAGATACACAATCATTTTTCCCACCAAGAGTAAACTTGTACTTAAGAGGCATTAAGCTTATGCAAGTTGCAAATTTCTTTTCATCATAGTCTGAGGTCAGTCTTTGGTGCTAGTGGATGGGAATAAATCCAAGGCAGACTGGAATATTCTCATGGTCATCTCTGGGTGACGGCCAGCAGGGTTTCTATGCCAAGATTTCGTTGTTCTATTAAACAAGAAGCTATCGTGGCTTACTGGAACAATTTGTTTAAAATTATAGAAAGACCTCAAAGCAAACCACCCTATTTGAAATTTAACAAAAGAAGATATTCCCTTAAACATCTTTCAAAAAGCAATAATAATATATCAAGAAAAACTGGGACTGTGATGCTCTGTGTTTATAGAGGCAATGAGGTCATACACCACAGTTACATTTAGATTGATGGATGACAGATTGAAAGACACAGAAATCATTAAATTAAAATAGATTCTTTGTGTAGCAAGCCAAACTAAAGCACAGAAGTTATGATGAATTTTCAGTTGCCATTAACATTGGCTATATGCTTTAAAAAGCCTCTGAGAAGAAAACGCCCAAAACAGTCAATTAAAGGGACACAGTGTAACAGTGGACATCTGTCATTACCCTCATATCATTCCAAACCTGTATGACTTTATTTTTTTGGCATAAAGATAAAGAAAGATATTTTGAAGAACGGTGTAATAACATTGGACCCCACTGACATCCATTTTTTGGACAAAACCACTGAGAGATATTTTGTAAAAGAAAAGGTCATTTGCAGGTTTTGAACAACATGGGTGAATAAATGATGGCAAAAGTTAAGTTTTGAGTTATGACTTATCATCAAACAAAGTTAATGTAGTGTAACTGCTGTCAATCCAACTAAAAACATTTTAAATTTATGGCTTGTTTATCTAACTGGACATAGCTGGACATGTATGGACATTAATTAGTTTAATCGGGTTTTAGGCATTACCTGGGCTGAGGTGGTAGACCTGTTGATCTACAGCACTTTTTTGTAAGGAAATGCACTGACAAACCACAGAACCTGTCATATTGAGTTCAAATGAATCATAGTACAAGTTAAAATATATTATTGTGACAGACCCACACATTTCCACAATGATCTAAAACGAATAATGATCTCATAAACCTTTATGTGTGATGTGAAGTGTCTATAAAACTTGTGCAATGGGAAAAATGCTCCGATTTCAACAGAGATGACTATACTATGTGCATTACACAATTAAACTTACACAAACAGGTGTAGTATTGTAACATATTATTGTAATGACTATAATTCATACTTTTTAAATTACTTTAAATATTAGGTTAAGATCAAATTTTTAATTGACCAAATTTTTACTCTATTTCTAAAATGTATATAGTGGTCAAGAGGAAAAGACTTTACTTAGCAGATTACAAACACAGATTAACTGAATTCATTTGAACCCTGAACCTTTTAACTGCATGCATGGCACCAACATCAGTACCGGAAGAATCTAATGTTATGAGAGAATATGAATACATTTGAACTAAATATAGCTGCAAGCAGCAATTGACCCTTCACAAGCAGTTTGATTGACAGGCTATCTGACCAATCATAACGCCCATATTATGTGCCCCAGTGACTGACCGCCATTTTGTCCCACAAACAAACCAGTCCGGCAAACCTTTCGTAGTAGAGATTTGGTGATTAATATGAAAAAATTGCTTTTTAATTATTGTAATAGTAAACAGAGAGATATATACCCAGCTTTAAAGGGGTCATTTGACAAAAATACGTGTTTTTCTGTGTCTTTGGTGCAATCTATTTAAAAGCGAATGCTCACCCAGACCTGCCTGAAATGCCTCGTGTTACCACACCCCCACAAATCTATATCTCAGTTCGTGGTAGGACTTGACAAAGACCGCCCAAATGTGTATACAAGTAAGTTGGGCGTACCTGTCAGTACAATTGCTTTGGAACCTGATGTTCCAAACATGGTAAGAGGCATTCATTTCCGTTACATGCTTGCAGTATTCGACCAATCACTACGCACTGGTTAACACGCCAATCATAGCACACCTCGCTTTTCAGAGCGATGAGCTTTGTAAAGAATCCTCCCGTTTCAGAGAGGCGGAGCAAAGAGGAGTTACAAACATGTGGAAAATACAAAGTTTTTTTAACTAATTGCATTACATCTAAAACAAACAATAAAATTTGTTTTAGCCGGGTCATATGACCCCTTTAATGACGTTCACTCTATAATGATAAACAATAATTAAGTTATCACTTTTAAAATCATTCTAAATGAAGGAGAATAACAGAGTTCACATCACAACTATGCCAATACAGATACGAGACACGATATTGTTGGAATCATTAATGTACGAATTACAGGCAGAAGAGTTCGGGAAGTACTGTTTTAAGGCGAAATATAATACTTATATATTACTTACATATTAAATGTATGAGCAAGCTGGCAACATATACTTTGCATCCCTGTGATGTGATGAGCACACCTTCAGCCTTCAGGGAGCAGCATCTGCAGTGACATTTTAAAGGAAAGACATTTTCAGCAATGAAGTCATAAAGCAACAGCTGTACCTTGTATGTTGTACTTAACACAAATTAAGATTAAGACACTGATGGACTGTGAAAACCAATATTTAAAAGTTTCGTTTTCACAAAGAAGGATCACGGGCGACCAAAACTCTGCATTTAATCTCTCTCTAAAATTGTAATATCTACAAATTTCGGGGTAAATATAAACACTTAATACACCACATTTAGGTTAGCTATACACTCATTTGTGTTACAGTAGCCTACTGTATTGTGCGAGTTTAGAATTAACATAAAGTTATCGTCTGCTGGTGTGGAGTGGACACAAATATAGGTTATAATCAGTGGCGGCTACTGATCTTTTAAAGAGGGGAAGCTCATTTTCGGCCTAAATCATAAAAATTGTCCATTTATTTATATGTAAATTCTGCCCTACGTTCCTTTTCAAGAAAATGCTCTGTAACCCTGTCGTACCAACTAGGCGTCTTTTCCAGTGACTTGACCAGTGTCCTCTCAATGGCCAGCAGAGCTAGGCTGCTTAAACAGCCTTGGCCCATTGTGTTACGGGTGTAGGACTTGAGCCGCTTTAAACAGGAGAAGCTCCTTTCTACACCTGCAGATGTAGCTCCAATTGTTGCCACTAATGAGAACAGTTTGTAAAGCTGAGGCATTGCACTGTCCAACTCCATGTCTTTAAGGAACACCAAGTAATCACACAGCTTTCCCCTGTTACTCTGCAAGTCCTGATCTGAATACAGGACTTGAAGTTCAGACCTCAGTCTCCCTGAATCAAAGTGATGGCCATAACTTTTCAGGACACTTTGGAAGGCCTCCTCTGGAAATGCTTGTCTCATGTCATCAAATTTCCCTGGATTGACTAATTCTAAGAAAAGCATACTTTCCAAATTTGAAAAACGTCGAGGAATCTGCTCCAAGATGTTATCAAGGATGGCCACTCTCTTTGCATTGCGAGAAGCTGCCGCCTCCTTGTCATTTATGATTTATAACAAAAAAAAAAAAAAAATGTCTAAAAGCTGATATGTGACAATGTGTATAGCAAACAAGCTAAAAAAAACCAAGAAATACGTTTTTATAAGCTGTCGACCCCAAAAAACGAGCGTTTTAGGACATAAAAGTGAATTAAAAAGAGATGACAGACCCTCCAATCATCACGCAGACGCTCGGAGTCCGGGCCAGCCCACTCCTCCATTCATCCCAGAGACGCTGAGCGTCCGTGGGCGGGACATAATCGCAGCATTATCCAATGACCGTCTTGTTTCTAAGCACTGAAAAAAACTGTTTAAAGCAGCCCCATTAAAGTCAATGGACGCTGGGCTTCAACAGAGTAATGCACTGTACGCTACGGGAATGAATGAGAAGGAAATCGAGTCATTCGACCTAAGTAGCTGATTCTGAACGAAATTGTTTTCGTTCGAGATGAACGTGTTTAACGCATTTTTAGTCAATAAAATGTTAACATAATAGTACATATATTTGACCATTCATTTTTTGACAATTATAGGGGAAGCTGAGCTTCCCTTGCAGTCTTAAAGAAATCGCGACTGGTTATAATATAGGCAAATATTACAGTTATCTGAAATCCTGAATGTATCCCTCGAACACATATTGCAGACCTTTTTGTCTGAAATCAGTGTGCCATTTTTCCACAAATTCTTCACTATTTCCCCTGGGAGTGCACAAATTACACTGGGAGCGCATGGCTGATACCGAAAGCTTGTCTGACATAGCAACAGGAACGAAGGGGGTGAGGTCATGCCCTGTCAATTACAGGGTCAAGCCCAAAAATGGCCCAAAGGGAAATAATTAAAAACTCTTAACTCAAGCATTTAAGCCTTTAACATATTCTGAATCAACTTAATATCCAAAAAATCTTTAACCACCTGTACCAAATATCAAAACCTATATCCATAAATCTATAAAGGCTCATGTAGATGGTTGCCAATTCAGTACTTTTCACACAAATGTTAAATTATTTTTTGTTGTTTTCATTATTTATTATTTTATCTTTATTAAACTCTTGCGTGAGTTTATATTTATGTGTAGGTAGAAGGTCTTTGTTCACCACAATTTAGGTAAGATGAAGTTATTTATGAAAACATACTGTGTTTACGATTACTACCATTCATTGATTTTCTAGAAGATATTGCATGTAAATTTAGTATTTGGACCTGGGAAACTGCTACTTTTTATAGGCCATTGGGCTGTTTTTGTGACACAGATCTGGCAACCCTGGCTAGCTATTTCCGTTTATATTCATTCCAGCTCATCATCTCCATCTTGATCCAACAAGCCAAACCAGCATCTCTAAAGCAAACCACTGTACAGTTTGTAAACTTGACCATTTTTGCAGAAGCTACATGATGAAAAATACAGCAGAACATAAATCTCCAAAAAGCATTTTGATTCTAGGAATTCTAGGAAACAGGTTTATGGTTGATTTTGGAGACCAGAGAAGAATCCGGATGTATCTGCTCTGCCACTTAGAACATATTGTAGTTTCCAACCGTGCTGTTTACAACATGACGTTAACTCAAAAGTTTATGCCATTGAGCTAAAATTCCTTTAAAAACACATATGTTTGAGCTAAAATTCCTTTAAAAAATACATAAATTCTCTCTCACTCAACAATTAGTCTTTCTTTTGTACACTTAAATATGTTAAATATAGACAAAAAACCTCAACTGGAATTAGAACACAATTTAATCACAAACAAAAACAAAAGCATATATAACACACTAATCCTATCTCCTAAAATGCTTTCGATACAAAGGTTTTCTGAAGTTAGTTCAGAGGAGCTCAGTAGAGTCATAGCTGTCAAAAAAGACCAATAAAAAACAAACAAAGTAACACGTCAGTGAGGTGTCTATCTGACATACAGCACTAAGTTAGAATTACACAAATGCATTTGATTTGGATACATTCCCTTTAATGTAGCCATGACAGGTGAAGAACCTTGGCCAGGAACATGGCCAAAACAGCCGACTGCCAAAGCTGCAAGTCATCTTTCATCTGCTGTCTAGACAGCCTCTGGCCTTCTGTAGCCGCATTTTCACAACCAAGAGTGATCTGCAAAACCAAGAAACGAATTTCACTGAGCCACAATGCACACCTTTACTCTCACCAAGGCCAGATGTGCTAAGATGCTATAAACAGTTCAAATGTCTAAGACAGTATTTTTTCATACACCTTAAGAAGAGTCGGATACAGTAATGGCCAAAAGTGATGTCCAACTTTATAAATTATTAAATAACAAAGAAAATTGTAGTCAATATACAGCATGCTTTATTTCTGTGGGCTTTGTTTTTTTTTGCAGAGGATCTATTGACAGAAATGTAATATAATATACATAACTTGTCTTCAGAGGTGTATAAAGACCTTATATAATGAAGCGTTATATGTTTTATTACATTAGATTGAGCTATTTCTACATACACCGCGGGCCCACTGACATGGAATTTACGGATAAACTGCTTTACAGAGCGTATTTCGTAAATAAGTTATCTCCTGCAAAGAAGCTAAAATGTCAGCTAACGTAGTGCTTCGAAAGGGAGGCGGAGGGGTGGAGTTAGGGCTGGAACAATTAAAAAAATAAACCGCACGTGATTTGGCAATTAGTTGCGTTGTTTCATGCACAGTTTGTTAGTGAAGTATGTTAAAATGCTGCTGCATCCGAAAGCCAGAGGGCGCTCTCGTGCGGAAACTTCAAATATGCCCCATAGAGTCCATAGTCCATAACACAGGAAATGCCTAAGGACATCTTTTTATCACTGTTCCTCAAGCCTCCTCATTTATTTTTAAGATATTAAAGTATATTTATAATGTTGCTTTTTCAAATGCACATTATAAGCGACTCAAACTCGCATTGCTTTTAGATCGAGCAGTATCTGATCACAGAGCTGCGTATAAAAACATAATCGATGCCTTTGCATAATCGCAGCGATTTAACAACTGAACTAGCCAGCTTGATTTAAACAGGATTTAGTGTTAATCGTGTTTAATCGTGTACAGCCCACAGTGGAGTGATCCATTGGTCGCAATTCGTACCTCACCGCTAGATGTCACATAATGTCATACACTGGACCTTTAAAAGTTTAGTGTGTTGTACCAACACTTTGATGTTTTGATGAAGGAACATTAAATGTAAATATTGTACAAAAATGCCTATCCCGGACATCACTTTTGGTCACCTGTATACCAATACAGATTAAAGAGTACTTTTGGAACGGTTATCAAGTCTTGTTATCAAGTGTCTCCAGTGAAATACAGTTTACAGTAAATGTGTGTTTGTATTTGTGTGTATGTTGGACTGATGTTTAGTTACATTCTCAATGCCCACTTGCCAAGTTTAGAGCATTTCATGTTTACTTGTTTCTGCGGCATTTACATCTGAACATCTTGTGAAATATCTTAGCGTGGCCACAGCGCTTATAACGCTTATAAGGTCCAGGCATCAAAGATGGCCATAAATGTCTTATATATGAGTGAGAATATTTTGGCTGCAAAGGAATGTGGCAGGTTAAAAATAGACACAGTGCCGTAGCACATACAACCTATTTCTGAGGTGAACTCTGTCTGCTACCATGGTCCTGTTCCCACACCTCGGTTGTATTTACTTTTGCAGGATGCACACACAAGACAAGATTCACCAAGATTCTAATGTGCACAGGTGTTGTTTCTATATAGTATGTGTAAAATATATTTAATATGTGGTTAAGTAGTGTCCAGATTAAAGCAATTATGGGGATTCCACGAACTGCACCAAGGTTGCACCAGGTCTAGGCTTTGTGATACATTGTTTGCACTTGATCTTGGTTTAGGAGCTGACTTTTGTCTTGTTCACTTGTCAAACCTGACAATAGGATCATTGAGCAACCAGCAGTGTGCTCTAAAACCAAGAAAGGACCCTGTGAAAGCATGTATCTAGACAACATGGTGGGAAAACATCTAGACCAAACTTTAGTTCTGAAACTAAGCAGTGGACATTTAATAATGTACTGTAAACTACTAAATAAGATTTTCATATTAAAATTAATTGTATCATGTCCATGTAGCAGTATATAGTCAAAGGTGGAGCATGGCAAGCATGGCCAAACATTATGTGAAACATCTGGATGTTTAATGATATCTCTTATGGTATATACTACATGAGTAAAGACACACAATTGATAAGATACACCGTGCCATAATACATTTTATATTGAGGTACCGTTTGTAATCACTCCGCCACTAAGCCAGACAGATTTACGAAAGCGGAACTGAAAGTAACACTCGCACTTTGGCAGGTTCTCAAACTTATTTTAGTGTAGGGTGCATCCCTTTGCGGCCCCCCAAAAAAAGACTTATAATCTTAAACTTATAACTTTAATAAAACCAAAAACACATTCAGTTATACAATGCCAGAACATCAATTCTTTTGGTTGGTGGTCTTATGTGTCTGATGTTTGATTGCATAAAATGTATGATATGTTTCTTTATTTCATAAAATGTCACAAAATCTAGCTGGATCCATCTTGGGGCCACCCGGGGGGCCATGGACACCCAGTTTGAGAATTTGCAGCGCTCATAAATAGCAAAAAAGTGCGGGTCGCACTCAAAAAGCAATGGAAAAGTACCAGAGTGCATTGGGAATAACACATATCACTAGTCGTACATAGTCGGGTGATAGTGCTTGGCCTACGTCCTCGTGCCTCTGGCTTAATCACAGACATACAGTACTGATATACTGAAGATGATGTATAGTACCTAAACCCACTGATTGAACATGAAATTTTGCAAACCCAGTAGGCTAATATATTAGGAAACTCATCCTTAAACTTGTGCTTTACTTGTGTCTCAATAAGAACTCAGAATATGCCATTTGATGACATCTAAGACGGTCCTTATAGAGGTTTTACTAATAGTACGTACTTCATACCCTTTTATAGCATTGACATATATTAGCCCCTTATGATCCCCCTCCTTTTTATTTTTTCCCCCTATATCTCATCCTAGTGCTTTCAAACCTTTCTCAAAACCCTCATGCCACCTGATCCCTAAAAACCCTTGATCCACAAACCAATTTATCCTTCAAATTATCCCCTCTCAAATCCTCCCCCCCAACCCCTAAAGCAATGGTGTTTTAGTTTTCATTCACACACTGATGACTGCTAAGTGATTTTCCTAGACATGCTGTTCTCTGCCAGAGGAGAAACCGAAGCCTGGGGTGGAGTTCACAGCTGTGAGCTGTGTCTGAATGGACAGGCTAAAGGCACACTGATGAACTCCATGATGTGTAGTCTCTTTTGCGTCTAACCCTGTTGGCATCAGCGGGGCTTCCGCGAGGCCACTGAGAGGGAGAGTGAAGGGAAACTTGGAACATAGCAATAAGTAAATAAATGTTCTGTCTGAAAAAGGTGGGCTTCTTTGTAACAGTCCTCTGCTTGCAGTCTCTCCCTCGCAAATGAGAAGGGATGATTTGTTTGACTGTGAGATAATGAAACTACCTGTGGCAGAGGTGACTGTTGATGTTATAGATTAACATCACGATTTGAAAGATGGTCGGGTACCGTATATGGTTAGGGAAAATTGTGCCACACGTGACCTGAAATAACCACTGGTGATATTTTTTATTCCAACATTTCTGCCTAATCTCAAGCGACGACCCAGGAAAAATATTTTATTTGATCAGATGTCGCTCTTTCAAAGCTCAAAAGAATAAAAGGAGATTATGTCAGTTATGTAAAGTATCAACCTGTCTCAGATGTTGGGTAAGGAATTTAAACGTCATAGAAGAAAGAAAAACGCAAGAAAGATGCAAATGAAACACAAATGTTGAGATACAATAAGGGTACAGCCTAGTGGTAGAGCTAAAAATAAATGGATAGCCTAATACAATATTGACATTGATTATTTCTGCATAAAGATATTAACACATTGCAAAACATATAGCATTGTACAAATAGCACAGTTATATCAAACAGGCTGTTTCACAAAATAATATAATTTTGATGAACTCACATAAAGGGCTGTGCGTCAAGTGAAATGTTCAATGTTTAGTTGTATGGAGAGAGTTTGAGTCGTTTTACTCAGCGTCTGTTAAATATAGACTAC
Source organism: Triplophysa siluroides (assembly GCA_006030095.1). Lineage (NCBI taxonomy): Eukaryota > Metazoa > Chordata > Actinopteri > Cypriniformes > Nemacheilidae > Triplophysa > Triplophysa siluroides. The sequence continues at coordinate 3,269,138 of VCII01000935.1, read as the reverse complement.
TTTTACAAACCTAGATAGTTGTGGAAGGCAGTAATATCTTCACAGAGTGATTTGCCAAATCAGAATATTCTGCACGAAAGTCATTTTTCATAATATAATCATACTTTTTACTCTCAAGGTTTGAGCAAAGGTGTTCGTCCAAGGTACAGCGTCAAAAATACAACCTTTCAAACGATTACGGCGTGGACAGCGCATGCTCATGCGGTCCTTGACGCTTTCAGCTTTGACGTTGTTGGGCTAGTTGGGCAAATTTCTTCCACTAAAGTATAAATGTTCCGTTACACGCCGTTGGCTCTCTCCAGAAATTGCATCCATTTTAAATACAGAACGTTTACGCGTTATTCTACATGAACACTATAGCTCTGTGTTGATACACTTGTTTGTGCATACTGTTTGCCAGTAAGAAATACATGAACTCATTTTGAATGTAAAATCCTTAATTAAAATACAATTTGTAAACTATTGCCCTATAGGGATTGATGTTTTGTCATTAAAATGCGAAGAATGAATACTGTCAAGCAGACGTCTACTGTTAAATGAGTTGACAGAAACATCTGGTGTATTAAAACACATGTAGCCTACATCTGTCCAGGTGTGCGCATCAGTAAAATTAGAACAGGTGCAGTGATGTCATAGTGAAGGCTGTTTATACTTAAGAGAAGCAGAATTTGGATTGGCAGAATTTGATAGAGGTTGCTATTTTGACTGTTCATGCTGCTTGACTTAAGGATAAATGCCACATTGACATGCTCCTTGAAATGTGCGAGTCAAATGTGGTCAAAATGAAAATGTTTTTTGTTGACATATTGCAGCACCTGTTGCAGAACAACCTGAAATAGTTTACTTTAAAGTTTTTACTTTGCTGAAAGTATAATAAAAATATGAAATAAAAAGAAAGTAAAGTAAAGCATACAAACTCTGAGTGTGACCTATTTTTCAAACAACAAAGTGTGTTAACAGTCTGAAGCATATACTTCCACAATACTTCCTTTCATTTACCCCTTTGCAGACTGAACACAAACTGCCCCATAAAATTGTTTTGATTTCAAAATGTGTGACTGCTCATCTTCTCACAATTCTAGCTCTTCCATCACTTCCAAGAAAGTTTGGAAACCATAGCTTTTGTGCAGATGGGTGGGGTTGAGGGGGGCTTCTTCTGCGTCACGTTGCTTTAATTTGTGCGCCAGCTGCCAAAGAAAATGATTATACTGCTGAGGGGTTTTGCCCTTGGCTTACTTACTGCTATGGCACGCTGAATTGGCTGGACTCATATCAACACTCAAAATATACAAATGTAATCTATATAGGCTAATGAATTATCATAAACAAGACATAAAAACTAAAGTGGTGAATAGCTGGAACATAGCCCTAGTGTATAAAACATTTTTTTTTCAATTATTCTTAAATGTCATAATACCTTGACTGTTTTAGCCACTCGGCTGTTGCATTTCAACTTCATATTTTACTCTAATGATTTACCAGCCTTTGCATAACCCATAAATATTGGTTTTACATATATGCCAAAATAATATGACTCTTATTCTTTCGAAAGAAGTTAGTCTACTTTTCATTTCTGTTGCATTAACTGTCCTATAGTTCGCATTCATATTTGGCTCAAATGGCTCATTGCATTTTGGGGTCACTGGATTATTCACTCGCTTATCTTTTGTTTTCTTTTCTACTCTTGCCAGCTGTGCAAACTAAAAGCAGATGTTTTGATTAAGGCTGCTTGGATCTGACTGCCAGGAAACTGATATAAGAAACAGAGTATTACGTCTCCGATGATGTCGCGTTTCAGGTGACGGACGGGGCGGAACCCCGCGCACCTTCAAAGCCGCAACATTTCCTGAACCGGCACCGCAGCCGTATATAAACCGACAGCGCGCCTCAGCAGGGAGAGTGAGTTCTCTGAGAATAAAACCAAAGCTGCTGCTATTTACACTGACAAAGAAGAGACGTGTTTATATCTGCTCTAACATTTATCAGAAGGTATGTAAACTTGTGTGTTTAAAAGCAGTTTGCTAGCTTTTTATTTGATTGGGTTGGTTTAATGTACCATTTGTATATTGCCTTTTCTATGCGTAAAACGTCGTTTAAACACTGCATTCGAAAAATGTATCTGTAGGTTATTAATGTTACAATTTACTATATTCATTTATATTTTTACTGAAATCCTAATACGTATGGCATCCCATTTTTCATTGAAACAATATTTAGCGTATATTGACTGCATAAGAATCTACGGTTATATTACTGGCAGAATGAGGTTTCTTCATTAGCATAGTAAATAAAAAATATTTACATTTTACAGGCATTTTACCAAAGGAAGATCGCTGTTTATCACATATCAGACGTCAATCATGAATGCAAACCGCTTGGCTATCGACATTCTGCTCTTGTGTATATCCTGTGGAGCAAGTGCCCTGGCAGCCTTCAATCCCAGTCTGTCTTCATCTGCTCCCGCGAGCAATTTCACAGATACCGCCTCCGCGCCTCCCAAATATCTCACCGAGGCTGCGAACCTAGCCAAAACCCGAAGGAAGCGTTATATTTCCCAGAATGACATGGTTGCCATTCTCGATTATCATAATAAAGTCAGAGGAAAAGTCTTCCCCCCAGCCTCAAACATGGAATATATGGTAAGTCTCTATATTTTAAACTTCCCAAATATCTGAATTCTGAACTGTACAGTACTGAGTTCTGAACTTTTGCTTTTCGGTTCACCGGGTTCAGTAGCGTTTATATATTTATTTCTGTAATAGTCTGGCGTTTTGCCTGGAAAGCGCGCCGCTGCTGTTGTACCGTATCCGAACACTTCGATGCGCAATTGCGCGCGTGTAACTCGCAGGGTGCAAAAATGACGAATGTCTCCGTGTCCTTTTGGCACCAGCAGTTGCTGGGCAGATTTAATTGGCAGGGACCACCAGAATAGACCCTCAACAGCAGAGATCAATGTGCACCGAAATACCTCCAAAAGTGCACAGTCATGCAGTATCAGAAATGTTGATGTAATCAAATGTTGGATTATTTTGGGAGAGTATCATGAATTTTGTAATCGATTTACCGTAGACAAGGGAGGAATTATTCAATGGTCTCTTGTGGTCACTAGTCTAGGACGAGATGCTGACACAGCATTCATTGTTTTGTCAATAGCTTGGTGTAAGGCTCCTTCGGGTCACTTGTGAATCAATGGAATCTTTGTAATGCTTGAGGCAGAAAGGTTATACCTTCAAAGAGACATTTACAGAAACAAACACTCACACACTTTTTTAGTCATGTTCGCTACCTTTATTATTTCTGCATAGGATTCTTTAGAAACCCAACAAGTTCCCTTAATAAAATCTTCGCAAAATGATTTATTGCAAGAATTTCTCGAAGGATCTGATTGCAGCGTATTTTTCGTCTTAGGTGTGGGATGACACTCTTGCTAAGACAGCAGAGCAGTGGGCCTCCACATGTATTTGGGATCATGGTCCTCAAAGTCTTCTTCGATTTCTGGGTCAGAATCTTTCAGTCCGAACAGGAAGGTGTGTATTTTCACACTTATTTACTGTCTGTTGGCAGTGATGTTCGATTTTATTGTGTTCTACCGTTTCATTATTATCATTTTTACAAAATTTCAGTTTTCAATGTCTGGATTGCTTGCAGGTATAGATCCATTTTGCAGCTGGTGAAGCCCTGGTATGATGAAGTGAAGGACTACTCTTTTCCTTACCCCCGAGACTGCAATCCCAGATGCCCCCTGAAGTGCTATGGACCAATGTGCACCCATTATACTCAGGTGAGATGATCATCGTGGTGCAACAACCCTGATACTGTATGATCGTTTTCAGGTGTGCATCCATTTTGACCATATTGCTGTTGTTACCAGATGGTGTGGGCAACCTCAAATAAAATTGGATGTGCCATCAACACCTGCCATAATATGAACGTGTGGGGTTCTGTATGGAAGAGGGCTACATACTTGGTGTGCAACTATTCTCCAAAGTAAGTCTACGTACCAACTAATCTGTACCAACAGTTAGGCTTACAGATGCACAAACCTTAAAGTAGCTACTTGACACTTCTCTGTTAAAAAGATTTTTGACGTGGACGCTCACGGTGTCTTCTGGTTCAAAGGCCTGGACGACCTCTTGCATTCCTGTGCATGTGGAATTTTAGTGGAATTCTGCCTCTATTTCCGGAATCAAAGAACCATGATCTTGTCTAGCATGTGATTTATGACCTCCTTTCTATAATCTTATAAAGGCAGTGCACTTGTGAAAGTTGTTATGCTACCGTTTAGCCAGATATTTTTAAACTGAAGACCTGTCATACTGACCGAGAACTAGTAATCCCAGATTGATTTAAAGCTTGTTTTTCATGACACTTCACTAAATCAGTTGGTCAACGTTCTACCCAAACATGGTTTAGTCTACAAATACCCAAACAGGGTTTAGTCTACAAATACAACGTAACCGTGCATGAACAAATGTATATCAGATCTATGCATATCGTACCTAACGGCATGATGTTGTTGTTGTTGTTTACAGGGGAAACTGGATTGGTGAGGCCCCATATAAAGTAGGTGTACCTTGTTCCATGTGCCCTCCAAGCTACGGAGGATCTTGCAGTAACAACATGTGCTTTCCTGCTGTGAACTCAAATTACCTGCACTGGTTCAAATAAACACAGGCAAAATGCGCATGCCCCATCACAGAGACGCTTTCCCTCATGGGAATTTGCACAACATTCCTGCATCCCCCATTTTGTACATATGGGCCATATAGGATCACGGGTTGCAAGGCAGCATGTTTTGTATGTTTATAAATTATTTTTCCACGTCTATACTTTGTATTACTATTATTGTTGTTTTGTTTATTAAATCATTTATTGGAAATATAGGCTCTTTACTGAGGGGGACTCTACTGTGATCTGTCAATACATAATTGGTGCTTACGGTATTCAGAGGAGAGCCATAGCCTTAATCGGCACGACTCTTATTAAGCCTTGTCAGCAAAATGAGTCTAACAATGTTTATATTTGCTGGCTAAGTGTAATGGGTGTCTAGAACTGTAACTCTCAAGATTGTATTTTACAAGATTGTTGATGTATAGACAGTGTGGCGTGATTATCAGTAATACTGTTTGAGTCCAAGTTAAACAACAGACCTTGGGTCAAGCAGCCTGTTTTGTTTAATGTCACGTATAATAACCCTGAGGGTTGATTTTAGGTGCTTCATGTGAGATAATAAGCTCTTGGGCAGTACTGTACATCACTGGCATGACTGTTCTTCTCACCAGTGTCATCTGTGATGCTCTGGGTGTCTCCTTTAGGATATGTCCAATTTCTAAAAGTAATGTGTGTCATTTCTTTTGACATTAATTCCGGCTTAATTTGTCATTTAAAAGGCAAATTTACCTATAAAGTATAAACACTTTTGGTGGTGCTTTCAAAATGGTTCAACCAGTTGTGTTATGGACAGGGAGAGTTTGGGGAAAACCTTTATTAAAACAGTCTTTATTTTTGTAAAAATGTCATGTGGCACAGAAATTACAAGTATATGACGTTTTAAGCATTAAGGCTTCAAAATTGTGCTTGAAGATCATAAATATCGATTAGAAGTAAAATATAAAGCCTTTACATTTGCGACCCCACATTTGTTTTGTAAAACAAAGCATTTAACAGGATGGCTAAGCATTCTGTAATATGATGGAATGTTGAGACAGATTAATATGAGAACGTGTTTGATATGTAAATGCACCTTATCTTTATTTTTGATTCTTTTTAAAACATTTTGTATATTTTTAATAGTTGGGTTTATTCATGGTGATTTTTACCTGTTGTACATACACTTATTTTATATTCACAAGTACATTGTCTGTACAATGGATGCATAACAGTGTCACTCAGTTAGGGAAAAATGTGTATTGCATTGACAGCTGTCTTTCAGTAACAAGGTTTTTATCATCTGAACTGTACTGTACATAGCGTTTTTATACAAATTATTTGAAATGCCTATTTTAGTATGAAGCAAGTGTTTTTGTTATTTATACAGTACCTGCCATTTTGTGCGTCATTGCAAAGATCAGACAGCTTTCAAATAATCCATTGACAAGGTCAATCACATTCATATACGATGAGATTTTCTCGAAACAAGAGTTTTGTTTTAAGGTTTAGAATGTAAATAAACAAGGTTGAAACAATTTTAAATTAGACTTATAAGCCAAGCAAATTCATTTCAACCAGAAACTATTATAATTAAAGCAGAAATATTATTTGAAATATGTCTTCAACTTATGATTTAAATTCATATTTATAATTTATATCCAGTCTGTTAAGGATGTATTTTGTATTGCTGAATAAAGTTGAAAATCATTTCGCTTCAAAGTTTGTTTTTTATTCTTGAGTTATTCTTATTTAAATGTCTTGCTTTTGTCTCTCTTTCATGTCACATAAACACACAGATCTGATAGTTATTATGGAGTTTTCTGAGAAACTTCCTCGTCCCTGCTCCTTTTGATGCTCTGTTTTCCCTTCCACTTGTGCATTGTAATTGTAAGACCACTTCTTTGATATGAGAACTGGTTACAATTAAATCTTTCTAAGAAAACGTTGACTTTGGCCCAGTTCTACACAAACAATATGTATGTGATCTTGCGAGAGGCGAATGAAACCGATGAACCCGGTGAAAGCAGGCCCTGCCTCGTGCGCTCTGTTAGAGGGGTGGGGCAATGGTCAGACACACACTCACAGCCATCAAATTCTGCAGACTTGGGAAACATATCACAGGGAAATATGATGCCAGAAATGTTTTGATCTATTGGACAGACGCAGCCGTTTCTTCTACTTTCAGCTGTGAGAGGAGCGGCATACGGCCAATGGCATACAAAGACTAGCAGGCCACTGTACTCTAGTAAACCTAATGGAATGCAGTAGTTGTGAATAATATGCAAAATAATTCAAAATATAGTGTTTCACAGGAAGTTTCACGGGAAGTAGGTGAAGAACTGTGCATGTGAATGGGTGAACTGAGAAGAAAAATGCATAAAACAACCATGGATGTGTATATGACCTGTGCCCTACATTCCAAATCTTCTAAGGCCATACAATGGCATTGTTTCAACGTATTATCTGTTATAGGTACCGGTTTAGAACAACATGGAGGTGATTAAACAACACATAATAATACAACTTAAATCATTTAAGTAAACCATTTCCTTTAAAGGGATAGTTAACTCAAAACAAATTAAATTCTGTCATTAATTATTCACCCAAATCTGTATAAATGTTTTTGTTCTGTTTAACACAAAGAAAGATATTTGGAAGAATGTTAGCAACCAACAGTTCTGGGGTGCCATTGACTACCATAGTAGGAAAGATTATGTACTTTTGTGTTCTGTTGAACACAAAGGAAGATATTTTGAGGAATGTATGAAAGTAAGCAGTTCTGGGGCACCATCAACTACCATTTTAATTTGACTACTTTGGAACAGTTTGTGTTCAACCGAACAAAGAAATGTATACAGGTTTGGAGCAACTCAAGGGTTTGTAAATAATGACACATTTTTGGGTGAACTGTCCTCTTTAGATTTTATTCAGTTATATTTAACCACTAAAGTTATTGATCAAAGGTTGACTAATCTCTAATCTGACTTCTAACTAGCCTCATTGTTTCATATTTCTCATTTTGGGTTTATACAATACATCATTGTTTTGATTTAAGCTCCCGGGTCAAATGACAAATGGTGTTCATTGTAAGTATCACACAAAGTCCAGCTCAAGTATAAATAAGCATTTTGGGTCTGTAAGTAGAGGCTTGATCTCACACAACCAAGCAAACTAAAATAAATATTTATAACAACATTTGTAGAGTCAACTTGAAGCAAACTAATCTGTATAAAACCACAATGTGATGAGGTGGCACCAAATCGCAGTAAAAGTTCAAGCAGTCCTTAAATAAAATTATATTTTAAAGTTTAATGCAGTCTATGCATTTATCAATGGCTTAAACTGGCATGTGAGGCTATGAGCTAAACATCAGGTGAATGCAACCGATGGCAGACCAGAAGAATAATTGAATGTGTCTTTGGCTTGCGACTGGACGTGGCCGACCAGCAACCTGCTCATGAAAACTTGGCTCCCTTGATTTTTGCTTTCATGTCTCCTGGGACCCATCGCAGATAGCATTCTTCCTTTTTGGTGTGCTTTTTTCTCTTTTCCTCTCTCTCTCCTTCCCTCTGCAGGAACCCACACCAAATCTGTTCACCCCAACCCTTCCTCTCGACTGAGGTGGCTAAGTTCAGACTGGCCTCTGCTGGCCATTGAATACTGTCCCTAATTTCAACGATGATTCATAAATATGTTATCTCCTGCAAAGAAGCAAAAATATGCCTTCATCTAAGTGTTTCAAAAGGGAGGTGGAGTGAGCCATGGTTGTAATTTGTAATCTCACCACTAGATGCCGCTAAATGTCATACACTGGACCTTTAAGCAACATTTGTTTTTAAGAGTGAAGCCTATAGCTTTTATTGTAAATGCTGACAACAGTAAGTTAATGGGTAATGCTGATAAAATGTTTATTCTGAATGTACATATACAATTTTATTTCTATAATATTCCTCCAAATGCACCAGTATAAATGTACTCAAATTTTAATTCCTGGAGGATGTGAAAAAAAACAGCTTTGTATAATGGAGGGTAACCAGCAGTAAAGCACCAGCATCTGGAGCTCTACACAGACACTAGATCTGGTCTGCTGCAAAAGCAACAGAACGGGCTGTAAACATCCCCTGTGCAATGCCAAACTGTCTCTCTCAGCTCACATGCTGCGATGGGCTAATGGTGTTAAGCATTGTTTCCCAGCTTCCCCGTCCCTCTAAAGCTTCATCAACAAGGCTCAAGTTCTCCTTGGTCGACACCAAACCAGACATGTGTTTTTTAACCGCTTGCTTTACTGAATATCATTTTGCATGAACATTGAAATTATAACATTGGCAAGGATTATTTAGTCAGAATGCACATTTAAAGGGATAGTGCACCCAAAAGAAATCATTTCATTTTAAACCTGTATGAACACAAAAGAAGATATTTCGAGAAATGTGTCAATGGTTTCATGGTCATGCATTGAAAGCCAATGTTGTTGTTTGGTTCCCAATGATCTTCAAAATGTTCTGCAGAAGAAAGTCGTACAGGTTTGGAATGACATGAGGGTAAATAAATGATGAAAGTCTTTTCATTTTTGGGGTAAACTATGTCGAATGGCCATCAATGAGGAAGCTTGTTTTTTTCAACCAGATGGTGTCCTTACGTTATCTACCAGCGGGGGCTAACAAAAGCATGCCCAAACCCTTACCCCCTGGTTTCAGTGTGGGCGGGGCTACCCGGAACAACGCAGTCGATACAAAACCAATCCTGACAAAATGTCACAGCTGATATAGACAAATTGTAACTCATGCTATCCCCCCAGCTGCAAATCACACATTCTTGAAGACGGTGTGAGGAGAACTGTTGAAATTACACAACTGTGTTTAGTGGTTTATGACAACTAAAGTAGCGTGAATTTACACATCTGTTTGACAGAGAGCAAGGCCTCCAACGATAAAACATGTTAGGAGATCCTGACAGATGTTGGCGCACGGATGTTAAAACTTTCTCAGCTGTAAATCTTGTTGAGTTCGGTGGGCTAACACTCAGAGTTCCGAGTTCTGAGGATGCAACCCAGTGAGCTGTGTCCCTTCTCGCAGTGGCCAGTTTGACCATAAATGGTGACAAGGCAATGATCTGATCGCCTTGATGTTGTTTGTGTAGGCCTGCTCTCTCATAACACAAAAGGCAAGCTCTTTACAGTATTCTTCAGTTAAAATTGCCTGTGAAACACAACCATGGGATGTTGTGATAAATTGTTTTGATTAGATTTTTTCTAAGTCATTATGATTTAACAGAAATAAGATCATCATTTAGTAATGCACACACAGAATTGAACATATTCGTAAATCTGACATGTACAGTGAAAAACTGTACTCTTGGAGCAGAGTACATAGAGAGAAATTCACAGCAAAGATCTGTATGAAAATCAGCTCAAGATTGTGTCATGAAAATCAGATCGGATCCCCTGAACAACTCCTGTCATGCTGGATGGCGTAAAATATACAGTAAGGTTCTGTATGTCGGCAAAGCAGATTGACTAAATAAAAGCCATTGAATGCATTTGCTACAAAAGAACTGATCGAGCTCAAGCTAAACTGCTTTCTCTTTCATTTGCAGCACTTTTTATATAATATCTGTGTGTGACAGTTTGTTTGCATTCACATCCCCAGCTTACTCAACATAATACAGACAACTTCTGTTGGTTTCTTAAGGTTTATGATTGAGTATTAAAAAATGTAAAAAATTGAAATAATTACAATGCATTATTCTTGTAATCTACCTCCCTTCCAAACTTTCAAACTGTGTACCGCCAGTCTCTCAAACGAAGATTATAGATCGTAGTTGCCATCTTGCATTTAAAACGACCCTGCGTGCGTCCCTTATCGCATACTATCTGTCCTAAAATACTAGTATTCAAAATTAAAATGAGTGTGTTTAAAATGATGGTATGTTGAAAGGAATGTTCTCGAAGTTACCATAAAAGTAGGCCTACATACTTTTAGGGCACAGTATAAGTGACAGGAACGAAAAGCGCAAGTGTGTCCAATGTCTTAAAAATGCCAAAGGGCAGTGTGCTTAACGCACTTCAAACCCAAACTAGCTTGAATACCGCTTCGGAGCGGTGTTAAGGCTAAGCGTATCCCATCATGCATCATGTTCTGGATAAGAATCATGAGACTTTTTGCTCGGATCTCGCGAGATGTTGCGGAAAGTTTTCCAGTGTATGTCATATATTACTGTGTCCCATCGGGTTAGAAATACTTAATGCTCACTTGGGATCTTCACGCCCACTAGAACACTAGGGCCAAAAACAGGAAATACGTCATGAAAGTAGTCAAGTGGTCAAGTGCAAAGACCACAAGTGGGGGTATTTGGCCGCAGCCCTAGTCTAACGTAGTCTTTTAACCAGTCGCACCACAATAAATTCGCTTACAGCAAACTAACTTTCCTTAACTGAGCATGTTAAAGTTTGCTTGATGATTTATTCAAGCTTTAATCTTGCAATACTAATACTCTTTTTTTATCTGTAGTAGCTTATTTGTCACTGGGTAGAGCTAGATATAAGAACTGGAATGGTAATTTATTTGCCAGCCCTGAAGTTAAGTGTTAATGTGAAGCTGCATAAGCCTATGTTGTAAAAAATCGCCATCTGCTGGTGGTTCATTATACCGATATTTACACAATATTTCACTATATTAAGAACATTTTAACGCACACACACACACCTGTAAATATATAAAAATGATGTAGCTTTTTTACCCTTTAAAAATATTATTGTTGTCATGCTGTTGATTCATTTGTTAGGCTATCTGACAAATCCCATCAGCTAGAGTTTTGTGTTTGTAAAATTCCACTGCATTCATAGAAGACAGAGGGAGACATTGAGCAGCATTTGGTGTTGAATTACTGAGTTCATTCAGTTTATTGGGCAGTTAATTTCTATAATATATGATACATAACATAGGACACTGAATACTTCAGGGGCCTGAATATTTAAGCCTGGGTAAGGAAGGCAAGAATTGGCTGACCAGCTAACCAAATTGGAAAAAGAGGAAACAACTGAGAGTTAAAGCTTAGTTTTTTAACATGGACTAGTTTTTAATTATTAATAAACATAAAATTGAATAAAAATAAAACATATTTTATCCTATTAGCTCCATTTAAATGTCCAATTTTAACTGTAAGTTAACAGTACATAAATAATTTCATATATGCGTATTATATTTAGAAGTTTTAGGTAGGTTCTATGTGCTGACAGCCCATATATTTACGTAATATATATAGAAAAGTTAAATGTGAAGCAATGACTATGTGGCATATGAATTAGTGTTTTGTGGCAAGCCCCTGCTGGCACAGAGAGCGGCATGGCATTTCTATTTCAGTTGTGGAGAGCCCTGGTCTCTTCACACAGGCTATGCATTATGATGGCTGCGGTCAAGGCCTTGTGCCAGTGACCTAGACAAGTACCCACAAAGCATGGGTCATTGCTGTTTACAGTGTGGTAGGTCATGCTGTAGAGATCTATTAAGACAGGTATTAAAAAAATGCTTTTGGTTTGGAAGCACAAACATGGAAAGAAGACTGACACTCTTACGTGCATTTTCTAAAAGAAGAGGCATTGAAGACCATGAATTAGGTTAATTTGTTATCTATAACTGCCCAAAAAAAGCAGAATATTTACAGAGGAGAACCGGAAAATAACATTTTTGTAAATAGAAACAGCAGAAATATAATTTACTAGCATGAAACTAAATATTTCAGCTTATTTGTCTTTACAATGTCTGAAAAAAAATGGTTCAACAGCAGAACAAAGGCTGAAGCCTACCTATGAAGTGTACTGCAAATCGAAATGGATAAAAATGTGTTGCTCTCTTCATAATATTCAGCCCCTCTTTCTGTCACCTGTCACAGAGTTCCACAGTTTGTAAATATGATGTCTTTGGGTCCAATTAAAGCTGTAGGGTTAACTGGGAGGTGTGGTCTGCATAGAAATTCGATACTGTACAATAAGTTCAGTGTGAATTTAAAGAGATGCTGCATTCTGTCCCAAAAGAGGGAAACTAATGCGCATTAAACTGCTTGTATGTCCCTGGTTTCAGATGTTTTATGGAATAAGTTGATGCATCGCATTCCCAAAAACATTAGTTTCCTCTACCAGCGCGTGCAGTGGTGCGGCATCTGAACAGATGAGAGAAGATTCGGTCTTATTTGCTCATTCGCCGCATATCTAAGGTATTTATGACATTCTAACCTGTAACTCGGGTTAAAAACAGCCAATACCATTCAGAGTCGTTTTGCAGCAGTTTATCTATGTATTTGATAATTTTAATTGATTTGAATTACTGGCAATGTAATTATTTGAGTTGTCTCGTAGCCTATACGTTGTTTTCTTGCGTGCGTTTTTAGCTTTATATTGAATGCAGTTTTAACATAGGCTACATGTATTCTGTCAGCCTATGGCGTTGAGACGGACGTGTTCTTGCAAGAATTTTGTATAGTATTATTTTAATCGGTCGAGGTGTGCGTCAAACTGACGTTGCGTTTTGAGTAACTTGCGTCCAGTTAATTCTTCTGTTGCGTCACGCTTGTTCGTTTTTAACGCAAGAACGCGTTTACGTAGAAATATTGTGAAACAATTAAGTTGCACCATGGAAAGAAGTTAGAATGTACGACTTGTATTATTATTTCATTACTACAAATAACATGGTTAAACAATAGTTACTGTTGCAAATCGAATTTGTACACGGTTTAACTATAGTAAACTTTTTTTGTACGGCTTATTTTCGTAAGGACCGTTTTTGTTCTCTATCTGCAAGTTCTTCAGAGTTCCTGTAACTCAACCTGTTAGTAGTACAAACGTCATGGGTTTCCAAGGGAACATATAGCCTAAAAAAATGTATACCTTAAATGCACTGTAAGTTGCTTCGGATAAAACATATTTAAATGAATAAATGCCGTTAATGTAGAGTTGTCAAACTCCCTTTCTTCCAAACAGTTCCCAGAAGACTATTGGACGTCATCCGCTGAGATCTCCTCTCCAAATCCAGCATTCACCAACTATGAGTCAGTTAACCTGTGCATTGCTGTGGTTACTCTCTCTATTGCTGGTGACCCGGGGTGTTTTTGCAATGGTGCTATTTAATGCTACTGATCTGGGCGTTCTTCTGGAGAAGTACCAGGATGATGATGGAGACTGGGCGGTGGGGAGACAACGAGGAAAGAGGGCCATCACGGCCAGTGACATGCAGGCCATCCTGGACCTTCATAACAAACTCAGGGGGACAGGTCTACCCACCAGCTTCAAACATGGAATACATGGTGAGACAGATCTGCTTATGAAATTATGCGACATATCACAGAATGTGAGGTTCGTGATGACTCATTGACAATACATTTGATATTCATTTTAAGCAAACTTGAAAAAAAACATTTTTCCCTTAAACAGGTGAATGTACTGGTACACCCTCCAAAAAATTGGTTCATTAACCTCTGCCAGTCATCGGCCTATTTATAGCACAGCTTTTCACAAAAACAAGGGCAACAGTATGAGGGATGCCTTACAGGCTGTTGTGAATTGGGTGTCAGGAGTGGAGTTTGTGTAGCTCAGCAGAGTGAAAGTAATAGGAAATGGTGTGATGGATGTGGAGGCATGGAATGTGATGAGCCACTGCTCCAGCACTCCACAGCCTCTTACAATAACCCGTTTTGAAATCCAAGGTGAAACAAAAACAGCAGATATCCGGACTGCAGTGAGGAGAGTTATCAGCAGACCCTCATTTCAACAGCCACCCACTCATTTACATTCACACATACGTTTTAAACCTATACATTGACTCTTTATAGCTCTTTGCCCACAGAAAAAAATCTCCCAAAGGGAAGTTGGAAATATTTCACCTTTTTGGAATGTTACCAAATGACAAAAACTTGCAGCTAATGAGGTGTCAAACGAAGTAAACAATGGTATGTATAAGAGTGCGAGCAGGTGCGCTGACAGGGCGTGTTTTCCTTTACAGCGCTTGTGTAAGTGCAGTCGAATTCTTTTGGGCCTGCCCTGCCAAGACCCCTTTGCAAACAGAATTGGGGGAATACAATTATTTTCCCCATCATTTGGACTGCTGAATAATCTATTTATGGTTATTTGTTGTTTTGTTTTGTTTATTTCCTCTGCATTTTCTAGAGGTTTGGTTGAATGTTTAAAAAAAAGGAAATATTTGGTTAACAATACAATATATTTGTTGGGAGGGCTTTTAAACGATTAATCGCATCCAGAATAAGTTTGTGTTGAGTTTACATATTTTATGTCTGTGACTGTGTACTGTGCATATTAATTCTTTATTTATAAACACAAAAACATACATGTATATACAGTATTTGGGAAATATTTAGATGAATTTATTTCTATTAACCATTTTATTGAATTTACATATAAATGTTTCAATTTTTCTTAAGTACATGCATATATGCACAGTATATATTATTTATGTAAACAAACATTTATTCTGGATGTGATTTATCGTGATAAATTTTTTACATACAGCCCTAAATTAGATTTTCTTTATAGGATAATAGAAATTCCAAAATATTATAATTTTACAGGGTTTGAAATGTATATTTACATAAAATTGGCACACAAAACCACCAAGTGACAACTTGCTCCATAATGCACCATAATAGCTAAAGGCATCTGTATTATTCATGTACTAATAAATAACTGAATGAAGTCTGTCCATTGGTTTCATAGATGTCTCTTAACCTTTTCCTTACGGTAATTCTACAGTATAAAGGCTCACTTTGACGGGTTAGCAAAGAAAGGCATCCTGTTGGCAGGTGCTCACTTCAAGGATTAATGTCTAAGGCAATTGTTTCTGAGGGCACAGGAGCTATTTTGGGGACCTTATTGAAGCAGATTTACCGCTGGACTGTGCTTTGGGACTTCCCAGGGAAAAAGTGTAAAATGTATGGGCAGTGACAGGGCGGACAACTCCCCCGTTACCCCCCTCGCTGTTCTGGCTCAGATTTCTCTCCAACCTTGAGATCTGCATGCTTTCCATTCAAGGTGAAAGTAGCGTTTTGCTTTAAAGTAAACAATAAGCAATTCCCAAAATAAAAAGTTTGATTTGAATGTTTTCATTAAAAAGCAAAATGTGGGTCAGACGCACGGGGGGCTGCTTACTGTACACATGTGAGTGACTTTCAATAGACTGAAAGCATTTCGTTAACACAAAGCAGGAACTGCAGAAAACTGAGCCACAGAAACAAGGACATATGGAGAAAATTACAGTATCCAAATCCATTGTGCCATTGAATAATGCACAAGACAAATAACCCAAATAAAAGAAGCCCGTCTGTTCTTTCTGCAAGTATTAACCACATAAACCATTGACTGACTTGTTTGTTGTCTTGGCAATAACACAGGGTGATTTCCAAATACAACACAAAAGATTTAAGATAAAAAAGATTTGTTTTTTTAACGCTCTACTCATGCCCATGTTAATCTAATCTCTGAATTTTCTAAAGGTGTGGGACACTGAACTGGAGCGGAGTGCTGAGGAATGGGCTGAGACCTGTCTGTGGGAACACGGTCCAGCTGGCCTACTGCCTCACATTGGTCAGAATCTGGGAGTTCACTGGGGAAGGTCTGAATACGTGTTATTTTGGTAGAAATGTGAGCTCGCTAGTCAACATATTGCTTTAACTGAACTGCTACTTTGTAGAATTCAGCATTAAACATGTGTTTTAGTTTTAATATATTAAATCACTGTTTACTGTAGTTTCAGCCTTAAATGGAATATAGTGACAATAGTCTATTCACTGACAAAAACTACAAATCGTCTTTTCGATTTGGCAAACGCTAATCTGATTGATTGTCTTAACACAGAATTTGACAGTAATGGCACACTGGACCTTTTAAGAAATTCACCAGGAACAAAAGTCAAGGTTCCAATTTGACATTGTGGTCCTTTGAAACAAACTAACCCTGGATTTAAAATAGTTTATCGATCAGTAGCATTACATCTCTGAATGACATTTTGTTATTTAGGTTTGAGGTCATATGTGCCAGTCCATATGTTTAAATGGACTGTAGTTACCGTTTGGCTTTATTCTGCATCATACAATGCAGTTAAAGGTAACTTTTCAACAATGTCAATAATTCTGTTTGAATGCTCACCTCAGGTATCGACCGCCTACTTCTCATGTACAGGCCTGGTATGATGAGGTCAAAGACTACTCATTTCCATACCCACAGGAATGTAACCCAGACTGCCCTTTTAAGTGCAGTGGTCCAGTCTGTACTCACTATACTCAGGTAGATGTAATGACTGTATATATGAAACATCTCTTATATTACAGCAACCGCCATATTAATGGATTTGAACACCAGTGACAGGATTTTAAAAACAATGCTAATTAATGTAAATCCAATTGGAGGAATTATAAGTTAAATGTGGGTTCTGGTTCTGCTAGTTTGGACTTTAATTGATGTTTTTTAATTGTTCTTTGTTTAAATCTTTGTTTTTTGGAAAAATCCACACAGAGGCGCATTGGAACAGTTCGATCTGCTAATCATCAATATTCATGATGTTATTTGTTACAGTTTCTGGATTTGTTCAATTGTCGGTAAAAATGCCTTCAAAGTTGGTCAATATTTGGTTGTATTGGGTTTATTAGTTTATTATACTAAAAATAACTGTTTAGTGGACAATAATGTAAAGTATTACACATATTCACTCTGTGGATTTTTCTGCTTCTAAAACACTGAAATTACACATGCATATTTGTTCTCTGTTATATCTTTGTTCATTTCATCTTTTCATGAAACTGTAAAATTTTCAACGCTGACCCCAAAAACACGTTCATCAGTACTTTTTCCAATATCCATGTGCTTCTCTCACTGCTAGAAATGATAATAGAAATTGGCCCTGTGCTTTCAATTTGCAGAGGTACGCTTATGTAAGTTAAATAAGAGGCATCGAAGGACCTGAGCAATGACCACAAATGGCAACAAAATATTTCTACTGAACACATTTTAGTTATCTGTCCGTGAGTCTAAACCACTTGTTTAGTCTATTAGTCTGGATGTTGTGGTCAGCTGTATCCAAGTTTGTACTATATCCAAAAGCACTGGACTAGAAGTCCATGTTCAGTCTGAGGGAAAGTATTTACATGAAGGTAACGTAAACAATTAAGAGACATTCATAATAGACTAATTAATAGGGACTATGTCATGGCGGAACTGGTATAAAACGTAATTGAATACAGATAGATGCAGATTGCATCCAGGTTCATTGTAGGCCACTGACTGACTAATGTGCATTTTTACTGATTTCAGCTTGTTTGGGCAACAAGTAGTCGAATTGGCTGTGCGATCAATGTGTGCCACAACATGAACGTGTGGGGCCAGATCTGGGCAAAGGCTGTTTATCTCGTGTGCAACTACACCCCAAAGTGAGTTTTTTTATAATTTAATATTCATTAAAGTAAAGGTACGTGTGTATGTTTTAGAGCAGGGGTATTTAATTAAAGTTCCAAGAGGTCCGGTCTTTATATTTTTTTCCAAACGGAGGTCCGGACAATATGTTTTTTGAAAATAAATAGATATTTAATCAATTTAGCCCAGTTGGATATTCTGTGTAAAAGATATGATCTTTTATCAGGCCATTTATTTTATATTTTGATAAATGTGTGTATACCCTCTTAATAGAAGTCTGATAATTAATATTTGTAAAAAAAAGTGTAATGTGTAATGTAACAATTAAAATGTTATAAAATAATTAAAATCATGAACAGAAAACAGAGTTAACTAAATTAGCCTTTCCATGCCATTGTCACGTTTTCACTTTCATACCAGAACTACTTCTATTTTTAAATAATTCAACGTTGTTCATTACAAAATGTGAACCTGCTTGTGAAAACCCAGCAAAAGTCCTTCATAAAATCATCCTACAGAATATTCTGTGAAAATATAACAATATCTTCAATATTGACTGAATAATACCAAAATTTTCACAGGGTCACATGTTTACATGCTGACTAATAATGCTAAATGTAGATAAAAACGTTATGGTTAATAAAATATCACAAATCTGGTTGAAAGGTTAAAGACATATAGAAAACAGTAAACAGACTGACGGACACAAATGCTTTAATATTAGCTGCATTTTGTTTACTGTTGTGTGTCCATTTACCTGCTCTAAGTGTCTTCACTAGTGTTGTTAAAATAAGCACATGTTTGCCGCTCTTCTGCGTGTGCAGAGCGGAAAGGGTTAAAATAAAGCGTCGCTAAATTTCATACACTGGACCTTTAAAGGAACACTCCACATTTTTTGGAAATAGGCTCATTCTCAAACTCCACCAGAGTTAATAAGTTGAGTTTTTCCGTTTTGGAATCTATTCAGCCGATCTCCGGGTCTGCCAATAGCACTTTTAGCATAGCTTAGCATAGATCATTGAATCCAATTAGACCAGTAGCATCGCGTTCAAAAATGACCAAAGAGTTTTGATATTTTCGTATTTAAAGACTCTTCTGTACATATATCGTGTGCTAAGACCGGAACAAAATAAAAAATTCCGAGTTTCTAGGCCGATATGATTAGGAACTATACTCCTATTCCGGCGTAATTATCAAGGAAGTTTGCTGCCATAACCTGGCCGCAGCAGGCCATTTTACGGCAGCAAACTTCCTTGATTATTCCTTGATTATGGGAATCAAGTCAAGTCAAGTTTTAAATAGGAAAAATATTGAAACTCATTTTTGAACGCGATGCTACTGGTCTAATTGGATTCAATGATCTATGCTAAACTATGCAAAAAGGGTGATCGCCAGACCCGGAGATTGTCTGAATAGATTCCATTTAGTCATCTGGTCATTTAGACCAGATTCCAAAACGGTAAATCTCAACTTATTAACTCTGGGGGAGTTGGAGAATGAGCCTATTTCCCAAAAAATTGGAGTGTTCCTTTAACATTAAATACTGTACTCCGTGGTAACAATCTCTTGAATGTTGTCGTTCCTGTGTGATTTGACCTATGCAGAGGTAACTGGTGGGGTAACGCTCCGTATAAACATGGCAACCCATGCTCCGCATGTCCACCCAGCTATGGAGGAGTGTGCAGAGAAAACCTTTGTTATAAAGGTTTGTTTATATAAATCTCATGACTCAACTGTTATAAGTCTACTTTTACAAGATACTGTAATTTAACAGCTTTCATTGACATAGTCCATACATCTATTGTGTTTAATCAATCATGTACTGTAAAGATTGCTTGATGAATAGCATCAGTTTCTGCAGTGCAAGGTATAAACATTGTTCAGGAAAAAACGAATAAACATTACATCTCGATCGCATGCTTTTCATCACTAACAGGACCGTTCATTTTCACTTTCAGGTGATGGAAAAATATTCAAAGCCCACGAGAGGAAACAGAGGAAAGAAATTCTGTAGAACCAGAGGCCCCTCACAGCCCTGGACCCCGTTTACGGGCCCCAAGTCCAACCAAACGCCCAAATGTAGTCGTGAGCACAGAACAGATGTGTAAGCTGTGGTTTTCTGAATATACTTTTAGTTTTGATAGAGGAACCACTTTCTGAAATAAACAGCTGCGTTTTCAAACTATTTTCCCTTTTACCTATTAATTTTTCTTTTTATCTGTTAATTTTCTGTGTTGTGGATAAAAGTGCCAACTTCAAATTTCGTATTTCTGTTTCATTCAGATTGTTTTGATGTTCAGCAGGCACGGATCTGTCATTTCCACTATGCTGTGCAGTTATTTTTTCAAACATGTATTTAATGTTGCACGTCACTTTATGCAGCAGGGAGGTTTTTTGTATTCTCATAATAGTGATATCCCTGCTGAGCATGTTTGCTTTGGGGTTGATGAATACTTGTGGGTTTTAAATTGCTTCCTTTGCTGAAAGGGGGTTTGGACTGAACGCTGGGATCTCATGCTGTTGGCCACCATAAGCTCCTGCTGGAATTCCTCAGCTTGCTTTTACAGGTTTGCAGGAACGGAGCGGCGTAATACCAGCCGTAGCTTTGCTAAACTATACAGCATGTACTGTATAAACACTGCAAGAAATGATCTGGCTAACTCAACCACCTGTGTGTCTTTTGTGGTTGTTTTGCAGCCCAGATTGTGACATGCGACACAAAGCTTAGAGACCAGTGTAAGGGCACCACATGTAATAGGTGAGGTAAAAACTTTTGTTTTTGAAAAATTATTTAAACATAAATACTAAAACATATATGGGATGACTTATTTTGTATTTATTTGTATTACTTCACTGACATGTGTTCGGTGCATCTTTCCACTAAAATATTTTTTTCAATGGAAAGGTACGAGTGTCCTGCTGGATGTTTAGACAGCACAACAAAAGTGGTTGGAACAGTGTATTATGACATGGTAAGAGACTGTTTTGAATATTGTACGTTTTTTGGATAGCTCAATTGGTAAACCAAGGAGTTCATGGACAGTTCGCCCAAAAATATTTTTTTTTATCTTCATTTACTTACCTTCGAGTTGTTCCAAATCTACTTTTTTTGTTCTGATGAACACAGAGAAAGATATTTGGAAGAATGCTTTTGGCCAAACAGATCAAGGACCATCATTGACTACCATAGTAGAAAATACAATACGTAGTAGTAATAAGTGCCCCAGAACTGTTTGCTTTCCTACATTCTTCAAAATATATTTTGTTTTTGTTGAACAAAGCAAAAAAATTATCAAGCAATATTTTCTACTATGGCAGTCAATAGTGGCCAAGAACTGTTTGGTTACAAGCATTCTTTCAAATATATTTCTCTGTGTTCATCAGAACAAATACATTTGTCCAGATTTGGGACAACTTGAGGGTGAGTAAATTTTTTTTTTTTTTGGGTGATCTGTTCCTTTAACAACACCAAGGTCACAGGTTTGATTTCTAGCGAACCCATGGACTGATACAATTGTACACACCATAGTACATGTTGTAAAGATGTAAATGAAGTATTGATTTCAGTTGATCAAATTTAGCCTAAAATATTCTTAAATCTTTTCCTTTAGCAATCCAGTATTTGCCGGGCAGGCATTCATTATGGTGTCATTGACAACGATGGAGGTTGGATGGATGTCACAAGACATGGCAGAAAGGACTTCTTCGTCAAATCATACAAAAATGGAGTTCAGTCTCTTGGGTAAATAACCTATTACAAAGAGAGTGACTTTCATGTGTACAGTGACAACTCGATCTTAACATGATGAAAATGTTACAGGAAGTACCAGAGTGCCAATGCCTTCACAGTATCAAAAGTGACAGGTAATTTTCAAATTCAACTTTCTCTATTTAAATATAAACGGATTGTATACTTTTGCAATTAATATTTTTGTTTGTCTTTCGCTGCAGTAAAAGTTATCACATGTGCGACTACTGTTTCGGTGCTATGCCCTTACCAAAAGCCTGCAAGCCACTGTCCAAGGTAAATTTTGGTTTAAATAGACTGCGATGAAATAACTATAGACATTAAATTTGGAATACAACTGCGAAAAAAAATTAAGAGACCATTTCAAAGACCATTTTCAGTTTTTTTTATTTACTATTTATAGATATATTTTTAGGTAAAATTATCATTTTTGTTTCATTCTGTGAGCTACTAACAATATTTCTTCCAAATTTGAAATAAAAATATTGTGTCTATTTGCATTTATTTGCAGAAAATGAAAACCGGAGAAACAGGTCAAAATAACAGAAAAAAAGCTCTGTATTTTTTAGACCTCAAATACTGCAAAGAAAACAAGTTCAGATGAACTTTTAAGCAATAGAACAGTAATATTATTGTATATATAAATATGAATATATATCTTTCACATTGCTGTTAGATGACTTTGTCACTTCTGAGGTTGGATTTTGTTGTAATTCAACAGACACTGGACTGGACACAATACATCTTGAAATGCTGATTCAATGAAATTTTTGAATGGTTTCTTATTTTTTTTTGCGGCTGTATATACATCTGATCAGCACAGTGTTAAAAGGTTATAATATGAATTAACATCATTTTAACATTTTACTGAAAAACATTTTTACAAGTTTTTCACAAGTTCCCTCTCTAAATGTCCTTGTAACTTTTTGCTCCCAGCTGTGCTATAATGAAACTTCTTGACAGTATGCCTGCTTTTGCAATCTCAAAGATATAATAAAATCTGTCTGTCCTATATTGTGTTTATACAAGAATTTACTGTCCTCGGAACTGCATGGAAGAAAATCCCAACCTTTCAAGAGAGTCATTGGCACCAGAATTTATTCAGATGTAAGTATTTTGTTTTTCAACATTGACCTTAAAGCCAACTCGCTGTTCTACCAAACACGTAATATATTATTTGTTTTTTAGAAATCTAGTATATGCTGGGCGGCAATTCACGCTGGCGTCATAAACAACGAGTCAGGTGGTTACATCGATGTGATGCCCTTTGACCCTAGACAGCTGTACTTTTCTTCATACCAGAATGGCATCGTCTCAGAAAGGTAGGCTCAGCTACAGTACATTTGTATGCTGGGGTAAGTGCTAAATCCCTGGTATCATCATGTAAGACCCTTATAAGGTTTTATCCCCAAAGTGGCCCATGTGGACCCGGTGGAAGGCAGAGTATGGGGTAGCCTGTCCCCTGTAAGCTTATAAAGGCCTATCATAGGTCTTTAATGAGAAAGCTGATTAGAATAGAGCTGTACCAGCACAACCGTGGTTCCACTCTGAGTGTGTTCAAGCCAAAGAATAACAATCACTTTATGTGTCACTTTGTGTTTCGTTATACACAACTACAGAATCGTTTTGTGAAAGGACGAGTGCTACAATCGTGCCAATTTACAATGACACTATAAGTAATAATATAAAGTCAGCCTGCAAATCCCATCAAATCATTACAAGAGATTCGTAAAATAAAAAACATCTTACGCTAAACACGCTTTTTAGAAAATGCAGGTTACTTTAGCGTCGTAATGCCTGAGGGTTGGGAAACGTTGCTTATTTAACTTCTGTATTCCTTTGCAGCCTGCAAAACCCAGTGGGAGGAAAAGCATTCAGAGTATTCGCAGTTATTTGAGCGTGTGCTGAAATTGTGGTCACTCATCAACTCAGTCCGCCAAGTCTGGTGATTAGAGTGTAATATGGCCCATCATGAGGACCTTTCTGCTCTAACCGGCATATATTTCCTCTCTCACAAAAATATTTGCTCTATATGGGAGTCTCTGTATTGCATTAAGTTCATAGTCTTTGTCTAAAAGCTTGTAAGGAATCTGTCAGAGAACATTGTGTTTGTATTGCAGAGAAAAACACTCGTTTTGTATACATTTACGTATGATATCTTCTTGTTTAATTACGTGTTGTGGATTCCTCTAAAAGTTCTCATTATTTTATTGTCTTTTGCATATTTATTTTTATAGTTTTGTGCTTTAGTGCAACAAAGGACTGCTGATACACAAAAATGTGGTTCTTGGCTCGTAATCATACGCAGCCAATCATTTAAGTGCTACACCGTATCTTGGTGCTTCGGTGGATCTTCAGAATTTCTTCAGCGGTTCTTTGGGATGACTGAGGTGCTATATAGAACTGCTGAAGAACGGCTTAACAGGTTCTTTATACGGAAGCGGTGCTTCTTCAACGGTTCTATATAGCACTTCAGTCATCCCAAAGAACCGTTGTTGAAGAACCTGATTACGAGCCAAGAACCACTTTTAGTGCTATATAGCACCATTTACGGTTTTGCTAATGTTTGAGTTTTGCTAATTATTTTATGATAATGAAGAAAGCGGATATAACCCTGCAGGGCAGGGATTGACATCAGAGTCCAACAATTGTATGTGACATATCAAGGTCATTAAACATTATGTAAATAACTTGTTGTAAATAGCTTGTTAATAGTATTAATTGTATGAAGTGCTTCATTGTACTGTATTTATCATACAAACAACTGTATTATCGTCACATGACTTAGTAGGTTGGTAAAACAAGCAAAGACTTGTTGCTAAAAATATAACAATTAAAGGTGCTTGCCATTTGTATATATTTTAATGAATCAATGTATCCATACCGTATGATTGTATATATTAATTTGCTACCTCACCAATAAACCTTTTACAATAAAATTGTGTCGTATGCATTTCTTATTTAAAATGTAATGTTTTATGGCCACTGTGTAATATGACATTGCTTTTTGGGGAAAAAAACATAGAATGGGACAATTTACCGAAGAAATGATTGAGGCCATCTGTCTGTAATGAAAACCAGATGGAAACGTTTTCAGTGTTTGCTGTTCGCTCACCCCAAGGGTAAACAGTTACAACAATTTCCTAACGCATTATAAAATCACTTTATTGAAGAACACACCTCCGCATTACGTTCATGTGTTTACTGTAAGTAGATATCCTGTACGCTTCAGCAATTTAGCAAAGCAGTGAATAACATAAAAATAAGAAGAATGAACTAGAACTAATAAGATACAGCCCTAACTGTTTAACCAGAAGGTCAAAGGCATTGGTAAAACACCTGCAGTGTCTGGCTAGAAGTCTACTTTGTCAGTGCTGTCTGGGTATTGACATATCCCTTATATTTTCTTTGAACTATTTTTATACTTTTATTCCTTAACGTTCTGGTGAGTCAGTAATTATGTCAAAAACATCACTCCCCATGCAGTTTCTGGATGGATGCCTGCAGCGCAGAAACACAACTCTAGTGTAATTAACAACCTGCAAGCTGACATCATAACAAAACATTTGCTTTGACAGAATAATGCAGCAGACAGAAGTACAGCTGCCACACTGATATGTGTTTATAAAATAAAGTGATCATTTGTTACCACATGATTGCTTGATAACATTGCCTGTTTATTGCAATTAGTTAATAAGTATCTTTGAAAGTAAATTTCTCAGAGTAAAAAAGACATAAATTGTCTTAATTTTCACAAAACATGCAATACTCGGTTTTTTCTTCTTTCTTTCTTTCTTTCTTTCTTTCTTTCTTTCTTTCTTTCTGTAAAAAGACAGTGTAGCCAACCTCCAAACATCATCTACAAGTTCATTTTGGCTCTCTGACAGTGGCCCACACTGAATAAGGGAATTTCAGGAAGCCAAGCTTTCTTTGTGCATTGACCTTTCAGATTATAACTGGTTGAGCACACCTCACCAGTCTGTTGCCCTTTTGGAAGCTAGTTTGGAACATTGCTTGCCCTGTTCACAAGAGAGCTTTTGGGCCCGAAAAGAAGGTTGTGTAAAATACTAAACAATTCATATATGTACAGTTGGTCTGAAATTTGCTTCAGAAAGCACAAACTGTCACCACACACCAGCGATTCATGCAGACAGACGGGTTGGGAGTCGCCACTTTCCAGTGACACGTGCGGCGGTTGGCAGCGGCGGATTGAAAACTGTAGATGTTTGTGTGTTTGTGCATGTGATGAGAGACGAACCTTACAGACTCATGGTGCCACTTATTTGGGAGTGCTTTGAAATAACAGTCATCGTTAATAATATTCTTAATTGTACGACATACAGTATATTCACTTTGTCAGCGAAGCCCAGAAAATGTTTGACATTTCTCCTTTAATCCTCAGGGACGCTTCAACAATCTTTTTCACTTTTTGGTTAAAAGGCTGCATTTACCTAAAGCTCTGAAAACGATTCAGTCTGGCAAGCACAAAGTTGTTGACGATGAATTGAATTATTATGGTGACCAGAGGTAATGTCTGCCCTTCAACTCACGCCTTCTCCTTGGCATTGAGCTAAGGGATGAAAGGAAAATGCTAAAAATATGACACGCAAATTGAATATTTTAAGTGGAAAGAGCTGGTAGACCAGATGATGTCTTTAGTTGCCAAATGAGTCCTAATATTGGAGGTTGTTCAATTCTTAAGATGAAAATACAGTACAAATATGAGATTTTAAACATCCTTTAATTACCATCTGGCTTTCTTTCGTGGGTCCTGAAACATTGCCTGCTTGTTTCCATGAATAATGAACTAAGTTGCTTTGGATTAATGTGAACATGTGATCTTCACGTGCATGTGCGTTTGATGGAATGATGTGATTTATAACACCTGACACGTTAACATGACTAATAATGCCTCACTTTTACCACAGTCAGCATCTTATTTGTTAAAATAAAAAGTACAAGTTATTCCCATTTACAACGAGTAACACATTTCAAAAATCAGTCATCAACATATAAAAATAGCAAAAACATTCAAATGAGGTGACAGACAGAATCATTCTGTAGTGGGTCTGGACTGAGAACATAAAACTATCGTAACACCTCGGTGCTGAGTGAAACTTTCCTTTAAACATGTATTCTGTGCCACATTTGATTGTTCAATGACATTTCAGTTCAATATATTATAACTGGTTACAATAACAACACAGGTATTGCTATCCATCGTTGTCTATTTTTCCTATCATATGCATAGGAATTTGCACCATTCCACACTTAGAGAGAAGTATAATTGTTAACATTCACTGACATGCCAAAACCCTGCCAACAAAAGCCAAAGAAAAACATTTGTTCATTCGGGTTAGAATAAAACCAATGAAGCGTTTTTACTGGATGTCAGAAAAAAACATAGCAAGGTTCGGCTTCAGGTGTGAACCATATGTAAAAAGTTCTTAAAACAAGCAATCTTAATGTCAACAACCCACAAGCCCCACACTACACAATGAGTATCAACAGCATCCAATATCCAGAGATCCCCTGTGTGATATTCTTAGTCATCGGAAAGGTTAAAGCAAGATTTATATATTCAATTGAAATGGCATGTCGATGTTTGTGCTTTTAAAATCAAAATCAAAAGATTTATGATACGCAAGTCCACACTGTGTTCCTTTAAGAATGTGTGTAGAGTTAATTATGAGTTTTAGAAAAACATGTTTTGTTGACATGTTCGGCATGTAATTGAACAGCTGAATAGATGGAAAACTTAATGTACTCTAGTCAGTTTAAATGACTCACTGATTGACGCTGTATTAAAGTTCAATACAGTTGTGAGCACCAAAGGCTGTACCACTCGTCCACGTCACCACTGACCTTTCTCTGTTTATAAAACAGATTTCATTTCACTTCTTTTTCCACGTTCACACATGAGCCGTTGTCAGAACCCGCCAGGAGGTAAAAGACTCGCTTTGTCTTAAATGGCATCACTGACCGCACCTGTTTCTGCCAAACCAGAGCAGATTCACTGCCTCACAAACTTCACCTGTTGTATATTAAACCTGTCAGCTTGTGAAATTAAATCGGTTTCAGACAATTGTTTATTAAAGAAATTCCCCTAATTTTCAACATCAACATTCATAAACAATAATGAATGATCAGCATTTACTGTATTCCAGCATTTCAATGACTGTACTTCCAGGCAATAAACTTGGTTTGTAAATTACAATATTAATTGAATTGATGGAAATTAATAGGAATGATGCAGAAATTAAAAAACAATCCAATATTATAAATTATATAATACATTGTTTAAATGCCAAGACCTTTGCATGAAAGTAAATTGTGTAAACAAGACCACATGATTTCTGTAAATTTTAATAAATGTGTAGTTTATATGTTCAAATTTACTAAACATGTGCCAACAACAACAACCAAACCAAAAGTATATGTTGACATAAGAACATATCAAAGAATTACATGAGATGTTTTTGCAAGGATTTGATTCTCATCATAACAATTAATAGGCAAACCTCTGCTCCTGCGACCATGTCTTATTTACAGGGAAAAAAAGAAATTCAAAATTTGAGTTTTTCATGTTATTTAAGGTCATGTTTATTCCTTTATAAAAGCATAAAATCCCTTAAAAGTATAAAATGAAATTAAGTCTCTAGACACAGTTCTGTGAATTAAAAATAATTGAAATCACAAGGGGGGCACGGTGGCTTAGTGGTTATCACGTTCGCCTCACACCTCCAGGGTTGGGGGTTCGATTCCCGCTTCCGACTTGTGTGTGTGGAGTTTGCATGTTCTCCCCGTGCCTCGGGGGTTTCCTCCGGGTACTCCGGTTTCCTCCCCTGGTCCAAAGACATGCATGGTAGTTGATTGGCATTGTGTTGATTGGCATCTCTGGAAAAATTGTCCGTAGGGTGTGAGTGCGTGAGTGAATGAGTGAGTGTGTGTGCCCTGCGATGGGTTGGCACTCCATCCAGGGTGTATCCTGCCTTGATGCCCGATGACTCCTGAGATAGGCGCAGGCTCCCCGTGACCCGAGGTAGTTCGGACAAGCGGTAGAAAATGGATGGATGGATGGATGGAATTGAAATCACAGTTCCTCAGTGCTTGGCTATAGTACATGGTGTGTTGTGATTAGTTGTTTTTGAAACACAAGGGAGAAAAGGCCATATGAATTTAAAATTCTTGAGTCTAAAATCTTGAAGACTTTTAACAGACCCAGTAGACTACAAATCAACTCAAACAGTATCCTTAATAGTGCGATGCTGCCAATAGACCAATCACACTTACTAGACCATCTAACCAATCAGATCAGAGTAGGCTGACAGAAAGGAAGGGATTAGACAAATAAATCGCTGAAAGAATCATCAAGAAGTAATAATAACTTGAAAATTAAAGTGTTTGTACACCTTGTATGTATGTTAACTTGTTGTTGGACACTCCATAACCCAAAGTAGGACTTCTTTCTTAAATTAAAGGAACAGTTCGCCCAAAAATGTTAATTCTGTCTTGATTTACACACCCTCAAGTTGTTCTAAATCTGTATAGATTTCTTTGTTCTGATGAACACAAAAGAAGATATTTTTTGAAGAATAGGAACGTAAAAAGTTCTGGGGCACCATTGACTACCATTGTGATTTTTATATGGTATCAATGGTGGCTAAGACCTGTTTGGTTACAAGGATTCTTCCAAATACATTTCTGTGTTCATCAGAACAAAGACATTTAGACAGATTTGGAACAACAAATTATGACATTTTTATTTTTGGGTGCACCGTCCCTTTAAAAAGTCTCAATGTCATCCAAAACTATGACCTAAACATTTATAGTCATCCAGATAGCTAAATACAAATATGTTTTTGTTAGATGTTTATCATTTTTAAAAAAATGAAATATACTGTGTACATGTATTCATCACAGAAGGCTAAAGTATAACCACTGAGATTACAGTTTGAATGGAAGATAAATAAAACATTTGTGTGATTTAGCAGATAACCACATCTCACAACCTTCAAGCATTTGCCTGGATGATGACGACAGACTGAGAACAGCAAACTTGTGTGTGAAGCACTAAGGCAAAAGAATGCTGTGAGCACTTTGCTATAATTAGCAATTGCAGCATTAATACCCTCATGGTTTTAGCGCATTTTGACGACTTGATTTCTCTCTCTCTCCCTCTCTCACTCCCCTCCCATTTTGAAGTCTGTTTTTTATTGCATATTTGATTCCAGTCTTCAAACTATTCATTAAGCAGAACATTGTTAATTGCATATTAATATTTATGATGCAAAAAAGCAAACAAATTGTGTCCTTGGAGGGGGTTCATTTCGTTAAATATACATGTCAGATTGGCATTCTCACATGCATCACACGTGAGGTGTTTTAAGGTCAAACATTTTTGTGGGCTCATTTTCAAAGTAAACAGACGTATATAAGTGATATAATATTAATAAATAATGCTAATGGAAATGCCACTAATCCCTCACTAATGCAAATGCAACAAATGTTACAGTGCCATCTATTGGACGATTTTGCTGTGACAAGTTGACAACTGTTCAATAAACCGTGTTGTTTGTCATTTTTAAAACTCTATTTTTGAAACAACAGAAAAATTAAATTAAAAGATTTTTAACACGTTTTTTCCAAAACCAAGTTTAAGCGCGTTTCAGCAACGAAGTAAAAAACTGTTAATAGCCAAAGGCAGCAGGTGGCGTTGTGTCACAGATATTTAATACATCCCTAAAGATTTATTTTGGAAACATGTATATTAGCTCTTATTGCTTATACAGCACGAAATTAATCCATTATTTCACTTTCATGATTAAAAAAATATGTTTTATGATTAGCATACTTATAAGCCCCGAATGTATTATGTTCTTGCAGTGACAGATATCACGCTTACAGTGCATGTGTGAATGACTTTGACAGTAGACAGCAGAAAAGTGTGAGAAGGTAGGCATTTTTTAACTAAACAAATCCCAATATAGCACAGGCAGCCTGTGATTAATAGTTTTTGAGTAACACCTCTGTCTCGCGCACACGCACGCGCTTACGCACGCATTCTCCCTATGCACAATAAGATGTGTGATCCTTTCTCCAGTGGAGGACTTTTAAAGTGGAGCCTTTATTGTCACTTTCAGAGGGCGCTCTTAGGCTTCTTACACATTGAGAGTTACGTTTTGTACAGTGTAACTCTCTTCTATTGTAGAGTATCTCCTCAGCACAGGAAAATTACTTAAAAGGCAACTGCTGAAGTGTGTTACATCAGAATGCGAAGGTCAAAAAAGCCCTCAAAGCACTTTTCTATTCAACTGTTATGAATAAATCATAAATCTGGCCTGGGGGGTGGACAGTTGAGATACCTTTTTGGCATTATAGTAAATGGAAGGTCTATAAATAAAGTTGGAGTGAAATGTATCACATTTGAGTGTTGAATTCAATAATGATTGAGACTGAATGTAAATGACTTATACATGATGGAGTTAAAGGATCTTTGGAAGCAGTCAGTTGGTCATTTTGTTTCCATGGATAATTTTAATTTATAGAAATGTTCATGTTTTATATTCATCTTACTGTAATGTAAAATCTGATACCATTCTTTAAATTCAGTAAGAGGTATTTGCATAGTATTCTGAGGCTAAGCCCATGTATGTTGTCTCATCAACTTGTCATGTTTTTACTTTAAAAAGTTTGAAAATGTTAGATTCTTCCATACTTGTAAAGAAAAAAATGTTGACAGGTTCAAACTTAGAATACATCCCTGGAGAGGAATGATAAATAGCTACCCAAGTTACGCTGTTGGTGAGAAAAAGCATTGTGCATGGCCAATGGAAATGGGAGAAAAAGAGTCTGAAACAGAGGCGTAATGTTGTGCCCCAAAGCACAATAAATAAATGACAGATTTCACTGGTACCATCTACAAAGTAATGGAGAACGTCACCTTCTTTTCTACTATCGAAAATAGAAAGTTTATTTTTCCCCAAGAGAAAAAATGAAAGGATGTACAACTTGGGCCGTTGTCAGCAGGGGACACTTGGGATTGCTGTCATGGGCTCTGTGTTGAGGGGTGCCTAAGGACCTCTGTTTTATAGTCTAGTTTTGGGACTGAGTGAAAACCATGGGGACAGTTTATCTGAAAATTAAAACATTCCATCATCCATCTAGTGCCCATAGATTGTACTATTTATTTAGCAAGTTTTTACTACTTTATCTTTAGTCAAATCTGTCATTTTGAATATCATTCATTGTCATGAGAGATGTAGACAAAACTCTATCCCACATGGAACTGTGTCATCAGCTGTATCTAATGCTCTGGAATTTGACATTTTTCCACAGGCAAAACTATAAAGTAGGATTAAAGGATGAAAAAGTATTTTGCATACATTTTAAGCATTTGTGTCAATGGAGCTACAGCGTTCTGGACATCTAAAATATGAAAATAACACTGCAGTTTAATGTTTTCTCATTTCTTTTGATCCACTTTAATCTTTGGATCGCAAAAATCGAATTGAAACAAAACTCTTTCCAGTTATTACTGCCCTTTGATTCTAATGGATGCTCATTTAAAAGCCTTGATGCAGCTTAGAATGATTAAAAATTAAGCCTAAGAAGATAAAGAAATGCAACATATTAAAGGATTGGGATTTAGGATATCAGATAGCGTATGCAAATTGTTGATGCAAATCAATATCAGCATTTATGTCTTGTTACATTATTAGATATCTTCATTAACAATTTGAAGACATTTATTTTCTTGAATAATTGAATAAAATTATAATTATGATTATTATTATTACATAATATAAAATATATATATATTCAATTATTGAGAGAAATATGACATAAAATGTTTTGGTTGTATTTATCCTTTGTCTATAAAATGTTGATAATGTTCCAGTATATGCTACTTAGATTAAAGAATTGCCCTGTGTGAAATTCCATCCAAATATTTTCAGATTTCCAAATTCTTTACGTAATTTTACTTACAAGAAAATATCACAAAATACACAGACATAGAAAAAGGTAAGCAGTCTTTATCATCCAAAAAATGTTAAGTATCCCACTGCGTCCACCCCTGTGACTCCATTAATGGTGCATTCCAGGAAGGACGCACCGTGTACAGAATGAATCGTCAGACGAGCGCCGTCTCCCCTCTTCATCCTCAGATGGACTGAGCCTCTGGAGCCGGTTGCCCGAGCAGCGGTAGCGGCGGCAGGTTGTTGAGGAGCCGAATGTCGTACTGACTTCTAAAGAGACTCGCTCGTAGCCGAAACGGTGGGACGAGGACGCGCAGGCTGTTAGGATGGCTTCAAACTTCAACGATATAGTGAAACAGGGATACGTGAGGATTCGGAGTAAGAAACTGGGGGTGAGTAACGTTAGTCGTAACCTGCTGGACGTTACTGTGTGTGGTCAGTAATTTTGGGCATCAGCAGCTGCCGCGGCATCTGTGTTTAAAAGCGCGTTAGGAAGCGCGCGCCGGTCGATAAGAACATGTTGTCAACGTGCACGGGCAACTCATCCCACTTCTGATGAAACGTCTAGAGAGTATTATTATACTTTTTGTTACAGTATGCAAAGATTAAATCATGTCAACCCATCTGAAAGTAAACATTTTATTCGTCATAACATTAATTTGCTCTATTAAAAGACCATGAATAAATAATGTGAGTTGAAATCTCCCTATTTTGCTCATAGCAGTATTCTATAATGTTTATTGCTTTAGTTAAATGCGTTTTTTTTTAAGTAGGCTAACAGTTTTTATGTAGGCTATGTATTGCAAAAAACGTATGAACTTTGACAAGTTTAACAGTAGCCCAGCCAGTGCTTTGGTTAGTTACTGTGCATATTGAGAAGACCCATTCACCCAGTGTAGATTAATATATTATTAAGCAGCAGCATCTGTTTACTGTCCTCCTGATTCTGCAGCTGTGAAAAGACTGAGTAGGTCATTAGGTCTGTGTAATAATACATAATAATTCTGCCCTATATGCTTCACTGCAACCAGTATGCACGAGTGCATGCTTTTCTATACACAGCCGATCCATACAACATCACCAATGATGAGGTTACAAATTAATGTTTGCCAAAACACTTGAAATTAATATGCAAAGCATATGCATGTGACAGTTTTAGTGTGTTTGGTTTTAAAAAATATATGACTGAATATTATGTATGTATTATATTATGTTAGTTGTATTATTTATTGCTTTGGATAAAAGTGTCTGCCAAATGCATACATATAAATTGATTGGCTTAGGAGATATTTGTTTAAGTGAGTGGCTCCTAACACTAAAGGGTTAATTCATTCAAAATATCTTGCCGTCATTTGGTCACCTTGGTGGTTTTTAAAATCTACAGTATATAATTAAAAGGGACAGTTCACCCCAAAAAAAAATTCTGTCATCATTTACTTTTCAAATCTGTGTTCATTTTTTTGTTCTGATGAACACATAGATAGATATTTGGAAGAATGCTTCAGCTCTTGGCCACCATTGACTACCATAGTTGAAAAATTACAATGGTAGTCAAAAGTGTCCCAGAACTGTTTGCTTTCCTACATTCTTCAAAATATCTTCTTTGTGTTCAACAGAACAAAGACATTTATAAAGACATTTTTCCTACTTTGGTAGTCAATCGAGGCCAAGAACTGTTTGTTTACAAGCATTCTTCCAAATATATTTTCTGTGTTCATCAGAACAAAGAAATTTAGACAGATTTGGAACAACTTGAGGGTGAGTTAATGAGGACAGAATTTAAATTTTTGGGCAAACTGTTCCTTTATTATAAAACACAAAAAGTACAAACTTTAAAAATGTTGACACATTTTTCCTATAGGCTATATTAAAAGTGAATGAAAACTGAGCTTGTCAGTCTTATTTATCCATCCCAATGACTAAATGTTGACAGAATTGTACATTTGGGGTGAACTATCCCTTTTACACAGCACATTTATATTTTACAGCAACAAAACAATACCGTATCAGAAGAAATAGTGTTACCTACAACCGAATGAACAGTAGGCGTCTGTATTTGTCTTAGCTTTGAGAAGGGCCTCTTTCACTATATAATGTAGCACAACTGAAAGCTTAGATCAATATTTGCTGCCTCTCTCAGCCTATTTCAGGGATGTTTGACCAAGATGGTTTGTTTTTGCCCCTAGACACGGGTTATGAGACACAAGATAAAGAGTATTGCCGTAGATATTGCTTCCCTCGTATGGGCTTACTCTAAATGCCTTACTTGAAGTGCAGCTTCATATTGCTTGTTGATTTCTATTGGTTATATAAAGTTACCAGCTGCATCTCAGAGACACATTAGCCTGTAAATATACGAAAGAAGTCTCATCTTATTGGAACACAGATAAAGACTGCACATTAATGCCACATCTACTGCATTTGTCCTTCCATACAGTACATATAATTATTATGTTATAACAGTATTGTGAAAGAATAGAACTACTTTCATTATTTTCCCATTATGTGCAGTACGTCCTCATAGTTACGTTTGCCATTAAAAACTACTTCTGTGTATATACTGTAAATACAACCAAAAATGTGGATGTAACTGTTAATGTAAATGTATAGGAAAATCATTCGATATTGATATTTCACAACAAGTCTCTATAACTGGTTGTATTGCCCATCTGTATTTGAGCAACGTGTTCATCTGATAAATTTGCCAATTAGTCTCTATTGAAGCCTGGTTTAAGGAGAAAAAGCTACTTGTGTCATCAATGATGTGTTTTTTATACAGTATGAATATGTTCAGAACATATGTTCTGTTTTTTCCTCTGATCCTCCTCCATGCTTAGATGCCATTCTTTCCTTCTTTCTCTAAGTCTTCTGAGACGTATCTAATGCAGACGCCAACAAAAAAAAACCGCAGATGCAAATACAATCAGTTCTCTTTTAGCCTAACTCATTCAGACTGATGCGTCTCTTCTGTCAGTTTAATCTGTTTACACAGCATGTTTACTCAGGATGGTATTAATTTACAGATAGTCATGGACTTTGTACGTAGCGTCAACCCTTTCCATACTCTAATGCCCTTTAACCTTGAATAATCTGACATCATTTCTGTTTACACCACTCTGTTATAGAAGACAGTCATAGTTTATGACACTTACAATCATCATTCGCGTGGTATAATGCATTGTGAATCCCCAGGGAGTCATCTAGGCTTACCCTGGAGCTGTTATCTTGACTTCGGACTGTCAGACTTTTCTCTAAACACTTCCAATGGAACTTTAATCTTATTTAAGCTACTGTTGCAAGCCAGTACTTGACCCATATTTGAGATCTGCAGATTGTCATCTGTCTTTGAGTGTTCAGACAGTTTAGCAATGCTAGATTCATGTATGACAGAGATCATCCTCACATGAAGTTCTAGACAATTTAACCACAGTCACAAGTATTTTGGATAAGCCCATCTGATACCATAAACAATATTTTATCAAGTAGCCTGTTTTGACTGTTTTTTTGAGAATTTTTATGCTGTCTTGATGTCATTCTATGACATGTTTGAAGAATTTTCAAAAAAAATTTTGGGAGTATTGTAGGCCTGTAACGATATATATCGTGATTCAAACTACTTATACCTGTCTAGGTCGATTCTGAAATCGCAAAGGCTTCGATTTTGTTTTATGCACAGCTCTTCCGTGAACTACGTCGTAGTACTGGAAGTACTGATCGATCTAAATTCACAACGGCTGCGTTCGAAATGACATACTTCCTTGCTATATAGTAGGAAAAAGCAGTAGACGAATGAATAGTATGTCCGATTCGTTAGTATTCATAAAACAGTAGGCGAGAAATATAAGGTGGTGGACAATTTCTCGTGAGATTCAGACGTGCGTATAGTCGTTTGTCAACGAAAACGCACTCGAAAGTAGATACATTTGAAAACGCCGTTTTCGCTTTGTGTGTGTATGAGGAAACGGAGGTGTATAAAAGCGATGATGCGTTTTTAGTCGTTTGACACCGTTGAATCGGCTGCTCTCCTGTTTGATTGCATTAATGACAGTTCATGCATACTTTAGATTAGAGGAGGAGACGGAATATTTAATTACTTGCCGTTATTGTTTGGTAGCGGAGCGCGAGTTAAGTTTCACTTTTGTTTTTGCAGCTTTATAGTCTTGTGTCAAAGGGTGTTGTTGAAGGAGACTCATTTCTAAGTTACCTCATTGTCTGTCTATTTAAAGGTCCAGTCAGTGAAATCTAGCAGGAAGGTTGCGAATTGCAACCAACCGCTCACTCCATCCCTTCCCCTCCCGTAACACGAAGACGTGCTTTCCTGAAGCTCAGTGGTAAGAGCATTGCGTTAACAACTCAAGGTTTTGGGTTCGATCCAAGGGGATTGTACATACCTAAGTATAAATGTATAGGATAATGCAATGTAAGTCTTTGGATAAAAGCGTCTGCCAAATGCGTAAATGTAAATGTAACATGGCGAATTACATGCAAGGGGACACGCGATGCATGTAGATAGAAATAGTTCATTTTAAGGTAATACAAATATAATGCTTCATTGTGTAAACTCTTTATACACCTCTGAAGACATAGTTATGTTTATTATATTGCATTTCTGTCAATAGATCCTCCACAAAATTACACACTGGACCTTTAAACAACTGTGTCCTTGCTCCACATTGCCTCGACATAATAATGCAGAAAGTAAATAAACGCCAGACGGAAATGGAACATGCTGCATGTCTTGGGTTTTACTCATTCGCAGTACATGGATGTAGGCATTTTCAGACATTTCAGTGTGGATGGGCATTTTTTGATGACGCTAGTGTGGATGAAGAGCGTTTTGAAATGAAAACTTTGAAAATGAAAAGCACTAGTATAGCCAGGATCTGAGACAGGAGAAATAGCTTGAGTCATCTAATGTTCCTTAAAGGAACAGTTCACCCAAAAATGAACACCCTTACTCACCCTCAAGATATTCCAAATCTGTAAACATTGATTTGTTCTGATGAACACAGAGAAAGATATTTGGAAAAATGCTACTATGGTAGTCGGTGATGGCGAAAATTTGTTTGGTTACAAGCATTCTTTCAGTATCTTTTTATGTGTTAATTTGGATTTGGAACAACCTGAGGGTGAGTAAATGATGACAGAATTTTTTTTTGGGTGAACTGCCCCTTCAAGATGTCTGCGACATTTTTAACAAAACATAAAAATAATTTCTGAGAACAATACATATTTTGGTATTTCCATTCTCATGGGCCATGGCAAAATATAGCATATTGAAAGACCAATTGAAAACTCAAGGATATTATTTCCGATATGTCCAAAACTTAACTAACGTGCACCACAATTTTACCCACAATGTTTTGTAAGTATTGAAATATAGTTTATGATTACCTGACAGCAGGTTTGGATAAATCTTTTAAGTATCTGTCACTGTGCGTTCAAAGTTGGAATTTGAGTTAAATTACCCACACATCCACATATTACATTGCATTTGCATTGGATGTCAGGAAGAAGAATTACAAGAATGGTGATTCAAAGTAATTCAACACAGACACCTTACGGATGACTTATTGTCCAGCACAGCAACATCTTAGAATCAAACAGTAATTTCCTGTTAACCTGCTTAATGTTGTCTGGCTCCATATTAAAAACTTTGGAGTACTTTTTCAAACGTCAAATTCGATTCAAGTTCAGAAAGTGAACTGAAACTGTAGGCATTTTGGCCAAAAAAGGCATTTGCAAGTCAAGTCTAAATAAACCTTTACTCTGACAGCTAGACCTGCATTATATTCTTAAAGATTCACTGTTTTCATGTTTATGCTAACGGTGTTTATCCAGCTTTCATCAAATTGATTCAAACAAAGAGTGGAAGACGAATTGTAGCCTCTTATTAGGTCTGATGAATAGCCCCCCACAGCAGCCAATGTTATTCAGAGTGAATAATGCTGCACTATTGTGCCATTTCTCACACAGATAAATCTCTTTTCAGTCGTCACTCCAACATTTCGCATTATCGATCCCTGCTGTTTTTAATTACAAAACACACTTTTGTTTTGAACGGAAGCAAACATTACTATTAGATGTCACCTGTGTGTGAGACATAACTGATTCTTTACACAAGTGGGAAGGGCCACTGCTCATATGAGACAATGAGTTGAGTGAATCAGACAACGCACAATAACATTTGTGTCATGAGCAGTTCTTTATGTGTGTGTCTATAAGTTAAATCATCTTGAGAGGGAGAGAAAGCTTGTATGCTCTGTATGAGGAGACTAAATGACAGATGACAGTCAAAGGAGTCTTTCATCCAAGGTCATTTGAGGGCTGCCATTTAGCCAATCATCAGACTGCAAAGTGAAATTGAAAGTTTGAAGCTGTAAAGAGCACTTTTAGCTTTGATTCCAAGCTCTCCACAACTTGCATTTTGATGTTTGCTGCGAGTGTTCGAACTACTGTATGAAGTTCCTGTTGAACAAAAAATGTGCTGCATTTATTACAAGGGTACTTCCTTTAGCGAATACTACAGTATTTTTTCGTCTGAGTGT
This sequence comes from Triplophysa siluroides, assembly GCA_006030095.1. Lineage (NCBI taxonomy): Eukaryota > Metazoa > Chordata > Actinopteri > Cypriniformes > Nemacheilidae > Triplophysa > Triplophysa siluroides. Next base: position 3,229,805 of record VCII01000935.1, on the reverse strand, counting down.
TGAAGTTAACTGGACTTTTATTTTGACGGATCGTCGGGAAGATGCTTGAGTTTTAGTGTGTTTGACGCACAGTGCAGACGCAGACAAATCCTCGACCATCACTCGTGTAGTATGTTAATCTTTGCACCTCATTCACTCAGACACGCAGAACAGCCAGATGAAATATTTCAATAATAGGATTCCGCGTCCGCATGTAGTTATATGGACTCAATGCGGTGCACCATCGATTGTTGTCACACACTAAAAAGCACAACCACCACATTACTATAAATTACTTTCTTTTTTCAAACCATATAATACGCATTGAGCCCCCCCCGGATGATGACAGAATCTAAATTTTTGGGGGAACTATCCCTTTAAATAGGGGATTATGTAAAAATATCATCAAAGTTAGTACAAATGGGTAGGTTATAGCTACCATTGCGCAGATAGACAGTTTATTTTATTGAACTAATTTCAGTGAAGTATTTCACTGGAAAGGGTGACTCATTGCGTATAATATGGTTTGAAAAAATATAGTAATTTATCAAGTTATATTTATAACTTAATTATAAATACAAGAGCATATTTCAGAATACAGTGATAAGATGATAAAATTATGTCGTCTTTCTGAAGCATGTAATATATACAGTAATGTGGTTCCAGTCTATGGAGACAATTCTTGTAATTCAGTTTAACATAGGTCCATTTCCCCTGCCTCTGTCTCTCCTCTAATCATTTGGCACGCATTAATCATAGCCGTGTCTCCTGGGTCTTGCTCATCTCAGTCATTCTGCTTTCTAGTGTCTCTCAGCACAGTACAGTATGTGCTTTGGGCGAACACAACAGCACCCAATCTGGCCAACCCGGCTTCAGCCATACTAGCATGGCCCATTGAGCACACTTTTGGGGTTTTATTTTTCCACGGGGCATTTTTATATCGCTGTAATATCACCCTTTCCCCTTTATTCTCTCTCTCATGCCGAGAAAGTTCTTAATGCTTCAGGACTTTGACAATTGGCTGTGTGGCCATGCTATCTGCTTTCCTTTGCCAGGAGCTAGAACGTGTTTAATGCTATTTTGTGCCCTCAGATAACCATGAGCAATAGTAGAGATTTGACTTTATTCTTTTCCTCTTAATTTCATAGACATTAGTGTACACTATGTATCATAAAGTACAGTTATGTGTATTCATGTACATAGTTATGACCCCCGTATGAGGACACAATACATCGCTGGACCGCGTTGTTTGCCTGTTTATGCACAGTGTAAATCTGGCTTGGTATCGCAAGATGTAATTCAGAAAGTTGATACCGGTTGTATTTTTGCTCATAGGGCAAAACACACTCACAACAAAATATAGATTAGCTGACCAAGTATGAACGTGGGAGCTTTAATGCTCTGTTTTAATTGGAGAGCCATTCGCTTAGCACCTCTGCAGTAAGTTATGCAAACAGATTTTTACCAATCCATAACGCTGTCAGTCTTTGATTTGTACATTTCTTTACAGACAGCTAAAGCTGAGAAGTCTAAAACATCAGTGTTGTTTGATCATTTAAACAAGTCATTTACAAGCAGGAATGCAGACTTTTTCCATTTATTTTTTAGAGTCATGGAGATTTGCTGCCCACATGGTACCAGAGACCCATCAAACTTCAAATAAAAGCCAGTGTTTAGTTAATGGTTGCCCATTATGCTTTGCCATAGCTGGCAGATTGAAAAATAGTACCTCCATATGAGTGACCATGGGCAATCTGCTGAGAAGTATTGAAAAAACCTCGCCCACATACAAGCTCAATAGACTGTAATGAGCAGAAAAATAAGGTTTTTGATGAATACAAAGCATTTTATTATCATAAATCATATGGTATGGTATCTCCCTTTTATTAGGCATTATTTTGACAAAAACATTTTCCCCCCAAAATATTATCGGTAATGGTAGGAGATGCAGGAAAGACAAATGGCCCAGACAGTAACAACAACATGTAATTTATGGGAACATTGCCAGGAACAAAATTATGTGTCATGAATATGATGAAATATATTCCCTGGAATGGAGATTAATTTGAGATTTGTAGGCCACCGTGGTTCTTCTTCATAAAAGCTTCTTATGTGAGCATTTGAAAGGACCAGCTCTTAGGTCTACCTGACCTTTTTTGTTCCATTATAGGGTTCTAAAACCACAAACGTCTGTGCACAATTTCCCTTTCATTACAATTGAATGATTGCAGTGAATTAGCTCATTTTGTCATCCACTGTTTAGTGGCACTGTCTGCAGAATGTTTCCAGACGTTTTCCTTTGATTTCTGATCCCATCCACACTGTTATGCTCGCATCATTGAATTATGTCTTTTATATAGAAAGAGGGTTTAAAAAATAACCATTTAATGATACAGAATCATGTGCACCGGTGCATTTCAATGCTTGAGGTCATCAATAATCTGTCACATAGGCATTATGATAGATTTAAACTCTTGCACTGAATTAATACATATAGAAAGAAACAGCTGCACCTGAATTCCTGAAAGGGCTGCAAGGATTTCACCGAACAATCATAGAACAATATTTGTGTATTAATCCTGGATGTTTACCGTAGCAGGTGCACGTGCTTAGTGATTAGTCCAAAAATAGCAAAGCAACAGTGTCCCCAAACTCCACTTCATTATTCACCACTGATCGTGTTGTCATGTGGGAGATGGTTGTCACGGTTGCGTGAAGGTAAACAAGTTAAAAGTGACAGAAAATCAAAGCATGCTCGAGTTTCTCAACCATGTGTCTAAAATGAATTTTGTACGGAGCCTTTGAAAATACACAAGATCTTAAACGGTTGTCTCATTTTGGTGAATAACAAACCCTCATTGAATTTCCGTTTAATCATATTAATTTGATTGTTTCAAACCACTGAATATCTAAATGATTTATTTTATGTGGTGGCGGTTTTATGTTATGCTACAGAAAATATAGAAATATATGCTGTTTACACAAGAATCTAGTTCCCACATTGGCAAATATAATGGTTATATTTATTGTAATGATAATGGTATACATATATATTTATTGATTTGTATATTGTAATGTATATTAAAATTACAGTGTATAGTCACTGTCCTTTTGAATCCTTGGATGTCCAAATTCGCTGTTTTTCAGAAAGTAGAAAAATATGGGGGGATTTTGCGGACAAAATAAAAAACAAATTGCAAACTGCATTTGCAATTGCGTTTTCTATTTGTTTGTGTAAAAGTGTGACATAATTCAAACGCAAACAGTTTGTATTTCATTTTACACGTACTTACAATGTCTCCCAAAATTCTAATGGAAAAGCAAAGTCTATTTGCAGTTGAATTACCTCTGTTTTACGAGTAATGACCCAGCCATATTTAAATTGCAATAGCAATGATTGGAAAGCAATGCTGATACAGAAGAACTTCCTGTTTGAGTTTTTAACACAACACAAATGTTTGAACCAAACGTTTGAACCCAACCAGAACATTTATAATGGAATCAAAATGTCGAACGAATATCTTTAAGCCTTAATTATGTGTGTAATTCATTATTCAAAGTGTTTAAAAAAATAAAAATGAAACCAGAAGTGCTTTTGGACCAGTGTTTACATCTGGCTATATGGTCTATATTTCTTTTAAATATATATATTTAAAATATAAATATTTCGTTATATATTTTTTGGTGGAACTTTTGACATTTTCACTTATGTCCATCCTCCCATATCCAAAGCATTGTTCTACATTTCTTGATATGGTTCACTGCTGTACCTCTTGTTCCTTCTCCACGTTTGAACTCTTTAGCTCTTTCAAAGTGATTGTTGGCCTCTCTGAGGCTTCTCTCACAAATCTCCTCCTTGTTCTTATGGAAGGCTTTGACAGATGACCTTTTCTAGACAGTTTCCGAGTGGTTTGCTGCACCTTCCACTTGATAATTGACAATTCAACCAACAGTGCCCGCTGGAGCTGGCGAAATGCTGAATGTGTCCCACATTCAGGTTGTTCATGCGTAGATTATGGTCTCTTACATGCTGCGGCTTTGCTAATAAACTGAAGTGCTATTTGCATCGCTAAACCACTGAAATTGTCAGTTTGTTTGTTTGTTTATTCTCTTTTGTGTATTATTATACCATATAGATCAGCTTGCTTGACAGTTCAGTGAATAGCAAAGTATTTTTTCCTGTCTGCTGTTGTGCCTGAGCATTACATTATTATTTTGGATTACACTGCTTTGGAGTTTTTTTATAATGGAGGCAAAAGATTAAAGAAACCGTTCCATAAGCAAACAGCCATATATAATGAAAAGAAATGAAATGAAAGATGGAATGAGAGTATTGTAGTTATCCGGCTTATAGTCTTTGCCTCAGATGCACACCTACAGCCCATGGTCAACTTGCACACACGCTTAACAAGTGCTGACCGAAATCGCCAGTTCCAGTCAAAATTGAAGTTCTACAAGCAAACTATATGTAAAGCATTCGTATGTTAATTCTGACAGACACTGCTTCTGTGGCTTTATGAAAATATTTAGATTGTTGATCATGGGATGTACAAAACTTGCTGGTATTTTGAGAGGGAAAATAAATATAGATTAAATACAGAGGCCCATAAATAAACAGAAAACTTTCTAACCTTAATATTTAATAAGTTATAGGTTCTGACAAAACTTTTTAGCATCCACATAATCCCCCTTGCCAGTGCTTTATGATGAGGAAAGTTGACCTACATATTGTTTCAACATTATTTTGCAGCTATTTTGGTAATGTACTAGCATGAGCAGAGCACAGGCAGGCGGTGAGACCTGCCTCAAACCTGACATTTTAACTAATGTTCCTCACAAAAGGTTAGAGTGACCTACATGCTCCATGTGGAGCTTTCTCGCTCGCTCTCTCTCTCTCTCGTACTCTCCTCGCATCTGAATGAAATGTTGCCATAAGTGTTAGAATGCACCAGAAGAGTTAATTATTCAGGGTTTAAATAAAGCAGTTGATGATAAAGAGAAAAGAAGCATTACGCTGAGAGAACAACAGTGTTATTTAACATTAAAAATAGCTCTTGAAGAGAATGCGAGGTCTTGGTGGAGCCATCTTTAAAGTAAACCAATAAACAAATCAAAATAAACAGCTTTCTTAGTTCTTAATATTGTTTTTATAACCATGACACATTTTTATTGACAGCTGAGCAATATTTATTGTATATAATATTACCTAAATGCTTAGCTTAACCCATAAGAGTAAATAGTTATTTTAGATCTATTAGAATAAAACAATAATAAAAAACACTTTAAAAGCATTCTAGCTTGGTACAATTCAAAAGAAAATATTTTCCAGAGTGCTTTTTTTACAATTTTGAGTTGTTGTAACAGAAATATTATAAAATATTGTATGAAATACTTGGTATTAGAATATATTAGATTATTGACATTTTTCATAAGATGTACATATACTGACTATAAAAATAAATAATTTGTAGGATTGCAGTCAGACCATTAAATTCTTAGCACTATTCAGCAAGTGTGCGTTCATATTTTTCCCAAACCTGCAAATAACTCTGTAACCTGACTTTCTGTTTCTGATATCAAACAGTAGGATGCGATTGCTCCGATAACCAAAATGAATAGTGAGTCATCAGCACCTGCTGAATGTCACCTGAATTCTATTTCCTCCCACAGCTCTCAGATCTGTTGCCTGCTGTAACCGAGAAGACAGCGTGTGTGTTCTGCTGGGCTATATTTTTGCAGTAAACATGAGAAATAAGTTAATAGAGTGTTACGGTTATGCTGTAAGCAGAGAATGTTCATCACAAGCCTGGTCTTTCTGTGCCTCTCAAAACCCTTCCCCCTCACGTCCTGCAGTATGTTGGACACTGGTTCATGCTGGGGTTGTTATCATCAATGCAGATCTTCGATAGCTTGACCTTGTAGGGTTGTGTATGTTTGTCTTTGTGATTTATGAAAGTGAATGGCAGTGTGTTATAAATTTTACATTTTAATGAGAAGCTGATTAATTGTGTAAATAATATTGCAAAATACAAGAACATTGACAAAAAAAAACGATTCACAATGAATATACACTCACCTAAAGGATTATTAGGAACACCATACTAATACTGTGTTTGACCCCCTTTCGCCTTCAGAACTGCCTTAATTCTACGTGGCATTGATTCATCAAGGTGCTGAAAGCATTCTTTAGAAACGTTGGCCCGTATTGATAGGATAGCATCTTGCAGTTGATGGAGATTTGTGGGATGCACGAAGCTCCCGTTCCACCACATCCCAAAGATGCTCTATTGGGTTGAGATCTGTTGACTGTGGGGGCCATTTTAGTACAGTGAACTCATTGTCATGTTCAAGAAACCAATTTGAAATGATTTGAGCTTTGTCACATGGTGCATTATCCTGCTGGGAAGTAGCCATCAGAGGATGGGTACATGGTGGTCATAAAGGGATGGACATGGTCAGAAACAATGCTCAGGTAGGCCGTGGCATTTAAACGATGCCCAATTGGCACTAAGGGGCCTAAAGTGTGCCAAGAAAACATCCCCCACACCATTACACCACCACCAGAATTGCATTAATGAGAAATTGAACAGGTGTTCGTAATAATCCTTTGGGTGATCTTCTAGCGATTCGTCAAAAATCTATTTTTTTAAACATTACTAAATGTAATAACGTGGAGTCTTTGGAACAAATAAGGCATAAGTCAACTGCAAGAGCGGTGCAACACCCGAACCTTTTACAGAGTGCACACCTCACACGCAAGCACAACGGAGCATATAAGAGCACTAGAGAAAGAGAGAAAACCAAAAACTGTACATTCAGCCCTGTTGGACTAAACTGCAAGATAAACGGAATGCATTTTTAGGACGGTGTTTCTCTGCATCTGCTCTGTGCAGTGAGTGAGTGGCAGGGAGAAACAGCGCATTCAATTTACTATACCGCAGCTGACTTGTCATCAAGTGCAAAAATCATGAATCATTGAGTGCGTTTACATGCACAAAATAAACGAATATCTATCAAAAATCTGCTTAAAAAGAAACCTGTTTTCACGTGTTTACATGCATGGTAATAAACCGGCTATGCAGTAAACCGCGTTTACGAGGAAGTTTGAGACTTGCCGGGTTTCTAGTGTGCAGTGACGTCATCGTCGATAGTCTGTTTAGCAATTAAAAATGCAGCGGGAAAACGGTCAGAAGCTGTATTTTTATATCTCTTCTAATGTCCACAGTACCTGCATATGCAACAATAGTTCTTCATTTTGACGTTTCTACATTAACTGCATGATTCCAGAGCAAACTTTTATACATTATTTTACTATTACTTCCGTTTGGGACTTTTACTACTGCGCTTTCAGACATGCACCGGACATGCACTGCACCGGTAAAGGTGTTTACATGCAGCGCGAAATCAGAGTAACGGGCAAAAAACTACCTCAGCCGATCGGTTTTTGCTTACGCCGTTTATGACCTTTCCCCGATAAAAGAAAACCGTTTTTTACGCGTTTACATGACCTTACATATGTCAGCTTATTAAGCATAATCGCCGTAAGACTGTGCATGTAAACGCGCTCACTGTTTAGACTTAATAACATGAACATTCTTCTGTAACGTAAATATGCACAGTTTGTTGGCCAGACAGGCTCTGCACGGAACTAATACACTTATATTGGTAAAATAACCGCTCTTTCAATGTATGTGAATTATGATTTTGTCATACGATGTGGCAATGCATGGAAGTGACTGTCGTTTAACATTGACAACATTTGGACCTTTAAAGCAATGTAACATTTTATGTGACTTCTGTATTATAGCATGTTAATATTACATATTGTGTATAGATGGTTTCAGCGGCAGCAACCTAAACAAACATTATGTTGCCCAAACTTAACTTCTGATAGACCTCTGCAAAGAATCAATAAATTTTGTCTTAATTAAATTTAATACAACTAATATACAATAAAACTTATTTAAATTAATATTCAGATAAATTAAATATAAATTAATTAAGTAGCCAGACTGATTACCAAACACAGTCCAATTAAACCATCTATAAATAAATAAATAGTACAGTACATACAAAAATACTATAAGTACTGTTTGGCTGTTAAAAAGATAAATGGTGTTCCATCACCACTATTACCATAAACTATTTAAACATCAATGCAACATAAATTTACACTGGACATAAAAAGAAGCCGGAATGGGAACTTTGCTTGCCCATATCAGAAGTCAACCACATGCCTTTGGTCTGTACGTGTCACATTTGCCCATGCGATTAACTCCATATTACGTATCGGGACTCGGGTGGAAGCCCATGGATATTTTATTAAAGACCGTCCGTGCATGGGAAACGAGCTCGAGCTATACGGTGATTGCTTGCGACTGGGGCATCAGTGTGTTTGCAATGCCCCAGATAGAGTAATCTATGATTAACTAGGAAAAAGTTTCACTTTCCACAGTTGTCACGGAGCAATTGAATAAATGAGGTGATGTCTAAACCTGAGACAGGTCAGCCTGCAGTGACATGGCAGCCAGTGGCAGTGCAATTTAATCCAAGGCTTGACTACAGCTTTTGGACCAGTAAACCACCAGTTTAGTACTGTGAAAAAATCCCTATAGTGCCAACGGCTTTAAAACATAAAAGTTGTGAGCAAAATGGCACATGATGAATATACATTCATAATAATGCAGAATGCAAACTGTGCTTTTATGATCGAAACTGATTTTAGGCTAGTGTTTTATAGCATGGTGTATGCACAAAAAAATTCAACATCAAGCAAAAATCTATAGGCTACTCTCCAAACTCTCATCGTGTAGTCTTAAAGCACCACTGCATTGGCTGTACTTACGCCAAAATGATACATAATACGAAGCATAAGTTCTTTCATTTTTAAATGATTTAAATCACTCGATTATCCGAAAATAGATTTCCATATACTCCGGTTGGATAACATACTGTATAATCGCTCTGAGGAAGAATGTCCTGCAAAAATAACTATATATTGTGATATATTCCATTACCCTGACTGATATAAGAAGACACACCGTCCATCCCTAGGTTGTCCTCGATAAGCATCGAGCCCGGTAATCTAATCGGTTGCCAATCTGAATGGGACAACTCAGACAAAACTTTCATCAGAATGCAAACAGAAGTCTAGATATGATTGCAGTAATGATAGCCCTAGCAACCACCCGTCCGGATAACAAATCAAATCATGGCATCCTCCACAGCGCTGTCCCAAAACAGCTTGGCAATCATGTCGAGAGGAGCCCATTTTCTTGTTTGGAAACTGGTACTGACGGTGTCAGGATATTCCCATACAACATCCTACTCATCAGTCTTGTTGCTTTATTCCTCACGGTTTCTCACAATCAGCAGAAAATTTTTTGTGTGTGAGTCTAAAGAGATCTTCTTAGGTTTGATGTGTGTTCCTGTGCCAAGACTCTGCAGTTGACCCCTACTTGAAGTGTTAAAATGACTCATCTCGGCTGATAGGCACATGCTGTTAAAATATGATTGTTTTTAATAAAAGATGCCATGATTATTAATGCCATGATGGAACGATATTCAAGCACGTTCGATTTATGAGTACATCATATAATAACGGCAGATGAAAATTACTACTGTATAAAGTAAATGGGATCTAAATGTCCAAAAGACAACTATTGACAATGCTTTTGTTTTGCATGCTTTTCTAATTGAATTAAAATATTGTTGTTTTTTATCAAGAATGTATGCCTTCAGAGATTAATAAATCAAAAAAATACTGTTATTTGTAATTTAAGTGTTAATAATTAACTCTCTCTCTCTCTCTCTCTCTCTCTCGCCCTTCCTAGGTGTGCACAAACAGTAATTAATAAAAATTGTATTGTCACATACTGTATTTGTAAATTTGTACTGCTATGTAAAGTTCCTAGTTGTCAGAGATATAAAGTGTTGATCCAAAACGCAAATGGCATCACATCCTGTCCACAGTATACGCAAACTAGGACAAAAAAAATCATGTTTAGATGCGTGTAATTCTGTGTGTAAAAAGAGTAATGTTCAAATTATTGTCCAATTGCACAAAATACCCAATCATATCTGTCATATCTAATGAGTATGAGTTTTTGTAAAAGCTAAATTCATCCACAACAATTTTCACAGCAAAGTAGATGTTAATGGCAATTTATTTTTAATAATCCAGCAAAAATAACATTATAGATAATAATTAAAATATGATAGTCTCAGATAAGGGGCAAATCCCCATCAAAATGTTAAAATGTTCAACTTCGAAAACAGATTTCACGCACTGATGTCAAATAATTGCTAACATCTGATGATTAACCTTGATGATAGTCCTTCTTAAATTATATCTAAATAATTACTTCTTTTTAAAAAAATTGCCTTCATTTTAAAATGTTCTTTTTAAATCTGTTTATTTTCAGGTACCAGAATCTGAATGTGGTCTCAGGCTTTGGTCCCCATGCAATAAAGGAGCAAATGTACTTTACTAAAATTTGACTCACACGTAATGAATATTTCAGGAGCAATCCAAATAAATATACCAAAATTGTAGATATGCCTCTGAAAAATGTCTCTCCATGTTAATGAATTGTATTTTTGGTATTCAGGTCTCACAGTATCTGACTATATTCAGACTCTGCGTTGGCAGGTGTGTGATCTGGGTGGGAAAGAACCTCTGTTTGGGTTTACAGTTAGAAATCACGAATGCTGCCATGGTCATAACCTTCTGTGTTGGGAGAAGCAGGTTGTTGCGATCTATATTCTGTCACTGCCTTCTCTCTCTGGATGCGGTGAATATCATTGTAGTATGTTATAAGTAATCAGATAACCTTCTCCTCTAGCAGCTTGTGGTTGGTGGATCACAACATACACATTTTATTAGAGAGGTGAAACGTCAGTATGTGGAGCCTCCGAGGTGGCTCACGTCATCTTGCTGGCAGCTGAAAAGGTCAGTCATCTCCCTGACTGAGTTGCATTGTCTTTTGACCGGCTAATATCGTAAACACATCTCTGCATTCTTATTGGGTCGTTGTAGGATTAATTTGCTTTGTGACTCATATCAGAATTCTCTGCCCCGGGGAAAGTCTCATTTCAATTCAGATTGTCATACTCGTGTTTTTCTGAAAATATTTAAGTAGTTTGACGGTTTGGTTCATGAGTAGGGCCCTGTTGCACGATTCAGCTATAACAAGGTAGCGTTATGGCTTGTTGAAACCTGCTAGTTTTTTGAGCGCGGTGATTCCCTGGAGAATCCTGCACAAGCATCTACAAGTAAAAAAAGTGTTGCATTACACTTTTTAAAAAATATCTTTGTATGCTATTTCTCTATAGTATATACAGTACATATATTTTTGATAATGGTCAATTGCTTTTTTAATTTTTGTATAGGTGTTATTGTTTGACTGGTAAGAAATGCAAATAAATTCTCATAGAATGTGTTTGTTACCAATATATTGAATCATCTGTTTATATATTACTAAATCCCTGATGATAGAGTGCAGACATGTCGGTCTATACACAACTTTTCTATTTATGAAAGAGAAAAATTCATGTGTTATGGATGTGACAATAAAGGATACACGTTTTTGAGAGACAACATAGGATTTCTGTGAATTAGAATGTGCAAACCAGAAGCAATAATACCCAACAAATGGCGAAAAGATGGCTCTTCATAGAGCATGAAATAGTTAATATATTGAAATGTTCATGTCCCCATTTATAAGGAATATGGACCTTTGTGGATGTTCACTCTCTTGACTATAGAAAACTATGTGTTAAAAAAAAAATAAGATGTAAATACTTTGAAGTACCCGTGAACCGGAAGTTGCGATCGTTTTTACTTCCGTATTTTGATGCATTTCCGAGTGAGAACAATAGTGGGCGTTGCTTTCCTCTTACTCTGCGATTTGATTGGATGTATAAAAACAGCCATCACATTTGGAACTGGCAGGAGACAGACAGTTGAAGAGGAGGAGTTAACAGATGCTCCGCCCAAGCCGTCTAACATACGTAATTTAAGATGGATTTTCATTACAGGACGGAAGTGCATTTTCAGATTTTAACTGAAGTTTATGAGGGCACATGATTTTTAAAAAGAGATTGACCCACATTGATAAACTATTTACAATAAACGGTGAAATATTTCATGAAAAAATAGGCATTGTAATTTTTTATTTCACTGGGACTTTAAGAGAGATTTCACACGAGTATTTAAACCAATATTGACATCTGACCTATCGGTATGGTGGAAACTGTTGGCAAGAACGTTTTCCCAAGGTTGACATTTGCATATATTTAAATGCATAAATAGCATTAGTAAACAGATTGGTTTTAATTGTGTAATATTTCCAGGTTGAAGTGTATTTTGATGTATTTTGGTTTTGCCTATTGTTGGATTTTTTCCACTAAAACTGTAAATGAATTTGAAATTTAGATGTGGCATATTTATTCATTATAGTTTATGGACAGAAACTATTTCAGTTGTATGTAATGCATATCCACTATTGGACATTATTAGGTCAAGTGAGTTTGAAAGGTTTAAGAGTTTGTGTTTTTCTGGAGGCCCATAAAATGCCCATAGTTGAATAAACTTCAATATATCAGTATCCAAGTCCAAGTTTGTCTCTGTTCCTAAAAATGCTGCTGAATTCCATACAAACATTGTATATGGTCTGTTCCTAATGAAGTGGCTCCATTTACCTGGCTTTATTTTCAGTGAAGAGTCCTTGTGCGTGTAATTTTGACCATTTGTGGGGAAGGGTACATTGTGTCCTGATTCATAATTAAACAATCCACTTCAGAGACGAAGGTTTGTTCATTAATCAGCCTTTGAAATTTCAGTACGCAATCAGGGAGTTGAGAAAAATACTGTCCATCGGTAACTCCTGCCGCCCATTCGGCTTCACTGAGTGATAGGAAAAGTGGGAGGCTGATTGTGAATTCATTTAATGTCAGTCATAGTTAAACTTGATGACTTTGGCCACGGTTACGCAAAGGGTAGTATGTGTTTGTGTTTATTTGGGGATAATACCATGAGAAGAACTGAATGCCGTGGTCAGAATTAGCATTTATATAAAGAAATTACACACTCAGATTGCATTTACAAGCCTGTCTCATCCATTAAATATTCTGTGGGCTTCCACTGTGCCAGTAGTAGAAGTAGATCGGCAGAAAAGTACCATTTTAGAGAGATAGTTTGTTTATAGAGTTTGTTTTGTTTATTATCACAAATTAGTTATTTTTTCCAATTAAATTGAATATAAAGAAAGAACATAAAAAAATATATTTTGAAGAATGTTGGTAACTGGACAACAGCGGTGCCTATTGACCTCCATTGGTTTTGTGTCCGTACAATTGAAGTCACTGGGTACCGCCGATGTTTAGTCATGAGATGAGAGTGAATAAATTATGACATCATTTTAATTTTGGGTAAACTTGCCCTTGAAAATGACAGCATTTTGATTGAAGACATCTTGGTTTTGATTGAAGTTTATGACATCAATGGTATCTCATCTCTATACATGACAAGGAAGGTTGCTATGTTTTTGACAGGAGCCAAAGTCTCCATCTCGTTGCTATCTTGAAGAAACAATTGTGATACAAGATTCATTAGTTGTTGTTTTTTTCCTTTGGGAAATTGCGCTGTGTTTCATAATGTGTTTATCATGCATAGTCACATCTGTTGTCAAGTTTAAATGCTGTGTGATTAGACTTGGTGTTCTCATTTGGTCTTTGAGGCACCAAATTTTGGATAAATAATAAATGATCTAGGTCATGTATATTTGTCAACACTTATGTAGTTGACATCTGGGGCTCAACCTAAAGTCTATTAAACATTACAGATGTTTTGTCAAGACCATGAAAGTTTGCTTCTGTAGCAGAAGGTCATGAGCCAGCTATATGTCATAGCGTCGCAACGATTTATTGGAAATGGTTTCTTGCCGGCTTTGGTTGACCTAAATAAAATTGAATTCAGAATCAATGAAAAGAGATGGGATTATAGATAGTTTATGCTTTGGCAAAGTATAAATAAAAGTGAAATGTCTGGAATTGGATTATCAATGTCAGAGGGCGCGTGTTTGCATGAGCATTTATTAAAGGAACGGTTTACCCAAAAATGAAAATTCTGTCATCATTTACTCATCCTCAAGTTGTTCCAAATTTGTATGAATTTCTTAGTTCTGATAAACACAGAGAAAGACATTTGGAAGAATGCTTGTAACCTAACAGTTCTTGGCCACCGTTGACTACCATAGTAGGAACTGCTTTACACATTTATTTGTTCTGTTGAGTACAAAATAAGATATTTGGAAGAATGTAGGAAAGCAAACCGTTTCGGGGCACTTTTTACCAAAATTTTAATTTTTCTTACTATAGTCAATGGTGGCAAGTGGCAACATGTCATGTGTGCAATGTTACATTATTGCAGGTTCACTTTTTTACTTATTATATTATATAAAATTGTATCCAGTATTTTTTTAGTTGATAGTTGTTAGTGTTTTTTGGTTGTTAGTGTGCATGTGTGACTCTTTGGCATGACACACATAGCAGGGATTTGGTATCAGGGGTACCAGGCATGCATACAGGAATGCACCCGGATCAATTATGGTGAGTGCCAAATTAAGTATTGTTCTTTTTTTGCCATGCACTACATCAACAGAGTAAACAAATTAATCTCACCCATGGATATGAATCCCGCTGGAAAGCGAAAGCAATACACATACTGTACATCAACAACTGAATATTGGCTGCCAGCAGTAAGATATAAAGTATCCCTTCTGCAAATGAATCCTCCTAACCTCAATAGCATGTTGGGTCATACGTTTTAAAGCGTGCTATGGTGGCATCTCTCTGCTTGGCCTGACACAGTGAGAAGAGTTTCTTTTGAAAGCCAGGCTTCAAGATAGCATTAAATGAATATAATAAGATAATTAACCATGGCACCGATCCAGATGCACTTTAAACCCTCGGTAAATATCCATCATAAAATGTTAAACTACATTAGAAGAGTTGTCTGGCATTCTTTAATATATGACGGTTTATTATGGAAATAAATCAGAGGCATTAAACAGCTGTGGAAGGTCCCACTGAGAAAAGGCCATTCAAAGCTCATTTAATTATGAAACTGCTGGGTTATTGATTGGCCGAAATTATGATTTCCCCCACAGTGCAATTGGGTGCTTGAGACTTGTGTGAAGTTGAGAGAGAGTCGTGTGTCTATCTTTTGGCAGTATTAGATATTAAACGCAAATTAGGGGGGATGCAATGAAATAAATGCGTCGTATGTTGTTTAACAGAGATTCTGTCATGCATTCTTTCACGTTCTCTCTTTTCTCTTGACCTTGGAATGCTGTCTGGGGAATGTGAGTGTTTAATCTGTGAAAGTTTCAGACGTTGCTTGAAGGGATGTTCCAGTGAGAATTCACGTTTTTATTTCTTTTCACGGTACGCAGAGCAAACACACATGGATGGACACTGAAATGAGTGAGGCTCTAAAATCTAAAGACCCTTTTTTATGGCTTAATGGTACAATTTATTTTATTATTTGTTGTTTGACATGCAAAGTTAGCTTTGGCAAGCTGTCACTTTACTTAGTATTGTCGCATTGTCGCTAATACCTTGTCAGATGACCAGTAAAGTATATAATATAATTTGGTAGCATTAGTATACAAAAGTTTGTAATGGTTCAATGATAGCAAAAAATCTAAAGTAGTATTTGTGCGTATAAGAATCTACAGAATTCACTCTTATGTTGTTCCAATATGTTTTTAATTTGTATTTTAAAATGAATCTATATGAACTGTACATTGTACAGTATTTAAAATAGATGCACTGATACTAAATTTCTCCACCGATACAGATAGCAGATTATTTGGAGTGATGTCTGCTGATACTGATCCTGAAGATTAAGTTTCTGAATGTTATTAATTCATATAAAGGATATTAAAATGAAACAACTAACTGGTGATGTTCTAGATACCGAACATACATTTTCCTGTGATCTTTTGATTGACAGGATATATCGGCCCTGATCATCAGCTGTTTTTAGACTCGTCTGATAGCCGATAGTATAGTATGATATGTGCAAATATACAGTATGTGTACTGATATACAGTATGCATCTCTAGTATTTAACTGTTCAGTGCTCTTTTTCACTGTTTACTTTTGTGTTTTTTTTTCGTAAATATAATTAATAATTTTTTTTATTATTTTTTGTATTTTTCCTTTTTTTTATGCAAAACGTCTAACATTGACATTATTAAAATGATTTTTAACAGATCTTCAGAAGATGTTGGCTTGTATTCAAGAAGGCGTCCAGCAAAGGACCACGACGGCTGGAGAAATATCCGGATGAAAAAGCCGCCTACTTCCGAAGCTTTCATAAGGTATCTCTTCCTTCAGTTTGTTTCAATTCCAGCCTCAATGTTTTACTAAAGCAGAGAGGGATACGGTATTCTCAATAACATTAATTTTGATAATGCTCAGAATTCGCTAAATTAGTTCATTAAGAACGGCTTGGACTGCCTTCTGTTTAACATGCACCTTTGGTTCATTCCCGGCTCAAGGATAACTCTATTCATTACCTGCACGATTTATTTGAACAGCACACCCCTTGAGAAGCTTCTCTGACAGTGGAGGATCTGGCTCAAGGGTTCATGCCGTGAAAGAAACGCAGAGTCTAATTATTTAGTTAGCGGGAGTCATAAGCATTCCGGAGCGATCGCTGTGTGGTACTTTTGGAGCTGACAGTAGCTCAGGTTAAAGGTGTAAGCGCGAGCCCACGCCTGTGTTTAAATGTTGTGACAGATGCGACAGCAGATGATGTTATGATGTGCTCTCTCTGGAGTGTTGATCCGAGCAGACCCGCATCGACACAGACTCTGGCGTCGTTCCATTAACATTGAATGTCATTGAGATAAAGAATTAGATTTGATCGTAGGTGCAGAATGTGGGGAGGATGGGGAATAGAAATAACTGATATTTTTCAACTGCGGTCCTGGAGGGCCAATGTCCAACCCTATTAAACACACCTGAACAAGCTAATGAAGGTCTTTAGGATCACTTGAAAATTACAGACAGGTGTTGGATCTAAAGGACATTGGCCCTTCAGGACACAGTAAATAAGCATTACTGCTGCGTGTTATACAACCTATATGACAGTATGGTTCTTTGAGCCCTTTCCACAAATACAGTCTATAGGAGCATTTTTTTTTAATTAGCCGCAGAAGGCCAAATGCACATATCTTATAGCAGTTTTAGCAAATTTAATGTTGTAAAAACTGTGTAAAGTTTACACGTTCATAAAGTCACACTCAGCACAAGACTGGCATTTATTATGACCACTAGAGGGCGCTTATCTTTAAAACATAAATATAGATCGTAATATGCTGATGGTGTGCGATTCACACTATTTACACCGGTCTTGGTCGATTCTGAAATCACAAAGGCGATTCTGTGTTTTATGCACAGCTCTTCCGTGAACTACGACTCTTTGATCAGTAGGAAGTACTTCTCTATCTACTACGAGATTGAGTCGTTTATAAGGTGCATTTGAAAAAGTAACACTCGTCAAAAATCATCATTATTAATATACTTTATAATCATGAAAATACCTGAGAAGGATTGAAGAACAGCGATAGAATATGATCATTGGCATTTCCTGGAACTACGTGTGTAAATCGTTCTTCTTCTATGTCCCATAGTTTGAGTTTCTGCGCGAGAGCTCCCTCTGGTTTTTGGATGTGGCGGCAATTAACCGTAATTCATGAAAAACTGAGCATAAAAATTACACGATATATCGCCCTAGCCCTAGTGGCCATTCCAGTCTAGTGTCTGAATTTCAACAAAATTAAACGTCAGAAGTGACATAAAGTAATCCGACAGCATTACAAGACACATGAAAACCGTGATAAGGTTCGGGGTTAAAGTAAATATTAACTTGTTTTCTTTGCAGTATTTAGGGTCTGTAAAAATACAGAGCGTATTTTCTTTTATTTTGACCTGTTTCTTCTGTTGTCAATTACTGCAAATAAATACAAATAAAAACAATATATTTATTTGAAATTTGGGAGAAATATTGTTAGTAGTTCACCACAAATTTGGCAATTGAATGGTGTTAAATAGATGGATCAATCACAGGAGTCTAAGGTTTTCATTCAGTTGCCACAATAAATAATTGATGTATTTTATGTTCTTTACTAAAATAAAAGTAGCATGGTACTAAATGATAGAAGATGATTACATTTTGAATGATATCAGGTTTCATTTTTGGGTGGACTATCCCTTTAAGATTATTTTTTGATGATTTCTATTATAACAGATATAGACTCCTGATTGCAAAAATCTATTTTCTATTATGATCTTCTATCCTCCTGAAATATGTAGATTAGAAGTTTGTTTCCACCGCAGAGTAAAATTCCATTTAAAGGCCATTTTCCAATGCACCGCCCAGGACCCGGACCCTCCTTTAATGTGAATAATTTCAAGAATTACTTCCATTTCCTGTCCTTAAGCCCTTTGAAAATATTCCAATTAGAGCTTATGATCAGGGCGATGGCGGATGATCTTACGCGCCTGCGAACGTGCTGAACATTCTGGGATAATGAGCGCAGATGCGGCCGTGACAACGCGGTTTGATGTTGCTGCATTGTGGGGACATGCTTTTATCGACTCTAACAAGCCTCCTAATAAGCTTACTCATTAGACATGAGGGAGATGAGTGAATGCCGTACAAAGCAACAGCCAGCTTATCTGTGTTTGCGAAGATGCTGAAACTGTGTCTGGCTGTAGTCAATCCGTTTCTATGGTCTCACGGCTCTGTGCAGATTCTGCTTTGTCTTACTTCTGAACTTTTGTTGGAAAAGACGCTAAATTGGCTGATTTTCACATTATACTAAAGCCTTGGGGTCTGGTTTCATGTTCAGTGTCCTTTTCTTAGCACAGTATTTGAAGTTCATGGGATTCAAAGAGAAACTGTTCCATTATGAACATCATGAACTAGACCAGGTCATAAAAGACTTTGGTCCAGTTCATAGTCTGTATGAATGTACAGTATACATCTGAACTACACACAATGTATAGTATTTAATATAGCAGTGAGATATGTAAAATCATATACTGTATAATGAATTTAATATTATTCTTTACTTAAACAATCACTGATAGCAGTTTGTGGTAGATGCTTATTGCTCAGTGATGAATCATCCATTTACTGTGACACAGCTGAGCTGGAGAAGTTATCTCTATCTCTAAGCCTTGAGCAAACCCTTCCTCAGATTCATTATCCCTGAACCCACACTCAACAACATTTAAAGGCACACAAACACATACAAATGCAAACACATCCTGCTTTTTGCCACAGGCAAACATATACCCACAAACATAAAAATGCCTCTGGCAAAACTGAGAGGTGAGGTATAGTGTCTGCCTGTTGTCTAGACTACAAATATATTCAACTTTAACACTCTGAGGAAGTGTTGGTAAACTTGTTTTTATAAAAAAAAAAATATATTTTGAGGAGTGTGACTTTAGATGATGCATTAAATTGTACCTGACAAAACCCTCAAATACACATAGCCTGTATTCAAAAGCTGAGTATTTCTTCTTTAAGGTAGCTTTGTGTATCATGGATGTGCTTACATTGGAAATCATGAAAGACAACGTCTTGTTTTTATGAACGAATGAGGCATTTTTATAGCGCTTTATTGTGTATTGCTGTACACCCAAAGCGCTTAACAATCATATGAGGGGGGTCTCTTCTCAACCACCATCAGTGCCAGACACAGTACAACGGCACCAGTGCGCTCACCACACACCAGCTATCGGTGGAGAGGAGAGAGATATAGAGCCAATTCAGAGGGTGGGGATTATTAAGAGGTCGTGATTGACAAGGGCCAGTGGAGGGAATCTGGCCAGGACACCTGGGTTACACCCCTACTCTTTACGGTAAGTGCCATTGGATCTTTAATGACCACAGGGAGTCAGGACCTCGGTTTAACATCTCATCTGAAGGACGGTGCTTTTTACAGTATAGTGTCCCCATTACTATCCTGGGGCATTAGGACCCGTACAGACCACAGGGTGAGCACCCTCTGCTTTTTAGAATTTTTCTACCAGTCGCTGTCATTTAACAAAGCAATGATGATCCCTCCCTCAACCACAATTAAACAGCAGTCACTGCAAAACAATTTCAGCATTCATTCATTCTTATTGCATTATGCTGTTTTCTATGGTGACAGCTTAGTCATATCCCTAATTATCTCATATTATTCATTATTTTAACATAGGCTACTGCACGAAAGGAAATCCAGAAACACATTTTCCTTCTGATTTTCTTGTTTACGAAATTACAGTAGAAATGTAGAATGATGAGTTGCGTCTACCTGCATTGAGAGATCTCATTACAACATTAATCTTCTTAGTTCTTCGTGTTCTACAGCAGTTGTTCTGAACTGGTGGGTGAAGAGCTAAAATGGGTCTTGTGTCTTTTTAGGATCACTGGAGAGCAGGGGAAAGCAATGTGATGCCATGATACATTAGGACGATACCAATCCTGTAGATGGCATTATCTTTAAAAACTTTGAATAGAAACCAATCTAGGCAATGTTAAAGAAAAACTAATAAAGTTGGGATGACTTGACTCAACATGGACTTGTTTTAACATACAGTTTGTATCGTCTGGAGCAGATTTGAGTCTTTGACAGTTAGAAAGAAGCAAACATTTGGGGACTTGGGGACCGTCACATTTTGAGTCTTTTGCACACACAAGTTGGTTATTTTAAATGTAGACACACTCAAATAAGGAGCGACGGAGTCACACTCCTTATAGGCACATTGGCACCGCATCATGATGAAAATATAACTTTTTAGAATGCCGCACACGCACCACAGGTCATGTGGCAAGCGCGGCACACGGTTGCTTAGCAATGGCAGACCCCAGGAGAGCGCAAGGTCCCAAACGCTTTGAAAACAAGACAAAGCGGCATGGCTCACGTTTTCTGTGCGGTTTTAGACGCAAAATGTGAACGGCCCCTTAGTAAGTCCACTACACGCCACCTGAATTACCTATGGACATTCTGCCAAACCATCAAATTTATTGTTCTATATATCCACTTAAATCGTGACATGAGGAATACTTTTTCCGGGTCCAAGCCGATATTCATTTCTGGGAAGATACTATTTAAACAGCCATTTATGAGCACTGTTTATTCATATCACACATTTAAGACGTGTACTGTAAGTACACTACAGTCTCCAAACTCAGGAATCTCCAACTTTGAATTTTTTATAATTCGTACAGAAATGAATCGTGTCTGGCCATCTGGGATTTTGTTACGGAGATTAAGGTTAGGATTGTTTTTTTTTGGTAGTTTTACATCATGACATGAGTGTATATTATCTTTTTTTTATTTATTTGTCTATGGCATCTGATAGAGCGGTCGGACCAAAGCGGTGGTGCGTGATGTCAGACTTAAGCGGATGGAAGCGCTAGATGAACTTACTTTTTTAACGCATTTATATTCACTTACCGAATGTATGATCAAGGATTTTGGTACTGTTTTGGTTCACTTGATAAAACCCAGAATGAACGAATAAAAGTTTATCCAGTTAAGAACCATCGCTCTCAAACATGGCAGAACGTTCCAAAATAGACGTGCAAAACATCTCTGCCATGTCTCATCTGTGTTAACAGTGAATATTTTAACTCTGCTGCAAGTTTCTTGATGATACTTGCTAATAAATTTTGTCATTAGTGTGATAAAAGCTAAGAGAGAAGTCCAGTCTTTTCAGCAGTCATTTTAAATCATTTTGTTTTCAGATAACAGTAACCACTTTACCTCAGTGTCATCCTTCTTGTGTTGTTTCCTGCTTCTCTTGAGTTCGTTAATTTCGGTAATGAGTTTTGTCTTTTACTTCCGCAGATAACTGAACTCCACAACATCAAGAACATTACCCGAATGCCCCGAGAGACTAAAAAGCATGCGGTGGCAATTATTTTCTGCGACGAGATGTCAAAGACATTTGCCTGTGAGTCAGGTAAGCACTG
Organism: Triplophysa siluroides; assembly: GCA_006030095.1. Taxonomy (NCBI): domain Eukaryota; kingdom Metazoa; phylum Chordata; class Actinopteri; order Cypriniformes; family Nemacheilidae; genus Triplophysa; species Triplophysa siluroides. Next base: position 3,207,778 of record VCII01000935.1, on the reverse strand, counting down.
TATGAGAAAAGTTTACCTTATAGTTTCACCACAGAGAGAAGACTGGATCAGATCCGGAAGGGCTACATACATTCTACATTTCAATATCCTTCAGTATTGATTTTCACATGGTACTTGGGTATTAGTTTACTCATTGATTTATACAGTTTTTTCCTTGAAACTAGAAAATGTGCTGCAGAACATTAAGGCTACATTTTAAGTAAATGTTGAAAGAGACGAGTGGGATTTACAGAGTAGATTTCTTTAAGGTTCTTTATGTCATAGGAAAAAAATAGCAAATGGCCAAATGCAAGAGGCAGAGAAGCAGTTAGAAAACAAAACAACAAAAGAAATACTTCACACAAGTACACGTTTGAAATATGAATGAGATGCTTTACTCACTACTGTCTTGGCGGCAGAAACAGTCTGGTGTCCCATGTGTTTTCTCTTCTCTTACACTGAGAATTTTGTTGTGAAATGATGGCCATGTCAAAACCAGATCAAAGCTTTCTCTCAGACAGAAGTTGCAACCAAAAAACTACTTACCATATTGGGTAAATAATATTTTTTTTAAAAGATACAATATTAACATTAATGACAAATTAAAATTGCATCATATAGTTTTCATAAAATAAACAAAATTAAGTAATTAAATTACTTATTAAAAAGATTAAGTTTTTGTGCAACTAAAACTAAATACAGCTGTGAAAAATTAATAAATTAGAAAATTATTTTCAGTTCTTCTAAATGTACTATTTATAAGTAAGTGTTTAGGTAAAAATATCATTTTTGTTTAATTCTTTGTTTAAAACAATGTTTCTTCCAAATTTCAAATAGAAATATTGTTTCTATTAGCATTTAGTTGCAGAAAATGAAAACTGGAGGAACAGGTCAAAATAACAGAAAAGATGCTCTGTATTTTTTTCCAGAAGTTCATATTAAGCAATAAAACAGTAATATTTGTACAGGGAAATAATATGTGTAGGGAAAGTTAAAAAAAAATTTTTTATGTGATATCATCTCATTCATCACAGTTTTCATGTGTCTTGTCATGCTGTCAGTCTTTCACGTTGATGTTGGATGGCTTTGTCACTCCTGAGGTTTGATCTTGTTGAATTCAACAGACACTGGACTGGAATGACCAAAATACATCTAGAAATGCTGATAAAACCAAAATTTGGAATGCTCTCTTGTTTTTTTCTGTGGTTGTATACATATAAAAGAAGGGCTGTTTGCCGAAAAGAATTGCATAATTTAACATTTCTCATTGCAAATCTTTTTCAGAGCATTTTACGCTCACTTATACTGGTAAATTGCTGATAATTCATAAGTAAGATGCACGGTTTTATATTGAAATACCACACTTTGACAAAGTGCACGATTAGCAAATCTTCCTCACAATATTCTGAGCAAAAACATGTTGTTACTCAGCTCCTTTGACAGAGATATCTCTGTTAACAAGAGGGAAACTTGTCTTTCCAGCGCTGAATTTGTCCTTTGCCTTTAAATTTGCTGTCAGGCAGAATTCCCAGGTAGGCCACTGATCAGCAGGGCAGCTCGAGGTAGAAAAGAAAGAGGGAAAAGGAAGTAAAAGGAAAGGCAATGGAGTGTATGAGCACAGGGGGAGCGGCACGGTGAACCCGCTGGGATATCATTAGCACCTCCAGGGTCTTCCGAACTGCCGGAGGGAGGCGAGGAATGTTCTCCTGAATCCATTTACCACAATAACCTCCCCATCCCCAGCTCTCCTCCCCCTCCTTTCCGAGGCAGGATGTTAATGGGAAACGGGCTGAGCAGGCACAGGGCATAAATGAAGAGCTGCGGAAGATATGGGCTTAAAAAGGATATAAACGTGCCTTAAGGCGGTTTGAGGGAAGATGTCTTTGGTCCCGAGTCGTGTTATCTGACTCGTTCGGAGACTTCTACAGCATTCTGTTAATAACACCTGCTGTTAATGTGCCCTGCTGAATTAGTTCACCTTGCTGTCCTTGTGGTAGAAAACCACATTAGCATTAATGTTGAGAGAGGACTTATGTGTGTGCGTATGTGTGTGGTGCGCTAAACTCTGCTTGTGGCTCTTTTAGTTTTGGCACAGGTACATGTTCACAAACCACCCTCGCTCGAACTTCCCCTTTCCCACAAACCCCTGCCATATGGAGCGAGTGTCCCTCACATGTCCGCCACATGTAGGAACCCGACCTCCCGTGATCCTTCACTTCCACTTCCTCACCTCCCTCTGATTCTGTGAGGTTGTGCCTGTGGTATTTTAACCTGTCGTCCTCTCACTTTCGGTCACTATTTGTCTCTGTCTATGTCCCATCCGTCTAACTTATCTATTCTGTTTGCTCTATATCTTGACCAACTTTCTCCTGACTGTTCATCCCCTTCATCACTTCCCGTGCTCTCAGCGAGCCATTAGCATGTGAGAAGGTTGCGCTGTGACGTTGGGTGCTTCCGCTGGGCATCTTTGTGTTTGTGCACATAGCCGCCTGAGCACTTGAGGGTCTGCCATGCTGATGAAGTATTTGTTTATCCAATTTTCCACTCAGTGGGCCCAAAAGTGTGTGTGGATTTAGACACACTTAAAGGTCACCGTCTCAGGAGAGAGGCCATGCAAAAAATCCAGTGACAAGCTTGTACGGAGAAAAATGGGGAAAGTGCACAGTGATTTGTTTTTGTTGCAGAGGTTAGATAAAGTGAGATTCCAAGGCATTTGGGGATTGTGCAAGGTGTTGAATCTGATGTGCTCAAACATCTTTTTCTAAATGTAATTATTTGTCAAGATGATTATAACGTACTATTGAAGACTGAATGTAGTGGACAGCTTGCACTGAAAAAACATCTGTTAAAGTTATGTTTACTTAGCATAGGTTATTTTCGTTCAAGTTGGCAGATTTAGGTTTGTTAAACAAACATGATTTTTAAACGGTTATGTAAGTTTCATATTTCTCAATGGTAACCCCGAAACTCAAAAATGTAACAAACTCTTCAATGTCAAAGATGTGTGTCTCTTTAGTGGAAAAACCCATAAAAAACGATAATGATAAAGAAAATTACTTTGTATGATTCCTGTAGCTCAGTGGTAAGAGCATGGCGTTAACAACGCCAAGGTCGTGGGTTCGATCCCAGGGGATTGCAGATACTTGGAAACAATTGTATAGGATAATGCATTGTAAGTCGCTTTGGATAAAAGCGTCTACTAAATGCATAAATGTAAAAGCAGTCTTACGCAAAGCATCCTGGGAAATGGATATCCTATGGCTAGTTCGAACAATTTTATGATAACAGAATACAAATTATTCATGTAGTCCCAATTTAAATGGATTAAATTAGATGACTAAATTTAAAAAAAAATCTTTTGACAAATAATTGTGTTGATTTAACAGGAAAGTTTGCCCATAAATGAAGAAAGGCCCATTGACATACATTTGTTTACATGGTGGATTTTCTTTTTGGGTGAATTATCTCTTTAAACAAAGTAAATAGTAGCAAAAGTAGCAAAAATCCTTTAGTTCAGTGTAGAAATTATGCCAAGGCTGTCAATTGATTTATTTTTATTCAGTTAATTGCATTGCTAACTATTCAAACTGATTCCAATGAATCCCATAAAATCACTATTTGCTTTAAAAAGACACTAAATAAAGATGTATGTTATTGTGTCAGATAAGTAAGTTTAAATATAGGCAGGCAAAGTTCAAATGCAAACACACATATTCATTTTAGGCTTCAATTACCGCTGCTGAAATATACGTATAGGGCAACAAATCAAGCAGACTCATTGTTATTCAAACAAGCCGCAAAGAAAACACAATCTTGACAAGGTCAGAAATCTGTTAACAGCTACTTGGCATGTAATTATACAAATCTAATCTCATAATGTTGAGTTTCATAGCCGTGTCACATGCACAGTGAGTGTGGACGGCGCTCGCTTACTGGCGTCGTTTGATTTGTGCTTCCTTCACTTTGTGTCATAGTGTTAAACTGCATTAGGCTCTTTGGAATGGATGTTAATTTGTGGGGTTTTGCTCATTAGAACGTTGCTGCTAAGAGGCTCGTGTAGATTAACCTGGGGCTTTTGAAGGATGGAGGATACAATGAAGAAACAAACACATCAAATAAAAAAATAAAAAAAATGCGTGGTGTTTGTGGGTTTTAGCTGGAAATAAACAGAAAGCCATGGAACTATCAAAACAAAATTAAAAGGAAAGTTTACCCACCCAAAAAGGAAAAATTATTTTATTATTTATTCACCTGCATGTCATTCCAAACCTGTATGACTTTCTTCCTTTTATATTTTGAATATTTAATACTCACAACATTAGTAACCAAACAACATTGGCCTCCATTGAATGGACACTAAACCACTGAGACATCTCTCAAAATATCTTCTTTTGTTTTACACATAAAAAAGAGTCATATACAGGCTTTGGATGACCCGAGGGGTGAATAAATTATGATTATTTTCATTTTTGGTTGTACTGTCACTTTAAATGTAAAGATTTGTCACTGGCCTGCCAATATAATGTATGTTCTCCTGCATGTCTTTAAAGCAAATAAGGACTTATTAAAACATACTAAACTCCAAAATTCATTAAAAAGTTCAACTTATAAAATGATTCAATTTTAAAAGAATGAAAACTATAACTGTTTTCCGTAGTGTTTAGAGATGTCTGTACCTCGCCCACTTTATATGATGACTTTAAGAGGTTGAGCATCAGTTCTGGTATACTTAGTGTCCAAACATTCTTATGTTAAAAAGACCCAGCACCATATTTCAGTAAATCTGAACCGTGTTACTGCTCACCTTTTTTGCTTAAAATGTGTTAATTTTAGACCACACCAATATACTGGCTTGTTCCTTTGCATTAGTGCCAAATCTGCAAATGTGTTTTTCTCTTGCACTCATTTCTCTCTCCACCAGCTGCTCTCTGCGGCCCGGCTGTATGTTTGTATGTAAACATGATGATATGGATGTGTGTGTTCGCAGAGCTGGAGGCTGAGGAGTGGTGGAAGTTATTGTGTTTGGAGTGTCTGGGTAGCCGACTTAATGACATCAGCCTGGGAGAACCGGACTTGTTAGCAGCAGGGGTGCAGAGGGAACAGAACGGTCAGTATCCAATTAGAGCCCGGCTTTCTGGGTGATTTTTCTTCTTGTACTCCCTAAATGATTCTATTACAGGGACCAAATGTGTTTGTTAAACACAGACCCTCCAGGTCTGTTCTCATGTTTATAAATGATCCGCTCGGGCCAAGGTTCTTCACTAAGCGCTAATGGCCACTGCCGTGCATCAGAGCATCAACTCATAATGAAGCTTGTCATAGAGATGGATGAGATTATGGTGCAGAAAGGAAAAATGAATGTACTGTACGTGCCGTTTGTGCAGAAATTGGTTAAGAGAAGAGGATCTTCCAAAATTGTTCCACAAGTGTCTATAGCAAATGCAGTTTATTATGAATTGAATTTGGTCATTTTTGTAACTTCAGTGTGAACAATGCAAATGGTAAAGAAGTGCTTCACACTGGTCTTGTTTAAAGTAATAGTTCACCCAAACGTTTTTAATTCCCCCTGGTGTGGTAAAAGCCTGTATAAATGTCTTCTGTGAAACACAAAAGGAGATATTTTGAGAAATGTCTGATTTTGTGTCCATACAATTGAAGTAAATGGGTTCCAATGTTGTTTTGTTACCAACATTCTTCAAAATATCTTATTTTGTGTTCTGCGGAAGAAAGAAAGTCATATAGCTTTGGAATGACATGAGAATGAATAAATTATGAGAGAATTTTTTATTTTGGGTGACTGTGAATAAGAACTGTGAATAAGAACAGATCTGTGCATCACCAATAACAACCACAGGGTGCATGTCTTCCCAAGATCTTTAAAAGAAACTCAAGACTGTCCTTGTGTCTGCGTGTGTGATTGTTTTTTGAACATTATTCAGAAAATCAATATGAGTTCATCTCCGAGTGCTGCTGAGGCATTCGAGCATTAAGCCACGGCAGGCGCTATACAGTGCAATCATAATTTTTTTTTTAAACGAATGACAGGCGAATATCGATTTGTTTTCATAATGAGAGCTCAATGTGTATGTGATTATATCAGTCAGAGGTCAGCGAAATGATCATTTCGACGGCCGAGGGATTACGTGCAGAGTTTGCCATTCACGTTTCAATTAGACCTCTCCAACGTGGAGCTTCGATAATTAAATCTGAGTTAATTTTCACAATCCCCAAAATAGCCCCACATTACATCGCCTGTGCCTCCAGAGAGACACATAGCTTATTTTGAAGCATTAGGTATAATTAGGCACTATTCATTTGGATTATGAAGAGCACCCTTGTCTTTTTGGAGCTAATTGAGATGGTGTGGTTACTCCAGCTATGGTTGGCTCAAGAAACACTCACCATCAGTTTTATTCTTCTTCACTATGGCAACAATCTATTGACCTTCGTGCATTGCAAGGGCCACATCTGCAAAAATGGAAAACAGTCAGACCGATATAATATTCATGTTAGATGACTTGCTCGGGATGTTTTTTCAAACTTCAGCCTCAACCTCTTATACTCTGTCATCTTTGGGCAGAGCAGAATCTTTCAGCTGCCTAAATAAAAGCTACATTTACTCAAGTGGTTTTATCTCTGTGTAAATATGAGAGTTGAACGGACTCCACGTCTAGCACGTTTTATTATTATTAAAAATAAATGTCAATCAAACAGCAGTGGACAACCTTTTCAGACCTGTTAAAGGAACTGTTTACCCTTTTATGAAGAAAACTAATTGCTTTCGTAACAGATGTCAGTACAATTCCTCTAAATTCTGTTGCTTTGGCAATTGGTTTGTTTTGATCTTCAGAAGGGGTTCCCAATCTTGTTATTGACTTAAAGTACACCCTCCGGTTTTGAAGTACGGATGAAAACATATTTTTCAAAATATTAACTTAATGCACATTCCTGGTATTTTTGCAGGGCTCACTGGTACAAAAACAAATACCTTTGCTTGAAATACAAAATACTCTCAATATTAAAAGCAATACATTGCATATTTTATTTGAATTACTTGTGGGTTTAATCTTATGTTAAGTATCTTTTAATAATTAATTAAAAAAATAATCTTTTTGTTTTAGTAATTGGATTTTTCACTCTTTTTTTTTATCAGTTGACCATTACCACCATTGACTACGATAGTAGGAAAAAATACTATGGTAGTCATTAGTGCCCCAGAACGGTTTGCTTTCCTACATTCTTCAAAATATCTTATTTTGTGTTCAACAGAACAAAGAAATTTATTGAAATTTTTCCTAATATTTTTCTCAATGGTGGCCAAGAACTGTTTGGTTACAAGCATTCTTTCAAATATCTTTCTCTTTGTTCTTCAGAACAAATAAATGAATACAGATTTGGAACAACAACTTGAGAAAATGATGACAGAATATTCATTATTGAGTGAACTGTTCCTTTGAAGCTGTTTTATTTCTTAATGCACAATCCTGGTATTTTGGCATGATTCATAGTTATTAAAACAAGAACAAAATGTATCTTACTGAAAATACAAATGCTCTTAACAATTCATGCAACAAATAGCTCCTTATTTTACATAGTTTTATTGTATTTTAAGTCATTAATTTGATGTTTTTTAATTTAGCATTGACATTTCTTTCCCAGCGCATATGTCTCACAATTCTTCTATTCCAGAGAGATTTAACGTTTACTTGATGCCGACTCCCAACCTGGACATCTACGGCGAGTGCACAATGCAAATCACTCATGAGAACATCTACCTGTGGGACATCCATAACGCCAGAGTCAAGCTGGTCATGTGGCCGCTCAACTCCCTCAGAAGATACGGCAGAGACTCCACCTGGTTCACGTTTGAATCCGGGAGGTATGTTTTCATCCGATCGTGCTGCTGTGGCTATCGATTAGCTGATGTACAGTAGGTGCTGAACATTATGCTTTCACTTTCGAGGCAGGATCTTTAAGGGTTCCATTATTGTTCAGCCTATAAGGACAAGAGCGTGAGTACACTGAGAACAAAAGAAAGCAATAATTGCTTAACGGCCGTGTGTGTTGTTCTCTCACAGGATGTGCGATACAGGAGAGGGCTTGTTTACGTTTCAGACCAGAGAAGGTGAGATGATCTATCAGAGGGTTCATTCTGCAACACTTTCCATCGCCGAACAGCATGAACGCATGATGATGGAGATGGAGAAGAGCTCACAGGTACGACTCAACATTGATTAAAGAGTTCACCCAAAATGATCCTTTATTTATCCTCATGTCATTCCAAACCTGTATGACTTTCTATCTTCTTCAACGGACAAAAGAAGATGTTTTGAAGAATGTTGGTAATCAAACAGCATCGGCCCCCATTGACTTACATTATGGACGCAAAACCACATTTCACAAGATATCTTCTTGTGTGTTCCACATAAAAAAAGAGTCATATACAGGTTTTAAATGACATTAGGATGAATTAATAATTTTTTGGTGAACTATCCCTTTAAGGGGCTTTTTACCCCAAATGTCCTTTTATTTTTTTAACTGTTGAAATCAATTTGAAAGTGATACATGATTTGTTTACTTTACAATGCATGTCATATAATTCAGGAATTAACTTTTGCTACATTAATAATGGTTAAAATTGTTAAATTGTTACATTTAAGTTGCAGATCAGGCAATCTTTATAGTGCAAACAGGTGCTTAGGAAAATGAATTGTTCAAGCAACACAACATTAGTCACAACCTTACATTGGCTTTCCTTGAATTACGACCCCGCTGTTTTTATTATTAGTACATATGATTGAAAGCAAATCTTTTCTGAGCTCGCTCTTTTAGATGTGAACTATTTAAAGTGCTCTGCTGGCTGCGAGTCTTTGCTGAGGCCTTGAGTAGAAGCCGATGAGACTTGACCATATGGCCCTCCGCTTAGATCTCGCCACGCAGGACACCTGCCAAAAATGCCTCTCGCTCTGAAAATCTACCTAGAGTCTCATTAATAGTCTTACAGGATCCTTATTTGTTAAAATTTACAAAACGCCATGATTAATAGCACTGCCATGCTTCTTTTTAAAAGGGCCCTAAAGACATCACACTCCACCTGTCAAGTATAATGATCAAAACAGCCTAATGGAGGGCCGCTGTTTATTATAGTGGGTCGGTCTTTGAAACTCAGCGTAAGCCCCATCTGAGTGATTTGACTGGAAATATAACCAATGTAACCCAATGATTTTCCGCTCTGCCTCACAGACTCTTTCGAACGAGAGCACATTAACAAAGTCGATATCTCTCCCGCGAAGCGCTTACTGGCACCACATCACGCGTCAGAACAGCGTGGGAGACATCTGCAATTACCAAGGTGAGACAGAGCTCCTTCCCACTCCACAGCTCAGTGAAAGCACCATTTTTAAACGTCCATGGTACTTAAATAGGTGACGATTTCATCTTGGGCTCCACTGAGTACATTTATAAATTGGCGAGCGACTCCTCCCGTCACCTGGATTTAGCTGTGATGTCTAGTAAATCGATGGAGCAATGCGCATTGAGTATGGCACTAAGATAGCAACACGTTTGTCGTGCATATATGTCATAACATTATATGGCAATTTATGTACTGCTGGCATTGAGTATAAAGTGTTTGGGAAAGAGGTGTGAATGTGATACGCCATTAGGCAAACAAAAAATCAGACTGGGGGATTTAATTCAATACTTTAAGTGAACGTGAATTAAGTGCCGAGGGTTTCCATAGTGATGGTGAATTAGCAGTAAGGATGTGTTTGGCATAGGGAGCTGATTTGCATAAAGTGGCTGATGAGTATGTATTTATGTAATTAAAACAATGGTGTCATGGAAACCTTATGCTTTATTTTCCACTTGTTTTTTTGTATCAACTGCATCACCCAGTCTCGCTCACATGTTTTTTTTTAATGTGTAAGATGGTTGTGTTACGCGGAACCCAAAGATGTTCACCAAAACGTCAACATTGGATTTTTCCAAGCAATGAAAGTGAAGGGAGACCAGGGTTGTCACGGTATCATATTTGCGTTTCACGGTTATCATGTCCAAAGGATTTCGCGTTTACGATATTAACCGTATATCTTTAAAAAAAAAAAAAATAATGTATACGGCATGATATCTATTAAAATGTTTTTTTTTAATGAACGAATAATGATATAAGTCATGATATCTATTTAAATGTTTTTGTTTTTAAATGAACAAGTAAGGGGCCGATCAGATAGAATGCGCTTTTCATGTTCGAAAACGCGAGGCGTGCCGGGCTGCTTTTTTGGTTGCTAGGTAACTCCGAAACAGCTATCCTGTCAGTCAAGGATTATAGTGCCAGCGCTTTAATAACGGTCACATTTTCAGAAACTTTAAAAAGGTACAAGCAGAGGGCGCTCGTGCAAACAACTTATGATAGGTTTGTTTAAAGGGATAGTTCACACAAAAATGAAAATTCTGTCATCATTTACTCATCCTCAGATTGTTCCAAACCTTTACAAATTTCTTTGATCTGCTGAGCACAAAGGAAGATATTTGGAAGAATGTCAGGAACCAAACAGTTATTTTCCCTACTATGGCTGTAAATGGGGGGTGAGATCTGTTTGGTTACTGACATTGAGTTTTTGGGTGAACTATCCCTTTAAGAAACAGACTGGCATTTAAGTCATCGCTTACTAAATATTTCACTATTTACTTAGTTTTGTTAGATTTTGTGTTCCTCAAGTAAATCCTCTTCACTGGCATATCTATATTAGATTATTCTCCATCTACTTTATTTGCTGTTTATGTGTCATTGATTTTCCCCGGCTCTTTTTAATGGTTTGAGTGTTGGATTGGTAGAGTGTATTAACTGACAGGGTCTTATGTCCATGTGATCCAGACACATGTAGCATTAGGGAAATGATGTGACCATCTGCTGGGAAAGAGACGAGTTAATCTGCCTGGTAAGCAATAACTGGATGCCACATGGGCTTTGTGTCTGATTTATCAGGACACAGTCTTGAGTCATTAAGAACAACATGCATGTTTTAATTATCAGAGGAATAGTTCATCTAAAACGAAAATGTTGTTCTGAACCCATGACTTTCATTCATTTCTGAAATACTGTGAAAAATTGATACCAAGTGTCATTGCATTTTTCATACAGTGACATAAAAGCAATATGAAGATGGGCACAACAAAACATTATATTTGGGTAAACTGTTACATACGTAATCTTCGCAAAAATAAACAGAAGGTTTAAACATACTGTATACATCAATGGATGCTTACAAAACAGTTGTTGGCAAATATAACACGATATTTGCATCACCAATCAATAAAAGAATGTTTCGATGCCGTTTGGCTTTTGATGTATCTTCTTCTAAGGCAACCGGCCTTAAAACCTGTATCTCATTCATCATTGTGGCATTCCCATTGTTGAGATGTTAGCCTGATATAGTGAATGTTCCCTCTCCTCTCATCAGCTCCCTCAGAAATACAAATTCAGCAGAATGTTTTTTTTTCAGTAAATAAATGAAGTACATCACCATGTTGAAGGACGGTGTGTTTGGGTTTTCTTAGAGTCACTGGGAGCCTGAAAGAGGAATATGTAAAATATACAAAGATCTTTTCTGTGCAGTAGCACAATGCTCTTTACTGTTTGTGCTGAATAGAGAACTTGGCCACCTGCTGTAAATACAGCATAACATGTTTTTCTGCATCTGAGGTTTTTTTATTAATCAGCAGGCAACGGAACAACCTACTGCTTGATTTATACTGTAATATACTGTACAGCTCACGTCATTCAAATTGAAGTTAAATATTCATGCCTGAAGAAAGGGTATTTCTGTAAAATCTTTACCAAACTGTATACGAGTCAGTATATAATTAAAATGTAATTATAAGCATAATAAACAGTACTGTATGTGATTGTTTTCACTAGTTTGTAACATCATGTAAACGTATTAAAAGAAAATTAAAATGCAAATACAGTTTATAAGATTAAAACACATTTTATCCTTAAATGGACGTATGAATGTATGTATTTACAGTATAATTAAAACATCATTCATCATAGTATAAATATACAAATAACATTACAGTATAAATATAAATATACTCTTTAATAGATTCAAGTGCTGTTCATGTTTTCATGGTAATATCCACATCTGGCTGGTAACGTCATGACTTCCTGTGCTTTTATGAATGAAAAATGATGTCTGGAAACTGTTATGCTGATGTTAATTCGATCACAGCTCAGGTGACAGATAAAACACAAGGTCTAAACTGGCAGCCTGCATTTTGTCACAAGATAAATTTGTAGTCAGCAGGTGTGGATTTGCTGACTCATGTAATATGAGTCATATTCATGTTACAAATGAATCACTCCCGTTACACCTCTTTCCCCCTCTGACACAGGAAACGCAATTCATTTTTTGGATGTGATTTGTTTTTTATGGGAGAATATGGCACTTTAATCAAGTATATTATTATGATCTAACATAGAATTAAGTGTGGTCCTGACCTTAGACTGTGTAAAGGACACAATGCCATCACTTTGACATATGACGTTAATATACAATTCATTTGCTGTGAAAAATATTTAAAAACAATTTTTTATGAAAGAATATGACCATATAATAATAATAAAATAATATTTTATTAAATAGGAAAAGTACAATATCACACAAAATCAGGGTTTTAAACTGTATAGTCAAATTTTGTGGAGCTAACAAGGTTGCAACAAGTGTTGCTAACCTAATAAAAAATCCATTAAAAAAATGACTAACATAATATTTAGTACGAGGTATTAGCATTTTGTTGGGGGTTGAGGATCTTCTTTTACTTACAAAAGTTGGAAAAAAATAAAACTTTACTGTTTTTACGAAATGTGCCAGATGCCATTGCACCTGTTCTAAGTTACTCATTTCAACCATGTTGTTGAAAGTGAAATATTTGTTTCAAGAGTTTCTCGGGTCAACTTAAAAGAAACATGGTTGTAAATGATGATACACTAATTTGAGCTGTAAGTATTTTTATGCTTTATTTAACACACTACCAATAAACAGTATTGCCCTCAGTTATACAAGCTCTGCTTGTATCATAATAATTTATAGAATAATTACTCCGACAACTTAAACAAAAGCACATCAACATAACAATGAACTGTTGAGTTCCAGAGAGAGTGAACGAAAGGGAGAAAGAAATAAAAGACACATACTGAAGTCACCAGACTTCTCTCCAGCCACCCCACCACCTGTCCCCTGTCCACTTGACCCACCACCTGTCCCCTTGACCCACAACCTGTCCCCTTGACCCAATCCCTTACCATCTACTTCAGGCCATATCCGGCACACTCACACCTGCACTCACACACATCATCAACACCTCACCTTCTCACCGGTACTTTTCCATCCAACAGGCCCAGGTCATGCCTCTACTGAAGAAACCCACATTGGACCCCTCTACTCCCGACAGTTATAGACCTGTCTCTCTCCTTCCATTTATTGCAAAAACACTTGAAAGGGCAGCTTTCAACTAAGTGTCTTCCTACCTATCCCAGAACAAACTACTGGATGACAAGCAGTCTGGCTTCAAAACAAACCACTCCACTGAGACTGCACTGCTATCGGTCACAGAAGCACTGTGGCTAGCCGAGGCGGAATCTAAATCCTCAGTCCTGATTCTGCTAGACATATCTGCAGCGTCTGTCAATCACCAGATACTGCTAGCAACCCTGTCATCGCTAGGAATCTCAGGCTCTCCTCTCCGCTGGTTCAAATCCTACCTCTCCGGCAGATCCTTCAAGGTGTCATGGAGGGGCTTGCTGTCCACTGTTTACCACATGATCACTGGGGTCCCTCAGGGGTCGGTGCTTGGACCGCTGCTCGTGTTACCGGCACACCCCACGCTGCAACACGATTTCACCATCCAACTTGGCAATACCACAATCACTCCTTCCAAAACAGCCAGGAACCTCAGAGTCATATTTGATGAACAGCTGTCCGTCAATGATCACATCGCAAAGACAACGCGGTCATGCCGATATGCCTTTTTCAACATTAGAAAGGTTAGACCCTATCTCACTGAGCATGCGGCACAACTCCTTGTCCAGGCCCTGGTCATCTCAAGGTTGGACTACTGCTATGCTCTCCATGCTGGTCTTCCTGCAAAGGCTATCAAACTGCTCCAGCTGGTTCAGAACGCAGCAGCACGTCTCGTCTTCCAACAGCCCAAAAGGGCTCATGTGACACCCCTTTTCATCTCTCTCCACTGGCTACCGGTTGAAGCCCGTATCAGATTCAAGTCACTAATGCTTGCCTACAGGACTATCACTGGATCTGCACCGGCATACTTTCACACCCTCCTACACCCCATCAAGATCCCTGCGTTCAGCAAACCAGCGGCGTCTTGTATTGCCTTCCCATAAGGGCAGTAAATCGTTTTCCCGCTCATTCTCATTCACAACTCCTTCCTGGTGGAACATTCTTCCTAACTCGGTCCGGTCAACCACATCTCTCACAACATTAAAAAAACTACTTAAAACCCATCTCTTCTGTGAATACTTGACAGACAAATAAGAAAAAAGAAAAAAGCACTAACCCTCTTTTTCTCTCAACAGGTAGTGGTCTAGCTTTTGTTGAAACCAGTAACTTTGTATTGGCACCTACTGTATTATGGCTCCTGTATGACATATCGATCATTGCTCCCTAAACTCTTTGTAAGTCACTTTGGATAAAAGTGTCTGCTAAATGACTAAATGTAAATGTTTATACAGGTTTCTTCAATTACACACTTTCTCCAGGACACCTGCGCTCAAGGTTGTTCGAGTTCAAACCGATTGACTGAACGCTCAGTCCATAAACACACACTCCAAAATCTCCATCTTCACATACCACACCGTCTCTCGATTCTGAAATCAATACAGCAGAGCTAATCGGCATGCCACCCTACCAGACATCACAATCCAGCCCAAGCATGATGATATAAAGAGTATTAGCGGAGGATTTGGGCGGGAGGCAGACACACTCAAATACACAGTACAGCAGTGCTGTCTCAGGTCTTGGGAACAGTCTGGAGTGCTTTGATAAGCCTGATTGGTCCCGTGTGTGTCCTTTTGACCAGCTGCACCTAGCTTTCTACTGATTGAGCCACTTCGGTTCACCGCTGAAGGTTTTGTACATGAGGTATGTGTGTGTGTGCGCCAAATCTTTCCTTTAGCAAAACACGAGTAGGCGTAGGCTGCTTTGCAGAAATGTGTTTTTCTCCGGGTCTCATAGAGAAGAGAACAGCTTTGCATTTGAAGTTGTTAACCAGCAGTACTTAACCTTGTGCTGATAATAGGTTGAATTATTACAGCTTTGCTATAGATAG
Source organism: Triplophysa siluroides (assembly GCA_006030095.1). Lineage (NCBI taxonomy): Eukaryota > Metazoa > Chordata > Actinopteri > Cypriniformes > Nemacheilidae > Triplophysa > Triplophysa siluroides. The sequence continues at coordinate 3,192,448 of VCII01000935.1, read as the reverse complement.
ACTGAAAATGTACAGTACAGTATGTACAATGTTTCAAAATATGCAATGGAAAACATAAGTCTACACTAAGTTGCACAAATAGGCAACAAAATAGCGACCTGACACTTACGTATTGTCAAAGATATTGAATATTTAATTGAATAGTGCAAATAAATAAATATATAAGGTCATTTCCTTTGTGATGACAGACATGTTTACATGTACAAATGTTTTTACTTAAAATCTTGGTTGAAAAAAGTTCATTGACATGTTGTTAACTACCTACTTGAAGGAAAACAAAAGTATTTTGCTTAACACTGACTCTGCTTCATTAGTTTTTCTCATTGACCGTGGCCTTCAGGGCCGTAAGCAGCTCCGTGATGACAGCTTTTCACCATTAATGTTATGTAAATTGACCTTTAGAGAAAATGTCTGTGGAGTTTTGTTTAGATAAACTTTTCTGCATCGGTAAATTTACAAGTTATTTTTTTCCCAGGTGAAGTCAAATCCGAGAAAAATAAATTTCAGTCATTTACATTGAAATGGAAAAGTCGGGCCTTTGTATAAAGCAGTTTATCTGCACAATGTCTCCAACATTTGTTTTGTAGCCTACTTATCTATAGAGATAAGGGAAACATTTTTTTTCACTTCTCATCGTACTTTTATAATTAACCCAATTTATGACTGGATAAGAATCCTAGACTGAGAAGATTCTAGATGTGGATGTTGAAGTGGGCTGAAGGCTGGAGTTTATATAGATGATGTAAACAGCGCTGGAACAAAATACAACAAAACATATAGCTGAATCTAAATGTAAAATGAATGTATTTAAGATTTAATTATGTATATAAGATTTATAAATAAAACAAATACAAATGACACCAGAAGTGCCTCTGGACCAGTGTTGACAGTGGTCTTTTTGTTGATTTTTGTATTTTTTTAATCTACCTTCTCCATCAACTCTTGGCTCAGTGTTTGTTTACAAAACAACATTGTAATAAAGAAGGAAAGGCTTTTCCTTTGCGTTTTGAAAGGTTTTGTGTAAAGATGACACTTTCAAAATGACTAAAAACTCTGCCAGAGTTTTTCTACAGAGCAGTAAAAGGTGGTGCAGTAGATCTACACTTTGCTGGAGAAACATAATACAACTCAGTATCTTGAGCAGTATAAACAATGCTCATCATCCTTTTTATAAATGAGTGATTTTGGAGTTAAAGATCCAGTTTCTGAACTGTAGCGGCATCCACAATGAATTGCAACCAACACAATGAATAGAGGAAAGGAGGTCTGATGTTCCATTGGTTCATCGGTTAGGCATCCTCGGTGTTTGGGGGATAAATTATTATAGAAATACATAGCATACTTACCTTTCCTTGCCATTATCAGAGAGACGTCTCATGAGTTGTGTGTCCCAATTTCATCACATTATCCTGATTGAAAGGTGTGGTGAGGTGCTGCTGATAATGCCATTTGTATGGTTCCCATCAATGCGACACATTGGCTTAGTTGTTTACAAGGTTCTTCTATCATCTTTTGAACCCCACAATAATATTTATTACATCAGTAAACTTAATATACTTTTTATAAAATCATCATTTATTGGGTACTTTCAATTGGGAGATGGGTGTCCCGAACAAGTAAATGTGTTCAAATTCTGAAAATCTGTGTGTAACTTCAAGGAACGTCTCTACCAAACATATTTTTTCTGCAATTAAGCAAAATCTTTTGGCAGTTATTCCATCAAATTTAGTTTTTATGTGTGTACATCTGTTCAGAACTGTGCTTGCTAACCATGTGCTGATTAGCATCTTTGAGCTAGGCTCAAAAGTATTCAAAAGCTGTCACTACCAAAACAGTCACGACTGAAATCGGTAGTGACAAAAATAATTTTGGTGGTGAGAAAAAGGGACACTTAATCCTTTATTTGTGGAAATAAACAAACTCTGTACAGTAATGCAAATCATTAGTATTTTAGTATGTTTTAGTAGTGATATTAGGTATGTGAGCTGTAGGTTTTATATTAGATATTTACTGTCAGATGTGTGTCTGCTATATGTGCTGGCTGCGTATGTGCAACATTAGTTATTTGTATTAACATAAAATGTTGAAATTCTGATTCAGCTGTGCACAATTAAATATTGTGATCACTACCAAAACATTACCATCACTACTGAAAATGTGTGTGTCATGACCGAAACACATGGGCGGTTCTGGGGGGGCCAGTGCCCCCGTGTCAGCATGCTTGGCCACCCCCCTGGCCACCCCTAATTCTGGAATTATATTTCACCAAAACAGAGCAATTTTGAGCTGAACTTGTTTTCAAATGAAAAATTACTGAAAAATAATCATGATAACAAATGTTGTGCCCCCTAAAAGCATAAGTGGCCCCTGCCTGGCCCCCCCCCCAGTTACAGTAGTCTAGAACCGCCACTGCCGAAACATGGGATGTTTTGTCAAAAATAATGTATATTCAATTATCAACTAAGATGTTATGATAGTGTTTGGTTCAATGTATATATAAACTAATGAATCCTTAACTTTGAAATCGGCGTGATCAATTTTAGGCCTTTTTCAAAGAAAAATTGGATTCAAAATACAACAAATCTCATAAATTGAATGCCATGTGGAAAAAAATTTAAATGGCAAAAAAATTTAAATGGCAAAAAAGATATTTTAAAAGTAGATTTAAACTAAATCTTAATATGTAAATATAATCCTTATTAAATTATATATTATTGTGTGTCGGTAGTGACACAATTTGGGGAGAGGAAGAATTTTCCAAAACATTCTGAAATTACAATATGAAAGTTTGGTGCGCTATTATGTGTACCTTTGATATTATACAATTAGCATACATAAAAAACTCCCATATAATTATTCTACATACACAGTATTTACAAATATAATATAAAGAAATAGTTTATTTGCAAAAGGAGACTGAATCTCTCTTTGTCCCTCTCTTCTGATTCTGGTGCTCTGAAGCCGCTGTGTAAGTTAGACTGCTGAAACCATCTCTCTTTAATGTCACGCCAATGACGAATCATCCACGTCCCACCAGGTTAGATCCGGCCGGAGCCTGGCGTGGCCGTGAATGTACACACGTGTGTGTGTTTGCTCGCTCGTGTGACAGCTGTGCTCTAACCCAGAGCCCCGGCGCTGCAGGAGCTGTCTTGCACACAACAAATGTGCTTGTTTACCAGCTCGTCCCTTCCTTTGTCCTACTCTGTGAAATCAGGCCAGAACTCAGAGCAACAGATCTGCGCTATAATGGCATTGCTTGTTGGAAGCAAGCGCAGAAGTGAAACGCCCTGTTCGGCCTCTGACTTTTCACAGAAACTAATGAAGAAGAATCGAGACGTTGTCACTTTGTTTTCTTCGTTGGCCATTGTTTGTTCGAGCCCCTGTGGTGGAAACTGATGGTGTTGGCCAATTGGCTGTTCGCAGTTGAAATTGGTGAGTCAAACACAGCGGCATTTCTGTCAATGGTTTTACTTAGAATAAATGTTGGTAGATACCCGTGTTCCAAAATAAATCAATACACATTTTCAGTATATATTATCCCTTTAAAGACACAAAGCAAAAGAGTGACTCTTATCTATGAAGGGCCTCACTTATGGTGTTTAATATTTTAGTATTAAGCATCGTCTTATAAGCTGAATAGATAAAGGCGAGCCTTTACAAATGTTACTTCTTTAATTATTTACTTGGTTATTTCTCTTTTTGGTTATTTTCTTTCTTGTGCAGAACACAAGAGAAGATATTTTGAAGAGACCGAACAGTGACGGTACCATTGACCATTGGCATTGGTTTTGTGGTCATACAATAGAAGTGAATGGGTACCACTGTTGTTCAGTTACCAACATCTTCTTTTGTGTTCTGCAGAAGAAAGAAAGTCATACAGGTTTAAATTGACAAGATGGTGAGTAAATGATGAAAGAGTTGTTATTTTTGGGTGAACTATCCCTTTAACACTAAAGCATATGTAATGGTATTCTAGAAAATTGCGTGCTTCTCGTACAATGGTTAAAGAATGCTTTGTCAGACTTTGGGACTCTATGCTAATGACTATGGAAATCAGTACATTGGATGTTACATCATAAGATTTATGATGTTGTCTATTGATCGGTATGCGTTGCTGATTTGCTGATGGTTCTTATTATATTGCTTTGAAAACAAAACAAATAAAGTTTATTGTGTATTAGTATTGTGTTTGGTGTAGTTGTCGTATTAACAACATAAACACACTTTACTGCGGATGCGTACTTTTGTGACTCCAACTTAACTGTAGATTATTTCTGATAACAATCAAGAGAAACCGAACTTTACTTGGCAAAACTTTTTTAAAACTAATTTAGACTGCGATACCAAGCTCAACCACTAGATGCCAATGTACCAAACAGTTTGTTTAAGTGCGACCGAATTCAATTGTTTTTTTTTATAAAATGAACACACAACAAAATTAAACAAATTGTTTATTTAATACAATTATTATACAATAAAATTATAATATACATTTATATTACATTAATTAAATAAAATATAAATAGTTATATTATTAGACAATATAGCCAAACACAAGCCGCAAGTTAGCCGGGGGACAGGTGCGCCTGTCTATATATGATGAAATAAATAATGGATTTATACTCGAGGCTACAATCTGATATTTCATCATGGCTTGTCTCTCACTATTTGATAAATATATAGTTTCCTGACTGCTGAGGTATGCTGTGTTGTCTTTGTTATAAGAAAGTGATACAACATGTAGACTGAAACCATTGGATATATCGAGGTTCGGTGTGTAAGAGTGCGTGTGTAGTCTTACCCAAGTGTTGTTTATCTGGCTGTTGCTTCATTTCCTCCATCCTGTTGAGCTGACTGCCATCTCGGATCATCTGTGGTGCAGGACACACACACACGGTGGCCTGACTGCAATTTCCAAGGTGATGGAAAAACACACACTCGTGGTTGGTGTCTCTGTTGGCAGGTCTCTGGGGCCACAGAAGCATAACATGTTTACCAAGCATGCAGGACAAGTGGCGCTAGGAGTCGACTGTCCTTGGTTTCAGAGTGCCACAAATCCACTTACATCAAAAGTGTGACATCTGGATGACAGGACATGGTGTGTGCTTTTGAGTCATGTCAGTCCTGTTACAGAACTTTCCTGCAGAGGTTAAATTCCAATACGTCTTCAGAGAAAATAGTGACAGCATTGATTAGATCATTCAGATGAGTGGAGCTGCAACTAAACTCAGCTGAATATCTAATACTGATATCAATTCACATAGCTAAAGGTGAACTTAGTACACTGTACAATAAAAACTGGCGGGTAACTTTAGAAAATGTGCTTCATGTCGTCATATCCACTTTAACTGCTTTGAAAGGACTATATCAAGCTTTTTTAGAAAAATAATTCAAATGATTTACTGCAGAACAGCTCATTATGAATGAGAATAATGAAAATATTTGAAAGGGTCTGGGGGCCGGATTCCCAAATCTGTTCTTAAAACAAAATAAAAGACTGTTCTCAAGATAAATTATTGGAAGCTTATAAGAATATTCCTTCTTAAGAAGTTCTCAAATATATGTTTTTACATCTTTTTTTTTCATAAGAATAAATGCTTTGTAAATCAATCTTGATAATAAAAGAACTGTCTTGAGAAGTTTTTTTCAGGAATACAGAACATTGCCAACTTTTTTCTTAAAGAGAAAGATGAGATCATTAAAAATGACATTTCATGCGGTGTGTAATGTTCCGGGTTTTTTTTTTATTCATCTTCAACCATTACACTTATAATAAACCACAATAAAATAAATAACATAAAAGGAACAAGATAAAAAACATACAGATTTGCCAGGGTTAACAAACAATTAAGTTAATACAAGTATATTTTAAGAAGACACAAAGGATGAATACAGAGATACAGTTTTATAGCTTTCAAATTAGAAGAATATGTGGAAACTATCCGAAGTTCTACTAAGTCAACTTTGAACAAAGAAAATAGAGGTTTCGAGCCATTAAACCTTTGTTTATGAATGTGAAATTTAGCTAACAAAATACATAAATGAATTATGTGAAATTCTCTTCTATTTTCTTTTGAATAATCAAACAATCCAAAGAAAGCATCTTTAAAACTAAAAGAAAAGTCGCTTACAAAATAAGATTGGATAAACACTAGAAAGTCTGACCAAATGTTTTGGAGTAGGTGCATTGCCAAAACAAGTGAATGAAGTCTTCTTCGTCAGACTGACAATAACTGCAGTCCACTTCAATGTCTGACTTATATGAGAAAGGCTTTAATTCTATGTAAACTTGTATACATCAAGATACTGTGATAATACAGCCAAGTCCTTTTTTTACTGTATTTGACGAAACAAAGTTATTTCATTAGATGATAAAGCAACAGAAATTCTACAGGCAATTAAGATGAATTGTGGAACTTATTATCTGAGAGTTAGTCAAGGAGTAAGGTAAGAATAACTGCCTATCATACGAAATAATAGTGCTTTTACACCTTCTACGTACATAAACTTGTTGTTGGACACTCCATAAACCAAAGTAGGACCTTAAAAATCCCTAGTTATGTATTGTTTAAATTTAAGAAAAATAAGGCAGTTAAGATGGATTTTCTTAAGAAAGTTTTGTGAATCCGGACTTACTTATTACCAAGATGACAATCATATCTCTTTTACAGTATGTACACTGTGGGAATGGATCTTTAAGATCTTTCACCTTCACAGTCGAGCAAGGAGCCGGTTAGACATCTGACATGAAAGAATCTCCTGAAAAAATGATGTACATTGGTTGCACATAATAAAGTTGTGTTAACTTTTACATAATGTATCTATGTTCAAGTTGCCAATTTTATGTCTGTTAAACAAACACGATTTTTAAATGTTAATGTTTCATATTTTCATTTAATATTTACAACATAAACATTTTCAGTTAATGTGACAGAAAATGTTTGTTTATCTTTAACAAGAAGATTTAACAGAATTTAACAGAAATTCCAATAAAAAAATGTAACCGCCCACTATATATAGGCAATGCTTTTCAATGGTAACCTAAAAGCTAAAAAATATAACGAATTCCTTTAATTCTCAAAGATAGGCAGGGGATGGGTGGGGCTGTGTGTACCATAACTTTTGTGGCTGTATTGATTTGAATTCTGAAGGTTGGTCCACTAGCAAGCACTGGTTGAATAACAAAAACTTGGGTTACATAATGTCAGCTACATACAAAACACATCAGTGACTTGTTTGCACTTGACTCATTGCAACCAAAAAAAATGTATAGACATTAAAAGAGAGAAACTGTACAGTGTACAGTAAAGTAATCAAGTATGAACTAATTCTAACCTTGCACACAATTTAGGACACAGACTGTAGTATGTGAATCAGGCCACAGCACTGGTACTAAAACAATCCCAAACAGAACAGCATCCCCCGGTACTTCAAAACAATCATTATTTCTGCATTACCGTTTGGTATTTCTGGCACACATATTACACTCCTCATTTGAAGGAAGTTAAAGATTTCAATGCTATCATTTGTTTGAGTCAGTCCACTATATGTGGGCTTTGAATTGTTCCTGCAGCTCAGGTGGTGGGCACTGCATCACCAATGCCAAGGTTGCAGGGAAAAGATAAAAAAATGTATACCTTGAATGCAACATTGGGCTAAGGAGCATGTTTTGCACCATCTTATTAAAAAGCAGGTATTCTTATCTCACTCTGGACATTCTTTCTTTCCCTCTCATCCATAATTGATTACACAATCACCTCTAGAAAATCGAGTTAAGTCGTCTTTCTCTTCTGCAGGCCTGCCAAACACTGATATATGAACAGTTGCCAAAATCTCTTAGTCTTGTTTTAGGAGCAGCGTGATACTAATGCACAGAGGAAATTGATGCATTCGTATAATATAATTCTTATGCCTTGCGTGTCTTTTGGCAATATCAGTAACACATCAATCTCTCTCACTCTCTTAAGGTGCAAGCTTGACTATGACACTCATTCCACGAGCACAGACGTTTCAAAGCTTCCTCTCCGAGCAGGCGGAGGAACAGCAGAACCAAGAGCAAGCAACATCGTCCTCTGGTGGCTACGATAGAAATTGCAGTACTTCACCGCTCCGTTGACATCCGTACTGTGCTCAAAGCCACAACTCCTGGACATTCCAAAGCTTTAGAAAGCTAAACAACACATGTACAGTATGAACTCTATATGTATGTATGTATGTATGTATGTATATGTACGGCCTAATAATTATTTGTAGAACAGTGTGTATATTAAGAACTCTAGAAGCCTTTTTATACGTTGAAAGAAGAAAAACAAATGCCAAAAAGTTGTACCATAAACTTTATTTTTTCCTTGTGAAGTTTCAGACAAATGGACTTTCTGCAGTTATTTTTCAGATGTACAGAAAATACGAATACGATACACCACTAAACACAGTTCATCTGTCGTCTTAATGGAACACCTAGATTTCTTCATTAGCTTCTGTAAAAAGACAAATCTAGGTTTTTTTGCACCCAGCACTTTCAGATTAGAGCTTGCTTTGCACCTTTGTGGTTTAGTTTGTGTTTCATTGTGTGGCCATAATGTCTGTAAGATGCTTGCAGTGGGGCATTTTGGAGGAAATGGGAACGTTTTCCACCAAAACAATCTTAATTTGTATGGAGCTAATTTATGATATCCGTCTACACACTGGACTGGAGGTTTGGTTCATCTGAACCAAGCGTCCTTTCACACTGCAAAGAAGTGCCTTCAGACTCCGCTAGACTCTGACTGGAAAGCCAATTCAATGAAATTATTCCTCTAGCCATCCACCATCTGTGTAACTGAATTAAGTTTATATGTTAAAACACTGTTTGTTTAAAAGCAAGATGTCTTTTTTCTCCCCGCACAGGAAAAAAGTGTTCGGATCCGATTGTGATTTTTAATGTTCTTGCGTAGATATTGAAAGATAAACGTGTACACAAACACGTTTAATGCAGACAATCAAGACAGATGATCTAATGGTTTTACATCTATACCTTTAAATTACTGTTGATCTGTCGTGTAACTTAATTGTGCAAGGAAAACCAGAACAAACATGATCATGTGATATACGGATGTCAAGGATTTAGAAGCACATGAAAAATACTTAAAACGATCATTTTCCCTTTGTTTGAAAGCGATTGTGCATTAGTTTGCGATACTCTGAAGTTTTCTAGCACTTGAATGTAAATTAGCCACTATTTAATGACATAGTACATTATACTTTATTTAAGAAAGGAATACCCCTTAGTAAGGGGGTTTCTGTAGGGGATATTTGGTCAAACACTGTTTATATCCCTGATATATTAACAAATGATCTGGATTTTCCCTGGGAGATTTTCAGTAGTCATTTGTTGTAAAAATATCGAATGATTGTATTTTCACCAGCCTTCACTTTGTGTGTGTTTATGCTTATTTGTAATTGTGTGTGTTTTCATTCATGTTTTATTCCATGGCATAAAGTAAAGTTTTGTCCTGTGTGGATATGTCAATGTTTACTGGGCGAAATAAACTAAACAGACTTTACAAAAAGAGGTTTCTATGATTATAATGTAGGGTTGTTCATAGTGCTTATGTAATAAACATGAAAAATGTTAATTCCTCCATTTATCTTTTACTGAATCCTGTCGAATAAACACTTAACCACACTTTTTTTACTTTCATCGGTGATCAAAGAAAGACCGATTTGTAAGACCAAGAAAACAAAAACATAGATGCATCAAAATGTGATTCATTTTATTCCTGTAAATATTTTGTGCTCTATTCACAATTCACGGATTTGAATTTATAGCCAATTGTCCTCAAAGTTTTAACCTTTTTTTTAAATACACAAAGCAAATCACGACAAAACAGCGAAAGAAAACATACTTATTTAAATTTTTTAAACGCTCCTGGCAGAGTGTGATAACTGAAGTATTTCCAGTTCTCTTATCAGTAATGGAGTCTTCATTTCCTCATTCTCTGTACGTCCATTTCTGCAGAGAAGAAAGCACGATTTTGCTTAAACTGAGACAAGAATGTCATTTTTAGAGGTCTCGTCCACTCAGAAACGCTCTTTGGTCCAGTTTTTGGATAATTAGAGTCACTCAGACTTAAGTTTTACTTGAGTTACTCAGAATGGACCAGGTTTTTAAGCAATCCCCCTGAAACCTTCTTAAACAGATTACCTGTCAAGCAGACTTCACAGAGCAGAAAGAAAACACTTTTCAATGCGGTCATGAGCAGCCAAAACTCAAATTATGCAGTGAAATGCATGTTATAGGCCAGAGTGAGTTTCTTGGTTAATGTACTGAAGATGATGATAGTGAGTAGTAATTTATCAACGGATAAATTATAAGCGTTTTTTCATGAATCCTCCGCATTATTATGCATCTCTTTGTCCCTTTGATTCATCCTTTATCATTCATGTGCCCAAGCATTATGTGGCAATGATGAATGATTTGTTTTCAGATAAAGTTAGTTCCATTGTGTGGTTGCAAGCTTGATTTCTCATCTCTTCTGTTTTCGCTTCTGTTTCTCATGCGCTCTCACTATCTGAAAGTTAGCGTATATTTCTTTATCTCTTGCCCCAATTCTGGTTCCTTTTTTCATCCTGTCATAGACACAGGCTCGTTCATAATGGTTGCGCTGCTACAGAAAAGAAAACATTCAATGTTAGTTAGTTACGCTAAAGTAAATAGCAGCATTAGAACTTTTGCACAACAAACTGTGCAAAAACTGTGTTGAGGCTTTCAATATGTAGTAGGCATTGTGGTAGAGACATTGCAGGGAGATGTCCGTCATTTTTAATGTCAGACATTTGTCAATCATGACCCAAACTTTATTATAAACTGATGATGTACCGATACTAAATTTCTCCACTGATAACGACAGCCTATTTTTCAGTCATAAAGTGCCTTGCAAAAGTATTCAGCCCCCTTCATTTAATTCACATTTTGTTATGTTGCTGCCTTATCTTAAACTACTTCAAATGTTTTTTTTTACATTCATCTACACTCCATGCACAATAATGTCAAAACAAAAAAACAGATTTGTGACATTGCATAAGTATTCATTCCCTTAACTAAGTAGTTGGTTAAAGCACCTTTACAGACAAATCTTTTGGGGAATGATGCGACGAACTTTACACATCTGCATTTGGCAATTATTTGCCATTCTTCTCCTCAGATCCTCTCAAACTCTGTCAGGTTGGATGGAGATCATCAGTAGACAGACATTTTCAGGTTTATGCAGAGCTGTTCGGTTGGGTTCAAGCCCAAGCACTAGCTGGGCCACTCGAGGACAACGACGGAGTTGTCCATAAGCCACTCTTGCATTATTTTAGCTGTGTGCTTAGAATCATAGTCATGTTGGAGAATGGACCTTCTGCCCTGTCCGGGGTTCTGAATGTTCTGGGCTAGGTTTACATGATCATTATCTCTGTTTTTTGAGCCGTTGAGCTTTACTTTACTCTGAGAAATGCCCCAGCCCCTGCAGCTGAAAAACACCCCCACATCATGATGCTGTTTCCACCACAGTTTACTGTTGAGATGGTATCGTACAGGTGTTGAGCAGCGCCTGGTTTTCTCCAGACAAGATGCATGAAACTGAGATTTATCAGACCAGAGAATCTTGTTTCTGACCGTTTGAAATGTATGTTTTTGTATATTTCTGTATGTTTTCATGTGCCTCCACTGAGGAAAGGCTTGAGTCTGGCCACTGATGTTTGTCGTTCTGTAAGTTTCTCCCGTCTCCATACAGTATGTGATCATGGAGTTCAACCGGAGTGATCATCAGCTTCTTGATCACCGCTCCAACCAAGACCCTTCTCCATCGATGGCTCAGTTTGGAGTTCCAAGTGGTTCCAAACCTCTTTCGTTAAGGATTAATGCAGGATACATGCTTCTGTGAACCTTCAATACAGCAGATTGTTTTTCAGAAGTCTTCCCCAGATCTGTGTCTTGATACAATCCTGTCTCAGAGCTCTACTGGCAGTTCTTTTGAACACATGCCTTGGTTTTACTTTGATATGCATTTCCAGCTATTGCGCCTTTTATTGAGAGGTACGTGCCGCTCCAAATCATACTTATTCAATTGAATTTGCCACTGGAAGTGTAGAAACATCAATAAGCAAAACTAATGCTTCTGAGCTCAAAGTGTCCCAGAAAAGGGTATATATATGGGAATACTTATGCAATGAACTTATTTCAAATTAAATTAGCGATACATCTGTTTTTTGTTTTGTCATTATTGTGCATGGAGTGTAGATGAATGTTTTTTTTTTTTTAAAGTAGTTTAAGATAAGGCAGCAACATAACAAAATGTGAATTAAATTAAGAGGAATGAATACTTTTGCAAGGCACTGTATATGCTGATACTGATTCTTAAATGACTATTTCTTAACTTTCTGAATGTTATAAATTCATAAAACGATTATTAATATTGAAGATCAAACTGCTGATGTTTCTTAACATTTTCTATATACAGAGCACAAATTCATTGCCTTTGCCTGTCCTCTTTGGATTAACAGAATATATCGGCCCTGATCATCAGCTGTTTTAAAACTACCCTCCGATAGCCGATAATGTGAAAAGTCACCGATCCCGATATATCAGTGCATCTCTAATATAAACTATAAAAAAAGAAATAACGGACTGTTTGATCCTCAAGGCTATATGAGACTGCATCTTCTAGCAAAAGGATGCCATTCATTTACTTAATAAAATAACACTGTAATTACATTATCAGGTCGAATTATTAAAACAATACGATACTCAAGATTGTGGTTATATCACATGGCTGAACATTTCTTCATGCGTCAATCTAACACAGTATATGTGACTATATTCACAATATAATACAGCATGATTTGTCATTTGTGTTGATTTTCTATATTTTGAAAGAGATACTGATAAATTATGTATGTTATTGGTGTCAGTTTGAATGCATGATATGGCTAGAATGAGGCATCATGGGTATAATACTTTAAATAAAAAAAAGTTTTTTTTAACAGGGGCATTTAACATTTCAATAAGCTGCTGTCTCCAAAAAGCAAAACATAATTTGAGTAATAATGCAGACTCAGCTGGGTGAAGCAAAACTTATGTCACATATTTACCTGTCGTTTGCCAGGGTGCAGTTTGATTCTGTATTCTATACTCTTTCTTTTCCGCCTGTAAAAACAGTTTAGAAGATGAGGGACGATTTCCTCTAAATTACAGAAATTAAAGGCTGCTTAATCATTACGAAGGGCCCTGCGAGGAGCAGAAAAGCAAACACTGCAGTATGCAGATAACCTTGCATTACAAAATACATAACATAAACTGCACACTCAGTATAAAACCTAGCGGGGCTGGCAGACAGCATGTTGGACATATGGTGAAAGGAGGGGACAGGATTTCACAGTCTATGAAGTTATAACCTTATGTATAAACCATAAGGTTATAACTTCATAAGATATACTTAAACTATACAAAATCATGTTGTTATAAATCATATAAAATATCATTTATACACAGAAAAGTTTCCATATCCAATATTGTGTCAATATATAATTTAGATAAAATAATTTAATTTAATTTAATTTGATTTATTATAAAATAATTTTGTCCCAGGCCCTGCAACTACATCTTATCATTTACAAACAAAATACAGGGAAAAAATAGGCCTACTCATACACATACAGTATACACGTAGGCCTACATAATACACATATTAACTAAGTGTTAAAATCGCTGGGTGTCTTTATGAGTAATGTGGTAAGACAGCAAAACCTTACCTGTTCACCCAAGTCACCAATAAAATAAGACCCATCAGAAAAGCGCCACCGACCACCCCTGCTCCAATATACACATATAGCATATACCGAAAGCTTCCGAAATCTGAAATAATTTTTTTAAAACAAATGCCACATGAACTTTGTTGCGGGTCAGGAGTTGTATTGTAGGTTCAGACAGTAAATAAACAGAAAGCCCCGAAATCAGGCCATTGGTTGAGCCAATGTTGATGGGCTGAATTTAACGGTCAACAAGCATTGGTTTTTTCGTTTTAAGCAGCTTCAACAGTTTGACCAGCTTCAACCAGCAAAGGACCAGCACATGACCAGCTTAACCCAGCACAAAAATATACCAAACCAGCATATACTGTTTTTTCAACAGGGCTGTTGTAGTAAACATACTTTCAATTACAAATACCTATCATATCTAAGACCGTCAATAAATAAACTAAAAACAATTCTGTCTCCGTCTGGAATCATTCAACAATGGCCTACGTTACCTTGGGCAGATAGAGTGGTCAGCAGAACTGTGGTGGATTGGACACCAGCATCTGTAGTGAAGTTGCAACGGTAAAGTCCTCCGTCCTCTTCAATGATGTCCGTCAGGTGTAAACTAACCTCCATGGCATCGCTGCAGTTCAGACTTCCTCTACTGCTGAACTCCTTCAGCTCCATGCCGTCGTCCTGCATCTGGCACGTCGCTATTATAGTACTTCTGCCGTCCTCTGGGCCCAGTTTTTCTATGCTTACATGGTAAACCTCGCCGTTCTGGATATGGTCACATTTAATGGTCAGGTTGTCATTTTCTGCGGCCACCAACTCAGTGTCAGGTTGAATGGAGATGGTGATGTTGATTGCTGGACAAATGAAGGGGGTTTTGTCACACAATGTTTTCTATCTGCAGTAAGTTCTAAAACTTGCTGACTGTTTCATTTTTAACTGCTAAGTCATAATACAGTGTTAACTAATACATTATTCATACGTTTTACTGCATGCTTCACCTGTTTTTTTGACAAATGTGCCTTTGGTCCATGATCCCTGAGGATAGGTCTGTAGAGAGCAATGGTAGTTGCCGAGGTCGCTCTGACTAACGTTCATAATAGATATGCTTCCATCCATGGGTGTAGTTTTCAGAAACACAACTCTACCTTCATAAGACGGTTCAAAGTTGGTGCCAAACAGAGGATGATAAACGGCCACAGGTTGTGAAAGAGATGCTTTAGTCCAAGAGACCATTGTGAGCTGGCC
The DNA here is from genome assembly GCA_006030095.1 of Triplophysa siluroides. Lineage (NCBI taxonomy): Eukaryota > Metazoa > Chordata > Actinopteri > Cypriniformes > Nemacheilidae > Triplophysa > Triplophysa siluroides. The sequence continues at coordinate 3,177,430 of VCII01000935.1, read as the reverse complement.
GCTCCATGGGCACAGGCAGTCCAAAACCATTCCCTCCTGAAGTGTGACTGTAGTTTCTGGAGCTTTCATTTGAACAGAACCTACAGTAGACCGTTGTGTGAGCATGAGAGTCAGACACAGACATTAGCATACGTTGTGGGTGTTAAATGTATACTCCACCCAAAAATGAAAATTCTCATGAATTACTCACCCCCAAGTGGTTTCAAATCTGTATAAATGTCTTTGTTTTGTTGAACACAAAGAAAGATATTTGGGAAAATGTTAGCAACTGACATTTCTAGGACATCATTGACTACCATAGTAGGAAAAATGTTAATGGTAGTCAAAGGTGCCCTAGAACTGTTTGCTTTCCTCAATTCTTCAAATTATCTCATTTTGTGTTCAAAAGTACAGCAAAATTCGTTTGAGGGTCAGTAATGCATGACAGAATTTTCCTTTTTGCGTGGAGTAGCCCTTTAACCCTTGTATGCCGTTCATGTTTTTGTAACGCCAGTGTTCACAGGTCTTGAACCCACAGCATTATTCTATCTGATATCATTTATATCAATACAGCCATAAAAACATATTAATAGACATCATATATGGTTAACGTGTGATATTCACCTCTGTTAAATCTGTCTATCTGATATCATTATATCAATACAGCCATAAAAACATATTAATAGACATCATATATGGTTAACGTTGGATATTCACCTCTGTTAAATGACATTTACTGTATGAAAAAAGGCCCTATTTATTTTTTTTATGTTGAAATATATGGGTGAGAAAAAAATAACCACAAAAATGTTTATCTTGAATAAATCAAAATATTCTGATGTTAAAAAAACAATGACTCACATCACAGCACAGAAGAGCAAATCCAGTAACACTTTCTGGCTAAAAAACTTTAACTTTTAGATCTATGTGAAGGCCTGTGAACCTCAAAACGTTTTCATATTAAGTATGAATAATAACACTGGTTCTGAAGTGCAGTTGCCTTTGCCTTATCTGACTGTGGTTTTCCTCCTTATAAGTTTCACTGAACTTCATGTAAATCAACAATGACATTTTAAAACTATCACAACAGTGGACAAATACATCAAAATAATCTTTAAATTAATCTTTACATTTTTAAAGGATTATAGAAAACACACTTTCACATCAATTAACAATATTCTATATTTACTTCTTTACTATATTTCTTTATATCAGTATTTAAAGAAACTGAATCATTTTAGAAAGTTGTAGAGCTGTTGTTGTAAAACTGTTTATCATTCTTAGTCTAGAATTATACACAATATAAACAAAACCTTCTAACAAGAACCAAATACATACAACAAAACAAGACTTTCTATCCAAAAGTTACCTTCCCGTTAAAAACATTACCTTTAAGCAAACAGAGCGACATCACGAGTACCATGAAGTACCAGTAATCCTTTTGTACAGCCACCATCTTGCTCCTCTGAGACAGAATGAATACAGCATTGACAGGAGGCCGAGTCAACCACAGACCCTATCTGTCTCCAGCTGCAAGAGTCTGCAGGCACCCCCTCAACTAGTGGTTGAAAACTGTGACAGAGGTGTTAAGATGAACAAACTACAAGGGGCTAAATCCTGTCCCACACAGTTTGTTCTCGACTGAAACTGAAAGAGGGTTTTTAAAAACAATTCCTGAATTCCCCTGATGAAATGATATACAAATATTTATTTTATTATCAAATGGAAATGTCATGACCTCATATCACGCATACGTAACCGGATGGTTCCTCCCAGCCAAGAAAATAATTAATACTGTCATTTACCCACATATTGCATCTATTTCTGGATTAACTAGCAAATTCATCAATTAAAGTGAATGTTATGAGTAATATCAGAGTTTTCGTTTCCAGTCATTTTGATCTGACAGAATGCCAAGCATTTACTGTAAAAAACATGAATCAAAGTCTGGTGAAAAACGATTTATTGAAATGATTGCATAGAAAAACAACAGTTACACTGTGATACTAGAAACATACAAAAAAATAAATAGACATTGAAAAAACGTTACATTCTTGACCGAGTTCATGATCTCTATCAATAGTGAGGCACTTTTAGGAGCTGAAGAGTTGTGAGAGATTTCTCAGGCACTTGAGAAGATAGTCGTTCAAAGGTTTGCCGCTGTTCTGCTCTGCATCTGGGAAAATACAGACAGTTGAAAATTATCTCATTCTCTGAAAAGATCCATTTCTGATGACCGAGAGGTAAAACTATGAGGCCGTATAATGATCAAACTGAATATACTGCTACCTTTCCGGGCGGACATGTACACCTCTTCAACTTTCAGTCTGATGGAAGGACACTTTAAAGTGGCCTTTGCCTTCACAAGAGAAATGCAGGATGAAAATATAAAGGGTGAGATGATTGACTCGCATGTAATTGGCCTTTATACTGTAAATAGGCTCGTGCATATTTCTTATTTTACATTTTTGTTGCCTAAAATGCTACCCGAGTACTGTAGCAACATTAAGGTGATGGGTTCGATTTTTAATGAACACATGCAGATGCAAGGCTTGATGGGACTGTGAGTTACTCTGGCTAAAAGCATAATGCATAAATATAAATGCAAAATAATTGACGATACCTTCTGATTATTATGCATCAGAGCCCAGAGGGCAGAAGCTCCAATGGTTCGTATATCTGATGATGTACTGCTCAAACAAGAGATCAGCAGCTCGACAGCTTTACCTGAAATATACAACACATACATATTCAATTTATACTGTTTACAATGACTAAGCGATACTAAGTAAATTCATTTAAAAATGATATTTTTTTCTATAAATTAATATCTCAGTCACATAATTTATTTTAAATAACAAAGATGTAAAATAAAGGTATTTTTAATAATATCACACTTTTATTTTCAAGATTTAACAGGGTTGAGTATAAACATCCATGCCATGTTAAGTCAATGATCATTAATCCGGTTTCTAAAAAAAGCACTTCAACGGATACATTGGTTAGATGTGTAACACTATAATGGCGTCATCGCGGTTGTTGTGACACATTCAGATGAGAAAAGTTTGAGTCTATGTGAATTTGAGAGTTTAACACTTGTTCAACATTTTTATAAAGGCAGATTTAAAGGGACAGTTCACCCAAAAATAGCTGTTCCAAACATGTATAATTTTTTTGTTTCAATCAAGAGAAAGATATTTGGAAGAATGCTTCCATAGAAGAAAAGTTACAATGGTAGTCAAAAGTGCCCCAGAACTGTTTGCTTTCCTACATTCTTCAAAATATCTTTGTGTTCAACACAATAAAGAAATTTATAAAGCAATTTTTCTTACTATGGTAGTCAATGTTGGCCAAAAACTGTTTGGTTACTAACATTATTCCAGATATACTTCATTGTGTTTATAAGAACAAATACATTTATACAGATTTGGAACAACTGGAGGGTGAATAAATATTTTTTGGTGAACCGTTCCTTCAAATTCACTGAATCACTACAAGCATGAAGATCACACGGTGGCATTAAAAACAAACCCCATTATGACAGACTGATATGTCAACCATTTGGCTATGTTGATAACCAGGCCTGCTTTGTCCCATTAGACACTGTTATTGACATCTGCCCAAGACTGAATATCTAAAACCTTTGAACCCAACTGTCATACCATTGGCGAGGACTTTGGGCTTGTTAGCCGAGCAGAAGCAGATGTTGTGAAGAATGAGTATGATGGTGGGTTTACAGCTGGAGTGTTTGGACTGGGCCAGTTCGACCAGCAGCTCCAGAGCCCCTCTCAGCTTCAGGATCACCTGCTGTCCGTCCTCCCCGAACGACACGTTCAGAAGAAGCTTGAGCCAGAGGGACAGAACCTCTCCCGCCGGACCACCGCTGCGGCTGCCTGCCTTAGGCATGGGGAGGGACAGGAAGTGCTGCAGGAAGTTACTCTGGAAAATCAATAAGAGAGAGATAATGTGTGTTTAGTTTAGGGAAGCAAAATATGGATATGGGCCATTCCAGCGTTATGGATGTGACATTTTGAATCATGACTCAGAAGTATGCATTCTATATATATATACATTATACATTCATATTTGTTACAAATATATTGAATAATCTGTTTATATTTGACTAAAGCCCTGATGATAGAGTCCAGAAATATATCATGCACAAGTTTTCTATTTAAAAGAGGGAAAGAAATATGTGTTAAGGATGTGACGAAAAAGATGCACTTTTTGACAGACAACATTGCAGGATTTCTGTGAATTATGTGCAAACCAGAAGCAATAAAACCCAACAAATGACAGAACATAAAATGGTTATTATATTAAAATTTTCATGCGCCCATTTATGAGGAATATGGACCGTTATGCATGTGACAATTCACTTACCTGACTATGGAAAACGCTTTAACAACTTTAAGACAGACTTCACTTGGATATTTAAACCACCAACATTGAGGTCTGACCTACAGGTATCAGCACGGAAAAACCTTTGGTAAAAACTAGATTTTTTTTCAGCTTAAGGTTGACATTTGCATGGAATTGTCCATATGCAACCAAGGGAACGATACATTAAAAAAAGGCGGAACAAGATCATATTGCTTTCTTTCTCTCTGGTTGATTTACAGTTTACTCTAGTCCATGCTTGTTGTTACCGTACCTTTTGCAGTACCCCTTTACAGTCTTTGGAGATGGCCAGGTTGGCCAGCACTGAGAAAGCGAGACTGTGGATGCTGCTGTTGTCAGGGGCAACCTGGGAGGCCAGTCTCATCACGCCATGCATCAGTGAATTGGTGACCGCAGTCTTAGGCTGAACAGCCTGAACTGGACCACAGCTACCGCTGCTGCTACATAAAGCACTGCATCCTAAACGAAAAAAGAGATACAAATTGAGAAATAAAAACCTATATTTACACAGGTAAATATAAATAAAAAATAGACTTCATAACCTTATTTTGATTAAAGCACTATCTGACACAAAAGTCTTCACAAACAAATGTTCAACAATTTTTTTTTTCAACATCATAACCTGAAGTTCATTAAAAAGCCGAGAAAGTGAGTTCTCGGACTAATTCAGTCCAGAAAACCAACTTTTATGATTTATTCAGACCTATGACTTATGTTTGTGATTCTGTCAGATTCGTCAAGGACTTGATTCATTAAAAAGAACAACAATTGATTCATTCATAAATTAGCACATCACACTGCGCGTTTATTTTCGAATGCAGTCAGTTACAATGCAACAACCCAAGTGTCCCCACGTCTTTCTCTTATCAAGTGCACAAAGCTCATAACTCAGGAAACAAAGCTTATAATATAAAACCACATAACCCATTCCTTTAAACGTATGCATCTGCACTCTTTCCAAATCACCTCGCACTGATTGTGTAACCGAGAGCTCGGAAACTCTTTGGAAACCGAATTTTCCACTGTATTTCCTACATGAAACAAAAGGTTTTCTTTTGGTCTAACAATGCTGCGAGTCTAAGTGTCAAACCCACTGAACATCTCACCGCTGGGTATGCAAATAGATTTTGAAGAGCTGCGCAACTGCAGACAAATCATTTAACTTTATTCTGGGAGACATGGATCGTTGAGGGACCCCAGCAGGGTTTTTCTAGCTGAATAAATCCGATATTAATCAGGCAGATGAAGGGATGAGGGTGGTGTGGCGCAGGTTAATGAATTCTGTAATAAAAGTTACACAAGAAAGAATACGGCGGTGGAGAAAATGTGCTGTTTTGCTGGAGGGCTGACTCTATAATTCAAGAAGCAACCTTATGAAGATCACCTGCTGTTCTCACCGACCTTGACAGGTCACCGTGTTTGACAGCACTGTATGGTAGAGTAGTGCTGTTGAACCAGAGTGACAGCCCAACACACAAAAATAAAGCCACGTATAAAGTCAAAACACAGGTTTGCGCCCCCACACACACGCCGATATGTACAGATAGACATACACCCATACACTGCTTGCTCTTAACAGGTGTGAAGCCACATCCTGCCCCACAACGCAGCTTTCCGTGAGCTCAAATACATGACATTCTGAAAAACAAGCATTATGTTTATAAAAACACACAAACATACGCTTTTATGTTAAACTGTCATTCTGCATCACACACAAACACATGCAAATGCTTTGTGTTAATGTCTCTCTCTCTCTCTCTCTCTCCTCACTCTCATACCCAAAGAGAAGCAGATTTATTTTTTAGTGCTTAAATGACCAATGTCTCCTTTGCTTTTTGTAACATAGTTTAGTCTTCGTTAATATAACATTATTTATTCAAGCGTGACAGACGCACTTTTTAAAGGCAGGTACTACAGGAAGTGCTAAAGTCTTTTTCTTTAATAAAACTGATTTTCCCATTTATAAAAGTATAAAAAAGTATAACCCGTTTAAAAATATATATTTCGACTTTACATATTTAAATGATAAATAATCACAGAAATATAAACAAAGACAAAATGTATTTGTTGACTTTTTTTGGTTGTTAACTGTCAATGAGGGGAACAGGGTGGACCAGTGGTCTTCAAACGTTTTTTGACAAAAATGCATACGTTCACTTCTTTTGGTTGTTAAAATATTACAAAGTGGAACAGGATGAACCACTTGTTTTCAGATACCACTAGATTTGATTTTGTATTTCATGCAATAAAATGTATACACTGGCTTGTGTGTACAACTATATTTGCCACCGCGAATGGATGAAAATGAAAAATGTAGATGTACACACAAACCAATGTATAAATGTATTGCATGAAATACAAAATCAAATGTAGTGGTTCCATCCATTTACAATCGTGTAACAATCTAGGACAATTGAGCCAACTTGGCGACTTCATTGTAAGATTTAGCGACTTCTCAGACCGCTTTAGCGACTTTTCAAAAAGCGAATAGTGACAATTCTAGTGACTTTTTGAGTAAACCATCACTTATTGACCTTGTTTGAGCATTTATGATTGAAAACACAAAGACTGTATGGATGCATAAACATGAACACAAACGGATTTTAACTGTTCAGCGAAAGTGACTACTGGTGTGTAGTTTTGAGTCCTCTCCCCTAACACAAATACTCCCTAGTAAACACACAAGAATCTGTCAGCCCACAGAAAGAATGACACAATCCCTTCACTAGCGGTTGGGCTCACATCAGCCTTATTTGTCACAACAATGGCCCTTAATGTACCTCTACATGACTCATGGATTGGGTACAGTAAGCACGAAGACAAAGCTTATTCGTTAACCCTCGATGCGTCTCGCTTTCTTATCCTCTTTCCCTCTCTTGCTGGCGTTCCTTCTTTCCTCAGACTGACCTGCAGTGTTGTTCGCTGTGTAAACACACAAAAGTTCCAGGATAACAGTCATGGTGGGGTCATCCAGTAAAACCCAGGGCCACAGCGCCAACAGCACGGAGGCTAAGCGCAACTCGGTGGTCACAGCCTGGGGAGACATCAGTATAATATTATTTAAAAAAAACTTTTCTCGAATATAGTATATATATATGTACAGTGTTCAAATTTGTATATAGTAAAATGTTACATTAATGATGCTTTTTTATCTAAGTCTCTTATAGAATATTTTACAAGTTAGGTTGGATTCTCACATCTTGATTGGTTGGATCAATTAACAGCACTCCCTCTCATTTGATATTGTATTAATAAAAATATACAGTATAAAGATCATTGGAATCACATGGGGGTTTTGCATTGTTTTTGAAGACACATTTTTGGCTGAACTACTCTTTAAAGACCTAAAGCAAAACAAGTTACATGCGTTCCTCAAACGTTCTTGAAAAGGTTGTAAATTGGTTGTATTAGTTAAATATTCATGCAGGAAGTCGATTCATTTCCTTCATACTTCACAATAATGATCACGTGACTCATCACATGGGTTTCATGCAGACTTTACAAGAAATTACGTGGTCGTTTCCTCAAACCCACAAGACCCCCTGTGATTTTATCTCCAGTTAGTGTACAGTGAATCTAGATTCTCCAATAATCATCACGGGAAAGATTATCTGACATGACGTACTTTGCATTCATTATGTCGATAGAGGCAATTTCGCAGAATCTCGAGAGTCATCTTAAGTTCCCTCATGCTGTTCTCCACCTGCTGGCATTGAACAAAGAGCCGTTAGAACAAGAGATCATGCTGATCGTAAAAATATTTATACCCTTATGAATGTCTGATGTTTGTTCATGTATACTTGAGTTGTGTTTCATTTTTCCTATTGTAAATAAGGAAACACTTCAATCAAACTTCATTAAATAGTGATTAACAACGATTAATAATGGCTGACAGATCTTGAGCTCATGCTGCACAAGACATGTTTTCGAATCAACATTCCTTCAATAGGGCCATATGAAATCCTTTTTATTTCTTCCCAAATTCCTTTTCTTTGTTTAAAATGTTCTGGATTGCGTGTTTTTTGTCTTTTACAGTACAATAGTAAGTAATATATTTACCCACATGATAAAATACTTCAGTTAACTATAGTATTTACTTATAAACTATATTAAAAAACTTAAAAGTGGCTTCTTTGAACCATACAGGGAAACAAATCTGTAAAAGTAGGGTATAATGTACCTAACTATGTTAATAAACCATCTTACCAGAACATTTCTTTTGTTTTCAGGTCTACTTAAATTTAAGTACTATTTTTAATAAAGTAATTTTTTTTTAAATAAGTACTATTTTATAATATTACTACTACATTAACTTTCATTTACTAAAGTAAACATGGTTGAATTAAAACAAAATTTAAGGGGGATTGTGAGAAAATGTGGGTGTTATAACTTTTTCAAGTTAACGGGACTTTTATTTTGACGGGTCGTTGTAAAGGTTGTTTGACAGTAGCTTTAATTCAGTTAGAAGCTCCACACGAGCATTATGCGGGCAGTACACGCAACCTAACCACTTTTAATACAGCCATGCAAAACAAGCAGATTATTTCATTTTTACATTATTCATAGCACAATTTACATTTTGTTAGCTATTCAGCGCTACTTTCTGGTTAAGAAGTAATACATTTGCCAGATTCCGTGCTATTCCGTAAATTCCGTTTTTATGCCTGGATTCCGCGATTCCGTCCGCATTTTCCACATCGAGGAAATCATAGGGCCCTACTTCAACCAATCACAGACCTTCCACTAAAATTAAAGGCCATAGATAGGTTGATAGTAATATCGGTTTATACCAAACGAAAACCTTTATAAATTATGAAAAGCAGTTTAACGTTTTTTTACAAAATATATACAAAAAACGATTCAATGTTATTAAGTTGTACAAAACTGGTTAAATCAACTGAAGCACATCACTCAGTTTTCACCGTGTTGTTACATCAGCTCCTCAACATCCATCACATTCTTGACATGTTTATTTGTGTTTGTGATGTTAAATCTGTCTGTCATGTTACAGGAATTCTCCATACCTTCCTCTTGTGAGCGTTCTTGCCTGCTTTCACAGACTCCAGGTGAAGCTCTGTGTAAATGTGCTTCATGCGTTCCACACAGCTGTCAATCATGCCAGCTGAAGGGGAAATATGAGACGTGTGTTCATGTCAACCTCCAGACAGTGACAACAAACATAATGTCTTTTGGGACAAAATCTAATCTGTAATGTATATATTCCTCCTAATTTGCATATAATACTTTTTTTTAGTAGTAGCATCTGATAAAAGGTCCAGTGTGTAATTTTTTGGAGGATCTATTGGCAGAAATGCAATACATAACTATGTGTTCAGAAGAGTATAAAGACATTACATAATGAAGCGTTATTTTTTTTACCTTAGAATGAGTTAATTCTATCTACATGCACCGTGGGTCCCCTTACATGGAATTCACCATGTTGTTTCTACAGTAGCCATAAACGGACAAACTGTTCTACAGAGCATGTTTCATAAATACGTTATCTCCAAAGAAGCGAGAACGTGACAACATCTTAAGATGTTTTTGAAAAGTTTCACATAAACACGACAGCGTTATCAAAACGATCTACATTTAAATGGATCCGGGAAAACAAATAAAAACGATGTTTTATGCATGCCAGGCCAGTGGATGGCACTGTTATGCTATAAAGAAACCCTAGGTGCTTGCGTACATCGGCATACACTGTTTTGATCTGAAAAGCACTTTTAATACAGTTTGTCGGCATGTATGTGCATTTATAGTACGGTGCATATAAATTCTATGTTTCCGCTGGTTGTAACGGTTCAGTAAATCTACCTTTGCTGGACAAATGATAATAAGTATGTCACGCGGGCCGCAGCACAAACATGCAGCATGGAGGCCGCCATTATCGTTCGGGGAACAGTCGCGCATGCCTAACAAAAAGCCTGACGATATGCAAATTACGTCACCGTTTTTGGAAAACGTAACCTTCAGAGTTTACACGGAAACGATAATGCTGTCGTTTTCAGAAACTTGCCCTTTGAGACCTGTTTTCAGATGTTTGCAAAATGCCGTTTTCCGTCGGTTTTTAGTTGAAAACGTCTCGTGTAAACAGCCTCTTAGTCCTGTGTCCGCCACAGTAGTGCTTTCAAAGGGAGGGGGAGGTCTGAGTGAACCGTTGGCTGCAATTCGCAAACTCACCGCTCGCTGCCGCTAAATTTCATACACTGGACCTTTAAGACTGGACTTTTTTCTTAAAAATTGTGTATATTGTCAGTTAGCATTAGTAACGTTAATCAAAGTTTATAATTTTTTGGACGATTTTATATGATTATTATCTATTGTGAATGCTAGAGAAGATCTACACAAGCGACCAAAATCTAGTGACGTCGTCTTCCATAACCTTAAGAAACTAGGCGTTATTTTTTGGCCCATGTTTTTCCCTTGCTGTCCAAGTATGCTGAAAAGCAACAAAGTTGTGTTTACCTTTACAGGCGTAACTCTGAGCGCTGGGGCTACAGGCTAACAGAGACATGAGACCTTTGGCTGTCACCTTCTTTAAAGGGTTCTGGAAAGGCATCTTCTCATATTGCTGAACATTAAACAAAAGAACAAAATCCAGCCAGTCAGATAGAGCCCGGAAGCGAATTATTTATTATAATAATTTTTGCATACAACATGTATCACACAGTCCATAGACGGTCCATGTGCACATTGCCTGGGGCTATAACTACAATCTATACACCGGTCTGTGTTACCTCCAGCAACAGTTCACACACGAGCTCTCCAGGCTCCGAGGACAGGACTTCAGTTAAAGAGGAACCGGGCTCCCCGCTGGTTTCCACGCGACCTACCGATCTCCTCTTAGCCTCCTCCGTGAACAGCACACATAGAAACTGCATGGCCGAAGTGTAGACGGAAGACTCAGCTCCCCGTCGCTCCAAACACACTCGGAGGGCATCTGAGGACGGACAAACATGAGCGTCTCGACAGAGCAGAATGCAAGGAATGCTAATATTTAGTTTTGCGAGCTCAAACTTCGAGACGTGAAGATGCAAGAGATGCAAAAGTTGACAACAAACAATCTTCACCAAGGGGGAACCTCTGACAAACAGCCTCTCCAAACTCACAGCCTTTCAAAAGCACTTCCAAAGCCACGATACCTGCAGGCAAGTCAGCGAGACTACTGCCCACCCACCTGTTCTGGCAATTCCTACCACATCGATCAGATCTAAAGCGAGCTGATTGTTCTTCTCGTCTCTGGCCCGGGTCTGTCATATGCAGCGGGGACACCGCTCCCTCCACACATGAAGACATAATGAGCTGGCCTCCCACCGCACCCGTCTCCATCTTTCCTCAGCTGTCTCTATTTTTATCTAGGACTCCATCTCTCCTATCAAACCCTTCAATCATTCTTTCCAAACATCTCTCATTCATCCCTCCTTTCCTTTCATCACATTTGCCATCTTTTCACTCCTTGTTTATTTGCCCCCGTTCCTCTGGATTCGTCTCCACTCTCTGTAAGGCGCTCGTGTCACCTGAAAACCGCTGCCAGTGTTTCCCCAGTGCCACGCTGACAGATGGGCCGACCACAGCTTGGTTTCTACGCAGCAGAGTAGCCAGGAGCATCAACACATCCGCCCAAGTGTGGAGCACCGCACCCTGGATCTGGGCATCTGAGGACAAAAAAACAAGCAGCGGCTCACGAAACATGCCATTCCTATATTTAAAGGTCTTGTGCGAATGATTTCTGGGGCTAGCAAGACAAAGGAATTAAACTTGGGTTGTCAGTGCGCGTCTCGGTCGATACCCAAGTCGGTGACAGACAGCGTTAGGATGGAAATGAGGTTGTTCAGCAGGGGTTTGAAGATCTCTCGCTGGAGCGGCAGATCCTCACTGTGTATTGTTGCTGACTGCAGGAGCTTACAAAAACTCTGCACGTAATACACACTGCTCAGCACCTGAGGGAGAAACAAGGGGAGTGAGGAGAGAGTGTTAATGAGCACTACAATTACCAATCAACAAATAAGCGCACACACACTGAGCTCTGTAGATTCACAACCATAAATAACAACAAAAGCGCACTAACTGCCACTGTGTTTGTGGGAATGTGAAGAGAGACGATAAACCACTGCTGTGTGAATAAATGTACCTCTTGCTGCATAACATGCAAAAATGTGAGTTGAATGTTCAAAACACACGGCATGTGTGTTACAATATCAGTTTACCAAATGATCATTTTTTCAGTGTGCACAGAAAATGAACAGAACTCCCATAACGCACCTGGTTCCTGGCATCTTCAACAGCATCTGGATAAGGAGGTGTCTTTAACTCATTCACACATTGAGCTACGGCTGCTGCGTCTACCACACTAAAAAGACAATTCTGTAATCAATTACTCAAATCCTAAATCAAACCTGTATGACTTTCTATCTTCTGCAGTACACAAACCAAGATACTGACAGTGTTGGGCAAGTTATTTGAAAAAGTAATGAATTACTAGTTACTGATTACATATTACAATAGTGTAACAGGATTACTGTAAAAGTCACTCTCTCCAAAAGCTATTTAATCACTTTCTATATCCTATATCAACTTTGATTAGTTAAGTTATTTAAGGATAGACACGAAACGACTCAAAATGTATAAAAATACATAAAGTACTCGTATAAACTGACTTAAGTATTACAAATGTGAGAAAGATATGTTAATGCGTTCATTTTAAAGTTAAACTTTGAATTTGGAATTTTAATGTCAGTTCCACTATTGTATACATAACACAGTATTAAGTTAAATTACATCCGAAGTAACTGTAATTAAATTACAGAAAAATAAGACTAATCCCTTACTTTAATTCAATTACTTTTCCCTTAAAAAGAAAGTAACTTATTACTTGGTAACTAGTTACACCCAACACTGGATACCGAACATTGGCGGTACCCATTGACTTGCATTGGCTTTGTATCCATACAATAGAAGTCAATAGGTACTGCCATTGTTCGGTTACCAACACTCTTCAAAATATCTCTTTTGTGTTCGGTAGAAGAAAGAAATTCCTACAGGTTTTAAATGACATGAGGTGAGTCAATGATTAATATTCATGATATGAATTTAGTTTGTTTCTCATAAATAAGCAATTGTGTGGTATTTAAAATGAGCGGAAACATGGCAGTCAGGATGTGGTTGTCAGGTAAACCAAGAGAATATATTTATATTTGTGTGTGTGAAAGGTTCCCAGAAATGAAACATGAAAGCATCATAAAGTGGTTAAAGGGATAGGTCAGTCAAAATTGAAAAATCTTTCTTCATTTACTCACCCTGAAGTCGTTCCAAATATGGATACATTTCATTGTTCTGCTGAACACAAAGAAAGACGTTTGGAAGAATGCTTGTAACCAAACAGTTCTTGGCCACCATTGACTACCATAGTAAGAAAAACACTATGTTGTTTAATGGTGCCCCAGCAGTGTTTGCTTTTCCACATTCTTCAAAATATCTTGTTCAATTTATTACGAATTAATTAAATTTTCATTTGTGGCTGAACTATCCCTTGAATATAATTTATTTCGATCAGTTCCTCATACAAAGCTACCATATGACTTTAGAAGACTTTAAATAGAGGCGCACAAATCATACCTAATACAATAATGTTGCTATTTTTGAAGTGCAAAGGTTTCAGTTCCTATTATAATTATGTAAATTGCCATTATTTAGCACAATTACTAGAAATGTGTAAAAAAAAATCATGTCTAAGAATTATGGATAAAATAGAAGCCTAGTGTTTTTTCTGGTGTCCTGCTCCTTCAAGAAAAGATTCACTAGGGTTACTAATTTCCGAAATACAAATATAATACCTTAAACAATATACAAATAATGCCAAAATATTGAAATAAAGAAGGCACAGTCCTTCTCTGTGTGATTTCTAACCTGGCCATCCCCTGGAGTATTTGGTTCTGTTTGAGGGCAGATAGACTTAACTCGGGAAGCACAGCCAACAGGTTGTCCAGCAGACCGCACACGGCCAGCAAAAGGTGAGGGGTTACTATAGCGACAGGCTCGGATCTCCCCCCTGGGTGGGAGTCTTGGGTGAGGGCGGAGTCAGAGCTGTCCATGTCACTCTGACCTATATCATAATGAACGTATACTCAATCACTGAATCCTCAACCAAACATTTACAGGAAAATCCCCAGAATTTTTAGCAGTCGTACCCTGAGCAGTGAGTCTGTTGACTGCAGCATCTTGGATCGCAGTAACACTGGAAGTCGGAATTGGAGAAGGAGCCCGGCTAGAGCAACCTGATGGAATCTGAAATATAACACAATAGGCAAGATGAAAATGACAAGGAAGAAAGGGGTCAAAAATCCAGAGGTTAAAAAAGTGAAGGAAGTTTATTGTCTACATACTAAAGTCGAAAATCCATGTGTACTACTAACCAAAGTGCTGGATGTGGAGATAGATCCTGAGCCTTGAGTCTGGTTCAAAGGAGCCAGCTGTCCTCTCCAAAACCTCAAAGAATCATTTAGATCCGCCTCTACAGAAATAAACACCAATCCAACATTTACAATTCAAACTGCAATATTTACCAAATTAAAATTCCCTTGTTTAACTAATGCCTCTAACAGCTTAGCTAATACTTTCAATTCTGTTAAGACAACATCAAACAAGCGAATTGTAAATGCAAACACCGGCATCTAAAATATGTGGCACTGATAATGTGTGGAAGCATATGGAGGCCAGCGAGCCAGACGACCACTAATAGCAGGCAGCGCTCCGGGCGCGTGGACACCGTACCCTGGGTGACATTGGCTGGCGGGGGAGGGGAACCGAGGGTGAAGGCATGTCGGCCCGTGTAACAGCTCTTCACCATCTGGCCCACGCTCTCATAAAACTGGCAGTGGTACAACAGAGCCTGCAGGGCAGGAAGCCCGACCAGACACAGACCTGAATCCTCATCGTGCACACAGGGGCTCTGAGAGACAGAGGGGAGAGAGAAAGGAGAAAAAAGATCATACTTAAGAATCCAAATCATTAGAAATCAACATAGTCGAATATGTTATGTCTAAGGAGCTTTTACGCCCTGCTGTGTTATTGATGTTTAAAGCTGAAGGTTCAGTCCGTTCTTTTGTAAACATACCTGCCAGGCAGAGTCTTTGGCCTCTTCTGCATTAGCCGGCATTGGCATGACAAGGAGGTTTTGCAAAATAAACGCAGCCTGTGGAGAAGAGAAACATTAAAGTCAGCAATACTGCCATCTTGTAGCAAATAAATGGAAATGCATGCTGGGTGAAATCTCTGTGGAATTACGGAGTGCATGTGGAAGATTCTTTAAAAAGAGAGACATTTGACTGGCATTCATTGTGTCTAAAATGCCAGAGGAATAGTTATCATAGTAGATATGTGCCAGTATTAGTTCATATTTACAATTACATAGTAAAAAAATCTTAGTCAAAATGTGAGGGAAAGACAAGATATTATAAAAAGTATTGCAATATTATAATAGATTTCATGAAATATATGAATATATTTATTTATATTTAATCATATTTTAATTCATTTTAAAACATTAAAGGAGCAATGTGGAGATTTTAGCGGCATCTAGTGGTGAGGTTGCCAATTGCAACCAACGGCTCACTTCACCCCTCTCTTTCCAAGCACTACGGTGGCTGACACAGGACTACGATGTCATCACATTTTTGCTTCTTTGCAGAACAAGATAACATGTTAACGAAACGTTCCTTGTAGAGCAGTGTGTCCGTTAATACAAAATCTATGGCCCCCTGGATCCATCTTGGGGCCCCCAGTTTGAGAACCACTGCGTTTAGGGCAACTGTAGAAACCTGACTTTTGACAGAATGTAATCGTCGAATTGACGTGTAAATTGACCAAACAATGTCCATTCAGGGGCGGGTTATCTCCACAAGATTATGACTCCACAGTGGTCTCTGCGATCAACCAAAATCATAGTCAAAGTGAAAACTGTCTAAAGCCTGATGAAAATCTCTACCCCTCAGGAAGTGACTTCTGGACTCACCTCTCGCCGCACCATACTGCACTCCTGTCTGTCCAGCAGGATGTTGAGCACCGTGGCCCAGAGGCCTCCTGAGATGTTCTGGCAACTCGCTGACAGAGCCACACACCCTCTCTCCAGCGAACTCAGAGCCGCGCCCACAGCCAGGCTGGCACAGCGGACCTGAGCCCAGACAAATACACACACACATTCGCTCAGACACAACACGTGTGCTTGGCAGTGCTTACTGCCATGAGCTCTTTGGCACGCAGCGCTGGCACAGATTTGTGATCACCACGGCCCTTAATTTCAGTGCTCAGCATCTGCTACGCAAAAGGGAGGCCTGGACATGCACGGGTGCTTGGGAAAGCCATCCAAAAAAAGAGCCCATATGAGAAAACATTATAACATGTTTAACAGTATTACACTGTTATAAAACATATATGTCGCACATGCTATGAAAAAATTGATCTGTGCTAAAAATACATTTAATAGTGTAGCACGCGTGCGATATAGTTTGGCAGGTGAATGTTTAGATCCGCTTGTTTGTATGAAGTGCGTTTGTCGTTGTGCTTGTTCGTGTGTGAGGTTAACTTTTGTCGCGTGTGAGGTTAACTTATGTCGCACAACTATTTAGTTTTAGCAATTAAAACTTGTTTTCCGGCTGCATCGAGTCCATTATCTGATCGAGAGCCCTATGATCTGTGCGATGTGGGAAAACATGGAAGTAATCACGAAAGAAGAATTCTACTATTTGAATATGTCCTCCGTTTGTTCTGCGTGTCTGAGTGAATGAGTTCACACTGTAACATGTTACAAGCGTGACACTCGTGGATTTGTTTGTATCTTACTATACGAGGACATGAACTTAATCCACAGAGTTTATTTTACGAGCATTTCACTGTTTGTGTGAAGCTACTGTCAAACACACTGAAGCTCAAGCGTCTTCGCGACGCCAAAATAAAAGTCAGCTGGATTTGAACCAGATGATAAAATTATTAACTTGTAGTAAATGTATAAACTGAAGTAAACACTATAGCATACTTTAGTATATTTGTACCTTACTACAGTAAATATTATAGTACACAAGAATTTGACTGCAGTTTACTGTAGTAAATACTATAGTATTTACTACTGTATAGTAAAGCATTGAAAATAAAAACTCAGAAAAAAATTATTTGGGAAAACCTAAAACTGACATGGCCCTAATTTATCCATTTATATAACGTTGTATAATGTCCTTTTTCAGTTACCTATGTATCATATAAGTAATGACCGTCACTTTTATTAAAAGATGATAACAGATGTATACTTGTGCTTCAACTGTTTGGCCTGTGCTACAAAACTTTAAACTTCTGTAGCACCGGTGCTATGTGCAAAAAAATGAACGTACAGCCCTGTACATTTTCAAGAAAAATCTATATTTCAAGGACATTTTCATATGCGAATCATTTCTGTCTAGCATGATTTAAGTAAACAATCACTTTATCAACAGTTATAGTCTCCAAGTTTCTTTCTTCAGAACAAAACACAACTCTTTTTTTGTAAACACAAATTACAAATTTACAAAACTACTTTAAAGGTTCGCAAAATCATCCTTTTGCAATTGTTGCACTGAATTGACCAAATAAATGAAACCCATTATCAAATGTCTATGGCTTACCTCAGGGTCACGGTCCACCCACAGGGGAATTAACCAGGCCAGACCGAGCTGGGCAGCACCCTGTTCATCAGAACTCTGCTCACGCCCCAGAGACCACAAAGATACCCAGTCCTTCAAAATAGACACAAACGTCCTATTTCTGAGTGTAAAACATTCATTTAAGCATGTTTAGTATATTTATTTGATAGTACCAAAGTAATTTTATCTATCCATGATAACATATGTTTCACCCTGGCTAATTAACATGTTAGCACCCTCTTGTGTTAGTTCCAAGGTGCTGTTTTTAAATTATGAGAGACATTATTGAGGATGCATTATGCACAAGTACTTCTTTTTGTCAACATTACAGTATATTGTAAATCGTCTATCCCGCTTTCTAGATTATCCCCACAGCCCATAGAATCCATATTAACAATCCCGATTTATTTCAAGAATGCACACGAAAATGGCAATTCTGACCTCATTTTTACTTTCTTTCATCATCTCATGTGACAGGTGAAGCAGGCAGATAACTGCATTCTTTGTCACACCTTTACCCATAAAGGACATCGAGTTTCCTCCCAAATCTATGTAGAATGAGGAAATGACCTGTGCAAAGCAGTTAAATTAACATCTTAATAAGCTGTCAGGACAGAGTGAAACCAGTTTCACAACATTGTCTAAAAGATAAATAGGGGTCATTTGTGTTTCAATTACATTTGTTGCTTTTGACTTAAACAACTTGTAGTCGATGGAGATTTAAGAAAAACAGAAATATCCATGTGTTCTTGTTTTTGTCAACAGGATACCTTTCAGCATTACTAAAGTCAAATGATGTGTTATTACGAAGTTTAATGAATGTTATACATGCATATGGATGCTCAAATAACTAAATCTTAAAGGGATAGTTCACTCTAAAAATGACAATTCTGTCATGATTTATTAAGTTGTTCCAAACCTGTATACATTTCTTTGGTCTGTTGAACACAAAGATATTGGAAAGAATGCTAACAACTGAGATTTCTGGGGCATCATTGACTACAATAGTAGGAAAATAATTGTATACAGTATTTTCTTTATTCTGTTGAACACAAAAAAAATTGGAAAGCAAACAGTCCTCTGCTATGGTAGTCAATGATACCCCGGAAATGTCGGTTGCTAACATTCTTTCAAATATCATTATTTGTGTTCAACCAAACAAAGAAATTGATACAGGTTTGGAACAACCAGGGAGTGAATAATTCATGACAGAATTTTAATTTTAGTGTGAACTGTCCCTTTAAGACTCCTTATTTTGTATGTTTAGTTAAGCAGCATATCCGTGTCTGAGGTACATGAAGCACAGTACACTTAACATACTTCCAAGAGACCACTGAGGTACTTGAGGCAGAGCGTGTGTGGATCCATGTTGGGTGTGTGTGTGCTCCAGCCAGGCAGTGCCGTCACATGTGCCATAGTCCGGAGCGTGCGCTCCAGAGAGGGCAGGCCGTAGAAGCGTGGAGCGTCGGATAAACGCAGACACTGCAGAAGGCGCAGAGACAGCTCGGAGACGAACAGTCCGGACAGAACCTCACACATTCTTAGAGAAGTGAACAGGAGAGCGAAATAAATAGATACTAAAAAGGGGATTTAACACCGTTTCATGCATTCTGACTTTACAATGTTAAACGTGCTGGCTTCTCATGCTTAACATGGTCAACTTGTTAAAAAACGAGTTGGACATATGACATAGTATTTCTGTGCTTGATACACTCCCCCAGCACTCCAACTTGTTTCGGAAAGTTTTTAAAAGTCTGGATCCCTGTTTCGTGGCAGGGATCCTATTCCTTTTATTGGGCAATTCTCCCGGAAAAGCTCGGCAAGGCGAAAGACAAAGTTACTTCGGCAAAGTAAGACCCGCCTACCATCAAGATTGGCTGCGCTGCGTCGAGATTGGCTGCGCTGTGGGCCTGCAGCTGCAGCTCATTACACTTCCCATAGTGAGAGAAGTCAGTCGTTTTTTTGTTCACGGCATTTCAGTGATGGACG
Organism: Triplophysa siluroides; assembly: GCA_006030095.1. Classification (NCBI taxonomy): domain Eukaryota; kingdom Metazoa; phylum Chordata; class Actinopteri; order Cypriniformes; family Nemacheilidae; genus Triplophysa; species Triplophysa siluroides. The sequence continues at coordinate 3,157,391 of VCII01000935.1, read as the reverse complement.
TTAAATAAACGGTGGATATAACGCTGGATTTGGAGATGGTTTGAAACTGATAAATGGTTCGGCCCCAGTGCTAAAAGATGTCGGTCATGAACCGCATGCGACACTAAGTCATATGTCTTTGTTGGCAATCGGCGCGTAACGTTAGGTGCATAATGTAAAATTCACGAAGGGATTAATGCGATGATGTAATGTTATTGTGTGCTCGTGCTCTAGTTCCATCCCTCGTGCCTGCCTCCGGCTGCATGTGTTTTCCGGAAATAATCGTACAGCTGTATCTCTCTTATATAAATGTGATCAAACTAAATACTCTTCGAAGATACAACGTATGCAATACTACTGTATAGGTACTCAAGATTAATATGAGATTGGCAGAAACTGCGTGTGTAACCCCATTTTTAGAAAAATGTTTGTGGTGCAAAACAAGCCAAGATGTTCTTATATATATATATATATATATATATATATATATACACCTCTTTCATAATAAGCTTCTTGTCCTGTTTGGGATTCAATGGGTTCTTTTAATCTCTGTTTATGTTTTTTTATGTTCCCCTCAATCTCACATTGAAAATCTCTATCCATCTAACATGAGCACTGTACACGAGTCGGCCACGCCTACTTATTTACATACTGTGGTTTACACAGAATAGAAAAATCTGAAGTAGTTGACACTTTATTCTGTCACAGCGGTGTGTGCAATCATACAGCCTAACCCTTTTTAAAACCAAGAACATTGAGCAAAAGCATAACGCAGACACTGAACAAACTACAATTACTAAACAATCTTCTTCATCTTCAGACTACTTTTATACTGTATAACTCCACAGGATACTAAAATATCTAAACATTACATACAACTGCAAAGAAACGTGCATGCTGTGTTTATTCTTTTAATATTCTGCTTGTTACGAAAAAATCCAGAGCTAAATTACCCATAACGTCAGAAAGACCATAAGCACCTGCCAGAACGATAGCTTTTATTTTAGTTGGCAGCTTATAAAATGAAAACGTATGCAGGGAAATGTCTCGGTAAATCAGATTTGCATTACACAGCGGGAGCTCTAGATTAACAGATCCTCAAGGATTTTGCGGGAGTTATTCCATAAATAACTAAATTAAATCAAAGGCATCATTCGATTTGTATTTTACCCCTGATGGCAGGTAGAGGTACAAGTCTCCCTGTGAGGATAGTAAAAAGCGTTATGCATATAAAGGATGAGAGAGAATAGAGAGAGTATTTCTGGAATAACAAATGTGCCGTGTCTGCCTAAATGGTCTCAGCGAGTTTGTTTTGAGGAGCAAACAGATGTTGTTGAGTGTTTTCACACCCTCATTAACCACAGGTGCACAATGAACTCAATAGCAGCTACAGCTCTTGAATACATGTTGGTTTGAAGTCATTAAAAAGCACAGCGGTCTCAAAACCTATCATCAAAGCGTCAGTTCATGCCTTTAATCGAAAAAAAAAGCTTGACGGAACCACGGTGTAGTGGTTAACACCTACTCCAGAAACGAGCCTTGGTGCTCATGCAGATGCCACAAGTTCGAATCCTCACTTTCTCCCATAATATCCATAAATGGAACTTAACATCACACCAAATGTTATTTTTCCCAGGATGTTTGGGCTTCGATTCGATAATCTTCCATAAACAAGACACAAAGCCAAAGCAGTACTCATGTGGCACACTGTTTGGGGGTTCTAAAGATAGAGCTGGCTGATGCCCGAGTCAAAATAAGAGTGAGTCATTAAGTGTGATTCTGTCGCTAAATAAGTCAGTGAGTCACTCCATGTGCCGAGTTTGTGACTCACTGTCCTGTGTGTGTGTTTTACCTGTCAGAAGTGTGTGTCAGTAGTAGAAGCAGAGTGTTGAAAAGCCCTGTCAGTTCTCTTTGTAGCCGGTGACTGAGGTGGGCATGGAGCTCATCTGCCTCCCCCTGCAACTGGGTCTGTGTGTTTGCCTGCTCACCGCTCAGCAACAGGTTCAGTAGGGTGTGTGACTCCTACGCACAAACACACGCGGGTTACTTAACAATCTGAACTGTAACTTACGACCGTCCGGTGCCTCTGGACATGCTTGAGTACCACCGGATTCATCTGCCACAGATAAATATGAATAAAAATAGCAGCTTCATTAGAAATTCATCCACCTTCATTCAACAGCAGCAATACAAATCCTGCAGAGAATTTATCTACAAAGCCACCCAGATGAATAAACATCATTTGTACATTTTTAAGGAAATGTAGCTGGCATCCCGGCCATATCAAACTTGCTAACATGTTTTGGAAGTTACGGATGCCTGTTGCTAGGGTGATCTGGTTGGTTGCTAGGACATCAAGAGATAGTGTCTAGAGTGATTTGGTCGGTTGCTAGGACACAACAGACATCTGCTAGGGTCTCCTGGTTGGTTGTTAGGACATCAAGAGACAGTTGCTACAGTGTTCTGGTTGGTCGCTAGAACAACATTTACACATTAATGCATTTGGCAGACGCTTTTATTCAAAATGACTTACATTGCATTGTATTAGACATTTTTTTCTGACTATGTCCAATCCACTGGGATCGAACCCATGCCCTTGGCATTGCTAGTGCCATGTTCTAACCACTGAGCCACAGGAAAGCTCTAGATGCTAAGGGTGTCCTAAGTGGGTCCTAGGACACCAAATGCCAGTGTATGGGGTGTTCTGGATTGTTGCTAGGACACAGAGACAGTTGCTAGGGTGTTCCAGTTGGTTGCTAGGATATCAAGAGACAGTTGCTAGGGTTTTCTTGTTGGCTGTTAGGACACCAAGTGCCAGTTGCTGGGGTGTTTTGGTTAGTTACCAATTGCCAATTACCAGGAGGTTCTGGTAGGTTGCTAGTGCATCAAGATTTATCAACGGTTGCTATGGTATCCTGTTTAGTTGCTAAGACATAATAAGACAGGTGCTAGGGTGTTCTGGTTGGTTGGTAGAACACCAAGTGCCAGTTGCTATCGTGTTCTGGTTGGTTTCAAGGACAACAAGAGACAGTTTTTAGAGCACCTAGTGCCAGTTGCTAAGGTATTCTGAGTGGTTGCGAGAGCTTGCTGCTTTCGTCCCAAGTTAATAAAGCCCAGCCCCCAGTCTCTGTAATACTGTGTGGGGCTTGAGGTTTAGACTGAAGTCTGATTATTTAAAAAAAGAACAGTGCTATCCACATCAATATGCCATGCAAACAGAGCTATCATTCATAACCATAGCAAGACAAGTCACACACTGATAATATGGAGGGAGGAATATTTGTCTGAGCAAGCACTACTAAACAGAATAAATTTACTATTGTCACTATGTGCTCCATTTAGACAGCACAAATGTTTAAGGAGCACTCCAGCGACTGTGGATTTGCTCTGCATTTCACCACCTACCCCACCAGGCGTTTCATCAAATCCAGATTTCTGTGTTGAGCGTCAGGGCAGGTTTGTATGTATACATACAAATTAATGCGAGGCAGGACAGGAAAAGGCTGATTCTAGCTAAAAAACAAAAACAGCCTCTGTCTAAGAAATAACTATGGTTGACGAACGGCTCTCGGTTACTGGCAGTAATACGTTATTAATGTATTTCTATCGCTCTGCCGGTGATTTATTTCAGCCTCTCCTAATAAATACACCACACTGTGCTCATTTGAAGGTGTGTGGTGGGGGGAAACTAATTTTATTAAAGGTGGATGAGCCTCTCTATTGTCTTACAAGGCCTGTTAAGTCATCTCAGACAAACACAAGCACTCATCCATAACAGATTTAAAACAGTAACTGTTTCTTCAACAATACCTGGTTTAGGAGCAGTTCTAATAGCCATTTCAGGTCCGGGTGGTCTGATTCAGACTGATTTTGCTTGAAAAATGTGTTGAGGAATGACACAATATCCACCAATAGTCTTTCATCTTGACTGCAGGCTGGACGCACCATGAAAAATCTGTCCGATGAACAAAGATAGAAAAAACCTGTTTATGTCAATGTTGTTTGAAAAATGCAATATTGTCTTACCACAGGAACCCATTTTGACTACAGCGTAGTAATCTCAGAATAAATCTCATATTAATACTTCTAAATGTATGTACGAAAATTTGCATTTTAACTGTAAAGGTTTTTTTTTTGGTGGCAAGTGAAAATATCCCACAAAAGCTGTTGACTAAGCCTATTTTGTACTGAACTGAAGCACTCCTTACTGGAACAAGAAGCTGTAGGTTTCTCCTTTAGCGACAGTGTCATATCTAACATCTATTTCGCTAAAGATAAAGTGTTGTTCCGCTTTGTGTCTGGAATCTGTCAGTTCATTCATTCTTCAGGGTTGTGATATGCAAGCGCACTCCATCAAACTCATGCAAAGTCATGCCCGGTGATCACAACTCACAAATCTGAGGTACAGACCAAACGCATCAATAGATCAAACACAGAGGACGACGGTGCGTGCACCTTCTAACAGCTGCGTGCCAGCTGAGGGTTTGCAGGATGCTCTTGCTGCTCTCTGCTGTGGACTTGACAGCCAGTCGATCAGTCAGAAGGTAAAGGTGCATCCTGGTCATAGCGGAGGTAACTGCGCTGTGTGAACTGGCGTCCTGGACCGCCTGAACGCAGTCTTGCAAACCAGACCTGATGTTGCTTATACGTAAAACCACGGCCTGAGATTCCGACAAGACCAGATCGCCGTGAAACCTTGAGAATGAGACATCATGAGAAAATGGGGTTTACCTGTCAAAGACCTCACCAACCCAAAAATACACATTAGTGTATCCAACTTACTCAGGCACATCACTCCTAAAGCCCCTTAGGTGCTCCAAGAGCCCATCTATCCCAGCATGCCATGCTCTGTTCCAGGTGATCTGCATCGCCTCCCATGCAGGCTTCAGACTTAGCAGGTCTGAGTAGATAGGGAGAACTGAACAGTAGGGACTCACCGCATGGTGTGAGGGAGCTTGATATGGCAGATTATACCTGTTTGAACAGCATGGGTGAGAGAATGTAATAAGAGTCAATTTATAGGCAAATGAAACAGTTTCTTTTAATGCACAGCTAGATTTTATTAGATGCGCTTTACCTTCGTATGACAGAGGCGGGCAGTGAGAAGGGAGACAAGGCTGTATCTGAGCCTGCTTTATCAGTCCTGATTGAGGAACAACGATTATTAAATGTAACATGAGCCAAAGCATTCATTTTTTATTAAAAGTCTGCCATCACTATAATTGTCTGCTGGATATGCCAATGTTTAAAGGGACAGTTCACCTAAAAATGACAATACTTACTTATTCACCCTCATGTCGTTCAAAACCGGATTCATTTTCTACTGCTTAACACAAAAGAAGATCTTTTTTGTGATAAATTATCTTTTGTTCCACATAGAAAAGAAAGCTATACAGGTTTTGAATGACATAAAGGGGAATAAATAGTGAACTGTTTTTATTTGGGGGGATGAATTGTTTTTTTAAGGCTCACATATGTTACATTTGGACCAATGGCTTGTATGATGTACAATCTTAGAACATCAGAACATAATAAACAAAAACATACCAAACATCCATTCGTGCGATTTCATCAAACAGCAGAATAGACATCAACGCAGCAACCTCACTCACATCACCTTTATTTTCCTTTATTAGTAGAGAAGCTTGAAAAAAAAGATTAAGAATAAAGTATGAATTCCATATTTGTGACACTGGACAACAAAAGCAGTCTTATGGGTCGATTTTTACATAATCTGAAAGCTGAATAAATAAGATTTCTATTGACGTATGAGTGGTTAGAATAGGACAATATCTGGCTGAGATACAACCGTTTAAAACTCAGGAATCCGAGAGTGCAAAAAAATCTAAATATTGAGAAAATTGCCTTTGAAGATGTTAATCAGGGGCACTGTGGCAGGCCATCCACTCACAAAAATAGTTTTTATATATTTAAGGTAGGAAATTTACAAAATATCTTCATGGAACATTATCTTTACTTAATATCCTAATGATTTTTGGCATAATTTTGACCTGTACAATGTATTTTTGTCTTTTATTTAAAATGTTTCCGTGCTACTTAAGACTGGTTTTGTGATCCAGGGTCACATTTATGACAACAAATTCATGGAAAACACATATGAAAGCTGAAGAGTGTAATTTCGGTCTCTGTATATTAACAATGGACAGCATAAAGCATTTTACCTTCATAAAAATGTACACACCATTGCTTTAAAGGAACACAAATTCCTTTACTATTTCATCATTTATTCACCCTGATGTCATTCAAAAACTCTTTCTTCTGTGGAACACAAAAGAAGATGTTTTGAGAAATGTCTCGGTGGTTCCGGGTCCATATAATAGAAGTCAACGGGGCCAATGTTGTTTGGTTACCAACATTGTTGAAAAAATTTGTGTTTTGCAAAAGAAAAAAAGTCTAACTGCTTTAAAATGACACAAGGGTGAGTAAATGATAAAAAAATTATATATTTTGTCCAAACTGTCCCTTTAAGAATTACATTCTGGTTCAAGTAGGAACAAAACATAAAAAACAAAGCTATAAGGGGCAAACCAACAAAGCTCATTTATTACACATAATGAAGTAAAACAAACCAAAACAATTTTCAGTTTAACAAAAAAATTATGTTAGCACACTCCAGATGACTGTAAACCTCCAAACATTCACAGCATGTAAGGGAGCTCTTAGCTGGAAACGCTTGTAAATGTCTGGAAGATTGAAGGAACAGGTTGAAAATGTATATTTGCCATTTGTGCATAATTTGTGCTAGATAACTTAAAGGGTTGTTTATGATCTTGCCCATTTAAAGTTAAAAAGCAGTAACTACTATAAACTTTATAATGACAGCAAGCTGAAAGAATTACAGTCAGATAGTCAGATGTGTCTTATTGGTGGTTTTCAAACCACTGCGGATTGTACCTCTGAGCAAAGTGATGAGAAGAGATGTCTGCTGAGCCAGACTGTGACGCAGTGAGGGGTCTTCAAACACCAGCTTCCTCAACATGCACACGCTGGGCTCCAACAAGCAATCCATGCTCTGCATAATGATACAAAGTCTGAATGGTACACCTTCTACTGTCAAAATATCCTAGCAGATTAGATTTAGCAAGAGATGAGAAGCTCCAGGCCTTTCAGAAGCATGCAATGGAATATGCTGAAATAATAATTTGGAGTTTTGTTAATTGTTTTGAAGAACTTTGACACAATGTCGTGCCTGGGGAAACCATATTTCTGTGACACCACTAGGTTGTTTAGAGGTGGCATGCCACAGTTACCACACTGTAGTCAAAACAAGCCATCACAATTGAGTCTAGAGGTGTTTACCCCGTCAACACAATCACAACGGTAGCCATAACATTCAGAGTGAAACTACTGTGCCGCAAAAAGATCGACAGCCTCAAGGCTAAGAAGTCCTAACAAACAGCCAAACAACATCATAATTGACAGCAACAGCTAACAGGCGTAGCGAATGGAGGCGACGCATCAGATACTGCTCGTGGTGTAAGTGCCATGACATTTGTGCCTAATTCTCCCTAATTAACCATATTAGCAGGGCAGAGTTCTGAACAAAGCTTTTAGCTTGGGGCATACAGATCATACAAGAGAAGAAAATTAGGACTGACTTATTCTTGACTGACACCAGTATATAGCAGCATATGTGGGCTTCATTGTCCCCCTAAATGTTTGTTGGTTGACGTGAGGCAGTTCATTCATGAAAAAGTCGAACAAAGAATAAATGTTGGTTCGTAAACCGGACACGGGTGGGCTGTGGACATTGTTGTGTTTGACAATGGAGGGTGGCTCCGGTATAGTTGAAAGAGGTATTAAGCCTTGTGTCTGAAGTAAACGGGCCTAAGGCCGTTTCAGAGAAAAACAGCATAGCACGTTTACGGATCTGGGGGAAAAAAATACGGCAGGGGAGGGCGGGGCAATGTAGGAGAGGATTACAGAATGTGAAAATGGTTGGAATGGGAAAAGACCGAGAGAGAGAAGAGAGGAAGAACAGAGAAGAAAGAAAAGAAAGCAAGGGGGAGTTCTGTAATTGGATGGACATGTGTTGGGTGTTGGATGGCTTGAATAGATGAATGCATGGGATTGATGTGATGGGGCGCGGGCGGACAGAATGCAAATTAAATACGATGGAGGTGGAATGCATAGCATAAAGGTCGAACTACGCGTTCGTAACAATGACAAAAACGAGAAACACACCAAAGACGCAAGCACTAACGACAGGAACGGACGACGTGAAAGAAAGACGAGAACTGAGGACCCCACCGTAGAACGACAGAGATAGTGCAACCGAGTGAAACGCAACAAGACGACCGCACCAGAAAGTCGGGCCGACGCCCGAAGCCGACGACCGCGCGACATCACTTCCACTACACTCACAACAAAGCGACCGAAAGAAAAGGTTCGAGCGATGAGTTTGAGTGTTCATAGCTCCACATATCGGTAGCCAGGAGGTGGCGCAACCAGTGTGACCTCATTTTGTGGAATCCCCAGCTCGTGGTCCTTTCGGCGTGCCCGACCCGTCCCGAGGAAACCCGGGCAACCGGGGCGGAGGGGGCCCTCGTCGGTGCCTGATCCATCTTCTCTCCTGTCTCTACAGTCAACTGGTAGCTAAAAAAAAGTCAATAAATGTCCCAAAAAAAATTAAGAAAGGAAAGAAGAGAAGAGAGAGAGAGAAAGAAAGAAATGAAAGGGGTTGGATGTGGGGGGGGGGGGGTGTGGTATGGAGTGGAGCTTTGGGTGGGGGGGTGATGAGTTTGATGGCATGAATAGAATGAGATGGGATTGATCATGGCATGGGAGTAGGATAGGATTCATTGGTTTATGGGAAAAAGCCCATGGGAAGGGGTAAAAGGGGGAGGGGTGGAAGATAAATGCATGAATCCGGGGAATGAAATGGGGAGGGGGGGTCAGTGGTTTGAATGATGAAATACCTTGCAAAACAAACAAGGGCAGCTGTGCTCAGGGCTGGCGGCGATGCGTGGCCGGTAAAACTACAAGATTGCCAGCAGTCTCTGATGTGAGAATATTGTACAACTTATTTACAGACTCCACCTGCTCCGAGAGAACACAGTCCATACAGAGAGAGAGAGAAAGAACAGTATATCACATAAACTAACTGCACAGGGGGAAACACATCCAGACATCATTATAGATACACATAAAATAATGTTGCCCACTAGATGCTGAGATGGGGGTTAGGGCAAGTTGAAGGAAGGAAAACAAAAAAGCGAGGGAAAAAGTATTTGGAAAACAAACTTATTCGCATTTAACTTACTGAAGCGCCATCAATCATATCCTTGGGAATTGTTAAATAAGATTTAAAGACGCGATTCAACCGAGTGATTACACGCGGGGGAAGGATTCGACAGATGTCATCTTGCAACAGTGCAGGGGGTCTTTTGTTAGGTTTGTGCCAACTCAAACGGAACAGTGTTAGTAATCGGCCAGTGATGTTTGGGCAAGGCAGTCGTTTTTTCACCTTCACATAGAACGTCCTATGTCTGGGGCGGGGAGGGGTTGGCAGCTGGTGAACGTCAAACAGATTTGTAGTGTGTGACATGGGGGTAGATGTCCGGTAAAGAGGACAGTGTGGAGGGAACTGTCGCAGTGCCTGGATGCTGGGGTTGGTCCCAGTAAACCGCTTCAGTGCTAATATCAAGTACGGAGCATATGGCCCCCCGGCCGAACTGCGGTTTTTCCCACCCTGAAAGTCCCAAACAAAAACAACAGGTGCATTTAACAAACAGCCAACAGAAAGACAAACTTCCGTTGCTTGGCACTTAACTCACTGTTATGGCGGGTGGTGGAAGGGCGAAAAGCCGAAGGGGGGGCGGGGCGCCTTAGCACTGGGGCAGGTGCGATGAAGAAGTCAGCGCCGGGGTCATCTGATCCTTTTATCGAGCAGATTCTTCACTTATCATACAGGAACGCAGTGGTTGGGCCCAGACGGTGGTCGTGTGGGACCCAAGGGGCCAATATAAACTCTAATAAGTACAAATGCATCAGGATTTAACTGCGGCCAGGGGGGGGGTGGGGGGGCATACAAAGATCACAAACGTATCCGTCGCAGGGGGGCTGAGGGGGCAATGATAAACAAACACCCACTTTGTGTGTTTATTGACGGGAACAACCACTTACAGGAGGCCGTCCTCGTTGAAAAACCATTAATCAATGTGACGACCTTAGGGGGACAAGATTATGAATATGGTCAACGACGGACAGACATCTAAACCCACAAAGCAGGCCACCTGGACAGGGGGGGGAGGAGCCGATGAGGTTGTTTAAAAATAAAAACGGTTATCTTCAAGTATGTTCGACAAGCACAAATATCCATGTTTAAAAATGTACGAAAGCGGGTGGTACAGGTGGATATAGGTACTAGGTCCTGTGCTCGGGCGTGGCGGGTTGGCCTAGAACGACGGTGGTGGTGGGTAAATATTAGGCAAAATAGAAAATAAGTTCTTCGCAGCCGTGATTAGGGGTTTAGGTTGTGTAATATGTGCCTCTATGGTGTGGTGTGGAGGGACAGAAACGTGGGGAAAAAAGGGGGGAGAAAAGAAAGTGAAGTGCGCGTACCTGTAATAGGGAACGGAATGGGAGCCGGAAATAAGTGCCAAGGCATTCAATCGTGCTCCGGCAACGGTTGCGTCTGTCAATCATCGGAAATCCAACCTTAGGGGGGGGGGGGGGGTGTCAGCAGGGAAGGTAGATGGAGATGAGTTCCCCGGTTAGGGCAGGGCGGGCATGCTTCACCTTTTGTATCACACTAAACTAAGTAAGTGGTTAGGGATAGAAGCGTCTAGTTATATTGTTCGGTGTATGGACAGTCTAACGGTAACAGTTCCGGAGGATGGGCGGGCGGGGTCTGGAAGATGTATCGACCGAACCAACATCGGTTCACCCTAGTGCAATTCCAATGTCCCAAAGACATTATCGGAAGTTGGCATGACCCCAGTGAAAATCTGACATGGGTAACCATCCGGAGGCACACTTACATTTATTTTATAATTAAGCAGAGATCGCGTGTATGGGTAACGAAGTGGTGGATGTCAGTGGTGCGGTTATAGTGGTTCATGAACCTGGACCGAAGGAGGAGCTGATAATCACCGTGGGGGCGTCTATGAGGGCTGTGTGTCTAGTGAAGGCCAAACACCTGATCTTTCATATAGGGGGGGGGGGGGACGCGGGTGTGAAGCAAAGTTTTGCGAGTTGCAGGATGGATGAGGCGGATTGTGGGCCGAACGGGGGTGGTTTTTGAAGCTCCCCAAAACTTCCAATGTGGGGATGGTGAGGAGAGGCCGATGTGGTTCGTAGCTTTGTGTTCAGGGTACAAAGATTAGAAAAAACACATTGGGGGTCATTCGAATCATTGTGAGGTATGGTACGTAGAATTGGGCAAGGAAGCTGTGAAGGCGATGGGTTAATTTAGGTTGGTACACATAGGCACCGTACAGCCCCCCATTACCAAAGAGTAACGGGGGGGGGCGTTATCTCTGACCATTAAAATGACTGTAATTGAGCAGAATATTATACTTCTTGGGAGCATAAACCAGGGCTGCCGGATACGGATGTAAAACCTGCTAATCATCAATCGTGTTTTAGGTGCTGGATATCGGTGTTCGAGTTTTCGGTTTTAAAAAGGATTTCTTGATACTTGTCTATTTGTGTCGGTGATTCTCAAAATAGTCCCGGCAGCGGGTGGCCATTTCCTCCACAGTAACAAGCAGATGGTACCGTTTAAAACCGTCGATTGAAAGAGTAGGTTGTCCGCCTTCACTGGGGGCATAGGATGAAGACAAAGCTTTCAGAAATAACGTCTGACTATTGCCGACTGGGGCAAGCAGTGGGCGCGGGGCGTTTTGTGCAGGGAACTTCCACCTTACGGAGGATACAAACGATTGTTACATATTGGTTTAGACTCATTGCGGACTACCGGGGAAGGGTCTACAGGCAGCGCTGAGGCCAAAAGCAGATTTCAATGGGGCGGGTTCCATATTGTGTGAGATGTGGGTAATCACAGGTGGGTAGTGAGCAAATCTGGACGGCAATTCCGTGTCACGCAATCGCGGTAAGTGCTGATGGTTATGGAAAGCATTCGTGTTTGCTTGGTCCAGGCGAGATCCAAATAGTTCCGTGAGGCCAATGTTTATCCTCCCTGTAATACGCATTTTTCGTATATAGATGGGTGTTTCGGTAGTAAGTAAAGTTGATTTGAAAAATAAATAGGTCAGTTTATTTACGCTAGTCTGAAAGATGTGGCATTGTTCTAGAAGACGTAGGGGGGGGTCTTTAATTTTGTGTGGAAAACAAAAGTAAGTAGGTCAAGAACGTGCAGTAGAGGGGTTCGATTTGTGTAACTTAACTGGGACTACACACGAAAACCTTTCCACAGGCGATTTAATGATTAATCTTAAACCGAAAGTGTACATTGGTTAAAACATGGTTACTAAAATCATAAACGAAGAAGACTACCGGTTAATTAACTAACCAAGGTCAAAGGTAGGTCCGATATATCGGAGAACGGGCGGTTAAAGATGTTGGTACAAAATTATTGTTCTCATGATGTATGGTTGTGGTATGGTTATACGAAATTCATTAAAGGGAAGTTTTACGAGCCAAAAATACAAAATGTCTGGTCAATCATTGTACGAGCTCACGGCCAGTTGAGGTTGTTCCCGAACCGGGGTGGTGTACGTTGTCTTGTGTGCTGATGAAACAGAGAAGGATATTAATAGGAAGAGAATGCTATGTACAACAACAGCTGGTCCTCGGACACTAATGACCTACCATAGGTTGGAAATATGACAGATGGGTAGTCAAACGGAAGAGGTGCCCCGTGAGGGGGTGTTGACATTTCACAAATTCTTCAAAATAGAATTTTCTTATTGGTGTGTGAACGAACAAGAAAAGGTGTAATTAAAGGGCAACTTTTGTCTAGTCATGCCCTACATATGGGGTGAAGCTCAATGGCAAGTGGGGCGCAGAACGTTTGGTGTACAATGCGATATCTGTCCAATATATTTTTCTGGTGATGCATCAAAACGAAAGCTAGATTTAGGTGCAGATGATGGAACAACTTTGAGGATGAAGTTAGCGTAGAGAACAAAAATTATTCATTTTGTTTAGTGTAGGCATGTTGTAACAAAATAGTTTAATTTTGTTAAACGCAATCGGAAATTATGTCGAAGAATCTCCTTTTGCTGAAAATAGCCAACGTAAAATGGATCAAAATTAAAATCACCACAGGGGGTGACTCGTTTCGCAACAATTCCAACGTTTTTGAAACTGTCCCAGTGCAGGCAGAGAATGTTATTTTACTTACGTAGTGACAGACTGTGTCAGTCATCTATGAGACTTTTTCTTTTATATGACAAGAACTAGTTTTAAGGAAAGGACAGAACTCTTTATAAAAAATATTTGGGCTGCCTAAACCTAAACAAAGCTGGGATGGGAAATGCATCCTGTGGTTAAAAGAATGATGACACGTTATTGGGGTTTAAATTTGGAAACTTTGTAGTTGAATATGGATTGTGTCCAATCAAACTATATATGGGGGTCGAATTGAGTACCGGACCCATCTCAGGCTTGTCTTAAATGTCCTTTAAGGGAAAAGGGGTAGCAGGGGGCCTCCATACACTAAGACAACGCGAGATGAAACGAAGGACCCATGTCCTATAAAGGTGTTGTACTCTTCTTCCAAGACATGGGCCTGTCTCCTAAGGTACGCCACGGCGGACTCATGGATGAATAGGGGGTGTACGCCAACACTGAAAGAGTGTATCCAGACACAGGGTGAGAAATATGGGCAGCCGGACATGTACTTTCAGGTGAGGTTCACAGCACCATCCGCATGGGGTGGTTGTAAAGAGCGAAAATACAGAAATGTAAAGAGTTAACGGAAGTTTCAGCAGGACTTAAATATAAACCCACTAATAGGAATAAACAAACACTAATCGTGTTTGCCCATAATGTATCATCTGTCCCTGTTAGGTCTTTCCGCGATACTGGAACTTGACCCTTTCCAACAGGCGTCTTCATGGGGTTTTTGTCATTTCACACTCTTCAGTTTGTGTTTAATAATGAACCGGTGTGAAGTGACACTGCCATATGGGGGTCCAGTGGTGGCAGCTACGGCGGGCGACCAGTGGCGTTTATTAAATTTGGTCTAGAGAATGGTGATACGGGGCCATATTCCGTCTCACCTTCTCCACAGGTCCAAGGTTTGGCAGGAGACAGGGATGTAAATAATTGCAGTAAGCCAATTAAGGCGCATTCTGGCCAGTGGGTTGTGATGAGAGGGAGGAATTCGGGCTGTGTTTCAGGATGAGGTCCTCCGGCATGATGGGTGGGGTCTAGCACTACATCTCCCAACATCTCTATACATGCTTTTTAGTTTCTCCTACCAGGTGCTGGTTACATGAACACAAAAGACGAGAGTGTTGGGGCCTACAGTACAAGGGATGGGCGACATCTCCATTTTAGGGGGCAGTCAGAGTCCTGCGCATTTAAATAAAGTTTGTATGGAATTATCAGATTTCTTGGTTTGTAGATAAATTGGCGCCGTTACAGGCATCAAAATAAGTGGGGGGGCGAGAGTCATCGTCCATTGACCTAGGCATAATAGTGGGTGGGTCGTGCGGGGAATGGGTAAAGTGGGCACAATATTATGCAATATAAACGTGGTTTATATGTGGGGGGGGGGGGACATTGTGTAAGGTACGTTTAGACAAGGCATTTAACAATGAGAGCTACTTGGAAAACCTAAAGGCAATCTTTGTATGGGGATGTAGGACGTATGGATTGGGTTTTAGATATAACACTCTGCACCATATATAACGCTATTTTTGTATTATAAGTAGCACTTTACAGTTAATGCAATACTTAATATGAACTAACACATACTAATACTAACCATAATAAATGTATTGGTCAATGTAAAACATTGACAGGTTAAAGCATGTTAATGCGCTTATTATTATGAGCTTAAATTACCTATTAACATTTGTATTTGTACTTAAACATTTAAGTTCAAGTGTGTAGATTTTATATCAATAGTGTCAAACACAAACTACTAAAAAAATATTGGTTTTCTAAAAACGCAGCTTGGCTGCTATTGGTCAAGGTAAACCGAGAGTCCCGCTCTGAACTCACCAACATAGATTAAAGCAATGTCGCTAGGGCTGCACAAATAAACACAACATTTTGGAAGCACTGAGAGTTGACACTTTTCAGAAAAAACGAATACTGCTTAAACGGTTACGGTATTTCTGCATAATTATAAACATTGAAAAAGAATATGCTGTAAAATAAATGGGAGCACTTGATTTTACAGTAGAAAAAAATGTTTTATAGAACGTCATAACATCCAATGCATAAGCGCAACCCAACGTAAAAAAAAGGTTATTTTAAAGTGACAAATTTCCAGACAGAAACACCAGATGTTTTGAACTGTGGTCAGAACCAAACAGGCACGTTTAAGTGGTGAAACCAGCCTAAGAGGACAGGAGGGCCCGGCGTCGCCACGATTATGGTTGCTCGATAGGGGCTTTAACGTATCTACAGATAACCATGCTGTACCTCATATGAGTGTAGTTGGAAATGCGTGGGACGTAAAAGAAAAGGGCGACAGGGGTTGGGTGGTGGGGGTTTTTGGTATGCACGACTGCAGAACAATCAGCCGGTCCTCGGCTTCGAGCTGTGTCAGCCGATGTAGGAGGTCTTGTGTGTTGGAAGAGCGCGCTTGGGCGATCTTCTGTATCCGGGCAGATGAAGGCTCTGGCTCGGTGCCCACCCATTGACGGGGGCCACCTCGAGTCTCCCGAATCCCCGGTGCGCCTCCGGCCAGCCGTGCTGGCGCAGCGCGGGGCGGCTATGGAAACTTCAGGCTGCGGCTCTTAATGATGAGAGGGAATTGGGCGTGTGAAAAAATTGGGGTGATTTTGGGGGGAAGGTATGTCTGTGAAGGGCATCTGAACAGCGTGGCTTTGGCTGAATAGAGTAATGGCGTGGGTCGTTGTGGATGTCTCTGACTGTATTGAGTTAGTGTGATAGCGGTCTGGGACGCGCACGGCCGGCCCACAGGGGAGGGGAGCGCCGGGGAAGGGGAGGGGGGGGGAAACAGAAGACAGGGGGGAAAAAAGAACAAAGGCTAGGGGGAACGGACCGAATACTAGACCAAGGGCTCCAACTTGGCTGAAGCTGTAGCTCGTCGATTCATTCAGCCTCTAATGCCGGGTGCATGGGGGGAGCCGGCCGTGCCATAGGTGGCTACTGGATTTCCGTGAAGGGGAGACTGCTGGGGCCAGGGCTGGGGGGTGAGGGACACCCTCTCTACTGCTGGGCGTGCGTGTTTGCCTGGGGGGGGGGCGGTATACAAATCAAAATAATCCTGATAATTTGTCGGTCATAAGCACACAAAGGAAGTGCGATGGGTTGGATAAAGGACACCATTTGTGAAAAAAAGTAAAAACTTTCTAGGGAGTTGCCGGAGACGTCTGTTTCTAATATAGCGTTTCCTATCATATAAGCTTCATGTTAGCTATGGTTCTGGCTACATTGGTCTAGAATTATAGCCCTGTCACTTTTCAACTGCGTGCCGAGGGGGTACGTTCCATAACATAGTTACACCATCTGTGTTATATTTAATCAATACTGAATAGGCATTGAAATACACAATAAAAGCAAAAATGATCACTCACATGCATGTTCATATACATGAAACATTTAAACCAGCTCTATTCTCGTATGTAAAGGAATTCAAGCTGCCACATGTAATCATGTTACTGAGAACAGTTCGTCGGTCTTAATACTATTAATGATTAGCATGCTGCACCTAGAAGAGGCAGCATCTCCGTCCTGGCCATCGCCGCGCAACCGCTGAACGGGCCGGCCCACTACTGATGGTCTGGGAGAGCATTCTCGGTGGGGTAGCAATGTACCCCGGACCGCTTGGGGGTGTATCCCCATCACGCGGAAATCATGAGATTAGGGTATGAGGATAGAGGATTGTCAGAGACAGGGGGGGGCAGGGGGATCTAAACGAGGGAAATAATGAGATGGAAGATATTAAGCACTCAGACTGGGTATGCAGGAACGGTCCACCCATTATCATTAGCAACCCTGTATGACTTTCTTTCTTCTGCGATAACGACACAGGGAAAAGAAGAGTATTTATAAGAATGTTGGTAACCAAACAACACTGGCCCTTACTTCCACTGTAGGGCCACAAAACCACTGAGACATTTCTCAAAATATCTTCTTTTGTGATGCACAGAAGAAAGAGTCATACAGAGGCTATTGACATAAAGGGGGTATAAAATAAATAAAGAATGACAAAATGTTTATTTTTAACCCCTTTATTCTATCCCTTTAATAAATAAACAAAGAAGACTCGCCAAGCAAAACCATGTTAGACTAAGTACATTTCACATGGGTGTGATGGTGGGATACCTTGCTTGGCAGAACGGAAACTGGGATCCCTGTAGAAACGCAGGCGGCTCCTCAGGTTCCTACAAAGCTGCTCCAGACAGGCCAATGCTTGAAACGCCAAGTAACTGACATCACCGTCAGTGTTCAGACCAAGAAGTGACAGGAGACTCTGGAGCAGAAATTTGGTTAGTTAGTTATAGAATAGCCTACATGACTTATACAAAGATGCAGATCAATGTCTAGCCCATTTAAAGTAAATGCAATATTGTGCTGTATCTAGTAAGGCCAGAAACGTGTATTGGGAAAGTGAATAGGGTCTATTTCATGTCATGTTGACATTGAACTGTTGAAAAGTGATTTTTCATTCCATTAGGCACTGAATAAAAAGCCACCTGATCGTGACTTTTAAGTTGTGTAATTTGTACCAATTTAAATGCACTAGCCCTCCAGTGGTACCAAAGCCATGCCAATGAATCACAGTGATACAATAAACTTAATTGAATCGATCAACTAGAGTCAGAACCAGTGCGACCTTCAATTCATTAACAATTACACAAAAGACCAAGAATATTAGAAACAGATATAGTACATGTAGATCGCAAGTATCTTTTGAAAGATTTGCAACCATGTATTCTACATATTTCAAAATTTCTTTCGTATGTCTCTATTATTCCACATTGCATTTTCTGCTCTGCTGTTGTAAGAAGCACCAAAGAAAGAAATCTTCATTGAAATATTAGGGGTGAAGGAAGAAAATCATGCCAAAAGAACATTAGTTCACTTATCTTAGACATAATGATGTATTTATGCCAACACATAATAGAAATAATACAGCGATCACTTGTTGTTTTAAATGCTTCTACTAAAATGCTAAGCATCAGCTTGCTACAGCCCCAAAACAAACTTATACTACAACCGACACTGCTTAATGATAAAAATGGACCTGGAACTATAAAGCCCACAATATCAGATTCACTTATGTCACTTATGGCAGCTCATTAAAACTCAAACGGCATTTACAGATCTAAGACAGAAATCACATTTAAATCTTACTTGCACTGTACTTGGCCTTTGCAGAAAGATTTCAGCGGGGAAGTCTTGCATGATGACATCACGAAGCAGCTCACAGGTGGTCCGTACCAAATTGTGGTTGTCGCTTCTAAGGGAACTAAAGATTGATCAAGCGAAAGTTTATTAGACCAGCATGTGAAATAAGACACGTGCAAGATGGCATTACCTGTAAAATGACACTAAGAAGAGGAGACCAATACCTTTCATTTGATGACAATATATGACGATCTGTTGTGTTTAAAGACAGCCATGGAAAAACGGAGAACTTCAGGCATCTTACAGAAGTGTTGACTGCAGAGGAAAGAACATAAAAACACGTTATTAGGTCCGACTTTACACTAAGACAAAATTCAAACAACCAGGGTATCACTACAAGTATTCTGAACAAGAGACAAAAGGCCAGTGTGAGTTTGTACATGGCACTCATCAGTTTTGTATGTCTCTAGTTTTCTGTGACAGTCTGAATGGGTTAAAACATTATGTTTTGTAAAGAAAATATATATTTTTTATTAAACTACAACCGAATACACATTCAGATTTGGAGAATATTAAAACTGATCAATTGTGGTGGGGCAACAAAAAATACAAGCAAGCTAAAGCATTCCAATTAGATTATCGAACACATAAAGCACATCTTTACAGTCATCCATGTTACAGCATAAATAGGTCAAAGTTCTCCTTGAAAGTTATTATAACAGAAAGTTTGCTGATGTTTGAAAGTTGATGTCACCAACCTAATACTCTGGGGGCTGGAGCATCTGTCTGCCTGAGTTGACTGCACTTGAAATATCCCCTCGCCGAAGCGTCCTCTTCTAAGAACACAAAAACCAGCTGGAGATGAAAACCGAATCGGAAACCAGTACCTTCAGTTCATACTATTCTATGCTACAATTCAGTGCACTTCAAAAGACGCTGCTACACAGCCATTCAAATTACCCATGTGACAACCTTGGAGACGATGAAATGAACATCTACAAAAATCTGTGGAATAAATGGAATTAAAATCGATTTTTCCAAACCTGTCTGCAGCAAGGGAACAGCATGTGTCTGGTAGGTGTTGGTGGGTGGACAACTAGGCAGGACCTCTGGAAGATGGAACAGCTGATCGTAAATGCTGTCTACGCTTGTGCGCAAGTGAGGATCCACATTAGGTGAGAGCTGTGTAAGGAATTCGACAGCCCCCACGTCCCGTAGCATTTGTGCTCCAGTCGGGTGCTTTGACAGGGTATGGAAACCAAAATTAGACACTGCTCTCAACATGCCAGCTAAAACAATAACATGATGGTTTCTTTCTAACATCTCTATGTGTGCTTTCTTTCAATGTGATTTGTAACGAATAGTACCGCTGAACAGCGAGCTATTAAAACATCATTCCCTGTCATTAGCATCTCACTTAATACGGCTGAATCATTCAGAGCATCAATCTACCTTTGACAGTGTACAGATCAACTCCAGAGCCTCCTCTTGCATTGGAACCTCAGGAAAATTAAACCATTCCAGTAGGTAAACGAACAGCATCCTTTCCTGGACCAGATCGGGAGTAGAGATGAGACCATGATCCAGTTTGCTTCTGATATTTTTAAGAGCCCGAACTCGGATTTCAGCTAAGGAGTGTCCTTGTGGGGGAGAAATCGGTAAAGTAAGAATACAGACGTTTTCACAAAATCAAATGAATAAATAAGTCAAAACAATACAATAGCAGCAGTTGCTGCCAATACAATGTAAAAAAATATTAATAATAATTTGTATTATTATATTTGATTGATTGAGTTCTACAGTACAAAAAGCTATAAGAATAAAGTCCCTATACAATCAAAACAATCCTGATATTGTTCATAAAACCATAGTAAGCACAAACATTGTCTTACCATACAAGTTAACTATTTATTTATGACATTTGTAGTAAACTGGTTCGTAAAAGGTGATCAACATGGTTACTAACGTTACGCTTTTGCTATAATAAAGCGTTTAGACAATAAGTATGAAAAGTAAAACTTTGACAGATCAAATACACATATCGATCAAAACACACATTACGACATCGTTTAAGCATAAATTCAAGGCACACTATTAATACAGAATAACAATGTGATGTGATGAGGTAACGTTAAACATGGTTACAGAGTTACAGTTCACAACTGTACAGTACAACTTCACTTGTCTTAGCTTCTCAAGCTACATAAACAACAGTTGCCTGATAGACGTTTAATGCGAAAAAAGCGATCTTACAAACAATCGTCTTACCCATCTTTTTGATGAGCGATGAGAACTCCATAACCATACAGTCATGCGGTGAAAACACTAATGTTACATTTATTGTGAAGAACGACAGTTTTCGGTTAAACGTCACATCCTCGCCATCACTGCTGGCAGCAGCGCGCGTCTGTTTTCAACTAGCGCGCCACAGTCAGGCACTTCCGGTATATGTCACAATGCTCTGATGCCCAGTTTTTCCGATTAATGCTAATGTTCCATGTGTGATATATCTGCTTACTTTTATTTAGTGCTGTATCTGTACTTTATTTATTATTGCTTCAGTTATCCATTAATTTATTGTTAGTCAATTGTTTTGTTAATAAACTACAATTTTATTGCACATAAGAAGGCATCAGTGGATCCGTGGTTATTTTGATATTATAAATCCCAGTGGTTTATAAATTCGTTTTTTTCATAAAGCCTTGGTTAAGTTCTTTTGTTGACAAATAAATGGCCTGCTTCAGTCTGCTGGTTCATACAAGTTGATTCATCATTGTTTGGAGAAACAATATGCTTTTCCGAGGACTTGATATGACCTACAATACATCCTTTATTGATTTCTGTGTGGCATTTGTACTGTGAATCTTTCTACCACCTAGAAATGTCACTGTTTATTACAACACTGATACCACTATCAGCTACTCTGTTTACACACAATAAAAATAAATCTTGCCCGATACAGTGAGATGAATAAAGTCATCTGTTTTATTTCCAAATGTGATTAGTGTGCAAGAGACATTTCTTAGATATCCTTTTTCATATTTCCTTCTGGCAGTCTTGGAACCACAAGCGAATATTTTACCAAACAATAATTAGACATAAAATAACTGGTGTGCAAAGACTCTTGAGTCTGTGCACATGATTTTGCAGGTGGCATTGATTTGGTGACTAACATTTTCACACTCTGGACGGTGACATATGATAACACAGTGGGATTCTCAAATGTGATAATTAAATCCATCTGGATTTTGATAGATAATTGTGCAGGCACATTTTTATCTTAAAAATGGTCCGTGCGTTAAAAGCGGTAAGTGACATAGGACAAACGTGTGTTCCAGCTGACTTAAATATGAATAGAAAATGAGCTCGCACAAGATGATCTTCAAAATGAACATCTGTCATTTATTTTTACTATTTTGTCTGGGAGAAAGGCAGGTTCCAAGCAGACACTGCATAAATTTTGTAGATTTAACACCATCAGTGGTAGTATATTTTAATACTCAAGCACGGGATTAAATAAATTGCTGGATGACGTTGAGGCTATAGTTTTAGCCAGAAAGTTAAAAACTTGTTTCCACAAAATTCCTTTGTGACTGAAAAGAACAGGTTTTTACACATATTTTTTGTGGGATCCAAAAGTCATTTTAAAAATCTTGGGATGTCTAAATTCCCTGTTTTTCAGGAAATGAATAAAACACAGTACATTTTAAGTGATTAAATACTTAACAAGCACTTTTTCATATATGTTTTTACTAGTTAAAACCCAGTGACAACCAGAGTAACTACTAATAATAATTAATGGGGGGAAAAAAATATGGAAATATGGAGATATAAGGTTTCAGAAGGTCAGCTGCATGCAATGTTCTGCAATTATAACTTATTTTGCTGAATGCTATAGGGTGCAGTCCATCTGTTATAATACCAAGAATCACTATTAACAACTTTTTTGAAGACACAAGTTTGCTTGATTTTAAAACATTCTGGGTTGAATTCAGAGAATCATCTACTGAATATCCTGGGCTGACTTTTCCCCTCTCTGTCATCAGTCTTTATATCAGAACTATGGGCCTGTATGAGGCGGGGTGAAATATGGTTTAACCGCTTAAATGTTCGCCATGTGCTCACCGTGATAGACCCTGCTGGTAATCAGGCTAGATCTGAGATCAGTCATTCAAAGCATTCTAGCCTGCAGAAACAGACTACACCTTCAGATGAATGTGTCCTGGGTTCAGTATGATTCATCACCTTCAGTGGTTCGCCAGAGCATCACCATCAAAATCATTCTATTTGTCTAAAGCACCCCAGAGCTGCGGTCTCCTCCCCGAGCATTCTGACCAGTTGATATGACTCTTAGCACATCCCTGACCTAAAGACCTTTAGACTGATTTCCCTGTTTTATTTTCCACATGTCTCTTTCTGATATGTGAAACTGCGATATGGAAGGGTTCGGTCGGTTACCTGCTGTGAGATAAAGTGCTTGGCTGATGAACCAAATCTATCTTACTGACTCGAACACATGCTCATTCTATGACTCATCGTGAATTTTTTGCATTAGGAGTCCAATACGACATATATCCCAAACCTCGGATTTGTTTGATATTGCAGTAAACAAGGTAGACACTTCTATTTATAATTTTGTTATTTTAAAAGTTATTTGTTTCTATAGGCTAACTGAACAACGGCGGTATTGACTTGCATTGGTTTCGTGTCCGTACAATATAAGTGAATGCTGTTCAGTTACCAACATTTTTCAAAATATCTTCTTGTTCTGCAGAAGAAAGGTAGTCATACAGGTTTGAAATGACGCAAGGGTGTGTACATTATGACAGAATATTAATTTAAAGCAATTACTAAGAAAGCAGCACTGTAAAAAATAAAAAATAAATTACCTGTGGTTGCCTTAAAATTTTGAGTTAATTAAACTTAAAAATATTAGTCAACTCAAGGAGTTAAGTCAACTTAACAAGAAATTAACTCATATTTTTAAGTTTAATTAATTAAAATTATTTTAAGGCAACCATGCTTTTTGAACCAACAAAAAACAACAAATATTTTTTTACAGTGAGTGTTTTTCAAAGGACATTACCACCCAAATGACCCAATAAGAAAATGCCCAGTTCAAGCACAGTAAGTTAGTAAAACCATGTTTACTTAAGTTAATATTATTGGTATTTTTTATGCACACTGTGAGCTCGATAATTGCATTCGGCTCAAGTCGTACTATAGCTGACTCATTACATTCTGTGTGGCTCCAGCTGTTTCAGGTGTAATTAATGCAAACTCTCTGGGACCCTTTAAGGACTCTCCATGTGGAGCAGGCGGGTTTTGAAGGACTAGCTCACAGATTGCCTTTCCTGCATGTTAATACAACAGGAGCACACGCTTGTCGGCTTGAAAGGAAAAGAGGGCGCACGCTAAAGAGGTAAACATGATCAATCCAATAAATGACCCTGGACCGAAGAGCAAGAGTCGGTATATCCAAGTAATCTCAGACAACAAAAACCCAAGTGGTCCCACCGGTACCATCACTGTCTGGCACAGCTGTAATACACGTCTTCCGCTCTACTGCAAGTGTTGAAGATATTAGGGTGGGCACCCAGGGACCTCTGACAACTTGCCCCCGCCAGCAGCGAAAACAGTCAAGCTGGAGGACTAAATCAATGTGAGGCATGTCAGAGGCATATTGAGCAAATCATTTCTGGCTCATGCAGCTTTCATACAAAAGAGGAATCATACGAGATGACAAATGATAATCTCCTGCTTGTATCCTTAGAGGTCTCAAAAGCCATTGGTGAATATGGCTGTATATGAAAATTCTAGTGATGGACAGTATAGTGTTCTGAGTCATTCTTCATTCTGAATATATCCAGCATAACCTTTAAAGCTTCATTGCGTATGCATTTCCTGTCACTCAAAACATATCATACTGTATATGCATATGTTACATACATTAAGGGTTCAAATATATATATATCTTAGATTTTGATTTGTCTATACTAAATTAATCCAAAAGTGACTGTTCTTTACAGAGGGAACAGGTTCTCTCCTCCTCTTTGAATATAATGTGGTTCAGTGTGATAAGTCCTAATAGGGGCACGTAATTAGACGCTTTGCACAGAGGTTGTCTCTGCACAGAGAGCTGAGGCAGGTTCACCACAGCATTTTATTAACTTGACAGTTTAACTTTAAGGGGGGAAACAATATCTTGCCATGTGAGGCTCAAATTAGCCCAACAGCAGTAAACACAATTACCCACTTTAAAACAGTACTGACACTAATGAGGCCACCAATGAATAACTTTAAAGTTCACATTTTATCTTTGATAACACTGCAACACGCACAACAAAACATTTAGTGCCCTGACAAAATATAAAAAAATAAAAGCCACTGAAAAAAAAATCAAGTTCTCTTTTCAAATACTATAGAAAAGTAATGTAAATGTTTATGTTTATCTATCCCAGGATTTTTTACCTACTACTATACTAAGCTATTAAAACATAAGAGTAAAATAGAGTGAAAAAAGAAACGACCACCCATTACAAAACTCAATTAAACCAAAGTGCTTCTTTCAGAGTTTAATCAATAACTTTCACCTTTAAGCAAGACTTTAAACTGCCATAACACGCACATTTCATTCTTGTATGCAGATATGTCGGGGAAATCATCCTAGTTGGAGTTAATTTCAACACTGATCTCTATTTAAACCTGTATTTACCATAAGAGAACCATCTTTAAACGTCTTATTAAATCAAATCAAATCAAATCACTTTTATTGTCACATCACCACAGCACAAGTGCTTTGGTGAGTGAAATTCTTATGAGCGTGCTCCAGACAGTGCAGAAAAACAACAGACAATTTACATATGGACAGTACATATTTACAGACTGTACAGAAGACAATGTGCAAAAATACATACATATACATATACTCAGTACACATAGTGTACTATAAAGACATACTCAGATGTCAACGACACATTATACACCGTATGGGCACATCCACATATATATAGTCTATGCAGTATCTATTATATACAGTATCTAAAGTGCAGTGCATGGCATGTTGTGTGAGTGGGAGTGTGATGTAGGTGAGTTATTTGTGACTGTTCATTAGCCTGATAGCCTATGTAAATACATCGTTATTATATTTGTTTGTATACCTATATTTTCTAAATTTGTCAGTTTTCTGATTACATGTTGCTAAAAGGCTTATAGTCTTTTAATTTTACAATTTTATCGTGGGCCATAGAGGTAATAATAATTATTAATAAATGAATAATTCTGGGAAGTTATGGTCTGAATGTTAAATCGTTTTTATAGTCAAAACAACAGGTTGTAACTAAATATGTAAGAATGTGGGCCTAGAAATAGACTTTCAAAAATAAACCTACCATGAGACCATTAATGGATGATAGTGTGACTATCCCCAGTCTCACCCACCACAAACTGGATAGTTTAATGGAAATTAAATATCTAATATACTCAAGAATAAACATTGTTACAACTGTAATAATAAGTAAGTCATATTAGAGCAGCTCGTTGTCCACCAAACGTGTGTAGAAGTTGTTCTGTTTGCCCATACCCTCCCTCCTCTTGTTATCCTTTCAGCGTCTTTTCCCATAATGCAACAGGCAACAAAGGAAGAGGGAGAGGAAGCGGCTGTAGCCGAAGGGGCTAGCTAGCACAAAAAAGAGGAAGAAAGGTTAAGCTTTCGTTAAACTTTAAGGGATGCGTGTCTCTTACCAAACGGATTAATACACATGGGGAGAGAAGAATGCCGATCCCTTACGTGCATGAGATGAACACATGTCACGAGCAGAAGATGTTTATGTGAGGTCTTGTTCGTGTAAAGTTAGCTTAGCACATAGCAGTCCATTATTAGTACGCTAATGCTAATGTCGCTGTCGGATGCAGTGGTACATATCATCCACACCCCCTGTTTTAATACGACGGGATTTCGTTTGTTTAAAGTGGTAAGTTACCAGCTGTTTATATGTCTGTGTTGTATAAATTGGTCTGTCACGAAGAGCTGTAGCATGCTAGCTACGTTAGCTCATTTAAAGGCCTGTTTATTTTGTCAGGCAAGGTTATAAATGTGCTTATGGTGATAGTCTTAACTTTTTAAAAGTACTGTCTGTACTACATTGAACCCTATTCTATGCGACACGACGATTTATTAACAGTAATTCAATGTTGACAGCATAGATATCGTGCTAGCTGGTGTTTGCCACATAACCCAGTGTCGACCTAAACATTATGCTGGCTTAATTTATTGGGGTTAAATCCAGAAATAAAACAAATAATGTCAGATTTCATGGTTTTATAAAATATGATGGCTTAAACTGTCGCAAATATATTAACCAGATTTGTTTTGAACTGTTTTTATAAGCTCTTTTAGTTCTTATATGCGTTTCAAAATGTAAAATTGCAGTAGAATGGAAACCATTAATAATAGCATCATATATTATAGTATATATTATAGTAACCAAACCATGTAGTAAAACATAAAGGTCAGCATTTTTATGTGGAACTGACATTGCGAGTTGTATAGGTGGATTTTTACATACATTAATGTTTTGCATGAGATGTTCATTGTAAAACTACATTGCTACAATGACTAGTTTACTTTTCTAATAAAGCTTTTATCATGTGTTTTGCAGATGACAAGAACTTTGACGTGCACATGGTTGACATTTCCCAGTCACATGGCAGGACCCTGCAGTTAACACCCATCGGTCATCACATAAGACCGCCCCATGCCCTCACCTGACAGGGTGTATAAGGATGAAGAAGATCAGTCTCAAGACGATCAGAAAGTCTCTTAACATAAAGGGCAAAGAAGATGGGGATTTTGTCATGCTCCAGCAGCCGTCTTTAGCTGCCGAGTTCACGAAGGACGACTCTCTTTTCGGAGGTTGCTACACCAAAGGGCTGGTGAGTTGTGATCTTAATGGGGAGGATGAGAAGGGTCACAAGAACAGATCCAAGAGCGAAAGTCTCATGGGCACTCTAAAAAGACGGTTGTCTGCTAAACAGAAAGCGAAAGTGAAAGGAGGTTCCTCTACAGTGGGCTCTGGAGACGATGATGACACCTTCTCTTCCTCGTCGGTCCCAATAAGCTTCAGCGAAGTCAAAGCCCATCGGCCCTTAAGATCCTCGTCTCTCCGAAGCCATCACTACAGCCCTTCTCCGTGGCCTTTCCGGCCCGTCAGCTCAGAAGAAGCTTGCATCAAGATGGAGGTGAAAGTAAAAGCCATGGTCCACTCCCCTAACCCAAGCCCCTCCCTCAATGGCATCCGAAAGGAGCTCCATGATATCCAATTAGAGAGTCTGTTTCAAGACCAGAGCGAATCTCTGAAGGACATGGAGACTCAAAGTGGCAACTTGCATTTGAACATTGAGGATCATGTGCCTATTGGACTCACACCTCAGGACTACATCCAGTACACAATGCCTTTAGATGAGGGAATGTACCCAGATTCATCCCAGTCTTTCTGCTCTCCCATGGAAGTGGTGGATCAGGTGGAATCTGACTCGCTGCCCGTGGACCTGGCCCAAGGGGACCACGACCTCATGCCACCGGACATTCTATAATGGACGAGTCCATGGATGGACACCTACCTGGTACTCCAGCAATGATCCTGTCCAATTCCAGAGCTGACACACCTTTGTTTTCTCCCTCGCTGTCGCCTCTTTCTACCAATGAAATTCCGAGGACCCTCTCTGGGTTCAGTGGCGCCGACTCTCTTGTCATTGAGAGAGTGAGGCACCACTTGAACTTTGACCCCCATTCCGCCCCCGGTGTTAGCAGGGTGTACGACTCTTTCCAAAGTAGTGGACCCATGGTTGTAACAAGCCTTACAGAGGAACTTAAAAAACTGGCCAAACAGGGTGGTACTGGGGACCTATAACTCGATGGGAAGCCGAGGAGAAGCTGATCAACCTACCGGATGGTTCTTTTTTGGTGAGGGACAGCTCGGACGATCGCTATCTCCTCAGCTTGAGCTTTCGGTCACAGGGAAAGACTCTCCATACCAGGATTGAACACTCGAATGGCAGGTTTAGTTTTTACGAGCAGCCTGATGTAGAAGGTCACACTTCCATAGTAGATCTTATAGAGCTCTCTATAAGAGACTCTGAAACCGGCGCATTCTGTTACTCCAGATCCCGCGTGCCAGGGTCCGCCATGTATCCTGTTCGGTTGACCAATCCGGTCTCTAGGTTCATGCAAGTCCGTTCGCTGCAATATCTTTGCCGGTTTGTCATTCGACAGTACACGCGGATAGATCTGATTCAGAAATTGCCTTTGCCAAACAAAATGAAAGATTATTTGCAGGAGAAACACTACTGAACTGATTGTAGTGGTGGGATACAGTAGTAAATTGCACTTTTTTTGGGGTGATACATTCTTTTTCTGTTTACATGGATGGTGGTAAAGCGATCGGTTTTATAGGCTGGAGTTTTGTCATTAGCATAGGTCGACTATCTGATCTTCCCACAAAAATGAGCAGAAAATTTGTTGTTGCTCAGATGCAGTGCTTTATGTACAACAAAGCTTTTCAGATCTACTTGCCTAATGAAATTTACCGGCGTGTCTGATAAACACATCAGCATACTGATTATATGAATATGTATTGCTAATTACTAATACAGTTATGTTTGGAATGGATGATAGGATTGGTCTTTACAATGATGTGAATCATTTTTCAATCATATCGCTGTTGCTGTAGACTTACAAGAAATTTGCTTTTGAACTACTTAAACATTTGCATTTGGTTGTTCTTTGCTGTATTAGGAAAACATGATGTCAGCCAAATTTTTGGCAGGTCTTGATCATTTTCTCTCGGAATATCGGTACTTTTAATTAAACGCGCAAATTTGCTGGATGCCGGTTTTTGGTTATCACGTGTGTCAAAAACCGACATACAATTTTAATTTCTAAAATTTAAGATAATGAATATTTATTCTGAATGAACCTTTTACAATTATTCAATGTCAAATGTTTCTCTTAACATATTCTTTGCTATTCATTAGACTTTTGTAGATCTGTGCAACAACAAAATCGGTCATTTAGGTATGAGAAGGACTGTGAATGACATGCAAAACGAATAGACATAAATGCCAAGAATCTGTGATTATCCAAAAAGGGAGCAGGTAAAGAACGAAGTAGATTTGTGTGTGGCTCATACAGTATTTTGTTCCGTCATGGCTCATGTACATTAAGCAAAGATATTCTGGTTTATAAACATATTATTTGTTTATTTTTGTTTTTAAACACCGTATGAAGTATTTGATCCGTCATTTCATTGTACTAAGGTCATTAGAATTGTTTGTGACAACCAACCTAAAAGCACAGTTTTATAGAGACATTTCACCATAGATGGCTTAATTATACTTGAACCACGAGCAAACTTTTACTGAATGAATCTGCAAATATCCCAAAGGAGTTCTGCATTCGTTAGCTCTTGAGTGAATATGGGAGATGCTTTAGCATTGCAGAACGAGAGCAGGCTTTCTCACCCTCTGCCCTCCGTAACAGCGGCATGTCAACCTGTCATTGTTTCAAAAACTCAGCTTCAAGCCAAAAATGTTGTATTCAGACATTTGAGAATTCATACACTGTTATTCGCTTTGTGTTCATGTTTTTCTCACACCGCTCTTCATTCCTTTTCCTATTGCCTGAAAGGGAATTGTCTGTTGCTTTTTTCTTAATGAAGGCTTTAATAGGGCTTTCTGAAAAAAGTTGGTCATCTGAAGTTGAACCATCTGAGATTATTTGTAAGGTTTCGTAGAATGCGTCTTAAATGACACGGATTGATATGTTCTGATGCCATGCTTTAGGCCTTCATTGGGTTAAATAACAAAAGCTATTGGGAGCTTATAAATGTCTCTTTTTTCTGGCATATTGAATGTGAGTGAATCAGAGCCAGAGATTTCTATTTGCGGTTTTCGCACCACACATGGTCCAGAGGCCTTTAAGAAGCGCTAGTTGGCGTTCGCAGAACCCGTTGAACAAAAGTATTCGTGAGACACCTTGGGGAGATTTTGAAGGTTAGCTGTCAAATAAACCCAGTTTGCCATCTTTAATGTTCCATTAGTGGACACATACATGACTCATTGTTGATTAGTTTGTTTTAAATATGCTTATGAGGGAACAGTTAGGGGTGGAAAGTACTCCTAAACACACAATAGAAGCCGAGGTTTAAAAGCTGTATCTGCGTTGTGGTAAAGAATGTGCTCTTAATATTGGTTTGCTGTATTGTGGCAGAGTTGCCGACGTCCCGTTAAATGAAGGTTTGTCTGGAGTCAATAGAATGATGTTCTCAGTTGCTAGAATCAGAATTACCTGCATATGTGTGTGTGTGTGTGTGTGTGTGTGTGTGTGAAAGAGCAACAAGAAAAGAATGTCGTAGGCAAGGCACAAGATTTTCAATGAAGTTGTGTTTACCAGAATGTGGAAGTTGACTAATGCAAAAAATAAATGTGAAGTGTTTGACCGCAATGTACCTTTGTTTAATTTCCTTACTTTTTTTCCCAGATGAGAGAAGCATCATTTGGTAAAACTGAAATTGTGTGAATTGTTTGTTTTAATGAAGTTGCCAAGACTCCCATCACATTCAATATTGCTTTCATAACCTTGTGTATGTTGTTAAATGTTGCTTGTTCAAATTGCTGAAGTATTTTGATCACAGTCAAGCACTTAACAAGCTTCACTGAAATATATATTTTTCTGATCCATGTTTTTTAATCCCTTTGCTGCGAAGGAAGGTGAATGTTTACATGTTTTTAGTACAGATTATTATCTCTTCGTTTAAATCTTATTTCAAACATCATGGTACAATTTCAAAAATGTACTTCTTTAATGTGTCATACACATTCGTGCTGCTTTATGATTAATGCCTTTATTACAAAATGGGGGAGAAAGAATGTCACCCACATATTGGCCTATTCATGACTTTTATACTTTTGGGTTCACATGCAAAAATTGTAGTCATTGTTTTTAGTGCTCTGAATGCAGTACTTTTGCCATAAAGGATCTGTTTACTCCAGTTTACATTGTCAGTTTTCCAAAGTCATTTCTTTTTCGTTGTTAATTTGAATTATTGAAAGTACCAATAGTGTTTTCTTGCACATTTGGATACAGTTAAACATTTTTGTATCTGCTGGTATAAATTATGAATAAAAAGCTTTGTTCAATTTTCCCTTTCTTATTAAATGTTTTTCCCAAGAAAAAACATGTGTATAAACAAACTTTGGAAAGTAATAATCAATTGACATTTCTTTTGATGTGAGATAGAAATGTGTAATTTTTGACTATAAACGTTACTTAGCTTCCTAATCACAAAATGATTGTTATATCTGAATAAATTCACAATTCTCGACTGAACTCCTAAACAACAGACAATTATTTATTCTTTTTCTGGGCACAAGATGTTTTATTCATGGTGTTAGGTGGTGATATGTTGTCACACTAGGATGCCACCCTCATAAAATTGCACGTCCTTTTCAATGTGCTGTACTGAGTGAGTCAAACTTTCAGTGTGAAAAGAATTTTAGGTTTGTTTTGACACCGCGATATGCAATTCTGTTCCAAGATATAATTGCTGTTATGGTATTGTCATGTTGAGTATTTACAGCCTCAATCTGTCCCTAACATTGTTACCATACATTATTCAGGTAAGAACTTTTGCAACACTGTTTATTATAGGGGAAAGTGTGCCAGGGAGGAATGAGATGGGGTAAAGTGAATACTCATATTTCAGTCTATCATATAAAACGAGAAAAAAGCATCTGTAACACGAGGACAATGACATCTTACCAAACTGCATACTTTTTGTTTTATTTGTTGATTCAAATTGGGCTCACCGATTTAACTAAAAACTCATGACTTCATTTGATAAACGTTTTTGAGAAGCCCAAATGAAATTCAAATAGCACCAAAGATTTGCTAGTGTTATGTGAGATTCAATTAGTGGGAAATTGCCGTTCGGTTTGTTTTTTAGTGAGAGTGTTTCTTTCTCTCCAAAGTCATCAATCAAACGTCTTATTTCTTAGATTTATGACTTAGCCCTGCCATCTGGTCCTCTGCATGAGGTTCCATTTGTCACCAGAAAACAGCGGATGATGAAGACAGCTCAAATTACGCTGTGAACATATCTATGGCTTTAAAATGACACGGCAGAAGGAACTTCGTTGGTCTGCGGCATAATAATAAGGCCCTAAAGTGCCTGCTGGCACCAGATGTTTTTATTTGTGGGGTACTAAAGGTTCACTTTGGAGGCTAGTCTGTGATCCCATGCCAAAGGTGTAATCACTATTGAAGCTGCGGGTAAACAAGAAAGGATGGTGAATTTATGGAGAATAATTAATCAATGAACTAATGGCTTTTTACATGTTTTACTTTAATGGGCTGATTTGGGAGTATTGCCAGATTGACAGCTGCAGTTTTGCTCCTGGGTCAATGTTAAAGGCTTTTGATATGGATTTCAGAATCAGTAAGATCAACCATGACACTCAAGACACATTTTACATTGTTATGACGTTTGTATTGATTATCCAAACAGGATGAAGGCCCTCTTTGAACACCTGTACTAAGACTATGACATGTCAGCCTGATTTCACAGGAATTCATATCGATTGCTTAGTGCATATGAATTACACAAAGTGAATTGTGCTAAACATAGACTATAAACATAGGCTACATGCAGAAAACGGTTAAATGTTGTTTTGTAAAGTAAATTACATGTTTTTACACCAAACTTTATTTATGTTTTATTGGATTTATTTCTGGAATTTGTTTACATAAAAAATTGTTCTGTACTAATTTTAAAGTCTATAACATTGTAAAGGAATCCCATACTTACATTTTCTGGCTGCTGGGGCGCCAGGATAATACCGTAAAATATCAGTTTTATCATGTAGAATTACACATTTTTCAAGTTTTCTTGAAAATTTGCAGTCTTTAATTCTAATTTGATGCGTTATTACCGTATTTTTTATATATATGAACAATTTAAAAAATGTATAAAAAAACTGTTCAATTCAGTATAATTTTAGCTTTTGTCACATTATACATCTACATGATAATTCTGTAAAATTATACCGTCTTTTTGCAGTGAATTAGCCTATTAGAAAAAGCAATAACAAAGCCCCGCCCCGCCACCTAACTATTACTGGCAGATCGTATGAAAACATACAAATGGGATTGCACAATTTCATATGATATATCATAAAATAATGGCAAATCGAGATGAGATTGTGTTGGACATGTTTACATTTGTATACACACATCCAATAGTGGTGCGGCGGATCACAAAACTCACAGATCATATTACGGATTTTGGTTCACGGATCGGATCATTTTTCAGACCAGGAAATGTAAATGCTCATCATGGTTTTATTATTATAATATGAGAAGTATAGAGAATTTGATAAAAATTAAGTTGTGACAAATACCCTAAAGATATCAACACCGATTAATTTAACAGAGAATGTTGTTTCTAAACAGTTTATTATTTATCTTTTAGGCTGTCGGTATGCATGCATTATTTAAAAAAGTAAAAGTATAACAAATAAATATGATTTTAAATTTGGTACGATTTACGCGAGAATGTGCTTTCATATTGTACTTGTCAACCGTGATCCGTTCACCACTATTATCCAACATAACTTTATTGTTTCCTTATTCTTGTAACGTTAAGTCACTAAATGCCTAAATGTGATGAGCCACAATGTAAGTCTCTTGTTTTTTTACATGTGCTGTTTTCCGAGCAAAAATTATACGTCTGATGAAAGAACAGCAAACCTCCCCTCAACAAACATCATTACTGTGTGAGGTCAAATTCCTAACCCTAAAACGTAAGAAATAGTGCCCAAAGCATGCACCGCTAATAAACTAATGTTTACTGGAGACTCTAGCTGGAAGCTATCCAGATAGACTCATCGAATGTGGCTTTTATTACACCAGCACTCACATCTGGTACCTGAAGGACAACAGGTGACAAAGGAATAAAGAAAGAGAGCGAGACAGAGTCTCCCGCGGTGTTATCGTGACAATATTCTCTTCCCCCAGCGATCCACGCATCCTCATGTGGCAGGAAAAACAGGTGGCGCCCATCAGGAAATGGCTGGAGAGAACTCTCTGTAGCCATACTTCAAGGAAGAGCACCCCACTATTGGTCCTTTAAAATCCAAGCCATACTGTTAGAAGTGGAAGATAAAATCCAAGCAGGTGTTCCTTTGTCATGTTAGTCTCTGATAGAGTCTCAGGAGCATGATGCTTTGGCATGTGCTCCCTTTGCAACAATTCACCAAAGTTTTAGGGGACCGGACCACTAATGGAAGTTCCATGGAATCCTAAGTAGGTTTCGTGATACATTGCAATCTTTGACATTTTACAGAAGTGCATGACACATCTAAAACATAGATTGCATCATCAAAAATCCCCCTCGAATATCTGTTTTTTAAAGATTGCATTTCCTCATAAAGATTAAGGATGATGTAAAAAGTAATAACTGTTGTACTTTTTTCCCCTTTGTTCCATTTTTGGTCCTGAAACAACATTTCTGTCAATCCATCAGATTGTCGGGTAGGGTTAAGGGTCAATGTTAGATAGGCTTGTATAGCACTCTTATCAAACTAATATCTCCTTCTGATTTAAGAGGTTAGTTGTGTTTAGGGTTTGATGTAAGTTTAGGTTAAAGATGCAGTTTGTAACAATTTTGAAGTAAAATATCCAAAAACCACTAAGCTAGTGTTATATATTTTAGTACGTACAATATCTCAAATGTTTTCAACTACTTGTAAATCGTGAGAAAATCGGCAGTCGCCTGTCAATGGCGTCATATCCGCGTTTTCCTTTGTTACCGCCTTTACTGACACAGAAACCGCATGACAACAGTGTTGTGGACGAATGCGGAAGTAGTGTCTAGCGTATAGCAAGCCACTTACTTGTTTCGAGCAGTCACTTATTGTGCTCCTTTACAGCGTCATCAAGCTACGCCAGTGTTGTTGTTTTTTTACAAACTGCACCTTTAATAGTGTTTTTTTAAGAAACGTTCTTTCAAGACCAACAAAATATGTTGATCAAGGAGTATGTTTTACTGTGCAAAATCATGGCGACCATGATAGTGATAACCAAAGCTTGAGTTAAATTACACACTCAAAATATTTGGTAATTTTAACCCTTTGTTGGGTCAAAAATGGACAAACCCAACTGTTGGGTTAAATTAACCCAGAATATGTTTTAAGCACTTTTTGATTTGTTATTCTCTTTGTATTGATTTGCATTCTATCGGCATTGTTGGTAAAGACTACAACTCCCATCATTCCCTGCTCACACAGAATCATCAAGCTAGGCCTTTGTTATTGTAAAAGTACATATAACATGTTTTTCGGTGTTCAAGGTTGTGCTTTAATGGTCCTTTAACCTCTCAAACTGCTTCTGTCCCATAGGTCTTAATGCCACATAGTACTTAACCAACAAAGCCTTCATACCACAGGCAGTGTTTCTGTACTGTATTGCATTTCTGCAGTGCTCCCACTCCATCTTATCCAGAATTTACATGATCCACAAATCTCTCAATATACATAAACCACAAGCAACGTGGCTCTGATTAATGATGTTCCAAACCAGCAGACATTGCAGGATGT
The DNA here is from genome assembly GCA_006030095.1 of Triplophysa siluroides. NCBI lineage: Eukaryota > Metazoa > Chordata > Actinopteri > Cypriniformes > Nemacheilidae > Triplophysa > Triplophysa siluroides. Next base: position 3,121,277 of record VCII01000935.1, on the reverse strand, counting down.
TGCCCTGTTTAACATGCTGTGCGTTTGTCTGTGTACTGTTGCAAAAGTGGGTTACTATTTTGGTCTTTTAAACTGCCACTGCTTTCATGCATGGAACTAATTGTTGATGTGGAGATATTCACGCTGGTGCAAATCATGTTATTTATGTTGAAGAACAGTCATGTATTAAAGTAAGTCTCTTTAACCCTCACCCTTAAGGGGACTTGATGTTTATGTGCATACATCATTGACGGCGATGTAAATTACATGCCAGGATTTGCTGTTTTGTGAATCCTGAGAAGTTAAAGGACTGTGTGAATTTAAAAAAGGAAAAACCCTACCTGTCTTTTTTATGGAAAGCTTGGATGACATCCGACGAATGAGAAGAATGGGTTTAAAATATTTCTTCTGCTTTTGGAAAATCCATTAAAGTGGATATTTTTTAGGAAAAACATTCTTGTGAGAGTCTTTGAGTTGTTTTTTTTAAAAGACAACACAACACCAAAAATGTCATAAAATGAAAAATATTATGTTGAATATTGTTCATAATGTATATTGTTTATACATTTGTTGACCATAAATGAAAGACTGGGAGGTTGATTAAAACATAATACTAAAACATGACTATAATAGTTGCTTTTACCAGGTTTTCAAAACACTCCAACTTTCTTTCCTTGGTCATTATAGTAGATACTCACCCCAAACCCATATATTGGGCTAAACATGTACTTCCTTATACTAATACATTTAGAATTGTTTTTTTGTGCTTCACAGAGACATACAGGTTTGGAAGAAGATGATATTGTGCAAATGATGACATCATTTTTTTATTTGGGTGTACTGTCCCTTTAAGCTAAAATTGCGAGGTATTGTGATAAACACATAAAAATAACATGACAAGTAAATAGATGGTGTAAGATGTGTTTTATGGCTAATTTTTCAACCTTGTAAAGAAAGCTGGTAGTTTGTTGTGAGCAAAATATGAGCTTCAGTGAACAATACACAACCGGTATTGTGTATGGTTCATACTTGAGCATCTCTCCTCTTGGACATCTCACCTGTGCAAACTGTAGCAAAATGATTGATTAGAGTGTCTAATTTTCTTCAATTTGATGAGTCACACACATTTGTTAAAAAAAAAAAGAAAGGAATTCTTATTCAGTGAATGTTATGAGATTCTCTTCTCCCATCAGAGTTACAAATTATAAAGTGCCACCCAGAGACTCTGTCTAGTTTGCCCTAGATCTGTCCATTTACTTTCTATCTAAAAGCAAATATATGAGTTTAGGAAGTGTTGGATCCTTAAATATACCTTTGTGGATTTCGTTATATAACGCACCCGCAAAGAAAAATTTTTTTATCCATTATGCAAACCCATTTTTTTATTGGTGTACCTGGCCTTGTAATATACTTTTCCCACAATGGTTTTCTGTTTGTAAATAATGTAATGCAGCCTTGATGAAGATGAGTAGCCATAAGCTATGCAATAATAATGAACTTTGGGAACCGGCTTGTGCAGAACTGAAATAATTCTGTTTGAGGATGACTGTTAAATATCTACAGCTGTCGAATTACATCTACAGGGAGTCTGTGAGATAAAAGAATGCGTGTGATTTATTTATTTCACAAACTGTCAACTGCTCTAAAGCACTCTTCACACTTAAACCTTTTTTCAAGAAGAAAGGAAACAAGGAGATGGGGGGTATGTAGCCATTTTTCTGTGCTGATGTTACATTACCAGCATTTATCTGAATCACAACTCTTTTTTTTTATGCTAAATTTACACATGAAAACAGGGGTATTAGCAGTCTTCTTTATACTGTATGTACACTACCGTTTTAAAGTTTAGGGTTAGTTGATTTATATCGACCTTAAAAATGTTTTCATCTGAAATGTTTGAAATACTTTCATAGACAAAAAAATATTAATTTCTCAGAAATTCCTTAAAAAATGTTTAAAAAGCTAAAAAGCTTCTCACGTTGAGACCTCAAGAAGGTGGATGATAAAATGCCAAATGTGACCATTTTGAAGATGCTAAAATATATATAAATAATATATATTTTATTTTAGATGTTTTTAGTCACAACATAATTCCCACAGCACAAACATATAAACATAAGTGATCCTAAACTTTTAGTATATATATATTTATATATACTTAGTATAACTTTTAGTATATATATATATATATATATATATATATATATATATATGCAACTGCAGTTTGATGGATATTAATTCGAATGTATAATAAAAAAACATGATTTTTGAAAAATATTAAAAACAGAGTTATCTCATTTTGGAACCAAACTTCATATATAGTATGTTGTAATGTTGTAAACTGTTGACAGTTACTGAGCATAATTCAAACCTGATCTTAGATGACATCTTTTTCATAACTCTTTAATGTGTGAGTTTTCTGTCCTTTACATTTTGATTGACATTGATCAGAGAGCTTTGAATGTCTGGGTCTTTAAAATGAAGCACAAAAGGTAACACCACACCACACATATGGCAGATTCTTTAACAACAGGCACTTTAATGCCGGTGAGGTTGATTTTTATCCAAACTAGCATATTTTGTTATATGAAGGTCACAATAAAAATGTGAAAATCTAAACTTTTTTTATTATGTTTTAATGATTTATTTCTGTGAAATACTTTATTCAAACAAAGAATCAAATCAATACAGTACATTTCATATATTTCATCAATTCCTCATAAACCTGTGAAAGAACAGTTTAGTACAGACAGGAACAATCAAATGTCTCATTAATTCTCATCTTCATTGATAAAATGCAAATGTATCTATAGTCTACATTATTATATTAAAACATACAACCTAAACATAGACATATTTGCATTTTAAGGAGCATTGCTTCGTCAACAAGCATTAATAAAAAATATCTGCTCCAAAGAATGAGCATTCTATCAAATTACTCTGTTGTCTATTGTTATATTGTTTTAGCTTGCTTCAATTGTTTGCTTCAATGTTTTGGCAGCCGAAAGATCCATGCTGTAAGGAGAAATGGAAGAGTGAACGGTTGAAGTTCCTGTCAGACACACTTTTTCCTTTCTGCTTGACAAACTTGATTTTACAATGCAAAATATGCAATATGTGCTGCATTTGGATCCATGAATCACAACGGAGGAGAACTGTCATCTCGCGCTATGAGCACCCGCAACAGCTCTATGCAAGAGACAGAGAGAGAGATAGATGGAAAGAGAAATAGAAAAAGAAAAGGAGAGAGAATGGAAATCTGGAGCAGGCGTAGGTGGTGTTTAGAGGAATAAATAATTCAACATCGAGCTGATAGATGGTGTATTTCTACACTTACAGTGAAATGGAAGCCAAATAAAAAAGAACAAAACAATGATTTTCACATAAGAACTTATATTACCAGCTCTTAGAAAGGAGGGTGCATAGTTTCAAGTAAACGGTTCAGAGTCCATAGTCTCTTTTATTAAAACCAGCAGGAATGGCGTTTTTAGCCTTAGACTATGTGAATTGTATTTAAAAGGTGAAATGAGCGATGCTGTACAAAATGATCAGTTTCTTACCTGCTTCTATTCTCTGAAATGCTCATGTGAAGCACTTAAGACGAAATTATGAAAATGTATTTCAGTCTTTGGACAGCTTTTGATAAAGAACGTTCGATAATTTTCAGTTTGTAGCAATTTGAAGGGGAGCATTCTTCTCTGTAAAGTGCCAGAGGATAACGTTCATTTCCACTTTTTAGGTGGTCTGTCAGGTCAGAAAGCATTGATACCAATGGAGATAAATGGAAGAAATATTCACTCTATTGTGCTGATGTCTGTAGCTGTATTCAATGGCTGATTACATTATAACCCTGCATGTGAATTGCATATTTTTGCACTGCTATAACATGTTTTCATGAAGCATGATGAAATCCTAACCCCTTCTAATTCAAATACTTTTATTTGTACAATTATAACGTTAAAATATGCAAAAGTAGCACTGGCTGCATCGTGAAGCACTTAGAATTCATTTCACGTATATTGCTTTGAAACAGTGCTGAAGTTGTTTATTTTTTTCGCTCCTGTGCGGGCAAAGCTATAGATATGTGTACTTTATTGAATTCTGGGAACATCAGCAGTCAATGTGATTGTAGCAAAGAACTTTGCTCAATAACAGCTTATACAAGAGCTGAAACAGCAGTCTCAGCCTGGGGAATCTGCAACTGCATTGGCCATTCATGTTGACCTGACATTGGGAGTTGGGATTGTAACAGTGAACTTATTATTGATAAACACACCTTCTTTCGACACAAGTTAAAGCTGTCTTTAATCCCATCATGAAGTTTTTCTGTCCCTTTTTCCGTTTTTATCATTAGCTCTTATGCATAACACCTTTGTTTAGACACACAGCCGATGCCCTGTGCTTGTAGAGGGTATGCATTGACGTCACTTTCCCACGTGAACATGCCGAGACACGCCCCCTTAAGTGCCAGGACACGTACCCTTGAGTGGTAAAACACGCAGCAAAATGACTGCTTTCAACAGGAGAAACGAAGAAACCGGGACTAAAACACGCAATTATTTGCTGAAATGAAAAGCATTTGGACTCGACAGTCATCCTTACGACTTACAAAGGAACCAGGTGTACTTGGACACTGATATGATGCCTGGAATTGTGTTCCTGATGTTGTAAGCAGCCATTTTTGCTAGTGTGTTGCCACTCAAGGGAGTGAGTTTTGGCATGTTCACGTGGAAAAGTGATGTCACATTCACACCCTCTATTATTACGTTGTTTAAAAAAAAACATTTTTCTCTCCGTTGCTCTTCAGAAAATGCTCCCCAAAGTGGATATGTTAAAAAATGCTGTTTTTGCGTACGGACTGTGAATACGGATCATTTTTATGTATTTTTTGTAATGCCCAGTTGTTTGGCTGCTCTCCGGTTTGAAGTTACAAATTGCAACCAACGGCTCTTTTTACTCCTCACTTTCGAAGCACTACGAAAGCTGACACAGGCCTAAGATGTCGTCATGTTTTTGCTTCTTTGCCGAAGGAGATAACATATTTATAAAACGCCCTCTGCAGAGCGTTTTGTCCATTTAAAGCTACTGTAGAAACAACATTATGAATTCCATGTAAGGGGACCCGCGGTGTACAGTATGTAGATAGAAATAGCTCAATCTATGGTAATAAAAACATAACGCTTCATTATGTAAGGTCTTTATACACTTCTGAATTGAATTCTGAAATTACACACAGCACCTTTATTGTCAGAGTCACAGTCATTGTCCGTCCGTTTTTAAAAGTTGTGTTTCTTTCCTCTACAGTGCCACAACCTTGTGAAAAAACACCTGACACAAATGACACACGTTAAACCATTTTACGTTTTACTCATGTGCTGTATATGGATTGTTTTCAGGATGTTTCAGTGAGAATGGACTTTCCTTGGAAAACAGTTAAAAACGCAAGTGTGGACAGACAGCATTTTTAAAACGAATACTATTGTGAATAATGTTTGAATTCTGAATCATAACAAGTCTTTTCTCAGGGTCCTTTATAGGTCGAGACCCCTGTCACTGTACATTTGAAATCACACGTATTAAACTGCGCCTATGAGGCATCCTGACGCAACATGGTGAGTTTTGTTTATTTTGGCTATAACTCTTATGGACAGATTCCTATAGTCAGTATAGGCATGTTGTCATGCACTGTTGTTTTACCACAAGAACTGCATTTCTTCATGTTCTCATGGGATGTGTTACAAAATGTCTACATATGTTCTTATATGGCAGGACATGATGTCAGATGCACACTACATTGAAAACCACTGACCCACTAACAGAACTAAAGAAAAGGTCTTTATTAATTCATTGCTGCACAGAAGTCTTTTATCACAACTTATACTGTTAGGGCATGAAGATGAATTCTTTTTTTAAAACCACACTGTTTGTGCACACATGCATGCATATGCAAACAAATGCATCAATAAATAAATGCAAGTCCACATAGGGAGCTAAAGAACAAAAGCAAACAGTCCTCCTAAACGCAGCGCTACTTTCACTTGAAAATTCTCACTGAGTTTTCCGTGCTGGTTTTCCGGCACCTTGCTGATGTCAGAATCTCGTCTTGCCTCCCCTTTGTTAATGTGCAGTAAACAACACTGTGTCTGGGGAGTTTGCCTAGCGCGGGGACGTATTTTTACTCCGAAAAAGGTAAATGAAAGAAAGCTGGGAAAGAGCGAGGGAGAGCATGATTAAATATGATGCCTCTCACACTCTACAGTGTGCACAATGATAAAAGCTGTTTTGACATCTTGTTGACAGGTTAAACCCGCAAATCCAGTTAATTGACGTTGCCTGGGATTCACGTCGCCGTATCAGAGGTTTTGCGAGTTTCTTATCGTTAGTGCGCACGTATCTTATTCCCTGGAGTGAGGTCTAGCATACGTGCTAGCAAAATGTCTATCTTTTCCGATTTCCTGAGTAATCATTCAGACCTTGTTAAAGTCATTTGCTCACATTGTTACGGTTAATGATGGTTTAAGTTCTTTCCTCTTCAGATGTGGTAGCATCCCTATATCACACACTGTGTGGAGGAGATGTTTGTGTTTTATACTTTGGACAGGACACTTATAATAGTAATTGTTGAGCAGGGAAGACTGGGGCTGGTTGTCACACTTTTCAGTCCACTAAATGTTTCTCAGGGAAGGTTTTAAAATTGGCAAGTTATGTTGATAATTTCTACTAATTGTTTTATTAGAAGATGAGATGTGGCTCATTTTACCCACTCTTGCGGAGTATATTGTTTTATATAAGATATATATTTTAAAATAGTTTAATTTCAATAAAACATTCTAATTCTGTTCCTCCACCACAAGCGTTGCTGGTTTTCTTGTCACTCTAAATATTTTCATTTATAATAATTATATAAATCTGCAACATTAAAAGTGAAAAAAATTGTACAGATTTTGGTAAAAGCTTTCATCACCTGAACAAAAGTTTTATTTGGTTATAATTGTGCACAAAATCTTTTAAGAAGTAAGGACTTCTGACTCAATCCCCTGTAGTCCCTCCTATTGAGATCTATTCAGTGCTTGGGCCGGTACGTAGGCAATTCTCTATTTTAATATTTACATTTAGTCATTTGGCAGACGCTTTTTATCCAAAGCGACTTACAGATGGGTGATTTGTATGGGTGATTCAGCGTGCCTTCACTTTTTCTTGCGTACCTGCACTTCTCACATGTTTCCGGTTCTTTGCCACCCGAATCAAAGCATCATTGTATGGGTGATTTGCTTGAGCCGCGTGGAGCTGCGACTAAACAGACCAACTGAGGTAAACTTCTAACCCATTTAAAGATGAAAAGCCATTTAACGAATAAAAAAAAATAAAGAAATAAAGGATTTTTTTAGAGAAAACATAACTTCCTGGATCTATCTGAAGGCTCCATGAATCACGTGACACGGGCTCATATTAGTTCCCAGAAGTTAATAGTTACGCATGGAGCTGCGACTAAACAGGCCAACTGAGGTTAACTTTTAACCAGTTTAGAGACTAAAGAGATTTAATGAATAAGAAAATGAAAGAATTAAAGCATTTAAAGAGAAAACACAACATGGCTCGGAATTAAAGTTAAGAAGACAGAACGTTCAGCCAATCAAATTGAAGAAGACAGTCTGCAGGCGGGCGCTAATGACTTGAGTAGTGAGATGTGAGAAGGCAAACATAGTAAAGTCAACGGTTTTATAATAAAAATGATAAATTGTAAGATTTCAGAGACGCAAACATACGATATGACTGTGTGTATATGATGGATTTAATTTTCAGAAGAATTCAATAGACTGCAGAACTATTATAGGTAATAAAATGACTATGTTTTTGGTCAGTTGTTTGGCGAATGGTTCCTTTAGTAATTAAATATGTTACCAGCAATGCCAAAATACATTTTTTTTCATTATAGAAAGTCAAATGTGGTAATAATTTGCATTAAGAAACGTGCACAAGAGATTCCCGGAGCCTCTTTTTTCCCACTTCAAGCACTGGTTCTATTTAAAGTAAAACTACAAATACTTACATAAAGGACACATTATTATGCAGAAACGTATATGCAAAATCATGCCTTGGTATTACCAACCAAAAATATGATTGGGATCTGAAGTGGGATTTTTCCTAACAAGATCATTTTAAAGAAAGATATTCTACATATCCTTTACTTTATTAGATATCATTTGTTTTCAAATGTTAATATTGCACTTAGAATACATCTTTATTCAATAATGTGTCACTCTGCTTTGTTCTCTTCTGAATTTCTGACACGTTATGTCGCTAACGCTGTTTAAAAGAAATATATAATTTTACAGATGCTTCCCCTTCCTCACCTGCACACATCCTCACACCTGGCCAGAATGTTGACTTTGAGCCGGTGAGAAATGTTTGCGCTTTCTGCTAATTAAATATGTGAGTATTTAAAAACAACCACCAGCTGTAAATAGCAGGAATGTCTGTCCCCGGGGAAGCTGCCAAGCTGTTCTCTTTCTCGCTTCCTCACGAGTCACAAACAACGATTTCAAAGAGCCTCCCGTCTCTCTTACAGGGGACCCAGTGTTACTGGTGCGATCACATTTTTATGGAATGCAGAGAACACTGCACTTGAAGGATACAAATGTATTGTTTCTCAGAAGGCTGTGAGTGTGCAGCTTTTAATTAGCCGGGGCACCTTGCGTTGCCTAGCTGAATTGTACAAAAATATGTTTTACTGTATTCACTAGATGTTTGTTTTATTATGGAGTATACAGCTTTGGTTTGTTCAAACTAGGCCAAAGTGGAGTCTGCTGAACTTACTCAAATTTTGTACTAATATTTGGGGAAAATCTGTTTAAGGGATAGTGAAAAAATCTGTCATCATTTACTCACTCTCAGATTGTTCCAAACGTATCAATGTCTTTGTTCTGCTAAACACAGTGGAAAATATTTGGAAGAATGTCAGTAACGAAACAGATCTCATCCCCCATTGACTCCCATAGTATTTACTTTCTCTACTGGTGTAACTGGTGGATGAGATTTGTTTTGGTTACTGACATTCTTCCAAATATCTTCCGCTGTGTTCAGCAGAACAAAGACATTTATACAGGTTTGGAACAACCTGAGGGTGAGTTAATGATGACAGAATTTATATTTTTGGGTGAACTGTCCCTTTAAGCAACGGATTTAAAAACAACATCCTAAAATACATTAAACAAACACACTTAACGACTTAGTAACAAATAAACATGTATATTATTCTTAATAAGATATATATGGAAAAGAACTCCAGCCTATAATTTTTTATAAATTTTTTATTAAGCCTTCCTGAACGTGAATTACAATTGTGGAAATTATTGTAAACGATTGTGATATAATTTTACAGAAATGTAATAAAATTGCCAAGCATTTTGAAATTACATGAATATTAAATTACAGAAATAGACTGTTGAGTGTAAAATGACATGGTAAAACTTGTTATTTTACATTTGTTTCTGAACGGCCATGATTTTTTACAGTGCACAGTGCATTCATGAACGAATAACTTTTTTTTGTAACACACAGACTTTTATTCTCTCCGTGTAAACACACAGGCAGGGAACCCGTGTGCTTGCTTGTGTTCCTAGTTTAAATATTTCATCATTTTTTCAGATTTCACTACATTGTAGGTCAGCAAACAATGAAGTTAATAGTCCACCTTGCTCTCCAAATATGTAAAATGAAGGGCATTTATCATATGTGAACTTCTCTTTTAAGGGCAACATCTCTTCAGAGTTATTTTACTATTAGCTCTAGAGAGAAAAAAGATGCCATTGAAATGATGACTCAGACTATTGAGTCTTGGAGTTATGTTAGTTTATGTTCAGTCAATGATGGATTATAAACCCCATCTGTTTAATCTGCAGATATTATTTGACATACTTGCCTTTAAAACCAGCACAAAATGACTGTCAAGATGAGAAACGTACTGTAGATATCAGAAAATCTCCCAAAACTTTAGCTCTCTGTCATGATACAGTATTTGGTTATATGCACAGATGAGCAGAGAATACTTTGCTAAACCAAAAACACAGTCATAAACTCACATGCCCTCTGACTGTAAAAGATTTGCATATCCTATTAAACGTACACACTCCGAACGAGCATCTCTTCAGTTTTGAGGAGTGTTCAAGTCGCACAGCGAGGCGCGCTCCGCAAGCTGAGCCTCCCACTCTCCCCTCTCGCCCTCTGGCCTCCGAGAGGCCCCTCGGCACCACTGGCACTGGATCCATCTCCACAAGAGCCTGTGTAGGACTGTTTAATATACAGAGCCACCAATTATCTCCATTCGATTACCTTCCATAATAATTGATTCTGTAGAAGTCAGAAAGCACCAGGCGCTGCGTTAAGGGTTCCTGAAAGGAAGTTATTTTCCTCCCGTGCTGGCATGTTACCTTTTTTATTCTTCCGTATTAATATGGCAGTCAGACTAATTTATCAACTGCAATTTCTGAAGCGCCTTTGGGAGAAAATTATTTGTCATCGCGTATTCCTATATTATTAGGTGGATGGATCGGAAAATGCGGCATTGTTTGTTAATATTACTTTCGGTAAGGATGCTTTCATAAACATTGGCCAATTTATCACAGAGGATGATATGGCAGAACGCATTCTAGTTTTATTATTTGTTCTTGTGTGTTCTGTTGTAACATTCATCTTGTGCGTGTTCAGGTGTCACTTGGCTCTTTCTAACTCAGCAGACTTATCATGGCACAGATGCTGCTGATGGGAACCTCTTTTACTGAACATTTTTTTAGGTCTTATAAAACACTCCCATAATTCCTTTTTTCTTCCATCCACCTTCAGTTCGCCATAAGCCATTTCAAGCCTCTCTTGGGTGGCATTATCGGAGATAGTGGTTCATTTGTACTGTTTACTGTGTAGAGGTGATCTACACTCATATCTCACAATCCTGTCTTTATAAAAGCTCTTACTGGGACCAAAATAGTCCCCACACAAGTTCTTCATGTTTTTTTTTCTGTATTGTCCGACTCACATTTATTGGGAATATTGATTTTTGTTAGTGACCTGCCGTGAACACTATGCATCTGTATAAGCTGTTTTGGGATGGTGTTTCTAATTTATTTTGCCAGTTGTTTTACAGGAATCACAGTAAAACACAAATTACATAATAGTTTTTATAATTGTGAATGTTGATGCTGGCATGTGGACAGCCACCTGAGAATGTTCATAAAAAATTAGTTGCTCTACTGCTGCCATGTTGCTCTTGTGTTCATTTGTATATTTGGTTCATATATTTTTGGCCAATCAGAATGCTTTTAAGCATCAGTTGGAGTCTTTTGTTCTCCTGTGTTTTTTTAACACATTTGACCATTTTTAAATCCGTTTTGCAAGATTTTGCAGTAATGTTTCATCATATTTCTCCGCACATTTTACTTTTGAAGTTAGACAGTAAGTCTAGTAAGTAATTATGAAACAAAAGTTTTATGGTGAAGCTCCAAAGTTAAGTTTCGTTGAATCCTTGAATTTAGACTCAGCATGACTCAGTTTATTGATATATATATTAGAATCAGGTTAATTCATGTGTGAACAAAGATACATTTGTAAACATTGTAAAATATTACACACAACCTGCATGCACAATGCAGAAAATCCTGTTGTTTTGGTGAAACCACAAGTATTTCTATTTAGCATTTTCCTAAAAGAGAGCATTTCGAACGCAGTTCAAGATTGTTAATGTAATATAAATTTCATAACTATTTGGTAGGTTCCCCTTTTATGGAGGCATTTGTGCAAAAACTGATGATCCATGTTATCCCAGCATGATTTGAGAATGTTAAAAAAAGCATATTTTGTGCTTTAATGGAAACAAGAAAATCACCACGGTCATTTAGTTTAAATGAAAAATTTTTTTTTTTTTACGGTTTTAAACAGAACTTTTTAAAATTATTCTTTGAATCCCAAATTTTACTTCAGGTTTTGAACCCCACTGCATGTCATCCATCCAAATTGAAGATATCCAAATCCAATGTCCAGTGGCTTAAGATCCTCTTCCAAAGTTATCTCCCACTTATACACTTTGGTACTCCTTAACCTCTTTCCCATGACCACTTTTCTGCTGACATTAATCACATGTTCTCATCCTGGTGTCAAAATCACTGCTTTCTTGGACCCAAGGGTGGGACCACAACCTATGGCCCCTCCTCTCCAATGCATTTAGCCAGACGCCCTGTTCTCTCCATCCTTCCATGCTTTATCTCTTCTCATAGCATACAGATTTCTCCCCAGCTTGACTCCATCTGCCCTTCCGCAGCTTTGGAAAACCGAGACATCAGCCCACCTGGGATCAATCAATTCTAGTTAAAACCTTATATCATCGGCTTCCTCGGCTCACCGACAGATAATTTCTCTCCAAAAGCAATTCAACTGTAATGCCACAAACATTCTTCTTGAAACAGGAAGAGGGTGATTACTCCTCTTTAAATGTGCTAGAGGAGGGGCGGAGCCAAACTAAAGCAGCCTTTGCCATATTTGGAACACAGTTGCATGTCATATGTGGGTGTTTCTTCAACTGTGGATACTTTTACGTCCCATGGGTTGATTTTGTTTCAGACGTTCCTTTTAAAAAAAAAAATTGTCCTTAATGTATAGTAAGTTGTTAAATAATTTCCAATCATTTTGTCCCTTATGAAGTTATTGTTCTTCACTTTAAACAGAATATTATTCTTGTTAATCTTTCCATCAAGCTGTAATATTGTACAAATATTTAATACTTAAATATAATTGTATATGGGTATGGGTATGGCAAATATGCTGTTAATGTGTCCTATGGTGTGACTGGAAACATTTTGGAAAAAAAACTAACAATAAAGATAAATCTCTCTTCTATTTTATATTAGGAATATCAATAACATTTTCTAGTAATGTTTTATTACCAATTAAATAAATAATTTAAATAAATTGTTTGATTTATTGCATTCTTTTTTTATTCATTATTTATTTTCCAACAACATTATTTCTGCCACAGAATATATGATAATTGGAGATGATTTGAAATGATATAAATGTTCAGAAAAATGACACAAATGACATGAATCGTCCTGTGATGCATATGTACACTGTTAGGTATTCTTAAATAAACAAATCAGAGACATAAAGTACGAAAAGTGTTTTAAAGGGAGTTTATTTCAAAGTGTATTTTAACGTTTATTTTAAAGAAACAGCCATGCTGGTTAGAGGGCACAGAAATGTTCTGTTCAACACTCATAAAGGCTGCCACTGAGATTCTGCTTGTCTGTCATAAAACAAACTCTTGACTTCGCAGGTTTTATCAGTGATAGTGAAGGACCCTAAGGAGGAAAGCAGTAATGCTTGTTGTGGAGAAATAAGGACAGCTCCCACAGAGAACATAAAAGAGAGCACTTAAAACTTGACAATAGCTTTTTTGTTTGTGTTTTGAAGAAAGTTATCTATTTTCTTTCTCTTGCTTCTTTCACTTCCCATATCTATATTTCTTTAAATTCACACACACACACAGAGTCTCCCAGAGAAATAAATTTATCCACAAACCCTTTGTGTGTGAAAACAAGTGAACTTTCATTATTGCCGATTCTGTCTAACCCACAAATAACTTCACATGCGAGACAGGATGATTGATACTGTTCATCACTCGGCCTCTCTCTCCCCTCCCCCTAATTTAATTCCAAACAACTGCCAAGCCCCGTCATCCATACCAAAGTGTCTTACCAATGGAGCAGCCCCTATTGATCCACTGTAATAACACAAACTCTCCTGACACGTTCACGCTCACTGCTGACACAATAATCCAGACCCCCAAAAAGAATGACTAAAAAAAGCTTGAAGAAAAGAAAACAAATGGGTAATCTTATCAACAAATCAATGTATTTTATATCAACTAAGAAGGAAAATCTGTGTGAGCTGATCAGCTTCTAGCAGCTAGAAGCAGCAGAGGAGGATGACAGACAGACAGAGATGAATGTGTGCAGTATTTCCCCTTATTAGAGCAACTGTCGGTTCCTATGAATAGGTTACAAAATAGGTCCTGGAACTCTTGAATTACCATGATCGGTGAAAGCATGTATACTTAAACTTTGAGAAACGTCGATCGTGAACCTCAGGACGTCAAAGTAAATATGAGCTGGTTCCCTTTCTTTATATTTTCTATGAGTTATCCAGATTTTGAGACTTTGTTATCAAAATGTGATCAATTATTTTTATGATTTCATAAATGTAATTCTTTTAACATCTGAGTAAAACAAATCAAATGTTTTAAACAACTAAAGAATAACAGAGTTTAATGAATCTCACATTTTCAGTTCATCAAAATTATGAGATAACAGGAATGCTTGCAAAATGTGAGCATTGGTAAGGGGGTGTGATGTGCTTAAAACAAGGTCTTTTTTATGCTATGTCAAATGTATGCTAGATAACAGTTAATTGAACATATCTTATATTTCACACAACAGACAATATGGGATTAGTACCTCTAATGCTTTAAAATAGGACACCAAAGCTCACCGTATTGAATGTGTAATGTGCCTTCCCCCCCATGGCCTTCCTCCCACAATGCCCCCTTTTGGAGCTTACCACGTCAGCAGCCCAGTTTTACTTCTTAATAGTCATCAAATTTTCTAGCCACAGAGGTATAATCGGCACTGATGAAGATGCTCTTGGACTCTGATGTAAGCAGTTTTTTGTGTGTAAAAGCATGCCCAACAGCAAACTCTGTGTTTTCTCTGCTACCGAGCAACCCTGATCATTCCTTGCCTGCAGTCTGTATACATTTTTGGTAAGGTCTTATATTTAAGACATCAAAGACAGTGCGCATCGCTCCATAATTTTCAGTAAAAAATACTGCCAAGGTAGCAAAAAACCCACCTTGGCTTAATTTCCCTAATAGGTGCATGGTGAATTTGTCTTTTAAAAAATGTTAAAGGATAGACTTGTTTGTATTTTGGTCATGAAATTAAGATTTTGCTGAGGGTGTTAAAAATGGCTCGTAGTTGCTCGTGCTCCCTCTGTGATGAACACCTGATTTCATCTCAGGCTCTGTGAGATCTCAGCCCCCATCATATGTTGCTTAGCTCAGCAGTACTGCAACACTTCACACTGAGTTTAGCTTAGTAGATGTTTACTGTTGTTGTTTTTTGTGTACAGTATGCATAATTCATTAGTTCATGACTAATTGTAATAGCTATAAAGTCACAATAACCTATTTTTTCAGACAAAGGTCCCTCTCTGTCTGTCTGATCTGAAAAAAAGTGCTAAAACGTGTGTGTGAGAGATGTAGCTAATTTATTTTATTTATTTAAATCACTTTTTTTTTCATGGCCCAGTTAAAAAAAACAGCATATGCTGGGTTAGGTATGTTGACCACCTAAGGACCATCTTAAACCAGCATAAAAACATACAAAACCAGCATATGCTCTTTTTTCAACAGTGGAATAACTCACTTTTACCATAGATCTCGTTTTGGGGATTTTTTTAATTCTGTTATTATTTGTTTCTGTCTGGTAATATAATTTTCTTACTTGCCCGTTGTATCTGCTAACTGGTTTAATTTATAGACGATTTCATTTTAACGACATAAACAAACGTTACTGCGCATGCGCACTTTTGTGACCCCCAACTGAACTTCCGGTACACATTGACAAACAATAGAGTGCCTGTAGATGAGTTCTGATAACAATCAAAAGAAACCGAGAAGAACCGTTACTTGGCTAAACTTGTCTCTCTGATATTTTGAATTTAGACTCCGATACCAAGCTCAACCGCTAGATGTCAATGTACCATGCCGTTTGTTTAAATGCAACCATATACAGGACCCATTCAACAAATAGTTTATTTAATAAAATGAACATGCAACAAAATTCAACAAATCTATATTTAATACAATTATTATACAGTAAAATAATAATACAAATTAATATTAACATAAATTATATAAAAATAGTTGTATTATTAGATACAAACCGGAAGTTAACTGGGGGTCATGTATAGAGGGTATGCATAGACGTAACTTTACCACGTGAGCCTCCTGGGTGACAAAACACTCAGCAAAATGACTGCTTACAATATCAGGAAATGCAATTCCGCGCAACATTTCAGTGTCCAGGAATACCCGATTCCTTTGTAAGTCGTAGGGAAGCCGTAATGATCGCCGTCGAGTTCAGCTGCTTGTTATTTCAGCAAATAATTGAGCGTTTTAGTCCGGGTTCCTTTGTTTCGACTATTCTCAGCCATTTTCCTGCGTGTTTTACCACTCAGGGGAACGTGTCTGGCACTCAAGGGGGCGTGTCCAGGTGTGTTCACGTGGGATGGTAACGCCAATGCATACCCATATAGTTTGAATGTTTCAGTATTGTTTAGCCCTCTAGTGGATGTTGCTATAAAGTATTTTCGGATGGGACTAGAAATTAACGTTTCACAGTGATTTAGGAATTCCATCCAAATGTGAGTTTAGCTTTATGGACATTATCTACCAATTTTTGGCCACTTAATGGTCTTCTGCTAAATCAAGTCCTGTCCGAATGTGACAATCTGTAACTACGGATATTTTCACAACGCATTCCTTCACGTGTTTTGGCCTAAGTCAGCTACCGTAGAGGCACTTAACGCGCGCGTTTTCTGCCAGGTTCGCGTCAAGAATGTAGGCTACTGTACTGTTTTAATCATCCAGTCAAAATAAACCGACGGTATGGCGGGAATGCAGCTTTTAAGTTGGTTTGCAAACCTTAAACCATAGATGAAGAAAACCGACGGTAAGCTGCCGTCCACTGTAAAATCAGCGTCAGGTAAGATCTTCACCTTTACTTAATAGCATAATGCAGTCATCATTATATAAGTAGCCTTCACATAACGTTACAGGTTTTGTTTATTTAAGTGGGTTTTAGCAGCCAGTCCTAAAGTCATGTAAGGTTTTATAATATTAAAATGATTCTAAAGAATAACATCAAATAATATATGAAATAAATACTAGATGAAATTAAATTATTCATTTTAAACAGTAAAAGATTTGTACTTTAAAATGAAAATCATGCAGAAAACATAACAAACACCAGGCTGGCGAAATATCTTCAGGGCATTTGCCTGTGTGACGTGCGGTTCATGTTTTTCAACATTTAACTTAGCTGTCACAAATCCTTATTTTGTTAAAAGTGGAAGAGAATATGTCGCAAGTGTTTATTCATGATTAATTATATTTAGTCATGTGCTATCTTTCTTAAGATTTTTACTTGTTCAGCCCACCATTCTACATCTTTAATATTTATAAACCGGATTACCGCAATGTAAATGCAGTTGAAGTATGTACTTCACTTCAGAAGAATATGATGCATGATAACTTAAGTGGTAAAAATGTTCCTATAAAATGTGTTTGTTTGTGAGTGAACAGCCTTCCACGAGGTCTATAAATAATCACAGCACACTAGTCACAAGGGTAGTTCCCAGCCTTCTCTCTGATATTTTCAAGCCTTGATTCCACACACACATTTGCTAATTGTGTAAATTTTGCAATGTCTGCTTTTAAGGAACATTATCATTTCCCTTGTGTCACTGCACGTTATGAATATGCAGATGTCCACAGAGATGATAATACATCTGTGACTGTGCAAATTATGAAGACAATGGCTTTTTCATTTTAATTTTTTGCAGGTGCAACTAGGTCCCTGGCACTTTAATTAGAAAATGTGCTGGGCTTTTTTGTGCCAGCATTGTTCATTTCTATATGTTGAAGCGCAATTAAAGTTGTCTAAGACATTGGCTATAGTTGTTGTTATTGTTTATGTACATAATGTGTGTTGCGTTATCCAACATTCAAAAGATAGTATGTACGTAATAAAAGTATGCTGCATTATGTAACGGTTATATATGGATGTTTTAGTTGGTGGTTGGCTTGAATATTGTGTATGAACCTAAATAGCAATAAGATTTGATTTATATGGTGCTTCAGAAATGTTACAGTACAGTAGCAGAGTGTAATGTGTATATCTTAAAACAGTTTAATATTCCACAGACAGATTTGCTGTTCCAATAGTTTAAAGTTAAAATGAATAACTATTCCCTCCTCTGACCACCTAGAGCGTTTTCGTCTCTGTCTGCCACGTCAATTTCCATTTTTGCAGAAGTCTCCAGATCTTTCATTCTGAGCATGTGCGTCTTAATCACACCATCAGCTTCATTTCAGCAGAAACCTGAGCAAAATGAAAGCAAAGAACAGGAAAAGGTCAATCCTTCATCACAGCTAACAGCCAATAGGGTGATTGAAAGACATGATATTTTCACCGGGACACGACAGGGTCGTGGATAGCCTCCGACTTTACATAAAGCAATTGTGTCACCACAAAGCAGGATGGGAACTTTTTTGTCTGTATAATTTGACAAACACATCCAAGTACGTGCAGGGCATGCTCATTCTAGTGGGTGCCCTTTTTGCTTTGACCTAGAATAAGCTTCATGTTTTCCCTATATTGCTCATTCG
Organism: Triplophysa siluroides; assembly: GCA_006030095.1. Classification (NCBI taxonomy): domain Eukaryota; kingdom Metazoa; phylum Chordata; class Actinopteri; order Cypriniformes; family Nemacheilidae; genus Triplophysa; species Triplophysa siluroides. Next base: position 3,102,802 of record VCII01000935.1, on the reverse strand, counting down.
TCCTGTCCCTTTATTTGTTATGTTGAGACGTGTTGGCACTGATCTCAGATGAATAATAACCACTTGCATAATAGAAGATCAGTTTTTTTAAATCTCAGCTTTCAGTCAGTAGTTTCTGAGAGAAAATAAAGAGATACATTCAGTTAATGGTTTATGTGCATAAAGAGAATCGGTTTTATATAGATTTAAGTGATACAGCTGCTATGTGACCTTTAGTGGTTTCTGGGATGTCGATGTGTTTCTGCAACGATCGTCTTCTTTAAGCAGAAGCAAATCTTGTTTTCAATAATTAGCAGACAGCAAAAAGAAGGGAGTCCCAGAATTCATGGATCAATGTAATGAATTGTAATGTCACACTGAGTGTGTTTACCAAGAAGAAGCTATTCCAAAATTAAAATCATGTCACTTCATCAGCTCAATAATACTGTTTTATTTTGTTTGGGTTTGGTTTTATAATGTGTTTTATAATTAGTTGCTTGTCATTTTTACAAAGTTTGGTTGTATTCCCTTAAGCCATTCATTCGTTCCTTCGTTCGTTCGCTCGCTCACTCACTCACTGCAAAAAAATATTTTATACATTTCAAATTTGGATGAAACATTGAATTTTATTGTTAAAAACAGGAAACGATTATTGAGCAGTATATTTCATATGACAGTTTCTTCAAAACTCAAACTCAAAGTGTTTTTTTGTTGCTGGGATATTTGGGTTTGAGTAGATTTCCATTAGTCATCTATTATGCCTTAAACCTAGCTGTTTTTAGACACATATGGTCACAACTCTTCGCCAAACTCATGAAAATTGTTAATGGCTACTGTGTAATAATAATACATTTATTTTATATAGTGCCATTCAAGTTTCCTTCTCAAAGCGCTGCACAAGAATCAAAACAATACATCACACATAAATAAAGCAACACAATAAAATACTGTATAAAATAAAGCAAAATAAAATGTTTTAAGACGAGATTTGAAAGTGGCTAGTGAGTTTGCCTCCCTGATGTTATCGGAAGAGAATTCCAGATCTTAGGAGCATAAGCAGAAAATGCTCTATCACCCATGGAGCGGAGCCGTGTCTTGGGCACATTTAAAAGACCATACTGAGAAGACCGTAGATTTCGACAAGGTTTGTAAGGAGTTAAAAGATCAGACAGGTATTGAGGGGCCATGTCATGCAATGCCTTAAAGTTAACAAAAGGATTTTAAAATCAGTACGGTATTTGACAGGGAGCCAATGTAAAGACTGTAAAACAGGTGAAATATGAAGCAGCAGTATTTGTGATGTGATATACTTGGTTTTGCAGGTCATCCAATTTCTGGTGATTTTGTAAGTAACTTGATTTCAGATCTAAGAAGTTTATCATTGAAAGATTTTGAATCTACCTCCTCATTTCACCTAACAAACAATGCTGTATTTCCTTGTCATCTCTCTCTTTTTTTGCCTTTGAAACCACATACTGTACACATAACATCTGCGATTTCATCTGCATAACTTCAGTCTCTTGACAAATTCCTCCTGCCATATTTAAATATGCGAGGGTTCGACAAAGGTGCACTGCACATTAAGCCAGAGCCCCCAGACAAATCCAAGACTTGATGTTGCTGTAAGCATTGTTTCCTTTATTAATGACATCTCAGGCATCGTGAGCTGCTGTGCTTGAGTCTGACACGTGGTGAAGAAGTGGAATGATGAAGAGGTAATTAAAGACAGGAAGAGGTGAATATGATTTTGGGAGGATCTGTCTGTAATTGGACACATGAAAGACACGAGTAGGGTGCATAGCTACTGCTGCTGCTCCTTATTAGCCGCTAATCTGAAAACCAATATTTCAGCCCACGTCAAGGTGCAGTGGGAGACGACGGCTCTCTCCAACAAGTGTGGGGTCCCCACTGAGAATTTGAGAGCATGCCAGGCATTGTCCTCCATTCTCTTTCTGTTTAATTTGCAGACAGATACTGGTTTAAATAGACCTTCCCTGTATTTGGGGGATTGTAGCGCCGGCAGGTGAAAGCTAGCTTCTCTGTGTCAAATCCAACCATTAGAGCGCGCATACCCTGGAGAAAAAAAGAAATGCCGATATCTTACGGCTGCGTATAATTAAAAGAAAACATACTATTGTTTTTTTCTTTTTGGACTTCTTTTTGGATTTTTTCCTGGGAATTTTCTGCTGGAAATTTTGCTTTTGTCAACCGACTGCTGACTTTATGCTGTTTTTCTCAAAACAAACAACAATTACTCTGCATGTGGTGGCAGTTCCAACATTTGGTGAACATAATGATGGATATGAAAGATTTGTCAGTAGGAATTTGGTGCTTCTGGGTTATGACAGTGGTTAGAGCATGGCACTAGCAATGCCAAGATTGCATATACTCAGATAACAATGTATAGTATAAGCGTCTTCAAATGTAAAATATTTCTCATCTTCACTGGAGACCACAAGACAATTATCTTTTGCATGTTTTTTGGTTTACCCCTTGTCTGGGATGGGTATCAGTAAGATTTAATATACTGCTTATCGATACTGGTACTTATCAATACTGTTATCGATACTGCTCTATAATTTGATGCAAAAACACATGATGTGAAAAGATGTTAAACATTTTAAGTTTCTTCATTACAGCTGAGCTTTAGAACTGCAGTTTACAAATGCTTCTGAGCAAACAGAAAATGGCACATAACAAAACGTGTGTGTGTTCCTAAGCATACCAAGTTACAGCACTTATAATGTGCATAAGAGCACATCATAATGTAATTCAACATATTTACTTTACATCGTGGTTATTTGGCTGGTAGACCGTTTTTTTTTTCCTTTCTGGTTTTAGGTCTACATAAATTGAAGTACTATTTTCTATTTTCTGCCGCAAAGGGGTGTTTGACGGAAGCTTCCTTGTTGTGAAACGACAAGCGCAACCATGCTACTCTTTCACTCATAAACAGGCAAAACATGTAGATTACAAATACATCGCGAAAATCATATGGCCCTAGATATCACACATACGTCGAGCAGACTTCGGCCATTCGGACATCATTCAGGGAAGAAAAATGACAGGCAGCAGCAGCAGCCTCTAATTCACTTTATGCACGGCCACTTTCGCGTTTAGGCTCAGTTGTTATCCAGCTTCTGGCATGCTTACCAATGCGTCCTTACAACCAATGCTTGCTGTTTTAACGTTTTAATGAGCTGCCGTTAGGACACAGCAATATTTAGACGTCGCACCTTAAAGGTATTTAAAGCTTCTTGAACTCATTACTACATCGATGTATTAATAAGATATATAAAACAGGTATGCAACAAAAGTTAATATATACTGTATATATAATATAATATAATATAATTAAATGAAATCGCTAGTTAATCAAAACATGCTAATGGGAAAAAAGACCACAATAGGACCCCGTTTTGCTATGGGAGAATGCTATACCGGAAGCCCGTGTAAAACATTTATAAAAGATAGATTCAGCTTTACGATTGTTTCCGAAAACATACGGCGCGTGAGGGGGGTAGGCTGAACCAAAGCACGTGTGCACCAATTGTCAACAAAACACAGACATAAGTTTTACTCACCGCATGCGGTTCATTTCCGGCATCTTTTAGCGCTGGGACGGCTCCATATATAAGTTTCAAACGATCTCCAAATCCAGTGTTATATCCACAGTTTATATAACATTTATCACCCAAATGTTGTGAACAAACAAACACCTGAACTTCGCGAACGTATGCTCTCTCTCTCTCCAGCACACAAGTGAAAGTGACTTCTTAAGCATGAGAAGACAGCACGTTTAACATTGTGAAGAAGTCTGAATGCATGAAACACCATTGCAGGGCCGCTTTAACACCCGAATACACAGAGATAAAACAGTAACGATAGTCTAGTGGACCCACTTAAAAATTACATATAGATTTATGTAAAAATACTTCATTCTACTTTATCATGTTACAAGCATATATGTTAATATTTGCCTCCACAAAACACCACACAAGGATTAATACAATCTCTTGAATAATAAATTATGAGCAAAACAATTTGAGTATACATTTTAATTGAAAGATTAAAACAAGGTTTTTTTTTACATTTTGGTACACCCCATTTTGTTGTAATAACAGCATGGTTCCAGGTTGGCAAAGACGTTTGTGCAATGATCCATGTTATCCCAGTATGATTAGAGAATGTTCCAAGAATCATCTCATGCGCTTCAATGGAAGCCAGGAAATATTATTTCTAAGGAGTTTACATGATCAGTGTCACAAATTTGCATATTTTTCGTGAGAGAATATTGAACTTTGAGTTTATTTCCAGGTTAAAATTAGAATTGGATTGTCAGTGTGGTCTCAGATTTTTGGAATCTGCTCAATGGTTGTGTTTCTGGTTGAGAAATTTGATGTGGATAACCTGTAAGAAGATACAATAAGCTGGTGTGTATTATGACGAATGATTTTGACACACATCGAGAATCTTGACAATCGATTGTTCCGCGCGTGACACCATGTGTCACAGACGTGCCCTCATTACCGGCCACATATCAGGTGATTTCACCGGGACCAGAAAGGGGAATGTCATGTTATCACATTTAGAGTGTCATGTCATGTTATATTTGCCACGGCTTGTCACAACAGTGGCGGTGCAGTGCTTATGGTGGTGTTTATAACAGTATCAGTTTGCAAACAAGCGCCTGTCAGAAAACGTCAGCATTGTTTTTGGCGTCCCTGTAGAGAATTGTGGGATATATGGAAGAAGGCGGAGGGAGAGACGCCATTTGTTAAGAGTCTTCGTTCACACCAGTTTTACACATTTTGGGGCTTTCAACACACTAATTAGATCCCAAACACCCTTATTTTAATGCTAATTGATATTCACGAATAGTGCAGCGAACTCTTCATGCAAAATTCTTACCCAATAAACAGTTTGTTTGTAATGGATAACAATTTGTTTGAAAAGAGATTTGTTAAAAATAAATAAATTACGGAGGTTTATGGAGCATTCCACTAAGACTCAAGTTCACAAAACATTAACTTTTGTAGACACATAAGGATAACTATTTGTCATTAAACAAATTACTGGTCATAAATATAAATATATTTAACATAATGATTTGATGTAAGGAAGATCAATTGCAGGAGTATCATACAAATTGGGCTACAAGAAGTAAAGTTTGTACAGAGCACATATGTCATACTGTAAAAATGTTTAGAAAAGGTCCAATTTGTAATAATCTCATTTCATTTGTTGTTTCTCATTTGATGAAAGGCAAAAAGATGTAATCTCATTTTACTAGAGCAGAATGCCTTTGATATAACATTGACTCATAAATATTTAAATTATACACTCATTAGAAGAATTTCCATCATAATCTTCTGTTCGAAACCCAAAGGGTGTCCTCACTCTCTTAAAGGTGCAGTACGTTAGTTCTGAAAAACGCCTTCGATATTAGAAATCAATCCCCAAACAAATAAACCCTTTGCCTTTATTTTTTTCACACTCAAAATAATGAACGCTTGCTCGCTCTCTCCTCCCCCATTATGAGCGGAAACGCCCCCTATTGTTGATTGGCTAAGAGAACGTTTGCGCTGTATGGATTGGATCAATCCTAGCAAACACAATACTTTTTACAATACACACACACAGAACCGACATCAAGCAGATATTCACAAAATTGCATTTAGAAATTACTTCACCGGCAAGTCCAGGAAGAGTTTTGGTTTCATAATGTTACGGTTAATTGTTCAAGTAAAACATTCTATTAGGTTACCCATTTGTCATTTCAACAATGTTTACTTGATCTAAAAATATTGCACCAGATATTGCGTCTGTTATGATTAAATATTGATGCCCAATTTAGTCTGGTTTACTCTCTCTCTATCTCCAGAGCTTTTGGAAAACTGCAGTATTGAGTTCAATAAAAGAAGATTGTTAGAGAGGTATGCTGGAGTGTAGAAAGGGGAACAGGTCAAGTTCACTGTAAGGTGCAGAAAAAATGAGCAGTGTTGAAGGATTCCAGCACCGCACGTTAACTTGTGAAGGAGACACACACATATAAATGTCATAATAAAAAATACTATTTACTCTGTGGACATAATAAAGATACAAGCAATTTCATAAAAACATGAAAGGAGGTGCGTCATTTGCTGCATATTTTTTTCCAGTATTTTCTTTGGAGGAGAATTATGTAAAGGAATTGTGGCTTTGTGTTTCACTGTCTAAATACAAAATGAATATTAACATCTAGTGTTACAATTTAATATTTAAAGATTTAATAATTATTAAAATAACTATAACTCTTAAATTGTTCTTGACGTAAATTGTTAAACTAAACAAATTATTTTCTAAGAGTCCAGGCCAGGGTCTATTTATAGGATTCATATCACTTATAGACGGTTTCATCGGATGCACACGCAGATGCAAACAATGCATCTTACTATGGTGGTTAACCAGCGAGTTAAGTCTTTGTTCGAGAAACGCACCCTTGGCTAGTGGTTGCTTATACGTAATATAACTATTTATATTCATATTTTAATTTATATGAATATAAATATTTTATTTTTTATTAAATTGTGTTAAATAAACAATTTGTTGAATGGGTTGTAATCTGTCGAATTAAAGTTTAGCCAAGTAACGGTTCTTCTACTGGTAACCCAAAATAACACTGACTAGACATACTTATAACTTGCTAGCTTATGTCATTTACTTGATATTAATTTTGCTTGTTATCAGAAATACTCTTCAGGGACTCTATTCTTTGCGGATGTGTACCGTAAGTAAAGTTGCGGCCAAAAAATAAGTTTGTTCATGTTGGAGCTTTGAAACATCTGTAACACCAGGTTGTATTTTTGTGTGTGGAAACGACAAACAGTGTTATTAAGTGTCATTAAACTTCACAGTTACCATTTGGCAGAGACTTTAATCCAAAGTGCATTTAAGTATCAGTATTATATCATATATTCGGGTAACGACATGAACAAGAATTAATCGCAGTTGCATGATTGTTAAAAAAACAATGATTTTCAATTTTGAGTAAACTATATTTGTATTGTTTTAATGTAATAGTATTATACAGCGTTGTAAAATGTCATGTTTGAGCTTTGGCTCAATATATGGGATATTTAAAACCGTCTCCCATTATTCTTTGCTGTGACCGTGGCATAGCCTCCTTGCAGGAGGAACGCTGTAGTTGATATGACTAAGTGAAGAATGTGTCTGGTGCTGGGATAACTTTGACACTTGAAATGGAGAGAGGGATGCATGTCATCACTGCTCAGAGTGACAACACACCCACAGGCTGATGCCTCACACGACTTTATTGCCAGTGGTAAGGGTACTGGGAACACATCACTAATATGTGCAGTAATTGAAGGTAAGAACCTTATGTAAAATGTACTGGTAGGGTGCACAAAGCCAGGAAAGGGGGTGAATATTCTAACAGCAGATGCTGAGGGCTTTAATGACGTCATTGAGAGTAAGAAACCTTGGACGGAAACTTTCCTTTCTTTCCTTTTTAATGTTTTTGTGTCGGCCACAGACAAGCCATGCCTTTACAAAATTGCGTCTTTTAGTGGATCAAAGGCACAGTTATGGATACATGGAATCAGAGGGTCACTTTGGCTCTTGCACTCAGTAAAAAGTCCACCAATATCTAGTAATATTTTTTCTTTTCTAATGACACAAGAGCTTTGAACCTTCTCCTATCTTTGTAGTGCTTTATTTCTGAAAGTTTCATTAATGTGGAATTGGTGGTGTAAGTAGAAAGGGTTAAAGTGAGGCAAAGTGCAATATCTGTCCCTCTTCCTCAAACATAATGCACAGAGGCTGAATGTTAAAGTGCGTTTAGATTTTTTCAGTTTAGTTCTGTAAGCGGTAAGAATTGATTTTGATGGGAGGCATGACATACCGTATAAAAGTCCATTGTATTAAAACGCTTCCTGTCAGCATTGCGTCTGAAGCCGGGCCGTTGGCCTTTTTCAAGGAAAAGACATGCAACACTACAGGTGTCATGTTTTCTGATGAGTATTTGACACGGGAGTCTGTCAGTCTCATCGACCTTCATTTGCAGTCTGAAGTTGTCTCGCAGCAGAATAAAATCTCTTATCTGCAGACTGGTTCAAGGTTCAGTGGTGTTGATGATGATACCCTGATGACAGTCCAGAGGAGACCAAAGGATGATATTCTGTCATTTAAAAAGAAATTTGAGCTTTGGATCTCCATGAATGAATGAATCAAGGTATCATTGGTTTTCAAAAACCATACTCTTTGTGTGAGAGTCGGTTCTGTCTGTGTACAAATTAAAAGTCATTAGCTGGAATTGCTTTTGAGACTCTGTCAAAATTTATTATAGGCGCAGCCAGGTATTACTGAGTCTTGGTGTGTGTGTTGAATGTCACGCTTTTTAAATGTTAGTCAATTACATTTCGTAAAAGGGGGCTAAAAAAGAGCGGTGTGAATGAAGAATCTTAGTTAACTTTTAGATGTTAGATAAATATTAGATTTTTTTTATTAATTGGAGTCTTTTACAAGGAATTAATTATGACTTAAGGTGTTGTATTTATTTGATCTGATGTATTCATATATAATGACCCATTAAATCACAAATACTTTTTCTCCTTATACGGTAACTTACAATTAACAATATTTACAGTTTTATTTTTTACATTTTCATCACAAGCAAGGAAGCTCAGTCCTAGATCCCCTTACTGTATGCACAACCTTGATTTTAAACCACAACATAAAAATGTCAGTTATGTTCCAAAATTAGTCAAGGGTAGAATTGTAAACAGTTGTTTCTAATTTCTTTTAGTTAAGTTTGAGAAGTTTTATCTTGATGCAGACTGTCTGGTATCAAGGACATCTCTCAGATTTCCTTCTAACTGTCAGAATATTTTACAGTCTTTCTCCTTCAGCTATTTTACGGTTTTCCCTCTTTTGAAGCATGATTTTGGTGTGCAACATCAGTAAGACACTCACTGAATTATCACCACTGAAAACATCTAGCAGGAGAGTGTTTGTTTATAAATGAAGTCTATCTTCCAATATTAATAAGTTTTAAATCGAAAAAAAAAAGACCTTGATGCTTTATGAAATGTATTAAAATTTGCATTTAACATGATACGCGACTAATCTTTTAAAAACAGTATTTTGTGTGACCTTGTTCTTGATGAATACGGCTAACTCCGACCTTCAGTGAGTCCTATTATGCTAAAAAATTATTCAGCAGTACAAAAATGAATAAAAGAGTAGAAGAATATATTTTTAGTGTGATGTGTATTTTAAAACAATACTGAGAACCATCACAGAATGATATACCATCACATTATATCTATGATATAATGAACTGTATTACTTTATAAATAACTGTTTAAAGGTCCAATGTGTAATTTTTTTAAATGCAATATAATATACATAGGCGTCTTTAGATAAAGACCTTACATAATGAAGCGTTGTTTTTATTACCTTAGAATGAGCTGTCTCAGTCTACATAAACCGCGGGTCCCCTTGCATGGAATTCAGCATGATTTTTCTACAGTAGCCCTAAACGGATAAACTGCTCTACAGTGCGCATTTCATAAACACGTTATCTCCTTCGGCAAAGAAGAGAAAACTTGACGACATCTTTGTTCTGTGTCAGCCACCGTAGTGCTTCGAAAGGGAGGGGCTTGCAGTGGAGTGAGCCGTTGATTGCAATTCGCAACCTTCCTGCTAGATGCCGCTAAATTTCATACAGTGGAGCTGTAAAATAATAATGTACATTTACTTTTTATGGAATATTTGTGTCATTATAGTAATACTGTAGTTATTGCTTACAAAAGGAATAAGGCCCTTGATACTGTGCTGCACAGGTGTCTAAAAATGGCCATTTACTTTACCCGACATGATCAGGAATTCCTGTTGTGCCTCTAACTCTTCCCCACATTTTCATCTAAAGCAACTTCCAGAACAATCAATGCAGGTGCACTCCCCCAGGAGCAAGCAAGAGTTATGTGCCCTTATCAAAGCTACAGTGGTTATACAGCAAAACTGTGATCTTACTAACTCTACTGTTCCTGTGTCACCATTATTTGGGTTGGAATTGAGTTGGCGTCGAGGACAGGATTGTGGGCTGGATGAAGGATGTGATATTTGGGTGGAGAGATGGATTGATGGGTGTGTTTAGGGGCTCCAGGGATCCGGTTTGGTCATTTGGGGAAGGTAAGATGAGAAAACATGTCGAAGGGTTCAAAATCAGTGGATGTTGGTTTAATCTGATGGGAGTTTATCCAGGCAGGAGGATCCATGCTGGGAGTCATAAGGATAGCTGCAACCCTTATGGGACTTTGGATAGATATCCTTCTTGTCATGTTTTAATAGTCTCAGTGGTGCTTTATCTAAAGTAGAAGCTAGGTGAAATGCTAATTGTTGGGGGAATTATGTGTGTTTTATGTTTTTAAGCTACGGAAGGACTAACATTTACACCATAGTAAAGGCAAGTGGGGTTTTCTGTTTATGTATGCATGTATGTAGTAATTTCTTTATTTATGAGAAAAATGCACTACCTGAAAAGTCACCTTATGCAAAATAAGGCAGAGAACCCAGAAAATCTGTACAGGCTTTAAACACACAACAGCTTTACTGCTAATTGAAAGATATTGCTTTTGAGACCGTGGGTAAAGAACTTTATCAACATCCTTAACTAGTTTGAAATTAGAGAGGAAACAAGAAACACCATTGTTTTGTTGCAAATATTACATTTATAACTTTGTTTCAGTCTTGCAGCTCATAGATATTAAAAAGCATGGTGTGCAGATGCATGGTTATTGAAATGCATGTGCTCTTTTTGATTCCTCAGTAATAGTTTTACTTTCCCCTAACCTGAGTTGATGGGTGTAACCACGAGCAAACGGTCATATTGATTTACGTGATCGCTGCCTCTGCAGGGTCACAGGCTAAGAAGCTGATCAGAATTCTGCGGTTTTTGCCTCCATGTCCTGCATATAAGCATTTGAGGTGAGAGAAGTTAAGAAAGAAGAGCAAATTTTCCCTAGATTGCAAAACGATTTTTTTTCTTTTCTGAAACTAGGCTGGCTGTTTTGGGGGAAATTGTGGTACATAGACAAGTATAGACGATGGTGCTGATGTCACAACGGGAGGAGGTTCTCTATCATAATGAGATTTGAGATTCTACAGTATGATTTATTATTCTTAAGTCCTGGGGGTGTTAGAGTAAAAATTCATTAATGTTGAATTATCATGTTATTTTTATGTTATATAAATAACATATTTATTGGATTTTTTTAAATGATTAACCAACCAAAATAATTTATTTATAATTTGAATACTTATAGATAAGCAAGAGATAAGCAAAAAAAAATCCTGCTAATTTCAAAATGCAATATTCAAAAGCATACTTGACTTCAGTGTAGGTGGTTGTGATGTATGTGGTCCAAATCATTGAAACACAGCTGAGAAACCAGGATTCAGATAATGTCAAATGTGTTCTCATACTTTATTACAATAATCTATATGTAAATGATTTTAAAGAGATAGTTTCTGGGTAAACAATCCCTTTAATATAGCTGAGCTGTTCCTATTAGAGGAAAATGCATGTAAGTGAAAAAACTCTATTTATATAGCCATCCCTCCACAGAAGGCCTCTGATCAGTACACGCCCGGCAAGCTTTGTCATTCACGACTCATTTGTGCAAAAAACAAAATGTAGATATAACAAACTCATTCTCATGCATCGAAACACAATAAATCGCTTTAAATAAGAATCGGGAAGATAAACCAGGTTCGCCCACAAACTCTTGATTTGCTGTTGGCCTTAACAGATGCTGCAGACACGTTGAATAAATCCAGCAGATGAAGCATTTTGTTTCTGTTTATGCTTTCTGAACACCGCGGTCCCCGTGTAACTGCCTCGGAGGCCCTACATAAGAAGACAGAACAGAAAAAAACAGCCCGACTTTAATCTCATTGGTGCAAATGCTCCCTGCTCTTGCAGCCGGGACTGTCATCACTGGTCTGAGAACAATAGGATTTCACGCAAGCTTAAATTTGAGCGATGTGGATGGCTCTTTATCATTCCATTGAGAGAAAATATTTAAATGATGCTTTCACAGGGAGCGATGTGCTCTATGTTTACAAGAGTGTAAAAGCCACCCTCCTCCCACCAACACTTGCCCTGATGAGACATTCTCATACAAACAAATTATGCAGCTTTAACATTATTAAGTATAGCACATCTGGTGCTTCACTGTCTGTGACATATATTTTTATGTGTCATCACTATTGCTTGCATTTGTATCGGGCTATGGAAAAAATGACAAAACGGGGTCTTTATTCTCTAATCATTTTTTTATTACGGTTTGGATTCAGATAATGTTTGCACACAGACTTATTTGTATGAGGTCGTTCTGACATGTGATGAGATCCTGCAACACGATCCCATGAGATGTTAGGGGGAAGTCCAGTCCGACGGCAATCGTAGCATCACCATGCTGGACATCAACTCAGATTTCACGCTTTATGTTGCAGAATGATTTGAAGGACAGCGATTCCCTTTGTTCTACCCTGCACCTTGCAGTCTGATCAAAAGTTTGTTCCTTTTGATGTTTTAACCCCTTCTTGTCATTGAATAAACAACCTTGCTTTGAACCATATGGTGTCCTCTTCACACTGGGAGGGGACCGGGTGCGTTGCGGCTCCCACCTGTGGTTTTAATTATAGTCTATGACGAGGTGAAGCAGTCAGGCAGAAACCGAGATATTGGAGCATGAGTGGTGACCCCAGGTGTTTCCTCCTCCACTGCGGGGATGAACAAACCAACCGACGCAAGGGGAAACACGTAAGACTGCGACTTGACATCTGTGTTGTTTGTTTACAATCAATGTCCAACAGTGTATGACTGACACTGGCTCTATGCATGTGTGACTTCCGCATTTCACGGTCAGAACCCTTGGCAGTTTCCGGTTGGGGAGACTTAAAGCAGAGAGAAATGTATAGAAGTGGCGTTCTATACCGTATTTGAATGTTATAACGAAATGATAAGTATCATTTCAAATACGGTAGAACAACAGTCCTTTGACCTCTTGGACTTTCTGTGTGCCGCAATGTACAGCATCTGCTAAATTTAACTATTTTTTACTTTAAGTCTCCCCAACCGGAAACTGCAGAGGGTTCTTCCTGTGAAGTCACGCATGCATATAGCCCATTGTCACATAGGCGACCAAGTACCCTAACTTTAACAAAACGAAAAAACATTACTATGGACAATGGTAATTTTTTTTGTATAAATAAACATTAAAATGAATAATGTTTATATCACTATAACAAAAATGAATGTTATAATTCATTAAAAACAATCTTCCAATGGGGTAATACACTTTTTACCCTTTTCTTAAGTAACTAATTCAAGTTCATTTTTCTTACCCCATTGGCTGATTTTTTGCTTGCTTTAAAAATAAACTTACCTAATTTCTATACTTTCTTTTATCAAACAAGACTAAATGTAGGACACTATGAGATTTAATGGAATACTTTTAATTTTTTAATAGAAAACCAGACAGAAATGCTCAGTAAGTGAACATTTTTGGATCGGGACAAAGGGATGGGTCTAGGGTTAGGTAACCTAACCTTTCAAACATTAGAGAGAAAATTGACTGGACACTGTGGGAGGATGTCACATACAGTGGTCATTTGTAATTTTCTAATACATATTACATTGAATAATGTTTATCTCACTATTTATTAATAGTTTCAATTCAAAATGTAGGACTGATTACTGGGTCTGAGACAACGGTAAAACAATGAATCTACACCATAAAGTATTTGAAAAGTAGTAAATACAAATAAATAAATATTTTACATGATGAAACGTTTCCAAAATGTAGGTAACCAAGTTCCCTTACCCGAACCAAGGACTCTAATCTTAAAAAATATTAGCGAAAAAATATTGGTCATGATTGAAATATGCAACTTATATATGTAAATGTAAATGTAAATCTTATACCGAGTAGACAGTTGTTGTTGTTTGTTATTTTTTTATAAATAGATATTAAAATGAATAATTATGTAAAATGTAAAATCAGAAAAAAATGTTTTATGTACAAATATGGAATTGTACTGTTTTATCCTACAGTATTTGGACCTATTTTTGAATAGGGTAAAAATGATAAATTACAGAAATATCCTGCAAGTATACAAGTTGGATGTAAAATAACCTGAAAATCATGTAATATTACTTAACAAAACATTTTTACGTGATTTGTTTTACGTTTACTTTTTTATTCTGGTGCCCCAGCTGGTGGAATATATATTTTTTTCTAAAGGATTTTTTTTAGCTTGTACTCTTATTTAGCCCGGTTGCCCTCAAATGTGCCCGATCGCTATTATGCATTATGTTTGACAAACCTAATATTGGAGCATTTCTGGCCGGTGACACACACCTACACGTAATAGCGCTTTGCACTTTAGATATTTATTACTTGACAGCTAAATCTCAGGAAGGAATATATACAGTCGCATAATTTCATGTCATGCTTTGGGTTTGCGCTCATACTGCCCTCTTTCCAAACCAAACCGCTCAACTCTTCCAACCAGGCCAGGGTGCGGTAAGTGAACCGTGCCTGAGCACAGTTGAGAGTACTCACACTAATCAATCGAACCAGGCTTTATCTGTCAAACGTGCCCGGGTGCGGTTCGATTGGGACAGTGTGAGTACATCTTTACTCTAGGGGTAAAGAGATGAATGTAAATAATACATTTAAATAAAGCATTTGAAAGGTAGCAAAAATGAATAAAAAAGTTTTTACATTTGAAGGTTTCAAATTTTAATGTGACCTTAAAAAGGAAGTAAAAAAACATTTGAGTTTCCGCATCCCAAGTTGAAGAAACACTTTTTAAATGTTTTCCACTTGTCAAGTACCTTCCAGACCATCACATGAGTCTGCACATCAGGACCTGCTCTCAACACCACATATATTCCCTCATCATCTGAGATGATTCATATTCTACGTACGTCCAGGATCTCTTTAACTTCTTTGCCATAAGGATCAGTGGATTGCTGTGAGACCTCTCCACAGCTCTTGAGTGGAAGGGCCAAGCTGAGCCCCTTTCAAATTAAACCCGTTCCCATTGTAACACCATCGCTCTGCATGGCATGATCCTTATCTCCCCAGCACCTTGTTCGTTCGTTCCACAAAACTTCTTCTGACTTTTGCCTCCTCTTCATCTACAAATGCTGCTGAGTGTGTTTGTGTATCTAAACCAAAAATGTAAGCCGAAAGCAAAACCTTGCAGATATACTGGGCATTGCAGAGTAGACCGGGGCTTAGATCTAGATCTAGTTCTCTCTCAATTACAAAACGTATTTTAATATTTGATTTTCACATTTGTGGAGCCAAACGTGAGACGAGTGTTTTGCACAAATCTGTGTGAATGCAAACACGATTCATCAATCTTTTCTGGCGCCTCTCGCTTAATATGCACCAGAGCTTTCAAAATGATGTGAAAATATCAAATGAAAGAAACATTGCTACCTTGAAACCATCTTCAAATGATGTGCGTCTGATATTCCAGGCTTATTAATTTCTAACCTGACATTGGTAATACTTTGAAAAGTCAGTTTTATTTTTCCTCTAATGTATTCAGTGAAATTCCTTTGAGGCTGTGACTCCAGATTTTATTCTTGGTGAGCGTTTCATATGGCTGCTGTATGTCAGATGTACGGAAGCCTGTAGGCTGTTCCCGGGGGACTCTGAAGCAGTCAGACGACATAAATGGGGTCGTACAAAAACCCTCATTCGTTTGCGTCGGGTTGGCTTCAGATTAGCATTTCTGTAGCCCGTAATCAGTTGACATTTATGCAATGTTAATAAAACACTGTGGGGTGAATTCATGCGGCGGTTGCGTCAGGTTTGCCTGCCGTGTTGTGGTACAAAAACCAGCTTTTTGGAACCACCTGCAACTCAGTTTATTCATGCATTAAAAGCGTGTACTGTGTATTATCATTTTGTTCTTTGTATGTAAATTAGCTTCATTAAAATCGGTGCCTTATTTACAACTCCAATTATTAACCTGAAAAGGGTTTCATTTTTAAATGCAACTTTTTTTTGTCCTGGAGAACATTTGATGTATCGCACTTGGCTTTTTACGTTTTATGTGGTTGCAGATTGCTATTAAAAGATATAGCAGAGCCGCACAGGACTGAATTCATTATACTGAATTATCTATTACACCGGCTATTATACAGAAGAACAATGCAATGATCCCGTATTGGCAAAACTTTCGCCATAATTACCTTTAATAATCCATCAAGCTGTACTGTGACTGTATTAATATTCATTACGTATTATGTGGGAGAGCAGTAGAGGATATAATAACAGCTAGCGCACACAGCCTCTGCGGTTCCGGCAGAGGGCCTTTGTGGAATGCAAGCCACACCATTCAAAGGTCATGTAAATGAGAGCATCGGCCTGGAGCTCGGAAGGTCCTGCCAATGGAGGAGGAAAATAGTGTAATTGCGGCTTGTGAGACTGATTCCTGACATTCGGTCATACCTGAGTGGCTGTTTCTGTAGCTGAGACCCTTATCCTGATCATTGGCATTCTGTGGGTGGATTGTGGAAGAGAGTCGGGCGCTCTCAAGCACATAGAAACATGTCATAGGAGAGTTGTGGCTGTTCCTATCAGACATGTGTCACGGTGTAAAAGCGTTCTTTGTCACTCAACACAAACCCCAGACTGAGTGGCTTCTCATAGAAGTGAAAGAACTTCTCTGTTTAACTCTGAGAGGGATGTGGAGGTGTTTCACTCAACGCCCATCGAGAACCCTTTTGCAAACTTGACGGATGCTCGACGGAAGCCGTGGCATCCGGATTTTGAGGCGAAATCTCAGCAGAAAATCATTATTTTCTGAGAGTGCCAGTCATTTTGTATTGGACGGAGAGGAATGAGAGGAAATATAGGGAATTATGAAGGATTTGTGTCTGTTGTTGGGACAACATAACATTGCATCCCGTGCCAAAAGAAGATGTTTGCATTAATATTTGACCTCGTCCGAGATGAATTTCAGAAGTGAGTGAAAGAGGAGATGTTCTAATGCCTTAGCAAAGGTACAGCATAATTATTCCACATCAAGAGGTCACTTGAAGATCAATGGCCTCCAGAACTCTTCAAAGTGTCCATCCCGTTCTTTGACTGTGAGTTAATCTATACCAATGATTCCCAGCCAGGTTCCCTTGCCCCAGGAGGTACCTAAACAGGTTTCACGGGTATTTGGTGAGATTTTCATTTTGCTTCTTTATAAATCAATAAAACCGAAACAAAAAAGATTTGCATGTGCCAATGCCACTCTCAAAAAGCATGTGTTAAATGATAACACACTTTTTGTGTTATGAAATTTTAACACACAAGTCATTTTGTGTTGATTTGTGATACATAGATAAAAGGGACCACACAATGCTGATGTTAAAGTAAGGCAATATGGGTTGTCCTTAACCAGACACAGTTAAAGGGACAGTTCGCCTTCAAATTGAAAATTGTCATCATTTACTCACCTTGTTGTCATTTTAAACCTGTGTAACTTTCTTTTTTTTGCAAAACACAAAAGAAGATATTTAGAAAAATGTTGGTAACAGAAAACCGTTGGTCCCCATTGACTTCTATTGTATGGACACAAAACCAATGCAATTCAATGGGGACCAACGGTTTTCTGTTACCAACATTTTTCTAAATATCTTCTTTTGTGTTTTGCAGAAAATAGTACGTCATGTTTATATTGACAAGAGGGCGTGAACATAATGACATAATTTTAATTTCGAAGGTGAACTATTCCTTTGAGGACTGTTTTTAGATCAGTTTATAATCTATAGCTTTAAAGTGTCTTTTTTTAATAATGGTTGAGTGATAATTGTTTTTTAAAAATTGAATTATTATTTATAATGTCCCATCTTAGTTTTACCTATAAGGTAATGTATAAATGTCTTTTCTGGAGAAAGTTTCTGTATGATTGTTCTCAAAACTCGGACATACTCATATTTCCTCACCAATGATAAATTTGATGCCAATTTAACTCCACCCATCTGGACAAATCCTGTAGCCCTACCTTATAGTTATGACTCAACAAACCGGATAGACAGTGCCTCAGGATTGTCATCGAAAACTTTCTCTTTGGACAAACTCAGAAGCTGTGGTCTGACTACATATGTGAGAGAGCAGGCAGGTCCTGGAGTTACTTTGTAGATTTTTTTACACACATTCCTGAGAGACACGGAGAGCTAGCACCATCTCACTTCCACCCACAGTCGAACTGCGCTCATCACAAATAATGTGCTGTATCTGAATATCATGTGACAGTGTGGGAAGAGCCATTCCCGTTTCACGCTTTTGAAAATTATAAGAGCTATATTAATGTCTTAAATAAGACCTGTGTTGGTTTTTTTGACTGGTTTCACACATATAAAGAGAACATAAGAACAACTGCTGTTGTTAGCTTTCAACCTGACTGGCTCTGATATTCTCAAATTCTTCCTTATCGGTCTCCTAAGATGTGTTGGTAAGGGTTTTAAAATGTGTTTTCACATTTTAAAAAATTGAAAAAATTTGGGAGGAAAATGTTACACAATTTTTTTAATTGGTCTCCTCGTTTTTAGCCTGGCACACCAGACAGTTTGTTTTATCTTTACTAGCCATTTTTTTTTAGATGTGGCGAATGTGCCAAATCAAATGAACGAAGGCAGCCTTAAGATATGACAGTTCATCAAAGCCTGGCGCCAGTCAAAGGGCACAGCTGGTGAGGATAGAGACAGAGCAGAAACATGCTCATAAATGCAGCTCCGTGTCACTCAAATAGCGGTCGCATGTGTATCGGCCTTATCGCTGCGTTTCAAACAAACACGTTTAATTTTAGATCTCATCGAAGTGATGAGACAACAAACTCACAACGATGATATCCTCATGGAATAATTATGATTTGCTCGTTTTTATTTTGCTAATAAATATTATAAGATATGTAAATTGTTTAGTTAATAATATTTACATTTATTATTATATTTACTAACATCACAGACCTGCATGCTGATATTTTTTTCTGAGACACAAAGAGAGAAAAAGCTTTAAATTATTTTTCATACAGTCGTAATTCAGGTTGACCACAACCTTCAATCTCCAAGATGAACAAAAAATTTAATAAAATAACTATAAAAGCTCAGATTTGTTTGTGTCCCACAGACAAAAAACAGCATTCAGGTTTGTAAAAACAGAGATGAGTAGTAACTCTCCCTTTAAAATGTTTATTAATGTAACTCCATGCATTAGAAAAATAGGCTTTCCCTCCTTCTATAATGGCGACACAGTATAAAAATGTTTGTTGTGCATTCTTACGCAATCCGATGAGTACCGTATTCAATAAAAGAACATTTCGAATATCTTCCGTCACCTTCCCGATCTTTAATTGCAGTCAGCTTTGAGTCACCGCTCTTTTTTTTTTCTTGTCAGAACTGTTAACCGAGGGTCTCAGATGAGAGCTGGTGATGCAGTCAACACAGCCGACTAAATATAAAGCAGTCGTGCCTCTTAACTCTTATGGGCCCTGCTGAATTATTCAGCTATGATGATAAAAAAAAAAAAGGAGAAACAGGAAAAACTTGCATCAGGACCTTATGGGTCAGGCCAGGCACGTAATTTGCTGTCAGCAGTAGTTGGCGCTTCCTCTCAGGTCTTTCCCTTCCTGTCTTTTTCCCACCCCCCCTCTCTCTCTCGCTCTCTCTAATTGCATTATTTCAGCTCCGAAGATAAAAAAATTATTCCTGTGGAATTTTCATCCGTCATTATGTCAGAGTAAGAAAGGGGAGGGGTTTGGTTGGGAAGAGAGTGTGAGATGCTCTGGCACTGTGGTGTCAAGCATTAACGGGGGGGGAGATTTGAAGCAAGACACACACACACACACAAATCAGAAGCCGTCAAGGCCAACCGTGAAAGTATGGGCGAGATGGGGGCCAACACATTGACAGGAGGACAGCGCCAAATTGGAGACTCCTCCACATATCTTCCGTTATTTTCTTCCGTCACCTTCTCCCTTATGCCTTTCTGCAAGTCTCTCTGGTCTGTCACAAAATTTGTCCAGGCTTGCTCCGTCGTTAGTGTTGTTCCTTGTTCTGTATAATCATTTATAGCACCAGATATAATACAAACCCACAGATGCATGTATGTGCAAATCTGTCCTCTTCTATCTTTTCTGCTCAGTGATGAACCTGAAGACTTGGGGGACCCTACAAACCATGCGAGGGGGCCCCCGCCCACAACTGGTCACATCATTCATGAGCAATTTTATTTAGGGTGTTATCAAGAAATTCTAATATAGTGTCTATAATAATATTGCTGATAGAGATTTTGAGATTTTGGGCCAGTGAAATAAGAGATGAGAGATAAAGGAAAAACAATTCTGTCATAAACTCCCCCTCAAGTTGTTTTAATCTGTATGACTTTTGTTGTTCTGCTGAACACAAAGAAGATATTTGTTAGAATTTTGACAATTTTTATTTATGGGTTTACTATGCCTTTAAATTCAATTGAATTTCTGTACCGTTTTACATAACAAAATTGAAAATTATACGAAATATAGAGAAAATACGTAAAAAATGTTTTCATTGCAAATTTTTCAGTAAGATGTACCTCAACTATATAAGCAATGTTAACAAATAAAATAATTATAAGATAATAATATAAATAAAGTTTCAAAATAGATGTATGACAGCTAGTTTATCTAGCATATTTACTGAAGTCTGGTTAATGAGAAGAGAAAAATAAAATAAAACGCGTGGCCCTTTTTTTATTAAAATTGTGATTTCTCATGCTTTTTGCTGTAGAACACAGGAATATTTATACAAAAATATGTATTAGAAAATTTTTGTCATTTAGACAGAAATTGTAATTGTCAACAAATCAAATAACATGTGACTATTTATTTAATAAATGTTCTGCAACAGATACTCATAGCATTAATACAATTTACGCCTATAAGAACGTGCTTGTGAGTGTGATATTGCTTTTATACAACAGTTTAATGAACAGAAAGTCCTGTTTGCCTGTGGTTCGACTCTGATTTCCTCTGTCTCTGACCGTTTAACACCCCCATCTCTGTCCCGGGTTGTGTAAATGTCACAACAAAGCTCTTTTATGTTGTGTTGATTGCAGGTGTACACCAGTCACCAGGGCTTTCGGTCAGGGCTGTGTTTGTTCCCAAGACACTCTTCTGGATAATGAGTCCAGACACTTTGTGCATATTAAGCTAATTTGTGAGGAGTGTAATTAGTATCATAGCAGGGGTTTGACACTGTCAGCATTCTACTCTTTTCAAACTCCTGGCATACAGGAACATCACATTAGAAAGTAAATATTGACTCCAATGTTCTGTGAAGCGACGCATGATGTCACTGGGTGGTATCTTACTGAATCATTTCCACGATCTTGCGTTTTTCCAACAGAGGTTCTGTCGCTCTTCGAACTTCGCTCTGCTCCCCCCGGTGTGGCCCCGCAATTTCCTGTGTTGTTTTTCCGGCTTCCTCTCCTCCTCTAAATGTTCCCACCTCTTCCCATCTACCTCTGAGGCAAAGAGAACGCTACCGTTCATCTGCCGTTTCTCTTTATTCCAAAAATACAGAGGCATTTCAAGTTGTTCATTGCTGTGGGGGATTATGTTTACAGCGTAAGCACTATGAAAACTTAAAGGAGATTAGTTTTAACATACATTCTTTATATTCTTTAATAAAGGTCTTTTGGGGGATTTTTCCAAACATAGTAAACACTGTGGTCAAGTTGTTTGTTCCACTGAACACAAAAAGAAGACATTTGGAAGAATGTAACAGAACAGTTCTGGGGCACCGTTGACTTCCATAGTAGGAATTAACACTATTAACACTACCAATACTATGGTAGTAATCAGTGGTGCCCCAGAACAGTTTGGTTTCCTACATTCTTCCAAATATCATCTTTTGTGTTCAACAGAATAGAGAAATGTATACACATTTGTAACAACATGAGGGTGAGTTATTAAAATATAAAAATACAAGCTAAAGTAGAATTAATGTATAGATGCACGTTGCCATTGTTTAGTGATGAAAAGGGTTATAACGTTTTAAACCTGCACAATAAATGACAACATTAGTAAAAGCACCAGTCTTTATTTTGACTGAACATTATAATAAATGGATAACAATAATAATGCTTGTAATGAATGTACATTGCGTGTATATAACTGGGATGTACAGAATGACAGCCAGACATTGTTAATGTAGTCAGAGTTGTGCTTCCATGGATATGTTGGCGGAGAGATTTTACTGTTTGCTTTGTTCAGTTCTGTTATTTTTTTCACTACATCTATGTTATTGCCAGTTTTTATTTAGTTATTAGTTGTAAAACAACTGGCATTCTGGTTTTATCATAACTCCCTATTATATCATTGAGAAACCATGATGACGAGCAAATGTCTGCGCATTAACTTTCGCAAATTCACAACATCACCATCTGCTCGGAACTATCAGAAGCCATAAATATGGAAAGTTCTTATTTGCAGATGAATTTGCAGTAATCATCACTTAGTCGCACCGACTGAATTAAACTGTGACATTCCCTGGGGCTTTCTGTCATTACACAACACAATGAAACGTCCTCCAGGCCTCTCGCTCAGATGAAAGAAGTATAGAATGCTTCATAATTTAACAATATTGAGATCCCAGAGCTAATGAGTTATTAACAAGATTTATTTAACGATTGCAGAATTAGGCAGCAGGGTAATGGGACGCATCTGAGGGAAATTTGTATTTTATTATTAAGATGTAAATGTGATGAAAATATAAAAATAAATCTGGTGGAAGTGCGTAAGGAGAGAGATCAACACAATGTTTGCAGATGCCTTATACTTTCAGATTTAAGGAGAGAGGAAAGTAATGTGATTGGTGGAAAGAATCTAATGTAGAGAGATTAAGGAACTGTTCTAGTAACCCAAAAAAGAGGGAGGAAAAGGTTATTGGATTGTTGCCCTTCAAACATCTCTTAAACAAGCCTTTTAATTTAATGAAGCTGTCTGGAGTGCTAAATCATGACCTCATTTGCAATCCACTTAACTGAGAATGTCAGACAAACTCTTTCTTTCTTTCTTTCTTTCTTTCTTTCTTTCTTTCTTTCTTTCTTTCTTTCTTTCTTTCGCAGACGTTCTTACTTTTGTTTTTGTTTTATTTCCTCGTATTAATTATTCATGTTTGTTGATTCTTTCTCCCTATATGCTCCTATATGCAAAAATACACCAAGGTATAATGAGACCCTTCCGTGGTTGCCATGGAAACCCTGACAAAACTGTCAAGTTTGAAACTCTTTCATACATCTCATGTGGGGTCTGCACTGCAACTGTCAAAGAAGCACTTTAAACCAAGATCTTTTTAGCCGAGTGCATTTTATATCCAGCAAAATAAGCCAGTGTTGAGAGGCGCTTTCAACGACACCCGCTCTTGAGTTTCAGCGACTCAAAAGAGCGTCGTGCTGAATAAATGAGCAAGCTGAAAACGAGGCGATTGTGATTCTTTGGACGTGAGCTATTGCCAGACGCAATCCACAATGACTGACTTTCCGTCAGATGCGAGGAAGGCAATAGGCTTTGGAATCGACCTAAGTAGGTTTCCAGTAATCCAATTACGGCATGTTTTGGCTAACCAAACAAAACCAATTTCATATTTTCTTGAAGATCTCTTGACCGTCTTCTGGGGCCTCCACTTGGAATAGCAGAGAATTAGATGAGATTATAAACAAAACAAAGATTTGCGGTTCAGTCCCCAAAAAGTGATATCACACCCCTTTAGAACTTTTTATATAAAAATGTCATGTTTTTTATTATGCTATAGTAGATGTTTATTATTTATGATTGCAGTGTGGGGAATAAAAAAGAGTTTCAAAAGGGTTGTACATCGTGTATAGGTAAAGATGGTATAAATATCAGCAATGTGGTGCTAACCATATTAACAATATGGATTTGTTTACTTTGGCACACACTCTTTAGAATGTTTCACTTACTACACAAAGTATCGCACTGAGATTGTTGTTGAAAATGAGCAATTATTTTATTTTGTATATTTCGTGATACAGTGTTTCTTTCTAATGATCTATATTTGTTATCGTTTGTTTTCTAAAACAATGACTTAAATTCAAAGCATATTAAGAATTGCTTTCTTTTTTCACCAGAGACTGTAATAATTAAAGTCATTCACAGAGATCAGTCTCTGCCACATGGGGGTTTGCTCTCGAACTGGCTTTTATTCACACTTGGGGAGCAGATGAGCATGGGGAAAGCCCTTCTGCCTCAATGAAACTATCTGTCAATCACTTACATTGTCTGCTTTGAGCACATGATACTTGATGCACATTTTCCAAAAGCTGAGAACAAAAAAAAATTCCCTTCAGACATGAACGTCTTCAGTTCCAAACATAAATAACTGCAATGTCGTACAGTATTCACTAACTAAATGTTACAGATAGCTGTGGCACTTTTTTTGGATAATATTGTAAAAAAAACAGTGTATTCGCTAACCACCTCTAAAGCAAGGACTGCATATTCACTTTAATGTTTTTCATGCCAATTGGGCCTTTTGAAGAATCTTCATTGCAAAAGCATTGCATGGTTGTTGTGGGTAAAATTACATCACCTGCAGTGTGGAACTTTTACCTGTTTGGCATTTTATTTTGATCTACACATACAATGAGATCTAATGACATGGCTTCGGTTTAGGAAATTCCACTCAAACATTCAGATAAATCGTCACCTTGGAATTATAAGGTTGAATATGACATTTTTGTCAAAGTTGAGTTGTTCACATATTCTTATTCTGTGACAACTGTAGCGCCCCATGAAATCCGTTTTATTTTTACCCAAACTCAGTTTTATTGCTTCCCAAATTCATCCCGGTTTTAAGAATACAATAGTAATATATTTGCACACAAATACTTCAGTATACGATAATAGTACCTACTGTAGATACTTTGAACCATCCTTTAATGTGTGGATCTACTTTAGTACTGAACTGTTGCTTTTCTCTAATTAAAAAGTGAAAAACTAAATACAGTTCAAGTGTTCGCATCCTCATACAGTGAGACGTGGACGCTGCATCACGCATGCAGTACACGCAACCCGCCACTGTTTCACTCATAGCCACGCAAAACAAGCAGATTGCACAATTAACGACATCTGGATATTTCTAACGTTATTTATAGTACGATCTGACTTTTGTTAGCCGTTCAGTGTTACTTTCAGGTTAAGAAATAATGCATTTGCCAGAGTCCGTGCCATTTACGTGTTATACAGCAAATGTCTGGATTCTGTGATTCCGTCCACGATTTCCGCATTGCAGAAATCATAGTGCCCTACAACTTATTTACATCATTCAATGTTTTTTCTTTACCAGTGTACATTTTGGGACTTTAAAACACAAAAGGTTTTATCTACAAAGCCAAACTGAATGCAAACACTGTAAAGCTCTATATAGCTCCAAACTGCTCCGAACGCAGATAGAACCTAACAACAAACTAAGTTAGGCCTTCCTGTAGCTCAGTGGTTAGAGCATGGCGCTAGCATTGCCAGTGTTATGGCTTCGATCCCAGGGATTGCACATACTCAGAAATAAAATGTATTGCATACAATGCAACATGAGTCGCTGTAAAGCGTCTGATAAATGTGTAAATAATAATTAATATAAACTTAGTTAACCCTTATAATACTATCACATTATTATACTAAATATTAATACTACATGGCAATAAGGCAACAGTCCACAATAAACTAACTGTAATAATTGCCCCTGGACATGTCATTGTCATGTGTCTCTGTGCATGAAGGCAACATGTTTATATTTTCAACCAAGAATTGCAATAAAAAAGAGAAACAATGAGGCCAGAGATGAAGTCATGGTTGTGAGTTTTGTTGGGCATGTTCAGTTGTGTGTAAAGTGCTGTATGTGTATCTGTGTGTGTGCACGTGTGCCTGTAGGGCTCGAGCCACAAGACTACTGGGAAGAGAAGACGAGGTCGGCTGAGAGATGAGTCAATCAGCCCAAAGCACCTGCTCCAGCTACTACTCAACGCTCACGCCTATTAACACACACACACACACACACACACACACACACACACACACACACCCGCACAAACATTCCACCTCTTTGGCTAGGCCCCTTTGAGAATGTCATATTCAATCATATCTCAACTACTTTATAAAATTTTATCTAGTTTTGTGTGTTTTATAAATCAGATTTTTTGCACAAGTGATAAAAATTGCAAACTGCCAAGTGGACAAGTGTGCAAATGTTAGAAATTCTTTCGGCCAATTTATTTTTCTCATTAACCTTTCCCATTGAATTATTATTTCATTATGTCTACAGCAGTTATATGTTTGAGTCTGTAAACAATTGACCACCCATGTCATATTGGTCAGTGTGTCCTGTTTTAACTAGACGCAAACCAAGCGTGTCATACATTGTTAAAAGCATGTTCAAACACACATTTGCTGCTTCGGTGCCTTTTTTATACTCGATGATTATTTACTCATTAACTAATTGGCTCACCGAGGGAGTCTCACACAGGGTTACAGAATTGTTTTGTATTTTTGGTTGTTTGTAGGGTCACCGTGACATGATGCCATCAATTTATTCCTAATTCTGTGTGTTCAGCTGTATTCACCAGTGTGACTAATCTGATTGATTTTAGAATTCCACACACACCTAGGATGCTTTTCAGACAAGACGATGAATAATGAAATCTTCGCGTGCTCTGTATATTGCTCAATTTGAAATCAATCTTTCATGCATAACGTGCTGACTGTCTCCTGCTGGTTGGTTCCCTTTTACAGTCAGCTGAGAAAATCAACTGGCATTTAACTGTGGTGAAATGTCAAGGTCATTGAAATGTGTTTTTCCCTCCTCTGAATGACTAATGTTGTTCTCTGTGTCCATAACATCTGTACTGTTTAGCATAAACAAGAAAATGAATTAAGGATTCCAAACTTGTCAATAAATTCATATTTAATATTCTGCAACCTGCACGGCTTAGAAACTGTAAATGAGATACAAACCAAAAAGTCTCAAAAGATTCATAAATAACTGTCTTGTGAACTTTGGACTTTTACTTGGGATTTGTAAATGCCAGTTAGATGCCAATCATTTGAAGCTGCGGGATGTTACAGTAATTCACATTGGATACAGACTACAGTTGTCAGTCCTGTTTTGGTGTACAGTAGGTTCACACATGGTTTGGTTTTGAGATACAGTCTTAAAGCGAGCGTTTTATCTTTGTATCAGCAGGCTTGGGTGATTGGCTTTTTTGTTGATGTGATATTTCCAATTTAAGCCTTGCGGTTTAACCACAGGCTTTGAAAACCTGCGTGCTCATGAGCTACAGGCACTCCCAAGGGATCTGAATGGAACGTTTACGTGCTCTTAGACCTTCGCAGTGCCCTGTTCATTTTACCCCGTCACACTTGTTTCAGGAAGGCCAAGCCAGCTGTTAATTAAGAAAATGTTTACTGCTCTCTGCATAAATCACATGCTTGCTGCAGAAAGTCAATGAGATTCATGTTTGGCTTTTTCTCTAAAGGTGAGTATTCACAATGTTTTATACCAGGCTAATTATGACAAACTTTTAAAAGGGGGTCCGATTTCTCACTTAACTGTGCATGAAGTAAAAAAAAGGTTCACAAAAAATCGATATGTTCATTTAAATCCAGTGTTAAACTGTATGTCTGCATACAGTGTGTAACTCTCTGTATCACTTGTATTATAGCTGTGGTCTAAACAGCTCTATTTGCTGTAATTTAGAACAATTTTATCCATATTTATATTTTTATGGTTATCGTCCTTAGTGTGAACTGGCCCTGAAGTTCACCGAAAAATGAAAATCCTGTCATCATTACTCACTCTCTTGTCATTTCAAACCTGTATAACTATTTCTTCTGCAGAACACCAAAAGCAGATAATGGGTTCGGCGGTACTCGTGTTTTTCTTCAAAATATCTTCTTTTGTGTCCGTGGAAGAACGAAAGTCATAGAGGTTGGAAACGACAAGAGTGTGAGTAAATGATGACAGAATTTTCAACTATCCCTTTAACACTTCACCTTATATTCACCCAGTCTATTATTTTAACTTTTTAAAGTAATGAGTTATTTTCAGAGCGCTGACCGAACGTCTAATGCATACGGAACACGTAACTGGAAGCACTTAAGCAGATTCAAAGTCATCCTCTGGTTGAATTCTCCAGGATATGGGCGATGTGAAACAACACAAAGCCGTCTGATGGCAGAAGAAAGCTGTCGTGTTTTACATCAGTGACAATGAGCGTTCATCAAGATCGACTACATGCTGGATAATGTACGTGAGGTTGGCGGCATAAACTCATAAACATTGTTATTGTAAACTTGTAAGACGTTTGTGAATGCACACGGTCTGTAATTGTGGGGACATTTGACGCACTTGGACGCGGCACAAAACAAAACTTGGTTGTAAGCTTTACCTGTTTGTCATGTGACCTCTTGGATATTTTCAGATGAAGGAGGTTTATTATTTGCATATTAAAGAGAGTATAAATTAAGAGTTTGGTCCGTTTTTAAAAATGTTCAAAAATCATGTTTTTTATTATGTTATCATGTATTTATTGTAGTGGGTAGCTGTATTGGAATGCAGAATAAAAAAACATGATTTTTGAAAAGAATTTGGAACCAAACTATGTAACTAATCATTATTATAAAGTTAAGAGTAGGCCTGCAAAGCGTGTATTTTATAGTATACTGCAAATATTTTAGTTACCGTTTTTAAGCATAAGCTGTTTGTGAGCAAGGATCAAGAGGTAGAAGGATTTATTTTGCGCTTTTTAACTTTTCAAATGTCTTAGAAGTTTGACTATTTAAAGAATACAATTTTTTGACACCTTTGAACATATGCATGTTTGATTGGATTCAATCTTATTGGCAGCAAACAAATATTTTGCAAGGGATAGTTCAACCAAAAATTTAAATTCTGATCATTTATCTGTCATTTACTCACGCTGTGATCCAAACCTGTACACATTTCTTTGTTCTGCTGAACACAAAGGAATATTTTTGTAAGAACGTCAGTAACCAAACAGTTCTCATCCTCCATTCCATATTATTTATTTTACCTACTGTGGCAGTAAATGGGGGCTGAGATTTGTTTGGCTACCAAGAAACATTAAAGTATGGCTAGAATAACACAAAATCTGTTCTTTAAAACCACGCCTTGCATGAGGAACAAAGTTGTTTTTCACTTATTCTATTATATTGGTAAAATTGCAAAACAAAAATAACATACAGAAATACCGGCATAGAGGTGATAATTGTGAAGAAGTAATACAGCTCGTGTTTTCTCTTCAGGCTTTGCCTCGGTCAGAAGAATTGCTTGCTGTAGTGGCTGCTAAATTGTCCACAGACAGTTTAGGGAACATCAGGAGCTGTGTTATCTCCATTTTATTTCTATTTTCATTCAAGTGAGCTCAATCTTGCTTGCGACACAATGTTTGCAGCCATTTCGGTACTTGGAGAAACCGAAAATCGCACGTCACGTTGGCGCTAAACACTGGTTACAAGTCCATTCTGGGTGACCACAATCTACTGCAAGCAATTTGTGACAAGGTTAATAATAGAACTGTCAGTCTGTAAGCTGCCACCAAGTCTGCCACTCGACACTAACATAGACACGTTCCCGAAGATGCTCGCACTCAGAAATTACAGCCCATCTGTTTTTGACAAATCTAGTTTTGATAAATAACCGTCTCAATAGCACATCTGTATGTTAAAGAAATGGACCTGGAGCCTGTCATCATCTTCTGCAAGAGAAGTGGTAGTTACCGCCAGTAAACTGTTTTCCGAAGGAGTTATTTGTGTTGGAAGATGTGAGTGTCGGTCAGTGATATAGTTGCTTGGAGTGATTAAGAAAAATGTCACTTCGCTCAGCAAGTGATGAAATCTGACATATGACATCAAAGCACCATTAAAACTACACCTGCTGGAGAAGGGTAGAGGTCTCGAAGGAGATTTTACCGGGAGGGGAAGTGATTGCTGGATGAGGAAGGGAATTGAACAGCTTGGCAGCATCCCCGCTGGGTTAATACTACACAAAAAATCTGAATATAGGTCCACACTTTGCTTAAAAGCCAAATGAACATTCGTGACAGATTTATTTTTTAATCTCACAGTGACATAAGCATGAATACGTCTCATGTGCTGGTTTGATTCCAACCAGCTCAAAATCTGCTCTTCTCCGCTCCACTTATCCTGAATGTCATTCACACAACAAAAAATCAGCACAGGTTTGGCTTTAATGAGCTTGATTCATTAGAAACATTTGCAGGGTTGCTCACAGGTTATGATGTGTTTGGCACCGAGCTTCAGATTCTAATGCAGGTGGTTGATCACATATGTCAGTACTTTGGCCCTTTCACCTCCTACTGCGTTAGCTTGATCTTCTAATAGCATCAGAGAGCACATTACAATCCACCAAGATGAGGAAATCAGTCTCAGGGCGATCGCTTTATTTCAGACCAATTATCAAATAATGAGCAATTTGGTAACAATCTGACGGCGTGTTCGGACAGAAAGATAAGCCTATTGTTCCAGCTTCCTCTCTTTTTGCGAATGCAGATCAGTGATTTGTCGTAACAGAAAGAATGGAGGTTTGCAACAGAATGATGAATGCTCTGGCTCGCTATTGCAATGTTTCAATATGCTGCATGCACTGAATGCTCCACTTGCTTTAGCAATGGATTCTCCAAATTATCTGAGTTTTTCGTTTAAAGCCATTAATTATAAATGACACGCAATGTAATGCATATGGAGAACCAAAACATCATTATTAACGATTATGAATTAAATCAGATGAGAAAAATGTGAAGGCGGTGTATTTCTAATAAGAGAATTCATTCATTTTTGTGCTCATCATGTGAATAACAATCGGGGGGGGGACTTTGACACATGATCTCCAAAGGTTATGATCTGTTGACCTCAGTATTGACCTTTTAAAAAGCACTGCAGCATCTTTCATAAAAGTTGTAGTGTGCAATTTTCTGATGTCCAAATACTGTCTCCTGTCCCGGCTTACTGCAGAAGCCATTTTTAGATTTATTTCCTGGAAAAATATAAACATGGTGACTCTGTGGTGCTATTATAACACCGTTTTTTGTTTTGTTTTAGCATCTGAATCCATGGCGGAACTAATTGCTTAGCACTTTAAATGAATTAATACTTGTTACATAAGGCTCTCTTTTTTGTGTTGCTAGATTACACATTGTTATTTTAAAAAGATTGCTTAAATTTACATGTACACAATTTTTTATATTACAGTGGCTGTTGTGTACTTACAGGAAAGCTAATTAAACAATGAAATGTTGTTGCGTAGTGAAACATTATACAGGCTCTTACCCAATTAGATTTGACGACCAAAATCAATGACTGTATAAATAAAATATTATTACGATTTATTAATAGAATAAACTAAATAAAACATTAAGTTATATAAAATATATGATTTAATAAATTTATATCAGTATACAGACTGTTGTCCAATCAGATTTGAGGACCAAATGAATTAATAATAAATATATTAAATATTTAATAATATAAATGTTAATAGAAGATGCACTGTGATTTCCAGCAAAACAATGCAATAACTCGCTTCTTTGATGATAAAAAAAGAACAAATTTTCTCCCAATATTTTTTTTGTGTGCTTGTTTGAATAATAACAATAGCCGAACGATTCCAGAATTTTCCAAATGAAAAGACAAATTGATATATTCCAAGGAGAAATACATTTCAATTCCCAAGTTTAATGAGCTGCGCTTTTCAGGAGGAGAATGTCTATTCTTACCTGCTATCTGTATAAATTCTCTCCATCGTATAAAGTCCCTGTGCACCACGGAATAGCCCAATGGTTGTTTTTTCTCTCTTTCTTTACCTGAGGTTCCTCTTTATCAGTTCATTCCACAGCAACTGAGAGCTCTTACCCCTTCCCCTTTTTATTGCCTTTCCTGGACCCATTGTGCTGGGCAATCCACGTCCTTTCCGAAAATTAATAGGACGCATAGCTTCTTTACGGAAATTAGATGGATAATCTCGGGTGTCCGTAAAGTGGTGTGCAATTCTGTTTAGTAATGTGCAGTTGAGGGCTAAACTGCTGATATCAGCTATTTAGTTAATCTCCAACAAAAAGTCAAAGAGAAGAGTATTCTACTAAGGTGTTTTGTGTAGCGATATATCATTTTTAAAACTATTGTGGTTGTGTATTATTATTAAAATAGAATGTCTATAAATACATTCAAAGACACGGAGTCCTGAGTCTCCGTAAAAACACTTTATTTTGACCTAGTAAATAAACAATCCTTGCAGATCGCCACTCAAACCTGTAATCTGAAACTGGATTTTCTGGCACTCCTAACCGGTGTTTACAGGAATGGCCTCTGAGTTCTTGTAGATCTATATTCTCAGATCATTGCTATCTGTTGTCCTTTGGTGTTGGTTTGATTACAGGTATTGTGAAACTATTGCTGTCTGAATTGGGTTTGAAAAACTTGAAAAAGTGAAAGTGATGATTATGAAGGGTTAGCAGGAAGACAACATTATTACAGTTTTGACAATGAAGGAATAAAATAGAAGTGAGTCCTTGGGGGATTTTCGCAGAGATGTCTATAGTATTATTCGTGTGAGAATATCAGTGGTCGATGTATAATTAGTAATGTGCGAGTGTGTGTGTGTGGTGAGGGAGGCATATCCTTTTATTTAATCTGGGTCAAAGTCTGTCAAAGCCTTTTCTTAGATGTGTATGTTGCAGTAACGTTGTAGTAACGTAGCAGAAATGTTGCAGTGACGTTGCCTCTTATCGTATTAAAAATCACTAAACACTGTTTTGTAGAACGCCGTAGCTGATATGTGACAATTTAAATCAACAACAAAACAAGAGTATTTGTGGGGTCAGTCTGAGAATACATTTTACTTACACATCAACAGGTCCCTATTGTGTATAAATACATAGAGGGAGTAAAAGACCAGAGGCCAAATCTGCCCTAAGGGCTCAATAACTCTCCAGTCAGCTTTCACGCTTAGTCCCAAGATGAGGTTTAAATCACATTCTTTGCCATCATTTCTCCAGAAAGCCGATTTGCCCGATGGCGGGTTTTTGAAAGCAGACTGCAGTCGTTCACTTGTCATCAGAGCGGGTGAAGCACAGTCAGTCTGAAGTGAGGAGAGAGAACAATGAAAGGATGGAAAAAGCGTATTATAATGGGTCACTTTTGAATGCTAGAATAAAGAAGCGATCATTAAGCTGTCAGGTAGAATGGGTTCAGTGCAGAACTCTCTTTAGTCCTTGTGAACAAGTGGGTGAATTGAAAAACACACACGCACACATACATAGAACTATATTATGGAAAAATGTGAATTAGAGCATTCACTAGGGGTCTGAAAGTTTTGGATCCCAATGTATAGTCAACCAATTGCAATCCATGTCATGCACTGAATCAATGTTTTGATGGCTCTAACTACATCCAACTTTGTAGATGTTAATAACATTAAAGAAAATTCATGGGGGAATGCGGAAAACGGATTTATATAAACTTTGTCCGAGCTTTTTTTTATTGACATCTTTTTTTTGAAGGAATGTAATTGGTGTGGCTAGAGGTTTCGATAGAGAATCAAGTTATCAATATTTAAGATTTTCTAAGTTGAATAGTAAAAGGCAGCTATCTGATTCAAAAAAGTTACCCATCAGTCTGATGGTCGGTGAATACAGAAAAATGTTGTTTGCTAAATCTAGAGGTTGCATCCGATTAAAGTTTCATGTTGATATCTTTGCATGTACTTTTACACACAATGCCCCTCATTCATGGAACTATTCGTCAATTTAATTTGACACTTCACGCAAGAATGGTTTACACAGAAATTCGCTCTGCATGTAATTTTTTTTACAGAAAGCCTGAAGGCTTTGAGTCACTTTCACACATAAACTGCTATTTCATTCACTCGTTGGCTTTTGTTTTTAAATCATAATTTAAAGACACCATTCTAATGAAGGAATGGGAGGATGGGGGAAGATTTTTACACGCTTTCATAATTCATAAGGCCTGAGCTGTTGGATGAACTGTTTTCTTCCGGGTGGCATGTGTACTCCGTCATTGAAAATGTTATTGTAAAGTAAGCCGGTTGTAGTCAACTTCATCTTTTCTCTAGTTCCTTCCTTCTAAAGTCTGTCTTTCATTTCTCCGCATATTTCTAGGAGTCAAGGAGATGTATCGCTGAACAGTTTAATGAGATCATTATCTCACAGCCCTTTGTCTTTTTTAACTTCCCTAAAATCTTTAAAAAATAAAGAAGTCATGGTTTATTACCCGTCAAGGTTCATTTAATTGACGGCTTTTCCGTGATCATATAGCTGCACTGTCAGAAAGGGCTTCTTGCATCTGTGTATTTTTATAATGGACTATAGTACATAATGGAACATCATACAACATCATGCCCTTACTTGACAGAATAAAAACAGAGTTTAGAATGGGCTTTTATGTCTCAACGGTGCTTTTAACCGTGCTTTGAGAACAAGTATGTTGACGTAGTGAGGCTCAAGCAAAACCAGTCAGAGGTTCAAATAAACAACTTCAGTGGTGTTGGTCCAATGAAGTTCATGTCCTGCTCTTGAAAGGTGATTCAAGTTTGCCAATCTGGTTTTCTGTTCTCTTCAAAGGAGACTTTCCCACCAACTGAAGAGCTATTGTTTTCTGACGCAATCTTTAGTAAGAATGCTTATGCTTCAGGCTGTATCTGAATTCAGACTTGAGAACTGTGACACACAAAGACATGTGATTCCAGATTCTCATCTTGCATTCTGAGGAACTTTAGGCTGTTCACGCGCTCTTCAAAGTGAATGTTACCGAGGTGTTCTCACATCAACAATGTTCCTTAACACTTCTCTCATGCTTTGGCTGAAGAGCTTCAAGTGTCACTTCATAAAGTTACAAGAAGGTCCTCGTGTTGTGAATTTGCATATATTGCCATTTGAATGTTACAACATAAGGTCTATGGAGGCAGTTGTAGTACAATTTGTTTAGGTAGTGTAGCATAATAGTCGATCTCCTGAAGTGTGACATGTTTCACTTCATATAAAACATAAAAGTATAGCATTTTATCCAAAGCATGCAGCTTGACCTTATATTATCTGAAATTACGTGTAATGTGAAGGTTAATTTAATCAAACTAGCGAAGGCAGAAAAGGGATTTTTTTATTAAAACATAAAAATGGGATTTGATATACACTTTTAAATGTAAAATCTTGATGTTAACTAAAAAAGCTCTATAGACCCATTATGTATTATCTCCATTAGGCAAATAAGGAAACATAAAAATTCATTCAAAGTTAAAATTTACTGCACATGTGATCATATTATAAGATTTATGATCATTGGAGGGAAAGTGTTAACCATAAATGTTTATAGACAATCGCAAAGTTTTTATTATTATTATATGATTCCCAGCTAATAAAATATGTTCTAGGTATATTCTGTTAACATTACTATTAAGGTATTATTATTTTCTGAATGCTTAAACATTCCACCTATGATGTAAGAATTGCGTTTTATTAATGTTTTTAGAACGTTTAACGATGACACCATGTTGATAAAATACTCTTTTAATGCTACTGTAAAAAGGTTCTGGATAACGTTGAGATAGCGTTAAGACAACATTATGAGAACATTCGCTTTTAGTTGGGTTACCACTCCCAATCCCCTGGAGTCTACACTCTTGATTTATTTTACAACAGCATTTATTTAACATCAAACTCAATAATCAAATTTGTGTGCCTCACTACGGAAAGTATTAATAAACCATAATGTGTCGAGAGTTTACAGTCTGAGATGTCTGTAGTTATCTGTCAATACAAATGCAAACACTGTATCAATTATTTATTGGAATGTTAATATAATTACCTTTTTGGATGGGGGATACATCACCTTTCCTTAAGAGAGAAGACCCAGTTGATTCATGCCAATTAAATATCCTTTCAGCATTAATGAGAAGGCGATACTCTGCTAAAAGCTAATTAGGAGTTAATGATATATGCACAGTCAATTAGAAGTCTGGAGAAGTCTGACTTTAGTGGAATGCATAGGGACCCACTGCTCTCTAGCCGACCTTCAGACTTCAGAAATATTGGGATGTCCTCCGTCATGTCACCTTTATAAAGGTGTTAACGTGGACAAAATGATTCATTTAGCTACATTGCAAGTTCAATCAAGTCACACTTACAAAACACACTGTGTGTTGATATTAAAGCCGCATCTAATGTATCTAAGAAGTCAGATGTAAAATGGCGCCAATTACAGCGTAGGACAGATCACATTTGTCATTGTTGTTGATAAATCAGGAACACATGGCCAGCCACACCTCATTAAAGACCATGGGCAGCACAAGTGACTGTGCTTGGGAGCTGTGCCAAATCACACTAGATGCCTACGGCAATTCCACCAACCAATCAGAGAGTGGACAATATGGAGGTCCCTCGCTGTCTGCTGCCTACATGGTAAGATTAGAAATCTATTTGCAACAAAGTACAGTCTAATCTGGTTTTGCCTGGTGTTAGCTGGATCAGGCTAGTTCAGCTGGTCCCACGCTGTTTTTTTTAGCTGATCTTCAAGGTGTGCCAAACACCTCTAAAAGTAGCATGTAAAGCTGCTTTTTGGGCATGAAGAAAAGACAACATTTATGTTTTATGTCATGATGTGATTGAAGACCAGTGCATCTCCACCTTTTTGACTTCAAGCCCCATTGACAATTTCTACCCAATAAAGTACTGTACACTCTTAAAAATGTTGGATTTGTTTAGCCCAGCTGTGGGTCAGAATGGGATGAATCCAGGGCCGGATTGGTAATCGGGCATACCAGGCATGTTCCCGGTGGGCCGATGCGCGTTGGGCTGGAACGCGAATGAACAAAGGGGGTCCCCAGAATATTATACGTAGTCGCGGATGGGCCGGAATTTAATCGCTGACGCTTGGCAAAGAAGTCCAGTGCTGTTTTTTGTCCTGGCCAGCCCTGGACGAATACAACCACTGGGTAATATTTTTATTTGACCCATCAATGGGTTGAAACAACCCAGCTTATTTTATAACCCAAAGGTTGGGTTCGTTCCCTTTTGAAAATATCCCAGCATTTTTTAGAATATATGGTTGTGCTGGGCATTATTAGAAAAAAATATATTTAAATATTTTATGCTATATAAATGTATATATTTTTCTAAAAATAATCAAACATTAAGAGATGTCTCGACTTTTAGTTTCTTGTTGCTATTTTAATGCTTGTTTTGTCTTATTCTAAATAATTGTAAGTCATCTTGAGGCCTCCTTGGAAGTTTGCTGAGAATCCCTGGTTGAGAAATGCGGGCATAGAGGAAGGAATGTTTAAAAGGAATACTTAATACTTTTTAAGTGTCTTATAGGCAGCTTCACATCTTTAAATGCATACTCTACAGTCGTAATTGTATCATTAGCAATTGACTGTAAAAAAAGCCCAACTGAATCCATCTTCTCTTTGAGGAATTGTGCAGTGCCACTAGATATACAGCCCAATCTCTCATAAGAATATTTGAGTGTCCCTACCCTCAGGTTATCCACGCCATCGTCTCATGTGAAGGGAATGACCCCTCCAAAGGGAACCAGAGATGTGGCCCACATGGTCATAAAACACAGAATGTAGCTCTAATAACAAGCTAGCGTGTGTCAGGATCAAGCAATGTAACAACCCTAGTACATAAAATATTTACACCAAAGTATGGTTTTGAAATCCAAAAGGCTAGTCATTTGTAGCTTAATTAGTTATTAGCACCAGAATGCGTGCTGAGATGGTTGGCATGAATAATAGAAGACAGTTTGAAGGTCATTAAAAGCAAGGCAGTTCTCAGTCGAGCAGGGGGAAAGCCGTTTGAATTGCCAAATGCTTGCAGATTAACAATGCCATTGCTCGACTCCCCACGCTCAGGCGACCAGTAAAGGCAAGGTGGGGGTAATTTGTCAAGTGCTCTAGCGGGGCCATCTGTGCTACAGACTGACAAATGTCCCCCTTATTTGTCATAAGGACACATGTCGTACAAGCACTGAATTAATTCCCCCTTTTACAATACATTTATTTGTCACCCAGGTATTTAACTGGCTCGTGTATTGTGTTGCTCGCAGTGTATTACAGGAGCTTGACAGGAGCAGAGGAAGTTGCGCCCTGACCGCTGTCTGCGACTGTAGCAATGTTACTGGTCCATAATATGATCTGCATTTCCAAAGGTGAAAATGAGTGCAGTTTAAGATTTTTGCTGGTTTCTGGCTGGTCCAGGTTATTTATCAGCCAGGAAAACTGGTTATCAGCCGGTCCAGTGATGGTGGACCATCTTGCACCAACAAGTAGTTGGCCTGGTTGGTTGATCAGCCCATGACCAATTGAACCAGATACAAAAACAGTTGATTTGTTTACTTGTAGTACAGTATAGTTGCAGTACGAATGAAAAATGTAGTTGTAAACTAGTACTCAAGTTGATGACTTTTATACTTTATAATGTGTTTTATAAACTTAAAAAGTGGGCCAATTTTGTCCCCAGTATTGAAATAGTACAGTTACATAATACATAGTATTTTAAAAATATATACATACTTTACATAAAGGTCCAGTGTATGGAATTAGGCAGCATCTAGCGTTGAGGTTGTGAATTGCTTCTTTATACACCTCTGAAGACATTGTTATGTATACTATATTGCATTTATGTCTATAGATCCTTCAAAAAATTACCCACTGGACCTTTAAGTATACTTAATAAAATGAACTTGTATTATACTTATTTTTGCAAGAAATGACCAGCTTGGACCATGTAGAGCTGCAATGTGTCATAACAAAGCCACCAGCTTAAGCTGAATTTTCCAGTAGGGTGCAATTGTGCAAAAGTCAAGACACACGATTTCGAGTTCTCACTCTCAAAAGGACTGTTAAACGTGTGTGTGATGAAATCTCCCTGTTGTTTGCACTGCAATAAGAGCAGGCTCATCTTTGGAAGTAGCCATCTCAACAGCACACCCTTGAGAACCTTGACGGCTTGGCTGTTGCCAGTCTATTTCATCTCTTTCTAAGCAGGTGTCTGCAAAAAATGCCATTTGGTAAATATGATGTAGTACCATTAGATCAGGTCAAGGCCAATAATCTCCTAATCTTATCCCAGGCAATATGCCACTTTCCAGGTGAATTCCCTCAGTCTGTGGCCTCTTCATCTGATAAAAAGAAAAGATAGCAATTTATTTGAAGAGGCCTTTCCTGGAGAAGGGTATGTTTGCACTTTAATCACTATGGAGGAAAATATGACAGTCTGTGCTTTATTATTGGCTTTCTTTATCTATGGCATTTGATGATGGAGGCGAAGCATTTTTTTTTGCTGTGCCATAGTGTCAACCCAGAACTGAGTTACAATTGTACATTCTTGTGCAAATCATATAACTGCTTTATTTTTATTTCTGTCCAATATGTGGAAGATGCTGAAGACCTAGATGTATACGTTTTAATATTTATGGTTTCATATTTTGTGGATTAGGTGTAGCTCAATTCATGTATGTTGAGTAGACGGCCAATCAAAAATAAATGCGTATTAAATATTATTTCGAAATAGAATTTATTTCTGCCAGATTGAAATCAATTATGAATATGGCGGGAAGGGTGCAGAGAGCCATCTTCAGACAAGCTTGCGAATAAAATCAGAGATTGAATGCAGATGAATTGCTGTAGATGCACATAAAGATGGTTTGCAGTTGATTAGAAGAATAATTATCCAATGTGGATCTTAATCTTTGCCAACATTTTTCAATTTGAGACAATTTCAGGGCACCACCTAATAATGAAATAAACTGGCGTATTGTCCCGCTCTTTATTTAGATGTACAAAGATGTTGAGGTTTTTGATCGCATTCTAGTAATTTGTTGTTTTTGAGGTGTTTTTGACAGGCTAGTCTTTGACATATCAGAAAATATGGTGAGATTAAATTTGTGCCCTTTTCAGTGTTTAAATATCAGAAGATATAATGAAATTAAAAGCTTGGTATAGACCTGACAACTCAAAATTAAAGTCTATAAACTGTCTTTGACCTTCTTCAAGTCTTTAATCCCAAGCAATGTGTGCAGGCCTCTCATTTGATATAATTTATTGATGTTATATAAACAGGAAACATTTGTTCTATGTCTCTGAACCAGACACCTATACTGTAAGTTTGCATTGTGTGTCGTTGTAAGTAATGGGCTGTATGCACGCGTTACTTTCGCGTTTCACGGGAAGAACTCTCTGCCGTTTCCGTGTAGGGAGACTTAAAGAAAAGGGAAACTGAGAAAATAGTTACATTTACCACCGCAGTGGTATGTAGAAGTGGTGTTCTACTGTATTTTAAATAATACTTTCATAAGTTTACATGTTGTTATAACATTCAAATACGGTAGAATGCCACTTCTATATACCACTGCGGTGTGCCGCAATGTATAGCATCTGCTAAATTGAACTATTTTCTCAGTTTCCCATTTTTCTCTGCTTTAAAGGCCCTTGACTTTCCAGGTCCATGTCTGTCTCGTGCACAAATGCGCACAGCTTCTTGCGCATACACATCACGCATTAAGCACGGACGTCATATAAATGAGCGTCTGTGCTCTACTAGACCATCAGAGGGCAGCGCTGAGTCGCTTCATTCAAAGGCCCACTGCAATTTTCTGATTGAGGAAGTGTTTTCGCCATTGCAAACAATCCGAGCAAACTGCAAGACAACAAGAACAACAACCAGACATTATGGAGCTCACTGTTCTTGGTTTCAGCGTGTTGGTTTTGTATCATTCATCTTCGACAACAGCACTGCACAC
The DNA here is from genome assembly GCA_006030095.1 of Triplophysa siluroides. Classification (NCBI taxonomy): domain Eukaryota; kingdom Metazoa; phylum Chordata; class Actinopteri; order Cypriniformes; family Nemacheilidae; genus Triplophysa; species Triplophysa siluroides. The sequence goes on along the minus strand of VCII01000935.1, from coordinate 3,061,897 downwards.
TCCCCAACAGGAGGGCTGAATTTAACAAGATCACACAAAGGGGTCATACCATTGGGAATGAACTGCTTTTGACCTTTTGAGATAAAAATAGAACTCAAATCCCTTTCCTTACAAAAGAAATAGTATTGTCTCTTAATACTTGTAATGCAGACATTTGCAGAAAGCTTGTTTTAAAAAAATGGTGCAAAGCTATATTTGACACATGAACAAGCCTTTAAGACGGTGTGAAAAATAAGGAGAAGGGGGGGGGCATTTCAAAAAGGTGCAGAAGCAAAAAGTTAAATTGTAGAAAAGAAAGAAAATCAAATATAGTAGTATAGGCACATAAAAAAATCTTTACTGTTATAAAAGGCCCTAAGAGAGAAAAACATATCGTATGACCCCTTTAAACACTTTTCCAGCGTAAATGCCTGTAAAAAGTCTGTGCTTCATGTGTGCGGTATTTATGCAAAGCAAAGAACAGCTAATATAATTATTTTGTTCCATGTTTGGAAGAATCCTCTCAACAGAAACAATGTGTTATAAGATCAGTTTCAAGCGAGCCAGATATTCATTTTCCTCCACTGGAAAGACAAATTAAACTTTGTGAAAATCTCATAGAACATTTTTAATTATTTCCCGTGTAGAATTTGTTTCTATACTTTAAGTGGTGTATACTTGAATAGTAATAAAATATGTTGAAAAATACATGTGGCACTGAAAACATTGCTCTGCTTGAGTGCCAACACAGCAAAAATCAAAGGCTTGATTCTGGGGTGGGACTTAAAAAATACTCATATGGGAGAAATTTAATTCGATGCAATGAAAAAATCGCAAACCTCACCTGTTCAGAATGTGAAAAACAGCAGTAGCATGTTTAAAGCCATACTGTATGTCTTTTTCCAACTGTGAAGATATTCTTGTTTTGGGCCATGCCTTTGGGCCTTATTAAATCAAAATGTAAACTGGCTCTCTTCTCTCAAACAGCGGAGAAAATGCCAGTGGCCGGTTCCCTCCGGGACCTGGACTCAGATTACTCTGACAAGTTAACTACCATATGAGCTTCCACTCCTCGTCTTTTATTCAGTTAGTTGAGGGAATACTCTACATCTCTTCGATATTACAGCGAGAAGAGCGAGGTTGTCTCTCCCCACCTTTCATTGCGTTTACACTGCAGGCACTGTAATGGGTCTTATATGATTGTATTGCAGGGCATTTGGAATGCGTTCCACATAGACCGTGATCACACAGTAGAACGTAAACGCTTTTGGAGATGGCGTTAGCTTCCGTGCACGTAAGCGCTCACCTTGATTAATGGACAGCGATGTCCGGGCAAGGCTGCTGTTGGGGGGTGGAGGACACTGTCAAAAGGGCCAAGGCAGCTGGACCATCTGTCCTCCATATGGATAAGTGCTAATATCTACCTATTATCATTACATCGACACTTTGGCCTGTCATAAAGGTTAGAGGGACAATCTTTACCTGTCTGTCCGAACACACATAATAGATGTTAAGTGATGAGGCATGCATTTCCTAAATTGCCTCGTTGGCTTTACGTCAGTATTTAGACACATTAGATTGACAGCAATGTGACTTTTTCCTAAATAAATAATTATGTCATCTGCAAATAAGAAAAAGCTCTTTACTGGTTGACTGGATGATTATCGTACTTGGTTTGAGCAGAGCACCTGCCATAAAACGCGCCCCGTGCTTCTTTCTCGCAGACCGCACGCTCCCTTGAAAATGTGCAAATGAAATCCTTTGGCACGTTGAATTGATATAGCGCATGTGTGCACTTCTTAAGGTGTTTAAAATTCACACTCGGAGGCAGGGATAAATGCATGCCCTCATTAAATCTCGGGCAAGGATTTAACACGGTATGTTACACCGGAGACTTGAAGCCACTTAGCACCCCGATTAAACATGAAAACAAAACGTTTGATAGGGTGTTTGCGAGAAGCACCGCAATTCTTCAGCTTGAATAAGTGTGAGACAGGTGTTTAACGTGTTCTTAAATTTAGCACGTGCCAACTACCCAAACTTGCGTAATCTGTTAAAATAACTTGTTAAGCGCGCAAAAGGAAACGTCTGTGTTTCTTCGCAGAGGATAGCAGAACCATGTACGAAATAAACCCAAGTTTTTTGACAGTTGTGGCAACTGTTTTGCGTGGCACCTGCTTTGTTTACGTTGAGTTGAAAAGTTCACTGCACAAAAGAGGACGTCTGGATGTAGTTCTGGAGATCCGTGTGTCTCAACAGTGCCGTTACAGACCCGCTTCCTCCGTCTCGGATCGACCATCAGAGGCACTGTACTGAATGTGCAGCGTTTGACTGCAGATCAATCACACTGCTGTGCTTTAATTAGGAACCAGACCAGTGATAAACTGATGATTTAAATGAAACATCTTGTGTGTTTATCTGTCATTTGGGACGGAGGGAGGAGCAGAGTGATAGGCAGATGGAGGTGGCTTATGTCTGCTCCGTTGCATGCTGGGAGAGAAACAGGAATGGCGCCAAACGCTTCTTGCCCCATAATACACAACCCAGCCCATGCAAGCCAACACACAACAGCTCACACGCATTCTTTATACAGCTCGGGCATCTGTCTCTGACTGTCCACAGTCCTGGTGAGAGGCATCTCTCATTATCTAAAATCAGCAGCTTTCCATAACGTCGCTAATGAGTCAGGAGTGTAAATATAGATCCCAAAGCCGGATCTCCAAACCCCCATTGGTCATTTGCAGCAACACATCAGTTCATTCCCAATTCACATTTCCAATTCAGTTCCTGTTTATGGCAACACAAGCTTGGGATGTGACATGACATTTTGAATTCCTTGATCCAGATTAAGGGCTGTTCACTCGGACAGCTAAGGGGTTAGCATGTTGTTCAAATCCAGTATGTTACTCTTTCTAGTGTGGAAGATATTTAGAAAAATGTATCAGTTGTTTTGCGTCCATACAATGGAAGTCAATGGGGGCTAATGTTGTGTGATTACTAACATTCTTCCAAATTTACACTGGGATGTGGGAAAATATTTTGGCGGGTGTTTGGAGGAAATGGCTTCAGCCTCTGCTCAACTGTGTTGCATCACCGATGACCACTGTCGCTCTTGTCATCAACTGTCATTGAAAATGAATGACTTCCAGTCACTTTGTAGCTGTTTGAACATAGTTTTTGATGCAACTAAACAAGTATTTGTAAGCAGTTTTTTATCCCAAACTATTCACACAGAGATTGGATGCCTTAATGAATTATTTACCATCTGAGCTATGCCCCATGCTGCTAAATAAAAATCGCACTGTCCCAAAATAACACATTGCGATGATGTAAAGATGTTGATATAGATGCATTGTTTCAGTTGAAATCTTACAAGAAATCAGCAAGATGTCTATTGAATAGTGCAAGATATAAATTACTTTGGCAGAGATGACGCAGGAAAGATAAACTGCCATTTTGCATTGTTTCTTCCTTTTTATTTAGTAGTTCTGTACAGCATTAGAATTTATATGATATTAAGCTGAATTCAGCAACCATCTATTACCGAACATGCACTTTTGACCATAACAAGAGATAGTTCACCTAAAAATTAAAATTCTGTCACCATTTACTCACCCTCTTGTCATTTCAAACCTGCATGACTTTCTTTCTTCTGCAGAACACAAAAGAAGATATTTTGAAGAATGTTGGTAACTGTACAGCGACGGCACTCATTTACTTGCATTGGTTTTGTATACGTACAGTTGAAGTCAATGGGTACTGCTGTTGTAGGGTATGTAAATGATGACACAATTTTCTTTTCGGGGTGAACAATCCCTTTAATACATTACTTTATTGGTTCTAAATTTTAGATGTAACAGGACATCTTACAGGCCCTGTACATTATAATAATGTTAGTATCTAAACTCATAATGGCAACAGATGACACATTACAAGCATTTCCATGAGCAGGTGGTTATATTTATCATGTCAGTGCATGAAAACCATACAGCTATTAAATCCCTCTAAACCTCAGCAATTTATTTGTTTGTTGGAACTAAAAGTCGTAGCCATTGAAATTGTTGTATTGATGCATCGATGAACTTTTTGTTTGCTATAAACTTTTGGAATTGAAGGACATTGCAGAGGCAGCTCTTTTGAGATATGCTGTACTGCGTGCCCATTTTCCTCCTGTCAGCATTTGATTTGTTTTTTATGAACATTTTAAATATGCGACATATTGTGTCTGAAACTATTGATTAACGTTTTGGAGAGGCAACTTTTCAGATCATTTGGAATCCGAAATTTCGCATATACGCCAGACAAAACTGCTTATTGTGTTCATGACTAGCATCAATAATTCAATTAGAGATTCCTGTTTTCGAAATAATGCGATTTACAATTTTGGTCATATTGTACTACAAACATTCATTTACATTTTTATGCAAGTGCAACATCTTCAGCTATTAAACTAAATAATGTGATTTGTAGAATCCATCAGTCGAACGTGTTGTTTGAATCACAAACAGCCAGGGAGGGGCTGACAGTGGAATAAAGTCAAGTGAGACGGAGCGATTTCATTTATTTCATTTGTTTTCAGTAAAAGAGGATTATAGCGTGACCTTTCTGTGAAGTTGGACTGGCGTCATCATTTGCACTCATTATGTGAGAACTCGATGAGATTGAACCCGACACCTGCCTCCTAAGGGGGCAATTATAGATAGTGAATGAATTCTATACAACTTTGTAAACTTACTCCGTGTCTGTGGCTTAATACTGCAGGAAACAGGGAAAATGATGCCTGACAAAAATGTCTTTCTGGGCACTGCTGTTGTGTAGTAGAATAACTATTAGGTTTATAATTATTGAAACAGTTTTTTTTACATAAAATCATTCTATGGATGGTTTCGGGGACAACAACAAGAACAAAGGTTATGATGCCCAAACTTAACTTCCGGTAGACCTCCGCAAAGAATTAGTAACTGTTGAATAGTTTTAATTTAATTTAATAGAATTAATATAGTAAAATATTAATATACATAAGTGTTAATATATATTAAATATAAAATCAATTGTTATATTAACCAAACACAAACTGGAAGTTAACTTTGAACCAGGCGTGTGCGTCTGATGAAAGTGATCTATATCAGGTTCCTCTGGGGTCTCAAAACAAACCATCGATTAAATATAACTTAGACTCACCCACTTTACTCTTTCTCTTTACTCATTATTTTCCTCCGCTTAATTCCTCCCTCCTGTCCTCCATGCAGGACGTCTGTCTCACTGAAGCATAAAAATATCTAAAAATTTAAATACATGAGAAAAATCTGCCATCCAACATTTGCCAAATTGCATTTGAAAGTGGTACCGTTTTAATGTATAATAATATAATATAATATAATATAATATTATACTGTTTTAATATAATATATAAAACATTCTGTACAAATATCATAAACCTTGATATCTTTAATATTGACAGAGTAACGACAGGTCCAAGATTGAAATCAATATTTAGAAAGCCAACCTTCTTGTTGGCTCATTTTTTTGTCAAATAATAAAACATATTGTGGTGTTAAAATATTATTTTCAATATTTGTCAAATTTACAGCAATAAACACTACTCATTTTTTATTGTTTTATGGCTATGACTATTTTGATGCTCCTAGCCTCGTAATTATATTATGTGACCTTAGTCTGACACAGACAGGGCCAGATATAGCTATGGCTGACTATTAAAGAATGCAAAACTAAACTTACACGTGTATCGCATATATAAAAGCTAGTTTTGTTTAGTGTTTTCAAATTGATTGCTCGTTTTACATGAAACGGCTAATTCTAAGAGGCAAAACAACACAAGAATTGTTTCTCTACTGCAAGCTCATCATTCTAGCATCCTGACACCTCGTTCTACTACTTAAGTGTGTTTAAAAAATTTATGAGGGCATTTAAAGCTGGCTCTATATAAAGATGATGCAGATGGGTCTGAAAATGCTATTCGGCATGAATTAAAGTTTAATTTTTGTCCTAGATTACTTGTCTTGTTTGCAGCCATTATTTACCGGAGACAAGACTTCTTTGCGCATAATTATTGTGACTTAAAGCAGAGCTCTGCCTGGCACTACCCATGGTAATGCATTGCTCATATCTATTTAATGATGAGGCAGGTGCAATACACAATACGAAGATTTTGGCGGCATTATTTGCATTTGCAAGCTCACATTTACTTAAAAAAAATATAGCTAAGGAAGCAATTGGGAAAGTTTCTTTTACATCTGTAACATAAAATGGGTAGTTTCAGTAAATGAGTCTCTGTTCATTAAATGTGTTACTCACGTTTCATAGTTAACGAAACCGTGTTTCCTTTTTTTTACTCTAAAAAAACACTGCAGTTTAAAGAGAAAAACCTTTAAATTTCATTTTCGCATCAGAATATCTGTAAAGTCATTCACAGTGGGTCTGTTATATAAGAAATGTCTTAAATGTCCTGATTAGTACTCTGCAAGACACCTGCAAGGTTTTCCAATAAAGCCGACGCATTGCTCATGCCCAAAACTGTACTTGACACAATGATGAAAAACAAATCCAGGCTGTTTTAACTGGGTTTTAAAACGTAATTGGGTAACTACAGTCCCGGGGTTTCTGTTTCATCATAGGCAGATCAATAATTCCTTGGAGAGAACCCAGCAAATTATCCCCTAGATCAAGCAGCAAAGTTCTCCCTGATGATGAGATGGTATAAGGCAACAAAAATGGAAAAAAAAACGTACAAATGGCAGGGACATAATAAAAAAAGTATCACCAATTTTCTAAGCATCACAATTTCTTGGTATCTTGCTGTGCTTTGGCAGATTGGAGGAGCAGGAAACTGGCAGACAGCGTGTCTAGACCGGATGCAATTCTTCATTAATTCAGACTGTTGTTCTTCGGTTTTCCAATTTAGAACCGTAGCAATTAAAATGAGGCAGTCACCAAAGCAGCTTAGTCTGAAAACATTCAGCTTGTTGTTGTGTTGTGGAACACAGCAAAGCTCTTGCTCACATTTTTGGAATGAAAATAATGCAGTTTTATGACACACATAACGAATAGATATACTCAGCAATATTTATACAATTTGGTACAAACATGTTTTGTCTTGTTGCTCATATGGGTAAATCAGGTTTGTGTCTGGCCTCCTCGTTCGCATTCCTTCTCTCTTTATCTAATATCATCCTACTCTAGAATGTATAATAAATAGCTGAAAGCCACACAACAAGTAAAACTATAAAGTGAACTCATACATTGTTGAATTATGCTTAGAGGTCATGTGGATGTCCACATACTGCATTGATATCAAAGAATAAATTAATCTGTGCGTTTGTGCTCAGGGTTGAAATAAAGTTCTGCACATAGTGTGTAACTGATGTATTACTTGAAAATACGACCTGTAGGTTTGATTCATTCTCTCCATTCCATCAACGGGCAGCCACAGGTGAAATGAAAGTTATAAGGGGTTATCAGAATAAGCTGAATGCACTACGCCAATTGAAAGCTAAATGATTGATACACACTGGAATTACTTCGGTCTGACTAACTTTCAGAACAAAGGAGAAACTGCTGTATATTCTGCCTCTAAATTGCGGCTAAGATTGAACTTTCAGGGGAAAAAAGCAATTGTGTCCATAGAGTCACTGTGGATAATTGGCACCACCTGAAGACTGGTTGCGGCAAATGTGAGGAGCGCCGTAGGATGAACGGATTCAGGTTCACGGTGTTTTCAAGTTTTTCGTCAGTTTGTAAGAATAATGAAATCCATATCTGTTATGTTATAGTGGTTTGGGACAACTGGCGTGACAAACGTTTGCTTTGCTGTTCTTTGCCTTTTGTTTTGTTTAAAGGTGCTGTGTGTAATTTACGGATCTATTGAGAGAAACGCAATGTAATAGATTTGTCTTCAGAGGTGTATAAAGACCTTACATAATGAAGCGTTATGTTTTTATTATCTTAGAATGAGCTATTTCTATCTACATACACCGCGGATCCCCTTGCATGGACTTCGCCATGTTGATTCTACAGTAGCCCTAAACGGAGAAACTGCTCTACAGAAATATGTTATCTCCTTCGGAAAAGAAGCAAAAACGCGACGCAATCTTTGTCCTGTTTCAGCCACCGTAGTGCTTTAAATGGGAGGGTAGACTGGAGTAAGCTGGTGGTTGAAGTTTGCAACCTCACCACTAGATGCCGCTAAATTTCATACCTTGGACCTTTAAAGTGTCAGATTTACCTGCCTTAAATCTTCTTTGTGTTCAGCAGAAAAGCATCTCATTAGAAGTCAGTTTGCTTGTAACAGGAATAAGGAACCTTTAGAGCTCATTCACAAACAACTTATACAAAACATTTCAATATGCCCCACTATGAGCGAGTGTCAGAGTTTATTTATTTGTTTCAACATTGAATTCTGCATCAGCACCACAGCGTGACTGTTTAGAATTCATTCTCTACCATCAACAAATCTAGTATCTGTAATTGACAAGGCTACTAATGCAAAAAGAGTGGAATGTTCTTTTATGATTCATGATGTTGTGATGATTCTATCATCTCTTCTGATTCATTACTTGAACTCTTTTCTGCAACAGCAGAATTGAATTATACAGTCAATATTGCTAGTCTTTTGTGTGGGACACACAGCTTATGAGAGACCTATGGCGACCCATTCATTTTCATTAAAGAAAACGATTGCCCCTCTTTCATAGCGACTCTTGGGCGTATGACATACCGGCATCCATGGGAGCCCGAAAAACTTCAGCGCCTTTTCTTGTAAGTTATTATGGAGTACAAGAAACGAATACACAGAAGGGACTTTTACTGATGTTAATAGTGTAATAAGGTTGCGTCAACAATATTTCTTGATTTAGCACCGTGCTCTAAATTAGGCAACATTTTGACGTAATATCAAAGTAAAAAAGATCCCGCCAGATGAAAAAAACAGACTTTATTGCTCCGAGGAGGTGAGTGATAGCAGAACATAAAAATGGGTCCAGCTGGAACAGATGGAAGCTTGGTGACTGTAAAACCTAAAATGTCCACGGAAGCTTTTCACTGGTGACTTATGAAAGCAATCTGTCAAAACAAGTGCAATGTTAGCTTAATAATATGCTAATGAGACCAGACGGGCGTGCCACAAATCAAGTTTAAAATGTCAATTGTTTTGTAGACATATTTTTTTTTTTTTAGAGATAGGATGTCTAAAATTGACCTGGATAGGGAACCTGCAAGATAATGGGTGCTGTCTCTGCTTAGCTTTGCCAGGTATTTTTTTCTGATGTTTAAAGCCAAATGCTGTGGGAGTCCAAAAATCCCTAACCATAGTGAAAAACCTTCTACTTTTTTACTTCAAATACTTTTTTACAAATTCTATTATCAGTTCAACAAAGAAACTGAAATGTTTCCCTGCTGTACTTCTGAAACCTTGTTTCTACATATTTCATGATTTACATTTTTTGCCATAAATCATTAGTTTGTCACTGGGTTTTACAAATTTCTTACCAATCAAATGTATTAAAAAGTGCTCAACATTATTTAATCATTTGACAAGTACAGTACAAATAAAGTACAACGAATTTGGACATAAAAGGTTTCGGAACCTCCCTCACCGAAGAACGATAGCTATAAGAATAACTATAAAACATGTAAATGATTCGAAATGTAAGATTTTGTAATATTAAAGGGCCGCTATCCTAGAAAATGCACTTTTAAATGTTTATCTACCAGAAATTGAGTCGCCAGTGTGTGTGCAGAAACACCCTGTAATTATACAAATCCATCTGTTCTTCTTTTTGTAATCTCCTTTAAACCAAAACAGTGACACAAAACAGGCTGTTGGGGAAACCCTTACAATCTTATGTCACATTGTTTGTGCCTGCCCATGACCGCTCACAGACTCCACCTTATGAGCGCGTAGTTCCCACCTAGCCAGACACACGCTGTCAGCCATTTTCAGGCGAGAGCAGATGTAGCCACTAGCTTAGCGACAAAAATGTCTAAGAAACAACAAATGTGTGCTGTTGTTGGTTGTAAAATGGAACGTAAAAGGAGGCCGGGAGGAGACGTTTCCAACGAGCCCGGGTTCGTCCCGCTGCGACCTAGGCGGCCGGAGTTATTCACCATCGAAAGTCCCGGGCTGGACGCAGAGTTGCGAATACTTAGAGCGGATAATCATCAATGGGCAACATTTCATTTAGCAAATCGTCAGCATATGTTCTATCTATGTTTTTGTCTTTTCCATTCAATTCATATTTATGAACAAGGCATTAGGGTGATTTTTATTGCAGTCAGTGTATGGTTTTGGTTGGAAAGGGCATGACAGACGTAATTGCGCTTTCCGCTATATTGCTTGTCTTGATGTCATCCAAAGCAAACTCCTATTTTGCATACGGGTAGGGGAGCAGAAGCTCATTTGCATTTAAAGAGACACACACAAAAACGGCGCGTTTTCCATTTCAGCCACAAATGGTCATGTTCAACATCTTGTAATGAAAGATATGTGGTGTATTTTGAGCTGAAACTCGAAAGACACATTCTGGGGATACCACTGACTATTTTTACACTGCAGAAAACACCTGGGATTGTGGCCCTTTAACTATAGAATGATGTTAAATACATTACATAACTTGAGATGTGGTGGAAATGTTCATAACACCTTCAGAATTCATGAATTTTCTGTGCTGCATAGTGCTCCACTGTTCAACATTGTTGGTAGAGAAAACAAATAAACTGTGAGTGTGGAAAGTTTTAAAGAGTTTATTCTCTCCCCATGGCCGAGGCTACTTATAGTTAAAGAAAGAGTTGAAGGTTTGTTTAACCAAGACACCTAATGTTTTGAAACAATGTTGATGTAAAATGTCAACACTGTGGGAAACCTACAACAGGAATGTTAGCATGGAGCGTCTGACTATTGAAATTATGCCTAATATGACAGTTAAAATCGTACAGACAAATACTGCACCGTGTTGTATTTTATACTGTGCACGGTAAACTTTATCTGAGATACATATAGTACAGGGTAGAATTACGGAGTGGATGTCAAATCTCAGTGGATTATTTTAAAAAAGCAGACCGTTGCCATCCACAAAGCTAAAAAAGGGCAACTCCACATGACATTTGAAGATGGAATTATTATAGATGTTTACATGCCAGGTGTCAGTGGTGTCACAGATTGGCATTCTAGTGTGCTCAGCATGGCTCCTATGCAGTAAACAGACTTCAAAAGGCGCTACTGTGCTCACACGCTAGCCGGACTGAATAGGTGCCTTCACTGTGAGCCCTTCACACGCATCAAACAGAGAGCTCATTCACCAGACCCGACGCGCTGTGCACAGCCGGACACCGGCGTGGAAATTACACCCTTAAAAAGAACAACTTCATTCAATAATGTCAAATCCCTGTGTCTGTCTCTCTCTTTCTCTCTGTTTCTGTGTAACTAGTTTAAATAGATCAGCAAACGTTATTCTCTGAAATCTAGGTTATGTGTTCTAGTTTTAACATTTCCTGCGAAACAAATAAGATCTACAACACAATGTAACTTTTGTTGGCAACTGCTTAAATGGATTTGTGGTGGTACAATTTTTTTATGTATGCTTTTTTTATTACAGGGTTTATTTAGTTGCTTTTGAGCAAAGATTGCTATAAAGACCAGCTACTGTACTACAATATGCAACAAAGATTTGTTAAAAATCTTTAACACCTCAAACAGGTGAAATGGCAAGACTTTTGTTTTATGTAGATTGAATCAATTACAAAACAACTAGAAACCAAATTATTTTACAGTACGTGTACCTATAGTGTGGTTACAGTGTACTTACCTTAGAAAGTACTGGGTAGTATGAGGTAACTAAGTGAAGGACTGTAAAATAAAGTGCTACCAAGATGTTACGAAAATAATGGATCCACTATAATGCATTTGGATCATTGTAGGTTTGTAAAATGTTATATTTCAGATTCTGTAATTGAGTAATGCATAGCTTGTAATGTTTCATTGATTCCGTAAAATAGGCAGAATGGTTTCTGTTCATTCAACAGATGAATAGTGAATTACTCATGCAGACGTATGATCTTGCGAACCTTAATTGTTCGAGGCTTTCTTTTTGATGGCAGGATAAAAATCCTCTAGAGATTTGAACTTGTGAATAACTCTCTCGTACATTTACCATTTAACACATCGACCCAACAAGTACAGTACAATACAACATTTCTTTTCTCTGACACAAGGGAATTTCTAAACATGTCCAGAGGCCATCTGAATTCAGTTTTTATCTTTTAACACCCACCACCCCTCCTAACCCCACACACATTGAACGGAAATGTTCCTTCCTCATCCACACGCTTTTAAATATTTAACAGACACAACAGATTCACAAATGATGTTAGAGAGAATGCTCGCTAGATCATATTGTCTGATCCACTGCGTTGTCCTTTGCTTGCTATCAATTACAACTTTGACTCCCAACTAAGTCATTTACCCTGGATTGGTAATTTGATTTCTCCAGCTCTCTCACTTGATTTCCCTTTGCCATTAATTTGATTTCGCAGACCCCCATCAGCAGATAGCACATGCTGAGACACCTTTTTCCCAAAGCTAATCTCAGCAGTCTGGATTAAAATTGAAAGGGCCGTTGCTTTATCCCTTTGTCACCGTGGCATTATGAGTAACTTGTCATTCATCTTGACAATTCTAGCATATATGGTCTTGACGTAGGAGACAATGAAAATGAGTTTTTTCCTCCAATGAAAAAACAGATCTTAATTTTGAGTTTCTGTATAGGCACATGCCTTAATGTCTTGGAAGCTATAAACATTTTCACTGTTATTGCCAGCACTAAAAGTACAAATGAACGTTGTGTAATTGGGCATTCAATTTAAAGCTTTATATGTGCATAAATACAGAATAGCCCCTGTGACAGTTTTCCCATGTGGTAACTAACCCTGATCTCCACTCTACTAAGCTTTTTATTATTATTATTTGACGATTCGGTACATTAATACTCTCTTGCTGTTATAGAGGTAAGACTGTACAATAAGGTTGTATTAGTAAATGCATTAGCCAACATGAACTAAACAATGAACAATACTGCAGCATTTATTAATCTTAGTTCATTATAATATTAGCATTTACTAATACATTTAAATAAATAATAAATGAAAAGTTGTTACTTTAGTTAATGGACCATGAGCTAACATGAACAATTGTATTGACATTAACAAAGAATAATAAATGCTGAAACCTGTATTGTTCATTTAAGTTCATTCATGTTAGTTAATCCATTTACTAATGTTAACAAATACAACCTTATTGTAAAGTGTTAACGTTATTAGAACATGCTTTACTGTAAATACAATTAGTTGACATTTAAATGCAATGAACCGTGGATTTGTTGTATTCTAGGTTTAGTACATTGGCAAACATACAGCCTACCATAAGTCTACAGTATCACTTGGCAGAAGAATTCTTTATCCAATTTTTAGTATTACTAAATTTTACTATTAAATGAACATTGGTGTTTTATCTTAAAGCAGTTGCTACCGTAATTTAAAACCATAAATCCTTTTAAAGCTGTTTGTTGACGTAATTTTACCACAGTTAAGGGGTGTTTTCGAAACTCCCATTACACACAAAAATGGGTGTCTTAAAAGCCTTTCTCGACTTACTGCTTTATAAACTTTCAACCATAATCACTTGGCTCGCATATATAAAAATAACTGTTCATAACTACACAGTGAGTTTCCTTCTACCCGTTTATATTCATATGCAAACAGTTGTATCCAGTAGACTGTTACAAACGAGTACATTTCATTCATTCACTGCTAGCACTAAACACAAATTAAGAATCTGGTCCCCTCTAGGCAGAAGTGCTGTGAGCCTCCGTTCTGATGTAACAAAGCTGCTGTCACCGTCCCAGCATGCTGAACGAGAATTAACACACAATCTGATGGTTTGATTGAAATGCGACCATTGGAGGATTTGGGAAAAGAAACAATAGAGTACAATGAGCTAATGAAGGGTATTAAGAGATCAAAGTCTGTTTGTAAAATCCATTATCATGCAAAGCCATTGAAGGTTATGAGAAATCAATACGTTGAGCACTTCACTTAAAAACTTCAATTTAAGGGCCGGATTTACTAAACAAGGCAATTGCCAGTACAATGACAAGCGCAAACGTTATTAAATCGCGTTGAGTGATTCATTTAAATACCTTCATTTAAATACACTTTCCATAAAGTTTGCGTCTGGAGAGGAAACTTCTACAAATGCATATGCAATGAGGTCAGTCGCAAAAACAGCAGTGTCCACGCCATTTCAGTGCTAATTTTCACTGCGTGTCTTTGGTCAATACCGACAGTAGTTTTCAATGCAAAAAGAGGTGTTTGTGCTGCCGCAAGATGTTAGTAAATCTGGCCCTATGTACTGTATATCAGAGGTGCTAAGGATTTACGGTTTTACGAATATAGGTTATGATATCTTTGTATTTGGTGTAAAATTCCCCAAAATGGTACAGTTGAGTTAATTTATTATAGCATAATTAATACGCAGTGCATTAAAACCCACACCTGTCAAGACGCCTTCACACATTCAGCATGCACACCTAAATTGTGTCTCCTTTACAGTAGTGTAACGGACAGAATAATCTTTAAAAAGCATTTCTCCATTACATGCTGTGCAGATGATGTAATTTACTTTATCCGAAGGGCAGGCCACAGCTAACTGTAACTGTAAGCAAAGCAGAACCATCGTTTATAATGATGCCAGTCTTTCGCTAGAGGAAGTCTTTCATCTTATTTAGGCAGACTGGCAGCCCTTAGAGTACATGAGTGTTTTACAGAGACTAGCTGGATCATTGACTGCAGGCGCTCCTGCTGTTATTTACGAGCCGGTTGTCGTAAGATGCAGGTAACTTGTACTCAAGCCGTTTAAGAAGCAAGCGAACGTTATTGCGACTACATGTACTGTAAAAGTATTCCCTTTAGCGCTGAACCATATATAGACTTGATTGCTTTCACAACATTGCTCGGTTTCGGTATCTAGGTCAGGCTAAACACATTAGAGAATCATTTGGATGATATAGAAACGAGATACTGCACCAAATTGCCTCGTCGCAGTAAAAGCGCAGTAAAAATTAGACGTTTGCTATTGTTTGTAAAATGAGAAATTATAAAACAAGTATTTGCATTCGCTACTCGTATTTGCCTTGGCATTGTACAATATGATGAGATAAAAGAGAAGGCTTTGCAAGAAGATGAAACGTTGTGACCACCCCGAGGAGAACCGACAACCCCCCCACCTACACCCTCTCCTCCACCCCACCCGCAATAAATAAAAACAGACTAAACCGCATTTGCGGCATAATAAGATGCAGTAATTAATGCCATCGATTCACATCCATAAGGATCCCGACTCGGGGAATCCGATTACTTTTTATCACATTTCAAAACTCCAAGTTAGTTTCAGGAGCCAGTAACTTGGTTAGCGTTGGGCTGGAGCGGGAATGAGGCGGCTGCTGAGCTTGATTGATGAGAATGCAGCAGGCAAGCTATTAAAAAACCAGTAGCTTTCATATCGCAGACAATGGCTATAAACATATTCTGAGAGCTGCATCCAAAATGACTCCTTCAGAGAGCGAAAACCGGCGGTTTATAGAATGTTCAATACACGGTTTCACAATATACCCATCTTCGCTGTCACTTATATCGATGACAAATAGATATCGTGTACATATAAATCGTTTCAGTTAGCCCTGTTATTATTTGGAGATCTGGAATAATGAGTTGAATGTAAAAGAAGCTTTATGAATAGGGTAATGACATTTTAATTATTAAGCGATCAAATGAGGTTTCGGCTTGTTGGGAGGCATTATGGGCTTCTTTTGATAACTATTGTGATTGTATAATTATTGGGAGGCCGTTTAAACCGCATGCTTTGTGAGTATGTTTACGGGTGGACGGAATGAAAAGGTGCGTGGAAGGCGTGATAATGAAAAAGATGATAAATGATGAAAAGAAAAACGTGGGGAGGGGCGCTTCTCAGTTACTGATTTTATTGCAGCTGTTTTCTTATTATGTTTAGATTAGGGTGGCACCAGTCATGGTGTATGAAACGCTGTGGCTGCCACACAAGCAGGTTTTTCCCACTCCAGTATAGACTTGATTTGGTGAAAAGTAAGTATAGTACGGCTATCTAAACTACTGCCTATCATATTTTATTAAGCTTTGGGGGAACTGGAAGCCCAGCAGTGCATTAATGAGGGTCAGAAACAGAGACACTGTCATCCATTGCCCAGAACAAACTTATTCACATTTATAATGTGCACTGTATGATATCTTATGTTCTGGAAGATTTTTTCTTATGTTTTGACAGCATAGAACCGCCAAACGATCTCCCATATTACTGTCCTCCTTCCAGTTACTCCTTTCACATTATCTCAGGGTCTCCAGGGAGGTGTGCAGAGAACGTGCTTTGGAAAATAGTGAGCGCTCCTCCAGCAACAACAGCTGTTTGCAAATGATCAAGTTCTGGGGTGGGGATGTGTATAATATTTTATGAGCCGAATGGGATTGGTGCCTTTCTTCACCTCTGTGCTTCACCCCCCCCCTCCATTAGTCACTTCCTTTGGTACTGTCTGTCTCACTTTCTTTTTATCTACCTCCCTTTTCTCCTACTGAGCATTTTATTTAGTGTATTTCATTTAGTTTATTTAGCATCGAGATTAAACAACTAGAACGGTTTTAGATCTTCAGAGTGCACTGCAACAGTTAAATTAAGATAAAAGCATGGCATTTTTCAAGTATGCAAATATATAAAATATGTTGTTATGAAGTGTCCCTTTAGAGGAATATATATGGAAGGTGTTAAATCATGTTAGTGTTGTAAAAACGCTGAGGGAGCAAGTCTCTGTGAGGCCAAAATGACTGTGGTGACTTTCTTTAAAAGTTAAACTGTTGTTTACCTTGATACACATCAAATGCACAAAGCCAAACGTAAAGTGTTTAAATTGTAGGAGAATTTGTGCCTTAATGTGATTTTTCACAAAGCTTAGCTGCTTCTTCTGGAAAGTAATTAGTTAACACAATGCAGCCAGCTACATTGAAAATAGAAGAAATTGAGAAATTAGTATTCATTTTTGTTTTCACGCTCTTATTATGTAAATGTTAGCCTTACGCATATCTATAAACATTTTCGTTCCAAAACATTGACAAAGTTCACATTTAGAAGAGATAAGCATGTAAGTTTCTCACTTCCGCCAATACGGATCAGCTTATTCCAACCTGATCAATTCGTGAATATTATCTAATTCGTATAAATTTGTACGATGTGAATGGTTTGAAACATATGATTTTTAGAAAAAGCAATACGGAAGCCCCTCCCCTAATCCTACCCCTAAACCTAAGCGTCACACACAAATAAGATCGTGAAGCTCCGAATTCCTGTGAGATTGTGTTGGCCTCTCAGTTTCTCATCAGATTCCAAGCTGTAAACTTAATGCTATTTTATATTTTATGAGGAGGAGGAGCCACTAAATATATTTCCTTCTCTATAACTTCCTGTTTCAGTAGAAATGATGGCTGTTTCTCAGTATGCGCTCTTCAGCGATCTTGCGTTCTTTCTCTACGTCATCATCAGCCGTCAAAGTCCGGATCCAATACTCAAGTACACAAGTACAGAATGCATGAAAGTACCCGAATGTGTTATAAATATCAAGCATGCATCGAATGCAAACTTGCCCTTAGCGAACCAGCTTGAAGTCCCAGAAGTCATTGAGGAGGCTCCATCGCAAGACCGGGAGACCACGAGAACACAAGTCTGTACTTTGTGTTCTTGGAATTGAGAAACAGGCTATGTCAACACATCAAACAAAGGTGTGCATTTCCACACACTTCAGAGGGTCTTAGAAATCTAAAAAATACTCATTTGAGTTAAGAACAACTTGAGGGCATGGAAATAGGGTTTTGGAATGTAGTAGCTTGTCATTACCAGGTCCAAGCTGGTCATTAGCTACAGTAAATGTACTGCTATGTTCCAAAATCAACTTGACCACATTAAGGCGACACAATCAGCTGTTAGCTGCTAATATGTTTGCTCCAGCTCATAACCATCTTGGACTGGCTAGAAACCCGCTACCATTTTTCAGAATACAGCCAGAACCAGTTCAACTTGGTTGGTAGGCGGCAAATACCTTTCCAAAATAACTTTTAAGTGCATATAATGACGATATTATCCTTGTGATGAAATGCGAAAGAAAGCCACCGTTTGTTGAGTCAAATTACAGAGAAACCTTAATCTTGTCCAAGTTAATATTCTACTGAAGTGTATCTTTCAAACTTTTGAAAGAAATCTCTGCCCGCAAGAGCGCTTCTAATTAAATGTGAAGCTGTTGATAGGGAAAGTGAGATCAGGGTGACTATTTTTGTAGAGACTCCTGAGATTGTCGTTTGCAGCTATCAACACGGTGTCAGTGGACCTTATGACACATGCGCAACAAAGTAAGGCGGTTATTTCGGGTTGAGGGGACCAGCTATGGCAGCATTAAGAGCATGTGTTTCAGGTAGGCACTGAAGACGTGGCACGAGCAGATGGCATCTGTGACTACGCCCTGAACTTGGCAAACAAAGCCACCTTCAGGGTGCACTGTGCCAGGCACTGGTTCCAAGTATTCCTTTTACACGTTGCCTAGAAAGTCATTAACTCCATACAAAATATGGAGTGGCTTATAATGTACGTTCACATACCCTTACGAAACAAAAATATAGCAGAATATACTGAAAAAAATATAACGCAATATATTGAATAATAGATTTCTATAAATTGAAACCAAGTGCTTCTTTTTGTTTTTAATGTATAAAAAGTGGCAATTTCTTATATTATTAAATATGATGTAATATATGAACCATGTATTTTTTATATATTCTCAAATATATACTACATGATTTAATATATTAACAGTTAATATATAAAAAAAATATGTTTTCTTTGCATAAAGCATACCCAGAGGATAATTTTGTGGCTAAAAGGTTTCTCCTTCAAACCAGGTGTCAACATTTTTCAGATGTTTCCCCTTATGCCTCATGAACACACTAATAAACACACATGAGACTACTGTTGGCATGCCGTTTAGAGCTATTCAAATATTAATAGCATGACTCAGATATTTTGGTCATGAAAGAATTTGAGTTCATTTTGAAGTTGCTTGGTTTGGTATCCTGATAGATCTCCGACAGGTTGAGAGATTGTTGAGATCTTTGGACACTGGGGGTGTGTGAGATTATACAAAAACATCATTCTCTATGTATTCATCATTTATTCTCATTGGTGTCTAGGATAAATAATATATTTTTATAATATCCATGAGAGGGGGAAATTTCAATTCAGCCTAATTTTCTAGACATTTGTTTAGTGAACTGTTCTTTGTGAGGCATGTGGGTTTTAGCCACTTATTGATATTCTTTTAGCTCTCCAAGAAAAAGAAGACAGTAAATAAGAGTAGAACCCAGTTTGGGAAATTATGCCACTTAGATTTAAACTTGTCATGCTTTAATGTATTATTTTATAAATATTATGTAACGAATATTGATATCAAATACCACAGATCTTTTTTTAATATCTTGAAACAATAAATAGTGACGATTTCAGACAAATTATTTAATTCTCTGACAGAACATCATTTTAAGACCCGAAACGCAAAAACATACGAAGGATTTTTGGAGGTGATTTCTCGTCTCTTAACCCACAACATGTTTAGTGACCTGGCAATTTGTCGTGTTGTGTCAGGTCTTCCTTCTCAAGAGGGTTTGCTGAAAAGAAAGGTCAGGAAAAGAGAGTTTATAAAAAGATGTGGACAGTTTCTAGCCTTCGGCTTGGCTTTAATTCCAACCAAACACACAGTCACAGTCAGACAACACTTCTGATTTACTTCAGCAAGACTGAGCACTAGGTCTGAGTAAGATCTATGAGATTTGTTCGGTCGAGGGCTCTGACTAACCCAAAACCTTAAAAATGCCTCTGGTAAGCGCACAGGCTGTGCTCTCGCCCAGCACTGCAGAGCCCTCATTTAAATGTGTGCCTTTGAATGTTCACGTACCAATACTTCTAAGTCCGACTGCATTTCTTAAAGGTCTTATTCTATTCTCGCACATATTTGTCCGTGCATCATTAAAAGTCATTTAATAAAAATTATTTGTAGAGTCGCTCAATGTGCAACATATACATATCTGTAACACTTTCAGGCAGAAGGACGATGCTTCACACGGAGTAAACTGAACTGGTGATTTAATGGAGGTGCACAGGAGAACAAATGGCAGGTATAAATCCACAGGTAAGTAACACATCCACATGTACATCCACAGGTAAATAACAGCGTGGCTGACAGACAGACCAGAGAGGATGTTGCAATATCGCTGCTGTCCTTCTAAAACTCCTTTATATTTTGTGATTTCTATTTTTTTGTCAATAAATCATTCATATTAGTCATCCTTTATGTTTGTTACGTTATGTTTTTTCCTAATCTGGTAGTCAATGGGGTCCAAGTACTGTTTGGTTTCAAGCATTCTTCCAAATACAGTATCTTTCTCTGTATTCATCAGAACAAACTGATTTCTGCAGATTTGGAACAACTTATATTTGGGTGCGTAGATGAATTTGAGTGAACTGACCCTTGAAATGAAATTAGTTTATGCCTGATTTCTTAAAAAACGATAGAAGGATCCTTGTATTAGATCCCGGGCTCCTGGTAAAGGCATATAATAACCATACAGACTTAAATGTTTTGGACCACAGATTTTCCGCTCTACTGATGCTCACGTTTGACACACAAGAATCACTGTTATCTTAATTAACCAGACAGGGAACCCTTTTAAACCCGATTATGAAAACCCACGTGTAGACACGCTCCATCTCTCGCCTTTGAGTTTTAAAGGCGCAGTTTTTGATTTTCAGCGGCCACTAGCGTTGTATTATAGATTTGCAAGGAATCCCTCAGTCTAAACAGACGGTGGCCACCATAGTACAAAAAGATGTCGTTCGCATGTTGACGCAGGGAAGGGAATATGCGGGCATTAGAAAGACTGTAGAAAGAGCGATGTCTTATGTATTACATAAAATAAAAGGTCTGTGGATTTTAAGTATAAAATGAAGGATAAAGGTCAGGCAGGAGCTAGGGCCTTTGTTAATATTATAAAGACTTTCCAGCAGAGACGCGTTAGGACCCACGGTACTAAGGCTTTAAGCAGAGATATCTATGGAGATACTTTCCAGCAGAGTCTTGAAGAGAAAGATCGTCTAAAAACCACCCCGAGGAGGTTGCTTGGATTCGGATCAGTATGTGAGTAACATTGTTTTTTTTGTTAGTTAGAACCAAGATTTGTTTTTGTTGTAATATTAGCTGTGTGACGGAGCAATTTTGATTGTTTATTTTATCTGCTTAAATATTGTACTCGTCCAGACACTGGAGAGAGAGAGCGCGTTGGCGCTTTAACTGTAGAGAGAGCGCGTTTTACTCTCTTACTCAATGATGAATAAATGTACATTTAATCCGCGGGTCACAAGCGTTCCGTACGGATCAGGGATCATCCGTGATCCGTTTCACCACTATACCGCAGGGGAGAGAAAACGGACTTTGTAAAGTTGTCTGTCTTTTTTGGGCTGCTGTACAAGACATGGCGGTGTATTTCAATGTATGTAGGCCCGCTCTGTATGTAGATATGAACAGCTTATTCTAAGGTATTAGAAACATAACGGTTCATTGTGTAAGGTCTTTATACACCTATGAAGAAACAGTTTTGTATATTATATTGCATTTCTGTCAATAGATCCTCCAAAATGCCTGTATTGTTCCTTTAACTGACACGACACAGTTGATATCCTATAAGCATTTTTAATTTCTTGACCTGCATATGCCCTCGGTTTATCTTTGGATCAGATATTCTCCTTGCTTATCCATAAGGGTCTCTCAGGTAATTGTGCCCCCCTTTTCCGACCATCCCTGTTAATACTTATTTAGTACACACATTGTGTAATTAACAACACCCCCGCCTACTCACCATCTTACTCAATTTGCAATCAAAGGCCGCTGTCTTGAAAGTTTTTAATTGTGCCCATGGCGATGATTTACGGTTGGTAATTACATTCCGCTTTACCCTCTATAGCGCTAGCAATATTCCCAGGTGCGGCCAAAGTTAGCGGCGCAAGCTAATTCAGTGCGTCTCTTATGCGAAATGAGCAACACGGCAATAGCCCGTGCGCACATTTCTGCCGTAGCCTACAACAGAGGACTGGTTAATATGCTCACCAATTATTTCCACCTTGAGCGTTTATGGGCCTCCAGTGGGGGGCGGGAAGATAGAAAGCATGCCGTGGTATTGTAGTACAGTACAATCAGATTACGCTTAACATCCTTAACGCGGGGAAACATAGGCCGTATCGCGTAGCCAATAAATTGCTCTGTTTTGAGACGCAACCACACACAGATGCTGACTGGAGGTGCTTCCACACCGTCGATGTTGGCTACGCAGGAAAGGAGCTTATAGACGCTACAGCTTGACTAAAAAGCATTACACATGGAACGGCTTTGGATCTATGAATCACAAAGTCCTCAACTGCCAATTTAATATTCATACTGCAGGAAGGCAAATTATAGGTGACTTAGTGTTCTTGGTATTGGAGGACTGCCAGAGCATGTACTTAACTGACAATCATAAATAGAGAGAGTGGAATTTTGGGTCTCTATTAAGTGTAAGTCTCGCAGTGACGCGGGGAGGCAGTGAGTGACGCCGATTTTTCCGTCGGATGCTTCGCTTTGTAGATGACTTTGAAAAATGTCTTTAATATATACCCGCCGCACCGTTTGATACCTCGCCCAACCGAAAAATGAAAGGGAAAAATTCCACGTATAAATAAATCTTATATCTAGGTCACCTTTATGTTTTTTGTATGGAAAATGAGGCTGGCTTGCTGCAATATGAGCGTATTTTGGCCCACTCTAACCAATTAGGCAGAGCTCCTGAGGAGAACCGCGCTACCTAATACCAGCAAACAGCTTTTGGAGACGAGTTTGTGATACACTGTGTAACTGTTAGAAAGCATAACCCAAAATAGCAGCGTAATGTTATATAAAGCTGTGATGCCAGCCCGGTGTTCGTTTGAGTTTATTCTGTTTCGAATCAATAAATTAAGTTAGAAAAAACATGATGCTGGTTTTAAAGCATCAGGTTGGATCACTGTAATCGTGATTTGATTTTCATACCGTCTACAGTGTATTTACTGTACGTACAAATGTTAATATGCATTATTAACTCTATTGTCTTTTGTTTTGTTATGTTATACAATGTTTGAGGCAACTGCAGCATTTTACTTCCATCATGCCTTACACACTTGCAAACAGGCAAAACAGCCTTCCTCCCCTTTTTTTGTTTAACACACCATTGCTATTGTCATTAAATCTCGATCGTTTATCATAATAAAAAAAGTGCATGAGAGGAAGGAAGCGAGAGGGGGAAACTCTGAAGAGAATGCGTGGAATGAGCAGATTAGCTGAGATATTTTTCAAGATTACGTGCCCCTTCTGTGGAGCTCTCAGATTTGTCAGCAGAAGAACAGATACAGCTCTATCAATAATCCATGGCATTGTGTATTTCCCAACTGATGCTATTATACTGCTGTGGATGACAGCCTGCCTCAACTCCATCTTCTTCTCCGGCGGGACCAGAATCTCATAAACTGCTCTCAACACAGACATCTCATATAAAGGGTAATAACTCTAGCCAGTTAATACTACAGAATTATCAGAAAGTAGAGCAATGAAGCCTCGGTAGAAGCTGGCGCTATTGAAGGTGTTCGGCAGGCGACTGAAACTAAAGGAGGAGCGGAGAACTTTGACAAATAATGCGGTTTGGATCGTTTTAGAGTTTGGAGGGAGGTTTCCCGTGCGGGGAGAAACGGCGTCTTAAAGGAGACGACTTTTAACTGATAAAGAGATGAGAGATTTGAGCCGAAAATGAAAGTCTCATCAGTATTTACTCTCCCTCGTGTTGTTTCAAATCTGTAGGACTTCATTTTCAGTAACAAAAAAGACATCTTTTTAATTTATTAATTCTGATCTTTTGCATATATGAATCTGAATAGTGACTGGAAAATATGAACCGCTTTAAAAGTACCCTAGCAGTACTTCATAAAACTACTGCATTAGCCATATGCCACGAGAAAGAAAAAACTGATGAAATCTTTTTAGTATCTCTATTATTTCTCCGAGACATCAATGCTATTAAAAGGAGAGCAAATGGAAACGTTTGCTTAAGTGTTCTGTGTCTCAGATATTTTTTTCTGGAAAAGATCCAGAAATCTCACAAAATGTCTCCATTAAAGTTTCAGAAGAGAACTTAACAATGTCACAAACTGAGCTCTTTGTCTGCAACAAAAATAATAAGATGATTTTAATATGAACGCAAACATTTCTCATCGATTTTGCCCGAATCCAGATTATTTTACTTATAATGTACTTTCATTTTTCAGCTCCATACTCCTCATGTATTTCAACAGTTGTCTCATTTGCTTCTCCTAAGCGATTTTGATGCTAAGTTTATACTTAAATGAAACAACGGAGATCTCCTGAGCTATAAAAGAGCAACATCTGAGAAACAAAATGTTCCTCTGTGATGATATACTGTAACTGTCTGAAGAACAGACTGAAATTTAAAGGGTCATATGACACGACTTAAACAAATATTATGGTTTGTTTTAGATGTAATGCAATGTGTATACACGATTTAAGGTTCAAAAACGCTGTATTTTCCACATAACGCGCATGTTTGTATCTCCTCTTTGCCCCGCCTCTCTGAAACGTGTGGATTTTTAACAAAACCCATCGCTTTGAAAAGTGAGGTGTGCTATGATTGGCCAGTTGACCAGTGCGTAGTGATTAATCGAATACTGCAAGCGTGTGACGGAAATGTGACGTCCTCTTACCATATTCGGAACATCAGGTTCCAAAGCAATTGTACTGACAGGTACGCCCACCTTACTTGCGTATACATTTGGGCGGTCTTAGTCATCATACCATGAACTGACGTAGATTTGTGGGGGTGTGGTTACACACGGCATTTCAGGCAGTCCTGGGTGAGCATTCGCTTTAAGATAGAATGCATCTTTTGTTTCCGACACTTTAATATTTGCAATTTTACTTGTCTATTACATGCATAGGCAACTTACAACACACCAAAGACACAGAAAAACATGTATTCGGGCTATATGACCCCTTTAAGATATTAGTTGTTAAAGTCAGTCATACTGTATGTCTGAAAATAAATTCTGTCTTTTCGATACAAAAGATCTAAACTAGGACAAATGGACTTATTTTACATGAGTGCTTTTTTTTTGCCTTTTTAGTATTATTTTTATTGCTACTGTTGTTGTTGCCTATTTATTTTGTTCCCCTTTCGCTTTCATTGTTTGAAGTAGAACAACATGAATATTCCATAAAATCTAAATCGTGTTCCATGGCAAAAAAAACAACATACAGGTTTAAAACAATAACAGAATAGTCACAATTTTAACCAACAGTGTATTTAAGATTATATTTATACTTGGTATTAATAAACAAAGACGTTTGTCGACATGTTTTAACCATTTCTGTTCTTTATCAACACCCAAGTGCTGCGGAAAATAACCACTTGCATTGTTTTTTTTCTGACACCCCCTTTGTTTTGACAGAAACAATTAAGCATAATTGTATAATCGCTGACCCCCAACACAATCAGTGCAGCAATTTTGAGGTAAATGACTTAATCAGTATTTACATCCAACAGAAGATTACCCCGGTAAATAGATACGGAAGAAAATGCATTTTGCAGTTTGCTCTTGTTTGTCACTGTTATTTGCAGTGCCAGGTGTGTGCCCTGCACAGCAGACCGCAACTGGGGAAGGCCGAATCGTGAACCCAGCCCGCAAATGTATTCAGTGTTTGCATTTCAGGGCACAATAAGAAAGACCATCTGGTCGTATCATTTGGGCATCCTGCCTTTGTGTTTGGAGTGTTGTGTGATATGATGTAGGTAGGCTGGGGCTCATTACTGCTCTCAGCCTTCAGCGCATCACAGCAGTGAACAGGAATGAAAGAGAAGATGGAGCTTTGTGGTAACTGCAGGTCTGAGAGCGTTGTGATGGCCACAGATGGAAGAGAGAGTGGATGAGGGAGAAGAGAGCGGAGGGGAGGTTGCCACGGATGGGACCCAGGGAGAAAGCAAGGATGTTGGCAGAGAAAGAGAGGAGCTCCCTGGAGTCGAATCTGCCAAGTCTTATATGGGAATGGGCCTGGCAGCAGAGATATTCTCTCTGTGGATGGGCCTGCGAGTATTGAGCGAGCCAGACGGCATTACACACTTTGCAAAGGGACTGGAGACGTTTATGAGAGATGCTGCTTTACATTATAAGTTCATGGTGCACGATGTTTTGGATAGGTTGAAGGTGGAGGGGCATAGTATTGTGTTTGGCTCTGGTTTGCTTATTATTTAGAAGAATATTCTTCTGAGTAAAAAATCTAAAAGTGTTGTACAGTAGTGAAAGGGTTTTAAAGTGTTATGTTATATAACAGGTAATGGCGCAATATCAGCAGCTGAGACCGAGCAAAGTGGGTTTCATTAGAATGCCACTATACTTCACTGTCATGTCTCTGACTGTATTCTAGAGTTCATCCTTTATAAATATTTCAAAACCTCATTAAATATTGCGGCGACTAATGCAGAATTATTGGCGGTGCTTTGAGGGAACCTTTAACTCATTTCCAAATAATGTTCCATTTAATCCAGCCTCCCTAGTGCAAATTTAAATGATGTAATGGAAACAAGCCTAAGACAATATGACAACAGTTACTGCTAAACATTACGCACCGATATTCCGGCTCATCGGAGTAAATGAAAGAAGTTTTTCCTTAGTCAGCCAATGTTGTCAGCAAGAGTGAAACTCTTGAGAAATAAAACAAATTGCTGCTTCAATGTCTAATAAAACGAACCAAAAACTGCAGTGCAAAACAAACCTCATGGGTTCTAATTATGGAAAACTATAGACATCGGAAGGCATTGTATTCGTAAATGAGCGCTTCAGACTACAAAGGGAATTTAAGTGCATTTTAATAAGAACAAGACAACAGCAAAGACAAAAAAAAGTGATCTAAAGACATTAAATGTGACTACATGCAAAGAACTATATTCACGGTGTTATAATGGCTATTTAATTCCTCTTAAAAGGTCAATTTTTCATGTTCGTTCCTTAATGCTACGAGAAAAAATAATTCTTGCTTGTAAAGTGCGCATTTATTTATCTGAAGCAAAATGGCATCTGAATGTGTTAAAGCCATTAATCATGACCCATGCTTTATAGCATGAAATCAGAAACAGGAGAGAGAGAGAGCGCAACAAGAATATTCCTCCATCAAAAGATGCTTTATAAAAATTCTGTATTTATAATTTAAAGATTTCAACTCGAATGACAGACAATAGTACAAAGTCTAAATGTAAATGATTTAATGCGCTTAAATGGACAGACACCGTGTCCAGATACAAGATACATTTACATTTAGCAGACGCTTTTATCCAAATAGATATAACCGTTCCTGGCAGCGTTTTTTGCTCTTCTGTCACTGCAGCTTTTCGAAAGCCTCTTGAGATGTTCTGCTTCTGGCCACTGATCTCAGAATTGTCTCCCGGTGTAGAATTACAGGTTAAATACATCCCAAGATGCTGCAGCTCAAAAAGTGGATCTTCCCGGGCTGGATTCACTAGTTAACAAGTGTTGTGTGTAGAAAATGTTGTTCTGCTTCACTGCCAGAGGTTGGTGGGCCAATTAGCATTGACAAAGACTCCCGTGTGAATAGTCTTGTGTACAGACTGTCTGGATCTCACAGACTCTGCTTTTAAGATCTAATAATGTGCTTTCATTGCTCAATAGTTTCAACACGTAACAAATCAAAACCAAGCGGCCAGGCAAAAGAATGGCTCTGCACGCACAGTCAGCCCTCCTGTGAAATATTATATCACATACAAGAGATTTTTTGGGAGGGTAAGAGAGGATAAACACAAAGGAAATAGGATTGGGGAATGTGTGGAGGAATGAAAGCTCTCTAAGGGACATTTATTGAAGAAAACATTGCTGAATTGCTTGGAGTAAAGCAGGGTTTTATCTAATATTCATAAACGAAAAAAATGAATATAAATAAAATGAGATCATATAACATGTAAAGTTATGATTCTAAATTTCTGATGTAAGCTGATTTTAAAGCATTTGTGCCTATAAATGCACATCCATCAACACATCTTATAAAGGGATAGTTCACCCAAAAATGTGCATTTGGTCATCATTTACAGCACTCACACTCTTGTCATTTCAAACCTGTATGACTTTCTGCGGAACACAAAAGAAGATATCTTGAAGAATGTTGGTAACCGAACAAGAGCGTTACCCATTGACTTGCATTGGTTTTGTGTCCATACAATAGAAGTCAATGGGTACCGCCGTTATACAGCAACATTCTTTTGCATGTCGCATCATGTCTAATAACACATTTTTGCACTTTATTGTTGCTCATTC
Organism: Triplophysa siluroides; assembly: GCA_006030095.1. NCBI lineage: Eukaryota > Metazoa > Chordata > Actinopteri > Cypriniformes > Nemacheilidae > Triplophysa > Triplophysa siluroides. Next base: position 3,033,342 of record VCII01000935.1, on the reverse strand, counting down.
CCTTATTAAGATCTCCAAGATTTAGTTAAGATTCAGTCTCTCCAGTCAGAGAAAATATTGATCATTATGTTTGATAATAATCGGCTGTCATGAGCCCAGGAGCAGTTCACAGTTGCTGTCATATGAAAGCCGTGATTCTTCTGGTCAGTATGCAGCCAATTATTCTCAGTCGCATGCCAGTCTCTCTGCAGGACCACTATGATTAGTCAGATCCGGTTCGGGAAGATACAAAAAAATGAGCATTTCCTTTAAATCATGGAAGACAATTATTATTCTAAAAAAGAGTGAATGTATTTGATCTCATTTTATTGAAATTCTCTCTAGCGCCCTTTTGATTAACATATTTTTAAAGAAAGGTAACCCCAAGGGCTATGATGAGCTGTCATCTAGTCCCCAGAGGCGAAGGAGGCTCTGAACTTCCTCTAATGATGTGGCTGTCTCGTGCTCAGATCAGCTCTGCCAGGCCCCATCACTTTGCTTAACCAAGTACAGCGGAGCACCTGAGTCACTAACTTCACAGCATTTGAGTGTCTCTTCCGAACGCTTTTAAATAAGAAATCCCAGAGCTTTCCGGGCTCGACGTCATCTCGTGCATTATTTGAAACAATCAAGCTTGTTTTACACTAATCTGGTAGGAGGCATTTATTTATCTGGCTGCCAGGTTACATAATTTGTGAAGGATGTATGTCACTTTTATCAACAGAATCTTTAGCAAAATAAGCTTTTATGAAGTGGCATAAAATCATAGAGCAAACCGTTCACTCAAAAACCCTGCTGGGTTTTCAAGTTCCACAATTGATATTTTGCAACATACAGTACATTATGATCTTATACATCTGATGAGATGTATTTTTTGGCTGGAATAAAAATCTTTAAGGAATGGTTCAGCCAAAAATGTAAATTCTCTCATAATTTACTTGTCCCCAGATTGTTCCAAACCTGTATACATGTATTTGTTCTGCTGAACACAAAGAAAGATATTTGGAAGAATGTCACTAACCAAACAAATATCATCCCCATTGACTACCATAGTATTTATTTTCCCTACTATGGCAGTTAATGGGGGAGATCTGATTGGTTACTGACATTCTTACAAATATCTTCTTTTGTGTTCAGCAGAACAAAGAAATTCATACAGGTTCGAAACAACCTGAGGGTGAGTAAATGATGACAGAATTTTCATTTTTGGGGGAACTGTCCCTTTAACTTGTTCGGCGTGTTTTATGCCCACTAAGCATTTTATATGTTATGGCCTTTATAAAGAAAATACAGTATGTGCTAACCCATGTATCATTGGTTAAGATCCAGATTTTCTTTCCAAACTCCAAACACAGTGCCATCCTAGTATACATGGAACGATGGTTCTTGTAGTGCGCAGTGAGAAACAAACACAACGAATAGTAAATGCTTGCATTGTTTGTTGCACCACTGCACTTATAATTTTAAGTCAAGACTGCGGCTAATAATGACACGTCTGGGGATGTCGGGGCTATAATCAAGGTTGAGTTAGGGAAAATATGATTATGGTTTAACATCTACATGAATCTCTCTAGGGGATACATATAAAAACTATGTAAACAATATCCACCCATGAAGTGGATGAACCATACCATTTTGCTGTATGCTTACTGTATTTGATAAACAGATAATAATATCATATGGTAAATATTGTGATGCAGTAATTTAAACACAGAACAGCACTATGCAACTACAGCCATTTGTTATTCATTTTTGCTGCAGTTTTTATTTAGCCCCAAGCAGGAGTATCTCGTACCTACAGCTTGACTGTTGTCAATCATTTGGTTAGCGTTGCAATGGCATGTAACGTTTCACATAACCACACACAGCCTTGGTTTCATCCCCTCCAAAATATCCCAAGGCATCGTTGCCTGCAATTTTAACCTCAGATTGATTTCAGCGCTCCTTGAAGCCAATTTAAAATGTTTTCCGTGTCTTATATTCTACTGATTTGATCCACGAGGGAAAGTTGTTAGGAGAAAGAAGCCAAACACAGAGGTGGATAAGGATTAGATTCCATATTAAAAAGAATGGTAATAGCTATAAAATAGCAGCTGCCCGAGGCTGCTTGGAGAAAAGATGAAACCCGTCTTTTTTGTCCTTTTTACATTATTCAATTACCGCAGAAATGGAACACCTGGGAAGCAACCGTAGTGACAAAAAGAATAAAGAACAGCTTTAAAATATGTAAATGTTGAAACAGTGCCGTGTGTATCAGTTCCCAAAAACCAGGCTGTCATGACTCGGATGCATGCTGAAGTGGCGTGAGGTCTTCCCTCGGTTCCGTGTTAAATGGTAAGCAGCCGAACGCGCAGGGACTCGGGGTACACGCAGGGCAGCGGACGCGGTGACAGGCAGGGAGTCCGGGAGGTCACTTAGACGCTATTAGGGCGTTGCACCGAGGACCTGGAGATTGCTGCAACACATGCTCGCTCCTGTTCGCTTTGCAGGCGGATGAAAGCGAGGGGAAAAAAATCCCTCCCCACTTTCCCTGAACTTCTCTGAAGTGAAGTCTAAAAGAAAAAGTGTTGTGCTAAAAAAACAGGGAGGGAGGAAAAAAGGGAAGTTAAAACAATCGTTGAGAGACACAGAAGCACAAAGAGCGGGTGGGTTCTGCCATCCTCTCTGTGGGGAGAAATACTCCACCACGCCGGCTTTTGCGTTTTTTAAAAGTCTTAAGCTTTGTGATTTAAAAGAGGGAGTTGCAAACAGCGAGCACAAAAGAATATTCAAAAATGCTGGAGCAAAACAACCCTCTATCGCTCACCCGCCTCCTCCGTCAGGGGAGAGCTGCATAACGGTGGGTGGAGGGGAGGCTTGTACATCTGAGAGGAGTGTCGTGAGTCGCTGACAGAACACATGCAGACAGCCGCTCTTACTCCACAGAGGGCATTGGGGTGAACGTCTCGCAACGTAGCTGTGTAAATGATTTGCTTTAGCTCCAAACAGATTTTGACCTTGGTGAAGGATCTCTTCATTGATGTGGTCAAAAGCGATTTGAATTGCTACGGATGTGTGCGCCTGCGCAGAATTCTCTCATAAAATGTGATGTTTCATTGTGATATTTACATAAACAAACATCAATCCATTCCAGGTTACAACTAGAACTATACAAACTAGAAGAGGCATGACACTTGGGTAAACACAGCAAAGTGAATGGGGTCGTGTTTTATTTAATGTTGACCACACTGAGAATTCCACGGTTTGAGACATTGAATATTCTCGAATTGGTTCTCTCTTGGTCTTAATTCTTCGAACACAGAATGCCACTTTCTCTCAGACAGGGTTGTGATCTATTGAAATTCAGGACTGTGATCCGACCTAAGTTTTTATGGCTCTTTAAAGTTGGAGAAGTCTGAAGCATCAAGCATTCGCACACTGCTAAGATGAGAGCGGCGCAAAAACAACTGAATTCCATCAAAACAGATTGTCAAACCAGATGGGAAGCACCGAAGAACTGGGCCAGGATGTTTGCCGTGCAGACTTTGAATAGGTAAACACTCCAATCTTCAAGAAAAGCGAATCGCGCCTCCGACAGACAGTCAGCTCATTACTCTCTGTAATCGAAGATTTGGATAAATCGCACCTTAAGTGACTTCAGATCAAATTCATTATCTTCTGTGACATCTCACAATAGCAATTAATGGATAATACAGAGAGCTGGAATAAAAATTAGAGGCATGTCTGGTTTGATTATTCGCTGATGTCACAACGGTCCGAAGAAATGCGTTTTCTTGCCGTCGAGTGAGAAGCGATCTGTAAAAGGTCTGGGTGAAAAATGCACAGCTACTGTGTAATTGGCCCTCGGTTTCACAGTCAACAGCGCGGGCGCAAAGAGATCTAAGGTTATGCTGCGCTGTATAAAAAATGTCCAGGAGGCGAAGATCTCATTTTTAATACATGACAAGGATCTCAACTGTCTTTTGGCTGTAACCTGCACCAAGAAACCGATGGCGAAGACATAGCACCTCTCACAAAGGTCAAGATGCAGATCAATGAACTTCGACACGCCTTGTGGATTCCAGTCACCATTTTAAAGGCTGTATAAATGTGGAAGATTAAAGAAAGCTCTGGTTGTAGGACCAACAGGCACCATAAGCCTGTGAATGTTGCACAAGTCTCTAGTTTAAGCTGGGCTTGTGTTAATTTACTGTATGAAGTGCTGTTTCATTAGTGCTCATAGAGGCCCTGAAGAGAAGTCAGTCTCTGCATAGGCTTACTATTATTACATCGCCTCTGGCTACTCTGGGTCTGTGCTTATTAGCATTCAACAACGAATTTGTTAGGACATATCAACTAGATCTAATGCATTGATAAAAATGTGAATGTATGTGTATTTCTTTAATTACAAAGTGTACCTAATAACTGAGATTTAAATGTATTGTCCTTTAAAATGATATGTGGAACGTGCAGATTTGTGTGCTGGATTTTTCTAGTTGATTTGATAGTGGTTAACTTTATTTCTTCCCTGAAGATTTTTGTGTTATTCGTTTTGCCCGTAAACATGCCTGAAGCTCTCCTTATGGTCCTGCGTGTTGCTGTAGGCAAAAATGACATTAGTAACTCATTGTCTGATTTTATATTTCCCCTTTAACATTTTATCTACCGGCCTGTGATGTGACGTGCCCATCTTAAGCCATTTTTTATCAGAGTGACCACTGTGATCCCACATCGGCCATCCGGTTTTGTCAAGGTACACTGTATCTGCTCTGTCCTTCCATCGAATGATGTTTAATTGGATCTAAGGTGAAGGTTCGTTGCCGGATCTTATAACATGAATTTTTTCTCATTGCATATGGGCAATTCCAGCGTTATGGATGTGACATAAAAACGCTCAGAGAATGTATTTGTTACCAGTATACTGAACCATTTGTTTATATTTTACTCTGATTTAAACATCAGATAAGTATTGGTCTATGCACAAGTCTTTTCATTTAAAAAAGGGTAAATAAACATGCGTTATGGATGTGACAAAATGAGGACACGGTTTTAGGAGACGACAAACTTTGTAGGATTTCTGTGAATTAAATGTACAAACCTACATAGACAACAAATAAAGAAAAGATGCCTTTTCATAACATTAAATACAGGTTGTTACTTTCATGTGCCCATTTATTAGGAATATGTAACGTTATGGATGTGACAATCCTGAAGATGGATTTATGCTTTAAAAACTTAAAGAGAGACCTTACATGGGTTTTAGAAACATCAAATGTTGATATCTGTGCGGTTGGTATAGTTAAAACATTTGGTAAAACGTTTTAATGATAAGGTTAATATTTTCACGGAATTGCCCATATTAAAAATGCTTTTCTTGTCAGCACAGCATTTAACTACTTATGGACAACATTTCACATGTATCATCTATACAAATCAATTTAGTCTTTGATTTGAAGAATCTTTCTTTGTTAAAATCACTTGAACTGTTCCACCAATAACCAGCCCTATATTTGTCATGCGATTTGCTTTATAATGTAACATCTTACAAATTCATGAATTCTGTCTTTTTACCAACTTTTTTAACTAAGAGTACAAGGGTACAACTAAGAGAACGTAATTGTACTTTGTGTTTAAAACAAACAGCAACTCTTTGGTATCCTGGTAAGTTTTCCTTAGCTGAGTTTATGTATTCCTTTATAGTGTATATATATTGTCTTGTCTGGTTTTTATTTTTAAATATGACATTCATAAATGCCATACTGTGCTGTACAGAAGTGGTTCTCAAACATATTTGTTGTAAGGCCCTGTTTGTTTAGCATGAATCATTTTGCGGCCCCACAAATAAAGACTTATAATCTTACACTTAAATTGAACCAAAGCATATTCAGTTATGCAATGATGGAACATCAATTCTTTTGGTTTGTGGTCTTATTATTCTTATGTTTGATTGCATAAAATGTATGATAGATTTCTATATTTCATAAAATGTCACAAAATCGGTGCTCTCTCGGATCAATCCCAGTTTGAGAACCACTGCCATACATTATTGCTCATGCACACATAAGAGGGTATAGATCAAAATATCAGGCTAAATAGGAATGAGTTGACATATTACACATATTAATGTACATTTTTAAGCATTGAGGATGAATCATCTTCAGCGAGGTGCCATTTCAGTGTGTCAAAGCTTAAATCTATGAAAATTGCGGCACAGGTGTTAATATGGCCTTTTTCTGATGCAAAGACAATTAAAATGACCTGTGAATTTAAAGAGAGTCATTTAACAAGGGAAACTGCTTTAAAAGTGTATATACATCCATTCAAAGGGCAATAAAACCCAAACGTTCAACGTGTTTGTCTTGGTTATTTGGTAATTGGTCGATATGAAGTGGTATAAGGGGCTTTGTTTTAAAGAAGCCAATAAATGGAGGATTTTTAACACGAAAGCCACACATGCTTATTAATTCAACTTGCTCACATAAAATGAATTAATTTGTAGTTTTTCTAATTAGTTGTTATCATGGTCTGTTTTTGTCAAGTTTGTTTTGTTTTCTCTCAGCCTTAGGAAGACAAATTGATCTCAGTGTATACCTCTTGAAAGTCAAGGTGGAGATTTGCTCAAGTTGAAGGCCTCTTGTCAGAGCTCAAAAGAAATGCACGATGCTGTTCACCATTTTGATTGTCCGAGCCAATCTCAGAGGAAGCATATTGGTTCGAGCCATTTCCTGAGCTAGATTACCTTCCTCTGGACTCTTGAGGTGAAGTTATGAGTCTCTAAACTGGAAGCTTGCTAATGGTTAATTAAAACCACAGAAGGTAGCGGTGAATGGAAGGTACAACATATTTTTTATCATGGACAGTTAATGTGTCTTTGTATGTTCGTATTTAAATGAAAGTGTCTTTTAAATATTATTTACTGCATGTTTATATACTGTATTTGCATTGTACGATTGTTAGACAAGTATTATGAAGAGAACATAATTTCAGTTTGGCAGAAAAATCTTTCAACTAGTTGGCATTCTGAACCCAAATGTGGCTAGTAATATTGTTTGTCGTACTGGGAGATAACTGGAAGGTGGGTAATACTGCTGGGTCTACTGTTTGAAATTTGAGCACTTCATTCATACCACAATGAATGTTAAAAGTCGTTGTGCTTTTGGAGATGAAACCGAAAAGCACATAAATGTTGAAGACTTTTGGGGTGTTGCTGTTGTTTTTTCATAATAAAAAATTCACAGTGTTTGGCCATCTGCGCACTCATAAAACTGTCTGCCAGTAGATAAATTTGCAGCCCTTTTGGAGGTTTTATGATCTAAGTTCTTTAATGGGCTGTATGTAAGTCAAAGTCAAACAACAGGCTGCTCGTTCCAATAATTTTAGAAAAAAACACAGAACTATCTCCAGTGTTTTAATCAGCCTAGATTTCTTAACATTAAAAACAAGTACAACCTTATGAGACCTGTCAGTGCCATTATTCCTTGTTCAAGAACCAATAACTATGGATGACTAGGTGACAGAGCCTTAGGTTACAGTCCTAGCTGAAACCATGACAGCCATCATAAAATATCTGAAGAAATCAAAAAGTGGATAATCAAATAATTTTGTTAATGTGAAGCTTTTGATTATAAAAGACTGGAATATAGGATACTGTGTATGAACAGAATGAAATCTAAAGGTTTGACTGGGGCTAGTTGTCACACAGGGATGTTGTGAAAAAAGGGACATATCTCAGTCCAATTACATACATTTGTGCTTTATGTGTGTTTTTAAATATGTTTATAGTTTAAAGTCATCTTAAAATGCTGTAGAAAAATGTTATGAGTAATGTCTTCCAAACTAAATCCCAATATAATTATTTAATTATTTTGTAATCTTAGTTTTCACAATAAACCACGTAGGCCAATGAAGCCAATGATCAACTATATATTGAAGGCAGATTATTACCAAAAGGTTGAACTGTGTTGTCATGACAAGGGTATTTTTTCATACATGTCACAACCCTCCCCAATTTGACATTTATCACATATGTTTAATGTTTATACAATGTCTTTTTTTTTAGCTTTGTAAATTGTGTTTTGCCTTTTAATGATTGTACATTTTTGCAGAAATTGTGCATTAGTTCAACCCATATAACCGGGCTTGTTGTCACAAAATGTGTGGTTAATGAACTGCATTTTTCTCCTCAGCAGTAATTGTGGAAATGTTCAGCTTTTTTGGTAGTCAAGATTTTTTGGTTTGTGCCTAGGCAGAAACTGTCTTTGATAAACATATAAGCACACCCTGAGAAATGACCTAGAGAAAATGTGTGACAACAAGCCCTTTTATATGAAGCAAAAATGGAAAAACGTCTGAATACAGAAAAAGTTCCAATGCACTGTCCTTTTTATTCTTAAAAATGTAATTAAAGTATAAAGATGCAAGCTAATTTCTGTGAGTTACTCTATAGGCTCTGAAGTCTTTGATAGAAAATGGATGGCACACTGAAGTGACTGGAAAACAATGACATTAGAAAAATATTTCACTAAAAATGAGTCATTTGTAGACCTGGCCAAGTGAATTTGGAAACTGAAAAAAGTTACCTTTCATACAAAAGCTTTGATGCGAAAGCTTTCTAGTAATTTTCCAAGCTACTTAATTCAACAACAAAGCTAATTACACACACATGTAATCTCTATGGAAATAACAAATTCTCAGAATTTCACTGGGCACTATTTGCTCTTAACTGCCAGTGCTTTACAAGTGTAAACATTAATTAATTCTTTTTTAGATTAATTATAATTTTAGTATTTTTTATATTCACTTACCCTGTTAACTTTTAGGCCCTTTTAAACTAAGTGGACCTGAAAGAGACACAGTCACCCTTTATCCTCTTCATTACACTTATGGTTTATGACAGGCCTTACAGTAATGACACCTCTAATTACCCTTCATGACACAGTCCAGTACACATCTGCACATACAGTTAAGCACCTTACGTGGCTCGGTTTAGCTGTGCCCTGCAACTTTTTAAAATGGAAAGTTATATGTTGTGCTATGTATGAGATGACTAGTTTCCTAGACATTTCGTTCTGGAGAGCAGAGCTAAGAGCTTCATTTGCATGCAATAATTTATCCCACATTTGCGCACCGGCTTCCATTTATGAATAAACAGAATTACTGATCAGCCTTTCTACACCAGTGAATGTTTTGACGCCACTGAATTTAAAAGCCAGTTTTAAAATGGGAGAATAGTTTTCTTTTCTTTTGGAGGATCATTTCAAACCCAAAATGATATAAAGCTGTAACATGAAATAATAAATACACTGTTAGATAATTTTCTGATATAATTACATGATGGACAGTTGTTTATTTGCTGTTTAAGAATGCCTGCAGTGCACACCCACTCTGCTACATAATGGATATTTGTTCTGTGTTGCATTTTATGTTCACTTCTGTATTCTGAGATGCTGGTGTAGTGGTTTGCTCATATTATCACTGGTTTGCAATATGGATTTGAAGAAAATAAAGTCTGCATGTACTGTATACATGCATGTGCACGCATCCATCTATGGATACGCACTTGTATGCATGTATGTGACAGGGCAGGATAAATTGGCATAGATATAAAAACAAAGAGAAAAGCTAAACGTTTTTGTTTATTTGTGTGCGTGTGTGTATATAAAACATTCATACATACAATTGGAGTGTGACTGCGTGTGTGTGTGTGTGGTAGCCAGTGTTCATATAATCAATATTACTATCACCTTTCTTTAGTTCATGCAATTTACAGGCCTTTGCAAAAAATTAGATTTTGGATTTTAACCTCAAGGATTGCTAAACAGACAATATTCAAGGTTACCAAAACACAATTAATATATTAGGATCATAATTTTTTAATAACTGGCGTATACACTTTGGTATTCGGCCTTGAGACCAATAATGCGATTTTTAAAGCGCGAGTTGTGTTTCAGCACCACGGACAGCACCAGCTGAACGCACGAGATCGCACGCACTCTATTCTCCCTGATTATTGATAGATTTTAATCGAGGTAAAGAAAATAAAAATAACGTTTTTAAGCATGCTCAATTCCTTGATGCAATTTGAAGCATTCATTTAAATAAAAAACATAATAAAAAGATTGAGTAAATATGTGTACAATACAATATTTTATTAGGCGGGACATATAGGGACTTTTCTTTTTCCACAACTTACATCGGTGAGCATTGTCACTGAGCACTAAATCAATCAAAGCTACTTATATCCGGAATGTAGAACACACCATAATGTATTTTATAAATTAGATGTCTAGCAAAAGTTTTAAGACGTCTCCATTGGCTGATATATGGTTTCTTATTCTTTTAAATAATCACTGTATAGCAGGTGGCCTACATTTGGCATATTTTCAGTATGTTCAGCATCCAAAAGACACATCATTGACAGCACAAAACAGGATCTTCCATTCGTGCAAAAATGCTTTGGGGCCATAAAGCACTTCCGCAGCTCCATATCACACATGGACGGAAGCCGAATCATTAAGGCTATACAAACACAAAATAAAGCACTGATAAATACACCTAGTTCGGGACTAGAAGTTCTTCGTCATAAATATCTTCTCATTTATATAGTGTTCCATGTAATTGAAGGTTGCGAATTTCTTTTCCATCCATAAAATCCACGCGCGACTGCTTTACTCTCAAAATTGCTGTGACCAAAAAAGGCGGGAACTCTCCTCGGACGCGTCCGTAATCGGTTTTGCTATTTTTTTGACGTGTGCGCTATTTGTCTGCATCGCAAACCGATTTGTTCAAAGAACTGATACTTTTTCTTCCTCGGTCTCGTGAAATTGTCACTCGCAAGCCAAGAACACGGGTGCGAGTCGATTAAAGAGGAAAGACTAAAAATCCAGAGAACGTGGAATATTTCCATCCGCCCATTAGAGTCCCTCTTTCCAACTTGAGATATACTCGATCCTCGCGCTCCACCATCAGTAGAACTCCGTTACTCGCCGCCTCCCGCGTGACATCCTGATCACCAGCAAAGGCAGATATGACCGGGTAGTCGTTCTGCATCAGGTTCACCTGAACAAAAGAACAGAGCTCACTTTAGTCCTTTTCCACCAGAATAGGCACGTTATGAGATGCTACTGCAATCGGATGCGTGGACAAACACGAGGACGAACACACTCTGCTCACCTGTATGGTTTGTCTGTTGTACACCTTGACCACATGAAAGCTGAAACTGTAAATTCCTCTCCGTGGCGCGGTGAATAAGCTCGCTTTTAGGTCGAAATGATTGCCAATGTTAACTAAGACCTGGAACAAAAGCGACATTACGCATTACAAATCCAGTCGCAAACAAAGAGAAAAATACCGAGTGCCACATGCGACCTTTAAGCGCAGTCCACCCCTTTGTGTGTTTCAACACACGCAATTACTCCGGGTCAGTTTTAATTACTACAGGTCAATTTCAACCGGTCAATTTTTTTATGAAGTAATACATACAACCTCACATGGACAAACCGATTGATACCTGACCAACACTGCGTCATTTGTATTAAATAAAGTAATTTACACTTATTAACAATTTAGGCAATTGTATGCGTAACGACGTCAGGTATCTGAATTGTATGATTCGTAAACATTGAAACATTTAGCTTTTAGCACTTTTTTGGCCACAGTTTATGTGGCTTTTGTGAAGTTTCTGTCAGAAATTTCAAAGCGCACCCCTGCAGTTGCCGTTTCTGCGATAAAAAAAAAATCACAAAAGGTACACCTGACCTGATCAAAATAGATGGTCATGGAAGTGTTGTTCATTTCCGAAGGTTCGTGGTTTGTCCCTCTGACGGCCGAAAAAGCCACTTTGGCGCTGCCGGAGCGGACAGATATCCCAAGTGAAGAGGTGACTCCTCCGTCAGATGAAGGGTTGGAGTCACACACCACCAGACACTTTCCCTCCAGAACGATGGGCTCCGTTTCATTCTGGCCCAGGCAGAGCCCACATCCCAGGAGAAAGGCGAGAACCAGCATGGCAAAGGGTCCGGGACAGGCTGCTGGCACCATGATTGGAACAAGAATCCTGTGCAAACTGATCTCAACCACCCGCCCCTTGGAGGTTTGTTGTGGTTCTATCACCTGGTTCAAACTAACCTCTCTCTCCCTTTCCCCCTCTCTCTCTCATTCACTTACTCTCTTCCTTTCTTGCTCTATAACTGCCCGTCACACACACTCTTTTCCTTCCCTCTATGCGCATCAGTTTGATATCAGAAAGGTGCTCAGAGTATTTGCACAATGTTTCCTTTAAAAGAAAGAAAGACGATTTAAAAAATACTTATTACAAGTAGCCTACTTGTAAACATAATTATTGTAAAAAGAAACTTCCTAATCATTGTTATTATAATATCTAAAATGCAGGTCTAGCGACATCAAATCGTGCAACGATAAGCAACATTTGATCTAATAAAAATAAGTTAAAACAACGAGGCAAAGGTGCGTTTATCTAACTTAAAACGTATTATATCAATTGGCTGTAACAAGTTGTGCTGCAGCGCACCGTCATATTGAAAAATACTTTATCTCGTGTAATCATTACATACCTCACTGATGAAAAACAACAGCACATTGTAAAATGCCAATGCTTCCTTTCTTCAAGATTTCTATGCGTGTGAATCATTTACCTGTTAAATCCATAGTTGAGAGTTATTTCTGTGTCGGCTCCTTCGGCAGTCTTGAGAGACAGTGAGTGAAGCGCGCGCCCAATAACAGTGGAGAAAAGCATTTGCTCCTTCATCCTTTTTAGAGGGCGATTCACGCCCATCCCTTCAGTTTTCAAGTACAGTAATAATTCTGGAGCACTGTGCTTTCGACATAAAAGTAAGGGATGCCCAGCCTCCTAGATTAATGGGGCTGTTTGCATAAGCACTTAAATCACAGCCAATAAATCAACGAGCTTTTGGAGTTGTCGATATTCGGAACATAAAGTCGTAGCTAACCAAAGGCATTTGCTGTGTTGGTAGTTTTAGGGACGACAACATAGAGAAATTTAAATGACTTTACATTGTGAGAAAAAATAAGAAGCTAATGTTATTTAGCGTAATGTCAGCAAATAGACATGCACTTTTCTAATATTATTGGAAAGCTCCTCTAAAACAGACAAAAACCTCGGGCTCCATCCAGTGGAGAAGAAGCGCTACAACACTCATTTGGACGTCACATCTCCCCTCTCAAAAATCACTGTTCCATAAATATATCTTCATACAGTTAAGACTTATTGCGATTTGAATGCCTATAAAATCTCCAAATGATATGCATTATGAAACACGGTTAGTCTTGCAGTTGGTCCTAAAATATTGGCATCATGAATTTATATTTTTGCTTGTATGAAGGGATTTTTCAAACTTTAGAAAATAGATAATTTTTGTTATACATGATTTTTTGTTATAATCAAGTGTTGTGTATAAAACTGGTATTTGAAGTTGAATGTTAAAGCGTCAACAATCGGTTCTGCTTAAACTGTGGGGGGTTTCCTGGACAGGGATTACTTTAGGACTAGGCCTTAAATTAGGATAATTAAGACGTTTTTAAAAACATGTTTTACAAAAAACAATGTACTGGTGTGCATCTTCAGACAAAACGATCGCACTGATATATTTTAAGATATGCCAGTGCAAGACATTTTCAATCAAGACACCGCTTACATTTAACTTAGTCTGGGACTAGACTTAAGCCCTATCCAGGAAACCGCCCTGTGCTGTGTGAAAGACATTTCAGAGAAGCTCTTGTCGTACTTATAAGGTTGCACATTTTACTCAGTAGGTGTTAGGTTTAGTGATCCCTTTCTTAACCTCTATTCTTCCTTCCCACCTTAAAGTTACTAATTGCTAGATAAGTACTGAAGTCTATGAAGCCTGGTTAGAATGACTCTAATCCTAAAAGTATATGGCACTTCACAATGAAGGCTTTCTCTTTTATACTATACTTTAACCTCGGACTTTCCCTGTTACTGCAAAATTGGCCATACTGTCAATTCTACGAGACATTGACCAGGAATAACCTGCTAGAATAAACTAATTTATACTAGCCTACTTTAAGATCTGCCATGTTCACTGGCCCAGTAGCTAAGCGTCAACGTTCTTACAGTCTCTAGACGCACCTCCTTTGACAAGCATCGCATCGTGGGTGGAAAATGACAAGTTCTGGTAATGTTGACATCGAGTGTCCGAGAGCAGTGTCTGACCTAGAGCCTGCAGAAGGGCAAGAATAGTAGAAAACATCAAATGTCAAGCTAGGTGGGTACATGGCCTGGGTATCATGGAGCCTAGAGCGATTCGCCCTCGGAGAACAGCTCTCCTCAGCCGCGCGAAACGATGCGCATTAATGTTAGGACTATTTACTTTGACAGACAGCAGACCACCGTCACTCTTGAAGACTATCATGCGCAAACTTGAATCATTTTGTTCTATATTATATTAACGTGCTATTTTGATTTAATATTTTATTTTAAACATGAATTCGATTTTTTCATAAAGTTATTCATATATTAAATGTTTTAAATGATTATATAAAATGTAATTCTTATTATTCAAACCAAACACGAATGTTATAATAATTGTCATTTATTTATTTTAATTGTAAAACTGTAATTATGCTCCTAGCCTGTTGGCAGTACTATTTCCCAAGTGAGTCACGTTTTTCGTGTCAGTCCAATGTTTTTTTTTTTTTTGCCGAACTACGAGTTTCGGAAGAATATTTTCTGATTGCACTCAAAAAAACGTATAAACTGCATAGTTCACTACACACAAGTACTTAGTGTACTATACAATTAAAATAAGCCGGAATGTTTTGCGCTGTGTTGTGCACCTGCAACGCCTTTGACTGGTTACCTTGACAACGGGAAGCCGGAAGTTCGCGGTTGAACCAGAGAGCTACTTAAACACGTTACAGCAGAAAATCCAAATAATAATGTCCTCGGATCCCGTGAAACCCCAGAGGCCAGATGGTGGTCAATTCTCAAATATCAAATCAAAATGGTTGTCCAGGTTGGTTATTTGAATGTTTCAGGATTAAATGTTTATGTGCTGCGAGGTGAGATCTCATTGTGTTTACATTTCTCAACAGACACAGAACATCGACTTCACAGACATCAGTTTACAAAAAGACTTACAAACGCACCGAGATGACTTGTGAAACGTCCTTAGAAAGGCAAGTTTGCTAAACTCGGACACTCTTATTCTCACTCAACTCTTGCTTGTCATTTATTATATATCAAGTCAGATTATATATCTAACTAACCACATGTCACTTTTAATAGACTTCTGCCAGAGATCATTCTCAGGATTCTTTCGTACCTGGATGCTGGCTCTCTCCTCTGCATTAGTTTAGTCAACAGACACTTCAATGAACTGACCAACAGCAAGTGTGGGTTTATGTCAAACTCTTGTCCATTTTGTTTGAATCTCTCAAAAGTCTTATGAGTTTTGCTTTACCTTCTATAGTACATGTAGTGCCATGTGGTATCGGTTCTATGTTCATGAACGTAACAAGAAAAAGATTGCCAACCCGAAAAACAGGAAGATAGTTGCTCCTAGCACAGTCAGCCCCCAGGAGAGGCCCAAAGGATACTGGAGAAACGTGTTCTTCAGAGAAATGTCCGGTCTCAGTGGGAACAAGTGGAAAAAGAATCTGCACCGCATTGATCCTTATTCAGGGATGCCGTGTTATACAGAGGAAGTGCTGAGGTATGACATTACATCTTATTTAAAAAGATCAGAGCATTTGTTTGTATAATTATATAAATACACATAAATACATATGTTCATTTGTGGTTCCTTGCTTTGATTGATGTCTTCAGCTCCGTTTCTGTACATCCCCACATTTAGTAATACAGAGCAAGACTTTGTAACCAAAAACCTCCTTTTGCAATGATAAGTCTGATCTGTCGATCGTGGCATATTCCCCACAAAATACACGTCAGGGTGTGTTGTTTCCTCCTGCAGGGTCTGGGCTTATTAAAGGTGAGTGTGAGAGCCAGCGTCTCAGATTTGCTCAGTGCTCTTGGGCGTTAGGATACAGAAACACGCTTGATGATCTGCAGGCCGCGACGCGCTGTTGTTTTAACCTCTGATTAGAGCTGCCGGGCCACTCAATTTTTCGACTCGAGGAGCGTGTGCCGCACGGAGAGGATGAAAATAATTGTGGTCCCCTCAGAAGGCTCTGTGAATTGTAGAAATAAATTGCTTGGCCCCTACCTCTTGCCCAGACAAATCCCCATAGATTCCTCAGTTACAAAGACACCAGAGGAGGAGATTTACTTTGGTTGTAATCATCTCCACTGACTGGCTTGCAGACACAAAAAGCAGCTATTAATCTCTCTGAGACTCTGCTTGTATCTTGTTTTACAGCGATAATTGATATCATATGGTGTTATTGGCAGTATTTCCCCAACCTAATGCCCAGCTACTTAGAATCAATTCCATTCCTTGGCAGTAGCATTCTCCTGTGCTCAGTCAGGTTAAAAGCAGGACTCACACTGTGGAAAACCTAATTATAAGTAAAGTATTTTATATATACATTTTTCTTACCCATTTGGAAAATTGTAATTTCTTTAATGGGTGCTGTGTGTAATTTTATGAAGGGTCTGTTGACAGACATGCAATATAATATACTTAACTATGTCTTCAGAGGTGTATAAAGACCTTACATAATGATGCAATATGTTTTTATTATCTTAAAATGAGCTATTTCTATCTACACACACCGCGGGTCTTGCATGAAATTCGCCATGTTGTTTTATAGTTTCCCTTAGCGGACAAACTGTTCTACAGAGCGCGTATCATAAATTTGTTTCATAGTTCGCACTTCATGATTTCAACGTGACAACATCTAAGTCCTGTGTCAGGCATCGTAGTGTTTCGAAAGGTAGAGGTGGAGTGAGCCATAAACCGTTGGTTGCAATTCGCAACCTCGCCACTAGATGCCGCTAAATTTAATACAATGAAAATAAGCATTGATGTGTTTATATAATATTATTATATGATATGAAAAAGAGTTTATAAATGTCAAGCCCAATTTCTGATACGACAACAAAAAAATATTTTTTTGTACTTATTTTACAGGAATTTTTAATTTACAGTAATTTCACAATTGTTTTTCTCGAGTGATGTTATTTTGTTGAGAAATATAGGTTTGTTTATTGTAAAAGAGAAATAAAAAAACTCAGTATAGTGTAGTCTTTTTTAGAATGTGTCTTTTCATCCTGCTTTTCCCACTTCTCTCAAAATAAAACCAGACATTTCCCTTAAATGATCTGAGAGCAGAGGTGTCAGTTGAGGTTTGTGTCATGTGTGTCTGGCAGGAGTCTTTGCGTTTCATGGGAGATCACAGTGACTGATGGAAGAGGACGGCGGAGCACCTTTAAGCAGTCTCATGCTGCCTTCAGCAGTACGGCTGTTTTTGTGTTCTGGGGTGCTTCGAATTGGCCTCCTTTCAACCAGCTCACCTCACTTGAGCTTCACGGAGTGTTGCAGGTACCCCTTGACTGTCCAGCTGCTAACAGGTGCGGTACATAACAATGATGCTGCCTCATTATTCCAGCCTGAGTTAAAGACTTAATCGCTTTTTATCTCGTGTCGTTAGGCCTGGCTGGAAATCATTTATGTCCAAAATCCTGCTTCAAGGGGAAAACAAGGAGTTGTGTGCCTCAGACAAGCTTGTGAAGTTGTTGTACATTGGACAGGGCGTGACTTTGGGATTTTGGCAGGTTTGGTTTTTGTTGATGTTTTAATATTTTGTGACGCTTGTTTTACTGTCAGTGATGATAATTCACTGTCAGATATTGAATAAAGGTTAATGCATCGTTGTTTTACATTCAGGGCGGGTGGGAAATTGCCTTTGTCATCGTGAATTTGCACACTCACAGACTTGTGGAAAGAAGTCTACATGCATCTGTTTGGTATTCCTTTATTTCTATATATTAGTGGATACTTTTGTAAATAAATACTTTTTGCATTCTTTTAAAAGGAGCAGTTCACCCACAAAATGTAAATTCTGTTTAATTTCTTTTTTATTTGTAATTCATTTTAACTTGTGACTTTTCACACTGATATTTTAGGTCAGAATCTAAATGTCTGTTATACAGCACTACATGCGTATGTTTGGTTGTGTTAGGACTCCATCTCCTGGTGATGTGGGATACTGTTTGTGTACACAGATCTTACTCATCAGCAGTGCTGTGGGCTGTTGTCATATTATTCATCTGTTTAACCACCACACTGTCTCATAGCCCCTATAGCAAATGAGTAAATTGACTCCCACATAGTGTTTAATTTATTTTCTTTCCTCTCCTCAATCCTTCTTTTACTGTGTCAGTCCACGTACAGCGGCTGAAGTCAGTGCTTTGTTTGATGATGTGGACCCAGAGTTCGGTCTCCATGGATACAGTGCTTACATCGAACTGCACAATACAGAGAAAATGATTATGTCTGCACGACTTTCCCAGCTGTTCTGCAAGAGAGGTGAATGCACACTGTATACTTAGGTAATACAAAATGGAGAAATATTCTTTAATATAATTTTAGATTTTTTTTTCCGTAAACTAATAGTTTGCAGTCTGAAACTGCACATGTATATAATAGTAACATCATGTAGGCTTGTAAGTGTTAAAAAAGGACAGCAGATGGTGCTATAGACTCGAAAAAGATGTCGTCTTTCAGAAAATGGGTTCTGATTTACTTCAGCACATTTTTTATTCCGACCCTGCAGGCATGGGTGTTTCCTTTGAGAAATGCAAATCTGCTGCATTGTGATTTAATATTATTTTAGGTTGCATTTAGCTTGGCTAAACTCAATGCTCAACTGGGTTTCTTTACAAATATTTTAAAAACTGCATTTGAGGTATTTGTATACCTCATAAATAGTAAATATAAATAAATATATTGTTACATTTTCACAATACCGTTCTTACATAGCACTATAATGGTTCACAGTGATTAGTGCCCTTTGCATGTATCTCCAGATGAGATTTCTGATGGCTACCTTCCACTGGAAGTGATCGGACGGCGTAACAAATGCCTTCATTCTCAACCGGTTAGTGACATCAGGTTGCCTTGGAGGACAGAAGCCCTACATGGAAACATCAAGGTACAGTATCACCCTCGTAATCCAAATGCCAGTCCTTCTCAGCTACACACTTGTGGGATATTTAACTCCAAAATATTCTTTTGCTCCATCATTTATTTTAATGTTAATTCTTATACAAATGAAAAAGGTAAATATCTATTTGTATTTTTTGTTTAGCCTCAGCCTTTTCCCCTTCAATAAAAGTGTATGGTGCCTGAGGCTATCAACTATAATTTTTTGCCTAACATCTGTTTGTTGTTCTAGTAGAAACAATCTTAAAGATTTGAAATGATTGAGTAAATAATGACAGAATGTATATTTTATTTTTTTTATTTTGTTTGTTTGTTTATTTTGATCTTTTATTTAAAGATTGAAGTTTTATTGCACGATTCAATGATGTACTTGGTGTCTCCAGGATTGTTGTATGATGAACCTCACTTTATGGGATGAAGCCGAGCAGCCTTTTTGGTGTGTCACTGCCCCTGTTGTCATAGCAAACGCAGATGAAGACGAGGTATCATATGACGTTGATGGTGAAAGTGTCTCCATCCTCTACCATAACCAAGAGGGGAGGGTGAACATATGGCTAAAACGTATCGAGGATAGGGATGAGTATTCTGTGGATAGTCTAGTGATTTATATTTCTGTCTTCAAAGTGAATGAGCACTTTGGGAGAAATTATTGAAGCCTTGACATAAAGTGGCATGTGTGTTTAAGTCTGTTTATGTTACAATGTGACCTATATGTCTAAAGACATGCCAGGATTGTTGAAACATTGCCAGTACAGTAACTCAGGAATAATCCTGGATTAAACTTTCACGTTAATATTTTCATTGGCTTTTGTTTACCAAACTTTTTCTGTAACATCATCAAATCCACCCTTACACATTACTTGGATTCCATCTTAAAAGTTAATTCAGGCTTTAAGGCAAAGCTAAATATGTTATATATTAATTATAAAACTATACTACATTTGGAGAGTACATGTCACTTTGTCATAAATGAATGCGGTTGTTCAGTAAAGCATTTTTCTATCAACTTATTGTGAGTATATTTTATTATAGTCGATTTGATCACGATTATTAGCCTTGCTTTTAAACCAAAGCCAATAGCAAAAAGGCTCTCGAAATCCTCTGCATCCATTTTATTTGATTTACCTTTTAAACTTAATCAGAAATGGCATATTTTCTTCCCATTATACTTATTTCCGCTAAGTGTAATGATTTGCATAATGGATGGTTACAGTCGATCCTCCGTCGCTCTACCAGCAGAACGTCTCTTACCACTGAACATGAGTTCTCTTTTTTTTCTTTATATTATTCAAGGCAATAGACGTTTCTCTGCCCTAGAGGAAGATTATGTTCTTTTGTCATAGCGTCAAGTTACACTTTAAATCTCTGCGGCATTGGTTTATGTAAATTTAATAGTCCATCAAATTTTAGCTGAAGTGCTTGACTTGAAGATCTATCACATCAGAACGTGAAGGGGATTAAAGTGGATGTAATGGAATTTCAGCGTGTGACTTGGCGAACAATATTTGGACATAATAAAGCGAAAACTCCTGACTGTGACTTATAAAGCTTATCCGTGTTAACAGAAATGTCCTGTATACAGGGAAATGTCATTACCTTGCAGTCTCAGCGTTTCACGCTCTTGCATGTTTCATGAGACAGTTACATTTGGTTAAGGTACATAATCATGCCAATACAGACTGATTTTTATTGCAGGTGCTTTGACACCATTCCAGAATTGGAATAACATCTCGCTTAGGTCAGTAATCAGGGTGCCGATGTTATGCGGCTGGCAAGAAACACTGACATAAAAGAAAAAAAATGGATTGTGGTATAATAGGATTGCCTAGCACTCTTTCCTCAGAGGTCAGTGTAACCTTCAAAACTGCCTTTTTCAACAAATTCTGTGTCACTGCTCTGGTCCACATCTCTTCTGTCTGTAGGCTGCGTCGGGAAATAAATGGCTTCTGTCACTGTTGTCAGACTCTCTTTGAGGATTGCCTGAAGGGTAAGTATCCCGTACGTTGCCCAAATATTTTGAGCATGGTTTATTGTAAAGTAAAATAAACAACTGTAGTTTTCACAGCTTTTTAAAGGCTAACCCGAGGCATCTGTTACTGTAGTGAAAAGTACTTTGTCCTGTGATGTGTTAGCCACAAGTCATAAAACAAGATGTAGTGATACTAAAATGAGACTGTAACGAGTTATCAAAAGCAAGTAGATCATGCAGTAATGGCCACAGTTTCAGAGTTTCAGTCTGGTGGCTTCTATATATTGAAAAATTGTAGTGTTCGCAAAAACGTGCGCTTCGATTAATTTATGAATATTAGATATTCTCAGAAGCAGAATAAACTTTATTCACCAAGTGACACACACACACAAGGATTTTGTTGTGATTTCGAGAGCTCTGTACTTAAACAGAGCATATATGCAAGTGTTTTGACTGAAATGTTTCTAATGGTCTTAAAAATCTTGTTATTTCAAAGCGTATGCTTAAAGGGATAGTTCATCCAAAAATGAAAATCGTGTCATCATCACCCTCAAGTTATGCCGACCCTTTGTAAATTCTGTTGTTCTGCTAAACACTAGAAAAGATGTTTGGAACAGTTCTGGGGCACCATTGACTACCACAGTATAGAAAAAAACTACTATAGTCAATTGCGCCCCAGAACGGTTTAGTTTCCCACATTCTTCAAAAAAAAAATTGTGTTTAACAGAACCAATGATTTAATACTGTTTCAGAACAACTTGAGGGTGAGTAATTGATGACAGAACTTTCATTTTGGGGTGAACTGTGTCTCAAAGCATGACGGCATTGCATATTTCCAGTAGATGGCAGACTAGTAAAATGAATTTCTTTTGGCAAAATGTAAACATTGAAGCATATCAATAGTAATAAACTAAGAGCAGAAGGCTGATACAGTCAGGAAAAATTACTTATTATTAAAAGTCGATATCTGACTGACTACTATCTCTTAAGCTTATAAACATATACTGTAGGCTTAAAAAGAGTGTTGTTATGATGGTTCAAAACTGTCTGAGCTCCAATACAAACACAAATATCATTAAAAGCAATTCATAGTTGCGGCCATAGTGGTCACAGAGCTGTTTATCTAAAACAATTCTTTCTGTTATTGTGTGCATTAAATTAGGTAGGTGGCAGATTATTAAATGAGCTTTCGACGAATTCTCAGCAGACACATTTGGAAAAGAAATTGCTGCCATTTTTAGTAGCTAATGCTTTCTCTAATGACTGACCAGCTGAGACCTCGATCATATCAGCCCCTTAAACAGAACACGCAGAGTCTTTTCTCACTGTGACCGAGAGAAAATTGAATGGCCAGAAAATATAAGAATTGTTTTGAATGAGCAAGTTAAAGCAGTGTTTCAGCCCACACAGTTTGATTCTAATCATATCGTTTTATTAACATGGAGCTAAAAAGTCCGAGTGGCATTTTGCCGCAGCTTGGCAGTGTTTTTGCACCCCGATTAACATTTAACTCCGATCTGGTGGGACCTTGTACAATTAATTCTCTGTCATCCCAAACCAGGGTCACATGCTAATGAGGGCACAGCCTAAACTGTTCGACACAACTCCGCATTGCCATTTTAACTAAGGTTCATGTCTAAACTTGTCATTTAATTGTTTTTTTGCAAAGAAACACTGCATATGTTATTTTAAATGCAACCCAAAAGTTCAGACCCCTGTAGGTTTGTGAGCATTTCAAAATTATTGCAGCCATTCTGAATTTACTATTTAGGTATGTTTATGTCAAGTTTTGCTTCATTCTGTGGACTACTAACAAAATGTAAATAACAATATTGTGCCTATTTGCATATACAAGGTATGCACAGAAAACGAAAACTGGAGAAAGAGGTAAAAAAATAACAGAAAAAATCCTCTTTCTTTTTTCAGACCTCAAATACTGAATAGAAAACAAGTTCATATTCACTTTCAAGCAACACTACAGTCATTTTTGTACATGTATTTAGGAAAAGTAAAAAAATTCGGTTTTATGTCATGATTTTTTTCACAGTTGTGTCTTGTCATGCTGTCAGTCTTTCACATTGCTGTTGGATGACCTTGTCACTCCTTAGGTTTGTTGAAATCCAACAGACAATGGACTGGAATGGCCACAATAGAGTACATCTATGCTGATAAAAAAATAAAATTGTGGTTTAATATTTTGGTTTATTGAACCACGTATCTCTTTAGCTGGCAATGCCATGTTAGACTACAGTCATTTACATTTAAAAGTTAGTCATTATGTACTTGAACCATCTAGAACAGACCTGGGCATTGCACGGCCTTCGGGCCACATCCGACCTGCTGGCTCTCCCTGACCGGCCTGATACATCACTGATAAATCACTGATAAATAAGAAGTTAAACGCAAATAGGTGTAACAGGTGCACGCAATAAAACTGCACTGGTTTTATTTAAAAAGCAACTGCTTTTTTAACCCTTTAACGCATACGATCACACAGGTTTTATCAGTCTAGGGCTCATCCCTGGAGTGTACGATCACGATGATGCTTTGCGCATCACTTGATCTACTGATAAATTCAAATCATCTTTGGCGCTTTAGCTGTCATTGAGCCAGAGACGGAAGAGTTGCACTTGCCGCAGATCACAACCATGCAGTGTTATAAGCAAAAGAAAATAACTGCCCACCCTGATCTAGAGTCTAGACAAGATTCTAACAAGATACTGTGTTTATTAGCCTTTTAGTTCTCTATGGAATGAAATGTACTTCATGTATTAAGGCCTAATGGTCTTTAATTAGATCTAATGCTGACTGTAACTGGATTAATATGAATACTATTTATTTCAAACAGTCGCTTTTGTTTAAATGTACAAGACCTCTGTATAATTTCTATTTGGTGCAGCTGTCACCTGACAAAATCCATTTAACTCTGCGCCCATTGCTAAGTGCAATTTTGTCTGTCCTAATAGTTATTGCATCATGTGATTGAAAGCAGTTACACAATCAGAAATGTAAAAAGAACATTACTGTGCATGACAAGCTAGAAAGGGTACAGTTTCATTTTGTGAGAGATCCACTTCATGTCTGATCCGTTTTACAGTCTTATTTAGGAATTTCTTTAATGTTTGTTTTTTTAAATTGACTTGGCCTTTCCAATGTTGGTCCCAGGAGCCTCATAAATGCACTGAGGGTTTCTTTGCTTGAGGTAAATAGTAAAAATTATTTTCCAGTAACTGTGAGTTGCTTTTGACTGCTAACTGAAAAGACTTCACACTTACTGCTCTGTTCGGGCCCGGAGCTCCAGAAATGTACCCAGTGTGATATGTATTATATGGAATGAAAAAGTGAGACTGCGTTATCAAGTCAAGTCGGTGCTTTTTACGATGCAGATTGTTTTAAAGGGACTTCACATTAATGGAGTAGTTAATACATAAAATGCAATATTACTCATCCTCATCATGACGTTCACTTTCACTGTAAGAGGTCTTCTTCAGGTTTTGGGGTGAGCTATTCCTTTAATATCTCCAGCAAAGCAAAGGTGACTGTAGAAGTTAAAACTCCCTAGATGTTGGATAAGATTTTTGCCATTCGGGAACAAATTGTTCAAAAGCTTCTGCCTTTCCAAATGACCTGAAATGGAATTATAGAATAAAAGCCCCATCCATATCATTTTTTAGGATAAAGTGGTCAAGATAAGTGAAATCCACAGGACAGCAACCGTCAATGAGCAAGTGATTAGAAGCCGTTTATTTCTAGGCCTACCTAGGCCATCTTGCAACGAAGGAATACAGAAATCAACAATTTGTTGTTGTTTTTCTCTTTCTTGCTTTTTTTAGTGCAAAGGTTTGTGCCTAGGGCGAAAGCTCATTGATCTGTGAGCGCGGGGACGCACGGCGTAGCCCGGATTTCAGCTATTCCGCTGAGAGCGTTCGTTTGTTTTGTGGGAGCCTGTGAAGCCGTAGATCTTGTTTTCCCTCCACTGTCAACGAGGAATTTAATGGAAGTGTTGGTGGGCACGTCAGATTTATTGATGCTGTGGTCAGCTGGAACACTCTGAAACTCTATTTGCTTCAGACTCGCGTTAGCAGTCGCTCATTATTCAAAGCCGCGCACTGATGGCTAGCTCTGCGGTTTGGGTGCGTACCATCAGCGCGTTATTCCCAGCACTCGCGTTGTGGTATTTACTTCTGTTATGAGCGAGGTTTATGGCTCACGGCTGATTTGTGTGCATTAGAAGAGCTGGTGCGTAATGGAAATAGTCTCAGCACTACTGTTTTATGGGTCAGGTTTCTGCCCTGCTGAAGGTGGGCGACATCAACATCACGCATCGAATAAATAAATCGTGTTGGTAAAACTATACTTCTTCATTCAGTGCGGGTGACATGAAAAGATTTAATGCGCAAATAAGCCCGGATTTATGGTTCAATGGTCTGTTTGACTGTGTCGTGTTTAGTTCTGTGTATCTATCCACTTTGTTTAATCCAAGTGCGATTTTGACAAGTAGCCTAAGGGATAATGTACAGGAAGACGGTTGTTATAGCAGAAATAAGATCACACTGAAGGGGCTTATTTCGCGATAACAGCCGGCTGCTTGTACATTATCCGGCTTATTACACGGCGAACATGTGAAAAAAACTTTACATGAAATGTGAATTTCAAATATTTTATTAGCTCATTTTACCCGAATGCAGACCTTCCACGAGGAAAAGCTGATTACTTTCGGTTTTAAGGTCAGAAACTACGTTCAAATGTCACGAACAGGCAATTTGGTTGAATCATTTTTAAACATAATATCATATATGTTATTATAAGACATATTTAACTTATACATTTTTTTTCAAAAAACGATTTGCTGAATGCAAGTTAGTTGCCGTGTGTTATTAGTTTTGAGCGGTTGTTTTCTGGGAATAACAAACCTGCCAATGTTGCGACTGGCCAATCAGAATCAAGCATTTCAACGAGCCTTGTAATAAATGCATATAATGCAAATGCTTTCAGTTAGTGCTGTTTTTCTACTTTCTGGTTAGCACGTTGAAGCAGAAGATATCTACAGTATGACCAGCTGTTGTCATGACAATGGTTCTTGATGCTGCTTCTGTGGTTAGATCATTTACAGTGAAGGACTTCAACATGCCGAATGAAGCGGAAAAGAAACCACAGAAACCTTATATTACTGTAATGAAAGATTTAGCAACAGAAGTGCAAATGCAAAGTTTAGAGAAAAAATAATGAGCGCAATGTAAACCACCAGTTCTATTTGAATTTGTAAGGGGTTTTATGCATATGACTGGGATCAAACATTTAGGTAGAGGCAAATTGGATTGATGATGCAGGGCAGATTAAAACCAGCTCTAATGTGTTATGAGCACATGTGCTACCTTTAGCTTCTCGGACGCAGGGCTATCACAATACACACCGTAAAAAATACCTGTAACAAATTGTAACATTTCGGCGGGTGGGGGGCCAGAAAAGTACCGTAAAATACATTTTTGTTGTTTAGTAAAATCACATATTTTTCAACTAGTCAATTTGCAGTTTATTTCTGTTATTTAATATTAAACCGCATTTCAAAAGCGTGTGAAAAATCTGTAAAATAAAACTGTAAAATTCCTGTTTTAAAGTGTAGTGCCATTGACAACACTGTAAACCCATCTGTAAAAAAATGGCACAATATATCAAATTAGTATGAAGCAATTTTCCGATTTTTTTTACTGCTGTTTCATCTGTATTTTAAATGTTGCACTGCACTGTGTTGAGTTTTAGCGTGAACAGAAATGTTCGTAAAATTTGTAGATAAAAAAAATGCACAAAATTACCAGAACATTTTATCCATTCTTTTTTACAGTGAATATCTGTGATTTAAAAACCATGGTTTTCGGTATTGTGTTAATTCCACTCATACCGTAATGCTGTAAATAATTCAACCCGATTTAAAGTTTTGCCTTAAGATTCACAAAGGTCTCTCTTGCCACCTCCCAGCATTAATATTTCGAGTGTGATTCATTTACCAAAAAAGAAAACAAAAAGAAAATATTTTGAATGATAGCGTCATTTATTTCCTAAAAAAATAAATTTACAGTACCGTTATCGCAAATAATTTTGGCCATGATAATCATGTAGTAAAAATCAAATCCCAACTCTGAAACCAATCAGATGATTTTTTGTATCTTTCCGATAGCTTCTTTTCTCTGGAATATTCATAAATTTAGAAAAGAATGCAATGTAGACAAAGATGTTAACGGTAGTGCCACATTTCATTCAAACCCATCTCCTGTGGAGCAACTAATGGTTTCTGTTACCATTCCACATCATTAAAATCATAAAAACAGATTTGTGTTATTTTCACACCATGGTAATGCAGCAGTTGTCCATTTGTTTATTGAGACCATTTCACAGTTCTCGCCAACAATGTGATGAGGTCTCTGGGAAGGGACACCGGTCCTAGATAAATGTTACTGAGCAATTTAAGCCCAGAACATGGAAATGTTGTGGTGCTTCTGGGATGCTGTTTTTTATAATGCTCTACAGCGTTAGCACCACACGCATAATGAGGAGACATCTCGGCTATGATGGTGATTGATTTTATCACACTCTGAGACTCTCAGCTCTGTCTCCACGCTGGATGATCAGTGAGGTTTTATATTAGCGTGATGAATGACTCGCAGTTATACACCTTGAGAGGTAATGTTCTTTTAACCTCGCTCAAGAGTTGTGCTGAACAGATAACAGCCTCATATACACCATGATTTAACGACTGTCACTGCCCATGTGGCGAACATTTTAATAAGAAAAGAAGGTCACAAAATCCCGGGTGATATTCTTGGTGTGAAATCTCTTAAAATATATAAATGATTTTAATAAAACAAAGCAGAATGTGGTTTTACAGAGTTGACATTCTGTTAAATGTTATGTAATGTTCTCTGCTCGTCACCCAGTTACAACCTGTTTCCTCAAAGACTGGGTTGACAGGGCAGATGGAAATTTGTTTTTTTGTGCAGAAGGCAGGCCCTAAAATGTTGGAAAAAGTTCGGATTGGAGCTTCATACATGAATGGCGTGCAGCTGCATATCTATTGATTTTTTTTCATTCAGTACTGAACGTAACCTGAGAGATCTTAAACCCTTGTTTGTGACTCATTCAGTCTCCATATAATTAGCCAGATAAGGTCATGCATTATTATTTACTGTTTAGTTTGGTTGAAATGACTTTTCGTAATAAAATAACAGTGACCTTGGCCTCTTAACAATTTCAAAATGGTACATACATAAATGTATGTACTAGACACCCACCAAAGAAACAGAGAGAGCCCCAAAACAAATAAAGAGAAATAAACAGATAAAGGTTAAATTATATTACCAAATTACCACAGGGTGATAAAATAGCAATAAGAGCAAGAATAAGAATAATATGTATGGAGAGGAGCCATCGTCCTCTCTGCCGGCTCATAACACAGGCTTTAATACAGCACAACCAGCCTGATCACACAGGACTTCCTAACTGTTTCACAAACATGTGTAATGCAAATAAAGTTGTACATGGTGAATCATATGAAAACTTACGATTTTAAAGGGATAATTCAACCAAAAATGAAAATTCTGTCAACATTTTCTCACCCTCTTGTCATTTGGAACCTGTATGACTTTCTTCCGCAGTACACAAAAGAAGATATATTTTTGATAACCGAACAGCGGTGGAACCCATTGACATCCATTGTATGGACACAAAACCAATGCAACTTTTTTTTAAATATCTTTTGTGTTTTGCGGAAGAAAGTAAGTCATAAAGGTTTGAAATGACTAGATGGTGAGTAAATGATGACAGAATTTTCATTTTTGGGTGAACTATCACTTTAAGAAAAGAACATAAAGCATTACCATTAACTTAACATCTCAGATTCTACTCAAATGGTTAATTGAAATCATGCAAATTAGCCACCTTGATCAACAGTTAAGAATGGCTCTGATTGGTGGAGAAAAAGAGTATGAGCTTACGATGATTAAAGCGGCCAAATTAAGGTTCTTAATGTCCATGCAAATCCCTAGACTAATGTACATATTTGCTCAAAATTAGAAGGACTTCTGGTTCCATTAGTTGCATAAACTAATAAAGCCAATGGCTATGGAACAGGTATCCTTGTTTTTTTGCCTTCAGTACAGACACCTAGCATTTTGCAGCAGATGTTTCTGTTGAAGTTTAGGATCATCACTCAGTAAAACTGGTGCCGATCCTAGACGTCTGGGGGCCCTATGCAATCTTTGTGAGGGGCCCTTGTCATATAGTTAAAATTAGATAAGCATAAGAAATAAAAATTATAAATCGATTAACACACTTAAATGAATGAAAACTGAAAGTCAAAAACCTGACGGTAAGAATGATTATAAAATTAAATTCACATTTTGATTAACATGTAAAATCCAAAGTAACATGTGGCTCTGGAACCATCTATCTTTTTACTAATCAAATGAGTGATTGACAAAAACAAAACATGATAAATATAGTTTACACAAGACAGCTAAGTATACGATAACACATCAATTATTCTCTAAATGTGATGCTACAAAAATACAGCATATCATTTGCAAACGAAATACAGTGGTGTGCATTATATTGTGACTGTAAGTCATTCCCTGTACATGCTATTGAAGTTAGTATATTAATGTGTTTGTAACTTTGGAGACGGTCCCTAAATTCACGACTATCACACGTCCACAGTCAAACTAACCGTAACCCAGTGGACAAGTACT
Source organism: Triplophysa siluroides (assembly GCA_006030095.1). Classification (NCBI taxonomy): domain Eukaryota; kingdom Metazoa; phylum Chordata; class Actinopteri; order Cypriniformes; family Nemacheilidae; genus Triplophysa; species Triplophysa siluroides. The sequence goes on along the minus strand of VCII01000935.1, from coordinate 3,003,550 downwards.
GAATTTATAAACCTGTACTTGCATTATTTGGCAAAATGAAATAAGACTTTGTAATAGTACAAAACACATGCCTCCTTGATATTTTGCTTCACGTTGTTGTATTAAAAAGGAAATTTCTGTGAAGTTTGTAACAGAGCACTCCGAAGGCAGTAGTTTGCGTATAGCAAGGATCGGCTCGGAGTACAACTTTTAAGCAATATGTAAATCAGTAGTCCTAGTAATGACCTCACCTTTACAGAATATTGGGCGACTTTGAGCCATAGGGTCCTAAAATATCGAAACAATGACCCAGCATATCCGTAGCCCAAGACTGTCAAAATGCGCAGTGGCCTTGTCGGAGTCTGCAGGACGTCATCATTTTTTTAAGCAACCTTGCGTGGCTAAATACAAACCATATCTCATTAGCCAATGTTACCTGTGACATGCAGGACATCATTCATCAATGCCAGAACCTTTCTGCTCCATCTGCAGTTCAGAACCAAAAACCCTCTCCGTCATCCCTGGCACGTGAGTTTCACAGCTAGCACAACTTGGCTGACCCCCTAAAGAAGCTGCTACTATTGCAAGTGAGTTTAATTCTTGATCAGTGCTATGTTGTTACATTAGGCTGCAATGTATTTTTACAACAAAAAGTATTTTTTTAAGGAAAATCTTGCCAAAATAGAATGCCAAAATTGTTTATGACCTCCAGCAGTAGAATTGATGTCTTGTGTGATTTACTGTGGTAGGTTTTTCCACAAAGTGCAGAATTGTTTGATGATCACGTTACTCATTGCAGGTCATAATATTTTTAGTTCTCCGTAAATTGAGCTTTGTGAATGTTTAAAGAGTTGTCAATCAACAAATGTATTTAAGGCTCATCTACACGTAAGCGTCACTCATTTGGGTGCTTTTACTGTGTATTTGCTATGATAATACAAGGGTGCCCTACGCACAACCCGGAGAACGTTACAGCTGTCCTCAGAGAAGCAGCTACAAACAACAACCTTCTAACAAAACCCCCGAGGATAGCAGCCCAGATGTTTCTTGAAGCCGCGGATAACCAAAGCAGCTTCACAAGTGTGAAAAAAACAAACAATATCTCACATAAACCTCAACATACAAGCGTACGATTCTTTGACATATCGCATCGGAGGAGTTTGGGTCTTGATGGCGTTTTGTCTCCAGAATTAATTAAGGGTTATAGCGCGCTATTAAATATCCTAACGGTACAGCAAACTGTGAAGGTGTGAAATCTGCACATTGAAGGCGTGGATAAAAGACAAAAATGTGTTGTGCGCATGATAAATAGAAGGAACATGAGTATGACTAAAATATTCAAGACAGCCTTCCAGCCAATGCAAATGAGTTGAAAACAGCTTCATGGGCAGGCATTTAAAAGCACATGAAAGATGTTTGAGGAAAAAACACAGTGAAACAGCAAATTGCATGACCGTCTCAGTGATCTGGCTTCAAACTGGATTTAAATGTGCTAAATGCAAATGTTTTTGCCTGATTATAAAAAGATTTCATTTAAAATTAAATCACATCTGCATTTGCCAACATAAAACTGTCTTTGATGTAGCACTTGTGTTTCAGGTATATTTTATTATTGGTTTGGGTAACACTCGGCGGCATAATTGGTGTAACTGTGGATGGGCAGGAAAGGTAGAGTTGCCGATGGGCAAGGTTATTATAGCTTATTAAAACAAAAACTATTAAAACATTTATGTTAATTGAAATCATATTGGCCTATTATTTGAGAAACTTAAACTAAGCGAAAATGAGATATGTTGTCAATAAAGTGAAATAAGGCCCGGTTTTAGAAGGCTTAAAGGGGCAGGTCACCCCCCCAAAAAGTCTGTCATCATTTACTCACCCTCGAGTTGTTCCAAATCTGTATTAATGTCTTTGTTTTGATAAACACAGAGAAGGTTATTTTGGAAGACTGCAGTTCTTGGCCAACATTGACTACCGTAGTAGGAAAAATTACAATGGCAGTCAAAAGTCCACTGAACTGTTTGCTTTCCTACATTTTTCTAATTATCTTCTTTTGAACAATAGAAATTTAAAAAGCAATTTTTCCCAATGATGGCCAAGAACTGTTTGGTTATAACAAGCATTCTTCCAAATATCTTTCAGAAATCTTTTACAGATTTGGAACAACTTGAGGGTGAGTAAATGAAGACAGATTTTTCATTTTTTGGGTGAACTGTTCCTTTAGCTAAGCCTTGTCTGTGAAACCGTACCCAAAGAGTGCCGGACCCAATACCCAATACTTACAGTATATAAATATATAAATAAAATCAACTTTAACCTTTATATATCAATATAAACAACAAATAAATAAATTATAAAATGATTAAAGCACATAACAAATTGCTGAAAATTTAATTAAATTACCATGAAAAGTAAAAAATATAAACACAAAAGCTACTTCACAATATGAATAAAACTACAATAAAACTGAAAACCAAACTATAAAACCTTTCTTATGGATGGGCGATCACATGCTGGGCACTGCCATGTTAATCTTTGCAATTTCTGTGCTAAAATAATTCTTCAGGCTTGGCTTCCTCCACCTGTAGCGCCTGTGGTTTTGCCACTGATAACACTTTTATCAGCCGTAATGACTTGCATTAATAAACCCATTTAAGCCTTTGGACAACCATCGCCCAAGGCTCTACCATTTTTTTCTGTGTGACTACACACTGGCGTATAAGCACACAGCCCGAGGAAGAGCTTTTGACAACTTGCTGGATAATAACTTGCTGTCATGCAGTGGTGTTTAATTCATAATCCCAGAAATGCACCTGGTAACTTTTACTAACGGTTGGGCAAAATCTCAGTATTTCAGTAATATACCGCTCTGCAATGTTGAACGGATATTTTGACAGGAGAGGGACATAAGTTGCACTTCAGGTAGCAAATTGTGCATTTGGACAGAAATATACAGTGGAAATCGTGACAAAAGCTGCAAATTAAGAAGTGTGTTCTTTTTATGGTTTCTCCATACACATCACTGCCAAGTATCTTTTTAAAATGTTTTGTAGCAATGACATTCAGGTTAGACCAAAGTCAGCTCATGCATGTGTCAGGGAGGTGGGCATCATCTGTGCTCGGTGACAAACGCGCTGTAGTGAAACAATCAGCCAAGCTGTGTCACCAGAACCTGCTCCTCAAAACGCTCCCAAAGTGCTGTCAGCTCCCTCGCCGGCAATATTTATTTATTTATACCCTTTCCCGAGCAAGCTGTTCTCAAATACACATGGGCAAAGCTAGCCGCTGTCAGCAGTCTGGACCACTGACAAATCTGACTGTATTTCACAAAATTACACCAGCTAACACTTTCCCTCCAAAAACAAGCATGTTTTGTTTGATTTCAGCGTGTGTCGGCTAATGAATCTTTCTTTTCAAAGCTGAACCAGGGGAGAAATCCTTCTTGTCAACTTCTGCTTTTATGTTGCCATGGTTTGACAATATTCATATGTCTCCAGGGCTGTGTAGTGAGCGGCTGTCGGGTCTGGATTTGACAAGAATTGTCTTCGTGTCAGATTTATGTGATATCTTTTCATGATATTAAAGCTAAATCGGCACTTCACGACGTCTTTCATTTCATTAACACAGAAATTAGGGAAAATGCATTGTGGGTATCTTGCGGCATTGCGTTACGCTCCACCGTAGTGTTGCGCATGTTTGTACAGGTTGAGCCAATGCAGTTGTTCTCTGCACGATACTGTTCAGTGGGGAATCGGGATCGGGAAGCTGCTACTTCGGAAAGCGTTTGCAAAAAGGCCCCTAAGGAGCCCATTCAGCGTATTCCTGCATAATTACCTCAGATGGCTAACGGAAATCGATGCCATGTCTGTCCCATCAGCTTGATATGCAGGGCTTTGTAATAAAGGTTCACATACCTACTCGAAGCCGAGCAGGAGGGCTGCTGGTTGGAGCCCCTGACATGCCAACACAGATGCCAGCATGGCAGTAATAGGCCGGACAGAGATGCTTTCCTGCTTAATTAGGCAAAATGTGATGTGGCTTTTGTTGCACCCACAGTGCTGAAGTTTATTTTGCCATTAAGCACGCTATGCTTTTATGAGGGGTGATTTTAGTGGCGTCAGACAGAGTGGATGTTAGTGTCCGCGGGGCAAATTAGTCATTAAGCTTTTCAGAAGCACGAATCAGGATATAGGAGTTAATGGAGGGAACAGATTAGTTAAATATAAAAAAGTATTTTATTCCAATGATTTGCTTTCGTTGTTAAAATATTGTTGTTTTAGAGTTCAGCTTAGTATATTGTTAGATCAACTTACGGTAAGTCATTTTTATGTATTCTGTCATGTCGCAGTGGTGTTGAATGCTTGATTTTAATTGGCTGACATCCTGGTTACACCTGTAAGTCTATAGAAAATGCATAAGTTGTCATTTATAATCACAAAGTGACACAAGAAGTCAGTTCGATAAAGTGTTTTTAGCTGATCACCTATAGCAAGTTGAAAGAAACCCCAAAAAGCTGCAAAGCATTTTTCCGTTTATAAAACGTACAAATTGCAGGTTACTTTATGTACATGTCTATAGGCCCCATGTGGGTGGAAGTCAAGTGACGTCAAACTGACATTTCCCGCAATTCATAGCCAACCGCTCAACTTATGAATCTATATTATAAACTTGTGGTTGTCAATCTGAATACAGTTTTTTTATGTCTTACCTGAGGACAAACAGCAGTGTTGTTGCTCTGAGGTTTTATAATTCAGAAGTTCTCAGGTGTGTTTCATTTACATATCAACATTAAAGGAACAGTTCTCCCAAAAACAAAAATTCTGTCATCATTTACTCACCCTCAAGTTGTTCCAAATATGTATACGTTTCTTTGTTCTGATGAACACAGAGAAATATATTTGCTTGTACCAAACAATGATTGGCCTCCACTGACTACCATACTGAAACATTACAAGGGTTGTCAAAAGTGCCACAGAAGAGGTTGCTTTCCTACATTCTTCAAAATATCTTCTTTTGTGTTCAACAGACCAAAAAAAATAGAGATTTGGAACAACTCAAGGGTGAGTAAATGAAGACAAAATTTTCATTTCCAACTCTCCCTTTTAACTCCGATGTTTCCCCTAAAGTTGCGTAAGAGGAGAACAGAAGCAAATGTTTGCAAGTGTTGAGCTGTAAAATTTATGTAGATTGAATAGATAAAATAATCTGAGTGAATTCTAGTATTAGTAATGTTTGATTTATTTCGAAATCTTTCATTAAGACGACATTTGATTGCAGACTTGGCAAATATGAGCTCAGTTAATGAAATTACAGAGAATCTTATATGTGATTTTACTTTCTTATGGGCTTGATCAATGAACGATTTTTGTTTCATTTTTAACAAAGTTATGGATTTCAGCTTTAAGTAAAAAAAAAAACAGGTAACAATTTACAATTAGATTGTATGAAGTAACAATGAACAATTCCTGGTGCATTAACTAAAGTTAACATATAAAATTTTTTATTTAAAAAGCTGAAATTAACATGAAGTAAAATTGCATTAACTAATGTTAACAAATACATCCTTATTTCAAAAAACTTTTGTGACAATAACAAACAAGCTTTGTGCTCATATTAACCAATCAAACCTTGACTGGACCTCTATATTTCAACAATAGGTTCACCAGCGGGTTCCCAGTTGACACATTTTCACTGGTCTAGAACATCAAATACAACAATTTTAACATATGTACATAAACCATACAGCTGAATAAACATCAGTGTTGCTTTTAAACTTGACAATAGATCAGATGAAGAGTTAATGAGAGGGAGAGCAGCAATAAACAAAGACGCATTTCTGTGACCTAGAGGCGGAGCATGCCAATCCTATGAACTGACAATGGCCACTTCCCTGCCAAATGAAAACTGACAGCTTCTAATGAAGACAGAGAGCATTATTCATAGTTTCAATTTCACAGTCAGCAACATTCAGTGACCAGGGCAGAACAGCATGTAAGCGGCAGCTCACGCTGCTATTAGAAAAGGTAAGGTCAAATCTTTTAATGTGTAATTAATTTTTACCAGCTGTTACT